>CM068841.1:96140893-97420893 GCA_028554795.2 Sinohyriopsis cumingii | reverse complement strand
ATAGCAATTTGTATCATTTCATAATTTATGCTTCAGTGAGTATAATTTGCTACATGAAATATATTTAATTGTGCAAAATGGGTCCAAAGCGTACCAAGATATATCCTTGTGGCAGTTGTAGTGCAACTTGTGCATTTGAGTGTGTTTACTGAATTACGTGTGGAAATCAGTATCACAGTGTCAGTCCATGAGTGAAGAAGAACTAAGACAATGGGGAGAACTGAATCAAGGTTTGACTTTATCGGTGCACTGCAATGTCTCAGGATGGTGTGTAAATGACAAACTTAGTTAACAGTTGTAAATGGTTCAAATTTTGAATAGCAACATATCTCTATCACAAGCGTTCAATGTAAATTTATTGTTTGGATCATCACATAGCTAGCAGATATAACGTCTCCATTAGCAAAACTTTGGTCCCCAAGAATGAAAGAAGCCAATAGACAGAACAGAACACAATAATTAAAACATGAATTTTAATGATTTATCTTTACAACTCTAAATGATGAGTCCATCATTTATGGGAAACTTTCTTGTCTTAAGAAAAATATCTCCCTATAACAACTATAAATTTTATCAGAGATCTCGGAAACGTTAATGTTAATGTAAATCACATGTAAATGATGAATGCTGGTTGATTTGCATCAAGGCTGATTCGGACCTTTGGCTGATTTGGTCCATATTACAGGTTGATTCAGACAATGCGAAATATTAAATGGAAAACAATGGAACAACTGATTTATATTAGTAGTTAGTACTGTTTTTGCATGCATGATAACAGAATGTAAAATGATTTTCGCCTTGTAAATTTACATCATACAGTTATTAGCAAAGTTCTAGTTGAAATCAAAACAACATGGATATGAGCTATCTCATTTAGATTTTTTAAACATTAAAAAAACTTTCCCACTGTATCAATAAAAAATATACTGTAATCTTTTCTGAAATAAGCAATTTCAAAACGGGCTGATAATTTTGCACATGCATTCTTTAGTTAAATATTGATTAATATTCGTTATCATACAGTCGTTATGTAATTTCATAGAAAAAGAAAACCCTTAACTATATATATATATATATATATATATATATATAATACAAATACAGAACATAATTTCACATGTACATGTCCTAATTTATTTCACTTTAATCATTAGTATCTTTAGGAAAATTCCAATGCATCCAGACAAAAATAGATGTGAGATGAAAACCTGGGCAAAGAAAGCATGCAAAGGTGGAACGAACATCACAAATGAATGAATGGCAATAATAGTGATCATTGACCTAGGATGTGCAAAACGAACTAGAAATACACTTGTCTAATGTTGAGACATGGCTACACATTTCCACTTTTCCAGTTTCTGAACTGGTTCTATGTAAAAATCTTTGCAATGTTTATAATTTTTGTACAATGTTTTGAATTCTTAGTTAGCTACGTTACTTGTATTATGTTGATTGTATTAATGCTTTGCTTTAAAATATGCAAAATACAATTGAGTTGAACTTCATTACTTTACTGTTGAAGGACTTTATGTTTTAATTAGTGGTGAGACATGCCATATTTGATAGAAATCTGAAATGGATTATAAAGAAATTATTTGGTACTTTCAGTTGATTATTGTATTGCAATGTTGTGTTAATCGCATTTGACAGTTATGGCACTAATAGGCAATTACTTACTTAAGATGATTCTAAAAAGGAGAATTTAAAAAAAATGCAACAAAGAAATATAATATATCGCTATAGCCCGTAGCAACAACCAATTTCTAATAAGGACAAGAACATGTACAGTGTGGTATATATATATATGATTGTTCTCATCCTCTTTTACGTATAATCAATTTAATTGTTGGTCTGTTAGTTTTATATTTTTCTTACTCCATTACATGCTACTGTAATGTATTTTTGTTTACTGTATTTGACTTTGTTCAGAATACAGTTCTGACTGGTGATGAATATAGTAACATTTGCCTCCCTTGTTTCAATGTTTACTTCCAATTTAAAAAATAAATGCTTCCCATTTTGTCGTCTGTTTTTACAAAATAATACTGTTTCCAATGTTTTCTAGCAATAACAACATAATCATAGGGCGCTTCAGTCAGCCAGAGTGCCACCATCTTACTATTTTTGTACAGAGAGGGTAACCCTCTTTACGGGGCTCCCATTCTTTTAGCTTTGACTGGATAATTTCATGAATAGCAGGAACATTTTACAAGATAACCTGCGCAAAGAAAACCATTTGGCTTTTCTTTTAAACTATATGTTATTGGTAAGAATTTGATATGGCTCAGAGAATATTTTCATGACAAATCCACAAAACATTTAGATCATGGAGGGTTTCACGTGGGAGAAGTTTTATTTATGTACCTAAATACAGAATGTGCCAAGAATATTGTGGTAATTATCTTCATTCTCATGGGAATAGGGTTGTATTATAACATACCCTCCATCTCATCTTTAACCGAAAATGTGTCAGTTCTCTCCCTTGAGCACCTGGTAGAGGTAGCAACCAGAGTCTGACATTTTAAGTACAACGAAATCACCTATCAGTATAATAAATATACATATATTTATAGTATACTAAGGTGATTTATTGTATGGTACTTTACTGAAAAAATGTCAGACTCCTTTGGTAGCAACAATATACTCAATGAATATAAATATTGTTGCTACTGATACCTGTAACCAGCAGTTTGTTTTTATTATTACTGCTACAACAAACTGCTTGATACCTTTGGGTTTGAAATTAATGTAGTAATAAGGATAAATACACATTTATACTTGTATCTTCAAAGATGAGATGTGATTGTTTTTCTGTTTGAAGAATAAGACCCCACACCCTGTAATAATTAAAAAGAAACTTTTGAAGTTTTTAAGGTTACTCACAGCTTAGGCTGTGGTAGCATCCAAACACCTTGCAAAAACATCTTCATTTGTCTGTGATTTTATTGTTATTTTACACTGTTTGAAAAAAAGGTTAATAAGTGCTATGACAAAAATTGCCAGCACAATCTGGCTATGCAATAAAGCAAATGCAAAATAAATATATAAATAAATAAAAATAAAAAGTATATATAGTACTGTATTGAACTTTTCACATGAAAAAATATTAGAGAACAATAAATATTTTATGTAAACTTTCAGTAATAAAAGCAATATTTTTAGATGAATTAGTCTAAACAAATTCTAATACAAGTAGGCATTTAAAAGGAATAAATACCTGTATTGTCTTATTACATTGTCTTTATAGATTTCTTTTGAAAAGTAAGGAGGTATATGTTACCAATCTCTTTTGGATTTCACTTTCACATGAATAAAATATGAATAAGAACAAGCTTTACACATAATATGGCTTTCGGATTGTACATACACTCATAATTATAAATTCTGAGTAATTAAAGCTGCAAATTCTGGATTGGCCGAGGCACATTTCCCCAAAATTTTCTTTAATAAACATTTTTTGTACAGTCTGGTTATATTCTCTAGTGACTGCTTAATTAACTAACCCCACAAAAAATTCCAATACTGGATTTGTTTCCAATATATATACGGTACAAAAAATGCGCACATTTTGGAGAATTCTTTCTTTTTTGCAGGCAATAAAATACGTCTGCACTTGCTATGAGCGAAAACCATGAAAAGGAGTATACTTTATTTTGCTAATTTGTTATTTCTAATGCTCTGACCTTCTCAAAAATACCATATTTATTAACCCGAGATGAAAATTTACATTTGACCTGTTATCCCTAGGTTTTCGTGTGGTTTTGAGCATGCATAGTTTAATTTTCATCATGTCTGTAGTGGATTTAGGCAAATTCTGGGTGGTTTTGGATAGTGTTGGGTAGGTTTTTGGTTGATTTGGGTGAATCGTGCGGCCGGAAAAACTATTAGCAAATTTCATTCCTAAAACCATAACTACTTTGCAGAACGTCCAATTATTTCACGAAACTCATCTAATGATACACTAAAATTGTAATAAAATTTAAATTATTCATCTAACCGGTCGTATTTCACTTCTTTTCTTGGACGCCGGTCCAAGTCGCACATTGAATTCAACATCTGTTTTAGTGTCCGACGAAATGTGTAGGCATGTCTCTTCGTCTTCTCCCTTTTCTTCTACCGCCAATTCTTGCGGTTCATCGATTTCTTCATCATCATCCAACGACAAGTTATCGTCCTCTGAACTTTCTGAGGAGCTAGAGTCATCACTGTCTGTGTTATCGATGCAAATCTTCAGATTTGGCAGTTTCGTTTTGCTTTTGTCGGCCATGATGCTTCGTCTTCCACAGTCAAATAGAACGATAAGCTCGATTGGTTAGTGAAATACGTTAGTGCCTAAAAGTTCAACAACAGTAAACTACTATATCAGAAGCTTCCCTGTACCTAAATCTGCACGGTATCCACATAAATCACCCTCTCTCTCTCTCTCTCTCTCTCTCTCTCTCTGGAAATTCTCCGATTTACTTTTTCCAGGCTTTCTAAGAAATCTGTTTTTACTATTTTTTCTCGACATTTTGTATGACAATTTTTTTTCCTTTGTTAACGCTATCTACCCCATGGCGGATCGAGCAGATATTTATATGCTTCGGGTCTGTGAAATTTATTGGATGGTGCGGCAAGCCACAGCATCCAATCAAAATTACGTTGTTCAAAATTTCAACACTATTCCACCATGATCGAGACAAGACAGCACACAATTTTAATGGACAGATAAATAAGCAATTTTCTCCTGCACGTCGGTGTTTGTACAAATACTTTTCAGTCAAATACACCTGTAATGGCTTCTCTCTGTTTCGTAGTTATTCTTTCGATGTCAAACTTAAAACGTATCTTGTTGAAGCAACGTACCTCCACCATTTTCGACCCATGTACAATGCACCACTGCTACACGCTACTTGTTAGTTGGCTTTACATACTAAACTCATGCAATCCAATAGATGTTGCATGGGGAAAGCACTAAAATATCTGCTCGATCCGCCAAGGTGAATATAATGTTAACATATCGGAACCTTAGCTAGCGAAGGTGATGTTATCGTCACTGGATAAAAATTTAAAAAAAATAGACAAAACAAAAAGCAGCTGCTCACCTTCTGTGGTGGTTGGGGTTTGGTTGGTAAGTCAATGGTACGTCCGGTTGACTGTCGATTACTGAAATAAATTGTTGTTGATACTGGTATGGACTGGTCATCATCATCATCATCATCATCATGATGTACTGTTACTGGTGCTACTATCTCCTATTATCTGCCTCGTTCTCCTCATCATCATGTACTGTTACTGGTGCTACTATCTCCTATTATCTGCCTCGTTCTCCTCTTCGGCAGACATGCTACTGATACGATCTTGCACGCCGTCATTTCCAGTGAATTCAGACAAGTTTTGTGTCTTTATTTGCGTGTCGTGACAAATAAGAATATCAACATAAAATGAAATCAAAATTCGCTAAATTCTATAGACTACGACCTCCACCGGCCGGCGTTTTACAGAGTCACTTTGCTGCTTTATACATAAAAAATACAACCACAAAAAATCATACATATAAAAAATATAATTTTGTCGACCCCTAAACTCAATTGAGAAACAACAGCTAATACTACATAAACTATAATCATTTAAATATCGGGCTATCATTTCCAGGCTCTGTAAGTGCAGTCCTTTCGTACAAAGGGACTGGGATGAAATAAATTAAACTCCAACAGAATTCTGGCAATGATATATAAAAAAAAATATTATAGTGTGTGTGTGTGTGTGTGTGTGTGTGTGTGTGTGTGTGTTAGTTTTCTCCCTGATTAGAAGTTATAATTGTATTTTGTACATCGTCTTTTCCCAAATCAAGTTTACTGTGTTCCTGACTAGAGACACTGATGATGTTTTTATTTACATAAATAAATAATACATAGGTAATATTTTTATACTAGTGTAGGTTTAAAATTAGAATGATTATCAATAGAAGTAAAAATATTTATTTGTGTCTAAGTCATGGTTATTGGAATTACCCCATAAAAATACCTAGACTGTCTGATGCTTACCATATTCTGTATTATAATTATAGTAATATACTTTATCTTGTTGAGAACTAATGATGTTCTAGAAATGGAATTTCCATTAAGTCATAGTATATTCAGAATACACTAATTGTGACCTAGGTCAAGTAGAGGGTTTTATAATTTTATTTATCTAAAATTTATGGCTTCTTGCTATAAGATCTTCTCGCAGAATCATTTGAATTGTTGTGTTCATTATTTGATGTGGACTTGAATTATTAACTTATTTTTCTCTGGAATTACAAAGTGCTCAATAATATTCATGAACAGGGGCAATAACTTGGAATTACTGTTAATTCAAACAAGGATATATTAGTAGTGAATAGGGATACCGTAGCCTCAATGGGAATTAACATTACAGACCCCCCCCCCCCCGGGAACATATAGCCTCAATGGAAATTTAACATGGAGAAAAATCGTGGGAACATATAGCCTCAAGGGAAATTAACATGGAGAAAAATCGTGGGAACATATAGCCTCAAGGGAAATTAACATGGAGAAAAATCGTGGGACTCATGAGCCTCAAGAGGAATTGAACATGGGAATAGGGGACTGTATAGCGTCAAAGGAATTTAAACAGGGTGGGACTGTATAGCGTCAAGGAAAATTGAATATGGGATTTTTTTTTTTTTTTTTAAATTTTTTTTTTAAAAAAAAGGGGTAGGCAATCGAAAGTCATTCTCTTTCCGAGAAATGTGGGTGTCCCTGAAAAGGGCCTTTGGTTTCATGTTAATATTGATATTAACATAGATGGCATCTGTCACATCTTCTTCTTCTTAAACTCCTTCTTACTGCAGGTCCATACACAAGTACCCTCTTGAGACATCCTTGTCTTTCTATGTAAACTCTTCTCATCCATAGACTAGTATCTGTCCTATCAACAACAGTCCACTTGGACCGGACATACATGAGCATGTCCGTCCTAAACATCACTGAAGACACAAGGGTGGATGATTCAACTGCGGTCCACATCGTGAGGCGACGAGAACAGGTGAATCAATGCAGTGAACTGCGCTTATTTATAGGTAGAGGAAGGATTGAAACGGATTGAGTTCATTCACCAATCTGAACACGCGTTACAAAATTCAGTCAGCCCGCATCCAATCCGAAGAAAGCAGTCTGTGACGTCACGTGGTCTATATAGATTCGCTAGCGCCTGTGTGCAGTTAATCTATGCGACAGTGATTCAACATGACGGAAACTCAGAAAACGATCCATTGGGGTGCACCAGCAGGGGAGACCGCCCAAGGGAACCCGGACTTACTTTCAGAAGAGGTAAATTGGGATTTTGTGGATTTTCTTACCTCGCAAGAATTTGTTCCGGAACCTTCGTTACCTTCTTCATTACCGCAAGTGGAGAATTTCAGACAGAGACAGAAAGAAGAATTGGAGAAATTTATACAACGACAAAAGGAAGCGGAACAAGCTTTTCTCCTACAGCAACAGCAGCAAGAAGAAGAGGTAAGAAAAAAACAACAACAAGAAGAAGTAGCAGCAAAGAAACAAGAGGGTGAAAATCAAACGGTCACGGTACTGTTGGACATTTTAGCGGAGTTAAGAAGTCTGAAACAAATGTATCAGACTTCTTTATTACGACCGAAGAGAATACGACCTTCCCGAGCTAAACACGTTAACCCTGTGACTAAGCCTACCGTACCACCCTTAGTGATTTCAACCCAATCATCATCAACAGTACGCAGTCCAGAAGTAGGCCTTGGCCGTGGCAAAGGCTTAAGGCAGTTAAAGTTGATTGCTTAAACTCACCCCTACACCAAAAAAAAGGCCCTTTTCAGGGCCACCCACATTTCTCGAAAAGAAATACAATTTTAATTGCCAATAACTCAAAAAAAAAAAAACCAACCCATTTTATCCCTATAGTACGTGTATATGAGTGCGTGAGTGTACGCTCTTATTTTAAAATCAAAAACACAAAGACACTTACCTTTTAATACTTAATTTATTCTTTTATCCATAGTTACAATCCAATTCACAATTCACAACAGAGCACTTTAAAAAGTTCATAGACTTCTTCTGTCTCCTTGTTTACTCTCTCTGTTTTTTAAATTTCATCACCGTCTCAGGCTTTTCCTCCTTTTTCCTCCTCACTTTATTCCCTTCTTTTCTGCTCCTGTTTCTTTTTCTTCACCTGTCTGCTTTCTTCCTCTGAAGAATCCCTCTCTTCTTCTGAAGAATCCCTCTTTTCTTCTGACTCCTCTTGTTTCTTTCTTGGGCAATCTGGAGACCAATGTCCTTTTTCTTGACAATAATAACAGGTATCTTGACTTTTGTCTTTTCTAGCCCCTTTTTTTCTTTTTTGACGGTCTGGACACTCTGAAGACCAATGCCCTTTCTTCTGACAGATATAGCAAGTATCTTGACTTTTATCTCGAAAGGAAGGAGAGTAGTCCGTCGGCTGGTCTGAAGAGAATTTTCTAATGACCCCTCGCAAAGCTCTGATGAAACGTTCCATCTGGGTAGTCTCTTCCATCGTTGTGCTCGGTTAGAGAGTGAAATGAATAGTGAAAGGACAAGACACACACCCTTTTATATACGCTGGTCTGCCATGACTATAAATTAGTCCATGGTGTTTAAACTTGAGTCATTTGACGTTTTTTACTCCAGATGAAACGATCCTATTCATTCTAGAAGAAAGAAGAAGAAGAAAGTAAGAGGCAGAAACGTGATCTATCGCCTCGTACCAGGGCTGAAGTCTTGGCACAAATTCATGCCAGTGATTTTGAAGAGGACATGAGTGAACCAGAATCCGAACCCTCTAAACCAAGTTCACCACCCTTAGTCAACCCTGAAAAATACTATTCCATTCGAGAGACGGAAAAGCACTCCTCTAGAAAATTTAGAACCACGGCTTACAAATACAGGGTGAAGTTTAAAGATTTCAAGGCTGAAGTACCGTTAGAGAAAGCAGAAGGGTTCATCACTGGGGTGTGGGATTCTTTGCTCACCTCACTCAAGCGACAATGTCAACCCAAAGAAGACGATCGCTTGAGACTTTCCATACAACACGACGGTTTGAAATCCCCTGTTTGGATCGAGCTTAGCACCTCCGCAGAATTGACTGCTTCCAAAGTCATGGACAAAATTCAACACGTACAACAATCTAATGATCAGTTTGACATCACCGATGGAAAAGCCACACTGGACATGACCCACGTCTCTCCTCCTCAAGGGACTGGACGCAAAAAGATGTTATTGGTGAACGAGCTTCGCAGCAATAAGCGTAGCCTCGTCCAAATTCACAATTCTCAAGACCAGATGTGTTTAGCCCGAGCCATCGTGGTGGGACGAACCTATGCCAACAAGAACGACACGGTAGAATGGAAAAGAGCCTGGAAAACTATTCGACAATCGGACCGAGCCAAACAACGAAACGAAGCAGAACTCTTGTTGCAACAAGCCGACTTGCCCAAAGACAAACCCTGTGGCATTCCTGAGATGCAAAAATTGCAAGATCTCCTAGCTCCACGATACACCTTGCAAGTGTACCCTCAAGAAGTGCGTGGGCCTCTGTTGTTTCGAGGCCAAGACTTTAAGGACGGAAAATACATTCATGTCTATTATCACGATGACCATTTCGATACCATTACCAGTATCACTGCATTCCTGAGATACGGTTATTACTGTGAGAAATATGACCATGGTTATAATAATCGAGAGCAACACAAACATTGTGGATTGAAATGCTCAGGATGTTTGGCCTCTCCACCCTGTCTGAGCGGAGGACCAGTGCCTTGTTCAACTTGTCTGCGTACGTTTGTCAGCCCTACCTGTTACCAACAACATCTGAAGACGCAAGGTTCACAGCAGAAATGTGCTTGTCAACTCCTGAGATTGTGCCCTACGTGTGGACAAGGCATATGTACCAATACTGCCAAGGCATACGTATGTCGAGGAAAGAAAAAATGTCACATTTGTCACCACATCGTGGACTTGGAACACCAATGCTACGTGCAAAAATACCAACCTCCACCAGAGAAAGAGGACGGTCACAAGAAGAAAGGCAATTTCATCTTTTTTGATTTCGAATGCATGCAAGAGACCGGTATTCACATCCCTAATTTCTGCGTGGCTCATCGAGCGTGCGAGAAGTGCATTCAGGAACCTATCATGCCTGAAAACACCGTAGCTGTCATCAGTCCTCAAACGACCCACTATGTCAAACGTCAATACTCGGTCAAAGCCCTACGCTGGTTACATTACTTGTGCGAGAAGGAAGACAAATGGATTCAGCATGCCCGCAACGGAGGGGGTGAAAAGACCATCGGAACGTATTCGGTCGATGGCTGGGACTTAGAAAACCCAAAGATCGTGTACGAGTTTAACGGTTGCTTATTTCACGGATGTCCCGTCTGTTACCCTGACCGTGGCACTAAAAATCAGTTTTTACAACGAACCATGGAAGACTTGTACCAGGACACTTGTCAGCGACGCCTAAAGTTAGATCAGCAAGGATACCAAGTTGTGGAAATGTGGGAACACGAGTACGATCACCGTATGAAAACCGATCCCGAGTTTAAACGCCTCGTGGAAAGTTACCAGTTCATGGACCCACTGAACCCGAGGGATAGTTTGTACGGAGGAAGGACCAATGCCACCTGTTTGCTGTACCAAGCCGACGAAGAGAAAGGAGAAGAAATCAAATACTTGGACGTGTGTTCGCTGTATCCCTACGTGTGCAAATATTGTCGCTTTCCTGTAGGGCAAACGGAATTGTTCACGTAACACATCGACCTGAAAAACATTCGACAATACGAAGGCTTGATCAAGTGTAAAGTTTTGCCGCCCACGAACCTATACCATCCCGTGTTACCTCACCATTGTCAAGGCAAACTGATGTTTCCCTTGTGCCGTACTTGTGCCGAAACGTGCAACCAAGACCAACCTTGTCAGCACACCCAGGAAGAACGGGCCTTGACGGGAACCTGGGTCAGCGTAGAATTGTTCAAAGCTCTGGACATGGGATGCCAACTGTTAGAAGTGTACGAAATTTGCCACTTTCCCAAGACACAACAATACCACAAGAAGGGTGACCCCACGCAGAAAGGCATTTTCGCTGACTACGTGGATGCCTTTTTGAAACTGAAGCAAGAAGCCAGCGGCTATCCGTCCTGGTCTCACACTCCCGAAGACCAAATACAATTCAAAGAGAAATACTATGAACAAGAAGGCATCACTTTAGATCACATCGAGAAAAACGAAGGCAGGCGATCGTTTGCCAAAGTGATGTTAAATTGCTTGTGGGGTAAAATGGCACAACGACCGTGTTTACCCAAGACGGAATATTTGACAGAACCTTCCCGCTACTTCCAGATGATTCACGAGAAAACCAAATACATGAAACACGTGGACGTCGTTCGCGAGGATTTGATCTTGGTCAATTACGAAGAAGATCTGGACTTTGTACAAGACGACCCTTTTGGAAATGTCATCATTGCGGCTTACGTGACAGCTCATGCTCGCTTAAATTGTACGAAGCTTTAGAACTGTTAGGGGAACGCGTCCTGTACTTTGACACGGACAGTTGCATTTACATCCATCACCCGAGTCAACAGCACCCTGACATCGAAGGAGACCGTTTAGGAGCCTGGACAGACGAGCATCCCGACGACAAGATTCTAAGTTTCGTCAGTGGCGGTCCCAAAAATTACGGCTACGAATACCGGGACAAACAAGGAGAAGTGCACACGACGTGCAAAGTGAAAGGACTGACTCTGAATCATCGTGCCAGTCGTGTGGTCAACTTTGGGGTATTGAAAGAAGCCTTGCAATCCGGAGAGGATGTAAACTTTAAAGTGACCACCTATCATCCGAACAAGATTGTACGTTTACCCACTCACCACATCGTCAGTCGACCCTTGGAAAAAATCTATCAAATCGTGTACGAGAAGCGAGTGCGACTACCCAACCACTTTACTTTGCCGTATGGACACGTTGGTATAAAATATTGGTTGTAACAGGATAGTCACCCACTAGAAGGATGACTTCGCCATAGCAAGAATCCAGTGAGAAACCCGATGAGAACTCCAAGTTCAAACCCTACCATTTTCCAGTCTTCTTACCTGACTATTGTGATTGTGCCCGTCGATTGGACACGTTTCAGAAATGGCCTACGGATAGGGAAGGATTACCTTCTTCGCATGTTTTAGCTAGAACAGGATTTGTCTACTTGGGACCTGAGTCAGGATTGGGATACGAGGTACAGTGTTTCGCTTGCGGACTGAAGTTACGAATGGATCTATGTATCTATAAAGATTCAGCTATTCTGGAACATACTCGATGGTCTCCGCACTGCCCTTACCTTTCTATGGCCTTTCCACCCATCACACTACGGTACAATTATGACGGTACCTTAGAGACGGTACCTTCCAAAACAGGACATAGAAAACGTAAAAAAGGAAAGATGTACAAGCTGGAGACTGCATTGCGACTAGTATAAAAAGGGGCTATGGTCAAGATCGATAGTTCATTGTGACTACCAAGACCGAGCGAACAAGATGAATATTTTCAGAGAAACACAAAACAAGTTGTTTAGAAAGGCACAATTCAAGTGTGGGGCTTCGGAAGTGGAATGCGATTGTGAGCCTTGCGATGGGTACGATGCTGTACGTTGTGACCTTAGCGATGCCGTAAAGCATCATGGGAACTTTAGTGTCACTACCCCTATTATGGAAAGTGATGCTGTGCGTGTCAAACCGGAGGGATGCGAAAGTGATGCCGCTCGTCCTCTTGGACATTTTACTGGGTTTGGTTTTAAAGGGGAATGTTCACCTTCACGTCTACCCCTCTACGGATGTCATCCAGCCCTGAGCAAACGCCTGTTCATGTCACCCAACCCTCATCGAAACGAACCTGTGAAAGACGAATATTCGTTTCCTGTGCGTTTGTCGGAATACTGCGACTTTGAAAATCGTCTTCAATCGTTCAAAGGAAAATGGCCTAAGTATCTGGGAGGACCGATCCCCGAAGAATTAGCCAGAGCCGGATTTTTCTACTTGGGCGAAGGAGATAAAGTCAGGTGCTTCAGTTGCGGTGTGTCACTTCACCACTGGGAACCGCAATATTCGGCCTACGTAGAACATGCTCGATGGTCACCGAATTGTCATTACTTACCCTTAGTGGGACCGAGACATTGAAGTAACTTACCATAATCTGTTCATGGATACTTTACACGAGAACATTCGTGCTTTGCCTGTGGAGTTGAGAGAAAGCATTTACCAAGAGCTGGTCAAAATACAAGTGAAACGTAAAGAACAATTGCATCCGTTACGTCACCGGTCTTTGAACCACTGGTACCTGAATGCTATACAAGGACTGATTCAGTTGAAAGTGTTCCATTGGACAGACATTGATCAACGATCCCCTGGTTTTAAAAAGGAATGGTTTGCTCTGGATGATTCTATCTACAACATTGTAAACGTACTGCATCGAATTCCAGAGGAAGAGTTAACGAATTACCAACATCTTGTTCACAATGTCAACTTAGTGAAAGAGGAAACTTCTGAACGAATTGTAACGTGTAAATTAGTAACTAAACGATTTAGATTCGACAATGAATTAAAACCATGTCTGTGCAAACAGTACATGTCTTGTGTCAGACAAAAGAGGATTTAGTATGACCTATTCATGGATACTTTGCTAGAGAACATTCGTGCTTTGCCTGTGGAGTTGAGAGAACGCATTTACCGAGAACTGATCAAAATGCAAGTGAAACGCAAACGCAAAGTTATTCAACCGTTTTTAAATTATGTTCTGTTCCAAAGTACATGTCTTGTGTCAGACAAAAGAGGATTTAGTATGACCTATTCATGGATACTTTGCTAGAGAACATTCGTGCTTTGCCTGTGGAGTTGAGAGAACGCATTTACCGAGAACTGATCAAAATGCAAGTGAAACGCAAACGCAAAGTTATTCAACCGTTTTTAAATTATGCTCTGTTCCAAAGTATAAGAAGAATGATTATGAGTGGATATTACATCAGGCACAAAGGTAAACGAGGCCTATTGGCCACCACCCAAGGATTCCAAAAACAGTGTATATACTTATGGATACTTTACAAGAGAACATTTTGGGCTTGCCTGTGGAGTTGAGAGAAAGGATTTACCGAGAGCTGGTCAAAATACAAGTCAAACGTAAAGAACAATTGCATCCGTTACGTCACCAGATCTTTAACCACTGGTACCTGAATGGTATAAGGGGACTGATTCGTCAGAAATTTTTTCAGTGGTCAGACCTTGTTGAACACTTTCAGTTTGTGAATGATGAACTAGACGTTCGTAATTTTGGTTACTTCGAGATTCACCTACTGCAACGCATTGAGGAAGACGAGTTAAAGGATTACCAACATTTGTTACATGGAATCTGCTTAGCGGGAGACGAAACATCTAGACAAACTCTGACGTTTCGGTTACAGTATGTAACATTTAAATTCCCTACTGGAGAACGAACATGTCTAGTTAGAAATTACCTTTATTGCTTCCGAAACAAAGAGACTATAAAATCAGGCTGCCATGCCACGGATTATGTCACATATCATTGAACAGATTCCGTGGAAGGAACTCAATGACCATATTCAAACCGTGGATCATTACCATCGATTATTACAAGAACTGTATCCATTCAATTTGGGTCGACAAGTGGTGTGTGTCTTAGTGACTTGTTTTCTGGGATTTCGTTTAACAGCCGATTCTTTGTGGACTCTTTACGATCAGTACTTACCACATCCCCATGTCCTTAAATGGTCACGAAAAACTCCTTTTGCTCAAAGCCTTGCGGTTTCATCTGGATACTTCTCGACCTCTACGGGAAAAAAAGATTCGTCAACTTTTAGCTACCCAAGACGTGTATGACGATGTGTGTGTCGCTTGTGACTTACACCCCCATTGGACAGATGTTCGTGACTGGAAAAAGGGGGGTTTTGAGGCTTGGACCCAAGAAGTGGCTCAGTATGCACAAGAGTTGTTCAAGGAAAAAAGTTACTTTTCAACCTGTGTTAGTGACAGTGCCAGAAGAACCTGTCACCGAGAACAACCACTCGCTTCAGGACAGGACTGTCATGGACATTCCTGAAAGGCCATTCCGGGAGGACACTTGTGTGACAATACCTCATGTAGAGACTGTAAGAACATTACACACTGTCCCTAGGACATCTTGGTTACCCAAAACATGTTGTACAGAGACTTGTTTATATTCCACTTTGATCGTTTTGATGTGTTTTTTATTCCTATACATAACTATTTGTTGTCTTTTATGTATTTTTGTCTTTCGTGTTGTTCATATTTGAAACATTTAATAAACGTGTTCTGAAAAAAGTATATAAACTCTTGTCTTGTTTGTTTTCGTGTCACAAGTGACATTTCTCACACTATGGCTACCTCTGCTGTCTCTGCTCCCTCTTCCTCTACTGTCAAAGTCATCGACGAACACTTAGATCGTGCCAGTTGGGAGGCTTTGTATCTTCGCCATCCCTTTAACATGCTCATTGCTGCACCTAGCGGTTCAGGCAAAACCGAATTCGTCAAACGTTTGATCGAACATAAACATCATTTGATCGATCGGCCACCTCAGCGGATCGTGTGGTGTTACAAAGAGTGTCAATCGGCGTACAGCCTCTTGCGAGAAAGTCAAGGCGATTCCATCGTGTTTGTGGAATGCATTCCTAAAGAAGACGACGGCATCGTCTCTGACTCCCGTCAACCACATTTCGTCATTTTCGACGACATGTTAGGAGAAGACGAAGAAGAAATTAAACTGTGGTTCACGCGCAAAGGGCATCACCGTAATACCAGTGTCGTTTACATCACCCAAAATTTGTTTCAACAAAGTAAAGCCCATCGCACCATCAGTCTCAATGCGCATTACGTGGTCTTGTTTAAAAGCCCTCGAGATAAATCGCAAGTGCAAGCCTTAGCCAAACAGTTAGGAACGCCTTGGCTGACTCAGGCGTACGACGATGCCACTCAAACGCCACACGCCTATTTACTCGTCGATTTGAAACCTACGACCCCCGAGTATTTGCGATTTCGTACCCACTTGTTTCACCACTGGTGCCAAGACGGAGGGCCTGTCCTGTACACGTCTCCGTCCTCGACTTAATTTTACTCCACATAAAAAAAATCTATAAAAACCTCAGACCCTTTTCGTCTGTCTCACACAACGTCAACATGACGTCCCTTCAGTTGCATCTTCCCGTCAAATTGATTCGTGCCTTGTATGGCATCAGTCGAGAAAAAAATCCACAAATACGAGCTCGTGTCTTAGAAGCTAGTCTCAAAGAAGTCTTACGATGGTTCACGGTGACGGCACGTCAAATACTCCAAGGAATCATTCAGATTCCTCATCAAACCAAACGTTTTTTCGATCGAAACAAAGTCACTTTGGTCCAACTGGCCGATCCCCGCATCGACACTCAAACCAGAAAACAAATCATTTTGAAACCTGGAGGGAGCGGTACTCTACGAGGGGTCATCATTCGCTCTCTCTTAAGATGGGATCCTAATGCCCCCAAACTTCTCCCCAAGAAAAAAGTCAAACGAAGCCCCAAGAAGAAGAAAAAGACCAGGTCCCCAAGAAGAACTTCTCCAGTGGCGGGACCCTCCTCTTAACAGACACCACCACCCCGGAAAAAGAAAAGAAGCTTCCAGACAAAGAAACAGAGAAAAAGTCCCCAGAAAAAGAAAAGCCCACAGAAGAAAACTAGTCGCAAGAGAGGCACTTCGGCCAGGACGCAACCTTACACTCGCAAAGCACGACCTGCCACGGCGGTGACTGCGTCTCCGGCAGCCTCAAGTTCATCCACTTCTCCGTTGATGACACCAAGAACTGAAGAGTACTTGGAGACGTTGATCACACCAAGAACTTCTCCGTTGATGACCCCAAAAAGAACTTCCCCAGTGGCAGGACCCTCCAATTTAGTGGCAGTGGCTGCTGCTCACAAAGTACCTTCTCCCAAAATCAAAGTCCAAGAAAGATCGGGCATGTTACAAAGTTTACTGGATTTGTCCAAGCAAGAACTGGCTCGATTTAGTCCGTTACGTACCCCTGCACGACGTGTCATGCCTGTCCTGATTTTGATACATCGTAAAGACAATCAATGGCGACGCGTTCCAGTATAAAAAAAGGCCTGTGACTAAGTAGGGTATCAGTGTTTTTGGTGCTGAAGACTCAAAGATGTCACCCTCCAGAAAACATCCCTCTTCTAAACAGTCCCAAGGAAAGAAAAGGAAAGGACTGCCTCCTCGTTTAGTCAAACATGGGGACATGTTATCTGTCCTGTCCAAAGCTTCTCCACCCCTACGAAAAAAACTCATTCAATCATCCTCCAAAGAGGTCATCGATACCGTGTGCGAATGTTGTTTGAACGTCTTGAAAGGCACGATCCCTTTGTCCAAACACCAGAAACAATGCTTAGGTAAACATCGTTACGTTCTTCGCCAAACGGTTCAAAAGAAAATCCTCATTCGTCAAAAGAAGAAGATGTTGGTCCAACGTGGAGGCATTTTACCCCTCTTGTTAGGTTCATTGCTGAAAGGATTCCTGGGAACCATGTTGGGAGGACTGGTGGGAGCAAGATAAAAAGGACCTCTGAAGTCCCGTGATCTCAGAATCGACCCCTTACAGCCCCATGGAAGGACGTAAACTAGTTTATTGCCTTACAAACGATGGATGGAATACCATCGTTGGCAAGAACAACGCACCCCGCATTTACCTCCCAATCCCAATTTGGGCGAGATGTCCCAGTTACAACACGAATTGCAGTCCTTGATGGATCGCCAAGATTTGTCCGAAACAGAAAAATCGCAAAAGTACGGTCAACTCTTGCAACGACTGCAACTCTTTCACCAGAAAGCTTTAGACGAAACAGCTCTACCCACTCTGAAAGATTTTAAGACCTTGACGAAAAGTCCAGCACCATCATCACTACCACCACCACTACTACCATCCCCAGGGATCACCAGAGATGCTACCCCACGAAGACCTGAGGAAGAAGAGATGCGAGAAGTGTTTCAAACACGTCAGCAGCTCCCATTTCAAGTAAGATTGCAGCATCCTTGTTGACCCCGTCCCCCACACCCCAACGAGAAGAAATGAAAGCTTGGGTTAAAAAGATAATGTCCACTGCTCCTTCGACAGAAGTGAAAAAGAAAGAAGGGAAACCAGAAGTGAAAAAGAAAAGAAGACCAAAGCCATTCCATTGTCACCTCCACCACCACTACCTTTGACTTCTACTCCCGTAGCCCATCGGACACGTAAATCCGTTTCCAAGCCACCCTTTCGTCCCACCCAAAGTATCATCACCGAAGGGTGGGTGACTTATTAACACACAAAAAAATGGAAAAAGTGTTAGCCAGCATTTACTACGATCCGTCACATCCTGCAGGTTACGCAGGAGTTCAAAAATTGTATCGTGCTGCCAAAACTCGACTGAAAAGTCTCCGTTTACCTCAAGTGCAACGATGGTTACAAGAACAAGCTACCTACACTTTACAGAAACCCATTCGACGCAAGTTTTCCAGAAGTCGCACCCGAGTGGAAGGCATCGATCATCAATGGCAAGCCGATTTAGCCGATGTCTCTCAATTGGCCAGCTACAATCGCGGCTACAAATATTTGTTTTGTGTCATCGACGTCTTTTCCAAATTTGCCTGGGTCGTACCCTTGACTTCCAAATCGAGCAGCGAGTTAGTGCGTGCCCTGCAACGAGTGTTGAAACAAAGCGGTCGTCACCCTCTTCGATGGCAAACGGACAAAGGTACCGAATTTCTGAACTAAGCTTTCCAAAAAGAATTAAAGAAACGTGACATTCATTTTTTTTACTACCGAGAATCTCGAAACCAAAGCCAGCATCGCGGAACGTTTTCAACGCACTTTGAAAGAACGCATGTGGAAATATTTTACGCATCACCACACTCTGAAGTACATCGACATCTTACCGCACCTGGTGCAAGCGTACAACCAATCTTACCATCGAAGCATCGGACGTGCCCCACAAGACGTGACTCCCGAAAACGAAGTGTTGGTGTTTGAGCGCCTGTTTGGTACGTCCCCAACGAGGGCTGCCCCCAAGAAAAGTGGAGTGTTGACCATAGGAGATTGGGTGCGCATTGGCAAAACCAAACGCACTTTCGACAAAGGTTACTTACCTAACTGGACCACTGAATTGTTTCGTGTCACTGGACAAGTGCATGGCCGTCATCCTGCCGTCTATAAATTGGAAGACATGAACGGAGAAGTGCTCAAAGGAACGTTTTACTTACTCGAGTTACAACGTGTCACCAAAAAAGAAGACGACGTGTACGACATCGAAAGCATTCTCGAACGCAGAACCCGTAAAGTGGGCAAACGACGTGTCAAAGAAGTCAAAGTACGTTGGAAAGGATATCCACCCAGTTTTGATTCTTGGATCGACGCTTCGCAAGTCATCGACTATAAAAAGAAGTGACCATCATGTCCTTTCACACAGACGCAGCTACGTCGACCACTCCTTCACCTAGTTCTTTACTGCAAGATTTACAAAAACAACCTTTGTGGGTGTGGTGTGGAGAACGTGTGCCTAAAACGCAAATCGTCTTTTTCTGTCAAATCTTCGTGGTGTATTGTGTCATCGGGGCAGCCATCGCCAATTTGAGTTTGCAACAAGGAGACAAACAATTGTGGACCATTTTATTGAGCAGCTGCATCGGTTACCTGCTTCCCAATCCCTCCCTGAAATTCTCCTCGAACGGGAACAACGGGAACCTTGTGTCCAGCGCCAGTGCCAGTCACCACTCCAACAACAACAACAATAACCCCATTTTGGGCGGAGACACGCCTCTGACGTCCAGTAACCCCTCGGACAGCCACAGAGCTCTGGAATTATGAGTCACCAAAACCAGTTTTACTTAACCGTACCCAGTGACAGTTCCATGGAGGTGTTTTCCCACAACACGTTGTGCTGTTACACGGCCAAATTACCTCAGGCCATCCCATTAGATCACGAAGCCCATTGGGAAGTGGCTTTAGTAGAAATCATTCACCCGACCCAAGTCCTTAATGTCCTTCCCAATCAAAATATTTTTTACGGTGGAAGTTCATGACGAGCAAATACAACAGTACTTGGATATCCATGGCAAATATAATATAAAAAAACCTAACACAAAAAATCCAAAGTGGACCGACTATCGCTTCTCCATTCCCGCAGGCTATTATTTTAGTGGTCAACATTTGGTCAGCACCATAGCCTCCAGGTTTAATGTCGTGTTTCTGAAAGCTTTGGAGAGTGTCAAAAAAAGTGTCACCCTGGAGTACCACAAAACAGCTCGTCGCTTCCTGATGAAATTTCCTGATGGGAGTAAAATCATGTCTTTCTTATTTTGTCCTGAATTGTTTGCCATGTTGGGCGGGGACATGGAGATGAGGAAGAAAGTAGAACAAGAAAAAGGCCAATTACTAGTCATTTCTAACAACGATACTTTTGCCAAGTATTTTCGTACCCCAGTAGAACTGAACCAAGGACTGAATTTGATGTTTGTGTACTCCGATGTGGCGGAGTACAACGTGGTGGGACACACCTCCGTACCGTTACTGCGTGTCATTCCTTTTAAAGTGGATTCTGTCACGGTCGCTGACGAGGAAGGTGGAAACACTTATCACGTCCACCGCGAATTTGTACATCCTCACTATTTGCCTGTCAGCAAGTCTTATTTGGACACGGTCAACATTGCTATAAAAGGAGATCTGGGACAAAATATTTCATTCACCAAAGGAAAAGTCACGGTGAAACTCCATTTTCGAAAACGATTCTCTCACGACTCGTAAGTCATGTATCCAGTGTACCGAGGGGATGCTCGACAGCGAGGACACGGTTTAGGAGATATGTTAAAATCGGCTTTTCGTTCAGTGGCTTCGGTGTTGAAACCGATGGTGACACGAGGATTGCACGCCTTGAAAGATGCGGCACTGACACAAGGCAATGAATTTTTCCAAAATGTCATCATCGACAAACAAAACCCCAAAGAAGCCTTCATGAGGGCAGGCAAAATTGTCTTGCTGCAAACGGGTAAAGACCTTTTGAGCCGACGAGAAACACCTATAAATGCCCTGCACGCTACCGAGTCAGGCATTCAGCAAGGACAAGGCAGAAAGAGACGACGAAGAAAACACCCTTTCACCAGACTTCACACTTCTAAAGCTAGAAAGACAAAGAAAAGAAGAACCGTTCGAGACTTAGACGTTTTCGATTACTGAGAAAGAGAAAAAATGATGCACCGAGAATCTTGCGCTTGTTCCAAGTCGGAACTAGATCTGTTTGCCATGCCCCCCCACCATCATGACCATGCAAGAACCCCAGTGGGTGGAATTTCACCCCGTCTCCTCTTTGACAGCCTCCGCTCCCATCGAGTTTGAAATCAAAGAACAGCCCGAAGATTACATCGATCTGAATAGCAGTTACTTGTACCTGAAAGTCAAAGTTATCGAAGATGACAACAGAAACATAGAAAGTGATGAGGTAATAGCTCCCGTCAACAATTTCATGCATTCCTTGTTCAGTAGAGTGGACTTGTACTTGAATAACAAACTAGTCAGTAGCAGCGTGGATACTTACCCTTATTGTGCCTACCTGGAAAATCTCTTGACGTACGGAATAGACGCCAAGAACACTCATCTCGATGCCTGTGTGGTATGGGAAGCTGACGAAACTGACGAGTTTGAAACATTCGAAATTATTACAACTGATAAAAATAAACCATAAATGAGGGATTTGTAAAACGAAGAAAGAAAATTGCTGAATGTCGTAGTTTAGAACTGATGGATCGTTTACATTTGGACATGTGGTTGCAAGAAAAGTATTTGCTGAATGGGGTGAATGTTCGCCTGAGACTGTATCGTAGCAGTGCCGCTTTCCATTTGATAGGTACTGCCGCCTACAAAACTGTCATCGAGGAAGCCAGGCTCTACGTACGACGCGTGGAAGTGTTACCTAAAGTGGGAAACGACATCAGTAACACTTTGAGCAGAACGACCGCCAAGTATCCGATACGACGCGTGGAAGTGAAAACCTTCACCATTCCCAAGGGGCAACGATCCATGATCGAAGATCATCTGTTCCAAGGACAGCTACCCAAACGTTTAATCGTTGGTATCGTAAGCAATGAAGCCTTCAACGGTGCTTTGGCTACAAATCCTTTCTTCTTTCAACCCTTTGGCGTGTCCAAGATCGAAGTCAGTCGCGATGGCAAGACCTTGTGTACCCGACCTTTCGAACCTGACTTTGACAAGAAGAATTACTTGAGATCGTACTTGTCCCTGTACGAAGCCACCGGTCAGTTAGGAACCAACACCAGTCACGGCATTACGTACGACGATTATGCAGGAGGCTACGCTTTGTGGGCTTATGATTTCACTCCAGACCATGGCAGCGACGAGGGACATTTCCACCCTATAAAATCCGGCCAGATTCGAGTAGAAATTGAGTTTGCAAACCGAACCCCTGATGAAACGGTGAACGTCATTCTGTATGCAGAATTTGATAATACCATAGAAATCAACAGTTTGAGAGAAGTCATTCTAGATTATAAGAAGCTATGGAAGACTGTTATCCCTCTTTACCTAGTGGAGAAACTTTGGAGATGAAATATGAGGAGACCATAGAAGAATCCCAAGACAAAGACGAAGAAGTTGTCATGATAAAGTCGAGATGGCCAGAACAACAAGCCCATTTAATCTCCTGTTTTGCCGAACACTTGGTCGAAAAAACTACTGAACTGATCAAGAAAGATTGCTATGGATGTCAAAACGACCATCCCAGTCAAATTCAACACGTTAAATGCCTGATGCTAAGTCAAGAAGAAAAATTGGACGAGTATCTGGACAAAGCTTGGAGTCTCATCTCGGACGAAGTCGTGTTGCACCAGTGGTATAAAGACTTGCGTGAACATTCTTGTCCACTATTAACCACTCAAGAGATCCATCGTATCGAAGCTCTCCTGAATCAGAGTGGGGAGACGAAGCGAAGAAACGGTTATTTGTCAGACATTTTCAAGCAAAAAGTCAGGATCGAATTGATGACTTATTATTACCTGTGAAGAAAAAAAACCAACACACAAATGGATACATGGGAACTTTATTACCTTTTGAACCACAGTTCGTACACTGCTTCTTGGAATCCTGTCGTCTGTGCTAAAGATGAACTCCCTCATCGCAAACCTCAAGACCATCAAGCTTATGTGATCAACACGGACGACAGTCATCGCCCAGGAACCCACTGGGTAGCCGTCTACTTTCCTCAAGAAGGATGTGTCGAATATTTCGATTCGTACGGATTGCCTCCTTTGGAAGATGATATCATTGACTTTATGAGAAGAAATGCTCAGACCACCCGATTCAATAATGTGAAATTACAAGGCACAGATTCCTTGGTGCGTGGACAATATTGTGTGTATATTCTGCATCATCGCAGCCTGGGCTATTCCTTAGAACATTTAGTGACTCATTTTGATCCTCGTTCTTCTTTTAGAAACGATGTGAAAGTAGATCAATGGTCTTGTGACCATTATGCTTATATTTTGTCTCAAGCTAGGAAACGTAGTGTCCATCAATGGCCTAATGACTTCCAACAGTGGAAATCACAATTTCATTCACAACGTTGTCAGCCCTGTCCAAAATAATGTGTGAATTAAAAATTTTGAGATTTAAAAAAAAAATGTTTGATGTTATATTGTTGAATTATTATTAAAAATGTTAGAGTTGTTGGTTAGTATTAAGTGATTTTGAATAAAAAATGTTGTGTTTTGAAGAAAAAATGCCTTTGTGGTTTGTTTGACTATAGAAATCTTGATTCATGCTCTTTGACTTCTTACTATCCCTCTCATGACACTCATTGAACGTTCCGGCTCGAAAACCGTAGAAGGATGTTTTCCTTCGCGTCCGCGCTTTGACTTTAAAGCCGGGGTAGCCTCCAGTCTAACCATCCATTGTCGACTCATCCTCCTGCGAAGATGTGCTCCAAACTAGATAAGTTAAACGAAGCCTACGTGAATTTGCATAGGGTCAGACACAGTCTGATACCGAAGCCAGAAGAGATAGAGAATGTGAGAATGTTAAAAGTCACTGAAGACCTGATAGAAGAGCTCTTCAGAGAAGAAGTGAACAGGGAGAAAGAAGAATGGACAGAGAAGTACAGACTTCAGAAACAGCAGAGAGAGCAGCAACAGCAACAACAGCAGCAGCAGCAGGAACCTGAACCTGACAGAGGCTTTGTCGATTGTCGTATCGACACCAAAGAGTTCTTCTTCTCTTTCCGAAGAAGCAGACCTATCGTCAGAAAGTCTATCATCAGAGGACGTCGCATTCTTAGAAACTAAAAGATCGCCCTAGCTTCAACTTCACACAAGCAAAAAAATGACAGCCCTTTTCAGGGCTACCCAATACTCTAGAAAAGAAATAACAATCGATTTGCCAATGTATATATGTAGAGTAGTGTGAATATAAACACTTACTCTTTTCTGGTGTGATTGTATGTGTTTGTGTTTGTAAGCACTTAAGTACGTTTGTGTGGATAGTAGATAATGATCATATGTTTTTTTGCTGTTTGAAGTGAGTGGAGAGTAGATTTGGGGTTTGATTTGATTGCTTTGCGTATGTGAATAGTATATTGAAGTGATTAATGAAAATTGTTAAATTAGTAATGGGCAGTAAAAAAGTGAGTGAGTGTTTCTTTTAGGTCCGCGCGTTGTTTGGTCATGATCTAGGTAATATCAATTTTGTTTTGGGGGATGTTTTCCTTCACGTCCGCGCTGTCACTATAAATTGAAAATCGCTCGGCAGTCTAGCTACCTTTGTTGATTGATCAAGAGAATGAACACCAGACTAGCAAGACTGCTTGAATTTCATGTACACCTGGAATATGCCAGGCGTATAGTGAATGAGCTGGCTGCAGAGGCCATCGTAGAAGAGGGAAGGATGAAAGAGGAGGAGAGAAGAAACAAAGAAGAGGAGGAGAGAAGAAACAAAGAAGAGGAAGAAAAGGAGAGAGGAAATTTCAGAATCCCAGAGACAGAAGATTGGGATTCTGAAGCCACTTATCCCGCCTCTGCTCTCCCCACAAAAAGAGTGAAATGAGACTGAGAAAGAAGATGTGTGTGTGGTGCCAGGCCTGGAAGGTGCCATCATTAACCAGGTGTCATGGAGTTCAAAAAACAAACAGCTCTTTTCAGGGCTACCCAATACTCTAGAAAAGAATTAGTAATCGATTTAACAATGTGTGTATGTAGAGTAGTGTGAATATACTCTTTTTTCTTGTGTGTGTGTGTGTGTGTGTGTGTGTGTGTGTGTGTGTGTGTTTGTAAGCGCTCAAGTACGTTTGTGTGGATAGTAGATTTGGGGTTTGTTTATTGCTGCTTCACGTATGTGGATAGTAGATAATATGAAATGAGAAAAGTAGGGGATGTTTTTCTTCACGTCCGCGCGTTTTAAGTAATGATCTAGGTAATATCAATTTTATGTCTTAGGAGGATGTTTTCCTTCACGTCCGCACTTTAACTATAAGAACCCACAAAGTTTGATGTTCGAACCATTCTAAGGAATAATCAAAACGAAGATGGAGGTGACAAAATTATTCAACAATTTGAGAGACAGCTATTTTTGGATCATGGATGGGACTTATGTAGTAGAAAGATTGAATAAGGAAGGAAGATTTGAAGGTAGCCTGAACAATGTGAAGAGTCTTGGAGTAACAAAGGATCAAATAGGGGGAATGATTGAGGAAGAAGTAGAAAGAATCAGAGGATTCATTGACCCACCTTACGTGAGAATAGGTACTTTAAAGGAAGCCTTGGATCATGTCATAGAAGTTAGGAGCTTCCTAGAAAATAGCTTTCATTGGACTGACTGGTGGTACGTAAAGTGGGGTTGTAACCAGTTGATAAAAGCAGAAGAACTAATTAGAGAGGTAATGAAAGTAGAAGTGATGAAGATAAAAGAACAATGGCGCAAAGAGAGAAAGGAAGAAGAGAATAAGAAGAAGAAATTAGAGTTTGAAAGATTGAATAACAACTGGATGAAGATCCAACAGAAATTCAGAGAGATGGGCCATCCTGACTGGATAACAGAGGAGGAGGAGAAGAAGAAGAAGAAGAAGAAGAAGAAGAAAGGAATAATGAAAAAAGTGAGAACTTGGTGGAAGCAGTGGAGGAGTTAGAAGAAGAAGAAACCCAAAGGCCCTTTTCAGGGCCACTCCAATTTCTCGAAAAGAGATCTACTTTCAATTGCCTACCCCCAATTTTTATTATATATATATATATATATATATATATATATATATATATATATATATATATATATATATATATATATATATGTGTGTGTGTGTGTGTGTGTGTGTGTGTGTGTGTGTGTGTTTTATGTCCCTCTTCCCTGTTCCCTTTCCATAGACCTATCAGGTCGGGACCCTATTAAAATAGGGTCCCGACCCTATTCCATTTTCCCTTGACGCTATTCAGACCCACGATTTATTCCCATGTTAAATTTCCCTTGACGCTATACAGTCCCAAAATCTATTCCCATGTTAAATTCCCTTGAGGCTAAACAATCCCACGATTTTTCGTCCATGTTAAATTTCCCTTGAGGCTAAACAGTCCCAGGGTGGTTAATATTAAATTTCCATTGAGGCTAAACAATTCCAGGGTGTTTTTTAATGATAAGTCCCATTGAGGCTAAATCGTCCCCATTCACTATTACCGAGTTTCTATTCTTTTCCAACAATTTTGCCGAGAAAGCAGGGACACGCTCGAAATTAAATGACAGGCTTAGGTATTTTTATGTACTCAAGATTACAATACATTAAAAGACAGAATTACATCTTTTGTGATAACTCTCGAGTGGAAAATTAACACCTTTCGAAACAATAACTAAATCAGAATTGTTAACCTTTATTTTCCGGTAGGTCTCATACTTCATTCATGAACATCACAGAATGATGGAAGTCTGTAAACTAAATAAATCAATCTAATGTCAGATGAAAAATGTGGTAGGAGAATAAAAAAAATCATCTCAGGAGAAACTGTATGTACAGTTCAAATGATAGAATAGATCTGACACTATTATATGATACGCGCTGCGATTCCAGTCGTAAAAAGATTGTAGGCTATATTTATACTTATGTTGTTCCAGTGTACGGAAGGTCCAGGCGAAGCGAGATTTAATGCAATGAAAGAAAACAAAGTTAAAGAATCGAGAAGGCGTTTAACGAGTACACGAGCTTGTTGTGAATGTGACAAAACTAATAATAGAGGACCATATAATAATATAAAAATTATATTGTGGGGCAGTTGAATGTCCGAGGCAATATAATTATTATTATCGTCTTGAATAGTTAATGTGTATTTATATTAAAGTATTTTGTATCTCAGCTACTCCGAATTATGAAGCAAAAAACTAATACAATGTAAAAATTCACTGTCTTTAGGGTTAGATTCGTCCACTCTTTAGGGTATGACATGAGAAAATTGTCTCACATGTGTGAAACTCGTTTTCTTCCCGTCTTTCTGTCTTTCTTGCTTTTTTTTTTAAAGGGTAACAAACTGACCCATACCATGGCTGATTCGGACTAGGCTTATTTGGATCAAATTACGAGGTGATTCTGATCAGATTACTGCTTGATTCGACCCAAAATGCCAGGATGATTGGGACCATGTGATGTATTATTAATTTTACTCTTGAATTTAATGTGACTTTTACATTTGCTAAAATATTATATTTCTCATTATTCACAGGTACTTTGATTAATTAAAAATCTGCATTTAAGGGAAAAAATGGCGTTGCTATATACATGTACACTTATTGTCTTGCGTTTTCAATTCAATAGTGAAATATTTTCAAATCAGTTCATTAAAATGTGTGTGATAAATACTGATATAACTGAACAACGTATTATTACCGTATGTTTAATACTTTGCTTGATCAGTGCGTCCTTCATTACTTTAATTGCTAACACTAACAAAGGGACCATATGGCCATGAACTGGCAATACCTGCTTGATTAATGCACTGCATTAAGAAATCAATATTAAATGGATTTATTACGTGCTTTAAAGAAAATATTTTCAATATGTTTTAGAGGTTAAAATATTTCTTTTTGCTCTCTCTCTCTCTCTCTCTCTCTCTCTCGAGAGAGAGAGAGAGAGAGAGCAAAAAGAAAAAAAAAAACTCACACACCAACAACAAAAACACAACCATTTCTTTTAATTAAACAGAGAAAGAACCAAAAAGATTTCATCCAGCTTAGGCCTGTCTCAGAACACAGAAAAGGGGTTTAATAAACACAAACAACAATTGTAATTATATATGCACATGATAGAAGGAACAAATAAAACAAACAAATTCAGACTCAAACGATATCAGAGGTAGATATCACTATTAGAAGCCTGATAACGACAGGGACAACACATAGCGACAGGGAATATACATAAACACCTGATGAAAGGGATGACATAGATAATAGCACATACAGTCATTGTAATTACCTTAATGAGTGGGCGTCCCTCAAGCTCTAACCAGTACGATGTGCTGGGACGGGGCTGCGGTGTTTCCACAAATAATTTTTGAAAAAGTATTTGAAGGCAAATAAATTGCGAAGAAAGCACGATTTGCACGAGAAATCAATACAAACAGTAGGTAACTTTATATGCATTACATTTAGTGCTGAAAGTTGTCCACAATGGCCTGATTTATGATACGTTTCAAAATGCTTTTCGAGTACATTAATTCAAATAGTACGTTTACATTTTCTTCACTGTAAATATTGAAATGTTATTCAGGATAAAAATCTAAACGCTATGGCTCATATTTAATTTGTTCTGATTTCGGATAGACATTTGAAAATAATTATCTTATGTAAATCTAGAAGTTGAAAATCGACATTTTAAATGCTGTTGGTGTTTGTGAAAACAATAATAACTGCTTAAATAAGACAGGTATGTGTGTGTTCCGTTGTTTTTCTTATAATATTTCACGTCGATTCAGCATCTAATTTGGGCCGAATCATCCTTTAAATTGGGTCGAGTCTGCCATGTTCCAAATCAGCCATGATCCGAATCGGCCAGCATTCGTTTTAAGACATAACGAGCTCATGCGCTCAGACTACTAAGAACTCAGCCACGGGAATTTTCAACGAAAATACTGCAGATGACCAAATGATATATGAAAAATGGCGGCTTCTATGTCGTTTTCAGCAACTTCAAATGTTGCGGTATTATTCATAATTTGTCTAAAGTACTTTTTTGTAATACACTTTTATTGTTGTTGAAATATGAACTTCTGTATTTGTTTGCAATATGACGAAGTATCACAAGTTATGAATACTCAGTACCAAGCTTAGAATGTTTTAAGTAAAGACTGAAAGTAAGGTTAATTATACATTTTTTAAATTTCAGTCGGGTGATACTAAGGTGAAGTCTGAGAATTTCCTTCCTTTTTGTTGCGCTATCTCTGTTGGAATATAAATGCAGATTGTGGACATTTCTGTCGTGAAATTGCAGGGTGTTTCGAAGTCAGATTTTATCGGAAACTGCGTTAGAGATTTTCATCACGGGCATGATTTGATTCTTTTATAGTACAAGTTACACGTGTTATGTAGGCATTCAGCACCGACTATTTCAGTAATGGCTGTAATTTTTTGGTACTTGATGTTACATATCTTTAGGTGGCAAATAGTCACTTCATTTGGATTCGTATACATCCATATTTCTTTGGAAGGTCATTATTAAGACGCCCCGAGAAGTGCATACTGCAAAATCAGTGTTAAAGTACGGACACATTTTTGGACAAAATGAACCTAAAGGTGTAATCCAGTACAATCAGGATTGAATGTCACGTGCTGTCATGTCACAATGAAAGCTGTGCATATTGATAAACAAATCTGTACTTCCCTCGAGTGTGACGATTCCACTCGTCGCGCTCTTATATTGACCCAAGTTTAGTAAATGGCTACCATTGTAAAAGTCCATAGCAATAGATAATTTTTGTCTGGAAGTTTCTTGATGACATTTGAGATGCAGAGAACTCAGTCAAGATTGAATAGACTTTGGTTATAAAAAAATAGTGTTAAATTTTAACAGAACAATTTATTTTAAAGTAAAAATAAATAATTGTGCATACATGAACCATATAACTTGTAATATAGTTGTTAGGGGGAAACCAATGATACCCACCCAGCTCCTAATTTGCATGAGGCAACTAACTCGCAGTTCACATTCTGACCCCTCGAGGACTATATTCTAATTTTTCCATACCAGCCATGCATTTAGTCACTCACAACTTACACCACCGTAAAGGAGACATTCCACACCTTATACCACTTGAGTATCTTACTGGTGTAAATTATGAGGGAATTCCATTGTTTAGTTGTAGCATACCTAAAAGACTTTAGCCAGGGGGTCACACTACCAGGCAAAGTGGGCAACTAAGTTAGTCCAAAAGTGTAAACTTTGCCATCTTCTGCAAGGAAATTGAAAAGGACTTTGCCATATGATTTTTTAGCTGTACAATGAATGACTAGTTGATGATTTTTTAGATGCTAGGTGTCATGTTTGCTCAGCCTAGTTTGTAAGTCATTTATACACTAAGGTATTAGTACAAACCATGGTTGATGTCAAAACATTGCTGTAGGCTAGAGTTAATCTCTTATGCAAGGTTACTGTGACCAGAGAGAAGATCTGACAGCTTGAATCATCACAGGCGTTAGATCGAGCGACTACCCACTTAGGTGTTACAGCTTTGTCCTAAGATCTGACAAACCCACGAGGAGCAGGGCATGTTCTAAATCTGTCCCTACATGGACAGTCAGCAAGAAGGACATTGTCTGCTAAGTTTAATTGGATTGAATGAAAGCGACATCCGATTGAAACTGAGATGGAGGGTGTGGTAACAGTTTTGATCAGAATTATAGCTTCTAACTAGGAAGCAAAACTTTAGTCTCACCTAGGAAGATTGATGAGCAATATAGGTTTACTCCAAGAGAGCCACTCGTAATTTGGTGGTAAAACTTAGAGAGAAGATTCTAAGGAAAGACAAATCTATGTAAAGGTTAGTAAGTTATTTGATCAATTTCTGCAGAATATTACGTCACTGTAATTGTAATTACGTGTAGTTTGTATACTTAATTACTAGGATCATTTAGTAAGTAGAATTACCTTTGTAAAGTTAATTTACATGCATATTTGAGAAATGAGTTTGAATATTATGTAGAGAATTTTGTAGATTGTTAGCTTTTGGTCAGAATTAATTTTGTAATTCGCTATTAGGTTACTTGGTCGTAACCTAGTACATTTATTCTTGTGAAGTGTTTAATTTTACACATGCTTGAATTGTGAATTTGGAAAATGGGTGAAGTGTGTAAGATTAGTTAATATAGATGTATGGATATGTCAGAGCATGGATATTTAAGTGTTTGTGTACTTTCTATGAGTTGTAATGTAAAGAAATTCATCTGATTGCTGTGATATTGTTTAGTATAATGGGATTAGGAATATGTACTGATGTTACTCAATTTTTGTATGCATGTATGAGAAGTAATTGATACCTTGCTTTTATTACGACATTTTGCCACACAAGATCATATGAGTTTGTTTATGTGAATGAATACATGACCAAAGGAATTTAATAGCCATTATCTGATGATAGGCTGGGTGTAGTGTGAGATGAGAGGGCATTGGAAAATATAGTACCATCCTTGTGTTTTCACAGGAAGCTTTTTGAGGGACAGAACTTCTGGTTCATTGAGTCCTGAGTCCCTAAGAGTGGAGACAGAAGTAAGACTTGCAGAGCAGTTGGAGTCGACAAGTCTAGTTGGTATAGAGTCGAGGAGGAGAAAATGGAAAAGGAATCGAGGAGGAGAAAATGGAAAAGGAAGAGAAGTCCAGGAGGAGAAGGAATTTGGAGAAAGTCGTGAGGAAGAGGAGAAGGAATTGTAGGAATAGGAGAGAAGAATACACAGAGTAGAATACAAGGACAGGTGGATAGCTATCTCACACTGTAAATCAAATGATGCAGTAGGCTATCACAGGGTCAATCAGAATGAGAGTACTTGGGAAATTTAATCAGTTGACTATTGAATTGTCATTAAATTGTTATTCATTGAATTTTACTTTTTTGTCTATTCAATCATTTGACCGTCATCATTGCTGACTGGGGGCTCGGAGCTTTACATCTATCTTTCACTAATTTAACTTCCAGCCAAAATCGAGCATGGGTGGACTTCTGTAATAATTTAAATAGTATGTTGGGAGCACCCCACCCCAACCATAACACACCTACCACAGTGGCGGCATAACAACCCCATCATGCCCCACTCCCTTTGGTCTATCCAGGTAGTTCCAGTGCTATGTTGTAGTCCAACTCAAAATGTCTTGCGTGCATCAGAAATAGCTGGTTTTGATATCAGTTGCACTAACAAACAAAACTTTGCACCTTTACAGGCATGTGTTTTAATAGCTGACTGATCAGAAATCTTTTTCTGACCAAGTTATTGCTTCCTAATTTCGGCAAGTTCTCATTTGATGATCAAAATATGACAACTTGCGCTTTGAAATTTAAACATCAATATATGAACAGAAATTTGTGTTTTAAGAATAGAAGTACTTTTTAGAAAAAGATTATAGTTGCCGTGATTGCATTTTTTTCTTCATACAATCACTTTGAAATTGTAAGGGAACCTATAATGGTGTAATAATGGCTGTCATAGCTGTGTCCAGAAAGTACCACTTCATTAGATTTTCATGGGGCAAATAAATTAGAGAAAATTGACAATTCATAGAAACAGTCTAAATAGTATGTGATAGAAATATTTAGCTTAAAAATTTAATTATATAGGTCAAAAACATATGGGACTATGCTATGTTGTGGAATTCGAAAAGTGCTGCAAGGAAAAGTTGTTTACCGACATAATCATTTTTGTGAAAATACAAAAAAACAAGCAGTGAAGCAAATAATATTTAACCAATATACGTCATTACTGCATTTATGGAGACAAATATTAGAACAATGCATATGCAATCGTATAAATGGATCATTGTAATGAAGCTTGAAAGTGAGTGGTTAAATGATGAAAATTGTTCTTTGTAAAAGTAGAAGCACCAACATATCATGTGTGGTGCCATACCTGTTTTAGCTGTGTCAATTTAGTTTGAAAGAAGGGTCTGGTTTATTCATATATTGACATCAGTGATTAAGCTTGTTGTCAATGAATATTTATGGTAATATTTTATTGGTAACAATGAAATTAAGATGAACACTGGTGTGAACAGTGTATTACCAAAAGATAAAAGATTGAATCAGAAATCCTCTTGTGTTAAAACTGGGGGTCAGACTGAGTAAAAGACCAACCCTGGTATGAAAACTGGAGGTCATATTGAGTAAAAGACAAACCCTGGTATAAAAACTGGAGGTCATATTGAGTAAAAGACAAACCCTGGTATAAAAACTGGGGGTCATATTGAGTAAAAGACAAACCCTGGTATAAACACTGGGGATCAGATTGAGTAAAAGACAAACCCTGGTATAAAAACAGGGGATCAGATTGAGTAAAAGACAAACCCTGGTATAAAAACAGGGGATCAGATTGAGTAAAAGACAAACCCTGGTATAAAAACTGGGGGTCAGATTGAGTAAAAGACCAACCCTGGTATAAAAACTGGAGGTCATATTGAGTAAAAGACAAACCCTGGTATAAAAACAGGGGATCAGATTGAGTAAAAGACAAACCCTGGTATATAAACTTGGGGTCAGATTGAGTAAAAGACAAACCCTTGTATAAAAACTGGGGATCAGATTGAGCATAAGACAAACCCTTGTATAAAAACTGGAGGTCAGATTGAGTAAAAGACAAACCCTTGTATAAAAACTGGAGGTCAGATTAAAACTTTGGGGGTCTCTGATGCACAAATGAGGATAAAGGGAAACACTGTGAAGAAACTCTTGTGCATGATATATGGGTTATTTCAAATTTCAATTACAAAATCTCAACTGCCATTTTATAGTGAAGTTTTAGAAAGTAAAAATAAAAGATGGTAGTTTATTAAGCATTATTACCAATTTGTATATACAATGCCAGTTATGTAGGTACTCCTGGAAATTAATTATAATGGCTAGTTTCTGCTGGGTTCTTTTATAGTCACATGTCCAAAATACAGTGCATATATCTCCCCATCCAAACATACATGTTGAATATGAAACATTAATACACTTACAAAATAAATAAATATATATATATATATATATATATATATATATATATATATATATATAAAATGCATTTCTTGCTTTGGGCCCAATTCTCCCTTTTCAGTTCTTATTTCTCTCTATTCTGTCCAAAAGGAGAAGTCACTTGTTCCTAACATTAAAGTCTAGCTTGACCTTTGTAGCCCATACCTGGCTGTGCTTTTGTGATCTCCAGTGTTTACATGCATAAAAGAGTAAGAAAATTGGTTGAAAGCCACCAGATCATTTAAGCATGTTGGACAGTTCTTGTTTAAAAGTTTGAATAGGTTGGGTGCCATGGTCTCCATTCTCCAGATGTGGAGAGTTGATACATTTGTCAAATCCAAGACTTCAGAGTAAGGTTTCTTGAAATCATTGAAGACAAATGTCAGAGCTCTAGGGTTTAATGCCATTTTCAGCACAAGATAGGCTATACATGGTGGCCAGTATAAATGGAGGAAGAACCTGGGAAACCCCTGGAAAAGAACCACTGACCCACGAGAAGCTACTGGCATGCTTTCTCACATACCCCTATTGGCTGAATCTGAGACTCGAGTCCACACAGACAGAGGTGAGATGACAGCGATCCATGACAGTGAGCGCTTTAGACCACTCAGCCACTGGGGGCCCCTAATGCTATTTATAAGTACTTGATAAGCTATTCATGGTGGCCAGTATGTTTGGTGGAGGAAGAAACAGAAAACCTTGTGAAGAACCACCAACCCATGGGGAAACTACTGATGTGCCTTGTTGGCAACCAAATAAAAAATAAAAGTTTACTTTCAAAACAGCATTCAGTTCATAGTGCTAAAACTATATTTATCAGAAATGTCTACTTATTTAATATGTATAAAGTTAATGTTATTTCATAATTTTATTTAATCTCTGTTTACTATTTAATATCTTACATTGTTCACACCACTAATTTAATCCCTGTTTACTACTTAATATCTTACATTGTTCATACCAATAATTTAATCATTTTGTCCCCTAGGGGTGGTAAATTGAGAGCCAAAAATACCCTTGGTGCAAGAACTAGGGGTGACATTGAGGAACAACAAACTTTGGTGTCAAAGCTGGGAGTCAAATTAAAACTTTGGGGGTCTCTGATGCACAGAAAATGGAAACTTAATCTTCAGCTCAGTCAAAATGCTATGATAAACCTAATATATTAGAAACTTGAAAAGTTGTTGGTACTGAAAAAGCTACCAGTGGATTAAGCTGTCCTTGGTTGTGCTGAAACTAGTTTAACATTAAAAGATGTATATGGTTTCTTAGAAGACCTCGATTAGTGATCAAAAGATGCATTATTTGTACAGCTTTTACATTTCCAGCAATCAAAATATCTTCTTTACAAGTAAGATGCATTTAGTTCATATATTGCAAAGAAGGATTACTGTATAATTCATGAACAAGTCGGGTCCAACTGCAAGCAAGAAAAATACCTGCAGTTGGATCCAACATGTATATATATTTGTTTTTAAATATTAGTACTATATACAATTAAAGGGGATGACATATTCATGTAAATTCATATTTTTTCTGTAAACTTTTGAAGTGTTTGAATATTAAATAAATTCATTGTAACTCACCATAGCATTAGCTTAAGTCCATGGGTGAGTAATAACTCTGCCTACAGCAGGGTATCAATTAGCAAGTAACAGGTTTTATCATAAATTGCTGTGTAGAATGCAGTAGAAATCATATACAGTTAGGAACAAGTGAAAAAAAATCACTGAAAGTAAATGGATTTCTCTTTTACAAATTAAATGTTAATCAAATGAAAAAGATAAAATGAATATTATCGGGTGTTAGTAATAAAGTAAAGGCAATATGATAAAAAATACATTGGATATTTGCATAGCTTGTTATATCTTTTATCATTTTCTATAGGCATGAACAGTTGCAATACAGAATGTCAATAAATTATTAATACTTGTCATTCATTTCACCTGTTTTGAAATTGGTGCAAAACAGTAGCTTCTCAAGCCTATAATTTATTAATTATATCATTTTTAGTCATGTCATGTACCTTGTCCTTTTTGATGACACTCTCCCATACACACACTTCCCCCCAACACACACTCACCTTGCAACTTAAAAAAAAATGATCAAGTAGGAGAAACCCATCACCACTGTATAAAATGTTGGCCATTATGAAAAGAGTTGTAAAAAAAATATTACTTAGTTTTGGAAGTAAAGTTAATGTATTGACATGCAGCAGAAAGTGGTGTCGAGAACACATTAATTTGGTATAGTTAACCTAAACGTCATTATCAATTTATTTCACTGAAGTGTACCAACACTTGTAGGTTCTGATGTAAGAAACGAGATCTTATTGCTTAGCTTTGCACTACATACTCCGTCTCAAAATTGGTAACTCCATTATAACAAACATAGATTTTAGCACTTGTAGATGAATGTTTTTATATTAAATTTCAAAAATATGTGGTTGTCACATTAATTCTTGGGTGTGCATATATATATATATATATATATATATATATATATATATATATATATATATGTATTGTATGTTTTTAGAAGAAGGGTCCTTTGAAGTCTTCCTTATCATGTCAAGACTTTCATCCCTGCTAAGAGTTTTAAGGATTAAGTAAAATAGCAGCATTAATGATTTTAAAAGAAAGCTAAACTTTGAGTTGTTGAAGGTTTTATTGCAATATTCTCTTTTTCAGAGAATATCACATTCATAATTACTGATTTTTATTTTCCAGGTAAGGCTTCAGAATGCATTATTGAAACCTATCCCTCAGAGATGTAAAGAAATTGAAGAAATCATCAGATCTAGCAGTCCTAAGGTAAAGCAGCATTGTATAAATTAGCATAGAGGATACAAAAGCTTTAGCTAACACATCCAGCATTGTATAGATTAGCACAGAGGATACAAAAGCTTTAGCTGACACATCCAGCATTGTATAAATTAGCACAGAGGATACAAAAGCTTTAGCTAGCACATCCAGCATTGTATAAATTAGCACAGAGGATCCAAAAGCTTTAGCTAACACATCCAGCATTGTATAGATTAGCACAGAGGATGCAATAGCTTTAGCTGACATATGTAGCATTGTATAGATTAGCACAGAGGATGCAATAGCTTTAGCTGACACATCCAGCATTGTATAAATTAGCACAGAGGATACAAAAGCTTTAGCTAACACATCCAGCATAGTATAGATTAGCACAGAGGATACAAAAGCTTTAGATAACACATCCATCTTTGTATAGATTAGCACAGAGGATACAAAAGCTTTAGCTAACACATCCATCATTGTATAGATTAGCACAGAGGATACAAAAGCTTTAGCTAACACATCCATTATTGTATAGATTAGCACAGAGGATACAAAAGCTTTAGCTAACACATCCATCATTGTATAGATTAGCACAGAGGATACAAAAGCTTTAGCTAACACATCCAGCATTGTATAGCTTAGCACAGAGGATACAAAAGCTTTAGCTAACACATCCAGCATTGTATAGCTTAGCACAGAGGATACAAAAGCTTTAGCTAACACATCCAGCATTGTATAGCTTAGCACAGAGGATACAAAAGCTTTAGCTAACACATCCAGCATTGTATAAATTAGCATAGAGGATACAAAAGCTATGTATAATCAGTCTAGCATTGTATTGATTAACGTAGGTGGCGCTCTACAGTTATGTATTTTGCATAGGGTTAGATTTTTAAAGAAGAAGAATTTTCCAGGTTTTTCATGCTGGTTATATTGGCTATTTAAAAAAGACTTTGTATATCTTAGGTATTGTTAAAAGAACTTTTAATTCTCATTATTTTGGTGTATGAATGATGGGTGTAACTTGGGTATACAGCTTGGCCTTTACTTCAGATGACCACTCCAGTGGCCTAATGGTTAGAACATCTGCCTCAGGTGTGGGAGGTAGCAGTTTCGAACCCTGGCCAAGTCATACCAAAGACTTATAAAAATGACACTAAAACTAAAAAAATAAAAATGGGAGGAGTCATAATGGTGAACTGTGTGCTTAGATCATGTACACTTGCTATAAGTACAGTATCCAATGAAATTTTAGCCACAGTACATGAAAGTAACAAAAAGGTATGCCAACATTCTCTCCATTCTGTCATGTTGTGAAAGCAAACCACTTCACCTTGCAGCTGTCACTTTCTTAGTAGCTCATAAGATCTGTAGATCGCCCCTATAAATACACACATTTGTATTATTATTGTATGATTTATTTTTGATTGTACAGCTGAAACATTTAAGTTGCAAGCATCAATACAGCCCTTTTGAATAATTCTCATGTATTTTCCACCCAGAACAGCATTCATTAGTAGCAAAGTCCCACATAAGCCCATCCCCACCCCCACGTAATAAAAAGTGAGCTGTTTTACAAACGCACATTGCATTTTCTCAGTAATGCAGCCAATGTTTTGGTGAGAGACAGGAACATGAAACTTGCCACAATTGTTTCTGAGATGTGGCTAATAAATTGTACGGTTTGAAAATGGATGGAACAGATCAGGTTAATGGAGGTCAAAGGTTAGAGGGTTAAATGTTTGTATATTCTTCTAACACTAGTATATGGAAGAAAGCAAATTTGATTTGGCATCATCTGTTTCTTAATTTGATTACAAATGAATGCAAATAAATATTTTCACTATATATTTCTTTCACTTTTTGCAACACTTGTAACTTATGTTTTAATTTCTTTTAATGTTGTGACATGTTGAAAAAGGACTGCTTTTAATTATTTAGATGTTTATATAATACATTTGTCAGCTTAGACTTTATGGTCTCATATCCAGGATTATGATTGCAAATGCCAGCATAGACATTATAGTCTCATTTCCAGCAAGATGATTGCAAATACTAGCATAGACTTTACGGTCTTATTTCCAGCAAGATGATTCCAGCATAGACATTATGGTCTCATTTCCAGCAAGATGATTGCAATTGCCAGCAATAGACATTATGGTACTATTTCCAGCAGGATAATTCCAGCATAGACACATAGATGCCAACCATTACACTTTTGGCGTAATCATTATGCTTTTATCCACTAAATTACGCCTTACGCATAAATGTATTCGAATTATGCGTTTTCGGTATATCTCCCTCCAATGTTTTTAATATAATTTGTTTTCTCATTTTTATTAACATCCCATTAATCCCACCAACCGTATTCTAGAAAAGAAGGGTTCAATGTAACTATTACATAAGAGTACACTTATTCATAGACTTACATGCACTTTCCTAACAGTTTTTTGTTATATTTTTATAGCAGCTGCCCTATTTCCAAGAAGTAGGCTGGTTCTACTTTCAAACTTTTGACCTCAGTTTCTATTTATAGCAGCTGTATGGCTTAGTTAGGAGAGAACAGACTGGTTTTCTAACTTGTTATTTTTGCTCGCAGATTCTTTGTTCAAATTGATAACTGGTACAGAACCAGTCTGTAGGTATTTGGCGCTAAAAGTCAAGTCGGATTTATTCTAGTCGATGCGTGTGTTAGAGCAAAAATGTTTTTTCAAATAATTTCACAGATGGATTAGAAAAGATGAAAAATTGATTCAGTGATGAATACATGAACTACGTATTACAGTGTTCCATTCTAGGGCAGCTTCGTGCCCCTTGCCGGCTGTGTGGAAAGGATTTTAATATTGGTCATGGTGGTAAAACAAAGAAAGCTTGAATTAGCCCGTTTTACTAACTTTACTAATTTTATAAATGCAGAGGTGTTATGTACAGAGTTCTTAAAAGAACACAGACTACCCCTATCAGTAGAAGACTACATTGGTTCTTTGTTCAAATAGATGTTTCCTGATTCGAAAATTGCAGAAAGTATGCATGTGCAAGAACAAAATCATCTAATATTGTTAGGTGATTAGCAGAAGATACTTCACTTAAAATTGCAGAAACCATGAAAATTGGGCTGTTTAGTATTGCAACAGACAGGAGTAGTGATTATGATGACAAAAAGTTGTACCCAGTCTGTGTAAGAGACTTTAACAACAAAAAGGACAAAGTCAGAGTGCTTTTCATTCATAACCAGAATTAACAGTAGATTCCACCGGAGAAAACAGTTTTTTATTTGCTTGAAAATGCTTTGAATAAATTTAAGTTGGCAGAACTGTGGGGTTTTCAGCTGATGCTTGCATCAGTGATGACTGGAATTCATAAAGGACTTGCATTCTGTATTTTGAAAAATGTCTCCATCATTGTTCATATCAGGTTGTCTCTGTCATATGATGCACCATGCTGCAGGAAAGGCTGTTGATAGATTAGGAGAACTCCTGAAGTATCAAGCTGGCACTCTACCTGACAATGTACTTCATGGGGACAGAGTTGATTTTTTCATCTTATTTGCCAGCTAAAAGACCCAATAACTGGAAGATACACATTTCCTCTTCTTTGTAAGGTTATGAAAAAAATATTGGTTCTTTACTATTCTAATGCTGACTGTGTGAGATTGTTCAGTATTGTTAACAAAAATAAAACTGAATTCAGATCCAGGCTCTGTAACCCAGCTCTTAGTGTTCTACTAGTGTTCAAAACATTTATTGTCTCAGCTGGTATAAAGTGTTTTGAAATGCAGTATGAGAGTTTGTTGCTTTTTAAAGCTCAAAGTGTTAAATACGAAAACTTGAAGCAGTAATTGATGTTAAAAGTCCAGAGGGATAAATAAATCATTTTGTACATATGCTCGTTGAATTTTTATCATGCTATATGTGGATTACTCTTTTTCTGCCTTGATTCCTCTTTTGTCCACTTGGATTACACTTTTTCCTTGCCAGGGGTTGGCATGTATGCACAGACGTTATGGCCCCATTTCCAGTAGGATGAATGCAGCATAGATATTATGGCCTCATTTCCAGCAGGATGATGCCAGCATAGACATTATGGCCTCATTTCCAGCAGGATGATTCCAGCATAGACATTATGGCCTCATTTCCAGCAGGAAGATGCCAGCATAGACATTATGGCCTCAATTCCAGCAGGATGATTCCAGCATAGACATTATGGCCTTATTTCCAGCAGGATGATTCCTGCACAGACATTATGGCCTTATTTCCAGCAGGATGATTCCAGTATAGACATTATGGCCTTATTTCCAGCAGGATGATTCCTGTGCAGACATTATGGCCTTATTTCCAGCAGGATGATTCCAGCATAGATTTTATGGCCTTATTTCCAGCAGGATGATTCCAGCATAGACATTATGGCCTTATTTCCAGCAGGATGATTCCAGCATAGACATTATGGCCTTATTTCCAGCAGGATGATTCCAGCATAGACATTATGGCCTTATTTCCAGCAGGATGATTCCAGCATAGACAGTATGGCCTTATTTCCAGCAGACATTATGGCCTTATTTCCAGCAGGATGATTCCTGCACAGACATAATGGCCTTATTTCCAGCAGGATGATTCCAGCATAGACATTATGGCCTTATTTCCAGCAGGAAGATTCAAGCCTAGACATTATGGCCTCATTTCCAGCAGGATGACTACAGCCTAGACCAGGGGTCTCAGACTCAAACCACCCTGAGGACCGCATGAGGGAAATTTTGATGGCCCAAGGGGCGCGAAACCTTTGTTACCTCTCATGATGCCTTGTGATGCCAATCATTTTGCAGGCCCTGTGTTTGAGACCCCTGGCCTAGACATTATGGCCAGATTTCCAGTAGGGTTGAATAGCAGTATAAAAAATGTTTCAAGCCCAGCTGTTGTAATGTTTTTACTTTTCATCTTTGCTGTCCCAGTTCCAATTGGTTCATTATATTATTTGCAAGGATATTCAGTTGCCTCTCTTAGATGGTACTGTTTTCCAGCAGATTTCTCATTTCCACAGCCTGGAAGACAATTATTTTCTTAACCATTAGGAGTACTATACCATGCACAGGTTAAAACTTGCTACACACTCAAAATTAAAAAGAGAATTTGACAAAAATGTCCCAAGCCCATGGTCTATTATTACTAACAAATTTTTCATGCTTATGTTGATGTTGAGATGTCTGAAATCGACAGAAGCCATTGGTCCCAGATTGAACAAATTCTTTGTTTCCTAATTATTTATGTTGACAAGTTACCAGTTCTGACCCATACTTTTACATTTACTGTGCAAAATTATTTGATGTTAGCCACCATACTATAATGATGCCATCACATCAACTAATGTGTTTTTTTTTGTCCTCCAAATTTGGCATTTTCTCATGACTTGAATAACATCAAAGCAAAATGGCTGCAATCTTTAATAAAAACAATGAACCCTTCAGCAGTTCAAATAGTGCTGAAAAAGTTAAATATAATTTTTTTTTTTCCACAGTTTATTTCGTTCCATTGTGTTCCAGTTTTCCATTGCATATCTTAGTCATATCTTGGTAGCCATCGTGAACATGACATTACTTAAAACTACTAAACAGGAAACATTCACTGCACAATAAATGTGTTCCAACACAGCAGTTTGATGTTTTACAGTACAGATACTGTTATTTCATCTTAGAAATTTTCATCGTATTTTGTTGGTAAAACAGCAAACTTTGTTCAGTATTAAAAAAAATTCAGCACTATTTGAACAAAATATGATTTCTGGCGATAAATTTACATAAAAAACAAAATATGAATACTTTAAATAATAGGTGCAAATTTACTCAAATAATTTTTCACTTAAATGTGACTGACCTGCTGTGCAATGGAAATCAATATGTGCAACAGAGGTTTCAGAAATTAATAGGTTTTCTTTTTTCACAAAATATGGATAAATGTTTATTGGTTATTTTTATATTAACTTTAATAGTAAAAAATAATGTAACCTCATTCATATTTTAATTTCAAACTTAGTAAATTGTTAATCTATAAATTGTATTTTTTAAAATATTATTATTATTTCTACATATTACTTAATTTGATATATTTAGATTTGCAAACTTGCTTTTAATAATAACATAATTTCCATTGCATATTTTAGTCATAACAGCTACTGACAGCAGCATAAAACAAAATTTATAATCTCTTTAAGCTAAATATTATATGTGTAGCATCTTGTAGGGGGCCCCGAGTGGCCGAGTGGTCTAAAGCGCTCTCCGTTACGGATCACTCCATCTCACCTCTGTCTGCTTGGGTTTGAGTCTCGGATTTAGCCAATATGGGTATGTGAGAAAGCTTGCCAGTAGCTTCTCGAGGGTCAGTGGTTCTTTCCGGGGATTTCCCGGGTTCTTCCTCCACCTTTAATACTGGCCACCATGTATAGCCTATCGTGTGCTGAAAAATGGCGTTAAACCCAACAACAACAACAGCAGCAGCATCTGGCAGAGGTGTTTGTGAAATTGTTACATGTTGACGGCTTTTAATTTCCCTTTAGCCTAATCCCATTGGTGGCCTCTTCAATATGATTACATTTGTTTCAGGCAGACCCCAGAACTCTAGGATAGTTTAAGAACATGTAAACAGCTACTAACCAACCATATGGCAACAATGAATCTCATAGTGAATTGTTTAGTGTCATATGTTTGTTGACATTTGGGTTAGAGATCAAGCAAGGACTATCTTTTAATATACATGTTTTCTTTAGGGATGTGACTTACATATGAAAGAGCATGTGACATATACTCAGATACATGGATTTTTTATTCACATGTATAGTACTTAATGCATTATGGATTTTATCACACACAGGTAACACAAATGAAAGTTGGCAATATACAAGCATTTTTCAAACTAGTTTAGTCGGCATTTAATCGAAAGTTCCATTGTTTATTTTCTCTCTGTGTAAATTCTACTCACTAACAACTGGTAATCTCTTACAGACAAATTTCACCTTGTTTTTTTCTTTCTTCACCCCTTCCCTCAACACTTAGACTGCCCGATGGCCTAGAGGTTAGAGCATCTGTCTCGGATGTGGGAAGTCGTGGGTTCCATTCCCACTGAGTCATACCAAAGACTTATAAAAATGGTACTAACAGCTGCCTTCCTTGGTGCTCAGCATTTAGAGGTTAGTGTTAGGACTGGTTGGCTTGGTGTCAGGATAATGTCAATTGGTGGGACATGATGCTACACGCCTGCGGCATGATGCCCAAGTGCTAGACATCACTAAACTGCCACTTTGCAGATGTAGTAACGATATGACTGAATTTTTTTTAAAGCTACATTAAAAATCCAAAAATGACCCTCCCCAACACTTATCACAATGTCAGCTATGTCAACAATAATACCTTGGCTCAAGGATGTTGAAATAAACAGTGGTACTGTTCATATTTTTAAATAATGTAGTGGGATCCATGACCATTTAAATGTGGCTGCCTTATACAACACTCTCACTACAAGGATCTTCATATCCCAGTTCATTATAGTTACGTATAATGTATTTCATTATAAGGCCGTGTCACTATAAGGTGGTATATTCTGTAACTCTCATGGGCAGCATTATAATGAGTTCTGTACAGACACATTATATCATGAGGGAGCACTACTGTAATTGTACATGTACTGTAGTTAAAGATGTCAATGGGTACTTGGGTACACCCCCAACCTCCCATTGCTAATAACCCAGGTAATAAAATGGGCAACTGGGTACCCATTTTAAAAGAAGAAAACAACAAACAAAAATACATATTTCCAAGTTCCGATCAAAGACATCAGGTGACATTAGGAACGAACATGTGACAGAATAATGGTTACAGTTTGAGGCTCATGTCATTTGACTATTGGCTGCTGTGCAATGTTCCATCATTAGACCTAATTATAATTTCCTTATTTTCTATTTATATTAACTGTACATAGAACAATTCCAAGAAAACAGACGAGTTTCTTGAATGTGAAACCATGTGTCACAGATTCATGATATTTTGACTCACAGATGTATAGCATACCAGTCTAAATTTATAAAAAACGGTACTATTATTCAGAATAGAGTTTATCGATGTGACTCATGGATAGCATATCACTCAAAAAATGAAAGAGGAGAGGGATTTTGTTAAATTTAAAAACATGTTGCATGAGGAAAAGGACAAATAGCACTTCACAAATTTTGAAAGAAGAGTTCAACATTGATGTAATACAGCATTCATCATTTGTGGGCTTCACAACCATTCAGTGAAAGTTATATGTAGACTAGTTAAATTGAGTGTTGTGCATATATAATTTATCAGTTTGTTTTTGTATCTATACTTGTACTAATTCACATGGATTTAGCCAATTTGTGACATGAATAAATAGCAAAAATAAGTGACCATTTTTCACAGTTTTCTGTAATTGTGGCACGTAAGATATAGATTTTTTTTTTCTGACCAAATTATGCTTTTTTGCCACTTATGTTAGCAATAATTACGCTTATACCTTTCTTGGAGGTTGGTATTAATGAAATTACAACAAATCAATTCAGGTTCACTTTTATTACAATTTCATTTGATTGGGTACCCGGGTAACCAGTCATTAGGATTGACAGGTACTTGGTAGATGTTTCCTAAAATTTTGACAGCTTTAACTGTAGTATCACTGGTTTTTGTCTGGTACCAATTTTTAATTGATTTTGTTGTTGTCCTGAACCACAGATTTCAAGCCCCAACAAAAATTGACCACATATGATAAATAAACCTCCACACATTTCTTATTGTGTTTCGCTCCTAGAGATAAGCAAAGCTGTTTGAGTATTCACCATCATTTCTTTATTCTACTAATGTTAGCTTTTACATGTGCTTCTTTTTAACCCTTTAGAAAAGAAACAATGCATTTTATGCTGGTTCAGTACACACATATCTATACATATATAGTATCCACTAGGAGTAATTTTCATATATTACCTTAAATCAGTATGTAATATGAGAAAATGCATCAATATTTAAACACTAGTATGACTGAAAATAAAAGAAGGAATAATAAATGATACTAATATATGAAAATTAGATTTAATACTTATTCAAATTGATTCTTCAATCAAGTGAAACTGTTGTCCAAAAGATCTAAATCCTCGTGAAAGCATGTCTCAGTTTATCCATGCATGCTTAATCCCAGTGAACAACATGGTTGTAAAGTATGAGAATTGTTCCTTGAAGCACAATTACGAATCAAACACTGTGTATATACATGTACACTAATTACTGCAGTGTTGAAACTCACACTTCACTGATTTTTGACAAAACCACTGAATCTCAACATTGTGTCAAGTCATAGTCTGCTTGTACACACAAATATTTGTTCATCAGATAATCCTGAAATTGTTTAATTAAGTCAAGCATTCTCAAAGCCATGGATAATTAAGTCTGAGCTTTCACACATTTTCATGTGAGCCACAAATATCCATTCACCATGAATTGGCTTGATTGTTTTAAATTGAGCCTAGTGTTTGAAATTGGTATGGACATCAGAATGGTTCAAGCAAAGGAGTGATTGTTTTTCAATTTTGTTAGCATCTTCACACTTTGTTGGGCTCTGAACACATCAAATATGACACTTGCTGATAACTGCATTGACCTTGGAGCAGTGGAATGGTGACATTATATGAACCAATGGGGATCTCTAAATTGAATTTTACCACTCTTGAACCACTGTGTTAATGCCATGGTCATCAGAAAGTAATTGATGATGCAACTTTATGGACAATGTTTAAGAAAGAGATCATACACAGGTACTTGAATAACTGATTTGCTTCCTGTTGTTGGCTGTGTCAGCTCCCTTTGATGTTGTGTGTATGTGATGTTGACACGTATTTGTTTTATACTGATACAGGTGGTAGTAATGTTTTAATCATTCAGATGACCAGAATTTATTGTCAGCATAGTTTTGTTCTTTCGATTTCCAGATTTGGGGTATTTGTGAAGGTTAGTTAGGCAACTACAAATATGCAAACTTTGACAGGCAAAACTGCGAATTTAAGTACCAGCGAAAATATCTTTCCTTAAAAAAATACAAAGCCACAAAAATGAATGATACTACAGTATAACATGCAGTCAGCTCTGACCAGCATTGGCTTGGGTCTTTTCTTGCATAACAATATTGATTAGGGTCAGACATGTTTTATGTATGATTCAAAGCAAAATCCATAGTCCTTGATCTGCAAGTACATTATGCAATGGTAGATAAGGGTCTGGGCTATTTAAAGTAAAGAGCTTGTTATTAATTATTAAATACATATACATCAATTTTCCTTCTTTATTTCAGGACTTGCGAACCCTGCTTCCAAGTCTGGTGGAGAACATATTTGGATTTGGAGGGGACACAGGATGGAATCTAGATGTTATCTCTAAGACCCACTTTCATCATGACTTTGAAGCTATTTGTCAGTTCTTGGGACCAGAGGGGCCTCTACTGACCCTAATCTACAACCTTCAGACTGATCCATATCTGACTTATGAGTTTCCATTTAATTGCTTACCTGTAGGTTGAGTGTTTGCAAATTAATGCTTAAATATAGGTTGAGTCTTTGCAAATTAATCCTTACATATAGGTTGAGTTTTTGCAAAATAATGCTTTCCTGTAGGTTGAGTCTTTGCAAATTAGTGTTTACATATAAGTTGAGTCTTTGCAAATTAATGCTTACCTGTAGGTTGAGTGTTTGCAAATTAATGCTTACATATAGGTTGAGTCTTTGGAAATTAATGCTTACCTGTAGTTGAGTCTTTGGAAATTAAATGAATGGTCAACTAAATGCCTATTATCATATTACTTAGTGTGTAAGTTGGATTTAATTGCAAACTGCATAGACCCAGATCTGCCATTGCATAATGAGCTGGCAGATCTTGGTTTAGGCATTTTCTTAGGTGTAATCAGTAGAACAAATAGCATACATCCTGCTTTGCAAGCACACTATGTGATAGCAAATCAAGGTGCATTGTACATGGGTATAGACAGTACTATGCATGTAGCATTGATTTTAGTATAGACAGTACCATGCATGTAGCATTGATTTTAATATAGACAGTACTATTCATGTAGCATTGATTTTAATATAGACAATACTATTCATGTAGCATTGATTTTAATATAGACAGTACTATGCATGTAGCATTTATTTTAATATAGACAGTACTATGCATGTACCATTTATTTTAATATCAGTAATACATAACCTGTTGATAATCTACAGCTTATTCTGTTCTGGACAGAAAATACCCTCAAGCATATAATGAGAATTCATCTTCCCATAGGATGACTTCTAGCCTGTGACTTTGGCCCATGTGCATTAGCTTTCATTCTTTTTTGGTTGCTGCTGTCATTATGGTAGTTTATAATGACTCTGAAGAAAATTGTTTACAGTATGAAATTGCCTTCAAATCAAGTGTTATTCCTGATTAAAATCGTTTTTTTCTTTCTCATAAGTTATTCCAGGTGTTGGCATGTATTTGTTTTGTGTTGTCATAACCATGCATTTAGATCCCTCCCCACTTCCCTCGATCTCATCATGTATCATTTATTGTAAATAGGAATTTATTTTATTTCTTTTTCTAGCTTGGGTAGGTAATTAGTTATCCCTCTCTTCCGTTTTGTTTGTTTTATTACAGTACATCACAGTTTAGATTCAGTTTCATCTAACTTTTGCTATCTATAATTATTAAAAGTTGGTATAGGCTAATAAGATAGTATTCCTTTTTATTATTAGCATCTTACTGAGCTAGGGTTTTGTAAATTTTCATCTCCAGTACTCGGAGTAAAGTATTGCTACATCATTGTAATTAAAAAATCGGTATTTTGTTTGTTTTACATTCTTTAATCCACTACTCATTGTAAGCGTTGCTGACTTATTTTGATTAAAACATGTTTTTTGGTTGTTTTAATTAGTTTGATAAAGATGACACCTGGGCAGGTGAGATCTTGCTGCTTAAACTGAATTGGCTTTATTCCACTCAAATACCCTGGAATTGTTTTTGGATTTTTTTTTTCTTGCAGCAATGTCTAAGCAGAATGTGAGGGGGTGTGGGCACAAGGAAGCCCCTTGGGATACCCACCTTCCTAGCTTTTATGAACTGTATAAGGACAGATGGTTGTCCTCTTTGCAAGCTCTTGTCAGACTCGGTTTTGGGACCCCACTGAAAACAGATGGACTTGCAAAGGGAGAAAGAAAGGGAGTCCATAGGATCTTTGCATAGGATTAAAAAAGTTGGCATCTTCTACTGGCCCACAACTCAATGTTTGCTGAGAGTGAATCACTCCCTCTTGCTTCTCTTATGAGAGAGGAGCAGCACCCTTACAGTCCCCAAATTCTGCTGTTGGCAACAGGATTGAGCCACCTGAAAAGGGAGAGTCACAGTGTAAGTCTGTGAGATATGAAGAAGGGCCTTCCCACAGGTCAGAGTTGCTGGACTGGCCAGGGAAATGGGCACTGGGCACCAGGCACCCCCCTTCCGATTTACTGTTGATTCCCGTTTGGTATTGGGAATCATCAAACAGATACCAGATAAGGGAAGGGTTCAGATTGGCATTCCCTTTTTTCCTATTATCCCACTAAATTGGGGCCCTGAGTGGATGAGTGGTCTAAAGCGCTCACCATTACGGATCACTGCCATCTCACCTATGTCTGCATGGGTTCGAGTCTTGGATTCGGCCAATGTGGGTATGTGAGAAAGCTTGCCAGTAGCTTCTCGTGGGTTGGTGGTTCTTTCTGGGGTTTTTCCTGTGTTCTTCATCCACCATTAATACTGGCCGCCATGTATAGCCTATCTTGTGCTGAAAAATGGTGTTAAACCCTACAACAACAACAAAATGCCACTAAATTCCTTTGGGATGTGGGCTTTCCACCACAGAAATGTGATTGATCTTTCCCTGGTATGGATAGATTTAAGAGCCCTGGTAGAGAGGGCAGTTATTGCAATCTGTGATCTGATGTTTCATTCCTACAAAGTGGGTCAAAAAGGAGGGAGGGAGCAGAGTCTCTTCACCCCAAACAACCGAGGAAGATTGAAAGTTGCTTTCATCCACCTGCCAAATTTGCCACAAGGGACAGTCTCATAGCTCTTTGTGTGGACTTAAGGTTGAGGTCCCCATGACCATCAGATCTCACCTGCAACAGAGAGACATAGATTCACAAAGTGCTATCTCGCAGGAGAGCAGGATAAGAATGTTCTGTCAGTCAATATAGATTCTGAGGAGTTCAATTTTGAACAAGCTGAGGTGGCACCTTCCTTCGGGTCCTCAACTTTCTCCCAACTTTCAATCAGGGCATCAGTAGAAGAAGAGATAGTCATAGTGTTCACACCCCTTCCTGTCCATTAAAACCCCTTTCCATGGAGACCTGGGCTTGCCTTACAGTTAAAAATGGATATATTAGAACTAAAGGCTAGGTCTCTGTTGCCATAGCCATGCGTGCCAAAATTGTTTTGGCAGCCTCATGGAGGAATCTCTATCACCAGCTGCCCTTCATTGTTTGTTGGAAGTAGTGGCTAAATCATCTAGGTATGTGTTATCCATATCCATGGCTTTATCATTGAGGATCTCCACATCCAAGGTCTTGCTGAAGCACAGTGAGAACCATTTGATGGTTGATCTTCCATGGCTTCCCAGAGACCAGCAACACCAATCCCTCACCTCCACTCCAGGTCCATTGCAACCAACCAAGAAGCAGAATCATCCTTACCACTCATAGTATTGATCAGTGAAGTTCTTCAAAGCCATGCAGCTCCAGTCCAAGCAATAAACCCAAATCAGAACTTCCCATCTGCAGTTAGGCCCTAGAAGGGTGCAGTTCACAGGTCGGGGGATGATGTTTGCAGGGTCTTCCCCTGGTCCTAAGATACTGGGTGACCACACTAGAGACTCACTCCTGCATTGTGTCCCTTGTTGGTTACCACAGGCACAAGGCTAAATCTTTTCTTCAGATGTTTGTTCAGGCATCATAGGGCAATGGATGGATCATCTCTTTAACAAAAGGAGGATATCAACTTCAGTTTTGAGATCTTCCTCCTCAAGTCAGGTCACCCATGTGCTTCCACCATCTGAATCTGGTGTGATTAAATGAACAGGTAAACTCCATTCCCCAGAACGGTGCAGCAGAGAGGGTGGTCATTTGCCAGACTTGGGCCTTGATCTTCTGAATTTTCCTGTTACCAAGGTATGAAAATTTTGACTAATTATTAACCCTTTACCTCATACAAGCGTCTTTGGACGCCTCTGCTCCATTCGCATGGAAGCGCCTTTTGACGCCTCTGCAAGATTCGCATAGAAGCGCCTTTTGATGCCTGCTGTAAACATCAGCCATTTTGAGATGGTTTTCGTAGCGCCACCTTCGGGGAAAACCCCCCTATTACATACTACATTCATTTCTGCGAATGACAATTACGTCAGATCACGTGGTCGCTATTCATGCACTGGTCGATATCAGCTATTTAAAGTAACTGGGTCGTAATCTCCACTCGACAAAATGGCAGCTGTGGATTTCATTCAGTACGTACGAAGTTTTCACGATTAGAATAACAACCATGAAAGATTCAATAAATTAGGTAAAGGCTCTGATATTAATGTAGGCAGCAATTAGTTTTTATAAATTATCAAATTCAGATGACTTAGTGATATAGACGCACACGAAAACCTTGTAAATTTCGAGTATCGGAAATGGCAGCTACGGTTAGTCACGCGGCCTCACTGACATGACGGTGAACGAGTTCTCTCAAGATTTCGAAGCACATAAAAAAATTCTTCTGTGGAAAATAATTACACAGCTATAACAATCGGACATTACTCTTAAATTTTTCCACATATAATATATGTGTACCAAAAATGTAAAATGCTTAAAATTGTTGTTAAACGTAACATACACTAAACTGCTTAACAGTTCACAGGCAGGATTTCATTCAGTACTTACGAAGTTTTCACGAGTAGAATCTCAACCACGAAAGATTCAATAACTTTGGTAAAGGCTATGATATTTATGTAAGCAGCAATTAGTTTTTATTGATTATCAAATTCAGATGACTTAGTGATGTAGACGCAGACGAAAAACGTGTAAATTTCGAGTATGGGAAATGGCAGCTACGGTCGGTCACGCAGCCTCACTGACATGACGGTGAATGAGTTCTCTCTCGATTTTAAAGCACATTAAATATTCTTCTGTGAAAAATAATTACACAGCTATAACAATCGGACTTCACTCTTCAATTTTTCCATATATAATAGATGTCTACCTTAAACGTAAAATGGTTAAAATTGCTGTTAAACGTAACACCACTACATTGCTTAACAATTCACAGGCATGCCTATGCGGATGCGGTCTGCTAGGTAACAGGTGTTCTATTTATAGCGTGCTGCACTTTGTCACTATGCTCTATGAGGTAAAGGGTTAACCTTGACCCTCGACTGGAGCAAGTTTTTCTGCAGGAGGATCCTTTCATGGTGGAAACCAGGAATGCTGTAAGACTCAGTGAATAAGCATTCTTTGTCAACTTATCTTTTCTTCTCATAGGAAGTATCTATGGTTTTACTTGAATAAGGAGGTCCTTCAATTTTGCGCTCTGCCATTTACCCTAGTTTCCATATCCAGAGCTTTTACCAGGGCCATGTAAGTAATTGCCATTCACTTAAGGTAACTGATGATCCCTGTCCTCCAATAGTTAAATGTTTGGTTGATCTACAGCATCTGGCTATAGTCCCTCAGAATAGATCTTTATTGCTGTTTGTCCATAGTAATCAGGCTGGGTCTTCTACTTTTCTGAGATAATTAGAATTTACTCTGAATATTTCATCTATGCAGGAATGAATTCCTCATGAACAGAGGCTTAGTCCATGTCTCACAAGATCTTGACACCGTTGGAGGCCCTGAGATCCCAAACCATGCTGTTGGCTCATCAGTGTCTATCTCTGCTGGGGACCCTAAACTCTGCAGTGGACTTAGTTGCCCTGGCAGATTGTACTTGTGGCCTTTTAAGTTTGTTATTCTAGCAAACTGGAAACTTTACAGAAATTGCTTGAATGCTCTTGATAGAGTTTTCTAGGTCTGTATTTCCATAGTCATTTGATTTGGTTGACATATCTGGACGGGTTTCTGCTGAAGTCAACATGCACACCCCAGAATGCCACTCTTATCTGTTAGCAGGTGCTTCACTTTCTTGGTGAGGCTCTTATTTAGAGCTGAAAGGATTCTTGGTTCCTGGAAGAATCTGCCCTCCATATCAACAATTTTTAATGAGTACATTATTCTTACCCCTTTAGGGATTAATTGGCACAATAAGTAACTGCATGATGGGCTTTTCCAACAATATATTGATAGTAGCAACAAGGAGGGAGATAATGTATCTGCATTGCAGTTTGTAACCTTTGGTGGTTGACCTTAGATGGGATTATTCACAGAGTTAGGCACTTCCTGGTAAAGGAATAGTTTGGTGGACACTCAGTCCTGGAAGGGTAAGATAGTCCTGAAAAAAATGGCCTCTTCACCAATCCGTAATAGATTCCCTGTTCAGACTTTTGGGGAGACCAGTGGTGGTGACTTGTTTGAGACAAGGCTAAATAACAGTGACCCATTGGTGCTTTACATTCTTATTAGAGGCTTGGTCAGGTATAACAGAAGATACATGTGTCCTTTCTTTACTTAAGGAATGATACCAGGTTTTTGTTTCCAGGAATATTGTCCTCTTGCAAGACCCTTCCATTATATTTCACCAGTCAAAACAGACTTAATTAAGGGAGCAGGAATACCCCTCTTTGGAAAGGTGCAGCTGAGATGATGGAAAACATTCAGTCTCCTGCTTCCTACTCCAAAATTTAGTGGTCTTTAAAAGAGGCTAAAATGTTTCAGCTTATCATCCATCTTTCCATCCTAAACATTCTAGATGAACCATTCAAGATGGAGTCTACCACATCAGTCAAGAATGCCTTAAGGCCTGGAGACGGGGCAGTCTCCATTGATCATCACTTCCCAATTTTTCCTCCACAGGAGATACCTCATTCCCATTTTGATCTATGTTATTCAGCCTAGTGTAAGTTCCCAGATCTTTATTGCAAAAAGTCCAGCTATTACAAACTGCTTGATAAAAAGTATCATTCATTATATTAGAGCCAAAATTTGAATTTCAGAGTCACTAAATTTTTTAGACTTTATCATGGATGATTTTAGTGTAGCAAAAGTATCTGTGAAATAAATTTGGATTTATTATTGCTTGCAGGCCCCAACTAGACACCAGATTGAGGAAAGAAGTCTTCCTATGTTCTATGTCAGTAAGATTCAGGTTCAGTCTACAGGGCAGCCAGCAATAGCCCTCAGTATCCTTAAACAACAGTGTTATGCTGATATGTAGACATGTGGTTTTGCTTTTTAACACACTCTCATCTGTAGTTTGATGTATCTTATTTTTATGTTGTAATTAAGATTCATTTGATGATCAAGAAATTTTGAGAGCTTACTTATTTTTACTTTGCTCATCTAATCAACCTAGTCTTGTGAAGTCACTAGAAGCAAACAGTAGTGACTTTATCGGGATAGAAGAAAGTGATTCAAATATTAATTTTTGTTTATAGAAGTAATAGGATAGAAATTTATTTAATTATTTAGTAGACATAACTTTTACAAGCTGGACTAACCAATCACTTTTGAGAGGGTATTACATTGATTGCTTCTTGAATTCGTATTTATCTGAAAATAATTCAGACTTCAGATTGACATCATATTTTTGTGTTATTGCAGTAATTATTTACATTTCACCATAAAGGTTACAATTGTTAGATTTGCAAAGTAATTTTTACGTCCTATTTGAACTAAAGATAATACATATTTATACACATTTTTATTTCCTCCCTCTCCTCTTCCCCTTCCTTCTAGGGAATATATTATGAAATTTAAATAATCCTGTCATCTACACTTCCTTTTCAAACATCATACCAGATATAATCACCCTCCATCAGTTGATGTAGGTGGCATCCAGGTTAATAAGAAGAATTAATATTACCTATGAAAATTAACCTCTCCTCTCCTATGAGTTTCATCCAGGATATGAAACCTTTGTTTTCATATGCTCATAAAAACATTACACTTGGTATGTTCACCCTCTATCAGTTGGTGAAGACTGAGTTTGGCTTACAAGGAGTACTGACTTACAGACACAAACAGATATACATGACTGGTGATGATATCAGCAAAAGTGTTGATATGACAACATCCTAGATTTATTTTCTCATAACAAACGACAGCTGCATTTGAATACTACCTGTTCCACTTTGCCTATGCTTTGGTGAATCCCCTATGGCAGGAGAAGGGACCACACTGGAACAACCTGAATGAAACAGCTTACCCAGCCCTTTTGGAAGATTACTTGCAGTACTTCCTTCCATTGAAGAAAAAGACCTTGCCAAAGTTTCCACAGAGTCACTCCCCAAACCGTAGTCCTGGGGGACATCAGTATAATTCCAGTGCAAGGTATGAATTTAAGAGTAGTTCTGTCAAATTATATGAAATTTTCACCACCATCCTGGTTTATTTACATGTTGAGACCTCTTGCAAGAGGGTATAGTTGAAATTGTATTTGGAACTACATGTATAGCCAGTATTTTGGGCTTCTTCTGGAACAAGGCCTTTTTGGAACTTTAACCAGTATTTTGGGCTTCTTCTGGAACAAGGCCTTAAAGGTTGGACATGGTCTAATGGTCTATTCATGGCCATACGATTGTGGGATTTATGTGGATTTCTCAAAAATGAAGCTGAAAAATAAACTATTATTTCACACATGATACTTACATGCCCTATATTTATTTCTTCAACAAATCTCTCCAGTATATAGAAAATGCCGTTTTCCCCATCCCTTTCAAATCGAGGGGTGAATATGCCCCCAAGTTTTCATTTCAAGAATAGACTGAGCTTGAGGTGGTCTGGATGCAGAGAAAAAGGCATGATCCAGTAATCAGTACCAGATTTACATCATTGCTTTTGTGTTCATTGTGTACACTTTGCTACACAGATATTTCCAAAAGACAATAAGAAGTTATGTATGTTTATTACTCCAAAAGAAGTGTAAAAACTGCTCGAAGTCTGTTGTATTTTAAACTGAATTCTCTTTGCCTGCATAGGTAAACTGATTTTGGTTGTATAATTTATTATTACAGGTAGTATGTTTATTCACAACTTTATTGCTTACATTTTGTGCAGATTTATAATGTAACTAGAGAATGTTTGTAAAACACACCTCACCATGCTCCCTTATGTTGTTCTACCCTGCCCAACAAATCTGTACACCTTTGGAAGGTAAGGATAAACCCATTGTTCAATGTTGGTTACATAATTGAAACTTTTTATATGCTTTACAAGTTGCTGTAGAGTGAGAATCTCAATAGTTTTTTTTGTGTGTTATGACCCAGGTGTCTCAACATGCCTCCCCCGCCAATTTGTATCCACTGTGGGTAGATCAAAATTCTAAAACTGTTATCAACATGTACAGACCACCATAAATTATCTTTTAAGGTTTCATGTCTCTCTCTTGGTTGGTGTAGGATTAAGTTCCATGAACAATGTTGCTACTGAAATTACTCAACATTTATATAGAACTATATATAAAATTGTCCAGACCCCAAAGCTCCACACATGGATCAAATTCTAAAATTATTATCAGAGGCATAAAATCTGTCATGAAAGATGTTGGAGGCATTAGTCATTATGCATTAAAGACATATGCCTGCAAAATTGTCCTAACAAATGAGTGTCTGGATGGCCAGTATCATATGATATCGCTACCTTTTCTTAAAAATGGCATGGGTTGAATTAGAAGAGAAAAATGTATATACCTATACCAGAAGTTAAAACAGTTTCAAAGTGGCCATATCAAGCAAGTGTATAGTTCTTATTTGATTGAGACTTTTGTAACGGCTGAGCTAGTCCTAATAATACTACATTGGAGTATGGCACCAGGGATGAGTATGCTTCTTATCAGCTGACTAAGGAGGAGGAAAATGGAGTAAACTCGAACTCTTGATTTCTTTTCAACCATAACACAAGATGATTCATTTATTAAGAAACATTGAATAACCATGACAGTTGTTGTTTTTGTACTAAGCCAAAATACTATCATTGTCTTGAGGTACTGTATGGTATATGATAATTTCACACAAGATTAGGGTACACATTAGCACTATACTATTTGTTCATTATATTATTACTTCTTTTGATGATTGAAAATTAATAAGATTTACCATATTTGGATTTATCATCAATAAAGTTTACTACAGAAGAGAAAATATGACTTGATTGTGAAATGTGAAAATCTGTAAGGAAAACATTTGGTTGACTTTACACTTCAACTATAGCATAATACTTATTTGAAGTGAAATGATATAGATGGAAGTAAACTGGCTATCAAGTCATTGAGGAGAACACTCACAATGACTTAGACAACTAATAAATTATAAAATAGAAACATAACTTATGTTTTATAGATTGCTAGAATAATCAAGTACTGTTGAATTGAATTTAGAATGTCAAGTCAGTAAGGAAAGCACTCACAATGACTAAGACAACTAGTAAATTATAAAATAGAAACATAACTTATGTTTTATAGATTGCTGGAATAATCAAGTATTGTTGAATTGAATATAGAATGTCAAGTCAGTAAGGAAAGCACTCACAATGACTTAGACAACTAGTAAATTATAAAATAGAAACATAACTTATATTTTATAGATTGCTGGAATAATCAAGTATTGTTGAATTGAATATAGAATGTCACGTTGGTGAGGAAAACACAATGGCTTAGACATTCTATATCCCTAAGAACTTTGTTGGACCTATAACTTAAAAAAAGGAATTATATATTTGTAATGTTGAGAAACTTCTCTGTATGTCTTTAGCTTCATAAAACTAATTAAATAAAGAAAATAGATAAATAAGTAAAAGTATTGGTGTGTGAGGACAACTCTCACTTGACCATATAACTGAGTTTCAAATAATAAATGATATAACAATATCTTGTTTGCTTGTAAAAATAAATTAGAAATGACTAGAATGCATATAATTTGGAAGAGAGGAATTAAAAAGATAAAAAATAAATTCTTTAAATAAATATTGATTTGTACTTTAAATAATTTTTAAAAAAATTCTGGCCACAATATTGTCTAAAGCTACATAACTATAATAAACTAAACAAAACAAAATAAAACAACAAAAAATAAAATAAAACTCACAATAACTGTGATGTATCCCCCCCCAGCAGCCCACAAAATCTTATATACTTCTGGAAGAAACCCACAAATCCAACAAAACCCATAATTTTTTTTGAATATACAAACAAGCATGACAGGGCAGTCAACATGTGTATGTACCAAAGAAATAAAGGAGAGAAAAACCAAAATTAAATGCAATGATGTATACAAATGAAACTTCAGGGGCTATAAACATATTGAGTATGTATCGTACAGTCTTAAACGGTTAACTAGAAATAGTCATTAATCAAATTATCAAGGATGCCAGCCACTGGCATGATGCTCCCTATTTTCGCTAATTGAAAACATGTAGACTATACCAACTATTAATCGATGAAGTAAACAAAGCAGAGGATTCTAGAAAATATTAACATCAACTCATTTGAGCAATTCACTGATAATGCACTGATTTATAAAACAATTGAGATCGAATTGGGTGGCTTGTATGAATAGTGTTTACTGTATACAAGCATACACACCTCACTCCCTAAATGCAGGTTATTACACTATAATGGCAGGGTTTTCAGAGTCATTATCAGAGACACTGTTAATAGAGAACTTCATATCACAGAATGAGAAAGATTACGGACACTGTCCGTGAACATCCTGTTGTCATAGTCATTGTTTGATATACTTATGGTGGAGTTTTCTGAGTCTTTACCAGATACACTTGTGAAAGATGGCTTCATATCATGTGGACATAATCATTGATGGCATGATAGTAAAAGTTCTCAGTATTCAGTTTTATTCTTCAGGCATTAATTTTTACTGATTTCATTGTTGCTGTAGAGCCAGTAAAAATGTTCTGCCTTTCGTGAAAAATAGAAGGGTCAAGTACCTTCATCTAGTACAGTATTTCTCCTGTGATAAGCCCATTTGAAAGACCTGATGAAATGTACAAAATATTATGGACTGGGCTTATTAATAGATCAATTTATCCTTCATAAATTATTGCTCACATTTTTTAAAGTATTTGCTGGTTGTATTACCAGATCAATATATCGTTTGTAAATGATCGCTTTGTAAAGTATCAGCTGGGCTTATTAACAGATGAATATATATATATTGTGAATGATTATCCAGAATTTTGTATCATATGGTGGTAGGATTAGCAGCAAGCCTGGGCTTATCAATGGTTAGATATGGTACTTCTTGCAAGGTATTTTTCCTTTGCAAAATCATTAAAATTTATATCAATGGGAACAAAGGACTCCAGAATAAATATAGAAACTTTCTGATTACCAGGGGCTCTACAGGAAATACTCCCAGTTATCCAAGAACAAGAATGGGTCTTCTAAAGGCCAACCTTATCTCAGTACAGAAGCCACACTCACAAAACTCCCCAGTGTCTGAGAAGGCTGAGGCAGAGATTTGGTGGTCTGAAACCTTAGTGCAGGTAGGTGGCTGCATATTTTTAATGTGAAAGCTACTAGTAAATTAAGAAAGGTCAACTTTCAGGTTTGTAACCCTTGTCTTATAGATATGGATAGAAATTGATGACAAAAGCCAGAGGAAAATAAATAATGGAAAAGCAGTTTTGCACTTTTCCTTAGTATTTTTTATAGCTTTTATCATTCGTTTGTTGAACTGTGTTATACATGAAGATTGCCTTTATCATTCATATCTTGAACTGTGTTATAAATGAAGATAGATTTTGTCATTCATTTGGTGAAGTATTTTATAAATGAAGATAGCATTTATCACTGATATGTTGAACTGCATTATACATGAAGATAGATTTTGTCATTCATTTGTTGAACTGTGTTATAAATGAAGATAGATTTTGTCATTGATATGTTGAACTGCATTATACATGAAGATAGCATTTGTCATTGATATGTTGAACTGCATTATACATGAAGATAGCATTTGTCATTGACATGTTGAACTGTATTATACATGAAGATAGATTTTGTCATTGATATGTTGAACTGCATTATACATGAAGATAGATTTTGTCATTCATTTGTTGACCTGTGTTGTACATGTCCAAATTTCATATATTGATTTATCCTGGAAGATGTTACAGCATCTGAATACAACAGAACATAGTCTGACCTTGATATTTGTGATTTTCTCATTTATTGATAGGTGCTGGCCGAGTTTTGGTTGAATCAAAACTCTTTGGATATGGACAAGTCATCCATGAATCACTCTTCATTGGTGAGTATAAATATTTCAACGCTTTTGGAAAATCTTAAATTTCAAATGTATTTGATTTTTGAAATACCGTACCATCATCATTTCAGTTATTTCCATTAAGATGAGCCTGTAGTTTTGAACCTTTTTGAGCAAACATGTCCAGCTGAACACTAAACAGGAAGCTGTGGTAGTTAGATCATGCCTAAATAATTTAAATTTAGCGTATTATTAGATGAGCCAAAGATTCTGTATTTTTTATTCTCAAAAGTTTGAAGAAAATTTGACCTTAAGAATACTGAGTTAACTATTTATTCATTAGGCAAATGTAATAATTACACAGTTAGACTTAAAAAAAAATACTTTTGCCTGCAAGATAAAGACTGGCGTCATTAATTTGAATATATGCACTCTTTAATTTTAATGGATAAAAGTTGCCTACATCAATTACATATTTAAAATTTTTCGAAAAGGAATGTGAATGAAGAAATGATTTACCATTCTTAAAGTATTCCTTGGAAAAGTGTCAAGGAAAATAATTATTCATTGTATTTATTTTGCTTTCAATGATTAGCTGTACAGATTATAGACAAGAAGAGCTTATGCAGTGGGATGTTGCTTATCCATCTATCATCTGTCCATTAGTGTCCATCTAATGCTGTCCATCGTCTGTCCATTAGTGTCTATTTTATGGTGTCCATTAGTGTCCATTTTGTGCTGTCCATTAGTCATCTGTCCATCTGTCATCCATTCATTAGTGTCCATCTTATTCTGTCCATCTGTCATCCGTTCATTAGTGTCCATTTTATTCTGTCTATCATCTGTTCATTAGTGTCCATTTTATGCTGTCCATTAGTCATCTGCCCATTGGTGTCCATCTTATTCTGTCCATTAGTGTCCATCTTATGATGCCCATTAGTCATCTGTCCCTTAGTGTAATTTTGTTATTGCTATTCTAAACTACTGGGAGGATTGCAATACAATTTGTACAGACTCCCATTTATTCCAGGGTCTAGTTCATCCTGAATGTGTCCCTTAGACATCCATTATTGTCACCATGGTGGTTACTTTAAAAAGATTGGTATCACTACATATTGTGTCAGGTCATGTCAGTATGTTTTCACTAAACATTTTTCTATGACATCTATTTCCTTCTGGTTGTACTGCCAATATGGCTTCTTTGATGGACATTTTAAAAATCTAGATATTGTTGCTTTTACTGAATGGTTGGTCATATCAACATAAGGTTTTTACTAAAAGACTTCTTATGATGTCTAGTTGGGCCTTAAATTTGATGTATAGTTGGGCCTTAATGAAGATGGTGTAGATCTGACTTCCAATATGGCTGAAAATCTTATTACTCTTTTATGGACTTTGGGGTTTTCACAGAAAGACTTATAATGATGTCTACTTGGTCCTACATGAATATGGTGCCAAGCTGATGTCCAGTTTGATCAAAATGGCGGCTATCTTAAATTCTTTTGCTATGACTATATATTTTAAAATAAGTAATAGAAATGAGTGAGAAGCAACAAGCTTTGTGAAATTTAACAAATAATTTATTTCCCTAGAATACAAAATGAAAATGTATTAGGAACTTATGGTATTATGAATTAAATCCAAATAATTATAGAAATATTAACATAGGTACTAATGAATAAAGTTCTGAATAAACTTAAGTGATATTTCAATTAAGTTCCAGTGTTGAAGGTGCTGATGTACCTGTAATGGCCATTAGTCTCTAATGTACTAATATACCAGTGACCTGAATTGTAATGATGTGCCAGTAGTCTTTTGTTGAATCATGGTAACATAAGCCAAGGTTACCGTGCTTGAATTCACTATAATTACCAGTTAGGTTAGAGCACTTTGTATTTACAGAGAAGAATAATTGGATTAAATAATTTCAGTCCATATAAACACTGAACACAACAAATGATTCTGCTACAGGATCTGATAGCACCAATGATTATATAAAAAAGATTATATAAAAGATTATATAAACAATTAAGACACAAGTTCATTTCCAGAACTATCCAGTCTATAATTAGACAAGGATTGTTACCAAAATTATGATAAAGAACATGGTAAATATAATGCCCTTGAATCAGACCAAGGTAAATATGTTCTACTGATAATGATCCTAATATTAAACTCACACTTTTGGAGAAAATATCACCAATGGATTAGTTGTTTACAGAATAATTTTACAAAATCAATGATTCTAGCAAGGTAGACAATGAACTTGATTGTTGACAAAGGCAAAATTACATATTACATATTTTACATTACATATTTATACATAAAATTACATAAAATGGACACTAATGGACAGATGATAGACAGAATAAGATGGACACTAATGAACGGATGACTATTTTACATAACCCATAGCATCTAATGAATAGCAAAAAAACAAAACAAACAATGCCTATTAAATATACATAACACTTGTTATTACTACTCAGCCTGGACAGATGGTCATCTTATCATGGGATGTCTAGATTGTCCCAAAGGAAACTGATGCCTCTCAGCCACAATGGCAGTCATCTTGAAAATCATGTCATCACTACTCTGTCTGAATGGATGACTATTTTGATGTCGGATTTTCCCTAAATGACTTATTATGATGGTATGTTTGTCCCAACTGAAATTAGCCATCATAAAAGTCTTGTTATTACCACTTCTACTGAATTGATAATCACAGTGACATTGGGTTTTCTCTTAAAGGTTATAATATTCAGTTGCACTTAAATGAAAATGGTGCCAATCACATTTCTGCTGTGGCCACCATGATGGCCATCTTGAAAGTCTTTTCAGCTTTTCTTTAGATGGGATGGTCATATATACATGGGGTTGTCAGGAGTTTTGCTGAAAAGATGGTAAATGGACACGAGGTTTTCTTTAAGAGGCTTTGCCTGAAAAGATGGTAAATAGACACGAGATTTTCATTAATAGGCTTCTCTTGATATCTAGTTGGTCCAGAATGAAAATGGTGCAGTCAGTGGTGGTCGTCTTGAAAATCATGTTATGGGTAGTTGTCTTGAATTGACCCTCTTATTGACTGAAGGTTTTACCTAAAACACACTCGATGTAGTTGGTATCAAATGAAATTGATACCAAGATGATCTCCCAAAATTTGAAAAATTTACTTTTGCTCAATGGATACCCATACTAGCATAAAAATGTAGAAGGAAAATAAAAGACATTTTCATGCAGAATATATTTTTTTGCTATTAAAATGATGCTGATTTAATCTCCAAAATGGCCATCATAGAATTCTTTGCATGCTGGTTCATGGTTGGTTTAATCTTAAAAATTCTTGAATTTAAGTGAGGTTGCTTTGAAAACATATTGCATTTTTTTCTCTTGAAAATGCATTGAAGTTGTTGAAAAAATCTCAGGATTTCTTTGGTTGAAAAAAATCTGAACTTTGCCCAGAACTCATTAAATAATCTGAGGAAGTAACAAACTGCAAACATGTGTCCCTTTTTAAATTCAGAATTTGTGATATTTGATATCCCCCCTACATGAATAAAATAAATGAAATTTGGTAAAGTTTCGTGACTCAAATGACACATGTCATGGATTTCTACGATATGGAATAATAATCCTTTAATGTAGTGGCATGCCAATTACTCTAGCATGTTCTGTTTTACTTTTGTGTGTGTTTATGCACTGATCAACAAAACAAAATAGAACAAAATTTCAGTAATGAGAATATTTCTTGAAATTTTTTTAAAGTCCATAACAGCTTCTTCAGAAACAACCATCTGGAGGTTTACAAACCATGTTTTAATGACAGTAATACATTACCTGCTACTAATGCATTGCTTTCCACTTCTGGGACTCTTGTAGCTTGTCCAAGCTAGGACTCTTGTAATGTGTCCAAGCTGATTTCCTCCAACATACAGAATGCTTTTATCTTTTTCCCTTGAAAGATGTGTGCAGAACATATATGCTATATTTACTCATCGCAATTCACCTTCATTTTCATCTTTAAGTGTCTTTCTAATTATCATATGCCTTTTATATCGAGTGAGTGTTGATCTCCTCAGTCCTTGCCTTATTTGACAGTTATTTGTGTTCTGTTTGTTAATTTGAGGTTTTCTTCGAGTTGATTATGATGCAGAGTGAAGAATCTTCTGTGCATGTAATTGGTGCAGTAGGTAATGTGTTGATCATATCTATCTTATTTAAATGCAGTGTTGCAGATTTTCTTCTCTTCCTTTCCGAGGAGAGAATATGTTCTGTGTCCAGTATTAAAGCATTTGGATACCAGTTTCTAATACTCACAAGTTCTCTAGGGTGTCTGCCATTAGGTCAGACTTCATCTTTCTGGTATCATCAGGTATTTTGAAGTTTAGAGACATATCTTGTACACCAATGTCTAGATTGACTCTTTCATGTGTTCTTTGGGCATTGTCAAAACGCCTTTATGAACCTTTGAGTGAAGCTTACTTGAAGAATCTTACACTTAAAACTTTTCCTGCTCTTTGATACAAGGAGAGGAAGCAAGTTTAATGCCTTGTCAGTGGAAAAGGGTTGATTACAGTTCAATGGTAATTATGATTCAGTTCCTCTTCTTTGCCATCCTGGGTTTCTGGTTAAGAATCAGCTACCTTCAATAACTCCGATCAGTTTAGTCGGTGCTGGGGATGATCAAGATATGTTCCTTTGCCCAGTTAAATACTGACTGACTGGAAGGAAGGACACCTCATCAAGATCCCAAAGAAAGGCGACCTCAGGTGGCGCTCTACAGTTTCATATTTTGCATAGGGTTAGGATTTTAAAGAAAAAGAATTTCCCTGGCTTTCCTCACTGGTTATACTGGCTATTTAAAAAAGACCTTGTATATCTTAGGTATAATTCAAAGAACCTTTAATTCCCTTTATTTTGGTGTATGATTGATGGGTGTACTATGAGTTATAGAGTATACAGCTTGGCCTTACTTCCGATGTGCACCTTTCAAAAAAGTGCTAGCTCTTCTTGGTCATTTTCACTTCCTGAACTTCAGAGGTAAATTGTATAAAAAAGAGCCGATAACTTTTTTTACATTTTATATATTTGGTAATTCATTCATTGCACTTTCAGAAGCTGGTATTGTCTAGTCTGGCAAAATTCATTTTCCCTATTTTAATAGCTGATATGTATAGTGTACTTTAGACTAATTCAGGCTGATTTTTTAACACAAGGGAGCAGTCATTTTAGTTAGCAGTGTGCTTAAATCATGTAAAATTTCCAAAAGTACAATATCCAAAAGAAATATCATCCACATTACATTAATGTAGCATAGAGGTATGCCAACATTCTCTCCACTGTGCATGTTTTAAATGCGAACTACTTCACCTTACATACGTCACTCTTTCAAAAGTACATATTATCTGGTGAGCGCCCCCTCAGCAACTGCTGCAACTACAGAGGAATCACACTCTTATCAGTACCAGGGAAAGTCTTCAACCGGGTCCTCCATTGACCCACAGTTACAAGATGAGCAAGCGGACTTCTGGCAGAACAGATCATGTATGGACCAAATAGCTACTCTTCACATCATAGTCGAGCAATCGTTGGAGTGGAATTCTTCACTCTACATCAACTTGGTCAATTATGAGAAGGCATTTGACAGCGTGGACCAAGAGACACTCTGGAAACTTCTTCGCCACTACGGCATCCCAACCAAGCTGGTGAACCTGATCAAGAACACTTACAACGGAATGTCCTGCAGAGTCATTCATGGGGTATAGTCAGTCCTACTGTATGGAGCAGAGACCTGAAGAACCACCAAGTCGACCGTAAAGAGAGTTCAGACCATCAACGGCTGCGTAAGAAGAATTCTTCAGATCCGCTGGCCAGACACCATCAGCAACACCAACCTGTGGCAGAGAACCTCCCAGCTTTCGGTAGAGGACGAGATCAAGAAGAGAAGGTGGGGTTGGATAGGACACACACTACGTTAGCCGCCAACCAACATTACCAGACAGGCATTGAAATGGAACCCTCAAGGCAAACAGAGAAAGGGACGACCAAGAAACACCTGGCGACGTGACCTTGAGGCAGACATCACTAAGATGGGTCACACGTGGAGTCAGCTTGAGGGGGTGGCACAGGACAGAAGCCTCTGGCGATCTTTTATGGGCGGCCTATACCCTGGCAGGGGTGATGGGCAAAATTGAATTGATTGACACGTGGTCAGTTTTTGTTAGATTTTTTTCAGTGTTATTAAATAACAAAGATTTCCCTTACATTTAAATATTTCAGTGAATTATTTAATTCTGTATAGTTGTCCATTTTGGTCATTTTCTTTCCTAATATGGTAAAAGAAGCACAAGTAACCAAGTTTTTGTGTTGTCTTTGCTGTTACAAAAATATCTGCTTTGGTTTTCCCGCTAATAAAAAATAGAAAAGAGTCCAGTAAACAAACATGTAAACAGCGGTCATGACTAGATCAGCTAATACTCACTCCAGGACCACAAACTTGAGGCAAAAATGGTGTTTTTTGAACCGGACATTTATATTGTGGTTTCTTTTATTTGAATTGTTGTACGTATTTATATTTTATTTCGTAGAATATTTCTTAATCAGTAGTTACTGTTGCTGTCGGCAGAAGGTACTGACCTAGATAATGTCACCAGGATCTCAAAACAAGTGCGTTCAAGTCGCAAGAAAAATGGTGCATGAACCTTGGACAGGCATGAAGTTAGGACAGTCTAGCTTTAAATATCAGCATTCATTCTTATATAGGTCGCGTGAGAAAGGAGAGAAGTGTCCTCTCTTGTATTATTATATAGTGCATGAATGACAAGTGAATGAGCCCCTGTGATGATCAATACATGCAGAAATGACATTATCTTCAAGCTGTATTCGTTATTCTGTGTCTTGATCTGAACTTGGAGTACTTTTTTTATCGTTACATGGTTGCTCATTTTATTGCCCCGGTTATTATTAATGGGCGGGTACCCATGTACCCGTATACCCATTGGTATCTTTATATACAGCAGTGAACACTCCAACTGTAATGGTAAGTGCAGTAGTTGTGCCAACCTTCTACTAGCCTATTGTAGTGAGCACTCCAACTGTAAAGGTAAGTGCAGTAGTTGTGCCAACCTTCTTCCAGCCTAGTAAGTAGTTGTGCCAACCTTCCACTAGCCTACACTAGTGAACTCCAACTGTAAGGGTAAGTGCAGTATTTGTGCCAACCTTATACCAGCTTAGTAAGTAGTTGTGCCAACCTTCTACTAGCATATGGTAGTGAACACTCCAACTGTAAGAGTAAGTGCAGTAGTTGTGCCAAGCTTCTACCACCTTTTTTAGTGAACACTCGAACTGTAAAGGTAAGTGCAGTAGTTGTGCCAACCTTCTACCAGCCTTGTAAGTAGTTGTGCCAACCTTCTAATAGCCTACAATAGTGAACACACCAACTGTAAGGGTAAGTGCAGTAGTTGTGCCAATCTTCTACCAGGCTAGTAAGTAGTTGTGCCAACCTTCTACTTGCCTATTGTAGTGAACACTCCAACTGTAAATTTAAGTGCAATAGTTTAACAACCTTCTTCCAGCCTAGGAAGTAGTTGTGCCAACCTGCCACTAGCCTACACTAGTGAACACGACAACTATAAGGGTAAGTGCAGTAGTTATGCCAACCTTATACCAGCTTAGTATGTAGTTGTGTCAACCTTCTACTAGCCTATGGTAGTGAACACTCCAACTGTAAGAGTAAGTGCAGTAGTTGTGCCAAGCTTCTACCACCTTTTTTAGTGAACACTCCAACTGTAAAGGTAAGTGCAGTTGTGCCTACCTTCTACTAGCCTACACTAGTGAACACTCCAACTGTAAGGGTAATTACAGTTGTTGTGCCAACCTTTTACCAGCCTACACTAGTGAACACTCCAACTGTAAGAGTAAGTGCAGTAGTTGTGCCAACCTTTTACCACCCTATAGTAGTGAACACTCCAACTGTAAAGGTAGGTGCAGTAGTTGTGCCAACCTTCTACCAGCCTTGTAAGTAGTTGTGCCAACCTTCTAATAGCCTACAATAGTGAACACACCAACTGTAAGGGTAAGTGCAGTAGTTGTGCCAATCTTCTACCAGCCAAGTAAGTAGTTGTGCCAACCTTCTACTTGCCTATTGTAGTGAACACTCCAACTGTAAATTTAAGTGCAATAGTTTAACAACCTTCTTCTAGCCTAGGAAGTAGTTGTGCCAACCTGCCACTAGCCTACACTAGTGAACACGACAACTATAAGGGTAAGTGCAGTAGTTATGCCAACCTTATACCAGCTTAGTATGTAGTTGTGTCAACCTTCTACTAGCCTATGGTAGTGAACACTCCAACTGTAAGAGTAAGTGCAGTAGTTGTGCCAAGCTTCTACCACCTTTTGTAGTGAACACTCCAACTGTAAAGGTAAGTGCAGTTGTGCCAACCTTCTACTAGCCTACACTAGTGAACACTCCAACTGTAAGGGTAAGTGCAGTAGTTGTGCCAACCTTCTACCAGCCTACAATAGTGAACACTCCAACTGTAAAGGTAGGTGCAGTAGTTGTGCCAACCTTCTACCAGCCTTGTACGTAGTTGTGCCAACCTTCTACTAGCCTACACTAGTGAACATTCCAACTGTAAGGGTAAGTGCAATAGCTGTGCCAATCTTCTACCAGCCTAGTAAGTAGTTGTGCCAACCTTCCACTAGCCTACACTAGTGAGCACTCCAACTGTATAGGTAAGTGCAGTAGTTGTGCCAACCTTCTACCAACCTAGTAAGTAGTTGTGCCAACCTACTAGCCTACAGTAGTGAACACTCCAAGTGTAAGGGTAAGTGTAGTAGTTGTGCCAACCTTCTACCAGCCTACAGTAGTGAACACTCCAACTGTAAGGGTAAGTGCAGTAGTTTTCCGTGCCATAATTGTTGAGGCCATCAGCCTCTCTCCTGATAATTTAGCAATGCAGTTGTTGCAGGTAATGTATTACTGCTATTAAAACATATTTGTTTGGGAGTAAACTTAGTTTAATTAGGTAAATACTTACTGGTGCCAAGATTCTCTCGTCCCACAATTGCCCTGACTTTATCATATATTTCATTGTATACAGAAGGACTAGTGGATTGAGAAATTTACTAGTCCTGTTGAATCTTCACTAGTCCTTGCCTTAAAACAATGACAGACATGTTTTTAGATTAACACTATTTTTTTCTTAAATGCCACAAAAATATCTTTATTTCTTAATTATACCACTCCAGTTGCCTAAGTTTTTAGAGTGTCTGCCTCAGATGTGGGAGTTCTTGGGTTTGAATCCTGCTGAGTCATAGCAGATATTTATAAAAATGGAACAGCAGCTGCCTCACATGGCACTCAGCATTAACAGGTTAGTGCTTGGACTGTTTGGCCTGGTATAAGGATAATGTGACTTAGTGGGACATGATACTAAATGTCTGTGGCATGATGCCTCAGTGCTAGACATCATTGTAAACTGTCACATTGCAGCGACGTGACTGAAAAATTGTTAAAGCTACATCATACACACATTTTTCAAATACCACAATCATTCATAATTCAGAAGTATAAACCTTGTTTTTGAAAACTGCCAAATATTCATATCAAAATCACAAAAAAAACCAGTGACTGAACAAGTAAACATTTTCAAGAACCTTGTCATCTGAAAAAACCCACAAACAAATAACTTAATAAGAGGAAAGACAAAGACTTTATGGACACAGGTCATTATTTATTGTAACTCCACAGACAGATGATTTAAGACAGTAACTGTTGTGCTGTTATGAAAGTTGGGTGAGAATATTTTATTATAGCAGTATAGGCATTGTGTGGGTGAGAACATCTCATTATAGAAGTATAGGCATTGTGTGGGTGAGAACATCTCATTATAGCAGTATAGGCATTGTGTGGGTGAGAACATCTCATTATAGCAGTATAGGCATTGTGTGGGTTTCCATAACAGTGATTGCATGGTGAGAAGGTCTCATAGTAGTGTTGGCATTGTGTGGGTTTTCACAACAGTGAAAGCATTATGAGTAGATCTTATTATAGTAGTATAGGCACTGTGTGGGATTTCAGAACATATACTTTAAAGGCAATATATGTCTCCATCATTGCTAATTCTTTAAAGACAGAATAGTTGATCAAACTATTGATTTTGTTGACCATCACACTACATTGGTGGTTTGACATTGTCATAGGTCTGGTTTACGGTTTGCAGTCTTCTGATCTGCATTTATGTGACCTTTCCTGCCTCTTTTTAAATGTTCTGACATTTATGTTGAGTTCAGAGCTCATTGCCTACCAAAAAGTTGGTATTTGCCGAAACCCTGTAGTGTTGGCATAGTGTAGTCACTTTCTACTAGGTCTAGCAAACTTCAACAACCTTACATCGATTCCTACCGACCTCAGATTGATAGGAAGATGATTTGTCTTCTCAAAAATTGCAAGTACTATAGGGCCAGTTAGAAAAGACCACCCCTTCTGACAAAAGATAATGGTGTCTCAAGATAGGTGGTGTCTTATGATAGGTCATAACACTTTATAATCAGTAAAACTGTGCATGGATAACCTGGTCTCAAGATGCATTCTTTCAATGCAGTGGTTTCTCAAGACAGGTTTTACTGTGTAAAATTCATTATGTGTTTAATTTGTTGCTAGATTCATTAGGCAGATAGCACATGTCATTTCAAACAGGGCATTGATGATTCAGAATGGTCGCTCTTACTACAATTAAGAAACTTTCAACAATGTTTTCTCAAAACTATTTGACAGAATTTTACCAAATTTTACATATATCATTCTTCTGTGAAGGTCATGTTACTAAAAATATAAGAACATTTCAACAACATTATAATAAAAGTTAACAGAAATTGACCAGCTTTGACAGAAAGCATCCTAGAATAAAGACTTTTTATATTTTGACAAAAACAAAATGTACCATCAAATATGGATGAAGATACAAAATATGGAGAAGCCTTGACAATTTCAGCCAATTTCATAATATATGCAACCAAGAGGATAAGAAGGAAATGTATACAGATAGTATCCCATTAACACAAGGTTTTTGGACCAACTGACCTTGCCTTTTTCTACATGTTAACCTTTGAGCAATCTCAGACTCACATTGGTCTTTTACTTGTTATGCTTGTATTGATGTTTGCTGTTAATGTGGTTTAGCATAGATATATTAGGTAATCTTATGAGGCATTTTCTGATGGTTTGATAGATACTTACATGTTATATATCCCCTTGTGCAGATGCACACATCAAGGTATGGAGAACCTAGCAAGGCAGATACATTTTTCAGTCTTTTTGTAAGTATAAACAATACTATTATGTTCATTTTTGAATATATGTAGCAAATTTGTATCTTGCATGTGTTTTGTATACACTGCAAATATATTCATATTTTTTGCCAGTTTTGCTTTTTGTCCATTTTGTTTCCATTGCATTGTTCTTTGAATCCATAAGTCACTATTTTAAAATGAGAATAAATGTTTTCTTTTTGCCTATCATCACATTCTCATTGTTGATGTTAGAGTTATGTTCCTTTTCAGAAGGTCAGAGGTCATTAGGGACAACACTGCATTTCTTACAGTGAGGTGTTCATTCAAATGCATTAGAAAAATTAGAAATATATAAATGTGGAAGAATTGAATCCTAATTTACAGTAAAAAGAAGCTTGAAATTTTTTTTACAGTAAATTCTGCTTATTAAAATTTAGCATGTATTTGCCATAAATGTTCTTAAATATTGATTGTTTTTGCCCTTGGTTACCTCTGACTTATTGCAGTGGGATTGTACCTCTTACATCTCCTTTGAGATTGTGCAGATGGGTCTGTTGTGCAAGGAAGGTTACATTTTTCAGTCTTCATTATGGCATCATTATAACAATGTATTTGTTCCACAACATCATTACTGTAGCCCCCCTCCCCCATGTGCTGAATTTCACTTTTATATCTTTTCAGACATGATATTAAGAAATCGCTTATGTTAAAGAGACACTTTTTCAAAAACTCATATCCACCCTGGCCAGCCTCAGTCACCTGCCAGAGTGTACCCTTGAGAACCAAAAAAATATCATGTAGTTCCTAATACCTTGACATGATACAACCAATAATGCATTAAAAGTGCTGTTACAAGTAACAAAAACAGGTTTGACTGGTTACATATTGTGCTGATTGCCACTTTGTAAATTGCAAGTATCATATACAGTGAAATCACAGAACCTGTTTACAATCTGATAATGTTTAATAATGAAATTTATATTAATTAATGTAACTTATATTTTATGAAGTAATTGTCCAGGTCAAAAAATAATTATTGATATATAGAGTTCTCTTAATAATGTTTGAATGGAATAGTGGTAAATGTTCTAGCATTTAGGTCTTGTAACAGCAAGTGTTCATTTAAGGGATGTTCATGAAAGTAATCATTATGCCTTAAGAAATGGAGGAAATTCCTGTATTGTACAAATTTATCTTTAATATTGGTTAAATTGGAATTCAGAAGCAACTCGTGTGTTGTGATAGAGTTTTTTAAAAAGTAATTCTTGTGGCATCATTGCTTTCTTAAAATGTTTTATGCTGCAATGAAGGTGTACGTACATTGGCAACATGAGTTAAGATGCTTTAGGATGACTATTGTACAAAGCATATTTGTATCTTGCATGTGTGTGTGTGTGTGTGTCTATATATATATATATATATATATATATATATATATATATATATATATATATATATATATATATACACACATATATTGTCTGTTTTGCATATGTCATTTTTTTTCCTTTGCATCCATAAGTTAATGTCTGAAGATGACAATGTTTTCTTTTGTACAAGATATCAAGAAAATATGAGCACATTGTTTTTCTTTTGGTTTTCCTCTCAACAATATTCTTTGTGGTGATGTAAGAGTTGTGACCCTTTGGTCATCAGTCGGGGAACAACATATTACTCACAGTGGGGTATTCATTCAGTTGTGTCAGAAAGACTAGAAATGAACAAAATGTGAAAGAATTTCATCCAGTTTTAAAAAGAATCGCTGCAAAGTTTAGAATAAATTCAGCTTATATTAGCATGTATTTACCCAAATTTTTCTTAGAGTATTGTGCCTCCTGGTGACCTTTGACCTGTTGCAAAGGGATGTGACTCTTACATCTCCTTGGAGATTGTGCAGATTGGTCTATTATACAAGGAAGATTACATTTGACAATCATTATGGCATCATTAGAATAATGTATTTGTTCCAAGATATCAGTAAAATAGGCAACCACCCATCCATTCCCAATTCTTTCGAATTTCACCAAACTTATATCTTCTGAAACAGAATAGTACACAATCATCTGTCTTAAACAGCCAGATTTTTTAAGAACTTGTAAACGACATTATTTAGAAATGAACTTTGTTAAGCAACCATGTCTTAATATGCCACATTTCTCACTTTCTTGTGGAAGGTGTGGTAGTTAAGTTTGTAGAGCATCCGGCTTGTAATGCAAGGGCTGCAGCTTAGGTACTATCCTAGGCTGTCCTAGGTAAGCTGTCTTGGTGTATACTTGTTAAAGGCACATGGCTCCATTTCCATGGCACAGTATAGCCAATAATGTGTTAAAAGTGCTGTTGAAACCATCCTTTTTCAAAATCACTTTCCAGTGGTGACTGCTGAGACTGGTCTTATTAATTACATATTGGGTGATTGACACCCTGTAAATTTCAAATTTATATACAACAAATATGCTAAAATCATTAACTCTGTTAACAATTTAGTGCTTTTTAAATAAGTGATATAATTTATATTTTTGAAGTTATTGTCCAAGTTGAAATGAAAACGTCATAGAGATATGAGAAATTCTCTTTGAAATGGTTTAATGGTTAGATCTTGAAACCGTATCCTTCTTAAGATATTCATAAAAGTAATTAATATGCCTTACGAAATCGATGAAATAAGTATAGTATATATATTCATCTTTAACATTGGTTACATTAGACTTACAAAGTAATTCTTGTTGTGTGGTAGAATTTTCAAAAGGTTTAATTCATCATTGAAGGATTGATGGCAACCTCAGTTAAGATTGTGTAGGATGAACAGTGTTACCGCTTTAGCTTATATGCCCATGGATAACACTGTATTGCCACAATCGCTTATTGGCCTGTGGATAACAATATATTTCCACTATAGCTTATTGGCCTGTGGATGAGACTTTATTAGCACAAAAGCTTATTGGTCTGTGGATGACACTATTACCACTATAGTTTTTTGGCCTGTGGATAACTTTATTACTACAATTGCTTATTGGTCTGTGGATAATATCATATTACCACCACCACTTCGGTGTCCTAGTGGTTAGAGCATCTGCCTCAGATGCAGGAGGTCATGGGTTCTAACTCTGGCCAAGTCATACCAGAGAGTTGTAAAAATGTTACTTATAGCTGCCTCACTTGGCGCTCAGCCTTTAGAGGTTAGTGTTAGGACTGGTCAGCCTGGTGTCAGGATATTGTGACTGGGTAGGACATACTACTACATGTCTGTAGCATGATGTCCTAGTGCTAGACATCACTATAAACTGTCACACTGCAGACATCATAGCAGTATGACTGAAAAATTATTAAAACTACATTAAAAGTCCAGATCACAAAACAACTCATATTACCACTATAGCTTATTGGCCTGTGGATAACACCATTACCACTATAGCTTATTGGCCTGTGGATAACACCATTACCACTATAGCTTATTGGCCAGTGAGCAACACTATTACCATAATAGCTTATTGGCCTATGAATAAAACTGTTACTACTATAGCTTATTGACCTGTGGATGAGACTTTATTACCACAAAAGCTTGTTGGCCTGTGAGTAACACTTACCACCCTGTGGATAATGCTACTACCACTATACCTTATTGGCCTGTGGATAATATCATATTACTGCTATAGTTTATTGGCCTGTGGATAATATTGTATTGCCACTATAACTTATGGGCCTGTGGATAACACTATTACCATTATAGCTTATTGGTCCATGAGTAGTGCTATTACCGCTATAGCTTATTTTCTTGTGGAATGGATAACATCATTTGACCACTATAGTTTTTTTGGGCAGTGGCTAACACTATTTGATACTCTGAATGTGACTAAATGGGGAATTTATAACACTTTTGGCGCAGGTATAGGGGCAGATGGGACACAATGTAAATAGGTTGTATATTGCTTTCACAGCTATAAATGGCAGCTATTGCTGGACAGATACTCCACCGAAGTGCTATCCAGCATAACTATCCTGATAGGTATGAATGTTCATGTTGTAGCATTTTGATTATGCATGCTTAGGTAGGTTGAGCACTTGGACATGAGCCCAGTTAATTACTTATGAGTGCATGTTAGGGTTGGTTTAGTGTGTGAACTTGAACTCAGTCACCTTGTTTGTTTGTTTTTTTACTGTTCAGCATATATAAATTTTCAAATTTGTAATATTTACACATCTCTTTTCTGATTTTTTTGCAATCTTGCCACATATAAAAAGTCCTTTGTCATTTGGTTTGAATTTTATTCAGGATGTCTAATGGCAGCTTTAAAGAGCAAGTTATCCAAGGGCAAGGCATCGCCCGTTTCTCTCAGAGTTCACCACTTAAACCCATACTTGTATGCTTGAAAAACATTAGCCTAATCATGGATCAACCTCTACTCCAGGAGTATGGGAAGGCAATGATTGGGCTAATTAAAATGCTTTTTGCTGGTGGTGATTGGATAAATCATAATATTTTTTCACGATGATCATCTTCATCATCATCATCATCATCATCATCATCTTATTAGTATCATTATTGTTGTTGTTGAGGTACTTAGACTAATGATGATTGTGTATTTATCACAGTATTCCATTTTCATAATTTGTGTGAAATGAGGAACATTTTTGTTCGAAATAAAATGTGTTAATTTTTAGCTAAACTGGTGGTAGACCAGAAGAGCTTTTATGATGGCCTGTTTTCCATTGTCCATTTTTCATGCATCATCCATCTTTCTATTAGCACAAGTTTAGTATAGCTACTCATCCTAAACTAATTGGAAGATCGCCATGAAACTTTACTCATTTCCTGGTCTAGTTATTCATAAATGACAATGGAACCACTTGGATGGGTCATTTAGTATGGCTATCCCAGTGACCATTTTGAAAATCATGTGATTGATAGTACTCTAGAACAGATGGTCATGTCATCATGGGGTTTCACCAAAAGACATCTTGTGATGTATTGTTGGTAACTAATTGAAAATGGTGCCACTAACATCTAATACGGCCACCACAGTGACCAGTTTGAAAACCTTGTTATTGCTCCATATCCTTAACAGAATGTCATATCAGCATGGGGTTTTCGCCAGAAGACTTATAATGTCTAGTTGGTCCTAAATGAAAATGGTGCTGATCTAATCTCCATTAATGACCACCACAGTGGCCATATTGAAAAGCCTAGGATCGCTATTACTGCTAAATCAATATATAGTGTCTGTCTGACGTCGATTATGATTCGTCTTGGCAGTCATCTTAAAAATCTTGCTGCAGCTACTTCTTCTGAATGAATATTGACTTGGATTTTCACCTGAAGACTTCTAATGTTATCTTGTTAGTAGTAAGTTAAAGTGATTCCAATCAGCGATAATCAGTGCCTCGTTGATAAAGCCTAGATATTTAGTTGAAATAAAGAAACAAAAATCTTCTGTTAATCATTTATGCAGAAAGAAGAGCATCGATCAGAATTAGATAATATAATCATTCTTATCGACAGCCATTTTGTTATTAATAATTTGCCTTAAAAAACCCAGATCTTTTTATGGTGCAAAGATTTCATATTAGCCTATTGTCCCGCTTCTAAATTTGATCCAGATCTTTTTTATGGTGCAAAGACTTCATATTAGTCTATTGTCCCCGCTTCAAAATTTGATCCAGATCTGTTTATGGTGCAAAGATTTCATATTAGCCTATTGTCCCCGCTTCTAAATTTGATCCATATCTTTTTTATGGTGCAAAGATTTCATATAAGCCTATTGTCCCCGCTTCTAAATTTGATCCAGATCTGTGTATGGTGCAAAGATTTCATATTAGCCTATTGTCCCCGCTTCTAAAATTGATCCAGATCTTTTTATGGTGCAAAGCCTATATATAAGCCTATTGTCCCTGCTTCTAAATTTGATCCAGATCTTTTTATGGTGCAAAGATTTCATATTAGCTTATTGTCCCCACTTCTAAATTTGATCCAGATCTTTTTATGGTGCAAAGATTTCATGTTAGCCTGTTGTCCCCACTTATAAATTTGATCCTGAGGAGGTCTGGTATACTGAGAGTTTAGTATTGAGGAGTTTTCGTTGTATATATGCATTTAATAGAATTGAATGAAAACTTTACAGAAAGTATCCTACTAAGCAAGCTTTGTTGACCAACTTTTACATTTACTTATTAGGCAGATATAAGCCAGATGAGCAATCTTAAACCCAGTTGGCTCTTTTTTTCATATGATTTTGTATTTTTGTTTCTTTTGTAACTTTTATTCAATCAAATTTCAGCTTGGGTAGATATGTGTTGCTACATACCTGTATTGTTATAATAATAATAATAATAATAATAATAATAATAATATTATTATTATTATTATTATTGTTATTATTATTATTATTATTATTATTATTATTATTAAAACATCCTCCAAAATCAGTAGCACATACTAAATCATCACTGAATGCTAAATTCTGTGTTTCCCAGATACCTAAAGTAGTTAACATGTACTAAAATCAAAATTAGTAACATGCACTAAATCATTTAGAACGGTAAAAACTTACACAGGTTTTATCATTGATTTTAATACAGAACCCTGGAGCTGCCAAAAATATTTTTCATTGCAATAGACCATTAACCCTTCCATTTTCATTCATCGCAGCACTTGCTTTTTTTTTATTTGCAGGACCATTTTGTCCCCAGTAACAACCAAGTACGTCTTTGCCGCATGTTTATTAAGCACATCCATCACTTTGTGAATTCTGCTGACCTAGAAGTCATTAGTCCTTATCAGACAAATGATACCTCACCTTTAGATGAATTCAAGAGGTATGTATACCACTAGGAATTGCCCAGACCTAAACCAGATGGAAAATAATGAACAGGAGTTTATAGAACTTTGATCTGTTAAGAGTAGTCACACTGACTGTTATAGTTGTTGTTCCCAGATATGGTAAATCTGGGACTTACAGGGGGATTTTAGAGGGTACAATAACTTCAAAGAAGAACAAATAATTGGTTACCATCAGTGTAAACGTTTACAAATTATAATATGTGGTTTCCAGTTGTGTCAGAGTGTAAAATTTTTGTTGTTACCAATACTGTCAGTGTGTATTAATTCTGTTGTTTCCAATAGTGTCAGAATATACGAATTATGAACTTTAATAAAACGTAAAGAACTTTTGTGCAAAATTATTCATGATATGGAATGGATTAATTAGCATACTCCCTGACAAGTCCACTGATGCCATATGATAATACCATTATCTGTCTATACTGTATATACATGTTAGTCAGATCTAAAAATGCATACTGCATAGACCCAGATCTGCTGTTGCATTATGTGCTGGCATGCTTTTAGTCTATGTTTGTTAGGAATAATATGTAGAGCAAACACCATAGACCCTGATTTACCTGACCATTATGCAACAGCAGAGTAGGGTCATTGTAGTTTGCAGTTGGGCCTGACTTATAACAAGTAATGATGGTATATCTGTTTATTTGTATAAACTTTGGTGAAAACAGCATGACATTACTAGAAATCACTTGACTTCAACAATGTCTGTCATGAAATATTCTCTTGACAAGATCTTGGATATATGTTTGAGTATCAGGGTCGGTCAACAAAAATCTTTTAGTACCAGAATTCTCATCAGTCTGAACTTTCCGAGAGGCTTTTAAATTGCCATATATTATCATATTTAAGGCATGGCCAGGTGTGAACAATATAGACAGGTCTACATGTGCCTTATGACAGACTGATCAAGTGCTACATGCTGTTTTGTCTGAATTCTTATATATAACAAATAGCACAGACTCGGTAATGCATGCACATAATGCATTGAGATAGGGTTCCCATGCTACCAGGAAATTGCAATTTAACTCCACCACTTGATGACAGAAACAATTATGTAACTGAGTCATAATTGAACTGATTGTGAGTTGAATTTAATTGAGTTCTGACCAAAATATTCAGGGATGCAGTATTTATCATTTGACTGCTTGCCATAAACATATCATATAGTGAGTCCAAATGCTCAGTGGATTAGATTTGTCTAGTAGACTGTTTAGTTCACAGACTGCTTACATGGAAGGCATGAAAACCAGTCTCAATAATTCAAACATGGTGGCAGCATAGGGTAGTCCCTTACCAGGTGGACTAGCAAATGTATATGTTACAATTGTTATGACTTTAATCTGCTGACAGATGAGATGAAACTACATTGTTGATGAAATTTGACCTGGTACACAACATTTGCATTGTTAGTCACACGAGTACACAAATCTCACAACCTACATGTTCATGACATCATATGTTTAGTAGTAATGTGATATCAACAATAGGGGCCCCGAGTGGCCGAGTGGTCTAAAGCGCTGTCCGTTAAGGATCACAGCCATCTCACCTCTGTCTGCATGGGTTCGAGTCTCGGATTCAGCCAATGTGGGTATGTGAGAAAGCTTGCCAGTAGCTTCTCATGGGTCGGTGGTTCTCTCCGGGGTTTTACCAGGTTCTTCCTCCACCATTAATACTGGCCGCCATGTATAGCCTATCATGTGCCGAAAAATGGCGTTAAACCCTACAACAACAACAACAACAACAACATCAACAATAACCCATTTCAAATGTTGTAGACCAAACTAAAATATTAAATGAAAGTCATTGTTTGTAATAAAAAAACATGAAAGAAAACAAAATTCTATATATGCGACAATGACCGGTTTCTGGATGTTGTTCTTGGAATAAATATGTTGAGAATTATTTTTCCTTTCAGATTTTTATAAAAGGTTTGTGATTTCTGTTTAATATTTTTGAATTTTTGTGTGGCATTAGAAAGTCGTTTATTGATAATATCATGTGACTATTGGACCTCTGATGTCAAAGGTTGGGAGATTTGTGTAGGCATGTGACTAGCAATGCAAATGACAGGTACCTGGTAAGGTTTCATCAATGCTGTAGTTTTGTCTCATCTTTCAGCAGATTAAAGATTTAATGATTATGATACTTGCATTTTCTGAGAAAATCATTTTCTTATCGATTTCATGCAAGTATGACTCAATGTAACATTAAGTTTGCTAGGCCTGCAGGTAAGTGGCTACCACATTCTGCTACTGCATGATGGTGGCAAATTCCATTTTTTCTCAATAGGCAGTTGGTTCTGACCCCACACCCCAACATAATTGTCCAAAGATGAAAATGGGCAGGGAATATTTGGACGAAACCTGAATTAGAAAACAGATTGCCATTCCTAATAGATAGACAAAGTCAAATTTTTGCTTACTATGTTGAATCTATGAGTTGAACTTTAGTGGTAAACTGTTATGCATTGACATTTAGTTTGAATTACTGGTTTCAGATCTTAAATAGGTCACAGGAGAAATGTAGGGTTGTTGTCCCTTGTATTGTATAGTAAGAAACAATATGAACCCCTGTATCAGTACAGGTTTGGGGACTGATTTATTACATTACAAGCAGACATATTGATTTTACAGAAAGTACAATCTTTGTATATAATAGTATATAAATTTGAAGCTCTTTTTCTCAAAATTTAAATCAACTCTTGTAATTAGGTCATTTAAATGATGGGTTTTTAAGGAGTCTAGGTTGTTTGAAAATTTTGTTTGTTTTGGGGTTTTATTGGCACAGATTAATTTAGGGTTTAAACATTTTTCTTTACAAGATATAAAGATTCTGATACTTTGCTTTTTTTATATACTGTGATAGGAAATATTTACTTTGTATAATATTCATTTAGATGGCTAAATTGATTTAAAAGTGATTACTCTGATTTCTTTAGAATTAAAGGTTTGAAAGGAAACAAAACTAATCATGTTCATTGTGGTGCTTCCTTGTACCAACATTGTACAGGTCAGCATAATATTTATTCTGTAAATTGCAATGATTTTGCATGCCAATTTATATGAAAATGCAGTAGTCAGACTTGTTTCTTGTGATTCATTTTGTGTTTGATTATATATCTGACCTGGATATTTTGGGAATCTTGAAACAGAAACATCTTTTGATTTGAAAAATCCATGTTTTATAAGCTATAATGTTAATTAATTCCATTCAGTAATGGTCATATGTCAACCTTGAAAAAATAAGTTTCATCTTGGAAAAACCATGAAAATAACCTGGAGATTTATCTTTAAAAAGGTGTGGGACCCATGATTGAGAGACCTGGATCTGTACTGTTTCTTTGAATTCAGACATAACAACAAATTATAGTGTCTGATCCAACTTGCCATGTTATGATGGCAGATCTGAATCCATGTCACAACATATAGCCCATACTGAGATCTTAGGATCTGGGTCTGTGTTTTGTTTGAATCGATGCCACAACATATAGCCCATACTGAGATCTTCTATTTGAATTCATGCCACAACATATAGCCCATACTGAGATCTTAGGATCTGGGTCTGTGTTTTGTTTGAATCGATGTCACAACATATAGCCCATACTGAGATCTTCTGTTTGAATTCATGCCACAACATATAGTCCATACTGAGATCCTAGGATCTGGGTCTTTGTTTTGTTTGAATCCATGCCACAACATATAGCCCATACTGAGATATTAGGATCTGGGTCTGTGTTTTGTTTGAATCGATGCCACAACATATAGCCCATACTAAGATCTTCTGTTTGAATTCATGCCACAACATATAGCCCATACTGAGATCCTAGGATCTGGGTCTTTGTTTTGTTTGAATTCATGCCACAACATATAGCCCATACTGAGATCCTTGGATCTGGGTCTGTGTTTTGTTTGAATCGATGCCACAACATATAGCCCATACTGAGATCTTCTGTTTGAATTCATGCCACAACATATAGCCCATACTGAGATCCTAGGATCTGGATCTTTGTTTTGTTTGAATCCATGCCACAACATATAACCCATACTGAGATCTTAGGATCTGGGTCTGTGTTTTGTTTGAATTGATGCCATAACATATAGCCCATACTGAGATCTTCTGTTTGAATCCATGCCACAACATATAACCCATACTGAGATCCTAGGATCTGGGTCTTTGTTTTGTTTGAATCGATGCCACAACATATAGCCCATACTGAGATCTTCTGCATCATGTACTTATGGATCTGGGTCTGTGTTTTGTTTGAATTCATGCCACAACATATAGCCCATACTGAGATCTTAGGATCTGGGTCTGTGTTTTGTTTGAATCGATGCCACAACATATAGCTCATACTGAGATCTTCTGTTTGAATTCATGCCACAACATATAGCCCATACTGAGATCTTAGGATCTGGGTCTGTGTTTTGTTTGAATCCATGCCACAACATATAGCCCATACTGAGATCTTCTGTATCATGTACTTACGGATGTGGGTCTGTGTTTTGTTTGAATTCATGTGTACAACAAATAGCACAAACTCTCATTCATCTATACAGTGACAGATCTGGATCTATGCTGTTTGTTTGAATTCAAGCATGCAAAAGGTAACACTGACTATAAGTAAACTATGCATCGTGTGATGACAGATCTGGGTCTGTGTTATTTGTTTGAAATTATGTGCACAAATAGCACTGAATCATTTAACATGTGCATTATGCAATTGACAATCTCTGTTGCTTACAGTTGGATCTACTGGGTTGTCACATGTATTTTCCACCTAGTCAGCAGAATTATCAATGAAAATGACTAACATTGTAATAGTAGAAAAAGGGCTGCAGATCATAATTTTCTTTTTTAGGATTTGGCTTTTAATCAGCTTTAGTTTGATTTATTGCTACATTATGGATTCCTTACACTACAAGATGTGAGCTGTTTCAGAGCAAAAATTTGCAGAAAATAGCATGAGTTACAAAAATTTGCAATTGCCAATTAGCTTGGTTTTTATTTCATGAATGAATCACCATAAGAAAAATTTGATCACCATTGTGATTTTAGTGATTGCTGGTGCCTTCACAGAGTATCATAAACTATTTACAGTTCATTAATTGTCCAGTTTCTTTATGAAAAATAGCCTGCTAATTTGTTAGTTTCACAGGCCAGTAAGCTCTGACAGAATCACACAATGTTCTGATTTTAAACATTAATCTGTTTTCTTTTTTTAGGTCCCTGATACCGCAACATTTACAGAAGAAAATATATGCTTTCCTTCAACACAGTTTTGCAAAATGGCCTCTGGATTCCTCTTTTAGGCTGGTAAATAAAGCATGTTCTATTGATTGCAGTGGAACTGTTTTATTACATACTCAAAGGAAGTAGTGAAATGTGTGTTGAATGAATCGTGTTGAGCTTTGTAAGTGGGAAAGTCACTTCTGTCTTGTCACCATCATTGTCAACTTTGCATGCATAGTCATGTAACTTCTATTTTCTTCAGTGCAGTGGATGAGTAGTTTGTATTTATTATTATATATAAATCAATGTAAAGATCTGGCACCATATATTTCCAGCTGGAATAAATGCCTGACTTATTTGGAGTCAAAGACTACACTAATAGTAGCAGAACCACTGTATATTCTTGTTTATAAGTCTAGTTTAACTGCGGACTGCACAGGCCCATACTTCCATTACATAATGTGCTGGCAAACATGGGTCTGTGCAATTTGTTAGGAGCAATCAGTAGAAGAAACAACATAGCCCCTGCTCTGCTGTTGCAATATGTGACAGCTTATCTTGGTCTGCATTGTGTGAAGTTGGAAGCATTTAAGTATTTGGAAAGGAGAAGGTGTGGTTAGATGGTGTTGGTTAATGGTTTATGATGTGGGGGGCAAGATTTTTAGTTTAGAATACATTGTCATTTGATACCTATCAGGAAGAGTAACTAAATAATATTAAAAGTAAGTCACTGTGAGTTACTTTGTCAGAATTGATTGCCATGAGATAAGTATCTTATGTGCAGTTTTCATTTCTGCTTTGAGACCTGATTTGTTTTTTTGTATTTAAAGAAATATAGATCTTGTTACTGTATATACTCATGTATAAACCCATTTGCATATAAGCCAACTCCCCAAAATGAATAGGTTTAACCACTAAAATGTGCATGACCTATGTAAGTTCTAAATGCATTTATTTAGGCAAATTTATATTAGCAAAAATTACACATATACCTATTGCAGGGTTGGCATGTATGAATAGTACATGAAAATGGTATAAGTTCATAAATTTGTTTCAAAAGTCAATAAATTTACTTAAATTTCTGTTTTCTTGTTGTTTCTACCGTATTCAGATTTGTGCATAACTTGATTGAACGATGACAAGAATTGAGTATGTGCGGGTTGCTGTAACACTACCTCTCCCATTTGACTCAAGTTAATTATTGTTTGTTTATGCATTATTGCATTAGACTCTTAATATCAATGCACCAGTAATTATGTTTTTATTTTGACTTGAAAATTGTACATACCAACTCATTAAAATGTTATCCAGTATGACAACAGTGAACAACAGTAGGGTTTGGTTCAACACTTTCATTTAGGCCAGTGAGCATATTTACATAATGGTGCCACTGCATGTACATTGTTGGTTTGAACATTGACTGAATGAAGTACATTCTGCTGAATGAAGAACATCCCTTAGATTTAAATCATGGACACCACTGCACTAAACTTTCACGATATCTCCAAAATTTATTAATGAAGTTTCAGAAATAATGCTTTGAAAATTATGCAAATACTGTAAAAGCTGTGTTGTAGTTTGCTTTGATGTAAGCGACCTTACATTCCATTCGACAAAATTACGATAATCGTTTCTAATATTATGGAGTGAAAGGCAATTACACATCGATGTACTGGAATAGTTGCCAGTCAAAATTTCTCTTAAGCCAAGCCAGTTTCTCTTAAGCCAAGCCAGTTTTAGGGTTTTAATGATTAACTGACCTTTATTGCTGTCGGTAAACAAAAGATAAATCCGCCAAGTGTATACAGAGGAGACTCCGAAACAACATTGTCTGGAAAATTATGATTTTCTGGCCAAAACACAAACTAAAATAGATTGATGATGATTTTAGTTGGTCTATATTCAGAATTTTAGCCTTTATTATTCTCATTCTTTCATGAGCATGTAACAGTTATGCTGGTTTTTTTCCACCCTTTAACTTCAATGGTGTTTGAGATAAATGGATGAAACTTGGTATGCATATATATCATCACTAGAAGATGACCTGTGGTCAAGGTCACAGGTCAGTATCTTTAGGTTATTTTAAACATATGCTTTATGACCAAATGGTACAGAGATGAATCTTGGTCAGCTTTACGTTTCTCAATTTGACAGCATGTCTGTTTCCATGGTCAAGATCAATCTGAAGGAGATCATCAATTTGCCCTACCCACTACCCTATGTATACACTGTTACTGAGTCATATAATTTGGATACTTGTCATGTTTTAATACCTCCACAGCTTTGTCATAAAGGTTCCATTCAGAATTTATCATTGTACAATTTTGTAGGCCTCATTTATAGTGGGTGGGGGGCACTGATTCATTTAATTTGCTTGTTATTTTGATATCTTCATTCTGTGTTTCCTCATTTGTGCCCAGTATGAGCACATGTCCATCAGATGTAAGTGTCCATTATTGCATTTTTTAATGTACAGTTAATTCTGGATAGAAAGCATTTACTTGATTGCCAGGGAATACAAATATGGATTAAGTGTGTTGTAAAACCAGTATGAATGTTACAAAATGGTGCTTGGAAATTAGGTCAAAATATTTTTTGACTCTCTCTTCAGAAACAACAATTATGCTTATAATTTTCATTTAAAAATTCCCCATGCTACATTCTTTGTTTTGCTAGATTATGGAAACGTGGCTGACCTACATCCAACCTTGGAGATATACAAATACCAGTCCCACTGTGAAAGCTGGCACAGATCAGGAGGTGAAGGAACAGGTTGCTGATTCATGGTGAGCAAGTCAGTGACTTCCATGTCTTTGACCCTAGCATGGTTTTTACAACATTGAAAAGTCCTTGAATTAGATTGGGGGGGGGAGGGTTTGCCTTGAAATCTCCTAAAATTTACAAAAGGCTAATTTTATCCTTGAGGACTCAGTGAATTTGTGGAAGAAATTCCCCAAAGTTTGCCTAGTACTAATTGTATTTATTTGAGAGAATAGAAACTGAAACATTAAACTGAATATATCACTTGTTATTTGTATGCATAAAGTAATGAAAAGGTAAATAACAAAATGGGATAAAATTGGGTGGATCAAATGACACAACACTGGTTATTGCCAGATGGCATACATCCCATGGTTGTGGTGGCATGCTGATTAATTATGTGGATTTTTTCTTCTACTTTTGCATTTTTTTGTGCAGTCCAAAAAGAAAGGATTACACACATGGAGAAAATTCAGTTTCGATAAGAAAAAATACCCCATGAACATATTTGAAGTCCTTGAAAACTTTTGAGGAGTCCTTGAGAAACAATTATCATGGACTGTATGAGCCAGGTCTAGCAATGAGTGTGTCACAATGGTGCACCACCCAATACACTCTTTGTTACATCTTTTGCAGCTGAAAATTCACTCACCCACCTTGAGATCGTGTGTGAACTTTTCTAGCAGCTGAGTGAGTGTTCATAATTAGGCAAATGCTGATTCAGGGATGACCAGTGTTTTTATTTAATGACAAAGATGTTCTTTTGAAAATATTGCCAACTTTGTTCATTGAAAGTCCATACTTTCCACTAGAAGTTTGTTTTCTATTTTCTTGGATCAATGCCAACTTTGTTCATTGAAAGTCCATACTTTCCACTAGAAGTTTGTTTTCTATTTTCTTGGATCAATGCCAACTTTGTTCATTGAAAGTCCATACTTTCCACTAGAAGTTTGTTTTCTATTTTCCTGGATCAATGCCAACTTTGTTCATTGAAAGTCCATACTTTCCACTAGAAGTTTGTTTTCTATTTTCTTGGATCAATGCCAACTTTGTTCATTGAAAGTCCATAGTTTCCACTAGAAGTTTGTTTTCTATTTTCTTGGATCAATGCCAACTTTGTTCATTGAAAGTCCATACTTTCCACTAGAAGTTTGTTTTCTATTTTTTTGGATCAATGCCAACTTTGTTCATTGAAAGTCCATACTTTCCACTAGAAGTTTGTTTTCTGTTTGTTTTGATCAGCCTCTTACAAATGCATTGCTCTTACCATTAAAAAATATACAAATGGAAGAGCAGACTGCTGTCAGTTTGCATTTAGTAGCAGCTGGTGTTGAATGGGTCACAGAATACATTCTAGAAAAAAAACAACCGTTCACAATTTTGTTTGTTTTATATATCTATAATAGCTGGTTGAATAAGTGTATTCAGGCTTAGTGAAAATTGTAGTACTTGCTTGACTGTAAGTCCATTTTTAGACATTTTTCAATTCCTGACTTTGACCCATTATTCTGTGTCACAGTGTCTTTTTGTTGTTTTAGACTCCCTGTTCTGTAACCAGGACATCTTAAGTGCATTTGTATTTTCTGTCTGACTCGTTGTGTTTGTCTGATGCATCTTTCATACTTAATAAGGCTTGACCACATTGATTATCGTGTGAACTTATTTATTCAGTAATTGCAACATGGTCAATGTTTCATTGACTGGTGCTATTGGGAGCCCCGAGTGGCCGAGTAGTCTAAAGTGCTCTCCGTTATGGATCATTGCCATCTCACCTCTGTCTGCGTGGGTTCGAATCTCAGATTCAGCCAGTGTGGGTATGTGAGAAAGCTTGCCAGTAGCTTCTCATGGGTCGGTGGTTCTTTCTGGGGGTTTCCCGGGTTATTCCTCCACCAATAATACTGGCCACCATGTATAGCCTATCGTGTGCTGAAAAATGGCGTTAAACCCTACAACAACAACAACAACAACTGGTGCTATTTATAACTTTTTGAGTGTGGCACATTTTCTACTCCTTGATTTTCATCATGTTATCATTTGCATGGTGATCTTCTTTGACTTATCAGGGTAAAACTGCATTTACATGATGTATTTAACAAAGATGTAACAGAGACTTGAGATGAGTTTCACCAGAAGTTTTGTATTATGATACAGGACATTGTGTTACAGATCTTTATCAATTCACTTGCTCAGTGCTCAGGACAAGCTCAAATTTGGATCAAGTTTGTAAAGTACTTACCCTCAGGAAAGTCAAAAAGGCAGATTGAGAGAGATCATGTTCATTTATTATTGCTTTTTGTTCAGCAAGTTTTATTTCTGCAATCTTACCAAAGTTAACACTTCAGCGTCTTTTATTTTGCATTTAAATGTACTGCATTCTTCAGTTACATAACTGCCAGCAGTTTCTTTCATCTATTAATCCTTTATTTTACACGATTTACTGTCAGTCTGTCACTTCGGTCTTGTAGTCATTGTGAAGGTCAGTGTCATATTATTTTGTGCCAACATCATAATTTGACTATTTACTGTTTAAAATAATATTAAAGAACAAAGAAGTCAAAGTTTCATATTCCCTGACTTTCTTTAAAATCTTTTTCAGTGAGTAGTGATTTAAAACACACCTATGTGGATGAATCAGCTATATGAGACAAGATACTGTTTAATTTACATCTTTTCATCTCTTGTCACATCTGCTTTTTGGGTGAAATGATGTTGGTGAACATGGGTCGTATAGTTGCCATCCAATGTGTCAACTTCACCTCTCCATTTTGTTTCCAACAAAAATAAAAATTATTGATTAATTTTTCATTTTTTTTTAAGGATTTCTTTTAGAAATGCTGTGTGACATCATTTTTTGAGGATTTGTTTAAGAAATGCTGTCTTTAGAGTGATTTCATTTTTTTATTCTGCAGCTAGTCATACAAGACTTTAAGATCTACATTTGCCAGGTGTACAGAGCATGGAGTTTAACCATTGTGCATGCAAAAACATGTTTTGGAAATATTGTTTAGGGTTTTAGGACAGCAGATGCTGAATGTGACAAAAATTTCAAACAAATCGAAGTAAGGCTAAAGGAGACATTTTGTTGTTTACTTTGTACAGAAATACTTAAAACAATTAACTGACAATGTACCATGTTACATGTACTGGCAGAATCCATATACTACAGTATGCCAGTATACCAGTTAAACTGTACACCCCTGGCATAGAAGTGTAGCAGTCAAACTTTATAGACTACACTGCTTATCAGTTTCAGTTATCTTTATAATTTACGCTTATTGTACAAATCTTGGTGTGTAAGATGAAAGCCTGCTTTAATATTTTATTTTGGCAGGGGTTCTCTCAGTTTGCTGTTGTATTTGTCTGTCTTGCTTCCATATGTTTGAAAGCATTTAGAAGTTACCATAATTATACATAGTTCTTTAATGCTTTTAGAAAATTGCCATAATGATACAAAGTACTTGAATGCAGTTAGAAGTTACCATACTGATACATAGTACTTGAATGCAGTTAGAAGTTACCATATTGATACATAGTACTTGAATGCAGTTAGAAGTTGCCATAATGATACATAGTACTTGAATACATTTAGAAGTTACCATAATGATACATAGTACTTGGTTGCAGTTAGAATATACCATAATGATACATTGACTTGAATGCAGTTTGAGGCTACCATAATGATACATAGTACTTGAATGCAGTTAGAAGTTGCCATAATGATACATAGTACTTGAATGCAGTTAGAAGTTACCATAATGATACATAGTACTTGAATGCAGTTAGAAGTTGCCATAATGATACATAGTACTTGAATGCAGTTAGAAGTTACCATAATGATACATAGTACTTGAATGCAGTTAGAAGTTTCCATAATGATACATAGTAATTGAATGCAGTTAGAAGTTGCCATAATGATACATAGTACTTGAATGCAGTTAAATGTTGCCATAATGATACATAGTACTTGAATGCAGTTAGAAGTTGCCATAATGATACATAGTACTTGAATGCAGTTAGAAGTTGCCATAATGATACATAGTACTTGAATGCAGTTAGAAGTTACCATAATGATACATAGTACTTGAATGCAGTTAGAAGTTACCATAACTTTCTAATTTTGAAACCTGTAATTCTGTATTTCTGCATCTGGAGTCAAGCATGTTTGTTCTTGATATAAAGTATAGAATAATAACGTAATGCTAATATATCAAGGAATGGAATAAAAAAGCACTGATGGTTAGTTAATGTTTTGCAGATGTGAGCACTTAACTGGAATTATTTGTTTATCAAACAGAGATTTAAATTCATGAATTTTGTTCAAAATTCTCTCAGTCAAATCTATAATTAATAATAAGAAATAATTGAAAGTATATAGAACAAAAACTATTAGTAAACACTAGTAAAAGTTTGTTTGGTTTTGTTGTATGTTGATGTAAATATTTCTTGTTCATTTCTTGTTTTAATATACCTTCCTACAGCATCTCAGGTTTGCTTATTAAGATTTACTACAGTGGAGTAATTTTTTTGTTTTCTTTTTTAGGTTCCCATTCATCAGGGACAACCTACTGTTTTACAGCACTTTGTTCCAGCTGTTTCTCAACAGAACTGCTAAGCTAGATCTAACTTCCATTTATAATGCCAACATGGTCTACAGGGTATCCAAGGTATGTACATTATCATAACTTATCTAGGACATGTTCCAGTAAATGTGTTCCAATGGGAAAGTCATTTTAATGGACACTGGTGCGTTCATTTTTGCTCTAATACTATGTTCCCATGAGAAAGTCATGTGGGGCATACTTAATACACATTAATGCACTTGTTATTGCTCTATATGAAATCAAATATGCTTATGTCATCAACATTTGAAATCTTTCAAGTGATTTTAGTAGTGAATGAAAACAGTAATCCATGTTTTTAACAAATTCTTCATTGAAAACTATCCTGTATATGCTTTCCACTGACATAAAAACAGACAGAAAATACCATAAATTACATTCATGCCAATAATTTGACATCTCCCCCCCCCCATCTCAATTTCCTTTCATTGGTGTGTGATAGGGCAGCTATTTTTGGTTCATGTTTAGATTCTCTCCTCTTTCCAGACATTTTTGACAAGTCATTTTCAAAAGTCCTTATCAAAACTTGCATCAAAGATCTTTATCCTAGGAAGAAAATCTTTTCATTTGATCATATTGATGTTCAGTTCCATCACCGACACTATGTTCTCATGAACATATTGTCAGATTTTGAATTTTGTGAGCATAATCTTTTTTTCTTCTTGGATTTGCTGCTTTACAGTAGTTTCATATGCTAAAGTGATTGAGTCAAGGTTTTATGATTAACAAATATTGCATGGAATGAATTCTTGCTTTTCAAAAGGGATTTGTCGTTGTATAGATTCATTGTTCATATCTGTACATTTTCTTAAACAGCTGTTAGCTAAATATGGATCTCCAAGTATGGGTCATTATATAGAAAAGTTTGGGAACAACTACCTTGTCACTAATTACCATTAATACATGAATGACTATTTAAAATGTCATAAAATCTGCATGGTTTAAAGATCATGGATTCCTTTCTTGAAACATCGTCAGTATATGGTATGTTGGGCATTTAATTTTTTCAGTATGACACAATTTGTGAGCTATAACTAGTTTTGCACAATAGAATGCCTGCATAGTTGATTTATGGAAAGTTATAAATCACAAAACATCTACAGTTTGTTGACATTATCTTTTTTCACACTTCTATCGCAATGATAGAAGTGTGAAAAAAGATAATGTCAACAAACTGTAAAAATGACTTTTTAATAGCAGTAATACATTACTTGTTACTACTGCATTGCTTCTCTTTTCTGAAATATACCCTTCACTTCTATTTTTGAGTAAAGTTTGTGTCCTGTCTCAGAGTTCATCGCACTAAGATACACCTAGGTATAAATTATACATTATATGATGTTGGCATAATGTAGTGATAACGTCTGATCTCTTTTTTTTTATTAAACAGACTACTTTAAATTTTACATTCATCTTTCAGGTCTTCAGCTTGCCCAACTTGTCAGACTTACTGCAAGAAGGTGAGTTAAAGTCCTTGATTCTATTTAAATACTTACTAAAACTATTCTCTCTAAGGTCTTCATAGAATTATTCTGAATCACAAGTGTACAGGAAAGAATAGATGGAGTAGAGACCAGTGTTCATATAAAGGATGTTAAGGTATTAAGGACATTGTCAGTATTCATATAAAGGATGTTAAGGTATTCAGGACATTGTCAGTATTCATATAAAGGATGTTAAGGTATTCAGGACATTGTCAGTATTCATATAAAGGATGTTAAGGTATTCAGGACATTGTCAGTGTTCATATAAAGGATGTTAAAATATTCAGGACATTGTCAGTATTCATATAAAGGATGTTAAGGTATTAAGGACATTGTCAGTATTCATATAAAGGATGTTAAAATATTCAGGACATTGTCAGTATTCATATAAAGAATGTTAAGGTATTAAGGACATTGTCAGTATTCATATAAAGGATGTTAAAATATTCAGGACATTGTCAGTATTCATATAAAGGATGTTAAGGTATTCAGGACATTGTCAGTATTCATATAAAGGATGTTAAAATATTCAGGACATTGTCAGTATTCATATAAAGGATGTTAAGGTATTCAGGACATTGTCAGTATTCATATAAAGGATGTTAAAATATTCAGGACATTGTCAGTATTCATATAAAGGATGTTAAGGTATTAAGGACATTGTCAGTATTCATATAAAGGATGTTAAAATATTCAGGACATTGTCAGTATTCATATAAAGGATGTTAAGGTATTAAGGACATTGTCAGTATTCATATAAAGGATGTTAAAGTATTCAGGACATTGTCAGTATTCATATAAAGAATGTTAAGGTATTTAGGACATTGTCAGTATTCATATAAAGGATGTTAAAATATTCAGGACATTGTCAGTATTCATATAAAGGATGTTAAGGTATTCATGACATGGTCAGTATTGATATAAAGGATAAGGTATTCAGGACATGGTCAGTATTCATATAAAGGATGTTAAGGTATTCAGAACATTGTCAGTATTCATATAAAGGATGGTAAGTTATTCAGGACATTGTCAGTATTCATATAAAGGATGTTAAGGTATTCAGGACATTGTCAGTATTCCTCAATTTAAATAGTATTTATGAAAAAAAATGTTTGGGGGATGGAGGTAGAGTAAATATTTAATTAATAATGCAAAAAGAAAGTATTTTCTTCCATTGATACCATTTTTTTTAAAAATGCTGTAAGATTAAACAGGTTATGCTTACTACAGTTCAAAAATTGAAATAAGATGGAAGTCAGAACTTAAATATTTTGCTCAAATACTCTTAAACATTTTTCGGTTACTGTTGGTCTCTTTTCTCGCTGTTCATTTCATGTATATGTTGAATTAACACACGCATACCCTTTATAATAAATGTTTGTGATGTATCTGCACAGTAATTGCTCTGGCAAGATTTATCCTTCTTACTTTGGTATTTGACAAAAGGAAGCTCTTTTCCAAGGAAGTTACCCATGTTTGATCTTACCTAAATATACACATACCTAAATATACATGTACCTAACTATACACATACCTAAATATATACATACCTAAATATGCATGTACCAAGTGTCTAATAAAGTTGGTTCAACTTGTGCATTTTTCATAGACTTTGTATCGACTTCATTCAGTATTTATATGTCTCATACAGCAGAAAAATAGTGTTTGATTCAAAATCTCATTAGTGTGATCATATAACTTAATGTTTGAAATAAATAAGCCCAGATGTAGCAATAATTTGATAAAATAAATTAGTCTTTGATCAAATTGTCTGATCAAATAGCGTAGTGTTTAATCAAGTAGTCTGATAAAAAAAACTTAGTGTTCGATCCAATAGTTCAGTGTTGGATCAAATATTCTGATTAGATGGCTAAATGTATGATTAAATATCTTAGAGTTTGATCAGATAGTCTGAGTAAATAGTGGAGCCCCTGCTGGTCGAGTTATCTAAAGTGCTTACCTTTACTTATCACTGCCATCTCACCTCTCTCTGTGTGCTTTGTTTCAAGTTTCAGGCTTGGTCAGTGTTGGTATGTGAGAAAACTTGCCAGTAGCTTCCTGTGGGTTGGTGGTTCTTATCAGGGTTTTCCTGGGTTCTTCCTCCACCAGTTATATTGGCTGCTTTGTATAGCCTATCATGTGTTGAAAAATGGTGTTAAACTCCGGATAATATAAAATGTTATTTATTTATGTTGTGTCTGCAGTGGAGAGAATGTTGTGCAGCTCCAGCCTCCATCAGTCTCCTGGCCCCCTGGGAGGTAGCTACTTATCCAAGGAGTTCAGATCCCAGGAACTCAGTATCGTATTGAATGTTCAGATTATGGACCTGGAGAGACCAGGCTTTACCTATACCAACATGTTTGGCCCAGTTACTGTCAAAGAGGTAGGTATCAGAAACAGCGATTTTTGACAAGTGTGCACATGCATATCAGCATCAAGCGTACAAATACTCACACTCATTTGCATAGAGGAGTTATGGTTTAAAAATACTCATAAATATTCAACCAGTGTATAGCAGGTTTTTTAAGTCAGTAAAATGGAGAGTAATGCTTTGTTACCTTAAATATGTACAGAAACAAATAAACAGAATAGTTAAAGGTGAGTTTTTTTATGCTGCCACTGTAATAGTTGAAAGAGGCATATTGTTTTAGCTGCCTGACCATAGATCTGTCATAAGTCCATTTTGGGATGATTTTCAGACCATTATTGCAGTTATTCATTTTTTTTTTTTTAAATTATTTTTGACTGTTTGGACTTTTAATATCTTCCTCTATCACATTAATGGTATGAAGTAGATACACTACTTCTTGATTCCAACATTCGTGAAAAAGAATCATCTTTCCCATCTATACGACATATAGACATAGGGAAGAAACTCCAAACCGTTACCTCCACTGATCATCACTAGGTGGCTGTGGTTGTTTACTCAATTTTATCTTTTGTTGGATACAATTAACATTATACCTTGGGCCTCTTGAATCCAAGAAATACTGTTAAATCTTTAGTTGACAAAATTAGTATAGTACTGAGTGTAAGTATGTACAATCACTGTTTTATGAGGTGGATGCAAATTTCTTGCACACTACCTCCAGGTTAATGTGAAAAATGGTCACTACTTCCTCTATGCTAGATTTGGCTTTGCTGGCAATTTTTGGATTGACCAAAAAAGCAGGTAGTAATCATGCGTGTGAATCTATGGACTGTATTGCCAAGGTTGTTATGGACCACACATAACACTATGGCTAATGCCTTGACTGCTTCAACTAACCTGGATTTTGTGAGACAAGATGCTCTTTTATGCCAGTAAGCTGCATTATGCTTTGGCCCTTTGGTTGGCACCATTTGGCATGCCATTCATGTTTGGTGAAAAATGTGAAGTCTGCAGGCAGGCATTGTAAGAACTGACTGTTTAAATTGCCTTGCCACCTGAACCTACTTTCTGGCTGAACAAGTCTGAGCCTCATTGAAGAGATGAGCAATGTTTCTCCTTCCCCTGTTTCCAAAAAGCCGATGTTGACTTGCCACTCAGATCACCTGAAAAGTGCCTTGAGGTTGGTGCCAGACTTCATTTTTGAGCAGCATGGATTGACTTGATTTGTTTCAAGAGAACAAATGAGCTATCCAGGTTGTATTGGAGGGGCTTGGGATTCATTTATCCAAGCCCCCTCTTCTCATTTTACTTTATTCCACACTAGCACTGAAAACACTCATACACATACAGCATCAACATTCCAAGGGTCGATAAGAACATTTCGGCAGTGCAGATATCTACTTAACAGCTTTTCAAGGCTGATTGCTGGGCTTGGAATATGTTAGCAACATTGGACTTGGTATCATGGTTGAATTTTTATCTGACTAAAGAAGTGGGTAATGAACACGCATAGGAGTTGATGGTCCATATAGCCAAAAGTCATAAATAAAGCAGGGGGTAATGAAGATGCATGGGAGTTGATGGTCGATATAGCCATGCATGGGAGTTGTTGGCCCATATAGCCATGCATGGGAGTTGATGCCCCAAATAGCCAAAAGTCATAAATAAAGCAGGGAGTAATGAAGATGCATGGGAGTTGATGATCCATATAGCCATGCATGGGAGTTGATGGCCCATATAGCCATGCATGGGAGTTGATGGCCCATATAGCCAAAAGTCATAAATAAAGCAGCACATAATTCCATGGCCACTGTATTGATGGCTTCTTCTAATCTTGATTTAATATGACAAGACATGCCTCTTTATTCATCGTCTGTGAAGCATCATCACTCCTTGACTTTGCACTCTTGGCTGTTTGGTGGGCTGCTGTTGTTTGGGTGGGGTGGGAGGAAGTGCAGAAGCAGGCAGCACAAGGTGATAGTTGGGGATAGGTTGCCATGCCCCACTCATCAACGTCAGGCTCATTTAATGCTTTGGTGTCTGAGATGGCTAATTTTTTCCTTAGGCTTTCAAGGAGAAGACTTCAGTTCCCATTACAATCAGATAATAACACACTATGATTTCTGACACATTAAAACATGGTAGAGCAAATACAACAAGGACCTATTAGACTTGCTGGCCAACTGTGATCTAAATAGGTCTAAATCACTCACATTGTTCCCTTAGTGGAATCTTTGGGTTTTGACTTGGCTGAAGTTCTCAAGTTGAATAAATTTGAGCCCTTTGCCATAACATCATTGAAGCTGCTATCTTACCAGACATGCATAAAGGAGATGTAATTGGTAATTTTCTTCCCGTTGTCTAACTATATATATATATATATATATATATATATATATATATATATATATATATATATATATATATATATATATATATATATATATATATGGGAACATTTCCTCTTCCCAGGATTGCTGGATTTGAGAAGTGGCAGTGCTTATTTCCCAACATTATTGTGAAATTCCCATTTATAGAGTTCAAAAGTTCCAAACATTCATGGAGAAACATAATTTACTAAAAACTGTATTGTCTTAAGTGAATTTTCCTTTGACCTGAGAATAGTTCCTTTTGCACTTAGGCCAAGTCTTGACAGTAGTTCTCAGTCAAGTTCAGCCTTCTCATTATCATCTGATGTTGCCTGCTCAGAATTAAAAGTCCAAAGCTAAGTCAATGTAACAGTATACCAAATAATTTTAACTGTTATAGAAGCAGGAAGAGTGGACAGTAAAGCAGCCTGTGGCTGGTTGATAGTGAGCAGGTTGAGTCCACTCTCAAATACATTGTTTAACTCACATCTACAAAATAGAGGTAAGTTATTGTACTACCCATATTGTCAGCTTGGTGTCTGCACAGCTAAAACATAAAGTTTCGACATGGTTTCATACCACCTACTCTTACAGCAGGAGGCTGAGGGGATTAAATTGGTACAAGTGTCCATTAGTTGTACATTCTGCATTAAAAGATTTTGCTTTCAGCACAGGTTGTTTGTACACAGTATTGATACAGTTTTTACCTGGAATCATGAAACTTGGTGAGGGAATACATCTTGATGAGAACTACACCCTCATCACAAAAGTAGGTCACTATGACATATCTTTTGCTTTACTGACTTTGGTAAAATTGGGTTTCAGGTTTTATTTCTCAAGATTATTTTATGCTAGAATCATCAAACTGGGTGATGTATGCATTTATTAGTACCAAGCCCTTACCACAAAAGAATGCCGCTGTGATATATATTTAATATTTTATTAATTTAGGGTAAATTTTTGCATTTAGCTCATAACCAAATAATTTTTATAAACTGTTATACCTAGACTCAAGAAACTTGGTGACAGAATACATCTTGACGAGTACTATATTCTCATCATAAATTTAAGTCACTGTGACATAAATCATGCTTCACAAACTTTAATTTTATTATAATTGTGTTATAAGTTTATTTCTGAAGCTTTTTTTAATACTAGAATCATCAAGCTGGATAATTATATGCATCTCTATAAGTACCATATCCTTACCTCAAAATAGTGTCACTGTAATCAACATTTAAAATTTTGCTAGCTAAGGTTATGTTTTGGGGGTTTAGCTATAAAAAAAATGTTTTTATTAGCATCTGTCAACATACAATTGAACAAAGATTCATGAAATTTCATAAGGGAAAATATCTTGATGAATACTACACTTTTAGTACAGAAATAGGTCACAGTGACCTGTATTTCCTACTTCACTGCCTTGATGTTAATCACAAGCACTGTTTATGCCAGAATCTTCAGACTAGACAATTGTATGCATCCCTGTTAGTACCATACCCTTAAAATCAAAAGAAGTTTATTGCTGCCAGCATTTAACATTAAGCTCATTACCCATTTTTGTTTTATATTCTGTATAATGCTTTCTATCTGGAATTGTGAAACATGGTGAGAGTGCTTATCTTGATAAGTACTAAACCCAGATCTTAAGAGTAGGTCACAGTGACCAACATTTCACATGGCACTGACTTTTTTCAATTTGACCTCTTTATTGTTAATGCTGTAAACAAACATGGTGATTTTGTACATCTCTCTTAGTACCATACCCATACCAAAAAGGTAAGTGACCTATATTTCACACTTTAGTGGCATTGGTTAAGTTGTTGTATTTAGCTTGTGATCACATGGATTTTTATTACATACTATGTGTGTCTCTCTTATTATTATTCTCGTGAAACAAAAGAGGTTCATTGTGACCTATATTTCATCTTTTACTGGCTTTGCTTAAGTTTTTGCATTTTGCACATGACCACAAGTTTTCATGAATGCAATTACATGCAGTGATAACTAGAATCATGAAACTTGGTGAAGGGATGCATCTTGTTAAGTTCAATATCCTTTTTGCCAAAAGAAGTCTCTGTGACATTTTTTCATGCTCATTGACTTTGTTCAAATTTTGTGTTAAAAGTTTATTTACTGGGTGATATTTATGTTCCAGTAATTAAATATGATAATTATATACATCTTGGTTACTGCAATGCTCTTAAAACCATAGGTCCTGTGACCTACATTTTATGATATCCTAACACAAGTTAGTATTTGTGTTGATAATCACATTGATTCAGCCATGCTAAACCTATATACATCACACCCATATTCAGAAGGCCCATTGTGACCATGGCCATTGGAAGTAGGAGTAAAATGTTTATTCACTGGTATACTTTCCATATTAATGACTGTACATTGTATATTTTGATAGCTACTCTCAACAGGTTAACTGTATATTGTACATGGGAATGAGTATATGATTAGATGAGTGTTGTTGTTGTTGTTGTAAGGTTTAACGCCATTTCTCAGCACACGATAGGCTATACATGGCGGCCAGTATTAATGGTGGAGGAAGAACACCTTGAAATCCCCGGAAAGAACCACCGACCCTCGAGAAGCTACTGGCAAGCTTTCTTACATACCCACATTGGCCGAATCCGAGACTCGAACCCACGCAGACAGAGTGAGATGGCAGTGATCCGTAATGGAGAGCGCTTTAGACCACTCGGCCACTCAGGGCCCCGATTAGATGAGTGGACTGCATGCCTCAGTTGTAGTGGCTAATCAAGGTAATTATTGATGCATGAAGTATGTACTGCTGGCATCACCCCAGCCTTACTCAAAACCTGTAACATTCCCTGTTATATCAAGGTTCTAGCGGTGTACAATACCAGTAGGTTTTCAGGCATATTTTAAGAACACTGATTTGAAACTAATAATACCAAATTAACTATTATTTTTAAAGAATGTATTACCTCAACTTGGATATGATAGAAACAGAATGTTCTTTGTTATTTTTGTTTCACTTTTATGCCTTGCCAAAGTAGGTAGGTGGGTGGGTGGTTTCACAAATAAAAGTTCAAATTTCAAATTTCAAAATGATTAAAAGTTCACATGTAAAGATTAAAGATTGCAAAAGAATTTGCATTCTGGTTGAGGAGTTATGTTTTTATACAGGGTCAAATTGCAGGCCCCGGAGTTATGTTCTTGCTAATACAGGGCCAGATTACAGGCCTGGAGTCATGTACACCTTAATACATGCCCAGATTGCAGGTCTGGAGTCATGTACACTGTAATACAGTGCCAGATTATGGGCCTGGAGCCATGTACACTTTAATACAGGCCAAGATTGCAGGTCTGGAGTCATGTACACTTTAATACAGGGGCAGATTTCAGGCCTAGAGTCATGTACACTTTAATACAGGGCCAGATCACAGGCCTGGAGTCATGTACACTTTAATACAAGGCCAGATTGCAGGCCAGGAATCATGCACATGTTTATACAGGGCCAGATTGCAGGCCTGTAATCATCTGCAAAAACTTGTTTGGTCTTTAACTGCAGATAGTGATTTAGTGCACACATTCATGATAGGACACCACTGACAGTCATTGCTATGGCTTAAAAATGTTTCAGTTTCTTTGAAAATTTATGAGTCATTTCTCAATTGGAATAAACTTACTCTTATAGCGACTACATAAAAATTTTCAGAAAAAGTTGTATGCCTTGCATCAGTAATATTTTGATTGTATCACCAATGATGAATTTCCCAAAACTAATTTGAAAGATTTATCTATTTAAATAAGGTTTAGCTGTGATGTTATGTACTTTAATTTCTCCATACAAATAACACATTTTTTCATATTCAGGTGAAACAGTTGCTGAATCAGATTGCTGCCGCTAAAGCTGCTGTTACTGCTGTCAAACCTGTTCAGTCGGTGAAGAAATCAGGATGGGCATCTTTCTTGGATTTTTCGTCCCTGTTTAAGGACACCAGTTTTGGTTTTGGGGACCTGAGTGTAGCCGAGTCTAAAAAATTACTGCAATATCTCGAACAAGCTGTTACTAACATCTGCAGCACATTTAATGTAAGTACTAGTATTTTTGAAGCAGGCATTAATGGTACTTACCTCATAATTATGGCCATTTATTGCCTAATAATGTGTCAGAGAGAGAGAGAGTTGTTGTTGTTGTAGGGTTTAATGCCATTTTTCAGCACACGATAGGCTATACATGGCGGCCAGTATTAAAGGTGGAGGAAGAACCCGGGAAAACCCCCAGAAAGAACCACTGACCCATGAGAAGCTACTGGCAAGCTTTCTCTCATACCCACATTGGCTGAATCCGAGACTCGAGCCAACGCAGACAGAGGTGGCAGTGATCTGTAATGGAGAGCGCTTTAGACCACTCGGCCACTCGGGGCCCCCGAGAGAGGGAGAGAGAGTATTTATTAATAGAGATAGGGTTTATAGATCCACATGCTCAACTCCTGGGACAAGCTAAATTTGGTTGGGGCAAACTCCAAGGTACCTATCTGCCTGTGTACAAGTCCAGATAGTTGATGGGAGTGGGTGGGAAGAAAGGGGTCATGTTCCATTTGTAATGTTTCATGTTCTTTAATCTATTTTCAAATCTTTTAGTCAACATTAAGGTTAGTTTGTCATTTTCTCATGCAGAAATGATAAGGCAAATATTTACAAATAAGGAATAAATATTTATATTTTAACTTATCAGTTACATTTTAATGACAATATCTATACATGTCTGGGATTTGCTGACTTTCAGGTCCAAACCATAGCTCAGGCACTTAGCCTGCTGACTCTAAACAATTGGCTTGTCAAGTATTGCATGTCACTGATTTTAAGGTCAGTAATTGTTAATTGTTAATAATATAACTTGTGAGATTTATTTTGACAGATGTGCTTGAAAATAAAAGCAACTTGTTTCTAACAATTAAGCATCAGGAGTTTTTTGTTCATAGCATGATCAATGTAAAAGAAATGTAGCACCCACAAGCTTGGCTGCTTCATACTTACTGCTGACAAACAATTAAATGGGTAAAAATAAGTGTTCCCAATTTCAAAGTGAATTCAGATCTTGAACCTTTCTGGTTTTAGTTGGAATTCTGCTTAATTTTTTTAAGCAACTCAGTTTTCCCTTTTTTTTCTTGTTAAAATTCCTTGCAGACTTTTTCCTTTTTTGTTTTTAAATGATGAATATTTTTTCCTGAATATACTTTGAGTGGGAAAGAAAGTGTTTTGGAAATTATCTGTGCACATCAGAAATTTTCATGGTTTCATTATTTCTTTGTGTGTTTTGTTGCAGTTTCAAGTTATGTCTTGCACACTCCAGATCATTTGAAATAATTTGATGGATTCTACAGAATTTAAATTTGTTGAAAGAAGAAAATGACAGAATTGGACCATATTTTACAAAGGTAAAATTTGGACCAGTCAGTAAAAAGTAGTTTTAGATGGAGCGTGTTAGAACAAAAAGATGACAATAATGAGGTTTTTTACTTAATATATTCAGAAATTGGAGGGACCTGGACTTGCTTAGTGTATGAGCTGCAAAGACAATATTAATTATGAATCCAGCTGGCAAAAAATTGTTCCTTAACCATGCCAAATGTAAAAGCACAGGCAGGGAAGATTAGAGATGCATATGCAGCCATTCGTTCACTTTCATATGTGCAGACCACCTCACTGCAGGCGTCCAACAATGCTGGTGGCCTAGTGGTTAGAGTCTCTGCCTCGGATGCGGGAGGTCACGGGTTCGAACCCCAGCCAAGTCATACCAAAGACTTATTAAAATGATACTAACAACTGCCTTGCTAATTACTCAGCGTTAAGAGGTTAGTGTTAGGACTGTTCGGCCTGGTGTCAGGATAATGTGACTGGGTGGAACATCAGGCAACATGTCTGGTTTTTTTGGAGGCTGGTTCCATCTGTGAGAATTAGACAATATTTTACAAAGGTAATCTTGGCTTTTAGAGCTTTTAGTTTGGTACAAAAATGATGCAGATCTGTCTTCAAATATGGCCACCAAAATAGAATAACATTGAAACAACTCTCAAAAACCACTTAGAAACATTTGATTAAATATGACAGAGGGCACCATGGTATGAAAGGGTTTTTCTGTTTATACAAGTGGTCCCAATCCTCCATCAAATATATCCAGTAATTACTAAAATAAAACACCCTAACAAACATACATTTAAACTACCATATATCTAAATAAGCTGCTTAATAGAATTTGACCAACTCTGACTGAAACACTCTGGCATATAGAAGCACTACAGCATTGCCTACGTGCTGTAACATGGTCTGTCACACAAAAAACACTGGACCCCCAAGCGCCTAGGCACAGTCATATTTCAAAAAACTTGATTTTCACAAAATTTTACCCCATTTTTATCAACAACAAAAAGAAACCCCTTATATTTCTTGACTAGCACAATATATACCAGACTTGGTTATAGCCATGAAATAGATCATTTTAAAGGTAATAATAGGCACACATTCATGTTTAAATAGTTAATATATTGTTGATATTGATAAAGAGATTACATGGGCACATTGCTAGACAGGCATTTTTTTACCCCCCCCCCCCCCCCGTTACTTACATATTTTGTATATATAGTTACCTTTTTACCAAATCAGTTAAGCTTTTTTTTCTTTGAGAAGATCACTGTAATTTTCTCATTGACATCTTTCAGTTTTAGACCAGTTTGTTAGGTTTGGAGTACTTGACGAACAAGCTTGGCTGGAGCCGACTGAAGACCACATGCTACACCATTTCATTAGCTACCACAATTTGACAATGAAACAACATACCTGAGCCAGTTCTGGGCAGAAATAGGAAATTCCCATATTTTTTCAGGAAAAGCAAGATTTGATAATCTGACTCGAGTGACCATTGCATGTCTGACACACCTACACAGCAATGCAGATGCTGAAGGTCATTCTCTATGCTAAGAAACCTTTCTGCAAGATTTTTAAAAAAATTGGAACAACAGCACCATCCAGTCCCTAATGAGTGTAAAGATGAACATAAATGACACTTGCATTACTTTTGAACCAACTATTGAACTACTGAAAGTAGTCAAGACTGCGTATAATTAAGTCTAAATTCCACTAAAGACAGTCATTTGGGATGGGGGTATTTGTCAATGGGCTGTGACCATGTGCACATCTCTGTTTGATGATATTATTTGACAATGCTAATGTTTTGTTTGTAAGTATATTAAATGCTTCAGAGAAAATAGATGGTATTTGCCTTTTATTCAGATTTGAATTTCCAGTGATTTGTAGTAGCATGATATGAAAATATAATTTATTCTTATTTTGAAGACCACACTGCCCCCCCCCACCCCCTTCCACTTGGGACCGCAAAACACACTGTTTGAGTCTTTAAAAAAAACAACTGCCAGGAAATGTATGGTATTGATCAACTCTAACGGAAACATGCTGGTATATAAAAGCACTACTGTAACTGACAAATCATGCCGATGTGCTATAAAATATTGATGAAGATACAAAAAGTGGAGATACATTGAAACATTTTCTCTGACATATCTGAAAAACAGCATTGGATATAATGCTATAGAAAGCATACTATTATCATTTATTATTATTATTTGTCATGTGCAGCCATTTAACAGCATCATCATCAGCAAGGTGCAGAGCCTGCAGTCCACTGGGGAACTTTGTCAGTGGGCAGTTGTTCACAGTGTGTGACATGGTCTGTGGAGCTCCACAGCTACAGGAAGAGTCACTGGCCTGGCCCCATTGGACAAGTTTACTGTGCAGTAACCCTATTTATTCAGCTTTTGCATTTGGATATTTCAGGTTTTCATTGGCCTCTTGTTTTTATTATTATTATTATTATTTCAGCTTTCTCCCCCTCTTGAGCCTATACTACCAAGCCCCACGAGTGTCCATCCATCTCTGTACCCAGAATTAGAGGACCCAGATGACATTTCTCTGTATGATAATGATATGCTGCCCCCCTCAACTCCAGATTGTGTGAGAACAGATGAGGGACTGAGGCTTACCCCATTGGGAAGATACCAGGTGAGGGTTCAGATATCACAGCAGTAAATCAGTGACTTGTTATCTATCAAGTCTCTCGTTCGATCCCATAACTTCCTGTTCTGATGTTGATATTGGTAATGGTTTGCTGATAATGATATGGTTTGTTTAACCATTGCAACCACTCTTTAATATAGTCTATGCCTTAAATATTGTTTATTGCAAGTTCTAAGACTGAACAATTATAATACAAAGCATAGGTTTAAGGGAAGGTCCATTTTCAATGAATATAGCTTGTAAGAGACATATTTAATATAATTTCACATTGGGAAAAAACAATGGATATCTTTAAAAATAAATAACTTGAAAATGTCCAGTCATCATCATAAACATTGTCAGTTGCCATTTTAGCCTGTGATGCCACATCATTTGTTTAGTTTTGTAGCTACAGCAAAGTTTAGAAGGAATGACTAGCACACCAAACTTGCATATCATTTGTACTCATTTGTTATAATCTTATGCCAAGATAGGAACTGACGCTTGTGCTTTTTTAACACAGATAAAACATGGATTTTCTTTTTGTATTAAGTCACTGATTGATTGTAATTCTCCTCATCTGCTCTGATTGGAAATCATCATAAAACTAGTGCACATAGGCAAGAAGGTACGGTCAGAATAGTAACAAATGTAATGTGTAGTTTCATGTCTTACATATGTAGTAAACAGTTACTATCCCTGTGGGGGGGCCCAGAGTGGCTGAGTGGTCTAAAGTGCTCATCTTTATGGATCACTGCCATCTCACCTCTGTCTGCGTGGGTTCAAGTCTTGAATTTGGCCAATGTGGTTATGTGGGAAAGCTTGCAAGTAGCTTCTCATGGGTCAGTGGTTCTTTCTGGGGTTTCCTGGGTTCTTCCTCCACCGTTTATACTGGCTGCCATGTATAGCCTATCATGTGCTTAAAAATGGCGTTAAACCCTGCAACAACAACATCTATTCCTGTGATGTAATAAAGTGTTAGAAAATCTTTGGATGCCTTTAGAGCATTCACACAGGTCTGCAACATTTTAGTACCCAATACACAGGAGCAATTGATATTAACAAGTTCAAAGTGTCTTGATTAGAAATTATTTTTTTTTAAGACTTTAGCTGTTGTGACTGATATGAACAGATCTTCTTAGATATAATAACATGTGAAATAATGGAAGGAGCTATTGTGGCCAAATACTAGACTCACAGTTCACAGGTTGCAGGTCAAAATGCTGTCCAGATCAGCCCATATTGGCTGCTGTGATTTGTTTCTGGGCAATGTACTCTACCCTCATTGCCTCGACACTATATAGCCTTTCATGTATTGATGTGCCTCTAAATACCAAACAAACCAAACATGAAAATTATCCTGGACCCAGGGAATATACAAAAAGGTCCAGAATTAGGTAATACTTATGCAGATCAGATGGGTGTTTTCTTTCATCATGAAAAATCATATCTGTAAGAATGTTCAAATCCATGTTGAATAAACTTGTATACAACTGTTTACATACAAACAAAAACTATGACAATATTTCAGTAAAGTTGTTTCATTTAAGATTTTTGTGAATGAGACCTTTATTCTTACGAAAAGTTGAGCTGCATGTGCAAATTTCATCTTATTTAATCCACAATTTAAATACCATAGCATCAGGGCCTAGAAGTATACAATTAATTGAATCCTTCTACTGCAGCAGTGTGCCAGTTCCACCTAAGGGTCAGAACTCTGCATCAGATAGTAAACATTGACAAGTGACACGAGCAGAGTTCAAACTCAGAGGGCATAATTTTCATATCTAACACCAATACATAGTTAAGGATTATTGTTCTGACAGTGCTGGCTAACAAAATGACATTTTATTTATACAGATGCAACATAAAACTACAACAATTATCCATTTACTGCTTTTGAATATTTAGAAAGAGTATTTTATGTTGGATTTACACAAGAAATTTCAGTGTAAATGTGGAAATCTATTCACAAAACACATTGCCAAATTTACTATTGAAAGTCATGTGATGAAAGAAATATTTTCCATCAGTGTTCTTACACTGCAAGTGATAATCATGCACATATAGGAGTGTAAGAAAAATGTGACCTTGTATGTGCTTGTTAAATTACTTAAGTGTCTGCATTAAGATATACCTGGATAAGAAGTATTGGGGGTTTCATTGTTAAATAATAATTCAATGTTAAATAATATTTTCATCTGCAATAACATTAAGAAAATTTAGTGAGAAAATAATAATTATAACAATAAACACTATGATACAACATTTACTATCTTGCCTGTTTAAGTACAGGGCGACATAGGGCCTGATACAACATATATAATCTTGCCTGCTTAAGTATGGGATGATCTACTGAATGATGCAACATTATCTTGCCTGTTTAAGCATGGGGCAAGATACAGTATGACAAATATTATCTGTTTAAGCATACTAACAACATACATTATAATACAGCATACTTACCTGTTTCTGTATGGGAGCATATACATTATGATACAACATATATTGTCTTGATTGTTGGCAAGTGGCCAGTAAGCATGTGAGTCAGCAATGCCAAAACAGAGTCCACCCAACATATCAGACAGTATACATACAATAAGCTGTTTATCATGTACTCTGATTTATAGCTAGTATTGATAACTGCGCTCCTAACAGTTTTTGCAAGAAAAGAAACCCCAGAAATATTTAAGTTAATGCTAATATTAGGTTTCATTCAAAATTTCATTCATGAGATGTCTCATTTTATCATTAGATGGTGACACCAAAATATCATGGCATGTGTTCATATTAGCAACCTATACCATTTGACAATATGTACCGGAAAATATTGTTCAGTTCCTCCTATGTACTCACTAGGACAAATGAGTATCAACGTTTTTCTTTTCCTCCCACAGCTGATGAATGGCTTGAAAAAGTTTGACATTGGCCTACAGTGTGATCCAGATCTGCAGCCTATAAGAAGCTTTGAGAATGCAGCACTGATCAGGATATTGCACAGAGTGTCATCATTCATTAACAATAATGTACAACTCGTTTTCCTTTTACAATTATTAATTAATCTGCAGTATTATATTATCTAGTCACAATTTCATGAGATGTATTATCTTGAACAGGTGTAGATATAAAATATGTCATGAGGTATAGTCTACACTCGAGGGTAGTCCATACCTCTTTATTTTGTGTGGCACAGAAGCATCTATTGCTTTTATAGTTCTAGCAGAGAAAAATTCACAGATGGACCAGGGTTTGAACCCGGGACATCCCTAACTCTAGATGGCTACTCTACCATTTGAGCCTACTTTCCCCGTTTACACTTTTTTCCTGCATTTTTGAGACATAGTCCCTGGGTCTCAAGGTCCAGCTGGTTGGAGTTGCAAATCTCGAATCCTGCTGACAGCACAAAATGTAATGGAAAAATGCATGGTCAGACAGGGGTTCGAACCCAGGACCTCTCTAATTCAAGATGGGTACTCTACCATTTGAGCCATCTGAGTCAACTACCTGCTACATAGTATTTAGTGATTTTTTAACTTTATTAATAAAATAGTCCATTTAAATTTTTAAAGTTCTGTATATGACAATATGGACCTACCTTTATCTAATATGGAACGGACATGACATTGGACTGATAGAGAATATACTATATAGCAGAATGTTTCATACAACATCATGACATGGGACTGACAAAGAATATATTATATAGCAGAATGGTTCATACAACATCATGACATTGGACTGACAGAGAATATACTATATTGCAGAATGGTTCATACAACATCATGACATTGTACTGACAGAATATGCTATATTGCAGAATGGTTCATACAACATCATGACATTGGACTGACAGAGAATATACTATATTGCAGAATGGTTCATACAACATCATGACATTGTACTGACAGAATATGCTATATTGCAGAATGGTTCATACAACATCATGACATTGTACTGACAGAATATACTATATTGCTGAATGGTTCTTACAACATCATAACATTGGACTGACAGAATATACTATATTGCAGAATGGTTCATACAACATCATGACATTGTACTGACAGAATATACTATATTGCTGAATGGTTCTTACAACATCATGACATTGGACTGACAGAGAATATACTATATTGCAGAATGGTTCATACAACATCATGACATTGTACTGACAGAATATGCTATATTGCAGAATGGTTCATACAACATCATAACATTGGACTGACAGAATATACTATATTGCAGAATGGTTCTTACAACATCATAACATTGGACTGACAGAATATACTATATTGCAGAATGGTTCATACAACATCATAACATTGTACTGACAGAATATACTATATAGCAGAATGGTTCATACAACATATCTCTTTACTATCATTATATATCATGTTGGCATTTATTTGGAAGCATGTAATTTGCTAAAATTTTTGTGCAATTATTTATATTTCATTTTTAAAACTTCAATATCAGTACCATATAGCCATTATTGTGCTTATGTGCTGTTAAATGTTAATATATGCATGCATTCCTGTTAAGCTAATAAAAGGAAATTATACATGTTGATATGCAATATAAGCATTTATGAAGGGCTGTTAAAGGATTTGGTACTATATTCCACAATTTTTGTCTTTTGATTATGTTTTATGTAGGAAAGATTAATTTCAGTGAGTCCAATATAGAAAATGAGTCTTTATTACAAATCAAATTGGCAAGCTATTGATCTATATTGAGGACTATGAGCCTTTATATATATATAGTTTACTTGACCAGTACTGAAATTTTAATGAAATTTTAAAAGAATTATTTTTATAATCAATATTTTGGGTTACATTTTTGGGCAGATGACAAACTTTTATTTGCCCAGCAAAATTTCTATCATGTCCCAGCCTTCTGGACAAAAATTTTACAGAACGGATGCCAATTGAAATGTGACAGGTATAAAAGAAGGATTTTTCTAAATGAAATCAGTTGAAATGCTGTTAATTTTGTTTACTGTTAAGTGTTGGATTAAATTAATTGTTTGATATTCACCTAATTACACATTTCCTTTGAATTTAAAAATATCAAATTTTTAGTCATATCTTTTTGTCCTGTTTCAGTATGAAGATGAAATCACCTTCCTATACAACAGACCCGATTTTGTTGGCAAGCTAGCCAGGGTGTTTTTGGCAGCCCCCCATCCTGCCAATAAACCAACCAGCTCACCAATCCCAAGAGATTTAGAGAGGCAGTTACGCAAGCCTCGTCTTAGTCTGCGATTCTTAGGCAGCTATCAAATGCTGATATATCTGGGACTGATGTATCTGTTAATTCATTTTGTCTGGGGATTTGGATTTTTTGGTTTCACATTTTTTCTGCTGGCCTGCATCATTGTGTATGGAGTATTTCAGGCACTGGTTCAACCCAGTTCAACAGTTTCAGACAAAAATCTGTGACAGATGGCTGCAGTTTAGGCAGAAAGTGTTGGTGCTACTGATTGGGGCAAAACAAAGACAGACAGACCTGATCTCAGTCCATGTAGATACAAATGGATGTTATCACAGGTTACACATGCAGGATGTGTGTTATGTAAGAATTGATAGGTGAATATTTTTTTCCCCCTCAAAATGACTTTCAAGAAATTTTCATTGAATCAAATTACCAAGCAAATAATTTTGAATAAGAAATAGCAACAGCTTTACATTTTCATATATGCAGTGAATTCCGACATCAAATATGTTCTGCCAAGATGACCCATTCAAGAATAGTGTTATAGATTATTAATGTAAGAAATGTATGTAAATGCCTAATAGGTGCAATAAATATTCCCATGGTTAAGATAATGATGGCTGGTGTTTTTGTGGTTTAGAAGAAAGCATTAGTCTACAAGGTGCTTATTGGTAGGCATGGCCGGTGCAAGGCAGTATGGTGCCTGTGTGAAATTGACATTTGTTGCCGCACCCCCAACATTAAAATATTTGCTAATAAGAGAGCTCACAAGAAATGTAAGTTATGTCCAATAAAAAGATTTTTCATATGAAGATAAAACAAAGGTTTAGTTTCATTTTAGTTCCCTTGTCTGGTTTTTGCATCCCTTCTCCGATTTGGCACTCCTCTGTGCAAGTGCATAGCTTGTGCAGGTCCTGTTGGTATGTGTTCTCACTGGCTAGTATTATAGAAAGTAAGTTGGTCTTGACACTGTTGGAGTTTTTGTATAATTTTTGAATGTATTGAACTTAATGCTTTGGCTGTGTTATAATTGTAAATGCTAGTAATTCTTCATAACAAAGGTGCAACTTGGACAAATTACACTTGTTCTGCATCACATTTTTTCTAGGCTTAGTTGTGATATGATAAAATTGATGGCCTAGAGATAGTAAAAGGGTCCTAATGAAAGTACACTGTGACCAAGAACTTGTGTAAATACTACTGAAAGTACCCTATGGCCAAGTACTTACATAAAGACTCATACTGACAATACCCCATGGCCAAGTACTTATATAAAGACTCCTACTGAAAGTATCCTATGGCCAAGTACTTATGTAAATACTGCTGAAATTATCCTATGGCCAAGTACTTCAAGTACTTACATAAAGACTCCGACTGAAAATACCCCATGGCCAAGTACTTATATAAAGACTGCTACTAAAAATACCCCATGGCCAAGTACTTATATAAATACTACTGAAAGTACCCCATGGCCAAGTACTTATGTAAATACTACTGAAAGTATCCTATGGCCAAGTACTTACATAAATACTGCTGAAAGTATCCTATGGCCAAGTACTTCAAGTACTTGCATAAAGACTCCTACTGAAAGTACCCTATGGCCAAGTACCTAGGTAAAGACTCCTACTGAAAACTCCCCATGGCCAAGTACTTATGTAAACACTACTGAAAATACCCCATGACCAAGTACATATGTAAATACTACTGAAAGTATCCTATGGCCAAGTTCTTACATAAATACTACTGAAAGTATCCTATGGTCAAGTACTTCAAGTACTTGCATAAAGACTCCTACTGAAAATACCCCATGGCCAAGTACTTACGTAAATACTACTGAAAGTATCCTATGGCCAAGTACTTACGTAAATACTACTGACAACACGATATGACCAAGTACTTACATAAAAACTCATACTGAAAGTACCCTATGGCCAAGTACTTATGTAAATACTACTGAAAGTATCCTATGGCCAAGTACTTACATAAATACTACTGAAAACACCCTTTGGACAAGTACTTACATAAAGACTACTACTGAAAACACCCTATGGCCAAGTACTTCAAGTACTTACATAAAGACTCCTACTGAAAACACCCTATGTCCATGTACTTACGTAAAGACTCCTACTAAAAACACCCTATGGCCAAGGACTTACGTAAAGACTCCTACTGAAAACACCCTATGGCCAAGTACTTGCGTAAAGACACCTACTGAAAACACCCTACGGCCAAGTACTTGCGTAAAGGCACCTACTGAAAACACCCTATGGCCAAGTACTTATGTAAAGACACCTACTGAAAACACCCTATGGCCAAGTACTTACGTAAAGACACCTACTGAAAACACCCTATGACCAAGTACTTACGTAAAGACTCCCACTGAAAGCACCCTATGACCAAGTACTTACGTAAAGACTCCCACTGAAAACAGCCTATGGCCAAGTACTTTTCATTTACTACTACATTTGACAAAGCATCCTCAGTTTTACACTAATTTTGCTACACTTTGTTTCCATGATAGCAAGTTTACAAACAATACATACAGATGTAGACTTGATTACTTCAACCTGAGTGTCCACACAGACTCTATTTTTATAAATACTGAATTCATTCATGCACTAGATTACAAAATTGCCATTTAGTTAATGAATGTTGTTAAATACAGAGAATTATTTAATGAAATATTACCCAAAGCAACTTGCAAGTAATCCGAGTTTCTGAGTGTGCATGAAAACAAAGGAGTTTTATTAAATAAGAACATGAACTGCAAATTATTCCCAACCATTTTCCCAACTCGTGGCCCATAGTCATGACACTTTCTGAGCATATAACCTGAATCTGTATTTGATCTCAAACATAACTCTGGGTCAAGTTAGAATCACAAATATATCTCGTTCTCCAAAATGCATGTGTTGAATTTCAGCAATCTTAGGAGAGACTCTAAGCATAATATTATATTATGGACTTTTGAGTTAGAGTTCAAGTTATGTACTCAACCAGTTTTGTGACTGTTGTGCTGATGACTATGGGGCTGATGACTGAGATTTTTTGTCATGATATACACTGCTCATTTTAACTGCCAAATAAATGTAGACTTAAGAAAAATTGTCAAAAAAGAAGGAATAAAATGCCATGTTTTCTCAGTGGTCTTTATTTTCATTATACATGTTTTCATGTAAATCCATCTGCAAAATATAAATGTACCATTAATGCTACTGAGATTGCAAAGCAACTTGTACATTTCTTGAAACCTTTCTTATGTATTCTCAAACGTACAATATCTAGAGTTGATAGTGAGCAGTAGCTTACAATTACGCCTTTGGTGACGGGAGTAGTTGTTATGCAGCCTTGAAGAAACCTTGGAAAGATGGTCCTAGTGACCAAACTTTTGTGTTCGTACATGGAACATGTGCACAGCAGGATAGATAAAATGAATCCTGTTATTCTTCTGACAAAAAGTGGGTTTTCAATGAATGATGTGTAGATGTTGAATAATGGTTAAAATAAAACGATACGTCTTAATAAAAAAAATTGACAGTAAATATAATTTTCTCCATGTAACACCTTGTGAAATGTGTGGAAAAGTCTTTTTTAAACAGAAATACATTTTAGATGAATTGCCATTAAAGTTTTCTCAAACAAGACTACTGTAATAGTGCATGATATGCCCGCCCATGTTTAATAGTCCTCTGTGGGCACGGTTGGTTCTGGGGATAATAGAGCAACAGGTTTCAGTGACCTTGACCTTTGGGTAAAAATATATGCAGTCTTGAACTTCCTATGCAAAGACGATTTTATTATTATTCTTCTACACCAACCTTGACCTTTAGACATAAAATAATGTTACTTTAGGAAGCCATAGCTCCAGTGGTAATGCATCAGCCTCATAACTCAAGGGTAAAGTGTTGCATACCAACCCAGACCAGCCCTGGTCGGTCACCTTGGCATGTCCTTGGGAAAGGCAATTGGCTCCCATTTCCTTAGCATGATATAGCCAATAATATTAGAAGTGCTATTAAAACCCACTAATAATCCACAATGCTTGGTCAATTCTTTATTACTTCAAGTGCACTTCATCCACAAAGCTTGGTCAATTCTTTATTACTTCAAGTGCACTTCATCCACAAAGCTTGGTCAATTCTTTATTACTTCAAGTGCACTTCATCCACAAAGCTTGGTCAGTTCTTTATTACTTCAGGTGCACTTCATCCACAAAGCTTAGTCAAGGAATTAACTCTTTGTTGCACAAAATCCAGTTTTCTTTGAGAAACAATGACCTAGACATTTGACTTTTTAACTTCATATCATTAGCCCTCTTACCTTACCTTACATGCAAGCCCTCCACAAACTTTCGTCAGATGACTTAATCTAAAACACAGGTTATTATGTGAAAACAATGTTACTTTTTTCACTTAGTTAACAGACTTCTTTTTTATGCAAAGTGTAAGCAATTCACATATGCAATGAGGTTGCATCACTAAGAACTGAGGTTTTTGACCAGAAACCATTTTCATTTTTCAGTGACCTTGATTTTTGGACTTGAAATCCATTGCTTATTCCATACTCCAAGTGCGAACCAACCACAAAGTTTATTCCAGGTCTGCAGTGTAGAACTGATGTTATTGTGTGGAAAACCATATTTCTTCTTTTAGACATATTATCTGTAGGTTTTAGGGTGTGGAATAGGCCCAATCTTCTTTCCTGGACATTTTAACAGGCAACTAATGGAGGCAGGAGCCACAGTGGCTTAGTGGTTACCTTGCTGTACTTGTGACTAAAAAGCTGCAGGTTCCTACCACTGGATCAGCCTTGGTCAATTATCCTGTCACAACCTTGGGCAAGGCATTTTTACTCGTGCTGCTGTGCTGTAAAACAGCAAACCAAACCAAATCTGGTGTCACAGTGACTTTGAATTTGGGACCATCTAACCCAAAATCAACAAGCCTTTTCCTTTCCCTAAGTGCAAGAAAATTACAAAGTTTGGTACAGGTAGATGGTATAAAACTAAAATTGTGGAAACAAAAAAGATTAACAGAGATATATGTACAGACAGGTATATATCATAACATTATACACTGCCTTTTGGCAGGCATAATAAAATGAGTTGTATTCATCTCTCACACAAGTTGATGGATTCATGAAAAATGTGAACAGTTAAAATATTGCTTTCAAGATGGAATGCTTTAATCCCATGTATGTCTTAGATTTGTACAAATACCTCTTCATGGGTTGAATAGTATTAACTATGTACAGAACATCATATTGACTGTTAATTCACAATGTAAAACCACTATAATGAATACAACAAATTCAAAGCACTTTTGAAAAGAATAAAAGATCACAGATTAAGTAAATCTCAAATTTATTCCAAGAAATTGGCCAAATCCTGGATGTTGGGCCTGCCACAAGCGTTCAGTAAATTGGTGTTGTATCTACATATAAAATAACATGACTGGCCGACTGCTCATCTTAGTTTTCCATTAATAATAAGAAAAGCAACAAAATGAGTCTACTTTTCTACTAAAGAAAATAGATGGAACAGTGAGTGAAGTTTATTGTCAGTCGTGTTATTTTATAAACTCTTAAAATTCATTATGTGAAGTATTCTCAATTTTTTATGGATATATTTCTTAACACTGTTGTGGTGTGAATATTTTCAATGGACATTCAGTTTTAATAATTTTAGTAGGTAATAAGAATTAAGATAGCATAAACTTCCTCAAAACTTTCAAACTAGCTCAAACACAGGATAGGTCAGACACCTTTTGTAAGAGTTAAAATGGTAATGCAGAGGCAGTACTCGAGTTAATAGCCTGGGAGTTAACTCGGATCATGGAGCAACATACCACACTTGCACCAAACCTAGTACATGTCACAATGTGAATACTGAAATTACAAATTGGTTGTTTCAGCCAGCTAGTCATGGTCAAAGAAATGCATATATAGCAAAAAGATCTTGGTCTCTATTATTGGTGTTGTGTGGGTCAGTTTTATGGGCCCTGGGCGGAGTTGGAGAGGGTGAGGGAGCAGTAACAGGTAAAAAGGGAATGCATGATAAAAGAGTGCAGTCACTGTATTTTTTGTAGAACACAGCACAAGTTAAAGCAACATGGAGTCGAATACACAACCTTCAATCCAATCATGATCAGAGATGAGTTAAGACATCTATAGACTGAAGCAACTTATATTGTTACTTTTCTCCATCTACATTAAGAACCACGTTAAATTTATACACATGATAGATTGCTTAATTTTAGCAAACTCTGGATCAGCTAATATTGCAGAATGATCAGTTGTGGAGAAAAATGGTCTTGAGAAGATGGATGAGTGATCAAGTCTGTTAATGACCATAAAGTGAAAATGACCTCAAGTATTGCAGTCAAGTAAGAGTTTAACTTTGTTTTTTCTGAGTTTATCGTGGTATAAACTGTCAGTTGCCGACTAACACAGCAAATAATGCCTGAAGGGTGTTATGTAAGCTATGCGAGTCAGCAACTGAGTTTATACCATGATAAACTCAGAAAAACAACGTTAAACTCTTATAATTGAAATTTCAATTATTCGTTATGTTATTTTGTTTGCATCATTACAAAATAGAAATCTTAATTGAGAGTAGTAATACATGTTTGGGTTTTTCTGTTACGTAGCTATATATAGCACTTGGGATTGTCCTGCTTGATCGTAATAAGGTCATCATAATACCAGTCCTTCAACCAATGGAAGCCAAATTTATTCAATTATTTTTATAAAAAAATGTAAGAATGTTGTTTTCCTTTAATGCTTACTTCGTGTCTGCCTTCACTGGCAATGTTTATCTTACGCTGTACACGTGACTCTATTTAAAGAAGTGGAAAAGTAGTTCTCCTTACAGTTCATACAGAAATGAACGCAATTCATTTTGATCACGTGGTAACATTCTGACCAATGGAAATGTTACTTTCCTGTACCAGCTACTGCCATTGCAATTATGGAAGAAGTGAATCTTTTAAGACATAGAAGAAATGTTAAGGTGAAAGATGGCAGAACACTGGTCCAAATCTGGTCATATATTTCGGAGAAACTGAGAACTGATGATTCAGAAATCTCTGTCAAGGAGGCATGTAGACCTGCAATCAAGTTCAAAAAGTACAATTAAAAGAACATGATAAGAGCATACAGGAGGACGCAACGAGAAGAGAATACAAATTTGACCAATCACGTTCTAATCATAATGCAACAAATAGTAAGCCACATAATGCACAAAGGATTCATATAAGTAACAATCTTTGTTGTCAGAATCAAGAAAAGCCTACCTGACGTATGACAAGCAAGTTGTCAGTGGAATTATTTGTACATGAAGTGTCAAAAACACCTGTTTTAATGAAGAATGAATAGGGACATGACTGAGGCCCAGATTTAGAATGGTGCACAATAGTGTGGCCATACTAGAGGTCAGATCATTCACTACCAGACTGATACCATATTAAGTCTTTTGGTGAAAACACCATGCTGATACAACTTTCCATTCAAGATGAGTAGCAATGACAAAATTTTCAACATGGCTGTGGTGGGGGCCATATTGGATGTCAGATCAGCACCATTTTCATTTAGGACCAACTTGATATCATAAGAAGTCTTTAGTTAAAACCCCATTTGATATGACCATCCATGTCCCAATGGAACTATTTTCATTTCAGGACAACTAGACCATGGGATGAACATGTCTGTAAAGTTCATGGGAATTCTCCAAGAGGTGGAGTTGCAAAAAAAACTTGTTCTAATGTATGGATGGATGATAGGTTCTTCTGGTCCATGACTAGTGGAGCTAAAAAGTGTATACAGTGTGACTTTTCAAAGTAAATGTAACCATAAAAAATGTATACAATGTGACTTTTCAAAGTAAAAGTAACCATAAAAAGTGTATACAATGTGAGTTTTCAAAGTAAAAGTAACCATAAAAAAAATTACAGGCAGTGTGTAGATGCACTTGAGAGAAATGATACAAATGTATTTTGAAATTTAGTACAAGACACAGGTAACTGAAATTATTCAAGCAAATATGTACTGATATTGATATGAAAACCTGGAAGTAAAAAATGAATGACTGGACAAATTACTTAAGTTTGACTTTAGTCAAGAATTAAAGCTAGACATTACGCAATGTACCATAGCTAATTCTGAAAACTTAGTTTTCTGAATGTCAGAGGCAGAATCAGTGGTACCATGAAAAAATGTGAAAGTAACATTGAAATGAATACCAATTTTGCATGTAGAACTTTTTAAATGCATTGGAAAACTGTATTTACCAAAGTACCTTTGCGTACACCACCCAGATCAGACATTTTTAATCTGCCCTGCATCACAGAAGTAAATATACATTGAATTCAATGTGGAAATTTTGATTTTATATGCTTTTAAAAACTGAAAGGAACTAGAGATTCTTGTAAGACCTGCTCTATTAAAGCATACCTGGGACCAGAGAAGGCACTTTTAAAGTGGGTTACTCACCCATAGATGCAATTTAGAAATTTCTTATCATTTTAATTTGAACTCTTTGAAATCAAAGTACCCTGGCATATATTTTTTAAAAACTGCCTTCCCTGGTACCATGCATATTTAAATGGAACAGCCCTACCTAATGTATGCTCTCATGAATAATATTTATATATCTCATTATCTGTTTGTTTCTTTGTCGTTTTTTCCTTTCTCACTCTCATGTTTATTATTTACTGTTTATATTATATAATTGGGGCCATGGCCTACATCACTTCAATAAAGCCAACATAGGGAAAATAAAACTAACTTAAAAATAAACTAACACCCTAAATTCATTGTAAATGAAAATAAAAAAGGAACATGAATGAGACTCATGAATGATCAATTTATATTTATAAGCAACTTGCAGGTCAAAAACTATAAAACCATAAGATACATTTTACTGAAAAATAACAACTGATAGAATATTTGTGGCTAATGCCTTCTTTTGCATACCAGGGCCCAGCAACATGGAATGAATTACCCACTGAACTTAAATACAAAGACAGTGATCACATTCAAGAGGGCTCTCAAAACTCACTTATTTCGACTGCAAGAACAAATTTAAAGACCTAATAATGTTTCCTACCTTAAATATTCTCAGCATGTTTTTCTAATGTTTTCTAATTTCATGGTATTTGTTTTTGTAATCATATGTTATTTATCTTATAGGTGTTGTCTAATGTTGTAAAGCGCTTAGAGCTTCTAAAGATTAGGCGCTATACAAAGTCCTCATTATTATTATTATTATTATTATATATTAGAATGCTGGTACAGTATTGATTGTGTTGCAAATTGTTTGCAGTATCTCATGATACTAAAACCAAAAAGCAGATGTCCTTCAGTTTCAATCATCACATTTATTAAATTCTAAGGTAAGATATAAACATTACCAACAGAGTCTGTTGTTCTTTGGTAAAACATAAGCATTACCAACACAGTCTGTTGTTCTTTGGTAAAACATAAGCATTACCAACACAGTCTGTTGTTCTGAGGTAAGATATAAACATTACCAACACAGTTGTTTTTTAGTAATAGATAAATATTACCAACACACTGCTGTACGTTGGTAAAACATAAACATGACCAACACTAACTGATGACAGATCTGATAAATATGCACTATATCTCATACTGCAAGAAATTAAATCTGTAAAAAAAATCATTAACTGAGATTTTTAAAGACATGACCTGTGCATAAATATTTTTATATCATTATTAGAAATAAAACTGACATAATTTCTTTATCCTTTCACAGAACATAAATATGATTAAGAACACTTAAATAAAAACTGAAATGGACGGAATGCTCAAATCAACTATATCCTTTGGGAGAAGTAAGATCTCTCCCTGGAACGACTCTACATCCATGCTTGCTTTTTACCATGAAACTGAAAGTAAAATGAACACAATACACTGAATCAATTAAATAAACAAGCAATTATAATAAATAATGTATAACAAGTATACGGCAATGCAATCTGTCTTAGCTGTATGGTACAGATTTGTCAACTTCAAAAGATCTAAACTAATACATTGAGATTGTTCATAAATAAGATTATACTATCATCTCCATAGAACTAGTACAGAATGTATGATTTATATTTTATGACTTAATACAAATGTATGATGTATATTTTATGACTTAATACAAATATATGATGTATATTTTATGACTTAATACAAATATATGATGTATATTTTATGACTTAATACAAATATATGTATATTTTATGACTTAATACAAATATAAAATGTATATTTTATGACTTAATAAAAATATATAATGTATATTTTATGACTGAATACAAATATATGATGTATATTTTATGACTTAATACAAATGTATGATTTATATTTTATGACTTTAAAAGATTTGAACAAAAATTCTTTAGAATTTTTATTATTATGATAGGCTTTTATTGATTACAGAGAAGTGACACATGCCAGTCCCTACCTGCTAAAGGTAAATCAAATATCTTCATTATAGGTTACTTGTTTTACTCATGTACATGGATATCCAACTGATATCAGCATAATTTGACAAACCATTAAATGCCAATCTCTCAGTGTAATATTCCTCTAAGACAAATCCCTATTGTACCCCTTCCATTCTGGAAAAAATGATCCTATAGTAAACTTTCCCCAGTGGAAATTCTCTCAGAGAAAAAACCGCTAGAGAATCTATTTTCCCCATGGAAACGTTGCTCTAGGATGATTTTGTACTCTTGTGCCAATTAAAGTATGGAAAGGATATTTTTATTTTAAATTATGTTTCTCTGAGAAGACTTGCTTGATCACAATAATGCTAGTAAATAACTATCTCCTGAATCCACCTCCCCAGAAAGATTAAAAAATTGCTATTTTACAGCTATACATATCATACAGACTACAAAAACAGTCTTGAGCTGAAATAACTCTTCCAGCACAACATTATAATTACCTCCCCTTGTCACAAGTATACCAGATCTACCTCAATTTAAGCTTAAGCGATTCATCAAGAAATTCATATTTACAGGCAACTGCCACTGGGCCTACCAAGTTCAGTTCACTAACAGCTTCAATAATGCCTAAAATCAAATAGTTGCATTCGAATGTGAAGCTTGAAGACTTAGCTCTGATATCACATCTAATGTTATGTGCAATATTTTCATGAGGCATATCTGATCATGTGAGATTTCGAGAAAGTTAAACAATTTGTCTTTAGCCCTTTGAAAATGAAAATCCCACTTAAGAAAAGGGCAATGTGGGAATTCCTCCTTTGACAATCCAACAATTATATGAAAGCAGGAAATGGCTGTCCATTGACTAGATTTGTGTCACTGTCACACTTCACAGTACATGTGAGATATCTGGCACACAAGGTATAGCTCAGGCTAATCAGGTGTACTTTTACATCATTGTGCATCTATTCACACTAAAATGGAAATTTTTAAAGTTTCACCCTGAAACACCCTTAAAAGGCCCTAAAACTTTTGCCTACTTCCAATACTCACCTTTGGATTATATCTTTGTAGTTTCATTCTCTCTGTCTCTTGTCGCAGGAATTCCTCATAATCATCCTCTGCCTTCTTCTCTTCATTCAACTCAGCCTCTTTCTTTTTCCTCACTGTTACCTCTTGCTCATGACGAGCTGTGATCTGAAAAATAACATGGCCTGATAAAAGAGAATGTACTAGAATAGATAAGAAAATAAACAAAATGTATATGTAAGCTAAATATTTACCATGCAATGTCTATATGATAACATCAAATCTGAAGTCCATTTTGAGCAAGGCTGCAACATTTACCAAAATTTATAAACGTGCACACTGTTTACAATAACTGAAATTAAGTCAATTAATTAAAATGATTACCAACTTAACTTTTCCTATATAACCATTAGGCTTACTGAACAGCTGACAGCTCTTATAATGAGCAAGTGATACCACACTCAACTTTGATTGTTTCATTTGCTGTATGGGATGTCTTTGTTTCATTAACTGTATGGTATGTATTTTGTTTCATTTGCTGCATGGGATGTCTTTAACTTCTGATTTACATGATTCAGTCTGTAAGACATGGCTTTGTTGAATATTTCTGATAACTTAAGTAACACAATCTAGGATCATTGTGAAAGTGTATCAAAACAAACCATACATGGTTAAAGACATGGACTCATTGTGAAAGTGTATCAAACCATACATGGTCACACAGGGACTCAAAACATAGGCAAAGAGAACCAAGAGGGGTTCCATTTGAGGAACAAGATGAGCAAGCCTGGTCTGTGTTGGTAGATATTGTACACCAGTTGGTGAAATGCAAACCTTCCCTTCACACACCTTTAAAGTGCAGGGCCTTCTAGCTTTCAAGATCCTGTGTATGACCTTGTTATGAAAGATTTCCCTGACCAAATTCAGGTATGATGGAATCCAGGCATCCCTGACCGAATCCAGGTATGATGGAATCCAGGCATCCTGAGTCAGATGGAATACTGATAATTTGACTGCTCAAGTGACTTGGGGTGGGTGGGTGGGTACATTTGTCACAAGACTGAGCAGACTACTGACCCAGGACCTATCTCATTGTACAGGGGGCAACTATTTTGCAAGCCTTGCCCCTCACCTTCGGGATTTTCTTCTGTATTAAAGCTGCTGCAGGGTAGGTATAAGCCACCATTCCCTCCCAGCTGACTGATAGGGCATCTACAGACCAGGCTTGTGGGTCTGGGAAAGGGTAGATGAAACTGTGCTGTTTTTTTCCACCACCTCATCGCAAATAGGTCTAGCATCAGTTGGCCTTACTGACTGCAAAGGTATTCATGCCAATAGCCACACCGTGTTTTACCAATGAATTAGGAAGCATCAGAGTTCTAAATGACCCAAGATCAGGTCCTACTGTGCTAAGAGAGGCATCTGCAGATAGGCATATATAAAGGTGACTGAGGCATAGGTAAAGGTGGCTGAGGCATAGGCAAAGAAGGAAAGGCATATGTAAAGGTGGCTGAGGCATAGGTACAGGAGGAAAGGCATATGTAAAGGTGGAAAGGCATATGTAAAGGTGGATCAGGCATATGTAAAGTGGCTGAGGCATATGTAAAGTAAAGGCATATGTAAAGGAGGCTGAGGTATATGTAAAGGTGTCTGAGGCATATGTAGAGGTGGCTGAGGCATATGCAAAGGAGGAAAGGCATATGTAAAGGTGGCTGAGGCATAGGTAAAGAAGGAAAGGCATATGTAAAGGTGGACGAGGCATATGTAAAGGTGGCTATGGCATAGGTAAAGGTGGCTGAGGCATATGTAAAGGTGGCTGAGGCATATGTAAAGGAGGAAAGACATATGTAAAGGTGGACGAGGCATATGTAAAGTGGCTGAGGCATATGTAAAGGTGGACGAGGCGTATGTAAAAAAGGAAAGACATATATAAAGGTGGATGAGACAAAGCAAGTCCACAGTGAGCAAGCCAAGGAGCTAAAGAAACTCTTCATAATGTATGTCCTGGCAATGTCTCAGACGCACAGACAATCAGTGGATGCTTTTGGAACAGATAGGTTAGAAACTTCATACCTTGATGAATAGAATGCTGAGAATTATACGGTCAGAATTCTCCACACTGACAATCCACCCTAAAGGGTGAACGAGAAGGTTGTTCATATTCTTAACTCAAACTGATGTTTCTGCAGAATACTGTTCAGGTACACTGCCATTGCTGTAAAGGAGGACATAAAGTAGGATGAATGAGAATGTTACTGTGAAGGCCCAAGGACAGGTTATGGATGAAAGGGAGGGCTTGAAATTGGAACACTGCCATGTGGTACATGACACAAAGGAACTTGTGATATTCCATGTGAATAGGTGCATGGAAGTGTGTATTAGATAAAGCAAGATATTATTTATAATTTCGCATCAACTGCCAAATGGACATTATTGCCAACCCCCACTTTGAATTTCAGGGAAAGCAATAAACTGATTATGCTGGCTCAAGTATATAACTAGTCTCACTTTACATGTAAACATTCTGTCTCCTTCAGCAGCCTTTCCACCTTCATGGGATCTCTATCATGAAAAGGGATGATAAAAGGGGAGGGAGCAGAATGAGATCCTGAGCCCCTCCAAAACAACTTGAATCACCCAATCAGTTGTTTGATGGAGGCTGATCCATGTCTGCCAAAAATGGAGTGTAGTACCCACAGGTGCCCACCAGCAGGCAGGTGGAATAGCAAATAACTGTAGTTCCTGTTTGTCATTTCTTAGTGCAAGACAGGCTCTGCCTTGTGGACAAGCAGTGAACATACAGAAGTCCAGCACTGCTGGCTGAGTTACGTTATAAATGGTAACCATTCTGGAATGGCTGGATGGCCAGCGATGGCTGGACAGCTGGCAAATGTGCAGTTTTATTATACATCGGATCCAACTGATCTGGTACAAACCCCATGCATCCTGAGTACAGGGCCAGAGACATGCTCAGATATGCAAGGGGAGTTACCCACACTGGGCTGCCTAAAACTGGTATATACTCCTCCAATGAGTTTGAAATGCAGCAACGAACTAGTCAGCTGGGCCATCTTCTCAAAAGGTTTCTCATACTGGACAGCTGGTAACAGTGCAGTGTAACAAGGAGGTGGATCCAACTGAAGGTGATAAAATCACTCAAATTTGGCAGAAATTGTGAAAATAAAGTATACAACCTGCAGCAGAATGATTAATCAACAAAATATTCCTAGCATAATGTGACTGGGGAACTTATTCAAAGGAAAAATAGAATTTACACCCATGCACATAAAAGTTAGCTATGTATTATTTTGTTTATAGAGTATCATTAAAATTTAGTCAAGAACAAACAGTACACACACAATAGGTACAGTCATGTACCAAACGTTACTGACAATATAGATATACATAACATAGAGAAACAGTTTTTTCATCTTTCATGGATGGTTGTATTCAGAGGAAGTGGAGAGTATTTCCTAATGTTAAGGTCAATGGGTAATGTAACAGACAGAACAGAGTGCATCCTAATGTTCTAAATTTCTTGACCAAATACTCTGGCATTTGACTAATAGCAAGAAGTCAACCAGGTGAGTGTTCTCAGGTCTACTTGGGCATCTTGTTAGTGTATCTGAACAATGTCATTAGTAAATTTGTTTTAGCTATCATTCATGGCCATAATAATATGAAGGCTTTACTTTTCTTGGAATAGGCTTTTATGAATAGACTGTATGCATAAACTGAAATCACATGTTAAACACTTTCACCTAATAAAACACCAAAAACCAAACTCTATCTCAACTAGGCAAACTCATGCAAAGAGAAACGACACAATAAAGCGATAGTCAGTTTATCACTAAATATATAGTTCTCATTTTGAAATCTAATTCAGTCTGACTGGCAATGATAAATATATCTGGCCTAACCTGTTCCCGCAAATCAAGCTTGAGTGCCTCTTTCTGTTGTTCAGCCTCCTCCTGTTCTCGTCGAGTCATCTGATTGGCAATCTCCATTTCACGCAGCAGGATCTCGCGCTGTCGTAATGATTCCTCCTGCTGCTGACGAACATCCTCCATTCGGTCCTCGATCTGATTCTGTCTTTCATCTAGGACCTAACCAAGGAAAATAATGTTTACAGTAAATGGCACAGAATAAATCAACTATTGGAAAAATCACACAGGCCCAGATATGACATGTTTGATGGGGAAAATCTAGTGGGGGGAGTGCAGGGAGCACTGGAGTAAACTGACCTGGTAGAGAATGGTAGCATGATGTTCTCCAAGTCATGGATCTTTTCAAAGACTTTGAGAATGTAGTAAGCATAATCAAATATTCTTCCACATATTGTTGCTTGTGACTCAAAATCCTCATTTTATCTTGTTGGTATTTTTATTGGCTGCTATTTTTCAATGTAGCTTGAAATATATTGATGAGTACTAATTCTTTATGTATTGTATCAAGCAATGAGATTGAAAAATTATTGTGCTTGTACCATTTATCATAAACAGAACCATGCTTTCTTACCTTGCAAAATATTTAATTCTTAAAACTTTGCTTTATAATGTTAATAATTTAGATAAACTCTGCTGAAATTGAAGAAATTTGTCATCTCTATAGGTGCTTATAGCACACATTTTTTAAGATTTTCATTCTTTGGCAAACCTGTATGAACTGCATACTTAAAATTATTATCTTGGTAAAAGAAATTGAGTTTAAAACTCATCATAATAAGTGCAAACCAACCCAGTCATAAACAATGGCTCTATAATGTATATGTACAGGCTGGAAGAGTTAGCTCCCTTTATGTATGTTGGGCTCTATCCACTGAATTGTCATAAACTATATCCTGTATATTTACATGCTGGAAGAGCTACATACCTATTTATCTAGTGAATGTGGTTTATTTCTACTCCTAAACAGGGTCATCATAAGTAAAACACAGAATTAAATTTTGATAATTTCTTCAGCAAAATAGTTAATGGTAACTGAGAAGCTAAACATTCATGATGGTAAGTGATGATGCTCTGGATAGTTTTCAGCAGACACTTTCCTTCCACATGGCTGTAGACAGGTTAAAGCAGTACTTTCATTCCACAAGGCATATTGGGACTGGGACATGGCAAGTTTCATGAAAAAATAAAGATGTTCCAGACAGGTTAAAGCAGACACTTACCTCCACAAGGAATATTAAGACTGAAATATGGATATCAGCAACGGAAATTTTTTGTCATTTATAACCCAAAAGAAGGGTATATACTTATTAAGACATTTGTGTATTTCATCTAATACAGTAAGTGAAGTAACAATATACTTTTAACTTGCAAGTAATTAAATTTCTTTGAAAAGTTGTTTGTTATTATTAAAGTAGGTATTTTTGAAGAGGCCATAAAATATATGGATATACTCTGAGAAGGTTAAATCTGTATATGCATCAAATATGAGAAGATATGTTAATCTTGCAACCTATATTTGCAATTCCATGACATTTCTGTATTTATATAAAATATACACTGACAAATAAACCATTAAAACTGCTGAGTATTTCAAGGTATATTTCAGTCAAATCTAATAATGTTCATTCCTGTCTTTCCCCCCAAAAAATAATGATTGCCAAAGAAGTGTGGGATTTTTGGAAAGTAGCAAGTTTCTAATGGTGCACAGTGTTGTCTTTTGACAGGGGGGACAAACTGGTAGTCTGCATGCCCTGGACTACCAAACTATGTTTTCAGACTGCTTAACTTTATGGTTTTAAAGCCTGCAGATCTATCAGCTACATGTTTCTTGTAACTCTGCTGTAGTTCTACAATGTATGACACTGACCATGATATTATTTATGTCCTGAATAAGCAGTGCCATGATGTGTGACACTGACTATGATATTATTTACTTCCTGAATAAGCAGTGCCATGATGTATGACACTGACCATGATATTATTTACTACCTGAATAAGCAGTGCCATGATGTGTGACACTGGTCATGGTATTATTTACTTCCTGAATAAGCAGTGCCATGATGTGTGACACTGACTATGATATTATTTACTTCCTGAATAAGCAGTGCCATGATGTGTGACACTGACCATGATATTATTTACTTCCTGAATAAGCAGTGCCATGATGTGTGACACTGACTATGATATTATTTACTTCCTGAATAAGCAGTGCCATGATGTATGATATTATTTACTTCCTGAATAAGCAGTGCCATGATGTGTGACACTGACTATGATATTATTTACTTCCTGAATAAGCAGTGCCATGACGTGTGACACTGACCATGATATTATTTACTTCCTGAATAAGCAGTGCCATGATGTATGATATTATTTACTTCCTGAATAAGCAGTGCCATGATGTGTGACACTGACTATGATATTATTTACTTCCTGAATAAGCAGTGCCATGACGTGTGACACTGACCATGATATTATTTACTTCCTGAATAAGCAGTGCCATGACGTGTGACACTGACAATGATATTATTTACTTCCTGAATAAGCAGTGCCATGATGTGTGACACTGACTATGATATTATTTACTTCCTGAATAAGCAGTGCCATGACGTGTGACACTGACTATGATATTATTTACTTCCTGAATAAGCAGTGCCATGATGTATGACACTGACCATGATATTATTTACTTCCTGAACAAGCAGTGCCATGACGTGTGACACTGACAATGATATTATTTACTTCCTGAATAAGCAGTGCCATGATGTATGATATTATTTACTTCCTGAATAAGCAGTGCCATGATGTGTGACACTGACTATGATATTATTTACTTCCTGAATAAGCAGTGCCATGACGTGTGACACTGACTATGATATTATTTACTTCCTGAATAAGCAGTGCCATGATGTATGACACTGACCATGATATTATTTACTTCCTGAATAAGCAGTGCCATGATGTATGATATTATTTACTTCCTGAATAAGCAGTGCCATGATGTGTGACACTGACCATGATATTATTTACTTCCTGAATAAGCAGTGCCATGACGTGTGACACTGACAATGATATTATTTACTTCCTGAATAAGCAGTGCCATGATGTGTGACACTGACCATGATATTATTTACTTCCTGAATAAGCAGTGCCATGATGCGTGTTGCCAGGTCAGTCAACCCCTAAACTATCAGCCACATTTGAAGAGTATCTCACAAAATTGGCATCTTATATCAAAATTGTTGCATAAATGAACATCATATTGCGTGAGTCATAAACTTCTCTTATGAATGAATATTCAAGCACAATCAAGGGATTGACTTTTTCAAAGTCTGTTGTGCAACATTTCAGTTGGCTTAAGAGGGAATGATGGTATTCCAAGGAACGAGGCATACTAAACTTTGTTAACATGCAATTACTTTTCTTTAATGAAAGAAATATGGTTAATCACATTTGGCCAAATGTAATCAGGATACTTATTTCTTGAAAGAAAATACACCAAAAGTTCACAGTTTTCTCCATTCTTTGACTACCATTGCTCTTCAACCAAATGTTTATCCACTGAAAAATATAGGTTACTGAATTTTGTTGTGATGACTTTAGTTTCTCTTTTGGTGACCCATTGGACTACAATAAATATCAGTAGTTTGCCAACCCTGCTCATATTTTTCCAAATCATCTGTTAGCCCCTACTCTACTTCAAGTAAAATCCTACAAACCATGCTGCACACGTGTAAGCATTTTCCTATCAAATCTCTACATTCTAAATGTTTTACAGATACAGTGCTATCAATATGAATACATGTCCAAATAAGCAGACGAGCATTGTGGCCATGAGATCAAGTTTCACCTGACATAAAAACAGTATTTTCTGGCTTGTTGGATCCACTCTTGTGAGACCACCAATAAACAAGGCTTGATCTGTACAGAAGGGCACTGCTTTGGCATCTGCAACATGGTCTTTGACCTGCTGTGACATCTCCTGAGAGAGGCCTCTTATGAAGTAAACTAACATACCATACATATACAGGGTTCATACTGAACCATGAATGATAAATTCAAAGACTTTTCCCAAACTTTCAAAGACCACAAACAGAGATTTCCAAGACCTATTTTTGCTAACATTGTGTATACAGGTTATATGAGAAAACAACGAATGCCAGATAATACAGTATTGTTTACTGATTAAAATCAAACTATAATTAATTTCCAAAAATAGCATTATAATGATCCGGAAGATAGGTTAACATTTGTGATTTTTTCAGAAATATGTAACATACGTGTCAGATTTAATACAAAATAAATTGTTCTCTTAACAGACATCAGCACTGCTTTAAATGCATTATTATATTTGCTTTTTTTTTCTCTTCAATCATTTTGGAAAGAGATGCCACCACTGTCATCTTTTCCTCTGCTCTTCTCCTAAGAGCATTTGACTCTGTGACAAGCACAATGAGTCCTTTTAACTCTGCCTCTTCTGCTTTCTGTACAGAGGAAGCATGTAGGCTGGCAATGTCAGCTTCAAGATGCAGCTTTTTGTCTTTAAGTTCTTCCACTTCATCCAAGGCTAACTCCCATTTCTTTCATTTTTGGTTTTTCTTCTCCTCCTTCTCCTCTGCTTTCTTCTTATCCAGATAGGCATGGTACTTACGTCTTGCAGAGGAGGCATATGTCATCATTTCATTGCTAATGACGATTTCCAAAGGTCCACCTGCTTTTCTCATTGTGTCAATGATAAGCCTTTGTGCTCTGAGGCTTTCACTGCTGAGGTTCTCAACATATACCTGTTTGTTGACAGAAAATCCTCTCTCCACTGTTGCCTGCCCATGTGACAACAACATTTTCTGGAGAACATTCCAAAGTTCAACATATTCTTTTCTTTTAGAAAGGACAGAATAAAACACTTCATCAAGGCTGTCATCTGTTCTATTGAAGCATTTCAAGGGATGATTGTCCGATTGGATAACTTCATCCACTAATTTTCCGTACTGAGTCAATATTAAATCACATCGGGACTCTACTTCTCTTCCTGTTTAATGAATCTAAATGAAAACAACTTCATGATGTATGAAAGTAATTTTTAATTCGTTTTTACATGTTAGTAAGAAACGCTATTTAGACACAAATTACCATTTAAAAATGGCTTCTGAAAAAGTGAAATAAAATATAGGGGTACAAACAAACGGGGATGTATAGTCAGACTATAGATACACAAATCAATTTCGGCAATGTGATTTTTTAAAAAAAAAATTGTTTATATCACTGGGGAAAAAGGTCGAGGGTCGGCAATGAGAAACGGGGACATTCCGTCAACTGGAAACACATTTTTTCATTCTTTTTTTTTTTATTTGCCTAATCAAATGACTTGACTTCCTACAGTTAAAGCTTCACAGCACACGTTAACGCCATTTTTTTTTTCATTTTTTTTTACTCGCAATTCAAGAACAACAACTCTTGCTTAACTTTACTATAGTGTAAGCAAGTGCACTTTGAAACTGTTTATCCGTGAATTGAATTTATTACAATTGATGTTTCTATATTAAACCAAGGAACATTATTATGTAGAACAAAATTTTCGAAAATGATTTTTGTCCCTCAAACATGTTAAATAAACCGACGGTATAAGTAAATTTAAATGGGCCCTCTTTTGCCATATCTCCCAAACCATCAAACTAAACAATATCTTATTTTATACCCGAAAAGTAATGAGTTACCATTATTTTGCCCAAAACTACCAATAGCTTATACTTCTGCATCTTTGTTCCACTAAATGAACAGTATGTAGTTAACTAATTTGCAACTTACCTTTGGCATGACTTGTAAGGGCTCCTTTGATCGTCTTTTTACACAATGTACAAAGCGCCTTTCGTTTACATAATTTATCCTTTTGCAGCCATTCCTAGTATTTCTCTTGTTCAAGCCAGATATCGTTGAAAGAGCAAAGACCTGGCATTTTTAAACGCTGAAGATGTAAATCGACTGAACAAATTTTGAATCCTCCAGCGTAATACTTTCGCGCACTTTCTACGTAGAGTGAATTAGTGTAATGAACATTTTGATTGGCCAAAGCTGATGGACTCGTCCAATCAAATTGAACGATTCGTCAAAAGAAAGAAGCCAGGAAAACCAGCTACATCCGAAGCTAACGACCTTAGGCAATTTTATTTGTATCTTCCTTTGATGAAGGGTGTAGCCGTCTTGCTTTGATGAAGAGTGCATGTGTTATTGAAGTCGCCACCGAGGCCAACTTTGGATGGCCAAACAAAGCCTCTTCTGTTATTGCGGCGGCAATGAGACTGAACGGGTCATCAAAAGAACGAAACCAGGATAACTAGATTACATCCGAATCTAACAACCTCGGATAATTTTATTTGTGATTCTGGAAAGAAATTACAAATTTTTGGGTTTATTTCAATTTTCAAAGACTTTTAAAGACCTCAGGGTAATATGCTCGATTTTCCCAAACTTTCAAGGCCTTGAAAATGCTACCTCATTTTTCCCAAACTCTCAAAGACCTTCAAAGACCGTACGAACCCTGATATACTTGCTTTTTAGTAGAGTCCAACTGCAAACAGCATAGACACAGATCTACCATAGCATGACATGCTTGAAAATTTGAGTCTATGCAGTTTGTTCAGGATAACCAGTAGGAAAAAAAACCCCTAATCTGTGGGCATATGATGTGATGGCAGATCAGGGTCTATGTTGTTTGCAGTTGGCCTTGACATACAAGCAAGTATATATGGCAACTATAACAATATTTTATAACATTTATAAAGTTTCATCAAAATAATCCTCACCACTGAATAAATACACCATAATTGTTCTTCCAAAGACTAATTCATATAATTTGTTTATTCAAATAATCTCAATACTGCTTGATGACAGACTGAATATCTGATGAAGATGTTTGTGTTCTGAATGATTTTAAAAGGATACAATAACATACTGTATCACTCAGGTTACTGTGCTCAAAATTACATTTTAAATAAACAACATATATTAATTACATATATAATCATACAACATATTACTCTACTTCTTTTCTCTCTGATGTATATCTGCAATTGTTAAAAACTTACCTCTTTCATTAGCCTCTCCCTGGCCATCCGTTCTCTCTCCCACTCAGCTTCTCGCTTCTGCCATACACGAGCAGCCTCATCTCTGTGGAGATAGTTATTTGGTATGACCAAGACTTATATGCTTTTCAAACAAGTATTGTGAATCTTATACAGAAATGGTATCTTTGCCAATATTGAATGCTCGGATATTGTATTGGAATCTTTAAAAAACGGAATTAAGGAACTGGCAGTGTAGTGTCAACATCATCATAAAAAATGTGATCTTTGGAAAACAGTTGTCCTACAACTTGTTTGTCTTTAGAAAACATTGTCTTTCTATACAAGTTATTAATATCCATAAGAAAGCTTTTCCACTGATTTTCACTTCTGGGTTGTGGAAATAAATTAGGATGGAAAAAAAACAAGGCAGAAATGTTTAGGATCTTTCATGTTTTTACAATTAATTTCCCCCTGAGCATTTAGTGGCAAGGTTGTTTTATCTAACCATCATGGGCAAATTTATGTTAAATAGTCAACAATAAGCAATTTAGGTGAATGCTACGATTTGAATCTTAGTTTTGGCAAGATACATAACAACAGAAGTGTATAACAATAAAAAGAAAGTCAGGTTTAATGAAAAACCAATGATAGTAGTGCATTAAAGTTGAACTGGAAAATATAAAATGCACTTCCACCAAATATCTGACAAGGCCAATAAGTTTTGAATGACAAATATAGCCTTTTCAAAAACATTTATTTTGTTGTGGGGTGGTTTACACAAATGACACCTTTAATAATGAATAAATATGTGATTTTGCCTTGTGTTATGCCAACATACATGGGACATATCTCTAATTATAATTTTTTTATACTTCAATATGTGATGTGATGTGATTTTGATTTTTAACATAGCTTTAACAATTTTTCAGTCATATCGCTAGGATGTCTGCAATGTGGCAGTTTATAGTGATGTCTAGTACTGGGGCATCATGCTGCAGATATGTAGCATGACGTCCCACCCAGTCACATTATCCTGACACCAGGCCGACCAGTCCTAACACTAACCTCTTAATGCTGAACGCCAAGCGAGGCAGCTGTTAGTACCATTTTTTTTAAGTCTCTGGTATGACTCGGCCGGGGATCAAACCCACGACCTCCCACATCCGAGGCAGACGCTCTAACCACTAGGCCACCGGAGCAGTCTTTTACTTCAATAAACTTATTTCATCCTTTATAATAATATGAAATTGCATCTTACGATCAAACACTGAAAGAAACATTTCCAAAATGCTATAAAAATGGTTTAGTTGATTTACTATTTTTGTGATATAGCAACAAAAGTAGATTGTATAGTGCTGAGGCAATTGGAGTAAAGTGCTTTGCTCAAAGGCAAACCATGCATAGTGCTAAGGCAACTGGAATAAAGTGCTTTGCCCATGGGCAAACCATGCACAGTGCAAAGGCAACTGGAATAAAGTGCTTCGCCCATGGGCAAACCATGCGTAGCACTAAGGCAACTGGAATAAAGTGCTTTGCCCATGGGCAAACCAAAGCATTTGAGCCTGGCTGATCTGATTGTAGGATGTGAACCTACACACTTCTGGTTCCAATTGAAGCAACAATGGATCCTACCAAAAATGGACAAACACTGACATAAATTAAAATGCCATATGGTTGCATAATAGATATACCACATACTGAATGGCACAAAAAATTAACAATGTTTAGTGAACTATGCTAGGTATATGATGTAGACCAACTGAAAGACAGATGGAAAAAACACAGAGATGGAAAAAATATGACTAGTACAGGACTTTCAGATCTGGAGATATGGGACCCTAATCAGAGAAAGTCATTAGATGAACGGATAATCCCCCCCCAAAAAACTATGTTTAAGCAAATAACACTGTAACACACTGTAGTTGTTAAAAAGAAACCACCTTTACAATGGAAATAATGACAGATGGATAGAAAGACATTGCCACTACTTTCTTCCCTTTAGGAGGGCTAAAAGTGAAACTTACTGGTACAGCATATCTAATTCGGCTTCCCTTGCTTTTTCCAGTCGAAGCTGGTCTTCAATGACCTAAAAAATTAAAATATTCATCTAACTGTAATGTATTTATGTTGTTTAAATTTATTATAATGCCAGGACTCACATTCATAAAGGTACAATAATACCAAGTCACACACTCATAAAGTACAATAATACCAAGTCACACATTCATAAAGGTACAATAATACCAAGTCACACATTCATAAAGTACAATAATACCAAGTCACACATTCATAAAGGTCAATAATACCAAGTCACACACTCATAAAGTACAATAATACCAAGTCACACATTCATAAAGTACAATAATACCAAGTCACACATTCATAAAGGTACAATAATACCAAGTCACACATTCATAAAGGTACAATAATACCAAGTCACACATTCATAAAGGTACAATAATACCAAGTCACACATTCATAAAGGTACAATAATACCAAGTCACACATTCATAAAGGTACAATAATACCAAGTCACACATTCATAAAGTACAATAATACCAAGTCACACATTCATAAAGGTACAATAATACCAAGTCACACATTCATAAAGGTACAATAATACCAAGTCACACATTCATAAAGTACAATAATACCAAGTCACACATTCATAAAGGTACAATAATACCAAGTCACACATTCATAAAGGTACAATAATACCAAGTCACACATTCATAAAGGTACAATAATACCAAGTCACACATTCATAAAGGTACAATAATACCAAGTCACACATTCATAAAGGTACAATAATACCAAGTCACACATTCATAAAGGTACAATAATACCAAGTCACACATTCATAAAGGTACAATAATACCAAGTCACACATTCATAAAGGTACAATAATACCAAGTCACACATTCATAAAGGTACAATAATACCAAGTCACACACTCATAAAGTACAATAATACCAAGTCACACATTCATAAAGTACAATAATACCAAGTCACACACTCATAAAGTACAATAATACCAAGTCACACATTCATAAAGTACAATAATACCAAGTCACACATTCATAAAGGTACAATAATACCAAGTCACACATTCATAAAGTACAATAATTCCAGGCCACACACTCATAAATGTAAAATTTCACAAGAAAAGCAATGATTAGTATTAGGATAAAATGACATTTAATAAAAAGAAAAAATTCAAGAAAAGAAAGAGAAAATGTATATAACACAGTGGAATGAATTTACTGATCTGATCTACTGATGAATTTTAGAATGCAATATGTACTGTGAATTCATCATTTTGCATGGATTACATTGTTACTACAAGGCATAATTTTAAAGACCCAGAGGAAAAAAACTATAGTCTTTCTGTGGAAATAATGTGATTCCTTTTCCCAATCAATGGGAACAATGTCATTTTTCCCTCAATATATGAAAACAATGACCACTTTTCTATTTCAATGGAAACAATGTGATTCCTTTCCCAATCCACAGAAACAAGCATACTCTTTCCCAGTCCATGGAAAAGGTGACTCCATTCACAGCCCATAGAAAAAAGTGATTCATTCCCCAATCAATGGAGATAATGTGACTCCTTTCCCAATCCATTCATTTAAGCACCAATACAAATGTAATGAAAAAGTACACATACTCATACAATTTAATTGGTATCAATATTTTTTTACTAAATAATGTACATAACATGATACAACATGTAATTTAAAGAAAAGAAATAAGTTTATATAAAAGACTTTTTAAAATAAAAGGTTACACATGTTCTGAACTAAATATAATTACAGAGTCGGGATTACAAATATTCAAAATGCAAGTTTCAGATGGAAACTTTGTTCAATCTTATGAATAAAAAATAATGTTCATACATAATTGTTAGCAAAACCTTTGTATCTGATATTTTTTCCAGACCTTTTTCATCCATGCAGCATCAGCTTTAGCCTTCTCCCGTCTAGCTGTCTGGACTGACTCTAGTTCCTTCTCTTTCTCTATCAAGTTCTCCAGAATCTTCTTGTCCATCTCCTGAAATAAGGAGATGAATGTAAGTACCGGTAGTCTTGATCAATGAAACACTGACACGACTGTAAGATCTCTGTTAGACTTATTTCTGGTTAAAAGCTACTGTACATTTATTTCATGTGAAAACAAGATTTTGCCCAGAAGGATTTTCCACTTATAGTACATGACTACTCAAACTTTTCACATCCAGAAATTCTTCATTTGAAATAAATTGAAGTTGAGTTTATAGATTGTCTGAGTGAGAAAGAAATAAAATGTGGTCACAAGAACTAGTTGTGTCAAAATGATCCTAAGTGTAATAGGAACCAATCTACCTGATTTTGCTGTGACCTTCACTTTAATTTTGCTCTGGCTGTGATCTTTCTGCAATATTTTCTTGTTTCTTTACATCTAGATTTTTAAAAGGCTTCGCAGAGATGTTCTATATAATATCAGCTTTAGAAGAATGAAAGAAAATTCAAAGCTAACCATACTCAAAACAAACCTACATCAAATAATAATGCAAAACATTTATGGAAGTAAACTGAATACAACAAAGGAACCAATAAGCAGGCTGAAATATTTCTTAACTCTGTTCAGAAACTGTGTCGTGATGAATAATTTCACTTTAAAAATTAAAATGTTTAATAACAAAGAAATGCATTAAATTGCTTCAATTTGATTGCATAGCAACAGATTTTCATGTCATAACGCCATGTTAGTTTAAATGTCGCAATAAGTTTGGACAATATTATGCTGTCATTAAAATTACCTGATGAAGTGAAAAATACCTTTAACAGATGTAACTATTCAATTCATTTATTTCTGGATATAATTATTTTCTGTCAACAACTGTAACATAACAAAACACTCTGTTCATTTTACTTATGTCATAAAATAAGTGGTGAATTGGTCATCAATGTATGTCTCAAATCTACCTGGAGAGAGCAAGTACAACTTTAGTTAGGGCTACTGTCAACAGAAAAGATTACAAGCCAATTCAGTTCATTTTGTCACCTGCTAAACATGATGATGTTGCAAAAATTCGCAATAATGATATATATGACATTCAAGGCAGAGCTGTAAAATAAATGAACAGACATTGAAAGTAATCAAGATTCACTGCCCTAAATCAAAGAGCATCAAAGTGCAGAAAAGTGGTAAAACAAATGCTCAGTGACCTTAAGACAAACCTTGACTGGAATACATTAAAGGTAATCAAACCAAAAAGTAGAAGTGTACAATGATTTATTCCAGTACCTCAAACAGCTTTTAAAACATAAAGCAGAAAAAAAGAAACCTTAAAATATTTTCCTTTGACCTTGATGATAGGAATGGTTTTTAGTGCAATGTTCAATTGTACCTTTTAAGCATAACAGTACTTAGGTAATTTCTATTAGTAAGGAATGTATGGAAATTTCCAAGTAATATTGATTTTAATTTAATGATATTAATAGCATTTTTTCTTGTATTTTTCATAACAATTTTTTTTAAATGATAATTTTTTGGAAAAATAGTATTTATTACCAAATAATTTTGAATATTTCTAATTCAATTATATTTATGATCCTTGAATCACATGTTTGATGACGTGTAACATATGCCAACATGGTAGCCAAATGGGATACTGTAGAAGATATTTGTGCCTAATCAAACTATGAGAAAATTTCAGATTTAAAAAGTTGCTAATTTTTCATTTATTTAGTAGTTTATGTTAATTTGTCAAGTGTACATTTTGTTTTGTAAGACTACTAATCATCCCAAGATTTTCATGAGAACACATGTTTTCTGTTTTAATTATATGCAATTTCTCAAGTCCATTTAATATTTCTTGTTTTCTGTGTGTGTTTTATCTTAACTGGCCCTCTCTGATAAAAATCTTGCCCTGAGTTGGCATCCCACTCAAAGTTTTTCTGTCTATTATAAATAACAATAGTGAAGCTAGTAATTGTGGTCGCCATTGTCAGTACTCATCACTTTTATCAAGAAGCACTCAGATGTCTGCACAATGTCTTTTATCATGTTAAATATACATAACAGAATAGTATATCAAATGTGTAGCTAGTAAATTGCAAGATTTCTATTTTCATCAACAAGCTCTCTAATGTCAAGTCAATGTCTTTAACAGGGTATCAGTTATAGTGTAAGCTAACTCAGCCCATTTTAGTTGCAGCGTTTAAATTACAACGTATATGAAAAAACCTGACACACAAATAAAAAATTCATTGACTATAAGGTATTGACCTTTAAGTTTTTGGGGATTGGGCTGGGGATGTGATTTTCTTTTGAGCTATTTTATTATCGTATATCAAGATAATATACAGTCTTCATTTGCTATAAATAAGAGCAAGATATTTTGTCTCACTATTGATATAAAACATTTTTTAAAGTGTCAGACCCGAAACATTCAATTGTTGGTCCCTAATATAACTGAAGTATACCATGGCATGTATCATGGTACCCAGCTCTAATATGTATATATATGTACTGAGCCATAACCTTAACCTTCAAGATAGAATCCCACGACCACCACAATGTAGTACATGGCATACCTTCTAATGGTAATGTAGATGACCCCAACGAAATGCTTAAAACCCTACAATCCTTGGTAAAAGTAATGCTTTGGAAACCAAATTCTGGACGAGAGACAATCTTGTGACATAACTTTAGTAAATGGTCTTGTAGTAAGCTTGAAGTTGAATTCATTCAAGGGCTGTAAATCACAAGTCAAATCTTGTGAAATCCAAGAAAACATGGTCAAGTTATGCTGTGGAAACCAAAGTCAAATCTTGTGAAATCCAAGAAAACATGGTCAAGTTATGCTGTGGAAAGCAAAGTCAGAAAGATGGGCAATCAGGATACAACCAGGAAGTACAATTCCTGCTGATGATGAAATGCTGGAAATCAAACTCATTCCAGGTTTCACCAATATACGGTCACTAACCAAATTATGTTGCAATCCAAAAATCCCTGGTAAAGTGCAGCTGTAAAAACAACTATTTGGAAGATGGGAAATCAGGACCCATAACTCCTCTTATTGATGACTTATATGGCTGTAAATCAAACTCTTCTGATATCTTGTCAGACCTGCATACCAAATTTTTCATAGTAAATTGTTGATAGATACAACTGTTATAGGACTCTGCTGACTTTGTATAGTGGGTTACTAATAATAGATTTATATCTTCTAGCAATAAACTTGCATGACATAAAACAAAATTTTATTGACAATAACTGTATTTGCTGAAAGGAGCTCCAAAATAAGATTTAAAATGTAATATTCTACATCTGAATTCTTCATAATAAACGTGCTGATAACAATGATAATACTATTAATATTCAATTCTTGATTAACACTGGTTGATCACATCTGTACTATAAACTATATGTTTGGGGCCCTGCATGGCTGAATTGTCGAAGGTATTTGCCATTACAAATCACCCCCATCTAACCTCTGCTGAATGGATATGAGTCTCAAGCTTGGCCAATGTGGATATGTGAGAAAACTTGCTAGTAGTTTCCTGCAAGCCTATGATTCTTACTGGGATCTTCTCTGGTTCTTCCTTCACCGAAATATAGTTGCTGCCATCATGTGCTGAAAACTGGTGTAAATGTACTGGCTGCATTGTATAGATTATCACATGCTGAAAAATGGCACTAAATTCCACACAAGCATCCCTCAACAGTAACTTAACTGTAAAACTTAGAATGATTAATGAACAAGAGTTATGTTTTACGTTGCTTCCACATTTGTTAAGGCACAAAAAATGTATGTTTTTTAAACGTACCAATTCTTCTTGTATTTTTCTAGACTTCCTCATCATTTGAGTCTTGTGCTGCCTCAACAAAAATCGGCTGAAAAAGACCACTCAAACTGCATTATCTACAAAGGACACAAGATCTGTCCAGAAATCAATGATTTGAACACTAAACTATTAGTAAAAATAAAAAATACTGTGAATACACTGTTTTTGCATAGTATCAATTTTTTATACTTAGGATAAGTTACAAATTTAAAGACCAAATGAAAGAACAATAAGATTCCTTCTCCAATCCAGATTTTAGTACTAACAAAAAGGTTATCTTTTGCAAAACCACCAAAATTGAATGCCCACAAAAGGAAATGAATTTGTGGTGTATTTATAATAATTTTTGTCTTGTCTGCATTAGAAGAGTATGAGACATAAGAATAACCTTTCCAGACACAATATCATAGTTGATATCAACAATATTAAGATTTCATATTAATATGTTTGAAAGTCTTGTCTGCACAGGTAACAAAAAATTCCTCAGAGAACTTTGTTTTCTCTCACTCTTAAATTAAACAGATGACAATAAATAGAATTTGAAGAATAAAAAAGCAAAGGAACCAGTCTAATGACTATAAAGCATAAGTATAAAAATTAATTAAAGAAAATAGTGAAAGTATCAGTCTAATACTTAGAAAGCATAAAAAGGAATGAAAGAAAAAGACAAAGGAACAAGTCTAATGTCTAGAAAGTACACAAATAAAAAAGGAATGAAAGAAAAAGACAGAGGAACTAGTCTAATACAAAGAAAGCACACAAAGAATAAAAAAGAATAAACAAAATTAGCTAGGAAAACAATGTAATGCCTTGAAAGCATACATGAAATCTAGCAAATGAAATTCTTTTGCATAAAGTGAAAATTTATCTCTAAGTACAGACCAAATAAAACATCAATTAATAAAAATGGCAAACTAATCAATTCAAACAAAAGATTCTAATCTATTAAAAATACTGGTGATGTAATTGTGCAGTGTCAAAACCATCTTTGATACTCTTCAAGGATAATAAGATTTTCAAATTAGTCGCTGTGGTCAGTATATTGGATGTCAGCTTAGCACCATTTTCATTTAGGACCAACACAACATCGTAAGAAGTGTTCTGGTGGAAACCTCATGCTGACATGACTTTTTGTTTTGGAAAGGCAACTTTAAAATTTTAAAATATGGATGGCATGGTGGCTATATTTCATTATTGATTGACACCATTTCTATTCAGTATCAACTAGACATCATACAAAAATCTTTTGTGGAAACCACAAGGTTGATATGACCAGCCATCTAGAAGAAGTAGTGATAACATTATTTTCCGGATGGCCATTGTGGTAGTCATATTAGAAGTCAGATCGGCACCATTGTCATTTACCATCATCTAGACATCATAAGAAGTCTCTCAGTGTAAACTCCATGCTGATATGACAATTCATTCAGTAGAAATAGTGATAACAAAATTTTCAAGATGGCCACTGTGGTGGACATACTGAATCTCCATATGGCATAATTAGGACAAAATATTGGAAGGAAGAGTGATACTAATATTTTCAAGATGGCAACTGTTGTGGCCATGTTTGGACATTAGAATGACATTCTGGACCAACTAGTCTACTGGCCAAACCTCATGGTATCATTGCATTTCATTTATGACACAATTTTCAGTATGGCTACTGTGGTGGCCATACTGGACATCAGGTCAGCACCATTTTTAGTTGAGACCAACTTGAATTATAAGAAATATTTTATGACAATCCCATGTTGATATTACCATTCATGAAGGAGGAGTAGCAATAACAAGAATTTCAAGATAGTTGCTGTGGTGACCATACCGAAAATTGGACTAGCACTATGTTTATTTAGGACCAACTAGACATCATAAGAATTCTTCTGGTGAAAACCCAAATCTCAACATAATTGTCAATTCAAGAGAAGTAACAATAACACGATTTTCAAGATGACCATTATTACAGACATACTGGACATCAGATCAGCACCATTTTCATTTAGAACAACCAGACATCACAATAAGTCTTTCAGTGAAAACTATATGTTGATGTGGTAATAGCAATAACAAGATTTTCAAGATGACCACTGTTAATATCCAAGCGGCACCATTTTCATCTAGGACTAAGTGGACCATGGCATGAAAATGTTGTGTAAAGTTTTATGGCAATCTTAAGAGTAGTTTCGAAAAGTAGTGATAAGAAACTTGTGCTAATGGATGGATGGGTGACAGACAACAAATCATTTCATAAGCTCGTTTGGTCTATGGCCAGTAGAACTAACAATAACCCTGACATCAATTAATGAATTAGTCAATTACATGTATGCAAATATTAACATGTGCAAAGTTAACATCTGCTGAAACTAGATGACCATATAGTATTGAATTTATGTAAATATATCAATGTCAAGTTGACAGGAGTAGCAATCACAAGATTTTCAATATGGCCTTGCTGGACAGCTGACCAGCACCATTTTCATTTAGAACCAACTAGACCATGGAATGAATGTGTCTGTTAAGTTCTGTGGTAATCCTCCAAATAATTTAGGAGAAGCAGTTATTACAATCCTGTGCTAAATGACAGACTGACAATGGATGATGGATTACATCCATCCCATAAGCTCTTCTGGTCTGTGACCAGTAAAATCAACTGACCTAATGTCAAGCTTGAAAACTGCCACCACATTACCAAATACCATCATGGAGGAACTTTTCTCCAAAAGCAATGATTTCAGTCAAACTAAGCTGTAACTGAAACTTGCATTAATTGTCAACAAGGTTAAGCTGGATGGGCACTTAATTCTGGTGGACGCTTGGGCATCCATGCTAAGGAAAAACCAAATAGGCTCTGGCCCTATAAGACATCACAGGGCTTAGAAAATGTTCAACCTTTTGGACTAGAGAGCAGGAGAATTTACCCAAATTCTTGTTTCTGTCGTTCAGCCTCCATTTTCTTTCTCTCTTCCTCTAATTCTTCTATTTCCAGCTGCTGTCTCTCCAGAGCTTCCTGTTGCTGCTTCAACATTTCTGCCTACATACAGTAATGTAATATATTTAACATCATGAAGTTGATATCAATAGATATGATGTAAGTATGAGGACAGATGTATACTAACAGTAAATTATGACACATGTATATTGCAAGTAAATTACAACTGATGTGTATTGGCAGGAAATTATGACAAATGTATATTGATAATGAAGTATGAAGACATGCTTATAGTAAAGTATGAAGACATACTTATAGTAAAGTATGAAGACATATACTGATAGTAAAGTATGAAGACATATACTGATAGTAAAGTATGAAGACATATACTTATAGTAAAGTATGAAGACATACTTATAGTAAAGTATGAAGACATATACTGATAGTAAAGTATGAAGACATATACTGATAGTGAAGTATGAAGACATATATACTGATAGTGAAGTATGAAGACATATATACTGATAGTGAAGTACGAAGACATACTTATAGTAAAGTATGAAGACATATATACTGATAGTGAAGTATGAAGACATATATACTTATAGTGAAGCAAGAAGACATGTATATTGATAGCAAAGTTTTAGAACATATGTACATTAACAGCAACAAATATGACTATGACAGATCATACAAAATCATGCACACTGTTACAGATACACTTTTGCATACCTTCTTTTTTAATAAATATCAAGGAGGGCTAATTTTAATTAAGCAATACTTACTTTCACCTATTGCACTGCTTTCCTTTTCTGGGACTTCTAGTCCCCAGACCAAGCTAATTGTTCCTTCTACCAATTAGTATTTAAGGACCAGAATGAAAAATGATCCCAGTCTGACTCCCTAAACATAGCTTAGTTAAGGATGGTCTTCCTCTTTTGACTTGGACTGAGATTACATGACATTAGAGCAGGGTGCGAGAAGGGAATCTTTGAAATGGTTACATGTAAGCATTACCTAATTAAAATTAGTTTTACCCCACCCTCCAAACTACATTTCAATTGCAGTAAAACATTACTTGCTACTACTGCATTTACCAAAAGTTGAATCTTGATCACAACAAAATGGGGCTGAGGATAGAAAGTGGAGATAATCCAAGTAGCTGCTTCTTAGCCAGAAATTCAGGCTGGCAAAGATGGATTATAGTTACTGTTTAACCATAGACAACTTTTTCCACTGGTAAGTCATGAAAGTTGTCTCTTCTCATTAGCACTATTGGAAAGGTTACTGAAGGAAGCTTCATGTACATCATATAAGTCAATTGTGACAATGCACAAGGAATAGCTTCCATCTAGACATGAGCAAGATATCAGTCTTTAAAGTTAAAAATTCCTAATGAGATCAGACAGTTGAGGGTCTGACCCAATGGTAAGCACCAAGAGAAATTTAGTGTTAGAAAGGGCTGCCCTATAGTCCTAATAGAAGATACTGAACACATTCCTTGCAACTGCATTTAGCAGGACAGCAGTATGTCTTTCCATTAAACAAAGTGGGACAGCACTATGTCTTTCCATTAAACACTGTAAAGTGGGACAGCACTATGTCCTTCCATTAAACATTGTAAAGTGGGACAGCACTATTATTTCCATTAAATGTTGTAAAGCAGGACTGCACTATATCTTTCTATTAAACACTGCAATGTGGGACAGCACTATATCTTTCTATTAAACATTGTAAAGTGGGACAGCACTATGTCTTTCCATTAAACAGTGTAAAGTGGGACAGCACTATATCTTTCTACTAGACATTGTAAAGTGGGACAACACTATGTCTTTCTATTAAACATTGTAAAGTGGGCCAGCACTGTCTTTTCATTAAACATGTCATACACATAGCTGCCATCACAAACAAAATGTATTAAAAACAGAGATTCTTCAGACCAAGTTTTTACATCAATGGATTGTAATCCTACATGCAACTGATTAAGCTAAATTAAGGTAAGCTTTTAGGAACACTAATACTAGTGGTACCCCTTTAAAGACAGTCATCAATGGTTGCTATGAAAATACCTGCTTCTGTTCATAATGGTCATCTTCCTCCAGTAGCCATCTATAAAATGCAACCTGATAAAAGTTTTCCACTCAACTATTTTCATCATTTTTTTAGTACCTATGGCCATATACCTGTGTAAAATCAAAGGCTCATTTTTTCTGCTGTCACTGTGGAGCTTGGAATTCTACAAGACTAGGATACAAATTTCACCTGTGCGTGGGCTTAAATCCATAGTTGCTAGACTCAAGGTATTCAATCTTTCCAGACTCTTTGGCCATGAATTATTACGCTATTAAAGGCAGAAATTTTGTACTCCCACTGTGCTACGGTTGCTTCATAGTATGTACATTTTAGAGTTGTCCCCCCTTTGTTATTAGCCACCTCCTTTAAACGACCAAATCTCTACACTCCAAAGGCTAATTAAAAATCTATTTCTAAGCTCCAAGGGCTAATTAAATCTATCTCTACCCTCCAGGGGTTAATTAAATCTATCTCTACCCTCCAACGGCTAATGTAATCAATCTCTACCCTCCAAGAGAGGTTGCATTATATTTGGAATCAAAATAACAAGATATATAACAATTTAAAGGTGAGACTTTGAACTGTCAACTAAAATGTTTAAAACAATTGTACCTCTATTTCTTTCTTCTTCAGTTCTATCATCTGTCCTCTCAACACCTGTTTTAATTTCTTTTCTTCCTCCAATTTCTTCTGTTCTTTCTGTTTTTCCAATTCCAATAAAACTAATCTCTCTTTTTCCATTTCCTCTTCATATTTTTCTTTTTCTATGCGCTCCATTTCAGCACGCTGGAAAGACCAAGAGACTCTCTCTAAGCATGGAGTATGAGACAAATGTGTTCATATAATACTAAATATCCTGCTAAATCAACTTTTTCAAAACTTAACCAAAGTCACTTAGTATATGTACTACATGTCTCACTGACCTATTGTTAGTGGGTGGGGGATTTACTCACCAGAGGAATTTGCAAACAAGTTGTGTGACCTTGAAGCCAAAAGTATATGATAAATTGAGATAAGCATGAAATGTAGATCACAATGTCCTACTCATGATGAAAGATTTTGGCACTTGCCATGAGGCATCCCTACACAAAACTGTACAAACCTACACAAACCAGTACAAACCTACATAAAACTACAAACCAATAGAAAACTGAACAAACATATAGAAAATTGTACAAACCTACAGAAAACTGTACAAACCTATATAAAAAACCAAAACCTGTACAAACCTACACAAAACTGTACAAACCTATAGAAAACTGTACAAACCTAACCAAACCTACACAAAACTGTACAAACCTACACAAAACTGTACAAACCTACACAAAACTGTACAAACCTAACTAAACCTGTAGCCATCAGTACATAAAAAAATGACCTATAAGCAGAATTTCACCAACCTGAGGCAACTTTTGTCAAAAAGAAGTCTCTTTTCTGTGTCTCCAGGTTTTATAAGAACCTTAATTCTAAAAGCACAGTTCTGGTTTTGGTGTGCAATCGCACATCAACATATGTAAGGTTATAACGTACTAAGACAAATGGAGTTAAGTGTTAACAGATACTCCACAGTGGCCAACATGGTCTTGGCAGGATCTGAATCTAAACCCTTCTATTTCACAAACCAAGCAAGCTAACTAATGAGCAAACAGGACTCCTAAATGCAGTCCTGTTTACGGTGGAGGAGGATGAAAAAAGTCTTATAAAAATTTCAGAGACAAAATATAATGATATAGTCTTTCGTTCAAGTTTGATCCTACTTTTATAAAATGATTATACTGAAGAAGGTTGTGTGATTGAAGATTAAGAGACTTGTGCAATAGCACAAACTTAAGGCCATTACAAAATTTCCTATGAATATCCGGTGCTATCCAAACTGGAAACCCTCTTTTTCCAATTAATCAATGTAATCAAAACAATCTTGTCAACAATCGGATACATCAAGGACTAGTACAACTCATACAGAGCATTTCTAAGCACCATTAGCCAGGTAATTTACTCACCTAATTCTGCCAGAGCAAATTGCTACTGCTGCCCCTGGCACCACCTCTGTTAAAGAAGCATGTTACCCAGCTTCATTAACTTTAAAATCTTGGAATGTCCTGTGCATATATGAATTTGCTACATACATGAGTCACCAATTACAAAGAAATGAGGACAGCAAACAAATCTGCAGTATCAGCATTTTCAACTTTTGATTTGTGTCCAAACATGCCCGTTTAGAGGGTTGATCCAGTGAAGTCTGATGTCAGAGCCAATGATTTCTACTTTAATTGAATCCTTTTGACAACTTCAGGAAATGTTAACACAATGTTGATTACTGTGTCAAGGCTTTTATATCATCATTTATACAAATGCAAGTACTGTTCTCAACTCCAAAACAAACAAAACCTGGACAGTGCTCTGCTATCATGAGTGTGATACCTCACTATGGTATGTATATGGACAAGTAGTCCACTGTATGATGGTCCTACTGGTTCACCAGTCTCAAAGACCACCTGAAACCTTGATTATATAAAATATTTTGGATAAACTGTTTGAAAATTATCTTAAAATAAAACAGTTCACATTTAAATGAAAAGGCAAAGATTTGATTGTAAATGTTACCCACCTCCTGTTTCTCCTCCACCTGGCCCACCCAGCTGCCCACGATGTGCTCTTTCATCTGCTCAGACTCCAGCTGCAAAATGTGCACACAAAAAGTAGTACTTGTAAAGTACCTTCATAAAAACCTGCATAAAATGAGTCAACTTTTTTCTTGATGGAAAAAACATTGAAATTATTTAAAAATATATTCAAATGTTTCTTAAAATTTGAAGAACAAAATGTGCTATTTTTCAACATGTTCTATCAAATCAACAAAACTTCATAAATCTTTAAACTCCAAGTTGCAGAATTAATTTTAAAGATTCCAGAGATAAACTGAACATTTAACCATGAAAGTAAACCAGTAAGGTCCAGATCATCATTTAAGAAAAATTTCCATTATGAATCCTATATTACAGGAGTTTGTAAAGCTTAGTTTATTTACCTATTCTGGAGATCTACAAATTTATACTTCAGCAGGCGATTGTAAAGGCAAATAACACGGTATATGGTGATACAATATTGATCAATTGAAATCCAGGGAAAGTATAAAGTGCAAAATAATAAATTTACTTAATGCTCTGTAACATGAAGTGTGAAGAATGCAAAGCCTAGGAGAGCACTTGAATACTGCATATGATTACAAATACATGTTTTGTTGCAACATGCTGGAATGAACAAGTTAAATGAGTGACAAGGACACCTCAAGGTCATAAGAGGTTTTTCATTTGTATAGTGCAATAGCATAGAACTTCCCATCTTAACAACATCTTTGCACTGTTAAAAGTCTGCATAGCTTTTTGAAGAAATCTAAAAATTTATACTTCATTAGGTGATTTTACAAGCAAGCAAAAGACCTATGATGATATTTTGTTTCATTTCATTATTATGAGGCATGGAGTTTCATGTTACAGAAGTTCAGTTTCTTACCCTTCTAAGGTCTGGATTGTTTTTTCTCCAATGTTCATATATCTTTTCCTCTGCTATCTGTAAAGAAAATAACAGCTCAAACAAGCTTAAAGCAGTGGTTTTTCCATGGAATGATCCTCCATAATTTCTGTAATCCTACAATCCTAAGACAAACAAAGCACACGACGATGTGGACAAGCAACATTTTACTTGTTTAACTGTATGGTTAAACCAGACATGAAAGACATCTGTTTGGTGAGACCAATTTTCATTTAGGGCCATGCCTGATATCCTGAAGCTCCTGAATTTGTAATTTTCAAATTTTGTCTAGACCAATCACAATCACTGTTACATTTTGAAAGGCTGCTTTTGACTAACTGATAGTGGAAACTTAATCTCAGATTCAAGCTCCGAGTTTTATTATCTCCAGGCCACAGTCTGTCGGGGCACCAACGTCAAACACTAACTCAAGACTCCAAAATTCATAGTTGTACCATTCCAATATCATTCAAATTTGGCATATATGACACTTAGACAAGTCTGATAATTATGCTACTCAAGCCTCTCTCAGACTGAAATTTTGGAATGGCAAAATTTCCAGAACTACAGGGCCAGATCTGATTTTTAATGCACTTATCAAGTGCGTTATATAGTATATTGACCTCATCTGAGAGATCACCTGACTTGAAAGACTATTTGTTGTTGGCAGATGGTAGTAATCATTCGAAGTAGATTTTACTTCATCTCTCCCTTGTTAACTTGCACCTGGCTAACTTGCAAATACGCTTAAAATGCAGGGCCAGGCATGGATCCTTTTTTTTCTTTAGAAGATACCAAAAGGTTTGGCTTTTATTTATTGAACCAGGAGAAAGTCACAATAAAAACTAGTAAGTGAAACTCTGATATATTGCTTATTTTAACTTAAAAAAATGGCTGTTAGTGCTGAAAAATCTGATTCAACATCATGAAATGCAAATTTTTTATTAAGAAGTTAGGTATTTTGTTAAGCTTTCTATATAAAAAGTTCTGAAAGCACCGTGTAAATAGAAATATTCAACAATATCTTGATCCATGAAAATGTAAGTAATGCCTACTAGTGACAACACCTTAAGAAATAATAAATGCAAATTAAATATTTGTGAAACCGAAATTTTTGTTTTAGTTCTACCTTTTATTTCAGTTTCAGTGCGAGCATTATAAATCCTATATGTCTTCTTGTATTCAAATGTGAAAAGTGTAAGTCTATCAGCACAGATATTACTGCAAGTGTTTAAGAAAACCTAATTAAGGGCCAACTGTGTTTTCATCTCCAATTTATGGAAGTGTTTGTTAAAGACAAACAAACGTAGTCCTGCTTTGTATTATCACATTACTTACTTCTTTTTTAGTAAATGAAAAAAGGGAGTGGGATAATGATTAAAATAAAATGAAAAAAAAACAAACAAAGCATTAAAAGCATGCAAATCCAAATCCTACCCACCTAAGAGCTACTGGCCAAAATAGTGTGTCAGGTCAACTTATTTCAATTGACCAGCTGAACACTGTTGTAAATATTATTATGTGGGTAACCTAACTAAAGCCGAAACAAGTACCCAGTACATGAAATCTTTACTTCAGATATGGTTTATTATTGAGAAGCGAAGTCCATTGTTTTGTAGTGAATTTAAAAGTCCCAAATTGACAATCAGGGGTTTGCTCAGAGATGAGCAGAAATTCCACTACTGCTTGCAAAAAAACTGCAGCACAAATATTTTACTAACAGAACAATATTTTAAAAGTATAAAACTATTTAACAGCTCCTCTCCCCCCCCCATCTTCTCATTGTCAATGCCAAACCATGATGTCATCCCCTTTTTAAATGTTCAGAGGTCCCTCTGGAACTCATGCCCTCCCTTAAGCTGCAGTCTTTGTTTTTGGACCAATGCTATGCACAAGTTATGAAGGGAGAATTGTATATAGTAAAATTTATTTTAAAAAATTAATGTAAGTTCAATGATTCATTGTGTCATTATAAAAGCCTAGACAGAAAGCATATCAACCCCATAATACTTTACAGCCATGAGCTCATCATAACAATCTGCCTGTACAGTTATTAAAGTTGTTCAGAGACTAAAAGAAAAGATTTAAAAAACACCATATTTTTAGCAACATTTCTGCAAAATCTAATAAAATCCAGCAAGAAAGTGTTGGACAATACTTACACATATTTAAATGTCTGAATTACTCTCCTGCTATTTAAGGTAGTCTGCATTTGTAAATCAATGCTTATTCTACAGCTTGAAATGATGTGTTCATTACATTAATACATCAGTGATAGGATGACACTTTTTCTGGTATCACTTCACTATGAAGTCTGGGAAAGATTGGATATACCAGCGACTTCAATATCTTATATTGAAAAAAAAAAATTCTTACACAGTTTTAATAATCTCAATAACAGTCCTGTGAAATAAAATAATAACGTAAATGAAATGAACATCAGGCCTTTGGAAATTTTTGTATATTTAGGACCTGGTGTAAATTGGAAGTGCAGGCTTTTGGTTGTGGAAAACCAATGTGATCTCAATAACTGTGTCATACAGAAAAAAATCCAAGCACCAACATATTTTTATCTTTGTTCATTAGATAAGGAGTCTATAATCTTCAGCCTGTAAAACTTTGATGACTTTTTAAGTACTCATGCAGCTATTATTTTATGCCCAATTAGTGAAAAAGTACTTGTACAATTCTTTTCTATCCTTACATGATGATGAATATAAAACTCAGAGTAGTGCAAGAACAGAAAACATCAATTTTTAAAATAGTTGAATACATTTCACAAAAGATCATCCTTAATGCTGTCATTACTGCAATCAGCCATTAAGATCATATTATGACAAGGAAAGAAAAACAGAGACAAGGGTTCTATGGAACAAAGTGCACAACCTGTAAATCCAATTATTAAGATGCTAAGAAAAAAAATTCTGTTTCCTGTTACAGACTTTAAAAAAGATAGGTCAGTAGGTAGCACTTAAAAAAAACTTTAATATATCATTTTGTGTATTCTCAGTTACTAGTAGTTCTATTGTGCAACTGAAGAACTACAAAGCAATCGAGTTAAATATTGATGTAAGAAAACACAATGAACCTACTCATCTTCCTAATACTAATAAATAGACATGATGAACCTACCTGTCTTCCCAACACAGACACAATGAACCTACTCCTGTCTTCCAAATACAGACACAATGAACCTACTCCTGTCTTCCTAACAAAGAATAATGAACAGAGTCCTGTCATCCTAACACAGACATAATGAACCTACCACTGTCTTCCTCATACTTATACATAACCTTTCTTCTTAAACAGAATCTTACCTGCTTTCTCTTTTCCTCCCTGGCACTGCGTAATGTATCAACTCTTTCTTTCATGTCTTCAAGACGGCTGTAGTTGTCTGGAGAGTACCCTTTTAACTCAGCCTACAGAGTAAAGGTATTAATTAGGCGTGTAATATTAATTAGGTTTGTATATTTATTAGGCTTGTAATATTAATTAGGTTTGTAATATTAACTAAGCTTGTAATATTAATTAGGCTTGTAATATTAATTAGGTTTGTAATATTAACTTGGCTTGTAATAATAATTAGGCTTGTAATATTTATTAGGCTTGTAATATTAACTCAGCTTGTAATATTAAGTATGCTTTGTAATATTAACTAGGCTTGTAATATTAATTAGGCCGGAAATATTAATTAAACTTGTAATATTGATAAGGATGACAATATTAATTAGGCTTGTAATATTAATTGGGCTTGCAATAATAATTAGCCTTGTAATATTAACTAGGCTTGTAATATTGATTAGGTTGTAAATATTAATTAGACTTGGAATAATGATTTGGCATGTAATCTTAATTATGCTGGTAATATTAATTAAACTTGTAATATTGATTAGGATGGTAATATTAACTAGGCTTGTAATATGAACTAGGCTTGTAATATTGATTAGGTTTGTAATATTGATTAGGCTTGTACTATGGTTTAGGCTGGTAATATTAATTAGGCTTGTAATAATGATTAAGCTAATAATATTAATTAGGCTTGTTATATTAATCAGGCTGGTAATATTAATCAGGCTGGTAATGTTGACTAGGCTGGCAATATTTAACAGTAAGTTACAGCATTCGTGTTACATGCACATGTAATCTGTGCGTAGTCTAATTCCTATTGTAAAATTCATCTGAATATTAGTGTTGTTATCATCTACTGCTATAACAATGTGTTGCAACTGGTTTTGATATGGCACCAATATCAGAAAAAATATAACTGATTAGCAAAATAGTATAGATTTTAATCACACCCACTTATATGTAAATCTATTTTTAATTCACTGCAATACACACACTAATGCCGAATAGCATGATTAACATGTTGACCTCATCATCTGTGTTAATCAACACATATTTATCACACATAATTAGCAACAGTCTACACACGATAACAGAAAAAGTTTTAATTTTCTGCAACCTTTAACCTCTGTTTTCAGTGATCACAATTACAGAATGTCTAATGTTATTCATCTGACATGATATATATATATATATATATATATATATATATATATATATATATATATATATATAGTAAAACAAGACTTCTTCAAAGGGCCTGATACTGTACTGTAGTGACCAAAAATATTGTTCAGAGATCCAAGAAATCTCTTGTGAAACTCCAACATACCAAATGTGATAAGAAAAATATTTTCTTAAATCTTTTAGTTAAAATATTCACAAAATAGCTGTTAGGTACAGTTCAAAATTCTGTGTCATGGCTTTTGACTCTGTACCTGATATTATGGATAGAATATCAATGAACTTGTCACAAATAATGGCAAGATATATATAACCACATGCTAAGTTTGGCTTAATCTATATTCAATTTTTGTTTTGGGGAAAATAAATACAAGGTTAATGAAGTAGCATCATTCAAGGTACATGTATTTTTCAGATATATCCACAAACCGTGTTTGACAAAAATCCACTTGTACTTGCTCTGCATACCATGATTAGAAGCCAGCCATTTCAACTGGACTCAAGACCTTTGACCTTAAACTCAATGTCCATGCACTGAGAATCAACTTTCAACTTAATGCAATGAAATACAAAGTCTAGTCAAAGAACTTGTGCAGTTTGATATCAGTCATATTATTTCTTTGATGTTACTACTGTAATCACTCTGATATAATACACACCCATTTATTGTGAACTGCACAGCTGTACTGTATTTGCCAGCCTATAAGGTGATGCAGAGTATAAGTTGAATCAGCAAATTTAACAAATTTTCCATCCTTCATCCATATATAAGTTGATGCAGAGTATAAGACTAGGCCAGATCAGTACCTCTGATTGTGTTTTTCACTTTGTTCCACACAGCATCACAAATTTTATCCTATCTGTAACCCTGTAACCTGGGAGCCTAACCTTCTCAAGGGTCGGTGGTTCTTTCCGGGGTTTTCCCAGGTTCTTTCTCCGCCATTTATAGTGGCTGCCATGTATAGCCTATCTTGTGTTGAAAAATGGCATTAAACCCAATAACAACAACTCTGTAACCTTTCCAGTCAGGATCATTGAATGTAACTAAAAGTACCTAATTTGTTTCACACGAGGTATTTTAAATGTATTATGCACTTTTAGCTACAAATAATGACACTGACCTGAAAATGTATTGAGTTACAGATAGGATAAAACTCATGATACTGTGTGGAATTAAACTATAAACAATAACTTTCATAAATATTAAAAGTATCACTATGTGCTATTTCAGATTACAGGCAGCAGGGGAACTGCATCATTAATACTAAAATGCTTTTTCTTGCCCGGGGGGGGGGGGTTGGGGTTGGTGGGAGAGGAAGAGAGATACAGAGAGAAGAATGCATATGTATTCCATCGCATTTTCCTTCTTGCACCCCATGATGAAAACAAAATATGGTCCAATATATGAGAGAAAGAGAGAGAGAGAGAGAGAGAGAGAGAGTTCAGCTCTTTGCTGGTTTTTCTTTTTTACCTGATTGCCCACATGTTGCTGAAGCTTTTGTCAAAGAAAGGATAATTAATAAATGAAACAGTAAATGTAAACTATGAAAATACATACCATATTCCTTCAGGGTTTAAATATTCACAATAGTTATATCCATATAGTCTCCATTAGGTTAAATCCCAAGAATGACCATTTTGCATGCTATCTAATTTTCTTTGCAAGTATAACAACCTCTCCATTCCCAACAAATAAGATTTTGTTTAAAGTGCATGTACTCTTCCTGTACTTAGGCGGCAATTGTTTTTTTTATCTTTGCTCATGCTAGCTGTACTTTAAATTGCTGTTGCTTTTATCAGCAAGTTCAAAAATGTCACTGGCTGAGAAATTTACACTAGTAACCTCCTGGTATTTCCTTTCATTATATGGTACGATATTCGTAATACCCACTGGTTGTCTCATTTCCTACTGGTAGCCTCACTAGTCTGATCTGGTCTGCAGAATTTTGACCTCAAACAGGTGTTATCTTGGAATGACTGAATACAGCCATGGCATATTTAATTAGCATGTATATACCAATACAAAGCCATGTGATTCTTTTAATAATGGAAGTGGAAAAAAAAAAAATTAGAAGGAATTGCTAAACTAGTGGTATTAATTGATAATGGAATATAGTACTGCACTTGTACATGAGTAAGATCAGTCATTAGGTACGTGAACAATACAGATTTACAATCATGAAGACATCTGTCAGTCTGTCTATCTCTCTCCCTCTCTTTCTGAATGGGGTATACATTTTTTTTTGATCATCAGATGCAAGAAGAACATTTTGACAGAATATGTCTTTGTCATGGTTGTTCATCTTTTAACATGTAAATTCTAATGCACATATATATTATCAAATTTAAACAACGTATATTTCAAACACCATACATTACTGGTGCATGGTGCTTTGATGTAATTATATCTGATCTATGTTAATTTTTTATATTAACGATCATGTAATTGTTTAAAATACTCAATGTGTGATCCTATATTTTTTTTATACATGATATCTTCCCCAAAATGAAATATTTTTACACAGTAATTAATGGACCAGTATATATGGGTAATTTGTTGTACAGTTGTCCATTTTATAAGGTAGATATGGTGATGAATGTATAATATACACCCAATACAATGGGAACTCAAGTATATAAAGGGTATTTTCTTTTTCTATATTAATACAGGGCATATAGAATCTATTTTGGGATTTGGGCCGAGACAAGGAAATCCCAGTCAAGGGTTTATATTATTTGTCTCCCCACGAGGCTTGCCCGAGTGGGGAGACATATAATATAAACCCGCGACTGGGATTTCCTCGTCTCGGTCCAAAACCCAATGTAGATTATTTTTCTCACCCAATATTTTCTTTTAAAGTAAAAAGAATTATGCACTAGTGTTCACGTCCAATGTTCACATGTGGCACAGTAATATAAATATGTTAATGATGGCTGTGGTGTGACTGTTGCGTCTGAAGTACACAGTTTATACGCGTGAGCAAAGAAAAATAACAACATAAAACGTCGCATAATAATGAGGTATTATCACATTTAATATATGGATGTTATTTGAAATTGACAATAAATAACTCATTTATTACAAGAAACTGTTTTATTTTCATCAGTTCCAATTTTGAAAATTTATATTGTAAATAATAAAATGATATTGGCTACTCAGCTCTACTGTACTGTAGTTATACTTAGTACAACCTGTAACGAAGAGTAACATCTTTCTTTAGATTATTCATGGGTAATTAGAGATCTGTGTCACTATCGTATATAACTATTCTTTTCTTTGGAGGAGGTGAAACTGTGTGTGACAAACTTGTGTTGTCCTTAATATTGATTGTAAAATTACCCCCATGTATAATAGATCCTCCAAAAATGGATAACCATGTGCGAAACTTTCAAGTTCACGGATTCTTTGAACATTTATTTTTCTGTCCTGGAAATATGGCAAGTTCTACAGTGAAATTTGATTATGGATTAATGTGCTGATGGATAAATTATTCCTTCTGGCTGGTAAGTGTATTATTTGTCATTAAATATTGTAGGTATATTTTTGATTCAACCGGGGCACAATGGAGATGCTTGACAAAATTAGAAAAAAAGTATGTTTTATATAACACTTCTCTGGCTGTTACTAAGTTTTCCGTAGTTGTTAAGAGAGTAGGGAGGCTATGAAGTGTATAGGTCTATATTATATATGCATGGATAAGTGTTTTCTGTTATAATGTTCATTTTACACAGCACTGAGAATTTTATCCTGTCTGTAGTAGTCTTTTTCAGGTCAGCGTCATTAAATGTAGCTAACAGTATATAATTTGTTTCACACGAAGTATTTAAAACTAGTTAGGTAGCTTTAGCTACATTTAATGACGCGGACTTAAAAATGTATTGAGCTAGGCCTGCATATAGGATAAAATTGACCATGCTGTGTGGAACGAACAAGCATAATACCAAAAAACTCGACATCATATGCATTTGTCTTTGTCTCTCTCGAATTATTGTTGTATGATGTGTTCTCAAAGATGGATTTAACTTAAGTTACTATGTTTTTGTTATATATTTGTTGCTGTTGTTGTTGTTGTTTGATTTTAGTACAACTACGTCAGGCACAGCAGAAGACAACAAGGGTTTCTTTTTTTTAAAAAGTAGTTCTGAGCACGTGGACACCTTGACTGAGACGACTGGTCTAAGATGACTAGACTGAGAAAAGAAAAGTAAAGTTAGCAAAACAAGTAGATTTCAATGTCGCTTGGGTGAGAAATATTTTATCATGTAGTACCAAAGAATTGAGACTGTAACGATGGAGAGGCCACGAGTTAAATATATTGTTTTTGGTACCACAAGACTAAATACATCTGGTCATCCCATTATGTTATGTGATATTTTAACGAGTAGTGAACTACAATATATCATTTATGGTATCACAAGATGACATATATATGCTATTAACTTAGGAAATGACAATTTTTTGTGTATTACCAGTTCTAAAAAATTCTGATAGCCCAATGGCCAGTACCCGCTTAATTTTAGAGTGGACCTGTCCTGTATCCTAAGTGAGGTGCCCATTGGGCTTTTCAAATATTTTTTAATTTGCCTGAGGAAACTTTAATCATGCTGATGAAATGTGTAAATATATTTCAAGATGTTGACATACCTGCCATAACATGGCGCAATCTAAATCAGATTACCACTGTCCAATGTGAAATTGAGATCTGATTTTGATCAGATTGAAGCATGGCATGTTAAGCTATATATACAATTTTGTACTTTCAAACCCCCTGACATGGTCCTGCTTACAGAAAACACAATTTTCAGTATTCCTCAAAACAAAAAACAAAAAAAATATATATAAATAAACACCACTTTCAGCATATGTCCATTACATGTTGCATGTATAAACAGTAAACAGTCATGATTGGAGCTGACATAGAGCTATCCCTTTGGCATTTTAAACAGTGGTAATTAAAGGCAAAAAGGTCATGCATAAACCACCATTTCACATTATTACTTAACTGGCTAATGAAATGTTGTTTCAAGGCTCCAGTGGATGAGCCCATTATGCTAATTTGTATAGGTAGGATCAGGAAGTGGAACAACTCATCATAGGTGAATGAAAGAGAGACCAGATGCGTGTACAAGAACGAAAGTTATTACACATTATTACCTTGAATGAGAATGTTTAAGCCATATGTATTATATTTTTTACAAGTTTGTGAATAGTGGCAACATTTCTTTGAAGTTGGACTTTACTGCATATATAGAACATAAAGAATGATCATTTTTCAGTTGTCGAAATAGTGTTCAAGTGTAATTCGTTTTTAATGCCGATTTTGGAAGCAGTTAGCCCAGAGGTCTCGCTATGATTTTAAAACTAGGAGTCCAGGCCTCCTATTCTGGAAAAAATAAGAGTCCCACCAGCAAAAGTTGCAGTCTCCTACCAGAAGCGTATTGGGCATACCTGAAGTGGCTAAATTTCCAGAGCCAGTGGTTGCCATTGAGTTTAATTTTCTAAGTTGTCTGACATATATAACTCTTGTTTGTCTATTAAAGTGAGAGTGAATTATGTCAGGCCAAAGAAAAATCTTATTCCATGCACTAAGCTAGCCATCACACATACAGTTAAATGCGAACTATCAGTTCTAGCAATCATTTGTGCACTCTGCTGAATCTCATTACAATCTTCATCAATTTGCCATTTAATTCAAAATACTTATTCAAATTTGCAAATAACATTTTGTCTAACTCTCAACATGTCTTGATTTCGAGGTCACATGCACTGCTTATTCAGCAACACTTGGAAACGAACACAAAACTGAAACCTAAAGTTATTCATTTGATGTACTCTTATAAACAAGTACATCACTGGGTCTTTCTGCCTCTGAATTCAGTCATTGTAAATATCAGTACATTTTCCCACCACTCTGCAGCTAGTCAAGTCTTTGAACTTGCCACCAAGCTATTGGGTCATGTTCTTCATACATACTTTTACAATGACAACATCTACATCTGCGGGCTTTCAGCCACTGAATTTTCTTATTGTAAATATCAGCATCACTGATCAACACATTCTCCCACTCAACAGGTGGTTGAAGCAGGGCTAGCAAGTCCTTGAATTTGCCATCCAGCAATTGCATGCATACAGAGGACTCCTGCATAAGTGAATTTCTGCGTCCCAGATAAAAAAATGTGTGCAAATATGTGTGATTAAGCATTTCTGAGACTTCTGAATTAGATATCAGCAAAGCCCAATAAAATTAAATTTCAAAACTCTTGGTTGACAGAGTTTTATTTACTTGTGAAGCATGCCAGCAAAAAAAAAAAGAAATAAAAAAGACAGCGGGCTATTAATTCTTTGCGCATACTGCAAGCAACACATCGGCATCATACATTCCAACCCCTGGTGAGGGAAAAGTGTAATCCACGTGGACAAAAAGAGTAATCTGAGCAGAAAAAGAGTAATCCACATATAACATGACAAAATTCAATCAGCATATGTAAAAAATGATTTATTTACCCCTCTGGTCTTTTAACATCAATTACTGCTTCAAGTTTCCATATGTAGCACTATAAGCAGGGGCCCCGAGTGGCCGAGTGGTCTAAAGCACTCTCCGTTACGGATCACTGCCATCTCATCTGTCTGTATGGGTTCGAGTCTTGGATTCAGCCAATGTGGGTATGTGAGAAAGCTTGCCAGTAGCTTCTCGTGGGTCAGTGGTTCTTTCTGGGGTTTTCCCGGGTTCTTCCTCCACCATTAATACTGGCCGCCATGCACAGCCTATCGTGTGCTGAGAAATGGCGTTAAACCCCACAACAACAACAACAACTTAAAAAGCAACAGACTCTCATATTGCATTTCAAAACACTTTGTACCAGCAGAGACTATGAATGTTTTGCACACCCGCAGAGCACTTAGTTCCATGTTACTGAACCTGGATCTGAATTCAATTTTATTTTTGTTAAAAATACTCAACAATCTCTCACAGCATTAGAATAGTAAAGAACCAATATTCCTTTCATAACCTGACAAAGAAGAGGAAATATATATCTTCCAGCTAATGGGTATTTTAGCTGGGAAATAAGATGAAAAAATCAACTCTGTCCCCATGAAGTACATTGTCAGGTAGAATGCCAACTTGATACTTCAGGAGTTCTCCTTCTAATTTATCAGCAGCCTTTTCTGCAGCAAGGTGCATCAAATGACAGGGACAACCTGATTTGTACACTGATGGAGACATTTTTTAAAATAAAGAATGAACTCCTTTATGAATTCCAGTCATCACTTATGCATTATCAGCTGAAAACCCCATACAGTTCTGCCAACTTATGTTTATTAAAAGCATTATCAAGCAAATCAAAAATGTTTTCACCAATGGAATCTACTGTTAATTCTGGAAATGAAAGAAGAGCACGCTGACTTTGATCTTTTCGCTGTCAAAGTCTCTTACACAGACTGAGTACAACTTTTTGTCATCATAATCACTACTCCTGTCTGTGGCAATAGTAAATGGCCCAATTTTCATGCCTTCTGCAGTTTTAAGTGAAGCATTTTCTGCTAAACACCAAGCAATATTAGATGGTTTTGTTCTTGCACATGCATGTATTCTCCAATTTTGGAAACAGAACACAGCCTTTTGAACAAAGGACCAACATAGTCTTCTACCGCTAGAGGTAGTCCATGTTCTATGAAGAACTCGGTAAATAGCTCCTATGCATTTATAAAATTCGTGTCCACAATTGAGTTCTGGTCATTTTTCAAAGGCTGTGATCACATCAAAATCATTACTGAGGAAGAAAGTGACTGCTAAATTCAATCTTTCAAAAACGCCTTTGAAGCCGCTCTCATCAAGTTGGTGTCGTTTGATATAACACAGTCAAAATTTAATACTACACCTGCAATGGGCGTGTCGCTACCCTAGAATGGAACTATGTATTATGCAATTCATATATTCATCTCTGAATTGGTTTTCTGTCTTTTTCTAATTCATCTGTGAAATTATTTGAAAAACATTTTTGCTCTAACACACGCATCAACTAGAATATATCTGACAACTTTTAGAGCCAAACACCTACAGACTGGTTCTGTATCAGATATGAATTAAATTTGAACAAAGAATCTGTGAGCGCACATTAAAAATTAGAAGACCAGTTTGTTCTCTCCTAACTAAGCCATAGAGCTGCTATAAACAGAAACCAAGGGTCAAAAGTTTGAAAGTGAAACTAGCATGTTTCTTGGAAATAGGGCCGCTGCTATAAATAGAACATAATACTGTTAGGAAAGTGCATGCAAGTCTCTGGACAAACGTACTCTTATGTCATCGTTACGTAGAAGCCGTCTTGTCTGGAATACAGTCTGTGGGATTAATGGGATGTTAATAAAAATGAGAAAACAAATTATTAATTTTTTTCAGAGGGGGAGATATCGAAAACGCATAATCCAAATACGTTTACGCATAAGGCATAATTTAATGAAAAAAGGCGTAATGATTACACCAAAAGCACAATGGCTGGCATGTATGTGACATGCTTCAACTGGGTTCTGACGAGGATTCACTCAGAGAATCCTGCAGAGAAGTTTGAACACCTGGACCATCCAGTCCCTACTGAGTGTAGTAATGAACATTAATGACACTTGCATTACCATCAAATCCCTTTCAACCCTATTGAATTTATATTTGAGTTATAGATATTGCAATGCTGTGTGACAATATTAAAAAGGGAAAATTTTGGGCATGTGGAAATTAGAGTTTGGGCTTCTGGAATGTCAGTCAGAGCTTATGGGTTTATTTAAGACACCAGCCTGAAGCATGTGTTTAAAAAAAACCTGTCTTTCAGCCTGATTATAAACCAAAATTGCTCCAGAACTGATGTTTAAAAAAATTACTCACTCCTCTGTGGTACAGAATGCCCATCCCACCCCTTTTAGTAAATTCATCTCACTTTCATTGGCTGATCATAAAAATATACGTAACTTAAGAAAACATGGAGGACAGATTATGTCACAGAAAATTAAATTTTTGTCATTTTGCAAACTATCTGACCCTATCTAAAAACAACACAAATCCAATAAAGCAATGCATCACAGTGGTTTGTCATTGTTATCAAGGAAATAAGGGAAAATAACTTCAGCGAGATGCAAAAGGCATCTGCTCTCATTTCTTTAACTAGGAATTATTTCCATATCTGAAATGTACGACAGTTTCTATTTATTTGTTTTAGCTCACAAAGTACTCAATTTTGTTGCTGCAGGTACAACTTTTAAAGGCACACACGATCAAGTATCGTATGGCATAATGGGAAATCTTATATTTTCAATTGTGAAAATATAAAGATACATTTTTCACAAGAGAAAATAGAGGAATGAAGAAATATTAAATATATTTTGCTAGCAAGTCTCTAAATTTCACGCTGATGTATAAATAAAACACTACAAATTAATGGCTCTCTTGAACAGGGACATGTCTTACCTACTGGCACATTCTGGGGTGGCAGATATAGGGATACAATCACTATTGCTTTAGTTGTTCAGGACTTAAAGATTTATAAATATCTATTCATATTTGACAGAGTAGATGAAATCATGAAAAAGTGAAAACCGATTACACCCTACACCAATCCTGCAAAATGTTAAGTTCAATTCATATAATTATAAATATATATAGAAATAATAATGAATCTCAAAAAATAAATAACAGAATTATAACTTAAGCACTGTTTGTTTAAATTATACACAGGCAAAAGTATAATTCATTTAATATTCAGCCATAGCAGGAATGTTTCAGTGAAGTTCATTCAAAGTTTACATTGTTTATCCCACAGCTTGAGACTTTCTGATTTTTAAAACAGAAAATAATTTGCAATGGATAAACATAAGGGGACTGTATTTTTTTTATTTATTTTACTCTCATAAGTATTTTATTTAGAATAATGCACCCCCAAACTATAAAGCAGTATAGATTATGGTTATAGTGGAGAGTTTTATAGTTAGAGAGTATTGTAAATTTGTGACAATAGCAGCATTGTCATGGTTCATTAGTCCATTATTTACTTCTAAATCTGATAGCTCTATTTCAACAAATGATGAGATCCACAGACGATATCCAATCATTAATTGTTTGGTACAACTTGTTAATGTTTCCCTATGTCAAATAGAGATAAAAACGAGCAATTTATCTGATTTGTTAAATATCAATATATTATCATCTTACTTCATATCTGGTTCTCTCATTTTTCAACATCTGTGCCAGTTTTATACGTCTTCGCTCTAAATTTTGTCGTTTCTCCTCTTTGTCTTTTTCCTTCTTGTAAACATCAAAGCTGCAAGAGAAATGTAATGTTATTCACATAATTACAATTTAAATGCAAATTAGTCTATATGATTTATCAATATATAGTGACAGTCCATTAACTACTGATTTTCATGTTGTTCCCTAAGGAAATAATTCCAATTGTAATACAAAATATAAATATTCTCACTTACAAATTCAATACGCTGTTTTTTTTAAGCCATAAGTAATCATGCTCATATCTGTAATCTACCTGTCTTTTTTCGAAGCTTCTGATTCCCAAGCTTTCTGCTTAGATGCGGATACATCAGACTTGTGAAAATAATCTGCCGCATTAGCCCATTTCTGTCTGAAATCCACATCATGATTCCTGCGCTTGACAATGGCCTGCTCATAAAGGTCTTTCCTTGTTGACCAGTAACATGGAACGGTTGGTAAAGCCATGATTTATATCTCAATATGTGTCAATGCTTCCTGAAAAAAGGTTTATGTATTTATTACTTTTTCAGAATAATACAAGAAAGCAACATTTTTCTGACAATGGTGAAAGAGATAGACAATGTATTTATTTAATTAGTGTTATTTTCTTATAAAAACAATGTACATCCTGATATATTGGAAAACAAATCCAACTATAATAGCTTGAATTTTCTTCAAGGGAGTACTAAGCTCGATGTAAATGGACAAAATAGGTTTCCTGTGACACATCCTCCATTACCTCTCCTCTAGTGTGTTGTTGTTGTTGTTCTAGGGTTTAACGCCATTTTTCAGCACAAGATAGGCTATACATGGCGGCCAGTATAACTGGTGGAGGAAGAACCCTGGAAAACCCAGGGAAGAACCACCGACACACGAGAAGCTACTGGCAGGCTTTCCCACGTACCCACACTAGCTGAGCCTTGGACTCGAACCCACGCAGACAGAGGTGAGATGGCAGTGATCTGGAACGGTAAGCGCTTTAGACCACTCAGCCACTCGGGGCCCCCCTCTAGTGTGACCATGATCCTTATCTGTCCTGCTAAAAAGATGAACTTTTACTCTCAAACCCATGACATGGTGGTGTTTAAAAAAAATCATTTTTGGTTAAACACAAAACAAAACAAAAAAGAACACCTCAATATATGCCCCTGATATGTAGCATGTATAAAAGGTAAGCAGTCCTGCTTACAGCTCACGTAAAACAACTGTTGTAACAGTTTAAACAACTACTTGGTGGTCAGGTATAAACGTCCCCTATTTCAAGGATTAATCAACTGACTTGACAATAGGTACCGGTAGGGTGATGTGTTAAATCCACTGTGGAGGAGCCCATATGCTACTTTGCATAGGTAAAGTTCACAAAGCGATGCATGCTGAACAAAAGTTATTACACATGATTGCCTTGAATGAGAATGTTTAACACATCTGTGTTAAAGATTATTGACAAGTTTGTGAACAGCAGCAACATTTCTTTGAAGTCTGATTTTAGGGCATAAATACAATGTAAAGTATTTCAGTTGTCTGAACAGTATCCAAATTTAATTCAATTTTGAGGGCAAAGCCCAGTAAAACCAAATTTCAGAACTCCTGGTTAATGGAGTTTTACTTTGTGAAGCACAGCAGCAACAGGGAACATCTAATTCTTTGCACATACTGTAAATAACATATCAAGATAAGACATTCTGGAGTGTACAGTCTCAATTGAAATAGCAACACCTGTAACACTGGACAAACCAGAACAATGTGACGTTATAATTCAACATTTGGATGAGTTCTTTTCATTGTTATTCGTTATCTTATTCTTGTTAAAATACCAACTGTTAACCAACCCAGGATGATTTTAATCATGAAATAGATTGATCGATTTCAATCTGGCATATCAACACCTTCGAGTTACACAATCAATTAGAGTACAAGTGAGCTAAGAAATATCTGCACATCGATTCATATGATATTCCATTATCTAACCAATGCCATCATCATGAACAAAAATGTTTGCATAAACTGCTGTCACTGTAGACACCTGACAGTGACTGCTTAAGACGGGAACAAGTGTTTTGTTAGGAAACACATTGCGCTGACCACAAAAAGATGTTAACCATTACTCAGTACAGACAGGTCATTTCTGCAGGAATTAATGCTGGGGTTGGGGGTGTTGAATGTCTGTTGTGAACAGGTGACCAGTGAGCAAAGGTCACCGGCGAGAATGGTTGGACTATTCCAAACGCCTGATAAATGGACGTATACAAACACAACTCACAGAATAAAATCGCCAACATTTAGTACCAAAACAATATAAGGGGCCGGGCTAAGATCTAAATTTTTATAAAAACTGGTAACCCTATCAACGGTGTACGTACACAGTCGGCGAATATGTAGTCACTACAAATCAACTCCTCCACTTATTAGGTTATTTTAGTAACATATCGTTGTGACTGATTAAAATTTACGTGGATTTTGAATTGGAAAACAACTTCAAAAATTTTACTCTGATAATTTTCATAGGACTTGGTAGGTGCTGACAAACATGTACAATCACGCAATGTATTTGGTATGGTGCATTAACAGTTAATAGCTTTTTACAATCACCTTCGATTTTTGATACTTCTATTTTACTTTAACAATGTGGTCACACTCTGTAAACATAATATTATCCGCTTCCATCAGATAGCTATTAAAAATATTTTGCTTAGAGATCAGTGCCGAGCACGGTAACTCTGTTATGTTGGGCGACAAGTTGAAATAAGACACTTCTCGAGAACATTGTGGCATCAAATTGTAATTCCGAATCACTGTGCTCTATCTCAAGAAATCGCATGTTGATGTTTTCGGTTTGCTTTCAAGTGAAACTTATCATAAAAACGTATTTAGATATTTATATCCTTTATATATGAATGGTGTATGCCTCCCATAATATAATGTATAGCATTAGATGCATGCCACTATATGTTTCGGGTGGTAGTGGTGGTGGGTGGTTTACTGCAGTCGTTTGTCGTTTCAATGGCAAACGTGGCCTGTTACGCAATATCAACATCCTCAAACGTGTTTTCAATTTTTAATATATATATATTGAGTTTACCGATGACATGAGGACAAATACGTTTTTTTAACATAAAAATAAAAAATAAAAATTATTCAGCAGCCATCTAAAACCAAAGATGCCTTTAGATATGCAAGGAACCAGACTCAATTCCGGTCTCGTAAATGCTTGTCGGCCGATGTAAGTTGCTAGGCACGTATGATTTGAGTCCTTTATTTATTCTCGCCTCAGCCAGTATAATATGTCAAAGTCTGTCGTTTCACATGCATAAACGAATCTTGCTCAGATGCCTCGTGATGCACGTGCACATGCTAATCGACATGACTAACTGTACAAATGATTTCGCTCATAACAATGGCACACCCTCTTGGTAAGTTGTTGTTGTTGTTGTTGTGGGCGTTAACATCATTTTTCAGCACACGATAGGATATGCATGGCGGCCAGTATTGATGGTGGAGGAAGAACCCTGGAAAACCCCGGGAAGAACCACCGACCCACGAGAAGCTACTGGCAAGCTTTCTCACATACCCACTCTTGGTAAATAAGTATATATTTATTTTGCTATGCCAATGTAGAACATACGTAGGCTTTTAGTGTTTCATACTTACTGGGGATGGGGCATATCTGCGAATACTATTGTAGCACAACAACAACAACATTAATAATAATAATAATAATAATAATAATAATAATAATAATAATAATAATAATAACGATCTTGTTACAGAATGTAACTCAATTAGTTTTGCAGCATGGTTGCTACAGTGACCTTTTTGAAATTATTGTCACTGCTTGAAGCAATGCCTGTCACAGACCTCTCTCTCTCTCTCTCTCTCTCTCTCTCTCTCTCTCTCTCTCTCTCTGTGTGTGTGTGTGTGAGTAGTGAAGTGGGTCACCCTAGCGACAATGGGAATTACCATTACAGACACCCCTGGGTCACTCTGGGGACTATGTAAATTTAACATGGAGAAAAATCGTGGGTCACTCTAGGGACAATGGGAATTTAACATGGGGAATAGGGTTTGGGTCTGTCTAGGGACAATGGGAATTTAACATGGGGAATAGAGTTTGGGTCTGTCTAGGGACAATGGGAATTTAACATGGGGAATAGAGTTTGGGCTTGTCTAGGGACAATGGGAATTTAACATGGGAATAGAGTTTGGGCTTGTCTAGGGACAAGGGGAATTTAACATGGAAGAAAAACAAAAACTACTTTAGGGACAAGCGGAATTTAACATGGGATTTTTTTTTTTTTAAATTTAAAAAAAATGTGCTAGGCAATTGAAAGTCATTCTCTTTTCGAGAAATATGGGTGGCCCTGAAAAGGGCCTTTGGGTTTATGTTAATGTATCCATTAACATAAAGGGCATCTGCGGCATCTTCTTGTCCTCAAGCTGCGTCTTACTCGAGGGCCATAAATCAGTGTCCTCTTGAGGCAACCTTGTCTTTCTACGTACACTCTTCGTATCCACAGACTGGTGTCTGACTTGTCGACAACGGTCCACTTGGACCGGACATACATGAGCATGTCCGTCCTAAACATCACTGAAGACACAAGGGTGGATGATTGGACTGTGGTCCACATCTTGAAGCGACGAGAACAGGTGAATCAATGCAGTGAACTGCGCTTATTTATAGGTAGAGGAAGGATTGAAACGGATTGAGTTCATTCACCAATCCGAACACGCGTTACAAAATTCAGTCAGCCCGCATCCAATCCGAAGAGAGCAGTCTGTGACGTCACGTGGTCTATATAGATTCGCTAGCACTTGTGTACAGTCAATCTATGCGACAGTGATTCAACATGACGGAAACTCAGAAAACGATTCATTGGGGTGCACCAGCAGGGGAGACTGCCCAAGAAGAGGTAAATTGGGATTTTGTGGATTTTCTTACCTCGCAAGAATTTGTTCCGGAACCTTCGTTACCTTCTTCATTACCGCAAGTGGAGAATTTTAGACAGAGACAGAAAGAAGAATTGGAGAAATTTATACAACGACAAAACGAAGCGGAACAAGCTTTTCTCCTACAGCAGCAAGAAGAAGAGGTAAGAAAAAAACAACAGCAACAACAGCAAGAAGAAGTAGAAGCAAAGAAACAAGAGGGTGAAAATCAAACGGTCATGGTACTGTTGGACATTTTAGCGGAGTTAAGAAGTCTGAAACAAATGTATCAGACTTCTTTATTACGACCGAAGAGAATACGACCTTCCCGAGCTAAACACGTTAACCCTGTGACTAAGCCTACCGTACCACCCTAGTAGTGAAGTGGGGCACTATAGGGTCTATGGGAATTAGCATTAAAAACACCCCTGGGTCGATATAGGGTCTATGTAAATTTAACATGGAGAAAAATCGTGGGTCGATATAGGGTCTATGGGAATTAGCATTACAGACTTAACCTGGGTCTGTATAGGGTCTATGTAAATTTAACATTAATCACCCTGGGTCTGTATAGGGTCTATGTAAATTTAACATGGACAAAAAACCCCTGGGTCTGTATCGGGTCTATGTAAAATTGAAACAGGGAGGGTCTCTATTTTTTTTTTAAAAAAAAAATAAATAAAAAAAGGGGTAGGCAATGGTAAGGCTATCTCTTTTCGAGATATATGGCTGGCCCTGAAAAGGGCCTTTGGTTTATGTTAATATGCCCTTAACATAAAGGGCATTTGCGACATCTTCTTGTCCTCAAACTTCGTCTTACAGCAGGGCCATACATCAGAGTTCTCTTGAGGCAACCTTGTCTCTCTATATAGACTCTTCTTATCCACAGGCTGCTGCTGGTCCTGTGGACAACGGTCCACTTGGATCGGACATACATGAGCATGTCCGTCCTGAACATCATTGTTGACACAAGGGTTGAAGATTCAACGTCTGTCCACATGTTGAGGCTCCGACAATAGGTGAATCAATGCAGTGAACTGCGCTTATTTATAGGGACAGAAAGGATTGAAACGGATTGAGTTCATTCACCAATCCGAACACGCGTTACAGAATTCAGTCAGCCCGCATCCAATCTGAAGAGAGCAGTCTGTGACGTCACGTAGTCTATATAGATTCGCTAGCGCTTGTGTGCAGTCAATCTATGCGACAGTGATTCAACATGACGGAAACTCAGAAAACGATCCAATGGGGTGCACCAACAGGGGAGACCGCCCAAGGGAACCCGGACTTACTTTCAGAAGAGGTGAATTGGGATTTTGTGGATTTTCTCTCCTCGCAAGAATTTGTTCCGGAACCTTCGTTACCTTCTTCATTACCGCAAGTGGAAAATTTTAGACAGAGACAGAAAGAAGAATTGGAGAAATTTATACAACGACAAAAGGAAGCGGAACAGGCTTTTCTCCTACAGCAACAGCAACAAGAAGAAGAGGTAAGAAAAAAACAACAGCAGCAACAGCAAGAAGAAGTAGCAGCAAAGAAACAAGAGGGTGAAAATCAAACGGTCACGGTACTGTTGGACATTTTAGCGGAGTTAAGAAGTCTGAAACAAATGTATCAGACTTCTTTATCACGACCGAAGAGAATACGACCTTCCCGAGCTAAACACGTCAACCCTGTGACTAAGCCTACCGTACCACCCTTAGTGATTTCAACCCAATCATTATCATCATCATCAACATTACGCAGTCCAGAAGTAGGCCTTGGCCGTGGCAAAGGCATAAGGCAGTTAAAGTTGATTGCTTAAACTCACCCCTACACCATATATAAAAAAAGGCCCTTTTCAGGGCCACCCACATTTCTCGAAAAGAAATACAATTTCAATTTGCCAATAACTCAAAAAAACCCCACCCATTTTACCCTTATAGTACGTGTCTGTGTATGAGTGCGTGAGTGTAGCTTCTTATTTTAAAATCAAAACTCAAAGACACTTACCTTATATCATTCATTTATTCTTTTATCCATTGTTACAATCCAATTCACAATTCTCAACACAACACTTTAATTAAAATATAATGGACTTCTTCTGTCTCCTTGTTTAGTCTCTCTGTTTTTTGAATTTCTTCACTGTCACACTCTTTTCCTCTTCTTCCTCCTCACTTTCTTCCCTTCTTCTTTTCTTCTCCTGTTTCTTTTTCTTCACCTGTCTGCTTTCTTCCTCTGAAGAATCCCTCTCTTCCTCTGAAGAACCCCTCTCTTCTTCTGAAGAATCCCTCTTTTCTTCTGACTCCTCTTGTTTCTTTTTTGGGCAATCTGGAGACCAATGTCCTTTTTCTTTACAATAATAACAGGTATCTTGACTTTTGTCTTTTTTAGTCCCTGTTTTTGTTCTTTTTTGACGGTCTGGACACTCTGAAGACCAATGCCCTTTCTTCTGACAGATATAGCAAGTATCTTGACTTTTATCTCGAAAGGAAGGAGAGTAGTCCGTAGGCTGGTCTGAAGAGAATTTTCTAATGACCCCTCGCAAAGCTCTGACGAAACGTTCCATCTGGTTAGTCTCTTCCATCGTTGTGCTCGGCTTGAGAGTGAAATGAATAGTGAAAGGATAAGACACACACCCTTTTATATACGCTGGTCTGCTATGACTATAAAGTAGCTCATGGTGTTTGAACTTGAGTCATTTGACTTTTTGCTTTCAAGATGAAACGATCCCATTCGTTCGAGAAGAAAGAAGAAGAAAGTAAGAGGCAGAAACGTGATCTATCGCCTCGAACCAGGGCTGAAATCTTGGCACAGATTCATGCCAGTGATTTTGAAGAGGACATGAGTGAACCAGAATCCGAACCCTCTAAACCAAGTTCACCACCCTTAGTCAACCCTGAAAAATACTATTCCATTCGAGAGACGGAAAAGCGTTCCTCTAGAAAATTTAGAACCACGGCTTACAAATACACGGTGAAGTTTAAAGATTTCAAGTCCGAAGTACCGTTAGAGAAAGCAGAAGGGTTCATCACCGGAGTGTGGGATTCTCTGCTCACTGCACTCAAGCGACAATGTCAACCCAAAGAAGACGATCGCTTGAGACTTTCCATACAACACGACGGTTTGAAATCCCCTGTTTGGATCTAGTTTAGCACCCCTGCAGAATTGACCGCTTCCAAAGTCATGGACAAGATTCAACACGTGCAACAATCTAATGACCAGTTTGACATCACCGATGGAAAAGCCACATTGGACATGACCCACGTCTCTCCTCCTCAAGGGACCGGACGCAAAAAGATGTTATTGGTGAACGACCTTCGCAGCATTAAGCGTAGCCTTGTCCAAATTCACAATCCTCATGACCAGATATGTTTAGCCCGTGCCATCGTGGTGGGACGAACCTATGTCAACAAGAACGACACGGCAGAATGGAAAAGAGACTGGGAGAACATTCGACAATCGGACCGAGCCAAACAACGAAGTGAAGCAGAACTCCTGTTACGACAAGCTGGCATGTCCAAAGACACACCCTGTGGCATTCCTGAGATGCAAAAATTGCAAGATGCCCTAGCTCCACGATACACTTTGAAAGTGCACCCTCAAGAAGTGCGCGGGTCTCTGTTGTTTCGGGGGCAAGATTTTAAGGACGGAAAATACATTCACGTTTATCATCACGATGACCATTTCGATACCATTACCAGTATCACTGGATTCCTGGGATATGTTTATTATTGTGAGAAATGTGACTATGGTTATAATAATCGAGAGCAGCACAAACATTGTGGATGGAAATGCTCAGGATGTTTGGCCTCTCCACCCTGTCTGAGCGAAGAACCAGTGCCTTGTTCAACTTGTCTGCGCACGTTTGTCAGCCCTACCTGTTACCAACAACATTTGAAGACGCAAGGTTCACAGAAGAAATGCGCTTGTCAACTGCTGAGATTGTGCCCCGCGTGTGGACAAGGCATACGTACCAACAATGCCAAGGCACACGTATGTCGAGGAAAGAAAAAATGTCACATTTGTCACCACATCGTGGACTTGGAACACGAATGCTACGTGCAAAAACACCATCCCCCACCAGAGAAAGAGGACGGTCACAAGAAGAAAGGCAATTTCATCTTTTTCGATTTCGAATGCATGCAAGAGACTGGCATTCACATTCCTAATTTCTGCGTGGCTCATCGAGCGTGCGAGAAGTGCATTCAAGAACCTATCTTCAGTCATTGCCCTCACTGCAGCAAGATTCCCGGAGGGCGTGAAAAAATCTTTCGGGGACCAAACACGTTAGCCGATTTTGCCCAATGGGTTTTAGACCCCATCGACAAGACATGGAGCCAAGAGGACATCGAACGTTACGGAGATTGTCATCGCCATGCCACAGTGATGGCTCACAATTTCTCCGGATACGATGGACAGTTTCTTCTCAGATACTATACGGAACAAGGCACCGAGCGTCCTAAAGTGACTTTGAACGGGGCCAAAATCATTTTCATGCAAGTGGGACAAGTACAGTTTAAAGATTCGATGAGCTATTTGGCCATGCCTTTGAGTCGAATGCCTAAAACGTTTGGAATGACAGAAATGGCTAAAGGGTACTTTCCACACTTTTTCAATACGGAAGCCAATCAACACGCCGTTCTACCCCATTTGCCTGAGGCTCACTATTACGTCCCCGACAACATGCGTACCGAACAACGAGAAGCTTTCTACGCTTGGTACCAGATTCACGCCTCGGACCCTTTCGACTTTCAGGAAGAAATGCTAAAGTATTGTCGTTCCGACGTGGACATTTTACGACGTTGCTGTGGAAAATTTCGAGAACTGTTCATGGAACACGGAGGGGTCGATCCTTTGAAAGAAGCTTGCACCATTGCCAAAGCGTGTTCCCTAGTGTATCGACAACGATTCATGCCTGAAAACACCGTGGCTGTCATCAGCCCTCAAACGACCCACTTTGTCAAGCGTCAATACTCGGTCAAAGCCCTACGTTGGTTACATTACTTGTGCGACAAGGAAGACAAATGGATTCAGCATGCCCGCAACGGAGGGGGTGAAAAGACCATCGGAACGTATTCGGTCGATGGCTGGGACTTAGAAAACCCCAAGATCGTGTACGAGTTTAACGGTTGCTTATTTCACGGATGTCCTGTTTGTTACCCTGACCGTGGTACTAAAAATCAGTTTTTACAACGAACCATGGAAGACTTGTACCAGGACACTTGTCAGCGACGCCTAAAGTTAGAACAGCAAGGATACCAAGTGGTGGAAATGTGGGAACACGAGTACGATCACCGTATGAAAACCGATCCCGAGTTTAAACGCCTCGTGGAAAGTTACCAGTTCATGGACCCACTGAACCCGAGGGATAGTTTGTACGGAGGAAGGACCAATGCCACCTGTTTGCTGTACCAAGCCGACGAAGAGAAAGGAGAAGAAATCAAATACTTGGACGTGTGTTCGCTGTATCCCTACGTGTGCAAATATTGTCGCTTTCCTGTAGGGCACCCGCAATTGTTGACGGAACACATTGACCTGAAAAACATTCGACAATACGAAGGCTTGATCAAGTGTAAAGTTTTGCCTCCCACGAACCTATACCATCCCGTCTTACCTCACCATTGTCAAGGCAAACTGATGTTTCCCTTGTGCCGTACTTGTGCCGAAACGTGCAACCAAGACCAGCCTTGTCATCACAGCCAGGAAGAACGGGCCTTGACGGGAACCTGGGTCAGCGTAGAATTGTTCAAAGCTCTGGACATGGGATACCAACTGTTAGAAGTGTACGAAATTTGCCACTTTCCCAAGACACAACAATACCACAAGGGTGACCCTACTCAGAAAGGCATTTTCGCCGACTACGTGGATGCCTTTTTGAAACTGAAGCAAGAAGCCAGCGGCTATCCTTCCTGGTGTCACACTCCCGAAGACCAAATACAATTCAAAGAGAAATACTACGAACAAGAAGGCATCACTTTAGACCACATCGAGAAAAACGAAGGCAGGCGATCGTTTGCCAAAGTGATGTTAAATTGCTTGTGGGGTAAAATGGCACAACGACCGTGTTTACCCAAGACGGAATATTTGACAGAACCTTCCCGCTACTTCCAGATGATTCACGACAAAACCAAATACATGAAACACGTGGACGTCGTTCGAGAGAATTTGATCTTGGTCAATTACGAAGAAGATCTGGACTTTGTACAAGACGACCCTTTTGGAAATGTCATCATTGCGGCTTACGTGACAGCCCATGCTCGCTTAAAATTGTACGAAGCTTTAGAACTGTTAGAAGAACGCGTCCTGTACTTTGACACGGACAGTTGCATTTACATCCATCACCCGATTCAACATCACCCTAACATCGAAGGAGACCGTTTAGGAGCCTGGACAGACGAGCATCCCGACGACAAGATTCTAAGTTTCGTCAGTGGTGGTCCCAAAAATTACGGCTACGAATACCGGGACAAACAAGGAGAAGTGCACACGACGTGCAAAGTGAAAGGACTGACTCTGAATTATCGTACCAGTCGAGTGGTCAACTTTGGGGTATTGAAAGAAGCCTTGCAATCGGGAGAGGATGGAAACTTTAAAGTGACCACTCACCAACCTAACAAGATTGTACGTTTACCCACTCACCACATCGTCAGTCGACCCTTGGAAAAAGTCTATCAAATTGTATACCAGAAGCGAGTGCGACTTCCCAATCACTTTACCTTACCGTATGGACACGTCGGTATTGGTCTGTATATAAAAAGGAACCCTAGGCAAGATCGATAGTTCATTGGGACTACCAAGACCGAGCGAACAAGATGAATACTTTGAAAGAGACATCGTTCCAGTTTGGGGATTGTAAAAAAGTTGTATCTTCCTCTAGTGTGACTAATACTGGATGGATAAGACCCAGGCATTGCGACGGAAAATGTCCGGAAGGAAACTGCGATTGTCCATGTGGTTACCATTGTAATTGCGTAACGGAGTTTGCAGACGAGTGCGATTGTGAGCCTTGCGATGTGTACGATGCTGTACGTTGTGACCTGAGCGATGCCGTAAAGCATCATGGGAACTTTAGTGTCCCTTCCCCTATCATGGAAAGTGATGCTGTGCGTGTCAAACCTGAGGGATGCGAAAGCGATGCCGCTCGTCCTCTTAGACATTTTACCGGGTTTAAAGGGGAATGTTCACCTTCACGTCTACCCCCCTACGGATGTCATCCAGCCCTGAGCAAACTCCTGTTCCTGTCACCCAACCCTCATCGAAACGAACCTGTGAAAAACGAATATTCGTTTCCTGTGCGTTTGTCGGAATACTGCGACTTTGAAAATCGTCTTCAATCGTTCAAAGGAAAATGGCCTAAGTATCTGGGAGGACCGACCCCCGAAGAATTAGCCAGAGCCGGATTTTTCTACTTGGGCGAAGGAGATAAAGTCAAGTGCTTCAGTTGCGGTGTGTCACTTCACCACTGGGAACCGCAAGATTTGGCCTACGTTGAACATGCTCGATGGTCACCGAATTGTCATTACTTACCCTTAGTGGGACCGAGACATTGAAGTAACTTCTTACCATAATAATCTGTTCATGGATACTTTACAAGAGAACATTCGTGCTTTGCCTGTGGAGTTGAGAGAACGCATTTACCGAGAGCTGGTGAAAATACAAGTGAAACGTAAAGAACAATTGCATCCGTTACGTCACCGGTGTTTGAACCACTGGTACCTGAAGGCTATACAAGGATTGATTCAATTGAAAGTGTTCCATCGGACAGACATTGATCAACGATCCTCTAGTTTTAAAAAGGATTGGTTTGGTATGGACGATTGCAGTTACATCATTGTAAACGTACTGCGTCGAATTCCAGAGGAAGAGTTAACGAATTACCAACATCTTGAACACAATGTCAACTTAGTGAAAGAGGAAACTTCTGAACGAATTGTAATGTGTAGATTAGTGACTCAACGATTTAAATTCGACACTGAAGTGAAACCATGTTTGTGCAAAGAGTACATTTCTTGTGTCAGACCAAAGAGGATTTAGTATGACCTATTCATGGATACTTTGCTAGAGAACATTCGTGCTTTGCCTGTGGAGTTGAGAGAACGCATTTACCGAGAGCTGGTCAAAATACAAGTGAAACGTAAAGAACAATTGCATCCGTTACGTCACCAGATCTTTAACCACTGGTACCTGAAGGGTATAAGAGAACTGATTCGTCAGAAATTGTTTCAGTGGTCAGACCTTGTTCAATACTTCCAGGCCCCTGATGATTCACGTGTTGATCATTTTGGTTACTTCGAGATTCACCTAGAGCAACCCATTGAGGAAGACGAGGTAAAGGATTACCAACATATTTTCCGTGGAATCTACTTAGCTGAAGAGGAAACTTCTAATCGAACTCTGACGTTTCGGTTACAGTATGCAAGATTTACATTACCAACTGGAGAACGAAGATCACTGGCTAGAAAGTACGTGTATTCTTTTCGAAACAAAGAGACTATAAAAACAGGCAGCTATGCCACGACTTATGTCGTATGTAATCCAACAGATTCCGTGGAAGGAACTCAATGACCATATTCAAACCGTGGATCATTACCATCGATTATTACAAGAACTGTATCCATTCAATTTGGGACGACAAGTGGTGTGTGTCTTAGTGACTTGTTTTCTGGGATTTCGTTTACCAGCCGATTCTTTGTGGACTCTTTACGATCAGTACTTACCACCTCCATGGCCTTAAATGGTCACGAAAAACTCCTTTTGCTCAAAGCCTTGCGGTTTCATCTGGATACTTCTCGACCTCAACAGGAAAAAAAGATTCGTCAACTTTTAGCTACCTAAGACGTGTATGACGATGTGTGTGTAGCTTGTGACTTACACCCTCATTGGACAGATGTTCGTGACTGGAAAAAGGGGGGTTTTGAGGCTTGGACCCAAGAAGTGGCCCAGTATGCACAAGAGTTGTTCAAGGAAAAAAGTTACTTTTCAACCTGTGTTAGTGACGGTGCCAGAAGAACCCGTCACCGAGAACAACCACTCGCTTCAGGACAGGACTGTCATGGACATTCCTGAAAGGTCATTCCGGGAGGACACTTGTGTGACAATACCTCATGTAGAGACTGTAAGAACATTACACACTGTCCCTAGGACATCTTGGTTACCCAAAACATGTTGTACAGACACTTGTTTATATTCCACTTTGATCGCTTTGCTGTGTTTTATATTCCTGTACATCACTATTTGGGTTGTATGTATTTTTGTCTTTCGTGTTCATATTTGAAACATTCAATAAACGTGTTCTGAAAAAGTATATAAACTCTTGTCTTGTTTGTTTTTCGTGTCACAAGTGACATTTCTCATACCATGGCTACCTCTGCTGTCTCTGCTCCCTCTTCCTCTACTGTCAAAGTCATCGACGAACACTTAGATCGTGCCAGTTGGGAGGCTTTGTATCTTCGCCATCCCTTTAACATGCTCATTGCTGGACCTAGCGGTTCAGGCAAAACCGAATTCGTCAAACGTTTGATCGAACATAAACATCATTTGATCGATCGACCCCCTCAACGGATCGTGTGGTGTTACAAAGAGTGGCAATCGGCGTACAGCCTCTTGCGAGAAAGTCAAGGCGATTCCATCGTGTTTGTGGAAGGCATTCCTAAAGAAGACGACGGCATCGTCTCTGACTCCCGTCAAACCCATTTGGTCATTTTCGACGACATGTTAGGAGAAGACGAAGAAGAAATTAAATTGTGGTTCACGCGCAAAGGGCATCACCGTAATGCCAGTGTCGTTTACATCACCCAAAATTTGTTTCAACAAAGTAAAGCCCATCGCACCATCAGTCTCAATGCACATTACGTGGTCTTGTTTAAAAGCCCTCGAGATAAATCGCAAGTGCAAGTCTTAGCCAAACAGTTAGGAACGCCTTGGCTGACTCAGGCGTACGACGATGCCACTCAAACGCCACACGCCTATTTACTCATCGATTTGAAACCTACCACTCCCGAGGATTTGCGATTTCGTACCCACTTGTTTCACCACTGGTGCCAAGACGGAGGGCCTGTCCTGTACACGTCTCCGTCCTCGACTTCATTTCACTCCCTATCAAAAAATCTATAAAAACCTCAGACCCTTTTTCGTCTGTCTCACACTCAGTGCGAACATGACGTCCCTTCAGTCGCATCTTCCCGTCAAATTGATTCGTGCCTTGTATGGCATCAGTCGAGAAAAAGATCCACAAACACGAGCTCGTGTCTTAGAAGCTAGTCTCAAAGAAGTCTTACGATGGTTCACAGTGACGGCACGTCAATTACTCCAAGGAATCATTCAGATTCCTCATCAAACCAAACGCTTTTTCGATCGAAACAAAGTCGCTTTGGTCCAACTGGCCGATCCCCGCATCGACACTCAAACCAAAAAACAAATCATTTTGAAACCTGGAGGGAGCGGTACTCTAGGAGGGGTCATCATTCGCTCACTCTTAAGATGGGATCCTAATGCCCCCAAAGTTATCCCTAAGACAAAAGTTCAACGAAGCCCCAAGAAGAAAAAGACCAGGTCCCCAAAGAGAAGAACTTCTCCAGTGGCGGGACCCTCCTCTTACCAGACACCACCCCGAAAAAAGAAAAGAAGCCCCCAGAAAAAGAAACAGAAAAAGTCCTCAGAAAAAGAAAAGTCCACAGAAGAAAACTAGTCGCAAGAGAGGCACTTCGGCCAGGACGCAGCCTTACACTCGCAAACCACGACCTGCCACAGCGTCTCCGGCAGCCTCACGTTTGTCCACTTCTCCGTTGATGTCACCAGGAACTGAAGAGTACTTGGAGACGTTGATTACACCAAGAACTTCTCCGTTGATGACCCCCAAAAGAACTTCCCCAGTGGCAGGACCTTCCAATTTAGCGGCAGTGGCTGCTGCTCACAAATTACCTTCTCCCAAAATCAAAGTCCATGAAAGATCGGGCATGTTACAAAGTTTACTGGATTTGTCCAAGCAAGAACTGACTCGATTTAGTCCGTTACGTACCCCTGCACGACGTGTCATGCCTGTCATGAAGTTGATACGCCGTAAAGACAATCAGTGGCGACGCGTTCCAGTATAAAAAAGGCCTGTGACCAAGTAGGGTATCAGTGTTCTTTTGGTGCTCCTAAAGACTCAAAGATGTCACCCTCCAGAAAACCCCAAGGAAAGAAAAGGAAAGGACTGCCACCACGTTTAGCCAAACATGGGGACCTGTTATCTGTCCTGTCCAAAGCTTCTCCACCCCTACGAAAAAAACTCATTCAAACGGCCTCCAAAGAGGTCATCGATACCGTGTGCGAATGTTGTTTGAACGTTTTGAAAGGCACGATCCCTTTGTCCAAACACCAGAAACAATGCTTAGGCAAACATCGTCACGTTCTTCGCCAAATGGTTCAAAAGAAAATTCCCATTCGTCAAAAAAAGAAGATGTTGGTTCAACGTGGAGGCATTTTGCCTCTCTTGTTAGGCCCCATACTGAAAGGAGTCTTGGGAACCATGTTGGGAGGACTGATGGGAGCAAGATAAAAAGGCCTTCGAAAGTCCCAACATCTCAGAATCGACCCCTGACAACCCCATGGAAGGACGAAAACTAGCTTTAGTGCCTTACAAACGATGGATGGAATACCATCGGTGGCAAGAACAACGCACCCCGCATTTACCTCCCAATCCCAATTTGAGCGAGATGTCCCAGTTACAACACGAATTGCAGTCCTTGATGGATCGCCAAGATTTGTCCGAAACAGAAAAATCGCAAAAGTACGGTCAACTCTTGCAACGACTGCAACTCTTTCACCAGAAAGCTTTAGACGAAACAGCTTTACCCACTCTAAAAGATTTTAAGACCTTGATGAAAAGTCCAGCACCATCATCATCATTACCACCACTCCCATCCCCAAGGGTCACCAGAGATGCTACCCCACAAAGACCTGAGGAAGAAGAGATGCGCGAAGTGTTTCAAACACCGTCAGCAGCTCCCATTTCGAGTAAGATTGCAGCATCCTTATTGACCCCGTCCCCCACACCCCAACGAGAAGAAATGAAAGCTTGGGTTAAAAAGATGATGTCCACGCCTCCTTCGACAGAAGTGAAAAAGAAAGAAGGGAAACCAGAAGCGAAAAAAGAAAAGAAAACCAAAGCCATTCCATTGCCACCTCCACCACCACCACCACCACCACTACCTTCGACTTCTACTCCCGTAGCCCATCGGACACGTAAATCCGTTTCCAAACCACCCTTTCGACCCACCCAAAGTAGCATCACCGAAGAGTGGGTGACTTATTAACACACCAACACAAAAAATGGAAAAAGTCTTAGCCAGCATTTACTACGATCCCTCGCATCCTGCAGGTTACGCAGGAGTTCAAAAATTGTATCGTGCTGCCAAAACGCGACTGAAAAGTCTCCGTTTACCTCAAGTGCAACGATGGTTACAAGAACAAGCTACCTACACTTTACACAAACCCATTCGACGCAAGTTTGCCAGAAGTCGCACCCGAGTGGAAGGCATCGATCATCAATGGCAAGCCGATTTAGCCGATGTCTCTCATTTGGCCAGCTACAATCGTGGTTACAAATATTTGTTTTGTGTCATCGACGTCTTTTCCAAATTTGCCTGGGTCGTGCCCTTGACTTCCAAATCGAGCAGCGAGTTAGTGCGAGCCTTGCAACGGGTGTTGAAACAAAGCGGTCGTCACCCTCTTCGATGGCAAACGGACAAAGGCACCGAATTTCTGAACCAAGCTTTCCAAAAAGAATTAAAGAAACGTGACATTCATTTTTTTACCACCGAGAATCCCGAAACCAAAGCCAGCATCGTGGAACGTTTTCAACGTACTTTGAAAGAACGCATGTGGAAATATTTTACGCATCACCACACTCTGAAGTACATCGACATCTTACCGCACCTGGTGCAAGCGTACAACCAATCTTACCATCGAAGCATCGGACGTGCCCCGCAAGACGTGACTCCCGACAACGAAGTGTTGGTGTTTGAGCGCCTGTTTGGTACGTCCCCGACGAGGGCTGTCCCCGAGAAAAGTGGAGAGTTGACCGTAGGAGATTGGGTGCGCATTGGCAAAACCAAACGCACTTTCGACAAAGGTTACTTACCTAACTGGACGACCGAATTGTTTCGCGTCACTGGACGAGTGCATGGCCGTCATCCTGCCGTCTATAAATTGGAAGACATGAACGGAGAAGTGCTCAAAGGAACGTTTTATTTGCCCGAGTTACAACGTGTCACCAAAAAAGAAGACGACGTGTACGACATCGAAAGCATTCTCGAACGCAGAACCCGTAAAGTGGGCAAACGACGTGTCAAAGAAGTCAAAGTACGTTGGAAAGGATATCCACCCAGTTTCGATTCTTGGATCGACGCTTCGCAAGTCATCGACTATAAAAAGAAGAAGTGACCATCATGCCCTTTCACACAGCAGACGCAGCTACGTCGACCACTCCTTCTTCCCCTAGTTCTTCTGTGCAAGATTTACAAAAACAACCCTTGTGGGTGTGGTGTGGAGAACGTGTGCCTAAAACGCAAATCGTCTTTTTCTGCCAAATCTTCGTGGTGTATTGTGTCATCGGGGCAGCCATTGCCAATTTGAGTTTGCAACAAGGAGACAAACAATTGTGGACCATTTTATTGAGCAGTTGCATCGGTTACCTGCTTCCCAATCCCTCCCTGAAATTCTCCTCGAACGGGAACGTTGTGTCCAGTGCCAGTGCCAGTCACCACTCCAACCACAATCAGAACCCCATTTTGGGCGGAGACACGCCTCTGACATCCACTAACCCCTCGGACAGCCACAGAACTCTAGAATTATGAGTCACCAAAACCAATTTTACTTAACCTTACCCAGTGACAGTTCCATGGAGGTGTTTCCCCACAACACGCTGTGCTGTTACACGGCCAAATTACCTCAGGCCATCCCCTTAGATCACGAAGCCCATTGGGAAGTGGCTTTAGTAGAAATGATTCACCCGACCCAAGTCCTCAATGTCCTTCCCAATGAAAATAAATTTGATGTGGAAGTTCATGACGAGCAAATGCAACAGTGGATGGATACCCATAGCAAATATGACAAGAAAACCCGTACACCAAATCTAAAGTGGACCACCTATCACTTATTCATTCCCCCAGGCTATTATTTTAGTGGTCAACATTTGGTCAACACCATAGCCACCAGGTTTAATGGTGTGTTTCTGAAAGCTTTGGAAAGTGTCAAAAAAAGTGTCACCCTGGAGTACCACAAAACAGCTCGTCGCTTCCTGATGAAATTTCCTGAGGGGCCCAAAATCATGTCTTTCTTATTTTGTCATGAATTGTTTGACATGTTGGGCGGTGACATGGAGCTAAGGAAGAAAGTAGAAAAAGAAAAAGGTGAATTACCAGTCATTTCTGACAACGATTCTTTTGCCAAGTATTTTCGTACCCCGGTAGAACTGAACCAAGGACTGAATTTGATGTTCGTGTACTCCGATGTGGTGGAGTACAACGTGGTGGGACACACCTCCGTACCGTTACTGCGTGTCATTCCTTTCAAAGTGGATTCTGCCGCAAACGCTGACGAGGAAGGTGGAAACACTTACCACGTCCACCGTGAATTTGTCCATCCTCACTATTTACCTGTCAGCAAGTCCTATTTGGACACAGTCAACATTACTATAAAAGGAGATTTGGGACAAAATATTCCATTCACCAAAGGAAAAGTCACGGTGAAACTCCATTTTCGAAAACGGTTTTCTCACGACTCGTAAGTAAGTCATGTATCCAGTGTACCGAGGGGTTGCTCGACAGCGAGGACACGGTTTAGGAGACATGTGAAAATCGGCCTTTCGTTCGGTGGCCCCAGTGTTGAAACCGATGGTGACACGCGGATTGCACGCTTTGAAAGATGCGGCACTGACGCAAGGCAAAGAATTTCTCCAAAATGTCATCATCGACAAACAAAACCCTAAAGAAGCCTTCATGAGGGCAGGCAAAAATGTCTTGCTGCAAACGGGTAAAGACATTTTAGGCCGACGAGACACACCTATAAATGCCCTGCACGCTACCGAGTCAGGCATTCAGCAAGGACAAGGCAGAAAGAGACGACGCAGAAAACACCCTTTCACCAGACTTCAAGCGAGAAAGGCCAAGAAAAGAAGAACCGTTCGAGACTTAGACGTTTTCGATTATTGAAACATAGAAAAAATGATGCACCGAGAGTCTTGCGCCTGTTCCAAGACGGAACTGGATCTGTTTGCCATGCCCCCCACCATGATGACGATGCAAGAATCCCAGTGGGTGGAATTTCACCCCGTCTCCTCATTGACAGCCTCAGCTCCCATCGAGTTTGAAATCAAAGGACAGCCCGAAGATTACATCGATCTGAATAGCAGTTACTTGTACTTGAAAGTCAAAGTTGTCGATGAGGACAATTCGACCCTAGATGGCGATGAGGTAATAGCTCCCGTCAACAATTTCATGCATTCCTTGTTTAGCGGAGTGGACTTGTACTTGAACAACAAACTGGTCAGCAGCAGCATGGATACTTACCCTTATCGAGCGTACCTGGAAAATCTCTTGACGTACGGAATAGATGCCAAGAACACTCATCTCAATGCCTGTGTGCTATGGGACTCTGACGAAGCAGGCCAGTTTGAAAGATTCGAAACTGATGCAAGCAAAACACCAAACAATGACGGATTTGTAGAACGAAGAGACAAAATCAAAAACGGACAAAGTTTAGAACTGATGGATCGTTTACATCTGGACATGTGGTTGCAAGAGAAATATTTGCTAAACGGGGTGAATGTTCGCCTGAGACTGAATCGTAGCAGTGCCGCTTTCCATTTGATAGGTACTACTGTTTGCAAAACTGTCATCGAGGAAGCCAGGCTCTACGTACGCCGTGTGGAAGTGTTACCTAAAGTGGGTAACGACATCAGTCAGACGTTGAGCAGAACGACCGCCAAGTATCCCATACGACGCGTGGAAGTGAAAACGTTCACCATTCGCAAGGGACAGCGATCCATGATCGAAGATCATCTGTTCCAAGGACAGCTACCCAAACGTTTAATCGTTGGTATCGTCGAGAATACAGCCTTCAACGGAGCTGTCGAAAAAAATCCTTTCTACTTTCAACACTTTGGTGTGTCAAAGATCGAAGTCAGTTGCGATGGCAAGACCTTGTGTACCCGACCTTTCGAACCTGACTTTGAGAAGAAGAATTACTTGAAATCGTACTTGTCCCTGTACGAAGCCACCGGCCAGTTAGGAACCAACACCAGTCACGGCATTACGTACGAGGATTACGCAGGAGGTTATGCTTTGTGGGCTTTCGATTTCACTCCAGACCAAGGCAGCGACGAGGGACATTTCCACCCTATAAAATCTGGTCAAATTCGTGTGGAACTTCAGTTTGCAAACCGAGACCCTGATGTAACGGTGAACGTCATCCTGTATGCCGAATTTGATAATACCATAGAAATCAATAGTTTGAGAGAAGTCATTCTAGATTACTAGAAAGCCATGGAAGACTGTTCTCCCTCTTTACCTAGTGGAGAAACTTTGGAGATGGAATGTGTCGAAAAAGAAGAAGTGATCATGATGAAGTCGAGATGGCCAGAACAAGAAGCCCATTTAGTCTCCTGTTTTGCCAAACACTTGGTTGACAAAATGACGGAATTGATCAAGAAAAATTGCTATGGATGTCAAAACGATCATCCCAGTCAAATTCAACACGATAAATGCCTGATGTTGAGTCAAGAAGAAAAATTGGACGAGTATCTGGACGAAGCTTGGAGTCTCATCTCAAACAAAGTCGTGTTGCACCAGTGGTATAAAGACTTGCGTGAACATTCTTGTCCACCATTAACCACTCAAGAGATCCATCGTATCGAAGCTCTCCTAAATCAGAGTGAGGAAACAGAACGAATAACCGTTTATTCGTCAGACATTTTCAAGCAAAAAGTCAGGATCGAATTGACAACTTATTATTACCTGTGAAGAAGAAGAAAAAAACAACACAGAAAACAATGGATACCTGGGAACTTTATTACCTTTTGAACCACAGTTCGTATACAGCTTCTTGGAATCCTGTCGTCTGTGCTAAAGATGAACTCCCTCATCGCAAACCTAAAGACCATCAAGCTTACGTGATCAACACGGACGACAGTCATCTCCCAGGAACCCACTGGGTAGCCGTCTACTTTCCTCAAGAAGGATGTGTGGAATATTTCGATTCGTACGGATTGCCCCCTTTGGAAGACGATATCATTGACTTTATGAGAAGAAATGCTCAAACCACCCGATTCAATAATGTGAAATTACAAGGCACAGATTCCTTGGTGTGTGGACAATATTGTGTGTATTTTCTGCATCATCGCAGCCTGGGCTATTCCTTAGAACATTTAGTGACTCATTTCGATCCTCGTTCTTCTGCTAGAAACGATGTGAAAGTAGATCGATGGTTTTGTGACCATTATGCTTATCTTTTGTCTCAAGCTAGGAAACGTAGTGTCCATCAATGGCCTAATGATTTCCAACAGTGGAAATCACAATTTCATTCACAACGTTGTCAGCCCTGTTTAAAGTAGATTGTCTATTGAGAAAAAATGTTTGTGATTTGAAAAAATTGTTTGATGTTATAGTGTTGGATTATTGTTAAAAATGTTAGAGTTGTTGTTTAGTGTTAAGTGATTTTTGAATAAAAAATGTTGTGTTTTGAAAAAATGCTTTTGTCTTTTGTTTAGCTATAAGAATGTTGGATTGATGCTCTTTCATTTCTTACTATCCCTCTCATGACACTCACTAAACGTTGCGACTCGAAAACCGTGTGGGGATGTTTTCCTTCACGTCCGCGCTTTGACTTTAAGAACCGGTTTGTTCCCAGTCTAACCATCCATTGTCGACTCATCCTCTTAAGAAGATGTGCTCCAAACTAGCTAAACTCAACGAAGCCTACGTGAATTTGCATAGGGTCAGACACAGTCTGATACCGAAGCCAGAAGAAATAGAGAATGTGAGAATGTTAAAAATCACTGAAGACCTAATAGAAGAGCTCTTCAGAGAAGAAGTGAACAGGGAAAAAGAAGAATGGACAGAGAAGTACAGACTTCAAAAACAGCAGCAACAACAGCAACAGCAGCAGCAGCAGCAGCAACCTGAACCTGACAGAGGCTTTGTCGATTGTCGTATCGACACCAAAGAGTTCTTCTTCTCTTTCCGAAGAAGCAGACCTATCGCCAGAAAGTCTATCCTCAGAGGACATCGCATTCTTAGAAACTAAAAAAGAATGCCATAGCAAACAAAAAAACAGCCCTTTTCAGGGCTACCCAATACTCTAGAAAAGAAATAACCATCAATTTGCCAATGTGTGTAGGTAGAGTAGTGTGAAAATAAACACTAACTCTTTATTAATAGTGGAAGTGTATGTATTTGTGTGTTTGTGTTAGTAAGTGGTTAAGTAAGTTGGTATGGATAGTAGATTAAAATGATGTTTGTTTTTTTGGCTGTTAGAGGTGTATATTTTGGGTTAGATTGGATTGCTTTGAGTATGTGGATAGTCTATTGAAGTGATTTATAAAAAATTTTAAAATAGTAATGGGTAGAATAAAAAGTGAGTGAGTGTTTCTTTTAGGTCCGCGCGTTGTTGTTTTTTTTTTGGTCATGATCTAGGTAAGATGAATTTTATGTTATTAGGGGATGTTTTCCATCACGTCCGCGCTTTCAGTATAAATTGAAACCCGTTCGGCAGTCCAGCTACCCTTGTTGATTGATCAACACCAAAAAATGAACACGAGACTTGAGAAACTGTTGGAGCTTCATGTGCATCTGGAATATGCCAGGCGCATATTAAATGAACTGGCCGCGGAAGCCATTGTCGAGGAGGGAAGGATAAGAGAGGAGGAAAGAAGAAACAAAGAAGAGGAGGAGAGAAGATATAAAGAAGAAGAAGAAAGAAGATATAAAGAGGAAAGAAGAAACAAAGAAGAGGAGGAGGAAAAGGAGAGAAGAAATTTCAAAATCCCAGAGAGCGAAAATTGGGATTCTGAAGCGACATATCCTGCCTCTGCTCTCTCCCCCCAAAAGGTAAAAAGTAACTGGGGGATAAGATGTGTATGTGGCGCCAGGCCTGGAAGGTGCCACCATTAACCAGGTGTCCATGAAGTTCCAAACAAAACAGCCCTTTTCAGGGCTACCCAATACTCTAGAAAAGAAATAACGATCGATTTGCCAATGTGTGTAGGTAGAGTAGTGTGAATATAAACACTAACTCTTTATTAATAGTGGAAGTGTATGTGATTATGTGTTTGTGTTTGTAAATGTTGAAGTAAGTTTGTGTGTTTGTGTTTGTAAATGTTGAAGTAAGTTTGTGTGAATAGTAGATTATGGGTTTATTTATTGATTCTTAGCGTATGTAGAGACTATAGTTGAGGTTTATATTATATGAAATGAGAAAGTAAGGGGATGTTTTCCTTCACGTACGCGCGATGTTAGTCATGATCTAGGTAAGATCCAATTTATGTTATTAGGGGGATGTTTTCCTTCACGTCCGCGCTTTCACTATAAGAACCCACAGTGTTCGTGGTTCAAACCATTCTGCAAAGAATAAAAAGAAGATGGCGTCAAACCAAATGGACAAAATACAAACCTTGCAAGACGTTTTAGACAACTTAGGAATAATGGAACAGATGCTAATAAGACTGGTTGAAGACCATTATTCCTATAGTCCCCATCGTGTGAAGATGGAAATTAATAACGTAAGAAAAGCAAAGGACAAGATTAGTGGTGTCATGAAAGAGATCAAGGAGGAGAAGGAGGATGAAGAGGAAAGAATAAGAATACGCAAATGGAACGAAAAAATTGACAAAGAAGAAGAAAATGAAAAGAGGAAGAAAGAAGAGGAGGAAGAGAAGAAGAAAGAAGAGGAGGAGAAGAAAAAAAAGAAAGAGAAGAAGAGTGTAGGAGATAAAATAAGAACTTGGTGGAGGAAAAGAAGAAATTAGAAGAAGAAGAAGAAGAAAACCCAAAGGCCCTTTTCAGGGCCAGCCATATATCTCGAAAAGAGATAGCCTTACCATTGCCTACCCCTTTTTTAATTTAGTTTTTTTTTAAAAAAATAGAGACCCTCCCTGTTTCAATTTTACATAGACCCAATACAGACCCAGGGTTTCTTTTGTCCATGTTAAATTTACATAGACCCTATACAGACCCAGGGTGATTAATGTTAAATTTACATAGACCCTATACAGACCCAGGTTAAGTCTGTAATGCTAATTCCCATAGACCCTATATCGACCCACGATTTTTCTCCATGTTAAATTTACATAGACCCTATATCGACCCAGGGGTGTTTTTAATGCTAATTCCCATAGACCCTATAGTGCCCCACTTCACTACTCACCCTTAGTGATTTCAACCCAATCATCATCAACATTACGCAGTCCAGAAGTAGGCCTTGGCCGTGGCAAAGGCTTAAGGCAGTTAAAGTTGATTGCTTAAACTCACGCCTACACCAAAAAAGGCCCTTTACAGGGCCACCCACATTTCTCGAAAAGAGATAGCCTTTCAATTTGCCAATAACTCAACAAAAAAAAAAACAACCCATTTTACCCCCTTTAGTACGTGTCTTTGTATGAGTGCGTGAGTGTACGTTCTTATTTTAAAATCAAAACTCAAAGACACTTACCTTATATAATTAATTTATTCTTTTATGCATTCTTACAATCCAATTCACAATTCACAACATAACACTTTAATATAAAGTTCATTGACTTCTTCTTTCTGCTTGTTTAGTCTCTCTGTTTTTTGAATTTCTTCACCGTCTTTTCCTCTTCTTTCTCCTCATTTTCTTCCCTTCTTCTTTTCTTCTCCTGTTTCTTTGCCTCTTGTAAGTAGAATTGTCTTCTTTCTTCCTCTTCTTCCTCTGAAGAATCCCTCTCTTCTTCTGAAGAATTCCTCTTTTCTTCTGACTCCTCTTGTTTCTTTTTTGGGCAATCTGGAGACCAATGTCCTTTTTCTTGACAATAATAACAGGTATCTTTACTTTTGTCTTTTTTAGCTCCTGTTTTTTTTTTTTTTCTTTTTTGACGGTCTGGACACTCTGAAGACCAATGCCCTTTCTTCTGACAGATATAGCAAGTATCTTGACTTTTATCTCGAAAGGAAGGGGAGTAGTCCGTGGGTTGGTCTGAAGAGAATTTTCTAATGACCCCTCGCAAAGCTCTGACGAAACGTTCGATTTGGCTAGTCTCTTCCATCGTTGTGCTCGGCTTGAGAGTGAAATGAATAGTGAAAGGACAAGACACACACCCTTTTATATACGCTGGTCTGCCATGACTATAAATTAGTCTATGGTGTTTAAACTTGAGTCATTTGACGTTTTGCACTCAAGATGAAACGATCCTATTCATTTGAGAAGAAAGAAGAAGAAAGTAAGAGGCAGAAACGTGATCTATCGCCTCGTACCAGGGCTGAAATCTTGGCACAAATTCATACCAGTGATTTTGAAGAGGACATGAGTGAACCAGAATCCGAACCCTCTAAACCAAGTTCACCACCCTTAGTCAACCCTGAAAAATACTATTCCATTCGAGAGACGGAAAAGCGCTCCTCTAGAAAATTTAGAACCACGGCTTACAAATACACAGTGAAGTTTAAAGATTTCAAGGCTGAAGTGCCGTTAGAGAAAGCAGAAGTGTTTATCACTGGGGTGTGGGTTTCTTTGCCCACCACACTCAAGCGACAATGTCAACCCAAAGAAGACGATCGCTTGAGACTTTCCATACAACACGACGGTTTGAAATCCCCTGTTTGGATCGAGTTTAGCACCCTTGCAGAATTGACCGCTTCCAAAGTCATGGACAAGATTCAACACGTACAACAATCTAATGACCAGTTTGACATCACCGATGGAAAAGCCACACTGGACATGACCCATGTCTCTCCTCCTCAAGGGACTGGACGCAAAAAGATCTTATTGGTGGACGACCTTCGCAACACCAAAACAAGTCTCGTCCGAATTAACAACCCTCAAGACCAGATGTGTTTAGCCCGTGCCATCGTGGTGGGACGAACCTATGCCAACAAGAACGACACGGTAGAATGAAAAAGAACCTGGGAGAACATTCGAAAATCGAACCGAGCCAAACAACGACACGAAGCAGAACTCCTGTTACAACAAGCCGGACTGTCCAAAGACATACCGTGTGGCACTCCTGAGATGCAAAAATTGCAAGATGCCCTAGCTCCACGATACACCTTGAAAGTGCACCCTCAAGAAATGCGTGGGTCTCTGTTGTTTCGAGGCCAATATTTTAAGGACGGAAAATACATTCATGTCTATTATCACGATGACCATTTCGATACCATTACCAGTATCACTGCATTCCTGGGATATGTTTATTATTGTGAGAAATGTGATTATGGTTTTAATAATCGAGAGCAACACAAGCATTGTGGATGGAAATGCTCAGGATGTTTGGCCTCTCCACCCTGTCTGAGCGAAGAACCAGTGCCTTGTTCAACTTGTCTGCGCACGTTTGTCAGCCCTACCTGTTACCAACAACATTTGAAGACGCAAGGTTCACAGAAGAAATGTGCTTGTCAACTGCTGGGATTGTGCCCTACGTGTGGACAAGGCATACTTACCAATACTGCCAAGGCACACGTATGTCGAGGAAAGAAAAAATGTCACATTTGTCACCACATCGTGGACTTGGAACACCAGTGCTACATGCAAAAATACCAACCCCAACCAGAGAAAGAGGACGGTCACAAGAAGAAAGGCAATTTCATCTTTTTCGATTTCGAATGCATGCAAGAGACTGGCATTCACATTCCTAATTTCTGCGTGGCTCATCGAGCGTGCGAGAAGTGCATTCAAGAACCTATCTTCAGTCATTGCCCTCACTGCAGCAAGATTCCCGGAGGACGTGAAAAAATCTTTCGGGGACCGAACACGTTAGCCGATTTTACCCAATGGGTTTTAGACCCCATCGACAAGACGTGGAGCCAAGAGGACATCGAACGTTACGGAGATTGTCATCGTCATACCACAGTGATGGCTCACAATTTCTCCGGATACGATGGACAGTTTCTTTTGAGATACTATACGGAACAAGGCACCGAACGTCCTAAAGTCACTTTGAACGGAACCAAAATCATTTTCATGCAAGTGGGACAAGTACAGTTTAAAGATTCGATGAGCTATTTGGCCATGCCTTTGAGCCGAATGCCTAAAACGTTTGGAATGACAGAAATGGCTAAAGGGTACTTTCCACACTTTTTCAATACGGAAGCCAATCAACACGCCGTTCTACCCCATTTACCTGAGGCTCACTATTACGACCCCGACAACATGCGTACCGAACAACGAGAAGCTTTCTACGCTTGGTACCAGATTCACGCCTCGGACCCTTTCGACTTTCAGGAAGAAATGCTAAAGTATTGTCGTTCCGACGTGGACATTTTACGGCGTTGCTGTGGAAAATTTCGAGAACTGTTCATGGAACACGGAGGGGTCGATCCTTTGAAAGAAGCTTGCACCATTGCCAAAGCGTGTTCCTTAGTGTATCGACAACGATTCATGCCTGAAAATACCGTGGCTGTCATCAGCCCTCAAACGACCAACTTTGTCAAACGTCAATACTCGGTCAAAGCCCTACGCTGGTTACATTACTTGTGCGACAAGGAAGACAAATGGATTCAGCATGCCCGCAACGGAGGGGGTGAAAAGACCATCGGAACGTATTCGGTAGATGGCTGGGACTTAGAAAACCCCAAGATCGTGTACGAGTTTAACGGTTGCTTATTTCACGGATGTCCCGTCTGTTACCCTGACCGTGGCACTAAAAATCAGTTTTTGCAACGAACCATGGAAGACTTGTACCAGGACACTTGTCAGCGACGCCTAAAGTTAGAACAGGAAGGATACCAAGTGGTGGAAATGGGGAAACACGAGTACGATCACCGTATGAAAACCGATCCCGAGTTTAAACGCCTCGTGGAAAGTTACCAGTTCATGGACCCACTGAACCCGAGGGATAGTTTGTACGGAGGAAGGACCAATGCCACCTGTTTGCTGTACCAAGCCGACGAAGAGAAAGGAGAAGAAATCAAATACTTGGACGTGTGTTCGCTGTATCCCTACGTGTGCAAATATTGTCGCTTTCCTGTAGGGCACCCGCAATTGTTCACGGAACACATCGACCTGAAAAACATTCGACAATACGAAGGCTTGATCAAGTGTAAAGTTTTGCCTCCCACTAACCTATACCATCCCGTCTTACCTCACCATTGTCAAGGCAAACTGATGTTTCCTTTGTGCCGTACTTGTGCCGAAACGTGCAACCAAGACCAACCTTGCCAGCACACCCAGGAAGAACGGGCCTTGACGGGGACGTGGGTCAGCGTGGAATTGGTCAAAGCTCTGGACATGGGATACCAACTGTTAGAAGTGTACGAAATTTGCCACTTTCCCAAGACACAACAATATCACAAGGGTGATCCCAGTCAGAAAGGCATTTTCGCCGACTACGTGGATGCCTCTTTGAAACTGAAACAAGAAGCCAGCGGCTATCCTTCCTGGTGTCACACTCCCGAAGACCAAATACAATTCAAAGAGAAATACTATGAACAAGAAGGCATCACTTTAGACCACATCGAGAAAAACGAAGGCAGGCGATCGTTTGCCAAAGTGATGTTAAATTGCTTGTGGGGTAAAATGGCACAACGACCGTGTTTACCCAAGACGGAATATTTGACAGAACCTTCCCGCTACTTCCAAATGATTCACGACAAAACCAAGTACATGAAACACGTGGACGTCGTTCGCGAGGATTTGATCTTGGTCAATTACAAAGAAGATCTGGACTTTGTACAAGACGACCCTTTTGGAAATGTCATCATTGCGGCTTACGTGACAGCTCATGCTCGTTTAAAACTGTACGAAGCGTTAGAACTGTTAGGGGAATGCGTCCTATACTTTGACACGGACAGTTGCATTTACATCCATCACCCGAGTCAACAGCACCCTGACATCGAAGGAGACCGTTTAGGAGCCTGGACAGACGAGCATCTCGACGACAAGATTCTAAGTTTCGTCAGTGCCGGTCCCAAAAATTACGGCTACGAATACCGGGACAAACAAGGAGAAGTGCACACGACGTGCAAAGTGAAAGGACTGACTCTGAATTATCGTACCAGTCGTGTGGTCAACTTTGGGGTATTGAAAGAAGCCTTGCAATCCGGAGAGGATGGAAACTTTAAAGTGACCACCTATCAACCGAACAAGATTGTACGTTTACCCACTCATCACATCGTCAGTCGGCCCTTGGAAAAAGTCTATCAAATCGTGTACCAGAAGCGAGTGCGACTTCCCAATCATTTCACCTTACCGTATGGACACGTTGGTATAAAACATTGGTTGTAAGAGGATAGTCACCTGCTAGAAGGATGACTTCGCCACAGCAAGAATCGAGTGAGAAACCCGATGAGAACTCCAAGTTCAAACCCTACCATTTTCCAGTCTTCTTACCTGACTATTGTGATTGTTCCCGTCGATTGGACACGTTTCAGAAATGGCCTACGGATAGGGAAGGATTACCTTCTTCGCATGTTTTAGCTAGAACAGGATTTGTCTACTTGGGACCTGAGTCAGGATTGGGATACGAGGTACAGTGTTTCGCTTGCGGACTGAAGTTACGAATGGATCTATGTATCTATAAAGATTCAGCTATTCTGGAACATACTCGATGGTCTCCGCACTGCCCTTACCTTTCTATGGCCTTTCCGCCCATCACACTACGGTACAATATTGACGGTACCTTAGAGACGGTACCTTCCAGAACAAGACATAAAAAACATAAAAAAGGAAAGATGTACAAGCTGGAGACTGCATTGCGACTAGTATAAAAAGGGGGCTATGGTCAAGATCGATAGTTCATTGTGACTACGAAGACCGAGCGAACAAGATGAATACTTTGAGAGAAACACAGAACAAGTTGTTTAGAAAGGCACAATTCAAGTGTGAGGCTTCGGAAGTGGAATGCGATTGTGAGCCTTGCGATGGGTACGATGCTGTACGTTGTGACCTTAGCGATGCCGTAAAGCATCATGGGAACTTTGTTCTCACTACCCCTATCATGGAAAGTGATGCTGTGCGTCTCAAACCTGAGGGATGCGAAAGTGATGCCGCTCGTCCTCTTGGACATTTTACTGGGTTTCGTTTTAAAGGGGAATGTTCACCTTCACGTCTACCCCCCTACGGATGTCATCCAGCCCTGAGCAAACTCCTGTTCATGTCACCCAACCCTCATCGAAACGAACCTGTGAAAGACGAATATTCGTTTCCTGTGCGTTTGTCGGAATACTGCGACTTTGAAAATCGTCTTCAATCGTTCAAAGGAAAATGGCCTAAGTATCTTGGAGGCCCGACCCCCGAAGAATTAGCCAGAGCCGGATTTTTCTACTTGGGCGAAGGAGATAAAGTCAAGTGCTTCAGTTGCGGTGTGTCACTTCATTACTGGGAACCGCAAGATTCTGCCTACGTAGAACATGCTCGATGGTCACCGAATTGTCATTACTTACCCTTAGTGGGACCGAGACATTGAAGTAACTTACCATAATCTGTTCATGGATACTTTACAAGAGAACATTCGTGCTTTGCCTGTGGAGTTGAGAGAACGCATTTACCGAGAGCTGGTGAAAATACAAGTGAAACGTAAAGAACAATTGCATCCGTTACGTCACCGGTGTTTGAACCACTGGTACCTGAAGGCTATACAAGGACTGATTCAATTGAAAGTGTTCCATTGGACAGACATTGATCAACGATCCCCTAGTTTTAAAAAGGATTGGTTTGTTATGGACGATTCTATCTACTACATCATTGTAAACTTACTGCATCGAATTCCAGAGGAAGAGTTAACGAATTACCAACATCTTGAACACAATGTCAACTTAGTGAAAGAGGAAACTTCTGAACGAATTGTAATGTGTAAATTAGTGACTAAACGATTTAAATTCGACACTGAAGTAAAACCATGTTTGTGCAAAGAGTACATTTCTTGTGTCAGACCAAAGAGGATTTAGTATGACCTATTCATGGATACTTTGCTAGAGAACATTCGTGCTTTGCCTGTGGAGTTGAGAGAACGCATTTACCGAGAACTGATTAAAATACAAGTGAAACGCAAACGCAAAGTTATTCAACCGTTTTTAAATTATGCTCTGTTCCAAAGTACAAGAAGACTGATTATGAGTGGATATTACATTAGGCACAAAGGTAAACGAGGCTATTGGCCACCACCCAAGGATTCCAAAAACAGTGTATATACTTACGGATACTTTACAAGAGAACATTTTGGGCTTGCCAGAGCAGTTGAGAGAAAGGATTTACTGAGAGCTGTATTGCTTCCGAAACAAAGAGACTATAAAATCAGGCTGCCATGCCACGGCTTATGTCACATGTCATTGAACAGATTCCGTGGAAGGAACTCAATGACCATATTCAAACCGTGGATCATTACCATCGATTATTACAAGAACTGTATCCATTCAATTTGGGTCGACAAGTGGTGTGTGTCTTAGTGACTTGTTTTCTGGGATTTCGTTTACCAGCCGATTCTTTGTGGACTCTTTACGATCAGTACTTACCACCTCAATGGCCTTAAATGGTCACGAAAGACTCCTTTTGCTCAAAGCCTTGCGGTTTCATCTGGATACTTCTCGACCTCAACAGGAAAAAAAGATTCGTCAACTTTTAGCTACCCAAGACGTGTATGACGATGTGTGTGTAGCTTGTGATTTACATCCCCACTGGACAGATGTCCGTGCCTGGAAAGAATGGGATTTTGAGGCTTGGACCCAAGAAGTGGCCCAGTATGCACGAGAGTTGTTCAAGGAAAAAAGTTACTTTTCAACCTGTGTTAGTGACGGTGCCAGAAGAACCCGTCACCCAGGACAGGACTGTCGTGGACAGGCCTGAAAGACCCTTTCGGGAGGACACTTGTGTGACCTTACCCCTACTATAGAACTGGTCAGAACATTACCCAAAACATGTTGTACAGACATTTGTGTTTATTCCACGTTAATGGTTATCATGTGCCTTTTATCCTTGTACTTAAGCCTTTGGCTTTTATGTATTTTTGTCTTTCTTATTCATGTTTGAAACATTCAATAAACGTGTTCTGAAAAAAGTATATAAACTCTTGTCTTGTTTGTTTTCGTGTCACAAGTGACATTTCTCACACTATGGCTACCTCTGCTGTCTCTGCTCCCTCTTCCTCTACTGTCAAAGTCATCGACGAACACTTAGATCGTGCCAGTTGGGAGGCTTTGTATCTTCGCCATCCCTTTAACATGCTCATTGCTGGACCTAGCGGTTCAGGCAAAACCGAATTCGTCAAACGTTTGATCGAACATAAACATCATTTGATCGATCGGCCACCTCAGCGGATCGTGTGGTGTTACAAAGAGTGGCAATCGGCGTACAGCCTCTTGCGAGAAAGTCAAGGCGATTCCATCGTGTTTGTGGAAGGCATTCCTAAAGAAGACGACGGCATCGTCTCTGACTCCCGTCAAACCCATTTGGTCATTTTCGACGACATCTTAGGAGAAGACGAAGAAGAAATTAAACTGTGGTTCACGCGCAAAGGGCATCACCGTAATGCCAGTGTCGTTTACATCACCCAAAATTTGTTTCAACAAAGTAAAGCCCATCGCACCATCAGTCTCAATGCGCATTACGTGGTCTTGTTTAAAAGCCCTCGAGATAAATCGCAAGTGCAAGTCTTAGCCAAACAGTTAGGAACGCCTTGGCTGACTCAGGCGTACGACGATGCCACTCAAACTCCACACGCCTATTTACTCGTCGATTTGAAACCTACGACCCCCAAGGATTTGCGATTTCGTACCCACTTGTTTCACCACTGGTGCCAAGACGGAGGGCCTGTCCTGTACACGTCTCCGTCCTCGACTTAATTTCACTCCACATAAAAAAATCTATAAAAACCTCAGACCCTTTTCGTCTGTCTCACACAACGTCAACATGACGTCCCTTCAGTCGCATCTTCCCGTCAAATTGATTCGTGCCTTGTATGGCATCAGTCGAGAAAAAAATCCACAAATACGAGCTCGTGTCTTAGAAGCTAGTCTCAAAGAAGTCTTACGATGGTTCACGGTGACGGCACGTCAAATACTCCAAGGAATCATTCAAATTCCTCATCAAACCAAACGCTTTTTCGATCGAAACAAAGTCGCTTTGGTCCAACTGGCCGATCCCCGCATCGACACTCAAACCAAAAAACAAATCATTTTGAAACCTGGAGGGAGCGGTACTCTAGGAGGGGTCATCATTCGCTCTCTCTTAAGATGGGATCCTAATGCCCCCAAAGTTATACCCAAGAAAAAAGTCCAACGAAGCCCCAAGAAGAAAAAGAAAAAGACCAGGTCCCCAAGAAGAACTTCTCCAGTGGCGGGACCCTCCTCTTACCAGACACCACCCCGGAAAAAGAAAAGAAGCCCCCAGAAAAAGAAACAGAGAAAAAGTCCCCACAAAAAGAAAAGTCCACAGAAGAAAACTAGTCGCAAGAGAGGCACTTCGGCCAGGACGCAACTTTACACTCGCAAACCAGTGACTGCGTCTCCGGCATCCTCACGTTCATCCACTTCTCCGTTGATGACACCAAGAACTGAAGAGTACTTGGAGACGTTGATTACACCAAGAACTTCTCCGTTGATGACCCCAAAAAGAACTTCCCCAGTGGCAGGACCCTCCAATTTAGTGGCAGTGGCTGCTGCTCACAAAGTACCTTCTCCCAAAATCAAAGTCCGAGAAAGATCGGGCATGTTACAAAGTTTACTGGATTTGTCCAAGCAAGAACTGGCTCGATTTAGTCCGTTACGTACCCCTGCACGACGTGTCATGCCTGTCATGAAGTTGATACGACGTAAAGACAATCAGTGGCGACGCGTTCCAGTATAAAAAAGGCCTGTGACCAAGTCGGGGTATCAGTGTTTTTGGTGCTTCTGAAGACTCAAAGATGTCACCCTCCAGAAAACCCCAAGGAAAGAAAAGGAAAGGACTACCACCACGTTTAGTCAAACATGGGGACATGTTATCTGTCCTGTCCAAAGCTTCTCCACCTCTACGAAAAAAACTCATTCAATCGGCCTCCAAAGAGGTCATCGATACCGTGTGCGAATGTTGTTTGAAGGTCTTGAAAGGCAAGATCCCTTTGTCCAAACACCAGAAACAATGCTTAGGCAAACATCGTCACGTTCTTCGCCAAATGGTTCAAAAGAAAATTCCCATTCGTCAAAAAAAGAAGATGTTGGTCCAACGTGGAGGCATTTTTCCCCTCTTGTTAGGTCCCATACTGAAAGGAGTCTTGGAAACCATGTTGGCAGGACTGGTGGGAGCAAGATAAAAAGGCCCTCGGAAGTCCCAAGATCTCAGAATCGACCCCTGACAACCCCATGGAAGGACGAAAACTAGCTTTAGTGCCTTACAAACGATGGATGGAATACCATCGGTGGCAAGAACAACGCACCCCGCATTTACCTCCCAATCCCCATTTGAGCGAAATGTCCCAGTTACAACACGAATTGCAGTCCTTAATGGATCGCCAAGATTTGTCCGAAACAGAAAAATCGCAAAAGTACGGTCAACTCTTGCAACGACTGCAACTCTTTCATCAGAAAGCTTTATACGAAACAGCTCTACCCACTTTGAAAGATTTTAAGACCTTGTTGAAAAGTCCAGCACCATCACCAGTACCAGTACCAGTACCAGTACCATCACTACCAGTGACCAAGACAGAAAAAGGAGAAGAAGAAGAAGAAGGGTTTCAAACTCCACCAGAAAAAGTACGCAAGTTAACAACACCACCTACCTCCAGAATTGGATGGATTAAAAAGATGATGGCCACCCCTTCTTCATCACAAGAGAAAAAGAAAGTGAAGACAGAAGTGAAGACAGAAGTGAAACAAGAACCGATATCCCCCGCTCAGACATCCTCCTCTTCAACACCTATTGCCGGTCGCACACGCAAAGCATTGCAATCCAAGAAAATACCCCAAGAGAAAAAGAGTAGCATCCTCCAAGAGTGGGTGCCTTATTAACACACAAACATACACAAAAAAATAAAAAATGGAAAAAGTCTTAGCCAGCATTTACTACGATCCCTCGCATCCTGCAGGTTACGCGGGAGTTCAAAAATTGTATCGTGCTGCCAAAACTCGACTGAAAAGTCTCCGTTTACCTCAAGTGCAACGATGGTTACAAGAACAAGCTACCTACACTTTACACAAACCCATTCGACGCAAGTTTGCCAGAAGTCGCACCCGAGTGGAAGGCATCGATCATCAATGGCAAGCCGATTTAGCCGATGTCTCTCATTTGGCCAGCTACAATCGCGGCTACAAATATTTGTTTTGTGTCATCGACGTCTTTTCCAAATTTGCCTGGGTCGTACCCTTGACTTCCAAATCGAGCAGCGAGTTAGTGCGATCCCTGCAAAGGGTGTTGAAACAAAGCGGTCGTCACCCTCTTCGATGGCAAACGGACAAAGGCACCGAATTTCTGAACCAAGCTTTCCAAAAAGAATTAAAGAAACGTGACATTCATTTTTTTACCACCGAGAATCCCGAAACCAAAGCCAGCATCGTGGAACGTTTTCAACGCACTTTGAAAAAACGCATGTGGAAATATTTTACGCATCACCACACTCTGAAGTACATCGACATCTTACCGCACCTGGTGCAAGCGTACAACCAATCTTACCATCGATGCATTGGACGTGCCCCGCAAGAAGTGACTCCCGAGAACGAAGTGTTGGTGTTTGAGCGCCTGTTTGGTACGTCCCCGACGAGGGCTGCCCCCAAGAAAAGTGGAGAGTTGACCGTAGGAGATTGGGTGCGCATTGGCAAAACCAAACGCACTTTCGACAAAGGTTACTTACCTAACTGGACGACCGAATTGTTTCGTGTCACTGGACGAGTGCATGGCCGTCATCCTGCCGTCTATAAATTGGAAGACATGAACGGAGAAGTGCTCAAAGGAACGTTTTATTTGCCCGAGTTACAACGTGTCACCAAAAAAGAAGACGACGTGTACGACATCGAAAGCATTCTCGAACGCAGAACCCGTAAAGTGGGCAAACGACTTGTCAAAGAAGTCAAAGTACGTTGGAAAGGATATCCACCCAGTTTTGATTCTTGGATCGACGCATCGCAAGTCATCGACTATAAAAAGAAGTGACCATCATGCCTTTTCACACAGACGCAGCTACGTTGACCACTTCTCCTTCACCCAGTTCTTCTGTGCAAGATTTACAAAAACAACCCTTGTGGGTGTGGTGTGGAGAACGTGTGCCTAAAACGCAAATCGTCTTTTTCTGCCAAATCTTCGTGGTGTATTGTGTCATCGGAGCAACCATTGCCAATTTGAGTTTGCAACAAGGAGACAAACAATTGTGGACCATTTTATTGAGCAGTTGCATCGGTTACCTGCTTCCCAATCCCTCCCTGAAATTCTCTTCCAACGGGAACCACGGGAACCTAGTGTCCAGTGCCAGTGCCAGTCACCACTCCAATAACAACAACAACCCCATTTTAGGCGGAGACACGCCTCTGACGTCCAGTAACCCCTCGGACAGCCACAGAACTCTGGAATTATGAGTCACCAAAACCAATTTTACTTAACCTTACCCAGTGACAGTTCCATGGAGGTGTTTCCCAACAACATGTTGTGCTGTTACACGGCCAAATTACCTCAGGCCATCCAGTTAGATCACGAAGCCCATTGGGAAGTGGCTTTGGTAGAAATGATTCACCCTACACAAATCCAAAACATCACTGAAAAGCAAAACACTTTTGAGGTCGAAATCCTGAACCAACAATTGCAAGAAACCATAAATGAAATCGGGTTTTCAGGGGACACAAGACCATCCAACAATTCACCCTTCAATATCTACACCTTGAAAATTCCGGCAGAGTTTTATTTTAGTGGCCAACATTTGGTGGACACCATTGCTTCCAGGTTCGAGTTAGCCTTTGGCAAAGCCCTGAACAGAATCAAAAAAAGTGTCACCCTGGAATACCATAAAGTGGCTCGTCGCTTACTGATGAAATTTCAGGACACCCAAACGTTGTCCATCAGTTTTAATCGTGACTTGTTTGATATTTTAGGTGGAGACACAAAAATGGCTCCAAATTTTAAACCGAAGATCAACAGCAATACGGAATTTTACAAGTTTTTTCGATTCCCTGTAGAACTGAACCAAGGACTGAATTTGATGTTCGTGTACTCCGATGTGGTGGAGTACAACGTGGTGGGACACACCTCTGTGCCGTTACTGCGTGTCATTCCTTTCAAAGTGGATAGTACCACGACCAGTGACCAGGAAGGTGGAAACACTTACCACATCCACCGCGAATTTGTACATCCTCACTATTTGCCTGTCAGCAAGTCCTATTTGGACACGGTCAACATGGCTATAAAAGGAGATTTGGGACAAAATATTTCATTCACCAAAGGAAAAGTCACGGTGAAACTCCATTTTCGAAAACGGTTCTCTCACGACTCGTAAGTAAGTCATGTATCCAGTGTACCGAGGGGTTGCTCGACAGCGAGGACACGGTTTAGGAGATATGTTAAAATCGGCCTTTCGTTCAGTGGCCACAGTCTTGAAACCGATGGTGACACGCGGATTGCACGCCTTGAAAGATGCGGCACTGACGCAAGGCAAAGAATTTCTCCAAAATGTCATCATCGACAAACAAAACCCTAAAGAAGCCTTCATGAAGGCAGGCAAAAATGTCTTGCTGCGAACGGGCAAAGACCTTTTGGGCCGCCGAGAAACACCTATAAATGCCCTGCACGCTACTGAGTCAGGCATTCAGCAAGGACAAGGCAGAAAGAGACGACGAAGAAAACATCCTTTCACCAGACTTCACACGTCTAAAGCTAGAAAGACCAAGAAAAGAAGAACCGTTCGAGACTTAGACGTTTTCGATTATTGAGACACAGCAACAAAAAAAAAAATGACGCACCGAGAGTCTTGCGCCTGTTCCAAGTCGGAACTGGATCTGTTTGCCATGCCACCCACCATGATGACCATGCAAGAATCCAAATGGGTGGAATTTCATCCCGTCTCCTCATTGACCGATTCCGTTCCCATCGAGTTTGAAATCAAAGAACAGCCCGAAGATTACATCGATCTGAATAGCAGTTACTTGTACTTGAAAGTCAAAGTTCAAGATAAGGATGAAAATGCTATAGACACTGAGCCAGTAGCTCCCGTCAACAATTTCATGCATTCCTTGTTTAGCGGAGTGGACTTGTACTTGAATAACAAACTAGTCAGTAGCAGCATGGATACTTACCCTTATCGAGCGTACCTGGAAAATCTCTTGACGTACGGAATAGACGCCAAGAACACTCATCTCAATGCCTGTGTGGTATGGGAAGCTGACGATGCAGGCGAATTTGAAACATTCAAAACTGATACAACCAAAGACTACAATGCGGGATTTGTAGAACCAAGAGACAAAATCAAAGACGGACACAGTTTAGAACTGATGGATCGTTTGCATTTGGACATGTGGTTGCAAGAAAAGTATTTGCTGAACGGGGTGGATGTCCGCCTGAGACTGAATCGCAGCAGTACCGCTTTCCATTTAATAGCTGATAGTGACGATAATTACAAAACCAAAATCCAAGAAGCCAGACTCTACGTACGTCGTGTGGAAGTGTTACCTAAAGTGGGAAACGACATCAGTCAGACGTTGAGCAGAACGACCGCCAAGTATCCGATCCGACGTGTGGAAGTGAAAACCTTCACCATTCCTAGGGGACAGCGATCCATGATCGAAGATCATCTGTTCCAAGGACAGTTACCCAAACGTTTAATCGTTGGTATGGTCGAGAATACAGCCTTCAACGGAGCTATCGCTAAAAATCCTTTCTACTTTCAACACTTTGACGTGTCCAAGATCGAAGTCAGTCGCGATGGCAAGACCTTGTGTACCCGACCTTTCGAACCTAACTTTGACAAGAAGAATTACTTGAGGTCGTACTTGTCACTGTACGAAGCCACGGGACAGTTAGGAACCAACACCAGTCACCTCATTACGTACGAGGATTACGCAGGAGGCTACGCTTTGTGGGCTTTCGATTTCACTCCAGACCAAGGCAGCGACGAGGGACATTTCCACCCTATAAAATCTGGACAGATTCGTGTGGAACTTCAGTTTGCAAAGCCACTGGACGAGACAGTGAACGTCATCCTGTATGCAGAATTCGATAATACCATAGAAATTAACAGTTTGAGAGAAGTCATTCTAGATTACTAGAAACCATGGAAGACTGTTATCCCTCTTTACCTAGTGGAATAACTTTGGAGATGAAATGTGAGGAGACCGTGGAAAAAGAAGAAGTGATCATGATGAAGTCAAGATGGCCAGAACAAGAAGCCCATTTAGTCTCCTGTTTTGCCAAACACTTGGTCGAAAAAATGACGGAATTGATCAAGAAAGATTGCTATGGATGTCAAAACGATCATCCCAGTCAAATTCAACACGATAAATGTCTGATGTTAAGTCAAGAAGAAAAATTGGACGAGTATCTGGACGATGCTTGGAGTCTCATCTCGGACGAAGACGTGTTGCACCAGTGGTATAAAGACTTGCGTGAACATTCTTGTCCACCATTAACCACTCAAGAGATCCATCGTATCGAAACTCTCCTGAATCAGAGTGAGGAGACGAAACGAAGAAACGGTTATTTGTCAGACATTTTCAAGCAAAAAGTCAGGATCGAATTGATGACATATTATTACCTGTGAAGAAAAAAAACACAAATGGATACCTGGGAACTTTATTACCTTTTGAACCACAGTTCGTATACGGCTTCTTGGAATCCTGTCGTCTGTGCTAAAGATGAACTCCCTCATCGCAAACCTCAAGACCATCTAGCTTACGTGATCAACACGGACGACAGTCATCTCCCAGGAACCCACTGGGTAGCCGTTTACTTTCCTCAAGAAGGATGTGTGGAATATTTCGATTCGTACGGATTGCCCCCTTTGGAAGACGATATCATCGACTTTATGAGAAGAAATGCTCAGACCACCCGATTCAATAATGTGAAATTACAAGGCACAGATTCACTGGTGTGTGGACAGTATTGTGTGTATTTTCTGCATCATCGCAGCCTGGGCTATTCCTTAGAACATTTAGTGACTCATTTTGATCCTCGTTCTTCTTCTAGAAACGATGTGAAAGTAGATCGATGGTTTTGTGACCATTATGCTTATCTTTTGTCTCAAGCTAGGAAACGTAGTGTCCATCAATGGCCTAATGATTTCCAACAGTGGAAATCACAATTTCATTCACAACGTTGTCAGCCCTGTTTAAAGTAGAGCATGAATTGAGAAAAAATATTTGTGATTTGAAAAAAAATGTTTGATGTTATAGTGTTGGATTATTGTTAAAAAATGTTAGAGTTGTTGTTGGTTAGTGTTAAGTGACTTTTGAATAAAAATGTTGTGTTTTGAAAAAAATGCCTTTGTCTTTTGTTTGACTATAAGAATGTTGGATTCATGCTCTTTAATTTCTTACTATCCCTCTCATGACACTCATTGAACGTTGCGGCTCGAAAACCGTGGAGGGATGTTTTCCTTCACGTCCGCGCTTTGACTTTAAGAACCGGGGAAGTTTCCAGTCTAACCATCCATTGTCGACTCATCCTCCTACGAAGATGTGCTCCAAACTAGCTAAGCTAAACGAAGCCTACGTGAATTTGCATAGGGTCACACACAGTCTGATACCGAAGCCAGAAGAGATAGAGAATGTGAGAATGTTAAAAGTCATTGAAGACCTGATAGAAGAGCTCTTCAGAGAAGAAATGAACAGGGAGAAAGAAGAATGGACAGAGAATTACAGACTTCAGAGACAGCAGCAACAGCAACAACAACAACAACAGCAACAGCAGCAGCAGCAGCAACCTGAACCTGACAGAGGCTTTGTCGATTGTCGTATCGACACCAAAGAGTTCTTCTTCTCTTTCCGAAGAAGCAGACCTATCGCCAGAAAGTCTATCCTCAGAGGACATCGCATTCTTAGAAACTAAAAGATTGCCATAGCAAACAAAAAAACCCAGCCCTTTTCAGGGCTACCCCCAATACTCTAGAAAAGAAATAACTATCAATTTGCCAATGTGTGTGTAGGTAGAGTAGTGTGAATATAAACACTAACTCTTTTTTATAGTGTGAGGGAATGTGTTTGTGTATAGGATTGTGTGTTAGTAAGTGCTCACGTACGTTGGTATGGATAGTAGATTAAGATCATGTCTTTTTTAGGTGTTTGAGGTGTGGGGAGAGTAGATTTGGGGTTTGATTACTTTGCGTATGTGGATAGTATATTGAAGTGATTAATGAAAAAAATTTTTAGAATAGTGATGAGTAGTATAAAAAAGTGAGTGAGTGTTTCTTTAGGTCCGCGCGTTGTTTTTTTGGTCATGATCTAGGTAAAATCAATTTTATGTTTTTAGGGGGGATGTTTTCCTTCACGTCCGCACTTTTAGTATAAATTGAAACTCGTTCGGCAGTCCAGCTACCCTTGTTGATTGATCAACACGAGAATGAACACCAGACTAGCGAAACTGTTGGAACTTTATGTGCATCTGGAATATGTCAGGCGCCTGTTGAACGAACTGGCCGCGGAAGCCATTGTGGAAGAGGGAAGGATGAGAGAGGAGGAGGAAAGAAGAAACAAAGAAGAGGAGGAGAGAAGATACAAAGAAGAGGCGGAGAGAAGATACAAAGAAGAGGAAGAGGAGAGAAGAAACAAAGAAGAGGAGGAAAAGAAGAGAAAAAGAAATTTCAGAATCCCAGAGACCGAAAATTGGGATTCTGAAGCTATTTATCCTCCCTCTGCTCTCTCCCCAAAAAAAGTAAAAAGCAACTGGAGAACAAGATGTTTATGTGGCGCCAGGCCTGGAAGGTGCCACCATTAACCAGGTGTCCATGAAGTTCCAAAAAAACCCAGCCCTTTTCAGGGCTACCCAATACTCCAGAAAAGAAATAACTATCAATTTGCCAATGTGTGTGTAGGTAGAGTATTGTGAATATAAACACTGCCTCTTTTTTATAGTGTGAGTGTATGTGTTTGTGTGTTTGTGTTTGTGTTTGTAACTGCTCACGTAAGTTTGTGTGAATAGTAGATTATGGGTTTCTTTATTGTTTCTTAGCGTATGTGGAGAGTATAGTTTGGGCTTTATTATACGAAATGAGAAAGTAGGGGATGTTTTCCTTCACGTCCGCGCGTTGTTTGGTCATGATCTAGGTAAGATCAATTTTATGTTTTTAGGGGGATGTTTTCCTTCACGTCCGCGCTTTAAGTATAAAACTAACAGTGTTTGCCATTGGAGCCCATTCTATTGAATAAGCAAACAAGAAGATGCCAGCAGCTTCAGCTTTGTATAACAACCTTATGGGAATTTGGTATTGGATGGTGGATAGATTGAATGTAGCAGAAAGGCTTGAACAGGAATGGAGGCATGCAGTGACAAAAGACTTCGTCTCAAGACAAGTAACCAGCCTCCACTTAGCCATCGATATTGTAAAAGAAATGATAGAGGATGAGGAGAACAGAATCAGAGGTTTAATTAACCCACCGTATGTGAAAGTGGATAAGTTGAAAGAAGCGATAGTTTATGTGACGAGTGTAAGGTGTTTTTTAGAAGACATTGTAGAATGGACAGATTGGTCTTTTGTGAAGTGGGGCTTAGACAAGCTTAAGAAAGCGGAAGAAGTAATGAGGAATGTGCTGACCGAAGAGGTCAAGAAGATCAAAGAAAAGTGGTCAAAGAAAAGAAAAGAAGAAGAAAATAGAAAGAAAAAGGAAGAACTAGAGAAACTAAACTCTAACTGGATGAAAATCCAAGAGAAGTTCCGAGCCATGGGTCACCCGGACTGGATGCCAGAAACAGAAAAGAAGAAGAAGAAAGGAATGATGGAAAAAATAAGAGGATGGTGGAAGAAGTTAAGGAGTTAGAAGAAGAAGAAGAAAAAAACCCAAAGGCCCTTTTCAGGGCCACCCATATTTCTCGAAAAGAGAATGACTTTCAATTGCCTAGCACATTTTTTTAAAATTTAAAAAAAAAATAAAAATCCCATGTTAAATTCCGCTTGTCCCTAAAGTAGTTTTTTTTTCTTCCATGTTAAATTCCCCTTGTCCCTAGACAAGCCCAAACTCTATTCCCATGTTAAATTCCCATTGTCACTAGAAAAGCCCAAACTCTATTCCCCATGTTAAATTCCCATTGTCCCTAGACAGACCCAAACCCTATTCCCCATGTTAAATTCCCATTGTCCCTAGAGTGACCCACGATTTTTCTCCATGTTAAATTTACATAGTTCCCAGAGTGACCCAGGGGTGTCTGTAATGGTAATTCCCATTGTCCCTAGGGTGACCCACTTCACTACTTGTGTGTGATTGGATTTTTAACGTAGCTTTTACAATCCTTCAGTTATATCGCTATGATGTCTGCAGTGTGGCAGTTCATAGTGATGTCTAGAACTGGGGCATCATGCCGCAGATTATCCTGACACCAGGCTGACCAATCCTAACACTAACTTCATAATGCTGAGCGTCAAGTGAGGCAGCTGCTAGTACCATGTTTTTAAAAAATAAGATTCTGCGATCTCCCTGATCTGAGGCGGATGCTCTAACCACTTAGGCCACTGGAGCGGTCGTTACTGTCGTGGATGAGAATGAATGGTCATATTAAAATGGAGTTTTCACATTTAAAAACACTTCTTATGATGTCTAAATGAAAAGGGTGCTGATCTGACCACCAATATGGCAACCATCCTGAAATCTTATTATAGCTACTCCTCCTGAACCGAGTCATATTGGCATGAGGTTTTACCAGAAGACCCTCTGTGGCGTCTGTTTGGTCCTTTATATAAAAAAAAAAATCGTACCAATTTGATGTTATATATATATTTACAGTATACTTGACCTTTGTCCTTGATTGAGGGTAGAATTCTGGACTGACTTTTGTCATTTTATTTAACGATCTTTACTTCGATTTGATTTCAAGGCCTAACTTTATTTATAAACTTGGAATGTTCTAGAAGAGGACTTGTTTACAATTTGGTGGACGTTTCCATTTAAAATGTCGCACATACTGGGCATTCTATCGTGTCTTAGGTCTAGTGAAATTAGTATATGTAAGATGCGGTTAACAATTATTCATTCCTGTTTTATGTTCAATCTGTGTAATAATTTTATGTTGTGTTCAGATATAAGTTGACAGGAATCATTTATATTAAATATCAATTGGAATTACAAAACATTCATCGACTTTGTGGACTAAAACACTACATTTGAATTATTGTGAATTCATTCAAAGACATTCGGATTATGTCATTGCGATACATCAAGGTTATTGGTAGATTAGCACATTCAAGACTATAAGATCATCAGTACATTCGGTTCATTCGTAATATTCTAAACTTTTGGACTTGTGAAGGAACATTTCGGATTATCTGGGATTTATATCACATTACTGTAAGTTCCTCTTAAAATTTTTTCTTTGTAACTTTGAGAAATAAATTATTTGTTAAATTTAATAAACTTGATGGTTTTGCTTTTTCTGCTTTCTAATTTAAGGCCATATAGTCGTAAAAATGCAGTCAGTTTGAAAATCTTGTTTCACCGCTACTCCTCTTTAGTGGATAATCATATTAATATGGGGTTTTCACTGGTGGACTTATAATTACAATGTCTAGCTGATCTCAGATGAAATAGGTGCAAACAGTGGCCGTCTTGAAAATCTTTTTACTGCTGCTCTTCGACGGATGGACATATCGGCATGGAGTTTCACCACAAGCCTCATTTTCATATCTAGTTGGACTCAAAATGAAAATTGTATCGATCTGACACCCAACACAGCAGGCATAGCTGCTATGTTTAAAATCATGTTGTATCTTTTTCAGACAGTCCCTATGCTCGTACATCTGTCAGTCTGTCCGTTCTAAGAAACTCGGAAGCAGAAACAATAAATTTTGAAACAAGATATTTAAGCTTTTCTGATTTTCACATTTTGGTGCTGGGTGGGTGCGTGAAGACATTGCTAGCACGATTTTGCAAAAACCACGTGATATAAACCAGTGCGATTAGGATGCACAGCTGACATAGTAGCCAGAATATGTTTTCATGCCCCTAGTGAAGTCTGTGCACATGAGCCCAAAACGCGATGCCATAAAAATAAGCTATCTTGTCACATTAACCTATATTAAATGACTAGATGTTCGAATTTAATTTAAAGAAAATAACATATCTTCTTGTAAACAATGAATGCACTTGGAAACAATAAATATTACACTTAGAATTGCCATATATCATCACCAAACATATTATGCACAAGCCCAAACACACAGGCATTAAATAAAAAATATACATCATGTCTGTCTCTTTAATCCATTGCACTGTGTCATATAGTCTTAATCATAGGCGGTTTTTGCAGGTGTCAGTAGTTTAGCAGGGAGTTTAAAGGTAGTGCAGGTGTCGTTATTGTTCTGCAGGTGTTGTTTTTGTGCATCTCATTTGAGATTTATGGTACTCTTGTGCAAACTTCCCTGAAGAATTTGCTGAATTTTTCTGCATCTGCACTGCTGCGAGGGAGTGTCAAACGTGCAGTGGCCACCCTTGTTAGATTATCAAATCGTTTCGTTCATGACATGGTCGTAAACCCGGATCAAAATTGCTAGTCTTGTCACCTGACTTGTCATTTGTCAATCAGGATAGAGAATTCATCATTTTGGCACAGCTGGATTATTTGTACAAAACTGGTGCAATTTGGATTATTTGTGATATTCGCTGCTTTCGTAATTTTACGATTGAATTTCTTAATATTGCTGTCCAGGAACATTTTCATACACGGGTCTAAAAATTATCTACGATTGAAAACAGCAGATTGCTCTCTGCTACGAATTTTGTGGCATGTTTTGCTGTTGATTGTTTGAACCTCTAAGTTACCGTTTGGACTGAGCTGTGCATTCATGGATTGTCCCAGCAGTAGGTAGTGTTGCTTTTACGAAGAGTTTTGCTTCGTAAACTCTAAGTTAATCCGTTTCTCAATTCCGAGAGAGAGAGAAGAAAGGAAGGAAGTTCAAGTCATTTGATGTAGTGTCACTCGATGATGAAGACGTGACTACATTCTTGGGGAATTGAAGGTACTCGGGATCGAGCTGTAAAGACAAAGCCCGTTTGAGGTTCTGGCCAGCAAAACTTTATTGAAATACTCAACATGTAAACTTATATTTCAATATCAAACTACAACAAGCTCAATTTTCGAATATAAGAAATACATATAAAACTACGATATTCTTTCACTTACCAACATCATACTTGTATAATATCTGCCGTTTTAGAATGTAATACAGATAATTAAATATCGAATAAATTCACGATAGCAAAAGAATCTAAAATTCAATATTTCAGACTAATACCGTAATTGAAATATATTTTACTGAATTAATTCTAAAATGTCAGCATATTAAACTCTATTATTTAAAGAGTATTTTATTTCTAAATTAACTATTACTGAGTATGAAGTTGGTAGCGAACGTTGCTTTTACTAAAATCAATAATATAGTTATAAGTAAATATAAGTTCTTCAAACAATTAAACTTTCCGATACATTATATTAAAGAATAGCAAAGAAATATTAAAATTATCTAATGTCACTGGACAACAAATTTTTACAAAAGTCATGTTACTGAAATAAAATTAGTCAATTCTTATCAATTTTTATGTGCTGAACACGAATATGACAGTCAAATTGCAAAATTGGCTCTAGTTTTTTTGTAATCTGCAAGAAATTAATGTTTACATAACGAAATGCATTCCAATAGTAAAAGGTCAACTGTAATAGCCTACCTATAAAAAATCAAGTCATTGACTACATCTTAGATTTCTTCGCCTGTCTCTTGTACAGCTGTTCGGGAGCATCTCTGAGGAGTGTCCAGCAGTAGTCAGCCAGCATTGTAGTGGACCATTTTCCCTGGTATCTTTGTTCCATTGTTGCGATATCTTGATGAAAACGTTCGCCGTGTTCATCACTAACAATACCACAGTTGCTAGGAAAGAAATCCAAATGGGAATGAAGGAAGTGAATCTTTAGAGACATATTGCAGCCAAGTTTCTTATATTTCATCAACATGTCTTCTACTAGTTCCTTATAGTTTTCTGCCCTAACATTTCCGAGGAAGTTTGTAGAAACTAGGCGAAAAGCATTCCATGCTTGTTTCGCGTCACCTTCCAGCAAGTTGTTGAACCGGTCATCTTTGAAAAGCTCTCGAATCTGAGGACCCACAAAAACTCCCTCTTTAATCTTTGCTTCGCTGAGTCGAGGGAATTTTTCATGCAGGTATCGGAATGCTGGCAAAGTCCGGTCAATGGCTTTCACGAAGTTCTTCATCAAACCTAGTTTGATGTGAAGGGGTGGTAGCAAGATTTTCTGAGCCTCAACCAGAGCTGGGTGTTGGATATTCTTCTCTCCAATGGCTACATTCTGCCTGTGAGTCCATTCCTTCCTCATGTAGTGCATTTCCCTTGCTCGGCTATCCCACTCGCATAAGAAACACATGTATTTTGTATATCCTTGCTGCAGTCCCATTAAAAGGGCAACTACCTTCAAATCACCACAGAGGTGCCAGCTGTACTTGTTATACTCAATGGAATTCAGTAGCTGCCTTAAGTTATCGTATGTCTCTTTCATGTGGACAGCATACGCTACTGGAATAGATGGAAGAATGTTTCCATTGTGCAAAAGCACAGCCTTGAGACTCAGTTTCGAAGAGTCCACAAATAGTCTCCATTCTTGTGGGTCATGAGTGATTTTTAAAGCATTCATGAGGCCCTCAATATCGGAACAGAATATCAGATTACTTTCCTTTCTGAAGAAAGGCTCCAATTGCTGGTGGCGCTTTCGATATGCAGTAATTGTGACATCTTCTTCTAGAAGATTCCATTGTTGGAGTCTTGATCCTAGCAATTCTGCCTTGTTCTTTGATAAGTCCAAATCACGAATCAGGTCATTTAGTTCTTCCTGTGTTATTCTGTGTGGGGTTGATGATGCACCACAGTGAAAATCTGGATCACTGCATGCTGATGGACCAGGAGAAGAACAGGTCGACTCACCTTTGTCTTCGTCAGATGAATCAAGAGAATATTCTGCTGGAGGTTCTGGAATAGGAAGTCCCTCACCATGTGGAACTGGTCTCAATGCAGACGGAATGTTTGGGTAGACTATTCTCGACTTCTTTCGCTTCGTTATTCCGCCGGAAAGAGGAGGAACCAAGCAGAAGTAACAGTCATTTAGGTGGTTGCTTGGCTCTCTCCACACCATTGGGACTGCAAACGGCATTGATGACCTTTTGCAATTCAACCACTGTGAAAGCTGTGTTGTACATGTAGCACAGCATATATGCGGAGCCCAAGGCTTGTCTTGGTCACCAACCTTGCATCCGAAGTAAAGATGATATGCCTTCTTCACTTGAGAATTGATACTTTTCTTCTGGTTGGCAAATGTCACTTCCCCACAAATATAGCAAAAATTGTCCGCGGTATTAACACACTTTCGAGGCATTACTGTTCTTTATTGTACGTAAATGGATAAAATAATAAGTTTTATGTAACAGTAGCTTGAACTGTCTCGCACAACGTCTAAAATATTTTAAATGCTGAACCTATCTGATTGGGCTTTATATAGTACACTGCTTACGTCAGCTTCAGCAGCCGCCTGGCATTAGTATAATAGGCCTACACATGTATAGTACACTGCTGACGTCAACTTACTTCAGCAGCCGCATGGCATTAGTATTGCATTGCATCAGAAAATGATGCAATCAACTGTGGATGATGTGAGCATGATGGTATTATGCAATGTTACATCATTATTCCGGATGTTGCTGCAGTCCTACTGGAGAAATTTACACAGTGAAACATAGAAAATGAGGTATATGAATATCTTCAAAACGAGAGCCAATACAAATTTTTCACGGTTATATTCGTGTTCGGCACACCAAAATACTACAGATTAGGGCCTTTTCAAGTCAGTAATGATTTCACTGTTGACCAGTGTAATCTAACGCGCAAACGGTCCTAGATACTGTTGTTCTAAGGTTTAACGCCATTTTTCAGCACAAGTTAGGCTATACATGACGGCCAGTATAACTGGTGGAGGAAGAATCCTGGAAAACCCAGGGAAGAACCACCGACCCACGAGAAGCTACTGGCAGGCTTTCCCACGTACCCACGCTAGCCGAGCCTTGGACTCGAACCCACGCAGACAGAGGTGAGATGGCAGTGACCCGGAACGGTGAGCGCTTTAGACCACTCGGTCCTAGATACAAATCTAGCGTAATGTACGTAAGTATAAAGTCTCAGCAATTAATTTGGTGTGACAATACAATGAGCAATGGGGGCCCCGAGTGGTCTAAAGCACTCACCGTTACGGATCACTGCCATCTCACCTCTGTCTGGGTCGGTTCGAGTCTCGGATTCGGCTAATGTGGTTATGTGCGAAAACTTGCCAGTAGCTTCTCGTGGGTCGGTGGTTCTTTCCGGTTTTTTTCCGGGTTCTTCCTCCACCATCAATACTGGCCGCCATGCATAGCCTATCTTGTGCTGAAAAGTGGCGTTAAACCCTACAACAACAACAACAATGAGCAATGCAGTAAGCGATAAGCAATAAGCAACTTAGCAATGCACTGTATCTATTGGTTTAATCCCTATAAAATTAATGTGTTATTCACCCTTTTCCCACCCATATCAATCCCGAGCCCTCCCTGATCATTTCATTAACAAGTATAATATTGAAGCGAAAACCCCACCTAATGCGAGTTGCATAACTGATACCTATTCCATACAAAAGGCTAAAATCTTAGTACAGGCCTTATGATGTCTGCCTAGGCAGGGAGGTGTCATACGGTTTATCGCCCAAGTAGGAGCTGATACCAGCCTGTGCACGGGCCGATGCTACACCTGTACCTATCACCCATTACGTCAATGCAGGCTGCGTTGGAAGTGTGACTCGCTAAGCAGTGCAATACAACTACAGGTACATAGGAGTGGTTGACGGCCATACCATCCCAATTCCTCCTAAATACAACTACTAACATATTTTTCGTTCTTTCGTCTCCATTTTAGGACATAGTGGAGCATTAAAATGTAAAGCAATCAAAACTGGCTTTAAAAAATAGTTACTATAACGTGGCATAAACCCCAGCCACCAAAACCAGCTGCACAATGCGGCAACGATTGGACTAACTAAATCATTAAGTATAGCGTAAGACCCCAAATTAACTTTATAATGTGGCTAAAACCCCAAAGCCATCGGGCCCAGCCGCACAAAGTGGCAATTTTTTTTAGTCATTATTAAGATATAGGACCACACAATTAGAAATATAAGATGGCTAAAATCCAGCTATCAGGTCCCCCGTACAATGCGGAAAACTAACATTTTAAGAAAGGCTCCCTAACTATTAACTTTCCTAATAAATTCCCCATAAAATGTCTTAGGTAGATCCACCATGCCACCTCTACTACTACAAACAGCACAAATAATGTTTTCCAAATTATAACTACGGCAAGACGACACCATTTACCTTTCGGAAAAATTGGGGGCAAAAACAAATAATCCCGGATGCAAGGCGCCTTCCTCTCATTCAATCCGAAAATCCCTGCCTCCGCCGGACATCTTGTTCACAAGTGAGTGCGTGTGGGTCAACTCCCACTCACGACATGTCCATCGAGACAACAATGTCTAAAAAAACGGACAATTCGAGCACACGGTGTATGTATTTTAATCAGCCCCTTGTGGTGGCCATAAGCGGTTGCGCGTGCCCCAGTGGGCGAATGCGACTTAAATCCAATGGACGAATTAATAATCTTAATAATGACCAGTCTCCAGTTTGACCATTCATTAGTTGCGTGGAAGTCGAGCTAGTGAGCACACCGCACTGGAATCAATTAACAGCAATTTCGTGTCACGCTGCTTGCCAGCCAATGCGATTATTCTTACTTCAGCACTACGGGCAATTAGAGCCCTCGGTAGGACTAAAGGAGACAGCTGAGGCCTGAGAGGTGGAATGAAAATAATTACTTTACTTCTTGTCTGGGATAAAAGCGAAGGGACGAACCAAGATATTGCTGACCCTGGGGATAATGGCGAACGTAGATGGAACATAAACATTAAGCGCAAAAAGAGGAGGAAAGCGGCCTTATTAAAGACTACGAAAAACCCCACAGTGTTAACTGGACCTCTACTGGAAAGCCAACGACCCCCAGAACCGATCAAGTCACCTCCACTGAAACCCAGATAAAACCAATAGGACGGCAGGTAAACAGCAAAAACGTGGAAATACAAACTGAATGCAGTATCCCTATTTCTGATGAAGAACAAGCTGAATGGGAAGAGAGCGACGCTGACGAAGTAACTGAAGAAATAACAGATGAATCGGACAAATTGTTGAAAATCGGACTAGAAGTTGCACTAAACAACATAAGAAAAGCACAGAATTAAGCTCGCAGTCAGAAAAACAGAACTCAACAATGGCTGTTTGGGGTTCGTATACTTGACCACAACGATGATTTTCACAAACACTCAGTGGATACCCTGACAGAAGCTTCCAATCATTTTACTGCATCACACGGATTAGACGCATTCCATGAACAGTGACGTAAAGAACTACGCAGTGCAGCGGAAATCGAAGATACAGAAGACGCCTAATCGGTCAAATACCATTGGATTTCGCTCTTGATCATTAAATCTTGCAGTATCCTGAAAAGCAATAAAGATATGCCTAGGCGCAGAAACACCTTGTTGCGATGATATATGCCAGGTAAATTCACCATTAACGGTGCTTGTGGTGTTATCTGTATTTACCGATAACCAGGATAATAACGATTTTCCCCCTTGATCCATTAAAGAAAGTAACCTCTCGTCTTCAGCAAGAGACGGGGTCATTACTGGCATCAACAAGGATAATTTGGATAAAATTACCTTACCATCGGCAAGGCCAGCTACTTTCCAGATCGCATCATTATTGTTTTTTTTTTGCTGAAGAGCAATAGTATGCTTGGTCCCAAAAATTACTTTTCTGACATTTCTACAGAATCCAAATATGTGCGATAGCGGAATTACACACGAAAATCTTCTATTATTACCTCGCAACATTGATCTACGCGTGGAAAATCCTAGATTGTAATTTGGATTTGAGCCGTATGGCATTAAAAAAGCGGCACCTCGTCTGGGAATTGCTCCAGCTGGTTGTGGATCAGTTGCAGTATCACGTGTTACTTGCACGCGAAGAAACGGATCATTATCGGGATTATCGGAATTATCGTTGAAAAACATTAAAGTTGGACCAGTTGATTTGGTATAATCATCTGAATATCTTGCTAGACCTATAATTGTTGTAGCAACATCAACATCATTGTTAATTGCTTCAATCTTTTTTCCATCTATCATGTACACGGCCTTACTAAATAGCGCCATAATACCGTTATTAACAAATCCAACCATAGCTCCTTCGCCATATGGTGTATTAAGAGCAACATTAGTCACAAGTTCACCTGTAACTTCAATAAATGCTTCAGAAGGTAAAAAATATCTGCTTGTGTCATGAACTCGTAGTTCAATTCGCCCGGTCTGATTTGGTGTTACAGCGTCATATGAATAATATTAATAATCTCGTATTGAATCATCCCTACTTACTGGTTCGTCCATATCGAAAGCAGCATTAGGTACTCGCTTGAACATTTTATTATAAAGGTTATCTTCTAAAACGAAGACCGCTTCCTGATATCATACTTGTATTTATTATTTCATCTTGCTGATTTATCAACGATGCTAGTTTTTGATTCGCCGCGTCGTTTATTACCTTGCTAATATTACTAGGCATCACATCGGTGCTAGGTAATTTGACCGAAACAGCAGCTGGTTTTCTTTTACGTATTAGATTTAATATTCTATCTTTGATGGAGCTAAATGCCTTACTGACAATGTTACCAATGGCAGCAGGTGCTTTATCGCGAATAAAATCCATAGCTTTCATCGATAACTGTTTTGCGATAGGTGCTGCTTTAGGAGCTCTTCTTGTGATGAGACCACTAATGATATCACTAATCCGTTTCCGTAAGTGACTCGATACATTGGTAACCTCGCGTTCACTACTCGAACGGGCATGTATCCACGATGATGTTTGTGCAAGATCATCTTATTTAATTATTTATTTATCTAACACAACTAATCACTGTAATCATCAACAAGTTCATCAATGATATTTAGATAAATGCTAATATCCATAATGCCACCTTGAAATAATCTTCGGCAGATATCAGCTGCTTCATTAATTATCTCTGATGAATTATTTCCAGCTCGTTTCCCTCCAATAAGAACCTCTAGTCGTGATACGTCATTGATAACGCTATCAGCGCAAACAGAATTATTTCCCAATCCGCTACCGGTAGCACCAGAAGATTGTGGTGCTTCTTGAAACTCTTCCTCTGGTGATTGTGCTCGTTGAGATTGTTTTATTTTCTCACTCACATATTTTCCAAATTGTTTAAAACCTGGATCATTTAGATCATAGGTGTTATTTTTTTTAGATGTTTTGGTATCACATATTTACTCTTATCTTCATATCCAAATGCGGCAATACGAATTAATTCATCTAAATCTTTAAAAATTTCACGAGCATTATCGGTAAATAGATATGTGGAAAGTCTTTTTTTTTTGCTTGCGGTGGAGGTTGTGGTACAGGTTGTTGTCGAGGAGGTTGCTGTTGTAATTGTTATGGAGGTTGTCGCTGTAATTGTATATAATATCTATCTCTTGCATCACTAAATGCAATATATCTAGGATCATTTCCTCTGGCCTGATTAGTTCCATAATGTACCTTAAATATCCACCTAAACCATGTTTCACGATCTACAGGTTTATTGGCATATTCAGGTTTTAAAATCTCTTCTCGTCGATTATATGTCATTACAGCAATTTCAGCTAGATTATCAACGTTTTTAATTGCTTTTGTACCCTTAATACTATCTATGGTAAATTTTTTAGCCGCAGCAACCCTAGCACTAGCTTCTTCATCCTCGGGTATTTCTGCGTCATCATCAGGTGCTTCTTCAGTTTCAGTTTCAACTTCAGTTACAAGTTTAGGTTTATATTTAAGTTTAGATTTAATTTTAGGTTTAAATTTAGGTTGAGGTACAGGTACAGGTTGAGGTCGAGTTTGTTCTGCAATGTGTTTTAATACCGGAAGGATACCTTTTTTCTCACATCAGGATCTTTAATATCTTCCAGTAGAACTTTTTCAGTGGTTGTAGTAATAGGCTTGAATAACAACTCGGTTGACTCTGTAAAACCCTACTGTGCATCTTCAACTGCTCGTATTTTTCGTTTAACTGATTCTCTCACCGGAAGATACTTTTTATCGATTCTAATCGCTCTCGTGCTAATCGAGTAGTATATGCTTCTCCAATATCCATGATATTAATATATCAACAATTTTTAATTTATAATAGTAAAAAAATTATCAAATCGGCCTTGACAAAATATTTTAAACTATCTTGCCGTGACACAAAATTAGTACCTAAAAAAAACCCTTATATTAGGAAACAAAACCTTTTTACGAGAGATTTTCTCGCAGGAGGTTTTATCTATGAAAATAAACCCGATATGTTTTCATCGCTGACACAACAAAAATATCATAACATGTACACGCGATGTACACAAAAATACCTATCATGGTCACATGTGGTCTGTTATCACAAAAGTAACACCTAAAATAAGTCCTTTATTTTAGAAATAAAGCCTTTTACGAGAGAATTTCTCGCAGGAAGCCTCTTTCATGGAATAAAACTTGGTCTGTTCACCCCCCCCCCCCCCCGCTGCTTACATATTTATACATTTTTATTTAGCGGCGAGGCATGCCATATTTGATAGAAATCTGAAATCGATTATTAAAAAAATTACGTGATACTTTCTATTTGTTGTTTTGTAACGTTAATAAATATATGCTGAGAATTATTATATACTTGTGTGCTTTGTGAAGACTGAATGCATGTGTGTTTTTCATAATAATGGCCAGTTGGCTTTAGTGATCTCAATTTATTAGTAAAAACCAAAATTGCTCTATCGGCTTTTGTTTAATTGGTTAAGCCAGGTTCGTGTCTTTGTTGACGTAAATCGTCAAACAGAAGTCAGTCTGTTATGGTGATATGACCGCTTGAACAACAGATGGTTGAGAAAGAAACAACCAAAAAAAAAAAAAAAACATTTGTTGTGTTCAAAAAAAGCACCGCAAAACATTTAATTAGGCATTGCGTTTGACGGCTTCGTGAGTTAATCCCCAAAATGTAACACCTGTATACATTTGAAAAACTAGCCAATTAAAATCATGCCAGATGATACCTATTTATACTAGGGGACACGTACATATTGGTTTATCATTCAACAATTTACAAGTGTTAGCGTCATTAGATATCATTTACATCTCTCTGAAATATATTTCTTGTTTATATTTATCATACACCATGCCTAGTGCTTCTGCTCGAAAAAGACAAAAGACGAACTGGCCCTGTGCTTTATGTGGACTCAATTGTGGTGTTAGATCCCTTGCTTGTGATAATTGCAAGTGTTGGATGCACGCAAAGTGTGATGGTTTGACAATTGATGATTTAAAAACTATTTCTGGACAATACCCTTATGAATGTCGTATGTGCAGTCGTACAGCCGACTGTGGAGTGTACAACTATGAAAGTGCAATCAACAGACTAAATACGGTAGTTATTATTATTATTTTGATTATGAAAAAACGTTTGACCGTATTGACAGAAACACACTTGTCATAAATTAGCAAATGAAAATAGTAAAATGCTTACTATAATAAAACCCATATATGCAAATGTTAAAGTTTATGTGAAAACGCCAAATGGCTTGCAATAAATATGTAACTGCCCGGCCGGGGTGTTTTATCACCTTTTTAATTTTCTTTATTTCTAAACTATTTATAGACATATATTCCTGACCATATTAACGGTGTATCGGTTCAGTAAACTATTAAAGATATAGTACCTGAACTCTTGATCATCATCGGGGTTTTAATTTGCCATATAATTGATTTTTTTTTTCTTTTGGATTTTTTTCCTCTGGAAAATATGTTATTCGTGCTTTATGTTCTTGGTAGAATTAATTGTGTTATGTTGTGTACATTAAGTAATCCTAAAATTGATATATTTTGTGATTGTACCTTTATTTGTCATAAACGCATGTAATTTGGACTGATGAACTATGTTGCCAATAACGCGTATTATTATTATTATTATTATTATTAGCAGTAGTAGTAGTATTAGCAACGATGTGTTGTAAAATCATCTACAATAAGGTGTTGGCAATCTAAATGTTGGGGTGGGGGATGGGAGGTCGGGATCGTGAACGTTTTCGATGAATGATATACATTCTGTCTCACGATAATTAATAATCTTTCCCAAGCAATTTAGCAAAGATATAATGTGGCTTATTTTGGTATACCGTATCGGTCCTACTAAACACCGCAAAGACGGAAAATATATGTAGCGTTGATACAAAAATGTATACCAATAAATATACAAGAATTAGAAAATGTTTGCTTAGTCTATGATCGTTCTTTTTCATTATCCATTTAATTTAGTACAAGGATAAACACGTTTTTAAACTTACAATACTGTAAAATATTTACTGTTGGTATAAAATGTAAGGCATGTGGTAGAACTGCTACTGTAATTCGATTAACACGCGTTAACGCGTGTTACAGTCACGAGTAGGTGAGTGGACACGCGCTACCTTTAACTCAGTCAACACAAAGGCACTATAAGGGTAGTTTCAAAATGTTGATTATGCAAAATATAAGTATATTAATGTGACCACGATTTTTTCTCTTTATGTTTATGCATTCCCAAAATAAGGTCAAATTAACTGTTTATTAGCGCAGAACATAATTCTTCAAAATGTTCTTTTCAACCTTATTAAATTTAAGCAATTTATCAATTTTGGACTGTACTTCAGAGAAATAACAACAAACAATAATTACTGAACATTCATTATTACATTGAACTGACAGGGTACTATATCCTCAACACAAAATTCTCCAGATGTAAAATGATTAAATTATCATGGAATTCCAAATCTGAGGAAGAAAAAGACGATATATTCATGATATTTTTGAAGAAATCACACCTTAAATTAACAACAGTGGACACGTCCTCTGACGGCATGTACACTGTGTTAAAAGCCCCAAAATTGGCAAAAAAGCCAAATAAAAAAACACGGTGCCGGGCGACAAGGACTCAGAGAAAGAATTAGAAAATGTTTGCTTTGTTTATGATCATTATTTCTTATTTATTATCAATTTAACTCAGCGCAAAGGAACAGTTTAAAAAAGTAACCAGGTTAGAATCTAATTATTCATTGTATATTTGATTGGCCGTTGCCAAATCCATGTTCAGCATTTTGTACTAAATAAGAAGACATTATAAAAATGGTATTTCATAATTTAAAACAATTTAAATATGACATAAATATGGAAATATATGTTAATTTGGCTTGTTATAAATGCCTTCTTTATTCTAATATACGATTTCTTCTTTTCGTCTTTCTCCTTCCATCCTGATCTCTTCCTGTGCCGCTTCTTATACTATTATTTTCTCAGCTTCCCCTTAAGAGTTTGGTGCCGTTTCTACGTGCGCACTGGGAGAGAGAGACATTTGGCGATTTTAAATATTTTCTTTTCTCTTTCTCAAGATAATTATAATTTTCTCCAAATAATAGCAAGGATATAATATTTTGTTTTGGTATACCCATTTACATAAGTTGTCGCTGTTACCAGCTGTAATTATTATCGTGTTGTTTCTTTGACTATGGGCAATGCCGCGCCCAATACCATTCGTCCCCAAGACGTATCGGTCCTACTAAACACAGCAAAGACGCGCAAATACATATATAATTATTGTGAATTACGTTAAATATTAAATCTTGCATTTTCTCAAACATTTTCTTATTAGTATTTGCACAATTGTAACATTCTAAAAATATTTGATAACATATAGTGTTGATACATACTTTATATCAATAAATATAACAGAACTAGAAAATGTTTGCTTTGTCTATGATCATTGTTTTTTTAATGCATATTTAACTCAGTACAAGGATAGAAACGTTTTTAAACTTACAATAAACATTTTACATACGATTTTCTTATTCTAATTCGAACTTTGCCGCCAAATGTTATTGGCTATTTAATTTGGCATAATTATGTTGAAAACTAATCCTTCAGTTTTGTTAATTTATTCGTCAATATAATTTACAATATAAATACACTTGTCTAAAATGACTTTTATGACTGTCAGGCTTTGTGAGGATTTTTTAGGCTTTGTATGACTTTGTCTGGCTTTGTGTGATTAGTAAATATTGAAAAAATTGCACTTTCTTTCGATAAGTTTAATGAACAATGGATACGGTAATAAACAGTTTACGTAAGATTTTGTCATACTTTGTTATTACTTTGCCATTATTCAATTTTGAATTTGTACTCTGTCTTCCAATTTTCGGTCATATAATTTTGCATAAATATGTTGAAAACTAGTTTTTCGGCTTTAATTTATTCATCAATATAATTAAAAATATAAATACGCATTTTTTTATTTGACTTGACATGGCTTTGTAAGGCTTTGTCGGGCTTTGTCAGGCTTTGTCGGGCTTAGCAGTATTTAGTAGGACCCTCCTAAAGCCCTTGTAAGGACTATTACTAAACAAATGCCTCTTATTTTAAGGGTTTTTACTTTGGCTTAGAAACCCGATTTGATTGAACTGACATGACGAATTTGATCCTTTGATGACCGTTCAAAATTATACCATTTTCACAAAGTAATATTGACAGAAATTTATAATAGTCACTCTGACTACATTTAACCGCTCTGGTGGCCTAGTGGTTAGAGCGTCCGTCTCCGAAGCGGGAGGTTGTGGGTTCGATCCCCGGCCAAGTCATTACGAAAGACTTACAAAAATGGTACTAACAGCTGCCTCGCTAGGCGCTCAGCATTAAGAGGTTAGTGTTATGACTGCAATTGCGAAACAGCTACTTACTAGATTATCCGAGTTGATGAGATGAAAATAATAAAGTTTGACTGGACCCCTTTCACAATACATGTTTCTGACAATTTGCTATTCCTGATATCAAGAGCTAAAAAATCAAAACAATTTTATCACTGCTGGATGAATATTCTTTTTATTGGTTTTTAAGTGGAAATCGGTGATGGAAAGTTTGAATAATACAGAGGTCTCCCTAGGTTTTTAAAACTAGGAGTCCCATTTTAGTAAAATAGGAGTCCCACCAGCAAAGGTTGCAGTCTCCTCCCATAAAACTATGCAAATTAAAAGAACTTTCGTTTGCAATGAGTTTAATTTCTACATTCTTTATAACGCCGACATAGGTTTTGTTTGTACATTAGAGTGAGACTGAAAAAGGTCTTATTCCAAGCAATAAGCTAGGCATTACAAACTTTCTTAATCTTGGCAAGTGTCCCATCAGTTCTAGCAACTTAAGCACTCTTCTGAATCTCATTACAATCTTAGTTTGCCATTGAACCCCAAAATACTTACCGTGGGTATCCAATTTGCGAATGGCATTTTGTCTAAGTCTCAACATGTCTTGATTCTGAGGTCACGTGCAATGCTTATTCCACTTCACTCAAAAATGAACACAAGAATGAAAGCTAAAGCCACCAATTAAAGCCTTTGAACTTGCCACCCAGCTATTGCATCATATTCTTTTTATGTACTCTCATAATGGCAACATGTACATCGGGTGTGTGTGTGTGTAACACGATATACCATTATAGATGCTTGGATAAAATGACAACACAACACAATGTGATAAAAGATGGAAGTTTATGATATGAATTCATAAAAATATATACACTACAAATACGGTGATTCCTTCATGCTCTAAACATACGTCTCATTCAATTACTTTATCCAAACATTCACAAACAGGAAAACAAAAAAATGATTCATATCTTCAGATGTATGATGGCAAGATTCATATCATCTCACATAATGGAAGTGAGATTCATCCAATCTCATGTAATTTCATGTAATGAAAAAGAGGTTAAAATAATCTCATGTAATGGAAATAAGATTCAAATAATCTCATATAATGTCATGCAATGAGAGTCAGATTCAAATAATATCATGTAATCAAAATAACCCAATTGTACTCAATTGAAATAACAATCAACTGACACAAACGTATGACTCATTTGTACAGCCACATGATTCATAAATATTTGTAAAAACTGTGTCCCAGATATAAAACCGGTGTCCAAATATATGTGATTAAGTATTTCAGAGACCTCTGTAATATGGCATCATGTACATGTTGATAAACAAGTACGGGCATTCAGAATAATAATAAACAAATTTCCCATTTTAAACAAAAAATACATGAAAATGAAAATATCTCTTAGAAAATAGTCTTATACTAAAAATTTGTTTTAGGATGTATTTTATCTTATTTTGCACTAAACCAGTTCAAGCAAGTTCTTTTTCAGTGTCGATATTATTTGTCAAACAATGTTTAGCAGTATATACAGTTTAGCTATCAAAGCATGTTTATAAGTATAAATTTTAAACAAACTGCAACTACAATCAGTGGAAAAAACACTATCCTTGCTGATTCAGAAGGCAGCAGCCTTACTCACACTTTATGTGAAATTTAAAATTTAAAATAAAATTTTACTTAGTCAACTTAGACTAATATCAGTATTAGTCTGTAATGAGATCTGCTAGTCTCTGCCTAATGGACTATTGCTGAATTCAAACCATGAAAATGTCTACATAAACCCCATTTTCAGAATCCTGGATCTTAGTCTTATCTTTAAAAAAATTAATTAAAAATAACATTGTTCAATAATTTTGGATTTTAATAAAATTTTAAGGAGCTCAGGTATTTTAATTAAAATAACATTCTGTAGTTTGGTATTTCAATTAAAAATATTCTATAGTTCTGTATTAAAAAAAATAACATTCTATAGTTTTGCTATTCAAGTTTTAAAAAAACGTTTATGTATAGTTTAGATATTTTAATTTTAAATAACATTCCTAAGTTATTTTATTTTAAATAACAGTATAATATAGTTTAATTTTAAATAATATTCTGTAGTTTAGATATTTTAATTTTAAATAACAGTATAATATAGTTTAATTTTAAATAATATTCTGTAGTTTAGATATTTTTATTTTAAATAACAGTATAATATAGTTTAATTTTAAATAATATTCTGTAGTTTAAATATTTTAATTTTAAATAACAGTATAATATAGTTTAATTTTAAATAATATTCTGTAGTTTAGATATTTTAATTTAAAATAGAATTGTTCTATAGATTTGATATTTTATTTTTCATGGATGCAATAACTTTTTACATACACAAATAAGGTCTTTTCCTTGAAACTTTAGTTTGACATACCTTTCAACAAAAAATGCAAATGCAATTTCCTTTTTCAAAATATGTTCCTTTTATCAGTTTTTGTTTTCTCTACCAAATACATGTAATCATAAATCTGATGGAAATTCATTTCTTCTTTTTTTTTTTTTTAAAACTCCAGTCCATTAACAATTTTGGAGAGTAATAACAGATTGTGAAAAGTTGGATTTCAACATCACACTTACACCTATTATCCTTACTCCAGGGCATTCTTTTTCGTGCAATGTAAGGCATGGGTGCATGATACTAGCATGAATGTTTGTCCACTAACACACGCACTGCTCAAATTTAAGATTTCTTTGAAATGTTTGATGTTAAACACTGTAAATCTTCTATACTTCTCACATTCTGACATTTTTATTCTATGTAAATCACCCAACAGTGAGTGCCTCATTTTGGAACTGTGAGATTTTGTGAGATAACCAGAGAGGATTATATTCAGGTATTGTGAAACTGGTCCACTGGATAAAAGAAGATGCCACAAATCACTTTGTACTAGGATTGTCATGAGTTTTATATTTTTATAATTAAATAGTTGCCAGAAGTTCTAGAACACAATCAAATCAACCAACCACACATAGGGGCCTGAGAGATCCATCTCTTCTGAGACAACACAGAAATCTGCTTCCTAGACAGAGCTCCTGAATGATCACAGCTTAATTCCATTTTCAGAGCTAAGCAGGACAACTTGAAAGCCACCATGCAGTTTGAAGTGCAGTTATGAACAAGAGGCAAAAAAGTGAAACTTGGATAATGGGACATAAAGTGTGTAAATGTGTATGGGGATACAAAGTGTGTAAATGTGTAGTGTGTAAATGTGCATGGGGACACAGACTGTAAATGTGTAGTGTGTAAATGTGCACGGTGACACAGACTGTAAATGTGTATGGGGAGTATTTGGGGTCCCTGTTGTAGCGCAGTAATACAGCTTAAGTCATGCAACTTAAGTTCACTATCAGTAAATGAAGGGAAACAAAAGAGTTTTAAATCTTATTCCAAGCAACCAATTCAATCCTTTTTAACATAAACTAAAACATTGTTTAGTAAGTCTAATAGACTGTGTGGCAACTAAGTCTTCCAACTTTTCTTTCCACTGCACAGTTTTACTAAATTATAAATCTGCTTATCTGTTTGTCCAAGCAGTAGAGTGTTTAACATTGAAGGAGAGGAAAATGAACATTGCACTCATCAGAATTTATTTTTCCCAACTTGTTTTTGTTACAATATGTTGTTTCTTAAAAAAATAGTGACATAGCAATAGTACATTGATATTATACTTTAAGTTTTCCATGCTGCAATGTATTGACAGGTCTGCTCATAGCTAAAAGAAATGCACTTAAACGACTTGTACTTCCATTTAGGTTATTGCCTATGAAAATCATTTGATTCACCCTTTTTGGCTGAGACTTGAGCTTGAAAGAAAAAAGGCAGAAAAGCAGTAAAATTACATTAATTAACCACTGAAACAGAAAAACACTGAAAAAGAATGATTTGTCACCAAATATGAAAATGAGACTTCATTGGAGGTCACAAGAATGGTAAATAATGAAAAAATCAAGAAAGGTAAAAAAATATTGAAATGATGCCATAACAATTGGAATTAAATGTGGAATATTAATGGTTTTAATAAAGAAAAGAAAAACTTTATAAAAATGGGAATCAATGGGCTGCAGTTGATGCAATTCAATTATATATTTTAACAGAAGAAAAATTAAACAGACAAAACATTCTTAAAACAATTTGCATTCTGAAACACTTGGAATTAAAACAAATAGTCTTTTTTTTCTTTCTTCTTTTTATTGTAACCTATGAGAGATAAAAACAAAATGTATATAACACAATTTTACTAATAGATTTTATTATAAAAGTTTCAAATGAATTAGGATTAGCAAATTTTATATTGAAATTGGTGCATTAAAAAAGTATCATATGGTGTGAGACAAGTACATTAAGGTTCTGTTTGTAGTTGTTCCACTATCAGTTTGAAGTCATCAGGGATTTAACAGCAAATTATGTATCAGAAAATAAATGCTTGAGTAACAAAGTACTGAGAAAATAATTTAAATTTTGAGCAGATTTGTGTATTTACAGAATTCCCAGACATCTATTTTCAAAGCATAATTTTCTTTCATCATTATTGCTGAGTTTTAGTTTTTTATTATGTCTTTAAATGAAAATTATATGCTGTAACTTTTCTGTTCTCAAGAGGATTTTTAATTGAAAGACTGGAACAACATTTCTAAAATGAATACATATACAAGAAACATGATTAAGTGTCCATACACACAAATAGCAGATGTCCTGGAAGTGGGCCACCATAAAAGGTAAATACGGTAATCACAATGTGGAGGTCCTGGAAGTGGGTCACCATGTAAGGTAAATACGGTAATCACAATGTGGAGGTCCTGGAAGTCGGCCACCAAATAAGGTAAATAAGGTAATCACAATGTGGAGGTCCTGGAAGTGGGCCAGCATATACGGTAAATACGGTAATCACAATAAGGAGGTCCTAGAAGTGGGGCAGCATATATGGTAAATATGGTAATCACAATGTGGAGGTCCTAGAAGTGGGCCAGCATATATGGTAAATACAGTAATCACAATGTGGAGGTCCTGGAAGTGGGCCAGCATATATGGTAAATATGGTAATCACAATGTGGAGGTCCTAGAAGTGGGCCAGTATATATGGTAAATACAGTAATCACAATGTGGAGGTCCTGGAAGTGGGCCAGCATATATGGTAAATACGGTAATCACAATGTGGAGGTCCTGGAAGTGGGCCAGCACACCCTGTCTCAACAGACGGATCTGATGAGGTATAGCTTCTCAATATAATCTTTTGAAAGTTTAAATTTGTAAGTAAATAGTCGACCCAAGCACTCCTGGATTTGTTTTGGTATTGCATGCAGGCTTGAATTTCCTGAAAAATGGCATTAAAGCCCATAACAACTTTATGTTTAATGCCTTTTCTCAGCAGACGGATGTGACTTGGCAGTGATTGGTAAAGGCAAATGCATTAGAGCACTTGACCACCAAGAGCCCCACAAACTTGTCCAACTGGAAAGACTTGACACTGAAAGACATAATAAACAGGCCATCCCATAAGCTCATCTTGAATTGACCAGCAGAGCTTAAGAATTTTTTAAAAAATAATAAATTACCCTGTCAAATTTCACAATAAACATTAATTTTAAATAAAATTTATATAAACTTCTGCTTATTTTAGCATGTGTTTACCAAACATATTTTGCTTTTTCCTGTTGATCTTTGACCTATTGTAACTCGTACCTCTTCCTTGAGAATGTCCAGATTGAATTGGCCTAATATTTAATTTTAATTATTCTAATTCATGTTCGCAAATTAAGAAAAATAGCATATATTTAGGGGCCCCAAGTGGCCCAGTGGTCTCAAGTGCTCACCGTTTTGGCTCCCTGTCATCTAACCTGTCTGTGTGGGTTCAAGTCCTGGGCTCAGCCAGTGTGGGTACATGAGAAAGCTTGCCAGCAGCTTCTTGTGGCTTGGTGGTTCTTTCAGGGGTTTTCCTGGGTTCTTCCTCCACCATTTATATTGCCCAAATGTATAGCCTATCTTGTGCTGAAAAATGGTATTAAACCCTACAACATCAACCATACATTTGTATTTAATGGACCAACCATGAAATTTTTGAGGTTGGGCTGAGAGGCTGGACTTTTTCCACAAAAATAACCCAGCCCTACTTTAGCCGATTTATATGAGAAAAACAAAAACACTATATCCATCATGTTGGCTCATAATGAAAATGGTGACAGAAAAAATGTCCCTGCCTCCCCCTCTCAAAAATTAAATGACAATTTATGTAAAGACCACTCCAGTGCCCTAGTGGTTAGAGTGTGTGCCTCAGATAGGACTGAAAAATTGTGTGTGATTTGAATTTCCAACATAACTTTATAAAAATGTTTCAGTCATATCACTATGATGTCTGCAGTGTGGATATTTATAGTGATGTCTAGCACTGGGGCATCATGCTGCAGACATATGTAGCATGATGTCCCAATCAGTCACATTATCCTGACACCAGGCCGACCAGTCCTAACAATGGCCTCTTAATGCTGAGTGCCTAGTGAGGGAGCTGTTAGTAACATATTTATAAGTCTTTGGTATAACTCGGCTGGGGTTCAAACCTGCAACTTCTCACATCTGAGGCAGATGCTCTAATGACTAGGCCACTGGAGCGGTTGATCACACACCAGAATGTTTTTAGTTGCACTTGACAAAGTTTCTAAAATAAATATTGTTTAACTGAACAAAAATTCTGAGTTGATAAAACATTTTGTTTAAAATTGCAAATGCTGAATAAACTCAGACCAAATGAATACATGCTTATGTATGAAAATATAAATACATTTAATTACAGTATCTTATTAAATGGATGAAAATTTGGAACTGGTTTGGTTTGACAAATACATTTCAACCAAAAACACAAGTTCTCAAAATCTTCCATTTTGTTATCTATGTACTGTATATACATAAGATGTTCAAAGTTGGAGCAGTTTTCTATTATGTTCATCAATAAATTGAGCTAATTATTGATGGCTTTTTGTTTGTTTTCTTTAAGTAGGAAATTATATTACTTTTTCCATTTCCCTATAAGGAATTATATGTACCTTTCTTTATTTTGAGTGTAAATATGTACCATGTATGAAATTATGGAAATAATAGTGTGCCACAGGGATTTTCTTGTAATTAATAGCGTCACCCTCTATAAATAAAGTAGTTATTATAATTATTCCTGCTAATTAACCCACTGTTGTCAGTTAAGATTAGGAAACAGGATACTATGTCTACCCATTAAGGAAGCATTAATAGACAGGAAATGCAGTGGCAAATACTATTTCCAAATGTACAAATGACATTGAGTACTATTTTATAAAAATTGTATTATACCTCATCTATGAAAGCAACTCAAATAGCCTGAGGCAAGTGAACAGGTAAACTGAGTGAGAACTCAGCTTTGAGAGTGTCAAGTATTAGTTCTTATAATTGCAGGCTGAGCTATTTATACTGGTAACTTACCTTACATCTCCACATAAGTCAGGTTCTTTGTACATGTTTAAGGTACTCTGGATAACTCATCTCACACCCCACATGAGAGGTTATTTATTAAATTTAATAAAGGGAATAAATATACTTGTGTAATATGCAATTTATAGATTCTAATCACTACAGTCTTGGAACTGAAGAAAATGGATGGGAATAGGTGGATATTTACAAAGGCTCAACTAGAGAACACCCCCAGCCGGAAAAATGGGATTGATGCCACCAAAGAACTCTCTTACAGACAGCTGACTGCCAGCTTAATCCAAGATATGGGACATAAACTTGCACTAACTCATCTATGTATCAATACTGCCATCATCTACATGCACAGATTCTACATGTTCCATTCCTTTACATGCTTTCCACATCAACAGATGGCCCAAGCTTGTATATTCCTTGCAGCTAAAGCAGAGGAGCAAGAGAGAAAAGTCGAACATGTGATTCAAGCAGCTAATGGATGTCTGCATCAAGCAATTGATTTAAAAAATGAGGCCTACCTAAAGCAAGCTAATATCCTGCTCAACAATGAGGAAATCTTGCTGCAGACTCTAGGTTTTGAGGTTACAGTGACTCATGCCCACCCGATTGTTATCAAGACCTGCCAGTTCATACAAGCTAGCAAGGATCTAGCACACATGTCCTACTCTTTTGCCACTAACTGCCTCCATATGACCACCTTCTGTCTGCAACACAATCCAAGTGTCATAGCCTGCATCTGTATTCTTCTGGCTTGTCAATGGTCAAATTGGGACATACCAAAATCGAGTGAAGGAAAAGAATGGTACTATTATGTAGATAAAAATATCACTTCGGATAAGTTGGAAGAATGCATACAAGAATTTCTAAACATCATGGATAAATGCCCAAACAAGCTATATAAATTGATGGAAAATAAGAAGGTTGGAGGAACAAAGCACAGTATGAAAGATGAATTACAGAGTGAGGCCCCACCAAAGAAACATCAGCGACTTGACAATACCTCTCCTGTTGCTACCTTGGCTGGTTCTAGTTCTGTAGGAAAATCAAATATGAATATGGGTCTACTTATATCAAGTGGTCATGTAAAAAAGGTGGATTCAGGACAAGAACTTAAATGCAATACCTTTCTCCAATGTTCAGCGGTACAGTCTTCTAGCATAAAACAATCCACAGATGTGAGTCATCCCAGCGTTAGATTTCTGCCATCATCAGGAAAAGCTAACAAGATACAGAAGCAGCGCTATTCTTAAGAGCCCATTCAGTACATTGTAAAATCCTGTCAAGTAAAGCATATAAAATGATCAATATCAGACAGTGGCTCATTGCAAATGGCTTGTCCTTTGGTAGTAGAGTTGCAGAGTGTAACAGCTTATTTGGAATGGAAGGAGACAGAGCATACAAAAATGGTCTCAAACATGTAAATGTTCAGCCATATGAAAACAGACACGAGTATGTTCTTTGTGCTCCAAACATTTCTACAAAATGGGAGCCTGTGCAAAATATTTAAATTAAAATTGTGATTTTGGCAATTGTTAATACACTTAAAAATCTTACATGTGCATAAATTCGCAAAAGACTTGTACATAAATTCATACAAGACCCTGTGTCCAGTGTTCATATCAAAGAGGAGACTGTACCCAAAATTATTATTAGGAAGTATGTGATGAAAAGTATAAGCCAAGTGCTCTATACAGAAGTTCATCAAGTACTGATGTACAAAGGCAGGCAAGAAAGTATGGCCTCAAAATAGTAGGTCAGAAAGTCAATGTACACACCAGACTGTTGAAAATGGCAGAAATTCTGAGTATAAAAATCCATAACAAACCCTATTCTATGTTTTACTTCATATTCAATGAAGCAGAACAGTTCATAATCACTTTAAGTGAAAATTTTGCTTTTTGCTTTGAAAGAATATGAGCACAGTGGCAATAAAAAAACACTCCATGGACCAACATTATCACACAAACTTGCATCAGTCAGACCAACATGTATCCCAGTCACACAAACTTGCATCACCGTCGCACCGACTTGGATTATAACAGCTGAGGACTTCTCATATGACTGTCTGCCAATTCTCCTGCTGCAGTCCTTTTTAACATAAAGCAAATCAATAGACAAGAGTCATCCCATGTGGGAATCCATGGCTGTAATATAGAAATAAGACTGAAAATAGTGGGATCCATGATTCACAACACTAAGTTTCAAAATGGCATTCACTACATGGACAGAGTCAAATACCATGTCAGCCATTCTCCTGCCCATATATGGCAGAGAACCCATGCATCCTGCAAGGAAAATACGCAGCCAGGCAGACACTGACATTCATCATCCTCCCCCAACATAGCAGACATAACTGTCAGACAATGGATCGTCGGAGGACATGTTTTATCTTAATATCATTTGATACACTTTAGGCCCTAATGATGGCAGCGACACAAACTCATCATTTTTATATTCCTCCATGTCAGCAGTATCTTACTAAATTTGGTCAGGCTCATGATCAAGTAGATGACTCATTTAAAGAGGCTTGATATTGCCAATCGGAAGTCACCACAATTCTGTATTCAGTTAAAGATATTAGATATTGCCAATCAGATGTCTCCACAACTGTCTTCAGTTAAAAAGACTCGATATTGCCAATCGGAAGTCACCACAATTCTGTATTCAGTTAAAGAGACTCGATATTGCCAATCAGATGTCACCACAAAGCTGTATTCAGTTAAAGAGACAATACTGCCAATCGGAAGTCACTACAATGCTGTATTCAGTTAAAGAGACTCAATACTGCCAATCCGAAGTCACCACAATGCAGTCGAGGCACAGGTCTGATTTGAATGCATAATGTAATTCTTGTTCTCCAAGAGCTTCTCATACTCACCCTTCAAGACCTCCCTCACCTTTATCAACATTTTTATCAAGTTCACCATTTGATGAAAGTGAAAATTTGACTGAGGGATGGAGTATGAATATTTAACTAAACTGAACTTTTTCTCATGAACATTGTACCATATGCTCAAGTACAAAAGAATAACAGTTGCTATAATAATAATAACATGTAATAACAACAACATTATTTAAAGAGAAAATTAGCTGCATGGTCAAGATCTGCCCTGGGGGCTTGCTCAATAAGCATTTGAATGTGTAGTAATAGCTGTATACAAGATCCTCCTTGGGGGCTTGTTCAATATGCATCTGAATGTGTAGTAATAGCTGCATACATGATTAAAGAAAGAATACATTTACATATAGAACATATTAAAAAATTTAAGAACAATTTTGAACTTGGAAAATTGTGTATATATAGTACAAAAAATGGTGAGACAACAATATGGAAGGTTTGAGAATTTAAGCTTGTAATGTTTTTGTCAACTTTAACTTTTCATTTGCTCAATTAAATTATAATAAAACATGTAAAATGCATTGCTTTTATTTCAAATGTCTCTATTTCCTTTGGGATTCTGTTGCAGGTTGTGGCATCATGTATTTCAAACTTTTCTGAATCAGTTCTATATTGGTTTTGAAATGAGTGTTTTCATGTTTTTGGTATGAAACATTTTTACTTGATTTATAATGGTTTGAAACTCTGCACCTACACAGAAAACATGGATTAGAAGCATTCTTCTCTAAGTGATATGTAACTACCCAAAACAGTGTACAACCCTCAGTGATCTGTTTGGATGCAGCTGAAAGACAATACATTCAGATTTCTGGTAACACTTACATTGGAAGATAGTTGAAAATAATCATAGAGACCTACATATAAATTAACACATGCTGGAAACAGGTTGAAACTTTCACACACAAGTTTATCTTTCAAGTCAAGGAAAGTAGCTTCATAGCAGTGGGTATCTGGAGTGCCTAAAATGACAAAAGTTCTCTGTGGTCAATTGATTTCATCCAAAAGATGGGCACCTCTTCAAAACAGTTTTACTTAGCTATAAATACAACGGGTCAAGATGACCTACAGACCATTGTAATCAAATTCCAAACAGTAATGTCTCTATTTCAAATGTGTAGGAAGAGTTAAGTGGTGTTATTCATGCAAGCACTTAAATTACCTTGATAATAAAAGACATTAAAAACATAAAACCGAATAATTAAAGATGGTGGAATAACCCCAAAAGTGCACTAATTTCATGAAAGTAATAAAAACCAATGAAAACTTGTTAGTTGATGATATACTTTAACAAAAGAAAGCAGAGACACAGGAAAGAGGAATTCTTGGGAAGAGAAAGTTCCTGAAAAAGTAAGGAAGTCACCATTGTACTGGTTTTCAATGCTCATTCTTGTGTGAAACATTGATTACCCAAGTGTTAAACTCCAAGCCTAGTGGGACAAAATGCTGAGATGGTAAAAGGTCAGACTTAACCTTCATGAACCAAGGGATGAGAATATACTGAGTGCACTTAGGTTGACAATAGGGCAAAGAGTGCCATCTTCTTTGTAATCAGAAACAGCCTTGAATAAAAGCCAGAAGAATCTTCACTGTGAACATTTTCTACTGCCCTTTACTCATGACAGTTATTGATTTCTTGCGCAGAGTGGTGGCTTTGAATGGGTTGGCTGATTTCCCTGAAATCACTCCTTTGCAACAGAGACTATGAAGGTATGAAAATGGGAGTCTCCTTGTTGGCTTGTTTGCACATTCATCAACCTGAGGAGATTATATGATAAATGTTGTGCCCTTATGGTCATCTTTAGGAGAGACAGAAGTAGAGAGCACTGTACCTCATTACACCAGTTGTAAGTAGTAGCTGCTGTTATAGATGGATCAGTCGGGGAGCTCTGTTTAAAAAGTGGGCCATTGTGCAAAAAGACTCCCACACACGTCTTGTAGGATTTAGGGTGGGAGAAGATACACTGTGTTCTGTCTGTTGAAAGATCATCAAAGGTAACAGATTCAACATGGTCATCAGCCACAATGCTGTGTACCAACTGTTGTGGGTAGTTGAAAGATTTCCAGTCCATGCATAAAGAGTACGGCTTTGTCATCCCCAAAGCTGTGATGTTTCAACCATCTGCTGGGGTATAAATATGCAAAACTGGAGCAAGGAACTTGCAGCAAACATTACTAAAGTTCGAGTGAAGGCAAGACAAACTGTCAATTGACACTTGGCTCCTGTACCTGACAAAGAAAGCTGCCCAAACTGACAGTAATCCTGGCAGAAAGGAAGTAATTTGAAAGTCATTGTACTGTATTTGGTAAAAAACAACAAAACAACTGATACCAAAACATTAGACCAGGCAGTTTAAGATGAAGGAGGTGCTATACACAACTCAGTGGTTATTTGGTGCAAACTTCCTAAATTGACAGGCATTGTTTTTGCACCTCATACAATGATTTCAAATTGATCAATGGGTTTGTCTGGTAAATGTCAACATCTCTGGATAAAGATGGTTATGCTAACATCTGTTGTGCTACCTGCTATGTCACATGCTCAGTTCAGTTCATCAATACTACTACTATTACTACTACAGTGTGACCCCGCTATAGCGCGCTCCGTTATAATGTGAATTCGGATATAACGCGGTTGTGGCGTGGCTCCCGAATTTTCATATACATGTATTTTTCTTGTGCACAAAATAAGTCTTAAAAAGTACGAAAAAAAAACGAAAAAAGTTGCTTATCATTTTGGGGAAAAGATCACCTAAGAATAATGCAAGATGATCGTGGCTTGGCTCCTGAAATTTTATACGAATTTTTCTCATACACAAAAAAGTATTTTTCTCGTACATGAAAAAGTTGCTTTTGTTGTTATTGTAGGGTTTAACGCCATTTTTCAGCACACGATAGGCTATACATGGCGGCCAGTATTAATGGTGGAAGAAGAACCCAGGAAAACCCTGGAAAGAACCACCAACCCACGAGAAGCTAATGGCAAGCTTTCTCACATACCCACATTGGCTGAATCCGAGACTTGAACCCATGCAGACAGAGGTGAGATGACAGTGATCCGTAACGGAGAACGCTTTAGACCACTCGGAGACACAGGGCCCCCACATGAAAAAGTATTTTTTTTTCTTTTTTCTTTTTTTTCTTCTTTATCTTAAAAGTAAGAAGAAGAACAAATGCATAAAAAGTTTATTCTGGGATCGCGTAGGTCTTCACCAATGTCACAAACTTTTCAAGTTTTCTGTAATAATCCATGTCATCAGAACACCTCCGTCTCTATTGTCTGTTGACCCTTTGTTAATTTTCAGACGCATGCGTAGAAGGCAGCATCACACTCCTACCACAAATGTATCAACAAAAAAAAAAAAATTCTTATTGGTTTATTCAGTAGGCATGGAGGGACAGTTAACTAGAATAGTTTAAACGATGGCCAAATCCTTTTAAAAATGTATCCAGATAAAACAATTTGCTGAAATTTCAAAGGAAACAGATTACCTTTGAAGCACAGACTTATCAAAATGTACTCAGCAAATGGAAAAAATCCCCGTCTCAATAATGCAATACAATTATTTGATGTTGCCACCACAATAAGAAATGGGCTTTTGTTTGGTTCTCCAAAGCTGTTCTTTAGCGGTGACTTCAAAAGCGCATGCACCCTTCATCAAAGAAACTCAACTACAATCTTTCAATAGCAGCAAATTAGTTTTCTTCAAAGGAAGTCAGTACCAAACTTAAATAAAAGTGATGGAATCTGATGGATTTATGCATTTTCCAACGTGACTGTAACACTTTAACTGTGCGGTGAAAGTTTACCTTTTGAAGGGAAAAAGTTTATGCCAAAGGCGGCTTAAAACGCAAACTAACTTTTACCAACTTCAAACGTACTTCAAAGTAAATGTGCTTCGTCATTCGTTACGTGATTGTGCTATGTTTTTCCACTAAATTCAGACCAACATGACCTGTTACAAAGTTAATGATAATTTTAAAGCTGTGTATGGATATTTTCGATGGAATCACTTGTATTGTGGATTCAATGTATATGATGAGGTTCGCAGGTGAGTACACGGTGTTGATACTCTATTCATGCTATACGTTAGACATTTATATATAAACAGTATTCACGTATATGTACCAATTCATGGTTCTCTAAATAAAGTAAATTATTATATTATGTCTTCTCTCTCTTCACTACAGGTGTATTTCTCATTTAATATGCATTAATTCAAGATAGCAACTGTGCCGACGAAGCACGTATTTCACCACCCGCATTTATAACCGCCCTCCACACACAATTTTTTTGTTGTGGGGGGGGGTACATTTTCTTCAGCTAACTTTGTTGCATATAACTCGGTTAGGTTCATAACACGGTCGGATTCTATGGCTCCGAACTACTGTGTTATAGCGGGGTCCCACTGTACTACTAATAATAATAACTTTTATTCAAGAAGGAGACAATCAGTTGCACTATGTTCTTTGGTTTTGTTTAGAGTTATTATACCAGACCATGTGCTGGTAAATTTTTAATATAGATATGGTTATATGTTGATGTAAAAGGAATATATCCATGATAACTTGACTTCAAGAAGTTAAGAGATTTTGTGGTATCAATGAATATCAGGCTAAATGTGCCAAAAGTGTAACACTAAAAGAAATCATCCCCATGCAGCACAGCTTACAAATCAATGGGTAATACATAATGCTGTGATAGAAAGGATGCAAAATCTGAGTACAAGTCAGATCTAAGCATCTAATAGTATCAAAAGAATGATAATAGTCCATATGGACACAGTATGTTCAGTAGAATGGCTGACATAACCATTTGTACCAGCATCCAAATTTATGTGAGTATATTTTGTTGCTGATGGCAAGACAATCCCCAAGATCCAGTTTTGGCAGTTGCCCCTTACCTAACAACATTTTTTAAATAAATAGTGTTTCATTGAAATAAAACTACACTGAGTTGATAAAACATACATACCATGGAATTGTGTCACCTTTATCAAACAGTAATTATTCTTATTATTCTTATGATTGTTAGAGTAACTAATTGTCCCTCCAAGGTCAGTTAAAATGAGGAAACAAAACACCATGTTAACTATTGTTACCCATTAAGAATGCATTAATATGCAAGAGGTTCAGTACAAAACAAATAGTATTTCAAAATGTATAACCAATGTTGAGTAATATGTACATAAACTGAATTATACCTCATCTTTAAAAGTATTTTGAAACTGCCTGATGCAAAAGTACAGGTAAGTCAGTCACAACCCAAGCTGAGTGAGAACCCAAGCTGAGTGAAAATCCTAGCTGAGTGAGAACCCAATCTGAGTGAGAACCCAAGCTAAGACAGTGGCAAGTATTAGGTCTTATAATTGCAGGCTGAACTATTTATACTGGTAACTTACCTTAAATCCCCACAAAAGTCAGGTTCCTTTTACTTGTTTAAGGTGCTCTGGTTTGATAATCTGCAATTTACACAATATAAGCAGTTACAATCTTGAACCCAAAGAAAATGGATGGGAAAAGGTGGATTTTTAGAAAGGATCAACTTGTCAACACCCCCAGCCAAAAAAATGGGATAGATGCCACCAAAGAACTCTTCTACAGACAGCTGACTGCCAGCTTAATCCAAGATATGGGACATAAACTTGCACTAACTCAGCAATGTATCAATACTGCCATCATCTACATGCACAGATTCTACATGTTCCATTCCTTTACACGCTTTCCACATCAACAGATGGTCCAAGCTTGTATATTCCTGGCAGCCAAAACAGAGGATCAATGGAGAAAAGCTGAACATGTGATCCGAGCAGCTAATGGATGTCTGCATCAAGCAATTGATGTAAAAAATGAGGCCTACCTAAGGCAAGTCAATACCCTGGTCAGCAATGAGGAAATCTTGCTGCAGACTCTAGGTTTTGAGGTTACAGTGACTCATGCCCATACTATTCTTCTCAAGACCTGCCAGCTTATACATGCCAGTAAGGATCTAACCCAAGCATCCTACTTTCTGGCCACTAACTGCCTCCATTTGACCACCTTCTGCCTGCAATACAAACCAAGTCTTGTAGCCTGTATTTGCATTCTTCTGGCCTGTCAATGGTCAAATTGGGACATACCAAAATCAAGTGAAGGAAAAGAATGGTACTATTATGTAGACAAAAATATTACCTTGAAAATGTTGGAAGAATGCATACAAGAATTTCTAAACATCATGGATAAATGCCCGAGCAAGCTGAAGAAAATAATGGAAAATAAGAAGGCTGCAGGAACAAAGCGCACTATCAAAGATGAATTATCAAGCGAGGCCCCACCAATGAAACGCCAGCGACTTGAAAATATCTCTCCTGCTGCAACTATGGCTGGTTCTAGTTCTGGAGGAAAGTCACATGTGAATAGGAGTCTATCTATACCAACTGGTCATGAACAAAAGCTGCATTCACAACAACAATGTAGTACTTCTGTCCTCACCTCTTCCAGAACAGTTAACAAGGTGCAGCAGCAGCAGCCTTCTTCTCAGGCACCCAGTTCATACATCACTAAATCCCATCAAGTAGAGCATATAAAAAGGCTACTGTCAGACAGTGGATCAATGCAAATGGCTTCTTCTTTGGCAGCAGAGTTGCAGACTAAAAGGACAAAACCAAATTCCATGAATGTCAAAGCTTATTTGAATAGAAAGGAGTCGGACCATAAAAATGAAAATGTACAGCCACATGAAAATAAACAACATGTTTTTAAAGTTCCAAACATTCCTACAAATCGGGAGCCTGTGCCAAATATTCAATTTAAAATGGGCATTTCTTCAAATGTTAATACAATTAACAATCTTAAATGTGTATAAATTCAAACAACACTCAGTGCTTTTGAATCTGTGATTTCTTTTTCCTAGCAGAACAATTTGTAAATATTTTTGACAGAAATGTTTCCCCAATTAATGTATAGCTTTATAAAGCTATTGTAATATATTAACCTATGTTTCACGGACAGATATGGCCTTGTCTTGCTTCATAACCACAGACATGAATCTACTTTCATACAGGACTTCAATAGGATTTTAGCATTGTTAACCATGTCTGGACCAATTTTATCGATGTAAAGATTCAAATTGTTATTATCCAGTTGTGCTCTCTTTTGTTGGGTAGTAATCATTGATACCCTAATTTCACCATGTTGACTTCCATGCAATTTTAATGTTTCATTGTGTTTGTGTTGTTATTTAGAAGTAGATCAATTGCAGAGTCTATTCTATCATGTGATTGTGGGAGTCAGGACAGTCTCAAAAAATATTCCACTAAAATATTAATGCAAAGAAACTTTATCATATTAGCACAACTTTATTTAGTGCTTCATATACACCTTAAACAACTGACAAATTCTATCATTTTGTTTTTCAATGGGCGAGAGACTTTCTCTCCTAAAACTTTCAGGTGTATGATAGATCCTATACTAGCGTTTGATACGAAGATATTCATTCAAATGAAAATAACATTTTCCATTGGTTTTGATAATCAGTTATCCTGAAATAGCTGTGATTTGCACTGCATCTGCTTTATCTTCAAATTAGTGCCTCTCAATATGTTTCGGTATCAAGCAACCTTCGTAGGTAATTTAGCTTGTAAGAGAAGACATTGTGCATCATTATTTTTCTTAGAGAAAACATGCACCATTATGTTTTACATTATTGATGCTTCATCATATTTCCATGATATTATGTATTGTTTTAATATTTTCAATGACTTCTTTCTTACAATTATTAACAAGAATGAAAAATTTACTGGTTCATAAAACAAAAAAATATTTAATACTTATTTGGATTTTGATACACTTCTGTACAGAAAATTCCATGTAAATATTAAACTATTCAGATTTTGATACACACCTGTGTGCAGTATTAATATTCCATGTAAATTTTGTATGCATATTATTAAGATTGTTATACACTTGTGTACTCAACAAATTATAATACACTTCTGAAAGAAAGATAAATAAAATCTATTTAAAAGTCTCAATAGCTTTCTTTTTATGGTGTACATTATTAAACAAATCCTCAATAGGCAAATAAATCACCAATCAAATAAGAATGCAGATTTAGTACTGTAATGTATATAATTACATTTCAATTCCATAATTTGCTATACAGTGCAAACCTGTTTTGAGATACTACTCGTGCTGCCAACAAAAATTAGTCACTTAGGTGGTCTCTTGCAACAAGTATTTGCAGGAAGGCAATTTTTCAAGGCTAAACTAAGTTTAAGAAGGTGTGTGTGATTAGGATTTTAAATGTAGCTTTTAAAAAAATTTCAGTCATATCGCTATGATGTTTTGCAGTGTGGCAGTTTATAGTGATGTCTAGCACTGGGGCATCATGCTGCAGACATGTAGCATGATGTCCCACCCAATCACATTATCATGACACCAGGCCAACCAGTCCTAACAATAAATAAGCGCCAAGCGAGATGGCTGTTAGTGCCATTTTTGTGTCAATCTTGGTAATGTACGTCCGGGATTCGAACCCACGACCTCCCGCTTCCGAGGCAGATACTCTAACCACTAGGCCACCAGAGCGGTCAGTTTAAGAAGGAAATATGTCCATAATTACAGTAGATATATTTAATCCTTATTCACAGTTCTTGCCAATGTATTATAAAAATTCATAGGAACCGTGGTGGGCTCTGGTTAGTATGCAGACTAACAAAGGAAAGAGTGCAAGTTTCAATCCTACCATCAGACCAGCCTGGGTTTAGCTATAATTGTGTTTCTGTGTGCAAGGAACATTATACCAATTTCCTCAGCTCTAAATAACCTATCTGTGTTGCCATACCATAATGCACCAAACAAAAACAAAAAAATACATTAAAATCTAGAAATATCTATACTAGCAATAAAGTTATACCAATCATTTACATTTTAATTTTAAGTTCACATGAAGATGATTAGAAAAGGAATTCCAAACTACAGGTAACAATTATCATGTCCACGCTGAACCGTTTCCAGACAGGACAGGGGCATTGTGCAGTCAACCTTGTAAGATGGGGCCAGGCAACTGGCTCTTCTTGTAGTGCGGAGCTCTGCAGACCATGTCACACACTGAACAGCTGCCCACTGACAAAGTTCCCCAGTGGACTGCAGGCTCTGCACCTTGCTGACGATGGTGCTGTTAAATGGCTAGGCATGCACTGCACATGATAAATAATAAATAATAATTCAAGATATTAAAATGGAGGTGGGGTGAGAAAGGTATATCCAGTGATTACAAATGTTTTGGGGTGGTTATCGTTTCAAATACAGTGTTGTTTTACTGTAAAAGTTCATTATTTTCTTAATAAAACTGGTTGGGTGCTCCTAGGTATTTGAAACACACATTCCTTTATTCACATTCAATTTAGTTTGGGAAATTATAGCACTTACAGGTGACACTTATAAGTAAGAACATTTCAATGCTTTGCTAAATTTCAGTGGCAACCTATTAAACAACTAGTCATGTGAGCATGAGTGTTATTCTCCAAATGAACAGAATTCAAAATCATACAAGATATGTAAGCAGCCAAAACAGTGTATACCAATCATGATTTGTTTGGATGCAGCTGAAAGACACTGATGCTATCAGATTTCTGGTCACACTTACTTTTCAAGATAGTTGAAAATAATAATACAGACCTATATAGAAAATAACACATGCTGGACACAGGTTGAAACTTCCACATACAAAATCATCCTTCACAGCAGGGAAAGTCCATTCATGGGAGTTGGCCAAAATCTTTTCTACCTATGCCTTTATCTGTCTGCATACATTTACATATCTGCCTTTGCTGTTCCAACTGTATCAACTTCTAACTCTTTCTAATCTACATATCTATCTAAGGGTATAATTGCATAGCTTTAATTATCAGTATATGGTATTATGGAGCCAACAGAGATACAAAGAAAACAAACGTTTCAATAATTATAATTTGATTTTCTTAAAATACAGCATATTTTATCATTGTTTTACTCATCCTGGGATACTGTAATTGGGGCAAGCTCATATTTTCAAAGGGCAAGTTCAATTTTACAGTCACTTTGTCCTGGGCAAGCTGAATGTTATAAACTTTGTAAATTCCTGCTCAATTCAGTCAATCAATCAGACAATCAAGCAATAATAATAATAATAACAGTTTTATTCAAGAGGGTGACAATCAGTTGCTCTATGTTCTTTAGTTTTGTTTAGAGTAATTATACCAGACCATGTGCTGGTTAATTTTTAATATAAATATGGTTGTATGTTGATGTAAAAGGAATATATCCATGATAACTGGACTTTAAGAAGTTAAGAGAGATTTTGTGGTACCAATGAATATCAGGCTGAATGTGCCAAAAGTGTAACACTAAAAGGAATCATCCCCATGCAGCACAGCTTACAAATCAAATACATAATGCTGTGATAGAAAGGATGCAAAATCTGAGCACAAGTCAGATCTAAGCATCTAATAGTATCAAAAGAATGATAATAGTCCATATGGACACAGTATGTTCAGTAGAAAGGCTGACATAACCATTTGTACCAGCATCCAAATTTATGTGAGTATATTTTGTTGCTGATGGCAAGACAATCCCCAAGATCCAGTTTTGGCAGTTGCCCCTTACCTAACAACATTTTTTAAATAAATAGTGTTTCATTGAAATAAAACTACACTGAGTTGATAAAACATATGTACCATACAATTGTGACACCTTTATCAAACAGCAATTATTATTATTATTCTCAAGATTGTCAGAGTAACTAATTGTCCCTCTAGTGTCAGTTAAAATGAGGAAACAAAACACCATGTTAACTATTGTTACCCATTAAGAATGCATTAATATGCAAGAGGTTCAGTGCAAAACAAATAGTATTTCAAAATGTATAACCAATGTTGAGCACTATGTACATAAAACTGAATTATACCTCATCTTTAAAAGTATTTTGAAACTGCCTGATGCAAAAGTACAGGTAAGTCAGTCACAACCCAAGCTGAGTGAGAACCCAAGCTGAGTGAAAATCCTAGCTGAGTGAGAACCCAATCTGAGTGAGAACCCAAGCTAAGACAGTGGCAAGTATTAGGTCTTATAATTGCAGGCTGAACTATTTATACTGGTAACTTACCTTAAATCCCCACAAAAGTCAGGTTCCTTTTACTTGTTTAAGGTGCTCTGGTTTGATAATCTGCAATTTACACAATATAAGCAGTTACAATCTTGAACCCAAAGAAAATGGATGGGAAAAGGTGGATTTTTAGAAAGGATCAACTTGTCAACACCCCCAGCCAAAAAAATGGGATAGATGCCACCAAAGAACTCTTCTACAGACAGCTGACTGCCAGCTTAATCCAAGATATGGGACATAAACTTGCACTAACTCAGCAATGTATCAATACTGCCATCATCTACATGCACAGATTCTACATGTTCCATTCCTTTACACGCTTTCCACATCAACAGATGGTCCAAGCTTGTATATTCCTGGCAGCCAAAACAGAGGATCAATGGAGAAAAGCTGAACATGTGATCCGAGCAGCTAATGGATGTCTGCATCAAGCAATTGATGTAAAAAATGAGGCCTACCTAAGGCAAGTCAATACCCTGGTCAGCAATGAGGAAATCTTGCTGCAGACTCTAGGTTTTGAGGTTACAGTGACTCATGCCCATACTATTCTTCTCAAGACCTGCCAGCTTATACATGCCAGTAAGGATCTAACCCAAGCATCCTACTTTCTGGCCACTAACTGCCTCCATTCGACCACCTTCTGCCTGCAGTACAAACCAAGTCTTGTAGCCTGTATTTGCATTCTTCTGGCCTGTCAATGGTCAAATTGGGACATACCAAAATCAAGTGAAGGAAAAGAATGGTACTATTATGTAGACAAAAATATTACCTTGAAAATGTTGGAAGAATGCATACAAGAATTTCTAAACATCATGGATAAATGCCCGAGCAAGCTGAAGAAAATAATGGAAAATAAGAAGGCTGCAGGAACAAAGCGCACTATCAAAGATGAATTATCAAGCGAGGCCCCACCAATGAAACGCCAGCGACTTGAAAATATCTCTCCTGCTGCAACTATGGCTGGTTCTAGTTCTGGAGGAAAGTCACATGTGAATAGGAGTCTATCTATACCAACTGGTCATGAACAAAAGCTGCATTCACAACAACAATGTAGTACTTCTGTCCTCACCTCTTCCAGAACAGTTAACAAGGTGCAGCAGCAGCAGCCTTCTTCTCAGGCACCCAGTTCATACATCACTAAATCCCATCAAGTAGAGCATATAAAAAGGCTACTGTCAGACAGTGGATCAATGCAAATGGCTTCTTCTTTGGCAGCAGAGTTGCAGACTAAAAGGACAAAACCAAATTCCATGAATGTCAAAGCTTATTTGAATAGAAAGGAGTCGGACCATAAAAATGAAAATGTACAGCCACATGAAAATAAACAACATGTTTTTAAAGTTCCAAACATTCCTACAAATCGGGAGCCTGTGCCAAATATTCAATTTAAAATGGGCATTTCTTCAAATGTTAATACAATTAACAATCTTAAATGTGTATAAATTCAAACAACACTCAGTGCTTTTGAATCTGTGATTTCTTTTTCCTAGCAGAACAATTTGTAAATATTTTTGACAGAAATGTTTCCCCAATTAATGTATAGCTTTATAAAGCTATTGTAATATATTAACCTATGTTTCACTGACAGATATGGCCTTGTCTTGCTTCATAACCACAGACATGAATCTACTTTCATACAGGACTTCAATAGGATTTTAGCATTGTTAACCATGTCTGGACCAATTTTATCGATGTAAAGATTCAAATTGTTATTATCCAGTTGTGCTCTCTTTTGTTGGGTAGTAATCATTGATACCCTAATTTCACCATGTTGACTTCCATGCAATTTTAATGTTTCATTGTGTTTGTGTTGTTATTTAGAAGTAGATCAATTGCAGAGTCTATTCTATCATGTGATTGTGGGAGTCAGGACAGTCTCAAAAAATATTCCACTAAAATATTAATGCAAAGAAACTTTATCATATTAGCACAACTTTATTTAGTGCTTCATATACACCTTAAACAACTGACAAATTCTATCATTTTGTTTTTCAATGGGCGAGAGACTTTCTCTCCTAAAACTTTCAGGTGTATGATAGATCCTATACTAGCGTTTGATACGAAGATATTCATTCAAATGAAAATAACATTTTCCATTGGTTTTGATAATCAGTTATCCTGAAATAGCTGTGATTTGCACTGCATCTGCTTTATCTTCAAATTAGTGCCTCTCAATATGTTTCGGTATCAAGCAACCTTCGTAGGTAATTTAGCTTGTAAGAGAAGACATTGTGCATCATTATTTTTCTTAGAGAAAACATGCACCATTATGTTTTACATTATTGATGCTTCATCATATTTCCATGATATTATGTATTGTTTTAATATTTTCAATGACTTCTTTCTTACAATTATTAACAAGAATGAAAAATTTACTGGTTCATAAAACAAAAAAATATTTAATACTTATTTGGATTTTGATACACTTCTGTACAGAAAATTCCATGTAAATATTAAACTATTCAGATTTTGATACACACCTGTGTGCAGTATTAATATTCCATGTAAATTTTGTATGCATATTATTAAGATTGTTATACACTTGTGTACTCAACAAATTATAATACACTTCTGAAAGAAAGATAAATAAAATCTATTTAAAAGTCTCAATAGCTTTCTTTTTATGGTGTACATTATTAAACAAATCCTCAATAGGCAAATAAATCACCAATCAAATAAGAATGCAGATTTAGTACTGTAATGTATATAATTACATTTCAATTCCATAATTTGCTATACAGTGCAAACCTGTTTTGAGATACTACTCGTGCTGCCAACAAAAATTAGTCACTTAGGTGGTCTCTTGCAACAAGTATTTGCAGGAAGGCAATTTTTCAAGGCTAAACTAAGTTTAAGAAGGTGTGTGTGATTAGGATTTTAAATGTAGCTTTTAAAAAAATTTCAGTCATATCGCTATGATGTTTTGCAGTGTGGCAGTTTATAGTGATGTCTAGCACTGGGGCATCATGCTGCAGACATGTAGCATGATGTCCCACCCAATCACATTATCATGACACCAGGCCAACCAGTCCTAACAATAAATAAGCGCCAAGCGAGATGGCTGTTAGTGCCATTTTTGTGTCAATCTTGGTAATGTACGTCCGGGATTCGAACCCACGACCTCCCGCTTCCGAGGCAGATACTCTAACCACTAGGCCACCAGAGCGGTCAGTTTAAGAAGGAAATATGTCCATAATTACAGTAGATATATTTAATCCTTATTCACAGTTCTTGCCAATGTATTATAAAAATTCATAGGAACCGTGGTGGGCTCTGGTTAGTATGCAGACTAACAAAGGAAAGAGTGCAAGTTTCAATCCTACCATCAGACCAGCCTGGGTTTAGCTATAATTGTGTTTCTGTGTGCAAGGAACATTATACCAATTTCCTCAGCTCTAAATAACCTATCTGTGTTGCCATACCATAATGCACCAAACAAAAACAAAAAAATACATTAAAATCTAGAAATATCTATACTAGCAATAAAGTTATACCAATCATTTACATTTTAATTTTAAGTTCACATGAAGATGATTAGAAAAGGAATTCCAAACTACAGGTAACAATTATCATGTCCACGCTGAACCGTTTCCAGACAGGACAGGGGCATTGTGCAGTCAACCTTGTAAGATGGGGCCAGGCAACTGGCTCTTCTTGTAGTGCGGAGCTCTGCAGACCATGTCACACACTGAACAGCTGCCCACTGACAAAGTTCCCCAGTGGACTGCAGGCTCTGCACCTTGCTGACGATGGTGCTGTTAAATGGCTAGGCATGCACTGCACATGATAAATAATAAATAATAATTCAAGATATTAAAATGGAGGTGGGGTGAGAAAGGTATATCCAGTGATTACAAATGTTTTGGGGTGGTTATCGTTTCAAATACAGTGTTGTTTTACTGTAAAAGTTCATTATTTTCTTAATAAAACTGGTTGGGTGCTCCTAGGTATTTGAAACACACATTCCTTTATTCACATTCAATTTAGTTTGGGAAATTATAGCACTTACAGGTGACACTTATAAGTAAGAACATTTCAATGCTTTGCTAAATTTCAGTGGCAACCTATTAAACAACTAGTCATGTGAGCATGAGTGTTATTCTCCAAATGAACAGAATTCAAAATCATACAAGATATGTAAGAAGCCAAAACAGTGTATACCAATCATGATTTGTTTGGATGCAGCTGAAAGACACTGATGCTATCAGATTTCTGGTCACACTTACTTTTCAAGATAGTTGAAAATAATAATACAGACCTATATAGAAAATAACACATGCTGGACACAGGTTGAAACTTCCACATACAAAATCATCCTTCACAGCAGGGAAAGTCCATTCATGGGAGTTGGCCAAAATCTTTTCTACCTATGCCTTTATCTGTCTGCATACATTTACATATCTGCCTTTGCTGTTCCAACTGTATCAACTTCTAACTCTTTCTAATCTACATATCTATCTAAGGGTATAATTGCATAGCTTTAATTATCAGTATATGGTATTATGGAGCCAACAGAGATACAAAGAAAACAAACGTTTCAATAATTATAATTTGATTTTCTTAAAATACAGCATATTTTATCATTGTTTTACTCATCCTGGGATACTGTAATTGGGGCAAGCTCATATTTTCAAAGGGCAAGTTCAATTTTACAGTCACTTTGTCCTGGGCAAGCTGAATGTTATAAACTTTGTAAATTCCTGCTCAATTCAGTCAATCAATCAGACAATCAAGCAATAATAATAATAATAACAGTTTTATTCAAGAGGGTGACAATCAGTTGCTCTATGTTCTTTAGTTTTGTTTAGAGTAATTATACCAGACCATGTGCTGGTTAATTTTTAATATAAATATGGTTGTATGTTGATGTAAAAGGAATATATCCATGATAACTGGACTTTAAGAAGTTAAGAGAGATTTTGTGGTACCAATGAATATCAGGCTGAATGTGCCAAAAGTGTAACACTAAAAGGAATCATCCCCATGCAGCACAGCTTACAAATCAAATACATAATGCTGTGATAGAAAGGATGCAAAATCTGAGCACAAGTCAGATCTAAGCATCTAATAGTATCAAAAGAATGATAATAGTCCATATGGACACAGTATGTTCAGTAGAAAGGCTGACATAACCATTTGTACCAGCATCCAAATTTATGTGAGTATATTTTGTTGCTGATGGCAAGACAATCCCCAAGATCCAGTTTTGGCAGTTGCCCCTTACCTAACAACATTTTTTAAATAAATAGTGTTTCATTGAAATAAAACTACACTGAGTTGATAAAACATATGTACCATACAATTGTGACACCTTTATCAAACAGCAATTATTATTATTATTCTCAAGATTGTCAGAGTAACTAATTGTCCCTCTAGTGTCAGTTAAAATGAGGAAACAAAACACCATGTTAACTATTGTTACCCATTAAGAATGCATTAATATGCAAGAGGTTCAGTGCAAAACAAATAGTATTTCAAAATGTATAACCAATGTTGAGCACTATGTACATAAAACTGAATTATACCTCATCTTTAAAAGTATTTTGAAACTGCCTGATGCAAAAGTACAGGTAAGTCAGTCACAACCCAAGCTGAGTGAGAACCCAAGCTGAGTGAAAATCCTAGCTGAGTGAGAACCCAATCTGAGTGAGAACCCAAGCTAAGACAGTGGCAAGTATTAGGTCTTATAATTGCAGGCTGAACTATTTATACTGGTAACTTACCTTAAATCCCCACAAAAGTCAGGTTCCTTTTACTTGTTTAAGGTGCTCTGGTTTGATAATCTGCAATTTACACAATATAAGCAGTTACAATCTTGAACCCAAAGAAAATGGATGGGAAAAGGTGGATTTTTAGAAAGGATCAACTTGTCAACACCCCCAGCCAAAAAAATGGGATAGATGCCACCAAAGAACTCTTCTACAGACAGCTGACTGCCAGCTTAATCCAAGATATGGGACATAAACTTGCACTAACTCAGCAATGTATCAATACTGCCATCATCTACATGCACAGATTCTACATGTTCCATTCCTTTACACGCTTTCCACATCAACAGATGGTCCAAGCTTGTATATTCCTGGCAGCCAAAACAGAGGATCAATGGAGAAAAGCTGAACATGTGATCCGAGCAGCTAATGGATGTCTGCATCAAGCAATTGATGTAAAAAATGAGGCCTACCTAAGGCAAGTCAATACCCTGGTCAGCAATGAGGAAATCTTGCTGCAGACTCTAGGTTTTGAGGTTACAGTGACTCATGCCCATACTATTCTTCTCAAGACCTGCCAGCTTATACATGCCAGTAAGGATCTAACCCAAGCATCCTACTTTCTGGCCACTAACTGCCTCCATTCGACCACCTTCTGCCTGCAGTACAAACCAAGTCTTGTAGCCTGTATTTGCATTCTTCTGGCCTGTCAATGGTCAAATTGGGACATACCAAAATCAAGTGAAGGAAAAGAATGGTACTATTATGTAGACAAAAATATTACCTTGAAAATGTTGGAAGAATGCATACAAGAATTTCTAAACATCATGGATAAATGCCCGAGCAAGCTGAAGAAAATAATGGAAAATAAGAAGGCTGCAGGAACAAAGCGCACTATCAAAGATGAATTATCAAGCGAGGCCCCACCAATGAAACGCCAGCGACTTGAAAATATCTCTCCTGCTGCAACTATGGCTGGTTCTAGTTCTGGAGGAAAGTCACATGTGAATAGGAGTCTATCTATACCAACTGGTCATGAACAAAAGCTGCATTCACAACAACAATGTAGTACTTCTGTCCTCACCTCTTCCAGAACAGTTAACAAGGTGCAGCAGCAGCAGCCTTCTTCTCAGGCACCCAGTTCATACATCACTAAATCCCATCAAGTAGAGCATATAAAAAGGCTACTGTCAGACAGTGGATCAATGCAAATGGCTTCTTCTTTGGCAGCAGAGTTGCAGACTAAAAGGACAAAACCAAATTCCATGAATGTCAAAGCTTATTTGAATAGAAAGGAGTCGGACCATAAAAATGAAAATGTACAGCCACATGAAAATAAACAACATGTTTTTAAAGTTCCAAACATTCCTACAAATCGGGAGCCTGTGCCAAATATTCAATTTAAAATGGGCATTTCTTCAAATGTTAATACAATTAACAATCTTAAATGTGTATAAATTCAAACAACACTCAGTGCTTTTGAATCTGTGATTTCTTTTTCCTAGCAGAACAATTTGTAAATATTTTTGACAGAAATGTTTCCCCAATTAATGTATAGCTTTATAAAGCTATTGTAATATATTAACCTATGTTTCACTGACAGATATGGCCTTGTCTTGCTTCATAACCACAGACATGAATCTACTTTCATACAGGACTTCAATAGGATTTTAGCATTGTTAACCATGTCTGGACCAATTTTATCGATGTAAAGATTCAAATTGTTATTATCCAGTTGTGCTCTCTTTTGTTGGGTAGTAATCATTGATACCCTAATTTCACCATGTTGACTTCCATGCAATTTTAATGTTTCATTGTGTTTGTGTTGTTATTTAGAAGTAGATCAATTGCAGAGTCTATTCTATCATGCGATTGTGGGAGTCAGGACAGTCTCTAAAAATATTCCACTAAAATATTAATGCAAAGAAACTTTATCATATTAGCACAACTTTATTTAGTGCTTCATATACACCTTAAACAACTGACAAATTCTATCATTTTGTTTTTCAATGGGCGAGAGACTTTCTCTCCTAAAACTTTCAGGTGTATGATAGATCCTATACTAGCGTTTGATACGAAGATATTCATTCAAATGAAAATAACATTTTCCATTGGTTTTGATAATCAGTTATCCTGAAATAGCTGTGATTTGCACTGCATCTGCTTTATCTTCAAATTAGTGCCTCTCAATATGTTTCGGTATCAAGCAACCTTCGTAGGTAATTTAGCTTGTAAGAGAAGACATTGTGCATCATTATTTTTCTTAGAGAAAACATGCACCATTATGTTTTACATTATTGATGCTTCATCATATTTCCATGATATTCTGTATTGTTTTAATATTTTCAATGACTTCTTTCTTACAATTATTAACAAGAATGAAAAATTTACTGGTTCATAAAACAAAAAAATATTTAATACTTATTTGGATTTTGATACACTTCTGTACAGAAAATTCCATGTAAATATTAACAAACTATTCAGATTTTGATACACACCTGTGTGCAGTATTAATATTCCATGTAAATTTTGTATGCATATTATTAAGATTGTTATACACTTGTGTACTCAACAAATTATAATACACTTCTGAAAGAAAGATAAATAAAATCTATTTAAAAGTCTCAATAGCTTTCTTTTTATGGTGTACATTATTAAACAAATCCTCAATAGGCAAATAAATCACCAATCAAATAAGAATGCAGATTTAGTACTGTAATGTATATAATTACATTTCAATTCCATAATTTGCTATACAGTGCAAACCTGTTTTGAGATACTACTCGTGCTGCCAACAAAAATTAGTCACTTAGGTGGTCTCTTGCAACAAGTATTTGCAGGAAGGCAATTTTTCAAGGCTAAACTAAGTTTAAGAAGGTGTGTGTGATTAGGATTTTAAATGTAGCTTTTAAAAAAATTTCAGTCATATCGCTATGATGTTTTGCAGTGTGGCAGTTTATAGTGATGTCTAGCACTGGGGCATCATGCTGCAGACATGTAGCATGATGTCCCACCCAATCACATTATCATGACACCAGGCCAACCAGTCCTAACAATAAATAAGCGCCAAGCGAGATGGCTGTTAGTGCCATTTTTGTGTCAATCTTGGTAATGTACGTCCGGGATTCGAACCCACGACCTCCCGCTTCCGAGGCAGATACTCTAACCACTAGGCCACCAGAGCGGTCAGTTTAAGAAGGAAATATGTCCATAATTACAGTAGATATATTTAATCCTTATTCACAGTTCTTGCCAATGTATTATAAAAATTCATAGGAACCGTGGTGGGCTCTGGTTAGTATGCAGACTAACAAAGGAAAGAGTGCAAGTTTCAATCCTACCATCAGACCAGCCTGGGTTTAGCTATAATTGTGTTTCTGTGTGCAAGGAACATTATACCAATTTCCTCAGCTCTAAATAACCTATCTGTGTTGCCATACCATAATGCACCAAACAAAAACAAAAAAATACATTAAAATCTAGAAATATCTATACTAGCAATAAAGTTATACCAATCATTTACATTTTAATTTTAAGTTCACATGAAGATGATTAGAAAAGGAATTCCAAACTACAGGTAACAATTATCATGTCCACGCTGAACCGTTTCCAGACAGGACAGGGGCATTGTGCAGTCAACCTTGTAAGATGGGGCCAGGCAACTGGCTCTTCTTGTAGTGCGGAGCTCTGCAGACCATGTCACACACTGAACAGCTGCCCACTGACAAAGTTCCCCAGTGGACTGCAGGCTCTGCACCTTGCTGACGATGGTGCTGTTAAATGGCTAGGCATGCCCTGCACATGATAAATAATAAATAATAATTCAAGATATTAAAATGGAGGTGGGGTGAGAAAGGTATATCCAGTGATTACAAATGTTTTGGGGTGGTTATCGTTTCAAATACAGTGTTGTTTTACTGTAAAAGTTCATTATTTTCTTAATAAAACTGGTTGGGTGCTCCTAGGTATTTGAAACACACATTCCTTTATTCACATTCAATTTAGTTTGGGAAATTATAGCACTTACAGGTGACACTTATAAGTAAGAACATTTCAATGCTTTGCTAAATTTCAGTGGCAACCTATTAAACAACTAGTCATGTGAGCATGAGTGTTATTCTCCAAATGAACAGAATTCAAAATCATACAAGATATGTAAGAAGCCAAAACAGTGTATACCAATCATGATTTGTTTGGATGCAGCTGAAAGACACTGATGCTATCAGATTTCTGGTCACACTTACTTTTCAAGATAGTTGAAAATAATAATACAGACCTATATAGAAAATAACACATGCTGGACACAGGTTGAAACTTCCACATACAAAATCATCCTTCACAGCAGGGAAAGTCCATTCATGGGAGTTGGCCAAAATCTTTTCTACCTATGCCTTTATCTGTCTGCATACATTTACATATCTGCCTTTGCTGTTCCAACTGTATCAACTTCTAACTCTTTCTAATCTACATATCTATCTAAGGGTATAATTGCATAGCTTTAATTATCAGTATATGGTATTATGGAGCCAACAGAGATACAAAGAAAACAAACGTTTCAATAATTATAATTTGATTTTCTTAAAATACAGCATATTTTATCATTGTTTTACTCATCCTGGGATACTGTAATTGGGGCAAGCTCATATTTTCAAAGGGCAAGTTCAATTTTACAGTCACTTTGTCCTGGGCAAGCTGAATGTTATAAACTTTGTAAATTCCTGCTCAATTCAGTCAATCAATCAGACAATCAAGCAATAATAATAATAATAACAGTTTTATTCAAGAGGGTGACAATCAGTTGCTCTATGTTCTTTAGTTTTGTTTAGAGTAATTATACCAGACCATGTGCTGGTTAATTTTTAATATAAATATGGTTGTATGTTGATGTAAAAGGAATATATCCATGATAACTGGACTTTAAGAAGTTAAGAGAGATTTTGTGGTACCAATGAATATCAGGCTGAATGTGCCAAAAGTGTAACACTAAAAGGAATCATCCCCATGCAGCACAGCTTACAAATCAAATACATAATGCTGTGATAGAAAGGATGCAAAATCTGAGCACAAGTCAGATCTAAGCATCTAATAGTATCAAAAGAATGATAATAGTCCATATGGACACAGTATGTTCAGTAGAAAGGCTGACATAACCATTTGTACCAGCATCCAAATTTATGTGAGTATATTTTGTTGCTGATGGCAAGACAATCCCCAAGATCCAGTTTTGGCAGTTGCCCCTTACCTAACAACATTTTTTAAATAAATAGTGTTTCATTGAAATAAAACTACACTGAGTTGATAAAACATATGTACCATACAATTGTGACACCTTTATCAAACAGCAATTATTATTATTATTCTCAAGATTGTCAGAGTAACTAATTGTCCCTCTAGTGTCAGTTAAAATGAGGAAACAAAACACCATGTTAACTATTGTTACCCATTAAGAATGCATTAATATGCAAGAGGTTCAGTGCAAAACAAATAGTATTTCAAAATGTATAACCAATGTTGAGCACTATGTACATAAAACTGAATTATACCTCATCTTTAAAAGTATTTTGAAACTGCCTGATGCAAAAGTACAGGTAAGTCAGTCACAACCCAAGCTGAGTGAGAACCCAAGCTGAGTGAAAATCCTAGCTGAGTGAGAACCCAATCTGAGTGAGAACCCAAGCTAAGACAGTGGCAAGTATTAGGTCTTATAATTGCAGGCTGAACTATTTATACTGGTAACTTACCTTAAATCCCCACAAAAGTCAGGTTCCTTTTACTTGTTTAAGGTGCTCTGGTTTGATAATCTGCAATTTACACAATATAAGCAGTTACAATCTTGAACCCAAAGAAAATGGATGGGAAAAGGTGGATTTTTAGAAAGGATCAACTTGTCAACACCCCCAGCCAAAAAAATGGGATAGATGCCACCAAAGAACTCTTCTACAGACAGCTGACTGCCAGCTTAATCCAAGATATGGGACATAAACTTGCACTAACTCAGCAATGTATCAATACTGCCATCATCTACATGCACAGATTCTACATGTTCCATTCCTTTACACGCTTTCCACATCAACAGATGGTCCAAGCTTGTATATTCCTGGCAGCCAAAACAGAGGATCAATGGAGAAAAGCTGAACATGTGATCCGAGCAGCTAATGGATGTCTGCATCAAGCAATTGATGTAAAAAATGAGGCCTACCTAAGGCAAGTCAATACCCTGGTCAGCAATGAGGAAATCTTGCTGCAGACTCTAGGTTTTGAGGTTACAGTGACTCATGCCCATACTATTCTTCTCAAGACCTGCCAGCTTATACATGCCAGTAAGGATCTAACCCAAGCATCCTACTTTCTGGCCACTAACTGCCTCCATTCGACCACCTTCTGCCTGCAGTACAAACCAAGTCTTGTAGCCTGTATTTGCATTCTTCTGGCCTGTCAATGGTCAAATTGGGACATACCAAAATCAAGTGAAGGAAAAGAATGGTACTATTATGTAGACAAAAATATTACCTTGAAAATGTTGGAAGAATGCATACAAGAATTTCTAAACATCATGGATAAATGCCCGAGCAAGCTGAAGAAAATAATGGAAAATAAGAAGGCTGCAGGAACAAAGCGCACTATCAAAGATGAATTATCAAGCGAGGCCCCACCAATGAAACGCCAGCGACTTGAAAATATCTCTCCTGCTGCAACTATGGCTGGTTCTAGTTCTGGAGGAAAGTCACATGTGAATAGGAGTCTATCTATACCAACTGGTCATGAACAAAAGCTGCATTCACAACAACAATGTAGTACTTCTGTCCTCACCTCTTCCAGAACAGTTAACAAGGTGCAGCAGCAGCAGCCTTCTTCTCAGGCACCCAGTTCATACATCACTAAATCCCATCAAGTAGAGCATATAAAAAGGCTACTGTCAGACAGTGGATCAATGCAAATGGCTTCTTCTTTGGCAGCAGAGTTGCAGACTAAAAGGACAAAACCAAATTCCATGAATGTCAAAGCTTATTTGAATAGAAAGGAGTCGGACCATAAAAATGAAAATGTACAGCCACATGAAAATAAACAACATGTTTTTAAAGTTCCAAACATTCCTACAAATCGGGAGCCTGTGCCAAATATTCAATTTAAAATGGGCATTTCTTCAAATGTTAATACAATTAACAATCTTAAATGTGTATAAATTCAAACAACACTCAGTGCTTTTGAATCTGTGATTTCTTTTTCCTAGCAGAACAATTTGTAAATATTTTTGACAGAAATGTTTCCCCAATTAATGTATAGCTTTATAAAGCTATTGTAATATATTAACCTATGTTTCACTGACAGATATGGCCTTGTCTTGCTTCATAACCACAGACATGAATCTACTTTCATACAGGACTTCAATAGGATTTTAGCATTGTTAACCATGTCTGGACCAATTTTATCGATGTAAAGATTCAAATTGTTATTATCCAGTTGTGCTCTCTTTTGTTGGGTAGTAATCATTGATACCCTAATTTCACCATGTTGACTTCCATGCAATTTTAATGTTTCATTGTGTTTGTGTTGTTATTTAGAAGTAGATCAATTGCAGAGTCTATTCTATCATGCGATTGTGGGAGTCAGGACAGTCTCTAAAAATATTCCACTAAAATATTAATGCAAAGAAACTTTATCATATTAGCACAACTTTATTTAGTGCTTCATATACACCTTAAACAACTGACAAATTCTATCATTTTGTTTTTCAATGGGCGAGAGACTTTCTCTCCTAAAACTTTCAGGTGTATGATAGATCCTATACTAGCGTTTGATACGAAGATATTCATTCAAATGAAAATAACATTTTCCATTGGTTTTGATAATCAGTTATCCTGAAATAGCTGTGATTTGCACTGCATCTGCTTTATCTTCAAATTAGTGCCTCTCAATATGTTTCGGTATCAAGCAACCTTCGTAGGTAATTTAGCTTGTAAGAGAAGACATTGTGCATCATTATTTTTCTTAGAGAAAACATGCACCATTATGTTTTACATTATTGATGCTTCATCATATTTCCATGATATTCTGTATTGTTTTAATATTTTCAATGACTTCTTTCTTACAATTATTAACAAGAATGAAAAATTTACTGGTTCATAAAACAAAAAAATATTTAATACTTATTTGGATTTTGATACACTTCTGTACAGAAAATTCCATGTAAATATTAACAAACTATTCAGATTTTGATACACACCTGTGTGCAGTATTAATATTCCATGTAAATTTTGTATGCATATTATTAAGATTGTTATACACTTGTGTACTCAACAAATTATAATACACTTCTGAAAGAAAGATAAATAAAATCTATTTAAAAGTCTCAATAGCTTTCTTTTTATGGTGTACATTATTAAACAAATCCTCAATAGGCAAATAAATCACCAATCAAATAAGAATGCAGATTTAGTACTGTAATGTATATAATTACATTTCAATTCCATAATTTGCTATACAGTGCAAACCTGTTTTGAGATACTACTCGTGCTGCCAACAAAAATTAGTCACTTAGGTGGTCTCTTGCAACAAGTATTTGCAGGAAGGCAATTTTTCAAGGCTAAACTAAGTTTAAGAAGGTGTGTGTGATTAGGATTTTAAATGTAGCTTTTAAAAAAATTTCAGTCATATCGCTATGATGTTTTGCAGTGTGGCAGTTTATAGTGATGTCTAGCACTGGGGCATCATGCTGCAGACATGTAGCATGATGTCCCACCCAATCACATTATCATGACACCAGGCCAACCAGTCCTAACAATAAATAAGCGCCAAGCGAGATGGCTGTTAGTGCCATTTTTGTGCCAATCTTGGTAATGTACGTCCGGGATTCGAACCCACGACCTCCCGCTTCCGAGGCAGATACTCTAACCACTAGGCCACCAGAGCGGTCAGTTTAAGAAGGAAATATGTCCATAATTACAGTAGATATATTTAATCCTTATTCACAGTTCTTGCCAATGTATTATAAAAATTCATAGGAACTGTGGTGGGCTCTGGTTAGTATGCAGACTAACAAAGGAAAGAGTGCAAGTTTCAATCCTACCATCAGACCAGCCTGGGTTTAGCTATAATTGTGTTTCTGTGTGCAAGGAACATTATACCAATTTCCTCAGCTCTAAATAACCTATCTGTGTTGCCATACCATAATGCACCAAACAAAAACAAAAAAATACATTAAAATCTAGAAATATCTATACTAGCAATAAAGTTATACCAATCATTTACATTTTAATTTTAAGTTCACATGAAGATGATTAGAAAAGGAATTCCAAACTACAGGTAACAATTATCATGTCCACGCTGAACCGTTTCCAGACAGGACAGGGGCATTGTGCAGTCAACCTTGTAAGATGGGGCCAGGCAACTGGCTCTTCTTGTAGTGCGGAGCTCTGCATACCATGTCACACACTGAACAGCTGCCCACTGACAAAGTTCCCCAGTGGACTGCAGGCTCTGCACCTTGCTGACGATGGTGCTGTTAAATGGCTAGGCATGCACTGCACATGATAAATAATAAATAATAATTCCAGATATTAAAATGGAGGTGGGGTGAGAAAGGTATATCCAGTGATTACAAATGTTTTGGGGTGGTTATCGTTTCAAATACAGTGTTGTTTTACTGTAAAAGTTCATTATTTTCTTAATAAAACTGGTTGGGTGCTCCTAGGTATTTGAAACACACATTCCTTTATTCACATTCAATTTAGTTTGGGAAATTATAGCACTTACAGGTGACACTTATAAGTAAGAACATTTCAATGCTTTGCTAAATTTCAGTGGCAACCTATTAAACAACTAGTCATGTGAGCATGAGTGTTATTCTCCAAATGAACAGAATTCAAAATCATACAAGATATGTAAGCAGCCAAAACAGTGTATACCAATCATGATCTGTTTGGATGCAGCTGAAAGACATTGATGCTATCAGATTTCTGGTCACACTTACTTTTCAAGATAGTTGAAAATAATCATACAGACCTATATAGAAAATAACACATGTTGGACACAGGTTGAAACTTCCACATACAAAATCATCCTTCACAGCAGGGAAAGTCCATTCATGGGAGTTGGCCAAAATCTTTTCTACCTATGCCTTTATCTGTCTGCATACATTTACATATCTGCCTTTGCTGTTCCAACTGTATCAACTTCTAACTCTTTCTAATCTACATATCTATCTAAGGGTATAATTACATAGCTTTAATTATCAGTATATGGTATTATGGAGCCAACAGAGATACAAAGAAAACAAACGTTTCAATAATTATAATTTGATTTTCTTAAAATACAGCATATTTTATCATTGTTTTACTCATCCTGGGATACTGTAATTGGGGCAAGCTCATATTTTCAAAGGGCAAGTTCAATTTTACAGTCACTTTGTCCTGGGCAAGCTGAATGTTATAAACTTTGTAAATTCCTGCTCAATTCAGTCAATCAATCAGACAATCAAGCAATAATAATAATAATAACAGTTTTATTCAAGAGGGTGACAATCAGTTGCTCTATGTTCTTTAGTTTTGTTTAGAGTAATTATACCAGACCATGTGCTGGTTAATTTTTAATATAAATATGGTTGCATGTTGATGTAAAAGGAATATATCCATGATAACTGGACTTTAAGAAGTTAAGAGAGATTTTGTGGTACCAATGAATATCAGGCTGAATGTGCCAAAAGTGTAACACTAAAAGGAATCATCCCCATGCAGCACAGCTTACAAATCAAATACATAATGCTGTGATAGAAAGGATGCAAAATCTGAGCACAAGTCAGATCTAAGCATCTAACAGTATCAAAAGAATGATAATAGTCCATATGGACACAGTATGTTCAGTAGAAAGGCTGACATAACCATTTGTACCAGCATCCAAATTTATGTGAGTATATTTTGTTGCTGATGGCAAGACAATCCCCAAGATCCAGTTTTGGCAGTTGCCCCTTACCTAACAACATTTTTTAAATAAATAGTGTTTCATTGAAATAAAACTACACTGAGTTGATAAAACATATGTACCATACAATTGTGACACCTTTATCAAACAGTAATTATTATTATTATTCTCAAGATTGTCAGAGTAACTAATTGTCCCTCTAGTGTCAGTTAAAATGAGGAAACAAAACACCATGTTAACTATTGTTACCCATTAAGAATGCATTAATATGCAAGAGGTTCAGTGCAAAACAAATAGTATTTCAAAATGTATAACCAATGTTGAGCACTATGTACATAAAACTGAATTATACCTCATCTTTAAAAGTATTTTGAAACTGCCTGATGCAAAAGTACAGGTAAGTCAGTCACAACCCAAGCTGAGTGAGAACCCAAGCTGAGTGAAAATCCTAGCTGAGTGAGAACCCAATCTGAGTGAGAACCCAAGCTAAGACAGTGGCAAGTATTAGGTCTTATAATTGCAGGCTGAACTATTTATACTGGTAACTTACCTTAAATCCCCACAAAAGTCAGGTTCCTTTTACTTGTTTAAGGTGCTCTGGTTTGATAATCTGCAATTTACACAATATAAGCAGTTACAATCTTGAACCCAAAGAAAATGGATGGGAAAAGGTGGATTTTTAGAAAGGATCAACTTGTCAACACCCCCAGCCAAAAAAATGGGATAGATGCCACCAAAGAACTCTTCTACAGACAGCTGACTGCCAGCTTAATCCAAGATATGGGACATAAACTTGCACTAACTCAGCAATGTATCAATACTGCCATCATCTACATGCACAGATTCTACATGTTCCATTCCTTTACACGCTTTCCACATCAACAGATGGTCCAAGCTTGTATATTCCTGGCAGCCAAAACAGAGGATCAATGGAGAAAAGCTGAACATGTGATCCGAGCAGCTAATGGATGTCTGCATCAAGCAATTGATGTAAAAAATGAGGCCTACCTAAGGCAAGTCAATACCCTGGTCAGCAATGAGGAAATCTTGCTGCAGACTCTAGGTTTTGAGGTTACAGTGACTCATGCCCATACTATTCTTCTCAAGACCTGCCAGCTTATACATGCCAGTAAGGATCTAACCCAAGCATCCTACTTTCTGGCCACTAACTGCCTCCATTTGACCACCTTCTGCCTGCAGTACAAACCCAGTCTTGTAGCCTGTATTTGCATTCTTCTGGCCTGTCAATGGTCAAATTGGGACATACCAAAATCAAGTGAAGGAAAAGAATGGTACTATTATGTAGACAAAAATATTACCTTGAAAATGTTGGAAGAATGCATACAAGAATTTCTAAACATCATGGATAAATGCCCGAGCAAGCTGAAGAAAATAATGGAAAATAAGAAGGCTGCAGGAACAAAGCGCACTATCAAAGATGAATTATCAAGCGAGGCCCCACCAATGAAACGCCAGCGACTTGAAAATATCTCTCCTGCTGCAACTATGGCTGGTTCTAGTTCTGGAGGAAAGTCACATGTGAATAGGAGTCTATCTATACCAACTGGTCATGAACAAAAGCTGCATTCACAACAACAATGTAGTACTTCTGTCCTCACCTCTTCCAGAACAGTTAACAAGGTGCAGCAGCAGCAGCCTTCTTCTCAGGCACCCAGTTCATACATCACTAAATCCCATCAAGTAGAGCATATAAAAAGGCTACTGTCAGACAGTGGATCAATGCAAATGGCTTCTTCTTTGGCAGCAGAGTTGCAGACTAAAAGGACAAAACCAAATTCCATGAATGTCAAAGCTTATTTGAATAGAAAGGAGTCGGACCATAAAAATGAAAATGTACAGCCACATGAAAATAAACAACATGTTTTTAAAGTTCCAAACATTCCTACAAATCGGGAGCCTGTGCCAAATATTCAATTTAAAATGGGCATTTCTTCAAATGTTAATACAATTAACAATCTTAAATGTGTATAAATTCAAACAACACTCAGTGCTTTTGAATCTGTGATTTCTTTTTCCTAGCAGAACAATTTGTAAATATTTTTGACAGAAATGTTTCCCCAATTAATGTATAGCTTTATAAAGCTATTGTAATATATTAACCTATGTTTCACTGACAGATATGGCCTTGTCTTGCTTCATAACCACAGACATGAATCTACTTTCATACAGAGCTTCTATAGGATTTTAGCATTGTTAACCATGTCTGGACCAATTTTATCGATGTAAAGATTCAAATTGTTATTATCCAGTTGTGCTCTCTTTTGTTGGGTAGTAATCATTGATACCCTAATTTCACCATGTTGACTTCCATGCAATTTTAATGTTTCATTGTGTTTGTGTTGTTATTTAGAAGTAGATCAATTGCAGAGTCTATTCTATCATGCGATTGTGGGAGTCAGGACAGTCTCTAAAAATATTCCACTAAAATATTAATGCAAAGAAACTTTATCATATTAGCACAACTTTATTTAGTGCTTCATATACACCTTAAACAACTGACAAATTCTATCATTTTGTTTTTCAATGGGCGAGAGACTTTCTCTCCTAAAACTTTCAGGTGTATGATAGATCCTATACTAGCGTTTGATACGAAGATATTCATTCAAATGAAAATAACATTTTCCATTGGTTTTGATAATCAGTTATCCTGAAATAGCTGTGATTTGCACTGCATCTGCTTTATCTTCAAATTAGTGCCTCTCAATATGTTTCGGTATCAAGCAACCTTCGTAGGTAATTTAGCTTGTAAGAGAAGACATTGTGCATCATTATTTTTCTTAGAGAAAACATGCACCATTATGTTTTACATTATTGATGCTTCATCATATTTCCATGATATTCTGTATTGTTTTAATATTTTCAATGACTTCTTTCTTACAATTATTAACAAGAATGAAAAATTTACTGGTTCATAAAACAAAAAAATATTTAATACTTATTTGGATTTTGATACACTTCTGTACAGAAAATTCCATGTAAATATTAACAAACTATTCAGATTTTGATACACACCTGTGTGCAGTATTAATATTCCATGTAAATTTTGTATGCATATTATTAAGATTGTTATACACTTGTGTACTCAACAAATTATAATACACTTCTGAAAAAAAGATAAATAAAATCTATTTAAAAGTCTCAATAGCTTTCTTTTTATGGTGTACATTATTAAACAAATCCTCAATAGGCAAATAAATCACCAATCAAATAAGAATGCAGATTTAGTACTGTAATGTATATAATTACATTTCAATTCCATAATTTGCTATACAGTGCAAACCTGTTTTGAGATACTACTCGTGCTGCCAACAAAAATTAGTCACTTAGGTGGTCTCTTGCAACAAGTATTTGCAGGAAGGCAATTTTTCAAGGCTAAACTAAGTTTAAGAAGGTGTGTGTGATTAGGATTTTAAATGTAGCTTTTAAAAAAATTTCAGTCATATCGCTATGATGTTTTGCAGTGTGGCAGTTTATAGTGATGTCTAGCACTGGGGCATCATGCTGCAGACATGTAGCATGATGTCCCACCCAATCACATTATCATGACACCAGGCCAACCAGTCCTAACAATAAATAAGCACCAAGCGAGATGGCTGTTAGTGCCATTTTTGTGCCAATCTTGGTAATGTACGTCCGGGATTCGAACCCACGACCTCCCGCTTCCGAGGCAGATACTCTAACCACTAGGCCACCAGAGCGGTCAGTTTAAGAAGGAAATATGTCCATAATTACAGTAGATATATTTAATCCTTATTCACAGTTCTTGCCAATGTATTATAAAAATTCATAGGAACTGTGGTGGGCTCTGGTTAGTATGCAGACTAACAAAGGAAAGAGTGCAAGTTTCAATCCTACCATCAGACCAGCCTGGGTTTAGCTATAATTGTGTTTCTGTGTGCAAGGAACATTATACCAATTTCCTCAGCTCTAAATAACCTATCTGTGTTGCCATACCATAATGCACCAAACAAAAACAAAAAAATACATTAAAATCTAGAAATATCTATACTAGCAATAAAGTTATACCAATCATTTACATTTTAATTTTAAGTTCACATGAAGATGATTAGAAAAGGAATTCCAAACTACAGGTAACAATTATCATGTCCACGCTGAACCGTTTCCAGACAGGACAGGGGCATTGTGCAGTCAACCTTGTAAGATGGGGCCAGGCAACTGGCTCTTCTTGTAGTGCGGAGCTCTGCAGACCATGTCACACACTGAACAGCTGCCCACTGACAAAGTTCCCCAGTGGACTGCAGGCTCTGCACCTTGCTGACGATGGTGCTGTTAAATGGCTAGGCATGCACTGCACATGATAAATAATAAATAATAATTCCAGATATTAAAATGGAGGTGGGGTGAGAAAGGTATATCCAGTGATTACAAATGTTTTGGGGTGGTTATCGTTTTAAATACAGTGTTGTTTTACTGTAAAAGTTCATTATTTTCTTAATAAAACTGGTTGGGTGCTCCTAGGTATTTGAAACACACATTCCTTTATTCACATTCAATTTAGTTTGGGAAATTATAGCACTTACAGGTGACACTTATAAGTAAGAACATTTCAATGCCTTGCTAAATTTCAGTGGCAACCTATTAAACAACTAGTCATGTGAGCATGAGTGTTATTCTCCAAATGAACAGAATTCAAAATCATACAAGATATGTAAGCAGCCAAAACAGTGTATACCAATCATGATTTGTTTGGATGCAGCTGAAAGACATTGATGCTATCAGATTTCTGGTCACACTTACTTTTCAAGATAGTTGAAAATAATAATACAGACCTATATAGAAAATAACACATGCTGGACACAGGTTGAAACTTCCACATACAAAATCATCCTTCACAGCAGGGAAAGTCCATTCATGGGAGTTGGCCAAAATCTTTTCTACCTATGCCTTTATCTGTCTGCATACATTTACATATCTGCCTTTGCTGTTCCAACTGTATCAACTTCTAACTCTTTCTAATCTACATATCTATCTAAGGGTATAATTACATAGCTTTAATTATCAGTATATGGTATTATGGAGCCAACAGAGATACAAAGAAAACAAACGTTTCAATAATTATAATTTGATTTTCTTAAAATACAGCATATTTTATCATTGTTTTACTCATCCTGGGATACTGTAATTGGGGCAAGCTCATATTTTCAAAGGGCAAGTTCAATTTTACAGTCACTTTGTCCTGGGCAAGCTGAATGTTATAAACTTTGTAAATTCCTGCTCAATTCAGTCAATCAATCAGACAATCAAGCAATAATAATAATAATAACAGTTTTATTCAAGAGGGTGACAATCAGTTGCTCTATGTTCTTTAGTTTTGTTTAGAGTAATTATACCAGACCATGTGCTGGTTAATTTTTAATATAAATATGGTTGTATGTTGATGTAAAAGGAATATATCCATGATAACTGGACTTCAAGAAGTTAAGAGAGATTTTGTGGTACCAATGAATATCAGGCTGAATGTGCCAAAAGTGTAACACTAAAAGGAATCATCCCCATGCAGCACAGCTTACAAATCAAATACATAATGCTGTGATAGAAAGGATGCAAAATCTGAGCACAAGTCAGATCTAAGCATCTAATAGTATCAAAAGAATGATAATAGTCCATATGGACACAGTATGTTCAGTAGAAAGGCTGACATAACCATTTGTACCAGCATCCAAATTTATGTGAGTATATTTTGTTGCTGATGGCAAGACAATCCCCAAGATCCAGTTTTGGCAGTTGCCCCTTACCTAACAACATTTTTTAAATAAATAGTGTTTCATTGAAATAAAACTACACTGAGTTGATAAAACATATGTACCATACAATTGTGACACCTTTATCAAACAGTAATTATTATTATTATTCTCAAGATTGTCAGAGTAACTAATTGTCCCTCTAGTGTCAGTTAAAATGAGGAAACAAAACACCATGTTAACTATTGTTACCCATTAAGAATGCATTAATATGCAAGAGGTTCAGTGCAAAACAAATAGTATTTCAAAATGTATAACCAATGTTGAGCACTATGTACATAAAACTGAATTATACCTCATCTTTAAAAGTATTTTGAAACTGCCTGATGCAAAAGTACAGGTAAGTCAGTCACAACCCAAGCTGAGTGAGAACCCAAGCTGAGTGAAAATCCTAGCTGAGTGAGAACCCAATCTGAGTGAGAACCCAAGCTAAGACAGTGGCAAGTATTAGGTCTTATAATTGCAGGCTGAACTATTTATACTGGTAACTTACCTTAAATCCCCACAAAAGTCAGGTTCCTTTTACTTGTTTAAGGTGCTCTGGTTTGATAATCTGCAATTTACACAATATAAGCAGTTACAATCTTGAACCCAAAGAAAATGGATGGGAAAAGGTGGATTTTTAGAAAGGATCAACTTGTCAACACCCCCAGCCAAAAAAATGGGATAGATGCCACCAAAGAACTCTTCTACAGACAGCTGACTGCCAGCTTAATCCAAGATATGGGACATAAACTTGCACTAACTCAGCAATGTATCAATACTGCCATCATCTACATGCACAGATTCTACATGTTCCATTCCTTTACACGCTTTCCACATCAACAGATGGTCCAAGCTTGTATATTCCTGGCAGCCAAAACAGAGGATCAATGGAGAAAAGCTGAACATGTGATCCGAGCAGCTAATGGATGTCTGCATCAAGCAATTGATGTAAAAAATGAGGCCTACCTAAGGCAAGTCAATACCCTGGTCAGCAATGAGGAAATCTTGCTGCAGACTCTAGGTTTTGAGGTTACAGTGACTCATGCCCATACTATTCTTCTCAAGACCTGCCAGCTTATACATGCCAGTAAGGATCTAACCCAAGCATCCTACTTTCTGGCCACTAACTGCCTCCATTTGACCACCTTCTGCCTGCAGTACAAACCAAGTCTTGTAGCCTGTATTTGCATTCTTCTGGCCTGTCAATGGTCAAATTGGGACATACCAAAATCAAGTGAAGGAAAAGAATGGTACTATTATGTAGACAAAAATATTACCTTGAAAATGTTGGAAGAATGCATACAAGAATTTCTAAACATCATGGATAAATGCCCGAGCAAGCTGAAGAAAATAATGGAAAATAAGAAGGCTGCAGGAACAAAGCGCACTATCAAAGATGAATTATCAAGCGAGGCCCCACCAATGAAACGCCAGCGACTTGAAAATATCTCTCCTGCTGCAACTATGGCTGGTTCTAGTTCTGGAGGAAAGTCACATGTGAATAGGAGTCTATCTATACCAACTGGTCATGAACAAAAGCTGCATTCACAACAACAATGTAGTACTTCTGTCCTCACCTCTTCCAGAACAGTTAACAAGGTGCAGCAGCAGCAGCCTTCTTCTCAGGCACCCAGTTCATACATCACTAAATCCCATCAAGTAGAGCATATAAAAAGGCTACTGTCAGACAGTGGATCAATGCAAATGGCTTCTTCTTTGGCAGCAGAGTTGCAGACTAAAAGGACAAAACCAAATTCCATGAATGTCAAAGCTTATTTGAATAGAAAGGAGTCGGACCATAAAAATGAAAATGTACAGCCACATGAAAATAAACAACATGTTTTTAAAGTTCCAAACATTCCTACAAATCGGGAGCCTGTGCCAAATATTCAATTTAAAATGGGCATTTCTTCAAATGTTAATACAATTAACAATCTTAAATGTGTATAAATTCAAACAACACTCAGTGCTTTTGAATCTGTGATTTCTTTTTCCTAGCAGAACAATTTGTAAATATTTTTGACAGAAATGTTTCCCCAATTAATGTATAGCTTTATAAAGCTATTGTAATATATTAACCTATGTTTCACTGACAGATATGGCCTTGTCTTGCTTCATAACCACAGACATGAATCTACTTTCATACAGAGCTTCTATAGGATTTTAGCATTGTTAACCATGTCTGGACCAATTTTATCGATGTAAAGATTCAAATTGTTATTATCCAGTTGTGCTCTCTTTTGTTGGGTAGTAATCATTGATACCCTAATTTCACCATGTTGACTTCCATGCAATTTTAATGTTTCATTGTGTTTGTGTTGTTATTTAGAAGTAGATCAATTGCAGAGTCTATTCTATCATGCGATTGTGGGAGTCAGGACAGTCTCTAAAAATATTCCACTAAAATATTAATGCAAAGAAACTTTATCATATTAGCACAACTTTATTTAGTGCTTCATATACACCTTAAACAACTGACAAATTCTATCATTTTGTTTTTCAATGGGCGAGAGACTTTCTCTCCTAAAACTTTCAGGTGTATGATAGATCCTATACTAGCGTTTGATACGAAGATATTCATTCAAATGAAAATAACATTTTCCATTGGTTTTGATAATCAGTTATCCTGAAATAGCTGTGATTTGCACTGCATCTGCTTTATCTTCAAATTAGTGCCTCTCAATATGTTTCGGTATCAAGCAACCTTCGTAGGTAATTTAGCTTGTAAGAGAAGACATTGTGCATCATTATTTTTCTTAGAGAAAACATGCACCATTATGTTTTACATTATTGATGCTTCATCATATTTCCATGATATTCTGTATTGTTTTAATATTTTCAATGACTTCTTTCTTACAATTATTAACAAGAATGAAAAATTTACTGGTTCATAAAACAAAAAAATATTTAATACTTATTTGGATTTTGATACACTTCTGTACACAAAATTCCATGTAAATATTAACAAACTATTCAGATTTTGATACACACCTGTGTGCAGTATTAATATTCCATGTAAATTTTGTATGCATATTATTAAGATTGTTATACACTTGTGTACTCAACAAATTATAATACACTTCTGAAAAAAAGATAAATAAAATCTATTTAAAAGTCTCAATAGCTTTCTTTTTATGGTGTACATTATTAAACAAATCCTCAATAGGCAAATAAATCACCAATCAAATAAGAATGCAGATTTAGTACTGTAATGTATATAATTACATTTCAATTCCATAATTTGCTATACAGTGCAAACCTGTTTTGAGATACTACTCGTGCTGCCAACAAAAATTAGTCACTTAGGTGGTCTCTTGCAACAAGTATTTGCAGGAAGGCAATTTTTCAAGGCTAAACTAAGTTTAAGAAGGTGTGTGTGATTAGGATTTTAAATGTAGCTTTTAAAAAAATTTCAGTCATATCGCTATGATGTTTTGCAGTGTGGCAGTTTATAGTGATGTCTAGCACTGGGGCATCATGCTGCAGACATGTAGCATGATGTCCCACCCAATCACATTATCATGACACCAGGCCAACCAGTCCTAACAATAAATAAGCACCAAGCGAGATGGCTGTTAGTGCCATTTTTGTGCCAATCTTGGTAATGTACGTCCGGGATTCGAACCCACGACCTCCCGCTTCCGAGGCAGATACTCTAACCACTAGGCCACCAGAGCGGTCAGTTTAAGAAGGAAATATGTCCATAATTACAGTAGATATATTTAATCCTTATTCACAGTTCTTGCCAATGTATTATAAAAATTCATAGGAACTGTGGTGGGCTCTGGTTAGTATGCAGACTAACAAAGGAAAGAGTGCAAGTTTCAATCCTACCATCAGACCAGCCTGGGTTTAGCTATAATTGTGTTTCTGTGTGCAAGGAACATTATACCAATTTCCTCAGCTCTAAATAACCTATCTGTGTTGCCATACCATAATGCACCAAACAAAAACAAAAAAATACATTAAAATCTAGAAATATCTATACTAGCAATAAAGTTATACCAATCATTTACATTTTAATTTTAAGTTCACATGAAGATGATTAGAAAAGGAATTCCAAACTACAGGTAACAATTATCATGTCCACGCTGAACCGTTTCCAGACAGGACAGGGGCATTGTGCAGTCAACCTTGTAAGATGGGGCCAGGCAACTGGCTCTTCTTGTAGTGCGGAGCTCTGCAGACCATGTCACACACTGAACAGCTGCCCACTGACAAAGTTCCCCAGTGGACTGCAGGCTCTGCACCTTGCTGACGATGGTGCTGTTAAATGGCTAGGCATGCACTGCACATGATAAATAATAAATAATAATTCCAGATATTAAAATGGAGGTGGGGTGAGAAAGGTATATCCAGTGATTACAAATGTTTTGGGGTGGTTATCGTTTTAAATACAGTGTTGTTTTACTGTAAAAGTTCATTATTTTCTTAATAAAACTGGTTGGGTGCTCCTAGGTATTTGAAACACACATTCCTTTATTCACATTCAATTTAGTTTGGGAAATTATAGCACTTACAGGTGACACTTATAAGTAAGAACATTTCAATGCTTTGCTAAATTTCAGTGGCAACCTATTAAACAACTAGTCATGTGAGCATGAGTGTTATTCTCCAAATGAACAGAATTCAAAATCATACAAGATATGTAAGCAGCCAAAACAGTGTATACCAATCATGATTTGTTTGGATGCAGCTGAAAGACATTGATGCTATCAGATTTCTGGTCACACTTACTTTTCAAGATAGTTGAAAATAATAATACAGACCTATATAGAAAATAACACATGCTGGACACAGGTTGAAACTTCCACATACAAAATCATCCTTCACAGCAGGGAAAGTCCATTCATGGGAGTTGGCCAAAATCTTTTCTACCTATGCCTTTATCTGTCTGCATACATTTACATATCTGCCTTTGCTGTTCCAACTGTATCAACTTCTAACTCTTTCTAATCTACATATCTATCTAAGGGTATAATTACATAGCTTTAATTATCAGTATATGGTATTATGGAGCCAACAGAGATACAAAGAAAACAAACGTTTCAATAATTATAATTTGATTTTCTTAAAATACAGCATATTTTATCATTGTTTTACTCATCCTGGGATACTGTAATTGGGGCAAGCTCATATTTTCAAAGGGCAAGTTCAATTTTACAGTCACTTTGTCCTGGGCAAGCTGAATGTTATAAACTTTGTAAATTCCTGCTCAATTCAGTCAATCAATCAGACAATCAAGCAATAATAATAATAATAACAGTTTTATTCAAGAGGGTGACAATCAGTTGCTCTATGTTCTTTAGTTTTGTTTAGAGTAATTATACCAGACCATGTGCTGGTTAATTTTTAATATAAATATGGTTGTATGTTGATGTAAAAGGAATATATCCATGATAACTGGACTTCAAGAAGTTAAGAGAGATTTTGTGGTACCAATGAATATCAGGCTGAATGTGCCAAAAGTGTAACACTAAAAGGAATCATCCCCATGCAGCACAGCTTACAAATCAAATACATAATGCTGTGATAGAAAGGATGCAAAATCTGAGCACAAGTCAGATCTAAGCATCTAATAGTATCAAAAGAATGATAATAGTCCATATGGACACAGTATGTTCAGTAGAAAGGCTGACATAACCATTTGTACCAGCATCCAAATTTATGTGAGTATATTTTGTTGCTGATGGCAAGACAATCCCCAAGATCCAGTTTTGGCAGTTGCCCCTTACCTAACAACATTTTTTAAATAAATAGTGTTTCATTGAAATAAAACTACACTGAGTTGATAAAACATATGTACCATACAATTGTGACACCTTTATCAAACAGTAATTATTATTATTATTCTCAAGATTGTCAGAGTAACTAATTGTCCCTCTAGTGTCAGTTAAAATGAGGAAACAAAACACCATGTTAACTATTGTTACCCATTAAGAATGCATTAATATGCAAGAGGTTCAGTGCAAAACAAATAGTATTTCAAAATGTATAACCAATGTTGAGCACTATGTACATAAAACTGAATTATACCTCATCTTTAAAAGTATTTTGAAACTGCCTGATGCAAAAGTACAGGTAAGTCAGTCACAACCCAAGCTGAGTGAGAACCCAAGCTGAGTGAAAATCCTAGCTGAGTGAGAACCCAATCTGAGTGAGAACCCAAGCTAAGACAGTGGCAAGTATTAGGTCTTATAATTGCAGGCTGAACTATTTATACTGGTAACTTACCTTAAATCCCCACAAAAGTCAGGTTCCTTTTACTTGTTTAAGGTGCTCTGGTTTGATAATCTGCAATTTACACAATATAAGCAGTTACAATCTTGAACCCAAAGAAAATGGATGGGAAAAGGTGGATTTTTAGAAAGGATCAACTTGTCAACACCCCCAGCCAAAAAAATGGGATAGATGCCACCAAAGAACTCTTCTACAGACAGCTGACTGCCAGCTTAATCCAAGATATGGGACATAAACTTGCACTAACTCAGCAATGTATCAATACTGCCATCATCTACATGCACAGATTCTACATGTTCCATTCCTTTACACGCTTTCCACATCAACAGATGGTCCAAGCTTGTATATTCCTGGCAGCCAAAACAGAGGATCAATGGAGAAAAGCTGAACATGTGATCCGAGCAGCTAATGGATGTCTGCATCAAGCAATTGATGTAAAAAATGAGGCCTACCTAAGGCAAGTCAATACCCTGGTCAGCAATGAGGAAATCTTGCTGCAGACTCTAGGTTTTGAGGTTACAGTGACTCATGCCCATACTATTCTTCTCAAGACCTGCCAGCTTATACATGCCAGTAAGGATCTAACCCAAGCATCCTACTTTCTGGCCACTAACTGCCTCCATTTGACCACCTTCTGCCTGCAGTACAAACCAAGTCTTGTAGCCTGTATTTGCATTCTTCTGGCCTGTCAATGGTCAAATTGGGACATACCAAAATCAAGTGAAGGAAAAGAATGGTACTATTATGTAGACAAAAATATTACCTTGAAAATGTTGGAAGAATGCATACAAGAATTTCTAAACATCATGGATAAATGCCCGAGCAAGCTGAAGAAAATAATGGAAAATAAGAAGGCTGCAGGAACAAAGCGCACTATCAAAGATGAATTATCAAGCGAGGCCCCACCAATGAAACGCCAGCGACTTGAAAATATCTCTCCTGCTGCAACTATGGCTGGTTCTAGTTCTGGAGGAAAGTCACATGTGAATAGGAGTCTATCTATACCAACTGGTCATGAACAAAAGCTGCATTCACAACAACAATGTAGTACTTCTGTCCTCACCTCTTCCAGAACAGTTAACAAGGTGCAGCAGCAGCAGCCTTCTTCTCAGACACCCAGTTCATACATCACTAAATCCCATCAAGTAGAGCATATAAAAAGGCTACTGTCAGACAGTGGATCAATGCAAATGGCTTCTTCTTTGGCAGCAGAGTTGCAGACTAAAAGGACAAAACCAAATTCCATGAATGTCAAAGCTTATTTGAATAGAAAGGAGTCGGACCATAAAAATGAAAATGTACAGCCACATGAAAATAAACAACATGTTTTTAAAGTTCCAAACATTCCTACAAATCGGGAGCCTCTGCCAAATATTCAATTTAAAATGGGCATTTCTTCAAATGTTAATACAATTAACAATCTTAAATGTGTATAAATTCAAACAACACTCAGTGCTTTTGAATCTGTGATTTCTTTTTCCTAGCAGAACAATTTGTAAATATTTTTGACAGAAATGTTTCCCCAATTAATGTATAGCTTTATAAAGCTATTGTAATATATTAACCTATGTTTCACTGACAGATATGGCCTTGTCTTGCTTCATAACCACAGACATGAATCTACTTTCATACAGGACTTCAATAGGATTTTAGCATTGTTAACCATGTCTGGACCAATTTTATCGATGTAAAGATTCAAATTGTTATTATCCAGTTGTGCTCTCTTTTGTTGGGTAGTAATCATTGATACCCTAATTTCACCATGTTGACTTCCATGCAATTTTAATGTTTCATTGTGTTTGTGTTGTTATTTAGAAGTAGATCAATTGCAGAGTCTATTCTATCATGTGATTGTGGGAGTCAGGACAGTCTCAAAAAATATTCCACTAAAATATTAATGCAAAGAAACTTTATCATATTAGCACAACTTTATTTAGTGCTTCATATACACCTTAAACAACTGACAAATTCTATCATTTTGTTTTTCAATGGGCGAGAGACTTTCTCTCCTAAAACTTTCAGGTGTATGATAGATCCTATACTAGCGTTTGATACGAAGATATTCATTCAAATGAAAATAACATTTTCCATTGGTTTTGATAATCAGTTATCCTGAAATAGCTGTGATTTGCACTGCATCTGCTTTATCTTCAAATTAGTGCCTCTCAATATGTTTCGGTATCAAGCAACCTTCGTAGGTAATTTAGCTTGTAAGAGAAGACATTGTGCATCATTATTTTTCTTAGAGAAAACATGCACCATTATGTTTTACATTATTGATGCTTCATCATATTTCCATGATATTATGTATTGTTTTAATATTTTCAATGACTTCTTTCTTACAATTATTAACAAGAATGAAAAATTTACTGGTTCATAAAACAAAAAAATATTTAATACTTATTTGGATTTTGATACACTTCTGTACAGAAAATTCCATGTAAATATTAAACTATTCAGATTTTGATACACACCTGTGTGCAGTATTAATATTCCATGTAAATTTTGTATGCATATTATTAAGATTGTTATACACTTGTGTACTCAACAAATTATAATACACTTCTGAAAGAAAGATAAATAAAATCTATTTAAAAGTCTCAATAGCTTTCTTTTTATGGTGTACATTATTAAACAAATCCTCAATAGGCAAATAAATCACCAATCAAATAAGAATGCAGATTTAGTACTGTAATGTATATAATTACATTTCAATTCCATAATTTGCTATACAGTGCAAACCTGTTTTGAGATACTACTCGTGCTGCCAACAAAAATTAGTCACTTAGGTGGTCTCTTGCAACAAGTATTTGCAGGAAGGCAATTTTTCAAGGCTAAACTAAGTTTAAGAAGGTGTGTGTGATTAGGATTTTAAATGTAGCTTTTAAAAAAATTTCAGTCATATCGCTATGATGTTTTGCAGTGTGGCAGTTTATAGTGATGTCTAGCACTGGGGCATCATGCTGCAGACATGTAGCATGATGTCCCACCCAATCACATTATCATGACACCAGGCCAACCAGTCCTAACAATAAATAAGCGCGAAGCGAGATGGCTGTTAGTGCCATTTTTGTGCCAATCTTGGTAATGTACGTCCGGGATTCGAACCCACGACCTCCCGCTTCCGAGGCAGATACTCTAACCACTAGGCCACCAGAGCGGTCAGTTTAAGAAGGAAATATGTCCATAATTACAGTAGATATATTTAATCCTTATTCACAGTTCTTGCCAATGTATTATAAAAATTCATAGGAACTGTGGTGGGCTCTGGTTAGTATGCAGACTAACAAAGGAAAGAGTGCAAGTTTCAATCCTACCATCAGACCAGCCTGGGTTTAGCTATAATTGTGTTTCTGTGTGCAAGGAACATTATACCAATTTCCTCAGCTCTAAATAACCTATCTGTGTTGCCATACCATAATGCACCAAACAAAAACAAAAAAATACATTAAAATCTAGAAATATCTATACTAGCAATAAAGTTATACCAATCATTTACATTTTAATTTTAAGTTCACATGAAGATGATTAGAAAAGGAATTCCAAACTACAGGTAACAATTATCATGTCCACGCTGAACCGTTTCCAGACAGGACAGGGGCATTGTGCAGTCAACCTTGTAAGATGGGGCCAGGCAACTGGCTCTTCTTGTAGTGCGGAGCTCTGCATACCATGTCACACACTGAACAGCTGCCCACTGACAAAGTTCCCCAGTGGACTGCAGGCTCTGCACCTTGCTGACGATGGTGCTGTTAAATGGCTAGGCATGCACTGCACATGATAAATAATAAATAATAATTCCAGATATTAAAATGGAGGTGGGGTGAGAAAGGTATATCCAGTGATTACAAATGTTTTGGGGTGGTTATCGTTTCAAATACAGTGTTGTTTTACTGTAAAAGTTCATTATTTTCTTAATAAAACTGGTTGGGTGCTCCTAGGTATTTGAAACACACATTCCTTTATTCACATTCAATTTAGTTTGGGAAATTATAGCACTTACAGGTGACACTTATAAGTAAGAACATTTCAATGCTTTGCTAAATTTCAGTGGCAACCTATTAAACAACTAGTCATGTGAGCATGAGTGTTATTCTCCAAATGAACAGAATTCAAAATCATACAAGATATGTAAGCAGCCAAAACAGTGTATACCAATCATGATCTGTTTGGATGCAGCTGAAAGACATTGATGCTATCAGATTTCTGGTCACACTTACTTTTCAAGATAGTTGAAAATAATCATACAGACCTATATAGAAAATAACACATGTTGGACACAGGTTGAAACTTCCACATACAAAATCATCCTTCACAGCAGGGAAAGTCCATTCATGGGAGTTGGCCAAAATCTTTTCTACCTATGCCTTTATCTGTCTGCATACATTTACATATCTGCCTTTGCTGTTCCAACTGTATCAACTTCTAACTCTTTCTAATCTACATATCTATCTAAGGGTATAATTACATAGCTTTAATTATCAGTATATGGTATTATGGAGCCAACAGAGATACAAAGAAAACAAACGTTTCAATAATTATAATTTGATTTTCTTAAAATACAGCATATTTTATCATTGTTTTACTCATCCTGGGATACTGTAATTGGGGCAAGCTCATATTTTCAAAGGGCAAGTTCAATTTTACAGTCACTTTGTCCTGGGCAAGCTGAATGTTATAAACTTTGTAAATTCCTGCTCAATTCAGTCAATCAATCAGACAATCAAGCAATAATAATAATAATAACAGTTTTATTCAAGAGGGTGACAATCAGTTGCTCTATGTTCTTTAGTTTTGTTTAGAGTAATTATACCAGACCATGTGCTGGTTAATTTTTAATATAAATATGGTTGTATGTTGATGTAAAAGGAATATATCCATGATAACTGGACTTCAAGAAGTTAAGAGAGATTTTGTGGTACCAATGAATATCAGGCTGAATGTGCCAAAAGTGTAACACTAAAAGGAATCATCCCCATGCAGCACAGCTTACAAATCAAATACATAATGCTGTGATAGAAAGGATGCAAAATCTGAGCACAAGTCAGATCTAAGCATCTAATAGTATCAAAAGAATGATAATAGTCCATATGGACACAGTATGTTCAGTAGAAAGGCTGACATAACCATTTGTACCAGCATCCAAATTTATGTGAGTATATTTTGTTGCTGATGGCAAGACAATCCCCAAGATCCAGTTTTGGCAGTTGCCCCTTACCTAACAACATTTTTTAAATAAATAGTGTTTCATTGAAATAAAACTACACTGAGTTGATAAAACATATGTACCATACAATTGTGACACCTTTATCAAACAGTAATTATTATTATTATTCTCAAGATTGTCAGAGTAACTAATTGTCCCTCTAGTGTCAGTTAAAATGAGGAAACAAAACACCATGTTAACTATTGTTACCCATTAAGAATGCATTAATATGCAAGAGGTTCAGTGCAAAACAAATAGTATTTCAAAATGTATAACCAATGTTGAGCACTATGTACATAAAACTGAATTATACCTCATCTTTAAAAGTATTTTGAAACTGCCTGATGCAAAAGTACAGGTAAGTCAGTCACAACCCAAGCTGAGTGAGAACCCAAGCTGAGTGAAATCCTAGCTGAGTGAGAACCCAATCTGAGTGAGAACCCAAGCTAAGACAGTGGCAAGTATTAGGTCTTATAATTGCAGGCTGAACTATTTATACTGGTAACTTACCTTAAATCCCCACAAAAGTCAGGTTCCTTTTACTTGTTTAAGGTGCTCTGGTTTGATAATCTGCAATTTACACAATATAAGCAGTTACAATCTTGAACCCAAAGAAAATGGATGGGAAAAGGTGGATTTTTAGAAAGGATCAACTTGTCAACACCCCCAGCCAAAAAAATGGGATAGATGCCACCAAAGAACTCTTCTACAGACAGCTGACTGCCAGCTTAATCCAAGATATGGGACATAAACTTGCACTAACTCAGCAATGTATCAATACTGCCATCATCTACATGCACAGATTCTACATGTTCCATTCCTTTACACGCTTTCCACATCAACAGATGGTCCAAGCTTGTATATTCCTGGCAGCCAAAACAGAGGATCAATGGAGAAAAGCTGAACATGTGATCCGAGCAGCTAATGGATGTCTGCATCAAGCAATTGATGTAAAAAATGAGGCCTACCTAAGGCAAGTCAATACCCTGGTCAGCAATGAGGAAATCTTGCTGCAGACTCTAGGTTTTGAGGTTACAGTGACTCATGCCCATACTATTCTTCTCAAGACCTGCCAGCTTATACATGCCAGTAAGGATCTAACCCAAGCATCCTACTTTCTGGCCACTAACTGCCTCCATTTGACCACCTTCTGCCTGCAGTACAAACCAAGTCTTGTAGCCTGTATTTGCATTCTTCTGGCCTGTCAATGGTCAAATTGGGACATACCAAAATCAAGTGAAGGAAAAGAATGGTACTATTATGTAGACAAAAATATTACCTTGAAAATGTTGGAAGAATGCATACAAGAATTTCTAAACATCATGGATAAATGCCCGAGCAAGCTGAAGAAAATAATGGAAAATAAGAAGGCTGCAGGAACAAAGCGCACTATCAAAGATGAATTATCAAGCGAGGCCCCACCAATGAAACGCCAGCGACTTGAAAATATCTCTCCTGCTGCAACTATGGCTGGTTCTAGTTCTGGAGGAAAGTCACATGTGAATAGGAGTCTATCTATACCAACTGGTCATGAACAAAAGCTGCATTCACAACAACAATGTAGTACTTCTGTCCTCACCTCTTCCAGAACAGTTAACAAGGTGCAGCAGCAGCAGCCTTCTTCTCAGGCACCCAGTTCATACATCACTAAATCCCATCAAGTAGAGCATATAAAAAGGCTACTGTCAGACAGTGGATCAATGCAAATGGCTTCTTCTTTGGCAGCAGAGTTGCAGACTAAAAGGACAAAACCAAATTCCATGAATGTCAAAGCTTATTTGAATAGAAAGGAGTCGGACCATAAAAATGAAAATGTACAGCCACATGAAAATAAACAACATGTTTTTAAAGTTCCAAACATTCCTACAAATCGGGAGCCTGTGCCAAATATTCAATTTAAAATGGGCATTTCTTCAAATGTTAATACAATTAACAATCTTAAATGTGTATAAATTCAAACAACACTCAGTGCTTTTGAATCTGTGATTTCTTTTTCCTAGCAGAACAATTTGTAAATATTTTTGACAGAAATGTTTCCCCAATTAATGTATAGCTTTATAAAGCTATTGTAATATATTAACCTATGTTTCACTGACAGATATGGCCTTGTCTTGCTTCATAACCACAGACATGAATCTACTTTCATACAGGACTTCAATAGGATTTTAGCATTGTTAACCATGTCTGGACCAATTTTATCGATGTAAAGATTCAAATTGTTATTATCCAGTTGTGCTCTCTTTTGTTGGGTAGTAATCATTGATACCCTAATTTCACCATGTTGACTTCCATGCAATTTTAATGTTTCATTGTGTTTGTGTTGTTATTTAGAAGTAGATCAATTGCAGAGTCTATTCTATCATGTGATTGTGGGAGTCAGGACAGTCTCAAAAAATATTCCACTAAAATATTAATGCAAAGAAACTTTATCATATTAGCACAACTTTATTTAGTGCTTCATATACACCTTAAACAACTGACAAATTCTATCATTTTGTTTTTCAATGGGCGAGAGACTTTCTCTCCTAAAACTTTCAGGTGTATGATAGATCCTATACTAGCGTTTGATACGAAGATATTCATTCAAATGAAAATAACATTTTCCATTGGTTTTGATAATCAGTTATCCTGAAATAGCTGTGATTTGCACTGCATCTGCTTTATCTTCAAATTAGTGCCTCTCAATATGTTTCGGTATCAAGCAACCTTCGTAGGTAATTTAGCTTGTAAGAGAAGACATTGTGCATCATTATTTTTCTTAGAGAAAACATGCACCATTATGTTTTACATTATTGATGCTTCATCATATTTCCATGATATTATGTGATGTTTTAATATTTTCAATGACTTCTTTCTTACAATTATTAACAAGAATGAAAAATTTACTGGTTCATAAAACAAAAAAATATTTAATACTTATTTGGATTTTGATACACTTCTGTACAGAAAATTCCATGTAAATATTAAACTATTCAGATTTTGATACACACCTGTGTGCAGTATTAATATTCCATGTAAATTTTGTATGCATATTATTAAGATTGTTATACACTTGTGTACTCAACAAATTATAATACACTTCTGAAAGAAAGATAAATAAAATCTATTTAAAAGTCTCAATAGCTTTCTTTTTATGGTGTACATTATTAAACAAATCCTCAATAGGCAAATAAATCACCAATCAAATAAGAATGCAGATTTAGTACTGTAATGTATATAATTACATTTCAATTCCATAATTTGCTATACAGTGCAAACCTGTTTTGAGATACTACTCGTGCTGCCAACAAAAATTAGTCACTTAGGTGGTCTCTTGCAACAAGTATTTGCAGGAAGGCAATTTTTCAAGGCTAAACTAAGTTTAAGAAGGTGTGTGTGATTAGGATTTTAAATGTAGCTTTTAAAAAAATTTCAGTCATATCGCTATGATGTTTTGCAGTGTGGCAGTTTATAGTGATGTCTAGCACTGGGGCATCATGCTGCAGACATGTAGCATGATGTCCCACCCAATCACATTATCATGACACCAGGCCAACCAGTCCTAACAATAAATAAGCGCCAAGCGAGATGGCTGTTAGTGCCATTTTTGTGCCAATCTTGGTAATGTACGTCCGGGATTCGAACCCACGACCTCCCGCTTCCGAGGCAGATACTCTAACCACTAGGCCACCAGAGCGGTCAGTTTAAGAAGGAAATATGTCCATAATTACAGTAGATATATTTAATCCTTATTCACAGTTCTTGCCAATGTATTATAAAAATTCATAGGAACTGTGGTGGGCTCTGGTTAGTATGCAGACTAACAAAGGAAAGAGTGCAAGTTTCAATCCTACCATCAGACCAGCCTGGGTTTAGCTATAATTGTGTTTCTGTGTGCAAGGAACATTATACCAATTTCCTCAGCTCTAAATAACCTATCTGTGTTGCCATACCATAATGCACCAAACAAAAACAAAAAAATACATTAAAATCTAGAAATATCTATACTAGCAATAAAGTTATACCAATCATTTACATTTTAATTTTAAGTTCACATGATGATGATTAGAAAAGGAATTCCAAACTACAGGTAACAATTATCATGTCCACGCTGAACCGTTTCCAGACAGGACAGGGGCATTGTGCAGTCAACCTTGTAAGATGGGGCCAGGCAACTGGCTCTTCTTGTAGTGCGGAGCTCTGCATACCATGTCACACACTGAACAGCTGCCCACTGACAAAGTTCCCCAGTGGACTGCAGGCTCTGCACCTTGCTGACGATGGTGCTGTTAAATGGCTAGGCATGCACTGCACATGATAAATAATAAATAATAATTCCAGATATTAAAATGGAGGTGGGGTGAGAAAGGTATATCCAGTGATTACAAATGTTTTGGGGTGGTTATCGTTTCAAATACAGTGTTGTTTTACTGTAAAAGTTCATTATTTTCTTAATAAAACTGGTTGGGTGCTCCTAGGTATTTGAAACACACATTCCTTTATTCACATTCAATTTAGTTTGGGAAATTATAGCACTTACAGGTGACACTTATAAGTAAGAACATTTCAATGCTTTGCTAAATTTCAGTGGCAACCTATTAAACAACTAGTCATGTGAGCATGAGTGTTATTCTCCAAATGAACAGAATTCAAAATCATACAAGATATGTAAGCAGCCAAAACAGTGTATACCAATCATGATCTGTTTGGATGCAGCTGAAAGACATTGATGCTATCAGATTTCTGGTCACACTTACTTTTCAAGATAGTTGAAAATAATCATACAGACCTATATAGAAAATAACAGATGTTGGACACAGGTTGAAACTTCCACATACAAAATCATCCTTCACAGCAGGGAAAGTCCATTCATGGGAGTTGGCCAAAATCTTTTCTACCTATGCCTTTATCTGTCTGCATACACTTACATATCTGCCTTTGCTGTTCCAACTGTATCAACTTCTAACTCTTTCTAATCTACATATCTATCTAAGGGTATAATTACATAGCTTTAATTATCAGTATATGGTATTATGGAGCCAACAGAGATACAAAGAAAACAAACGTTTCAATAATTATAATTTGATTTTCTTAAAATACAGCATATTTTATCATTGTTTTACTCATCCTGGGATACTGTAATTGGGGCAAGCTCATATTTTCAAAGGGCAAGTTCAATTTTACAGTCACTTTGTCCTGGGCAAGCTGAATGTTATAAACTTTGTAAATTCCTGCTCAATTCAGTCAATCAATCAGACAATCAAGCAATAATAATAATAATAACAGTTTTATTCAAGAGGGTGACAATCAGTTGCTCTATGTTCTTTAGTTTTGTTTAGAGTAATTATACCAGACCATGTGCTGGTTAATTTTTAATATAAATATGGTTGTATGTTGATGTAAAAGGAATATATCCATGATAACTGGACTTCAAGAAGTTAAGAGAGATTTTGTGGTACCAATGAATATCAGGCTGAATGTGCCAAAAGTGTAACACTAAAAGGAATCATCCCCATGCAGCACAGCTTACAAATCAAATACATAATGCTGTGATAGAAAGGATGCAAAATCTGAGCACAAGTCAGATCTAAGCATCTAATAGTATCAAAAGAATGATAATAGTCCATATGGACACAGTATGTTCAGTAGAAAGGCTGACATAACCATTTGTACCAGCATCCAAATTTATGTGAGTATATTTTGTTGCTGATGGCAAGACAATCCCCAAGATCCAGTTTTGGCAGTTGCCCCTTACCTAACAACATTTTTTAAATAAATAGTGTTTCATTGAAATAAAACTACACTGAGTTGATAAAACATATGTACCATACAATTGTGACACCTTTATCAAACAGTAATTATTATTATTATTCTCAAGATTGTCAGAGTAACTAATTGTCCCTCTAGTGTCAGTTAAAATGAGGAAACAAAACACCATGTTAACTATTGTTACCTATTAAGAATGCATTAATATGCAAGAGGTTCAGTGCAAAACAAATAGTATTTCAAAATGTATAACCAATGTTAAGCACTATGTACATAAAACTGAATTATACCTCATCTTTAAAAGTATTTTGAAACTGCCTGATGCAAAAGTACAGGTAAGTCAGTCACAACCCAAGCTGAGTGAGAACCCAAGCTGAGTGAAATCCTAGCTGAGTGAGAACCCAATCTGAGTGAGAACCCAAGCTAAGACAGTGGCAAGTATTAGGTCTTATAATTGCAGGCTGAACTATTTATACTGGTAACTTACCTTAAATCCCCACAAAAGTCAGGTTCCTTTTACTTGTTTAAGGTGCTCTGGTTTGATAATCTGCAATTTACACAATATAAGCAGTTACAATCTTGAACCCAAAGAAAATGGATGGGAAAAGGTGGATTTTTAGAAAGGATCAACTTGTCAACACCCCCAGCCAAAAAAATGGGATAGATGCCACCAAAGAACTCTTCTACAGACAGCTGACTGCCAGCTTAATCCAAGATATGGGACATAAACTTGTACTAACTCAGCAATGTATCAATACTGCCATCATCTACATGCACAGATTCTACATGTTCCATTCCTTTACACGCTTTCCACATCAACAGATGGTCCAAGCTTGTATATTCCTGGCAGCCAAAACAGAGGATCAATGGAGAAAAGCTGAACATGTGATCCGAGCAGCTAATGGATGTCTGCATCAAGCAATTGATGTAAAAAATGAGGCCTACCTAAGGCAAGTCAATACCCTGGTCAGCAATGAGGAAATCTTGCTGCAGACTCTAGGTTTTGAGGTTACAGTGACTCATGCCCATACTATTCTTCTCAAGACCTGCCAGCTTATACATGCCAGTAAGGATCTAACCCAAGCATCCTACTTTCTGGCCACTAACTGCCTCCATTTGACCACCTTCTGCCTGCAGTACAAACCAAGTCTTGTAGCCTGTATTTGCATTCTTCTGGCCTGTCAATGGTCAAATTGGGACATACCAAAATCAAGTGAAGGAAAAGAATGGTACTATTATGTAGACAAAAATATTACCTTGAAAATGTTGGAAGAATGCATACAAGAATTTCTAAACATCATGGATAAATGCCCGAGCAAGCTGAAGAAAATAATGGAAAATAAGAAGGCTGCAGGAACAAAGCGCACTATCAAAGATGAATTATCAAGTGAGGCCCCACCAATGAAACGCCAGCGACTTGAAAATATCTCTCCTGCTGCAACTATGGCTGGTTCTAGTTCTGGAGGAAAGTCACATGTGAATAGGAGTCTATCTATACCAACTGGTCATGAACAAAAGCTGCATTCACAACAACAATGTAGTACTTCTGTCCTCACCTCTTCCAGAACAGTTAACAAGGTGCAGCAGCAGCAGCCTTCTTCTCAGGCACCCAGTTCATACATCACTAAATCCCATCAAGTAGAGCATATAAAAAGGCTACTGTCAGACAGTGGATCAATGCAAATGGCTTCTTCTTTGGCAGCAGAGTTGCAGACTAAAAGGACAAAACCAAATTCCATGAATGTCAAAGCTTATTTGAATAGAAAGGAGTCGGACCATAAAAATGAAAATGTACAGCCACATGAAAATAAACAACATGTTTTTAAAGTTCCAAACATTCCTACAAATCGGGAGCCTCTGCCAAATATTCAATTTAAAATGGGCATTTCTTCAAATGTTAATACAATTAACAATCTTAAATGTGTATAAATTCAAACAACACTCAGTGCTTTTGAATCTGTGATTTCTTTTTCCTAGCAGAACAATTTGTAAATATTTTTGACAGAAATGTTTCCCCAATTAATGTATAGCTTTATAAAGCTATTGTAATATATTAACCTATGTTTCACTGACAGATATGGCCTTGTCTTGCTTCATAACCACAGACATGAATCTACTTTCATACAGGACTTCAATAGGATTTTAGCATTGTTAACCATGTCTGGACCAATTTTATCGATGTAAAGATTCAAATTGTTATTATCCAGTTGTGCTCTCTTTTGTTGGGTAGTAATCATTGATACCCTAATTTCACCATGTTGACTTCCATGCAATTTTAATGTTTCATTGTGTTTGTGTTGTTATTTAGAAGTAGATCAATTGCAGAGTCTATTCTATCATGTGATTGTGGGAGTCAGGACAGTCTCAAAAAATATTCCACTAAAATATTAATGCAAAGAAACTTTATCATATTAGCACAACTTTATTTAGTGCTTCATATACACCTTAAACAACTGACAAATTCTATCATTTTGTTTTTCAATGGGCGAGAGACTTTCTCTCCTAAAACTTTCAGGTGTATGATAGATCCTATACTAGCGTTTGATACGAAGATATTCATTCAAATGAAAATAACATTTTCCATTGGTTTTGATAATCAGTTATCCTGAAATAGCTGTGATTTGCACTGCATCTGCTTTATCTTCAAATTAGTGCCTCTCAATATGTTTCGGTATCAAGCAACCTTCGTAGGTAATTTAGCTTGTAAGAGAAGACATTGTGCATCATTATTTTTCTTAGAGAAAACATGCACCATTATGTTTTACATTATTGATGCTTCATCATATTTCCATGATATTATGTATTGTTTTAATATTTTCAATGACTTCTTTCTTACAATTATTAACAAGAATGAAAAATTTACTGGTTCATAAAACAAAAAAATATTTAATACTTATTTGGATTTTGATACACTTCTGTACAGAAAATTCCATGTAAATATTAAACTATTCAGATTTTGATACACACCTGTGTGCAGTATTAATATTCCATGTAAATTTTGTATGCATATTATTAAGATTGTTATACACTTGTGTACTCAACAAATTATAATACACTTCTGAAAGAAAGATAAATAAAATCTATTTAAAAGTCTCAATAGCTTTCTTTTTATGGTGTACATTATTAAACAAATCCTCAATAGGCAAATAAATCACCAATCAAATAAGAATGCAGATTTAGTACTGTAATGTATATAATTACATTTCAATTCCATAATTTGCTATACAGTGCAAACCTGTTTTGAGATACTACTCGTGCTGCCAACAAAAATTAGTCACTTAGGTGGTCTCTTGCAACAAGTATTTGCAGGAAGGCAATTTTTCAAGGCTAAACTAAGTTTAAGAAGGTGTGTGTGATTAGGATTTTAAATGTAGCTTTTAAAAAAATTTCAGTCATATCGCTATGATGTTTTGCAGTGTGGCAGTTTATAGTGATGTCTAGCACTGGGGCATCATGCTGCAGACATGTAGCATGATGTCCCACCCAATCACATTATCATGACACCAGGCCAACCAGTCCTAACAATAAATAAGCGCCAAGCGAGATGGCTGTTAGTGCCATTTTTGTGCCAATCTTGGTAATGTACGTCCGGGATTCGAACCCACGACCTCCCGCTTCCGAGGCAGATACTCTAACCACTAGGCCACCAGAGCGGTCAGTTTAAGAAGGAAATATGTCCATAATTACAGTAGATATATTTAATCCTTATTCACAGTTCTTGCCAATGTATTATAAAAATTCATAGGAACTGTGGTGGGCTCTGGTTAGTATGCAGACTAACAAAGGAAAGAGTGCAAGTTTCAATCCTACCATCAGACCAGCCTGGGTTTAGCTATAATTGTGTTTCTGTGTGCAAGGAACATTATACCAATTTCCTCAGCTCTAAATAACCTATCTGTGTTGCCATACCATAATGCACCAAACAAAAACAAAAAAATACATTAAAATCTAGAAATATCTATACTAGCAATAAAGTTATACCAATCATTTACATTTTAATTTTAAGTTCACATGATGATGATTAGAAAAGGAATTCCAAACTACAGGTAACAATTATCATGTCCACGCTGAACCGTTTCCAGACAGGACAGGGGCATTGTGCAGTCAACCTTGTAAGATGGGGCCAGGCAACTGGCTCTTCTTGTAGTGCGGAGCTCTGCATACCATGTCACACACTGAACAGCTGCCCACTGACAAAGTTCCCCAGTGGACTGCAGGCTCTGCACCTTGCTGACGATGGTGCTGTTAAATGGCTAGGCATGCACTGCACATGATAAATAATAAATAATAATTCCAGATATTAAAATGGAGGTGGGGTGAGAAAGGTATATCCAGTGATTACAAATGTTTTGGGGTGGTTATCGTTTCAAATACAGTGTTGTTTTACTGTAAAAGTTCATTATTTTCTTAATAAAACTGGTTGGGTGCTCCTAGGTATTTGAAACACACATTCCTTTATTCACATTCAATTTAGTTTGGGAAATTATAGCACTTACAGGTGACACTTATAAGTAAGAACATTTCAATGCTTTGCTAAATTTCAGTGGCAACCTATTAAACAACTAGTCATGTGAGCATGAGTGTTATTCTCCAAATGAACAGAATTCAAAATCATACAAGATATGTAAGCAGCCAAAACAGTGTATACCAATCATGATCTGTTTGGATGCAGCTGAAAGACATTGATGCTATCAGATTTCTGGTCACACTTACTTTTCAAGATAGTTGAAAATAATCATACAGACCTATATAGAAAATAACACATGTTGGACACAGGTTGAAACTTCCACATACAAAATCATCCTTCACAGCAGGGAAAGTCCATTCATGGGAGTTGGCCAAAATCTTTTCTACCTATGCCTTTATCTGTCTGCATACACTTACATATCTGCCTTTGCTGTTCCAACTGTATCAACTTCTAACTCTTTCTAATCTACATATCTATCTAAGGGTATAATTACATAGCTTTAATTATCAGTATATGGTATTATGGAGCCAACAGAGATACAAAGAAAACAAACGTTTCAATAATTATAATTTGATTTTCTTAAAATACAGCATATTTTATCATTGTTTTACTCATCCTGGGATACTGTAATTGGGGCAAGCTCATATTTTCAAAGGGCAAGTTCAATTTTACAGTCACTTTGTCCTGGGCAAGCTGAATGTTATAAACTTTGTAAATTCCTGCTCAATTCAGTCAATCAATCAGACAATCAAGCAATAATAATAATAATAACAGTTTTATTCAAGAGGGTGACAATCAGTTGCTCTATGTTCTTTAGTTTTGTTTAGAGTAATTATACCAGACCATGTGCTGGTTAATTTTTAATATAAATATGGTTGTATGTTGATGTAAAAGGAATATATCCATGATAACTGGACTTTAAGAAGTTAAGAGAGATTTTGTGGTACCAATGAATATCAGGCTGAATGTGCCAAAAGTGTAACACTAAAAGGAATCATCCCCATGCAGCACAGCTTACAAATCAAATACATAATGCTGTGATAGAAAGGATGCAAAATCTGAGCACAAGTCAGATCTAAGCATCTAATAGTATCAAAAGAATGATAATAGTCCATATGGACACAGTATGTTCAGTAGAAAGGCTGACATAACCATTTGTACCAGCATCCAAATTTATGTGAGTATATTTTGTTGCTGATGGCAAGACAATCCCCAAGATCCAGTTTTGGCAGTTGCCCCTTACCTAACAACATTTTTTAAATAAATAGTGTTTCATTGAAATAAAACTACACTGAGTTGATAAAACATATGTACCATACAATTGTGACACCTTTATCAAACAGTAATTATTATTATTATTCTCAAGATTGTCAGAGTAACTAATTGTCCCTCTAGTGTCAGTTAAAATGAGGAAACAAAACACCATGTTAACTATTGTTACCCATTAAGAATGCATTAATATGCAAGAGGTTCAGTGCAAAACAAATAGTATTTCAAAATGTATAACCAATGTTGAGCACTATGTACATAAAACTGAATTATACCTCATCTTTAAAAGTATTTTGAAACTGCCTGATGCAAAAGTACAGGTAAGTCAGTCACAACCCAAGCTGAGTGAGAACCCAAGCTGAGTGAAAATCCTAGCTGAGTGAGAACCCAATCTGAGTGAGAACCCAAGCTAAGACAGTGGCAAGTATTAGGTCTTATAATTGCAGGCTGAACTATTTATACTGGTAACTTACCTTAAATCCCCACAAAAGTCAGGTTCCTTTTACTTGTTTAAGGTGCTCTGGTTTGATTAATCTGCAATTTACACAATATAAGCAGTTACAATCTTGAACCCAAAGAAAATGGATGGGAAAAGGTGGATTTTTAGAAAGGATCAACTTGTCAACACCCCCAGCCAAAAAAATGGGATAGATGCCACCAAAGAACTCTTCTACAGACAGCTGACTGCCAGCTTAATCCAAGATATGGGACATAAACTTGCACTAACTCAGCAATGTATCAATACTGCCATCATCTACATGCACAGATTCTACATGTTCCATTCCTTTACACGCTTTCCACATCAACAGATGGTCCAAGCTTGTATATTCCTGGCAGCCAAAACAGAGGATCAATGGAGAAAAGCTGAACATGTGATCCGAGCAGCTAATGGATGTCTGCATCAAGCAATTGATGTAAAAAATGAGGCCTACCTAAGGCAAGTCAATACCCTGGTCAGCAATGAGGAAATCTTGCTGCAGACTCTAGGTTTTGAGGTTACAGTGACTCATGCCCATACTATTCTTCTCAAGACCTGCCAGCTTATACATGCCAGTAAGGATCTAACCCAAGCATCCTACTTTCTGGCCACTAACTGCCTCCATTTGACCACCTTCTGCCTGCAGTACAAACCAAGTCTTGTAGCCTGTATTTGCATTCTTCTGGCCTGTCAATGGTCAAATTGGGACATACCAAAATCAAGTGAAGGAAAAGAATGGTACTATTATGTAGACAAAAATATTACCTTGAAAATGTTGGAAGAATGCATACAAGAATTTCTAAACATCATGGATAAATGCCCGAGCAAGCTGAAGAAAATAATGGAAAATAAGAAGGCTGCAGGAACAAAGCGCACTATCAAAGATGAATTATCAAGCGAGGCCCCACCAATGAAACGCCAGCGACTTGAAAATATCTCTCCTGCTGCAACTATGGCTGGTTCTAGTTCTGGAGGAAAGTCACATGTGAATAGGAGTCTATCTATACCAACTGGTCATGAACAAAAGCTGCATTCACAACAACAATGTAGTACTTCTGTCCTCACCTCTTCCAGAACAGTTAACAAGGTGCAGCAGCAGCAGCCTTCTTCTCAGGCACCCAGTTCATACATCACTAAATCCCATCAAGTAGAGCATATAAAAAGGCTACTGTCAGACAGTGGATCAATGCAAATGGCTTCTTCTTTGGCAGCAGAGTTGCAGACTAAAAGGACAAAACCAAATTCCATGAATGTCAAAGCTTATTTGAATAGAAAGGAGTCGGACCATAAAAATGAAAATGTACAGCCACATGAAAATAAACAACATGTTTTTAAAGTTCCAAACATTCCTACAAATCGGGAGCCTCTGCCAAATATTCAATTTAAAATGGGCATTTCTTCAAATGTTAATACAATTAACAATCTTAAATGTGTATAAATTCAAACAACACTCAGTGCTTTTGAATCTGTGATTTCTTTTTCCTAGCAGAACAATTTGTAAATATTTTTGACAGAAATGTTTCCCCAATTAATGTATAGCTTTATAAAGCTATTGTAATATATTAACCTATGTTTCACTGACAGATATGGCCTTGTCTTGCTTCATAACCACAGACATGAATCTACTTTCATACAGGACTTCAATAGGATTTTAGCATTGTTAACCATGTCTGGACCAATTTTATCGATGTAAAGATTCAAATTGTTATTATCCAGTTGTGCTCTCTTTTGTTGGGTAGTAATCATTGATACCCTAATTTCACCATGTTGACTTCCATGCAATTTTAATGTTTCATTGTGTTTGTGTTGTTATTTAGAAGTAGATCAATTGCAGAGTCTATTCTATCATGTGATTGTGGGAGTCAGGACAGTCTCAAAAAATATTCCACTAAAATATTAATGCAAAGAAACTTTATCATATTAGCACAACTTTATTTAGTGCTTCATATACACCTTAAACAACTGACAAATTCTATCATTTTGTTTTTCAATGGGCGAGAGACTTTCTCTCCTAAAACTTTCAGGTGTATGATAGATCCTATACTAGCGTTTGATACGAAGATATTCATTCAAATGAAAATAACATTTTCCATTGGTTTTGATAATCAGTTATCCTGAAATAGCTGTGATTTGCACTGCATCTGCTTTATCTTCAAATTAGTGCCTCTCAATATGTTTCGGTATCAAGCAACCTTCGTAGGTAATTTAGCTTGTAAGAGAAGACATTGTGCATCATTATTTTTCTTAGAGAAAACATGCACCATTATGTTTTACATTATTGATGCTTCATCATATTTCCATGATATTATGTGATGTTTTAATATTTTCAATGACTTCTTTCTTACAATTATTAACAAGAATGAAAAATTTACTGGTTCATAAAACAAAAAAATATTTAATACTTATTTGGATTTTGATACACTTCTGTACAGAAAATTCCATGTAAATATTAAACTATTCAGATTTTGATACACACCTGTGTGCAGTATTAATATTCCATGTAAATTTTGTATGCATATTATTAAGATTGTTATACACTTGTGTACTCAACAAATTATAATACACTTCTGAAAGAAAGATAAATAAAATCTATTTAAAAGTCTCAATAGCTTTCTTTTTATGGTGTACATTATTAAACAAATCCTCAATAGGCAAATAAATCACCAATCAAATAAGAATGCAGATTTAGTACTGTAATGTATATAATTACATTTCAATTCCATAATTTGCTATACAGTGCAAACCTGTTTTGAGATACTACTCGTGCTGCCAACAAAAATTAGTCACTTAGGTGGTCTCTTGCAACAAGTATTTGCAGGAAGGCAATTTTTCAAGGCTAAACTAAGTTTAAGAAGGTGTGTGTGATTAGGATTTTAAATGTAGCTTTTAAAAAAATTTCAGTCATATCGCTATGATGTTTTGCAGTGTGGCAGTTTATAGTGATGTCTAGCACTGGGGCATCATGCTGCAGACATGTAGCATGATGTCCCACCCAATCACATTATCATGACACCAGGCCAACCAGTCCTAACAATAAATAAGCGCCAAGCGAGATGGCTGTTAGTGCCATTTTTGTGCCAATCTTGGTAATGTACGTCCGGGATTCGAACCCACGACCTCCCGCTTCCGAGGCAGATACTCTAACCACTAGGCCACCAGAGCGGTCAGTTTAAGAAGGAAATATGTCCATAATTACAGTAGATATATTTAATCCTTATTCACAGTTCTTGCCAATGTATTATAAAAATTCATAGGAACTGTGGTGGGCTCTGGTTAGTATGCAGACTAACAAAGGAAAGAGTGCAAGTTTCAATCCTACCATCAGACCAGCCTGGGTTTAGCTATAATTGTGTTTCTGTGTGCAAGGAACATTATACCAATTTCCTCAGCTCTAAATAACCTATCTGTGTTGCCATACCATAATGCACCAAACAAAAACAAAAAAATACATTAAAATCTAGAAATATCTATACTAGCAATAAAGTTATACCAATCATTTACATTTTAATTTTAAGTTCACATGATGATGATTAGAAAAGGAATTCCAAACTACAGGTAACAATTATCATGTCCACGCTGAACCGTTTCCAGACAGGACAGGGGCATTGTGCAGTCAACCTTGTAAGATGGGGCCAGGCAACTGGCTCTTCTTGTAGTGCGGAGCTCTGCATACCATGTCACACACTGAACAGCTGCCCACTGACAAAGTTCCCCAGTGGACTGCAGGCTCTGCACCTTGCTGACGATGGTGCTGTTAAATGGCTAGGCATGCACTGCACATGATAAATAATAAATAATAATTCCAGATATTAAAATGGAGGTGGGGTGAGAAAGGTATATCCAGTGATTACAAATGTTTTGGGGTGGTTATCGTTTCAAATACAGTGTTGTTTTACTGTAAAAGTTCATTATTTTCTTAATAAAACTGGTTGGGTGCTCCTAGGTATTTGAAACACACATTCCTTTATTCACATTCAATTTAGTTTGGGAAATTATAGCACTTACAGGTGACACTTATAAGTAAGAACATTTCAATGCTTTGCTAAATTTCAGTGGCAACCTATTAAACAACTAGTCATGTGAGCATGAGTGTTATTCTCCAAATGAACAGAATTCAAAATCATACAAGATATGTAAGCAGCCAAAACAGTGTATACCAATCATGATCTGTTTGGATGCAGCTGAAAGACATTGATGCTATCAGATTTCTGGTCACACTTACTTTTCAAGATAGTTGAAAATAATCATACAGACCTATATAGAAAATAACACATGTTGGACACAGGTTGAAACTTCCACATACAAAATCATCCTTCACAGCAGGGAAAGTCCATTCATGGGAGTTGGCCAAAATCTTTTCTACCTATGCCTTTATCTGTCTGCATACACTTACATATCTGCCTTTGCTGTTCCAACTGTATCAACTTCTAACTCTTTCTAATCTACATATCTATCTAAGGGTATAATTACATAGCTTTAATTATCAGTATATGGTATTATGGAGCCAACAGAGATACAAAGAAAACAAACGTTTCAATAATTATAATTTGATTTTCTTAAAATACAGCATATTTTATCATTGTTTTACTCATCCTGGGATACTGTAATTGGGGCAAGCTCATATTTTCAAAGGGCAAGTTCAATTTTACAGTCACTTTGTCCTGGGCAAGCTGAATGTTATAAACTTTGTAAATTCCTGCTCAATTCAGTCAATCAATCAGACAATCAAGCAATAATAATAATAATAACAGTTTTATTCAAGAGGGTGACAATCAGTTGCTCTATGTTCTTTAGTTTTGTTTAGAGTAATTATACCAGACCATGTGCTGGTTAATTTTTAATATAAATATGGTTGTATGTTGATGTAAAAGGAATATATCCATGATAACTGGACTTTAAGAAGTTAAGAGAGATTTTGTGGTACCAATGAATATCAGGCTGAATGTGCCAAAAGTGTAACACTAAAAGGAATCATCCCCATGCAGCACAGCTTACAAATCAAATACATAATGCTGTGATAGAAAGGATGCAAAATCTGAGCACAAGTCAGATCTAAGCATCTAATAGTATCAAAAGAATGATAATAGTCCATATGGACACAGTATGTTCAGTAGAAAGGCTGACATAACCATTTGTACCAGCATCCAAATTTATGTGAGTATATTTTGTTGCTGATGGCAAGACAATCCCCAAGATCCAGTTTTGGCAGTTGCCCCTTACCTAACAACATTTTTTAAATAAATAGTGTTTCATTGAAATAAAACTACACTGAGTTGATAAAACATATGTACCATACAATTGTGACACCTTTATCAAACAGTAATTATTATTATTATTCTCAAGATTGTCAGAGTAACTAATTGTCCCTCTAGTGTCAGTTAAAATGAGGAAACAAAACACCATGTTAACTATTGTTACCCATTAAGAATGCATTAATATGCAAGAGGTTCAGTGCAAAACAAATAGTATTTCAAAATGTATAACCAATGTTGAGCACTATGTACATAAAACTGAATTATACCTCATCTTTAAAAGTATTTTGAAACTGCCTGATGCAAAAGTACAGGTAAGTCAGTCACAACCCAAGCTGAGTGAGAACCCAAGCTGAGTGAAAATCCTAGCTGAGTGAGAACCCAATCTGAGTGAGAACCCAAGCTAAGACAGTGGCAAGTATTAGGTCTTATAATTGCAGGCTGAACTATTTATACTGGTAACTTACCTTAAATCCCCACAAAAGTCAGGTTCCTTTTACTTGTTTAAGGTGCTCTGGTTTGATTAATCTGCAATTTACACAATATAAGCAGTTACAATCTTGAACCCAAAGAAAATGGATGGGAAAAGGTGGATTTTTAGAAAGGATCAACTTGTCAACACCCCCAGCCAAAAAAATGGGATAGATGCCACCAAAGAACTCTTCTACAGACAGCTGACTGCCAGCTTAATCCAAGATATGGGACATAAACTTGCACTAACTCAGCAATGTATCAATACTGCCATCATCTACATGCACAGATTCTACATGTTCCATTCCTTTACACGCTTTCCACATCAACAGATGGTCCAAGCTTGTATATTCCTGGCAGCCAAAACAGAGGATCAATGGAGAAAAGCTGAACATGTGATCCGAGCAGCTAATGGATGTCTGCATCAAGCAATTGATGTAAAAAATGAGGCCTACCTAAGGCAAGTCAATACCCTGGTCAGCAATGAGGAAATCTTGCTGCAGACTCTAGGTTTTGAGGTTACAGTGACTCATGCCCATACTATTCTTCTCAAGACCTGCCAGCTTATACATGCCAGTAAGGATCTAACCCAAGCATCCTACTTTCTGGCCACTAACTGCCTCCATTTGACCACCTTCTGCCTGCAGTACAAACCAAGTCTTGTAGCCTGTATTTGCATTCTTCTGGCCTGTCAATGGTCAAATTGGGACATACCAAAATCAAGTGAAGGAAAAGAATGGTACTATTATGTAGACAAAAATATTACCTTGAAAATGTTGGAAGAATGCATACAAGAATTTCTAAACATCATGGATAAATGCCCGAGCAAGCTGAAGAAAATAATGGAAAATAAGAAGGCTGCAGGAACAAAGCGCACTATCAAAGATGAATTATCAAGCGAGGCCCCACCAATGAAACGCCAGCGACTTGAAAATATCTCTCCTGCTGCAACTATGGCTGGTTCTAGTTCTGGAGGAAAGTCACATGTGAATAGGAGTCTATCTATACCAACTGGTCATGAACAAAAGCTGCATTCACAACAACAATGTAGTACTTCTGTCCTCACCTCTTCCAGAACAGTTAACAAGGTGCAGCAGCAGCAGCCTTCTTCTCAGGCACCCAGTTCATACATCACTAAATCCCATCAAGTAGAGCATATAAAAAGGCTACTGTCAGACAGTGGATCAATGCAAATGGCTTCTTCTTTGGCAGCAGAGTTGCAGACTAAAAGGACAAAACCAAATTCCATGAATGTCAAAGCTTATTTGAATAGAAAGGAGTCGGACCATAAAAATGAAAATGTACAGCCACATGAAAATAAACAACATGTTTTTAAAGTTCCAAACATTCCTACAAATCGGGAGCCTGTGCCAAATATTCAATTTAAAATGGGCATTTCTTCAAATGTTAATACAATTAACAATCTTAAATGTGTATAAATTCAAACAACACTCAGTGCTTTTGAATCTGTGATTTCTTTTTCCTAGCAGAACAATTTGTAAATATTTTTGACAGAAATGTTTCCCCAATTAATGTATAGCTTTATAAAGCTATTGTAATATATTAACCTATGTTTCACTGACAGATATGGCCTTGTCTTGCTTCATAACCACAGACATGAATCTACTTTCATACAGGACTTCAATAGGATTTTAGCATTGTTAACCATGTCTGGACCAATTTTATCGATGTAAAGATTCAAATTGTTATTATCCAGTTGTGCTCTCTTTTGTTGGGTAGTAATCATTGATACCCTAATTTCACCATGTTGACTTCCATGCAATTTTAATGTTTCATTGTGTTTGTGTTGTTATTTAGAAGTAGATCAATTGCAGAGTCTATTCTATCATGCGATTGTGGGAGTCAGGACAGTCTCTAAAAATATTCCACTAAAATATTAATGCAAAGAAACTTTATCATATTAGCACAACTTTATTTAGTGCTTCATATACACCTTAAACAACTGACAAATTCTATCATTTTGTTTTTCAATGGGCGAGAGACTTTCTCTCCTAAAACTTTCAGGTGTATGATAGATCCTATACTAGCGTTTGATACGAAGATATTCATTCAAATGAAAATAACATTTTCCATTGGTTTTGATAATCAGTTATCCTGAAATAGCTGTGATTTGCACTGCATCTGCTTTATCTTCAAATTAGTGCCTCTCAATATGTTTCGGTATCAAGCAACCTTCGTAGGTAATTTAGCTTGTAAGAGAAGACATTGTGCATCATTATTTTTCTTAGAGAAAACATGCACCATTATGTTTTACATTATTGATGCTTCATCATATTTCCATGATATTCTGTATTGTTTTAATATTTTCAATGACTTCTTTCTTACAATTATTAACAAGAATGAAAAATTTACTGGTTCATAAAACAAAAAAATATTTAATACTTATTTGGATTTTGATACACTTCTGTACAGAAAATTCCATGTAAATATTAACAAACTATTCAGATTTTGATACACACCTGTGTGCAGTATTAATATTCCATGTAAATTTTGTATGCATATTATTAAGATTGTTATACACTTGTGTACTCAACAAATTATAATACACTTCTGAAAAAAAGATAAATAAAATCTATTTAAAAGTCTCAATAGCTTTCTTTTTATGGTGTACATTATTAAACAAATCCTCAATAGGCAAATAAATCACCAATCAAATAAGAATGCAGATTTAGTACTGTAATGTATATAATTACATTTCAATTCCATAATTTGCTATACAGTGCAAACCTGTTTTGAGATACTACTCGTGCTGCCAACAAAAATTAGTCACTTAGGTGGTCTCTTGCAACAAGTATTTGCAGGAAGGCAATTTTTCAAGGCTAAACTAAGTTTAAGAAGGTGTGTGTGATTAGGATTTTAAATGTAGCTTTTAAAAAAATTTCAGTCATATCGCTATGATGTTTTGCAGTGTGGCAGTTTATAGTGATGTCTAGCACTGGGGCATCATGCTGCAGACATGTAGCATGATGTCCCACCCAATCACATTATCATGACACCAGGCCAACCAGTCCTAACAATAAATAAGCACCAAGCGAGATGGCTGTTAGTGCCATTTTTGTGCCAATCTTGGTAATGTACGTCCGGGATTCGAACCCACGACCTCCCGCTTCCGAGGCAGATACTCTAACCACTAGGCCACCAGAGCGGTCAGTTTAAGAAGGAAATATGTCCATAATTACAGTAGATATATTTAATCCTTATTCACAGTTCTTGCCAATGTATTATAAAAATTCATAGGAACTGTGGTGGGCTCTGGTTAGTATGCAGACTAACAAAGGAAAGAGTGCAAGTTTCAATCCTACCATCAGACCAGCCTGGGTTTAGCTATAATTGTGTTTCTGTGTGCAAGGAACATTATACCAATTTCCTCAGCTCTAAATAACCTATCTGTGTTGCCATACCATAATGCACCAAACAAAAACAAAAAAATACATTAAAATCTAGAAATATCTATACTAGCAATAAAGTTATACCAATCATTTACATTTTAATTTTAAGTTCACATGAAGATGATTAGAAAAGGAATTCCAAACTACAGGTAACAATTATCATGTCCACGCTGAACCGTTTCCAGACAGGACAGGGGCATTGTGCAGTCAACCTTGTAAGATGGGGCCAGGCAACTGGCTCTTCTTGTAGTGCGGAGCTCTGCAGACCATGTCACACACTGAACAGCTGCCCACTGACAAAGTTCCCCAGTGGACTGCAGGCTCTGCACCTTGCTGACGATGGTGCTGTTAAATGGCTAGGCATGCACTGCACATGATAAATAATAAATAATAATTCCAGATATTAAAATGGAGGTGGGGTGAGAAAGGTATATCCAGTGATTACAAATGTTTTGGGGTGGTTATCGTTTTAAATACAGTGTTGTTTTACTGTAAAAGTTCATTATTTTCTTAATAAAACTGGTTGGGTGCTCCTAGGTATTTGAAACACACATTCCTTTATTCACATTCAATTTAGTTTGGGAAATTATAGCACTTACAGGTGACACTTATAAGTAAGAACATTTCAATGCTTTGCTAAATTTCAGTGGCAACCTATTAAACAACTAGTCATGTGAGCATGAGTGTTATTCTCCAAATGAACAGAATTCAAAATCATACAAGATATGTAAGCAGCCAAAACAGTGTATACCAATCATGATCTGTTTGGATGCAGCTGAAAGACATTGATGCTATCAGATTTCTGGTCACACTTACTTTTCAAGATAGTTGAAAATAATCATACAGACCTATATAGAAAATAACAGATGTTGGACACAGGTTGAAACTTCCACATACAAAATCATCCTTCACAGCAGGGAAAGTCCATTCATGGGAGTTGGCCAAAATCTTTTCTACCTATGCCTTTATCTGTCTGCATACATTTACATATCTGCCTTTGCTGTTCCAACTGTATCAACTTCTAACTCTTTCTAATCTACATATCTATCTAAGGGTATAATTACATAGCTTTAATTATCAGTATATGGTATTATGGAGCCAACAGAGATACAAAGAAAACAAACGTTTCAATAATTATAATTTGATTTTCTTAAAATACAGCATATTTTATCATTGTTTTACTCATCCTGGGATACTGTAATTGGGGCAAGCTCATATTTTCAAAGGGCAAGTTCAATTTTACAGTCACTTTGTCCTGGGCAAGCTGAATGTTATAAACTTTGTAAATTCCTGCTCAATTCAGTCAATCAATCAGACAATCAAGCAATAATAATAATAATAACAGTTTTATTCAAGAGGGTGACAATCAGTTGCTCTATGTTCTTTAGTTTTGTTTAGAGTAATTATACCAGACCATGTGCTGGTTAATTTTTAATATAAATATGGTTGTATGTTGATGTAAAAGGAATATATCCATGATAACTGGACTTCAAGAAGTTAAGAGAGATTTTGTGGTACCAATGAATATCAGGCTGAATGTGCCAAAAGTGTAACACTAAAAGGAATCATCCCCATGCAGCACAGCTTACAAATCAAATACATAATGCTGTGATAGAAAGGATGCAAAATCTGAGCACAAGTCAGATCTAAGCATCTAATAGTATCAAAAGAATGATAATAGTCCATATGGACACAGTATGTTCAGTAGAAAGGCTGACATAACCATTTGTACCAGCATCCAAATTTATGTGAGTATATTTTGTTGCTGATGGCAAGACAATCCCCAAGATCCAGTTTTGGCAGTTGCCCCTTACCTAACAACATTTTTTAAATAAATAGTGTTTCATTGAAATAAAACTACACTGAGTTGATAAAACATATGTACCATACAATTGTGACACCTTTATCAAACAGTAATTATTATTATTATTCTCAAGATTGTCAGAGTAACTAATTGTCCCTCTAGTGTCAGTTAAAATGAGGAAACAAAACACCATGTTAACTATTGTTACCCATTAAGAATGCATTAATATGCAAGAGGTTCAGTGCAAAATAAATAGTATTTCAAAATGTATAACCAATGTTGAGCACTATGTACATAAAACTGAATTATACCTCATCTTTAAAAGTATTTTGAAACTGCCTGATGCAAAAGTACAGGTAAGTCAGTCACAACCCAAGCTGAGTGAGAACCCAAGCTGAGTGAAAATCCTAGCTGAGTGAGAACCCAATCTGAGTGAGAACCCAAGCTAAGACAGTGGCAAGTATTAGGTCTTATAATTGCAGGCTGAACTATTTATACTGGTAACTTACCTTAAATCCCCACAAAAGTCAGGTTCCTTTTACTTGTTTAAGGTGCTCTGGTTTGATAATCTGCAATTTACACAATATAAGCAGTTACAATCTTGAACCCAAAGAAAATGGATGGGAAAAGGTGGATTTTTAGAAAGGATCAACTTGTCAACACCCCCAGCCAAAAAAATGGGATAGATGCCACCAAAGAACTCTTCTACAGACAGCTGACTGCCAGCTTAATCCAAGATATGGGACATAAACTTGCACTAACTCAGCAATGTATCAATACTGCCATCATCTACATGCACAGATTCTACATGTTCCATTCCTTTACACGCTTTCCACATCAACAGATGGTCCAAGCTTGTATATTCCTGGCAGCCAAAACAGAGGATCAATGGAGAAAAGCTGAACATGTGATCCGAGCAGCTAATGGATGTCTGCATCAAGCAATTGATGTAAAAAATGAGGCCTACCTAAGGCAAGTCAATACCCTGGTCAGCAATGAGGAAATCTTGCTGCAGACTCTAGGTTTTGAGGTTACAGTGACTCATGCCCATACTATTCTTCTCAAGACCTGCCAGCTTATACATGCCAGTAAGGATCTAACCCAAGCATCCTACTTTCTGGCCACTAACTGCCTCCATTTGACCACCTTCTGCCTGCAGTACAAACCAAGTCTTGTAGCCTGTATTTGCATTCTTCTGGCCTGTCAATGGTCAAATTGGGACATACCAAAATCAAGTGAAGGAAAAGAATGGTACTATTATGTAGACAAAAATATTACCTTGAAAATGTTGGAAGAATGCATACAAGAATTTCTAAACATCATGGATAAATGCCCGAGCAAGCTGAAGAAAATAATGGAAAATAAGAAGGCTGCAGGAACAAAGCGCACTATCAAAGATGAATTATCAAGCGAGGCCCCACCAATGAAACGCCAGCGACTTGAAAATATCTCTCCTGCTGCAACTATGGCTGGTTCTAGTTCTGGAGGAAAGTCACATGTGAATAGGAGTCTATCTATACCAACTGGTCATGAACAAAAGCTGCATTCACAACAACAATGTAGTACTTCTGTCCTCACCTCTTCCAGAACAGTTAACAAGGTGCAGCAGCAGCAGCCTTCTTCACAGACACCCAGTTCATACATCACTAAATCCCATCAAGTAGAGCATATAAAAAGGCTACTGTCAGACAGTGGATCAATGCAAATGGCTTCTTCTTTGGCAGCAGAGTTGCAGACTAAAAGGACAAAACCAAATTCCATGAATGTCAAAGCTTATTTGAATAGAAAGGAGTCGGACCATAAAAATGAAAATGTACAGCCACATGAAAATAAACAACATGTTTTTAAAGTTCCAAACATTCCTACAAATCGGGAGCCTGTGCCAAATATTCAATTTAAAATGGGCATTTCTTCAAATGTTAATACAATTAACAATCTTAAATGTGTATAAATTCAAACAACACTCAGTGCTTTTGAATCTGTGATTTCTTTTTCCTAGCAGAACAATTTGTAAATATTTTTGACAGAAATGTTTCCCCAATTAATGTATAGCTTTATAAAGCTATTGTAATATATTAACCTATGTTTCACTGACAGATATGGCCTTGTCTTGCTTCATAACCACAGACATGAATCTACTTTCATACAGGACTTCAATAGGATTTTAGCATTGTTAACCATGTCTGGACCAATTTTATCGATGTAAAGATTCAAATTGTTATTATCCAGTTGTGCTCTCTTTTGTTGGGTAGTAATCATTGATACCCTAATTTCACCATGTTGACTTCCATGCAATTTTAATGCTTCATTGTGTTTGTGTTGTTATTTAGAAGTAGATCAATTGCAGAGTCTATTCTATCATGTGATTGTGGGAGTCAGGACAGTCTCTAAAAATATTCCACTAAAATATTAATGCAAAGAAACTTTATCATATTAGCACAACTTTATTTAGTGCTTCATATACACCTTAAACAACTGACAAATTCTATCATTTTGTTTTTCAATGGGCGAGAGACTTTCTCTCCTAAAACTTTCAGGTGTATGATAGATCCTATACTAGCGTTTGATACGAAGATATTCATTCAAATGAAAATAACATTTTCCATTGGTTTTGATAATCAGTTATCCTGAAATAGCTGTGATTTGCACTGCATCTGCTTTATCTTCAAATTAGTGCCTCTCAATATGTTTCGGTATCAAGCAACCTTCGTAGGTTATTTAGCTTGGAAGAGAAGACATTGTGCATCATTATTTTTCTTAGAGAAAACATGCACCATTATGTTTTACATTATTGATGCTTCATCATATTTCCATGATATTCTGTATTGTTTTAATATTTTCAATGACTTCTTTCTTACAATTATTAACAAGAATGAAAAATTTACTGGTTCATAAAACAAAAAAATATTTAATACTTATTTGGATTTTGATACACTTCTGTACAGAAAATTCCATGTAAATATTAACAAACTATTCAGATTTTGATACACACCTGTGTGCAGTATTAATATTCCATGTAAATTTTGTATGCATATTATTAAGATTGTTATACACTTGTGTACTCAACAAATTATAATACACTTCTGAAAAAAAGATAAATAAAATCTATTTAAAAGTCTCAATAGCTTTCTTTTTATGGTGTACATTATTAAACAAATCCTCAATAGGCAAATAAATCACCAATCAAATAAGAATGCAGATTTAGTACTGTAATGTATATAATTACATTTCAATTCCATAATTTGCTATACAGTGCAAACCTGTTTTGAGATACTACTCGTGCTGCCAACAAAAATTAGTCACTTAGGTGGTCTCTTGCAACAAGTATTTGCAGGAAGGCAATTTTTCAAGGCTAAACTAAGTTTAAGAAGGTGTGTGTGATTAGGATTTTAAATGTAGCTTTTAAAAAAATTTCAGTCATATCGCTATGATGTTTTGCAGTGTGGCAGTTTATAGTGATGTCTAGCACTGGGGCATCATGCTGCAGACATGTAGCATGATGTCCCACCCAATCACATTATCATGACACCAGGCCAACCAGTCCTAACAATAAATAAGCACCAAGCGAGATGGCTGTTAGTGCCATTTTTGTGCCAATCTTGGTAATGTACGTCCGGGATTCGAACCCACGACCTCCCGCTTCCGAGGCAGATACTCTAACCACTAGGCCACCAGAGCGGTCAGTTTAAGAAGGAAATATGTCCATAATTACAGTAGATATATTTAATCCTTATTCACAGTTCTTGCCAATGTATTATAAAAATTCATAGGAACTGTGGTGGGCTCTGGTTAGTATGCAGACTAACAAAGGAAAGAGTGCAAGTTTCAATCCTACCATCAGACCAGCCTGGGTTTAGCTATAATTGTGTTTCTGTGTGCAAGGAACATTATACCAATTTCCTCAGCTCTAAATAACCTATCTGTGTTGCCATACCATAATGCACCAAACAAAAACAAAAAAATACATTAAAATCTAGAAATATCTATACTAGCAATAAAGTTATACCAATCATTTACATTTTAATTTTAAGTTCACATGAAGATGATTAGAAAAGGAATTCCAAACTACAGGTAACAATTATCATGTCCACGCTGAACCGTTTCCAGACAGGACAGGGGCATTGTGCAGTCAACCTTGTAAGATGGGGCCAGGCAACTGGCTCTTCTTGTAGTGCGGAGCTCTGCATACCATGTCACACACTGAACAGCTGCCCACTGACAAAGTTCCCCAGTGGACTGCAGGCTCTGCACCTTGCTGACGATGGTGCTGTTAAATGGCTAGGCATGCACTGCACATGATAAATAATAAATAATAATTCCAGATATTAAAATGGAGGTGGGGTGAGAAAGGTATATCCAGTGATTACAAATGTTTTGGGGTGGTTATTGTTTCAAATACAGTGTTGTTTTACTGTAAAAGTTCATTATTTTCTTAATAAAACTGGTTGGGTGCTCCTAGGTATTTGAAACACACATTCCTTTATTCACATTCAATTTAGTTTGGGAAATTATAGCACTTACAGGTGACACTTATAAGTAAGAACATTTCAATGCTTTGCTAAATTTCAGTGGCAACCTATTAAACAACTAGTCATGTGAGCATGAGTGTTATTCTCCAAATGAACAGAATTCAAAATCATACAAGATATGTAAGCAGCCAAAACAGTGTATACCAATCATGATCTGTTTGGATGCAGCTGAAAGACATTGATGCTATCAGATTTCTGGTCACACTTACTTTTCAAGATAGTTGAAAATAATCATACAGACCTATATAGAAAATAACAGATGTTGGACACAGGTTGAAACTTCCACATACAAAATCATCCTTCACAGCAGGGAAAGTCCATTCATGGGAGTTGGCCAAAATCTTTTCTACCTATGCCTTTATCTGTCTGCATACATTTACATATCTGCCTTTGCTGTTCCAACTGTATCAACTTCTAACTCTTTCTAATCTACATATCTATCTAAGGGTATAATTACATAGCTTTAATTATCAGTATATGGTATTATGGAGCCAACAGAGATACAAAGAAAACAAACGTTTCAATAATTATAATTTGATTTTCTTAAAATACAGCATATTTTATCATTGTTTTACTCATCCTGGGATACTGTAATTGGGGCAAGCTCATATTTTCAAAGGGCAAGTTCAATTTTACAGTCACTTTGTCCTGGGCAAGCTGAATGTTATAAACTTTGTAAATTCCTGCTCAATTCAGTCAATCAATCAGACAATCAAGCAATAATAATAATAATAACAGTTTTATTCAAGAGGGTGACAATCAGTTGCTCTATGTTCTTTAGTTTTGTTTAGAGTAATTATACCAGACCATGTGCTGGTTAATTTTTAATATAAATATGGTTGTATGTTGATGTAAAAGGAATATATCCATGATAACTGGACTTTAAGAAGTTAAGAGAGATTTTGTGGTACCAATGAATATCAGGCTGAATGTGCCAAAAGTGTAACACTAAAAGGAATCATCCCCATGCAGCACAGCTTACAAATCAAATACATAATGCTGTGATAGAAAGGATGCAAAATCTGAGCACAAGTCAGATCTAAGCATCTAATAGTATCAAAAGAATGATAATAGTCCATATGGACACAGTATGTTCAGTAGAAAGGCTGACATAACCATTTGTACCAGCATCCAAATTTATGTGAGTATATTTTGTTGCTGATGGCAAGACAATCCCCAAGATCCAGTTTTGGCAGTTGCCCCTTACCTAACAACATTTTTTAAATAAATAGTGTTTCATTGAAATAAAACTACACTGAGTTGATAAAACATATGTACCATACAATTGTGACACCTTTATCAAACAGCAATTATTATTATTATTCTCAAGATTGTCAGAGTAACTAATTGTCCCTCTAGTGTCAGTTAAAATGAGGAAACAAAACACCATGTTAACTATTGTTACCCATTAAGAATGCATTAATATGCAAGAGGTTCAGTGCAAAACAAATAGTATTTCAAAATGTATAACCAATGTTGAGCACTATGTACATAAAACTGAATTATACCTCATCTTTAAAAGTATTTTGAAACTGCCTGATGCAAAAGTACAGGTAAGTCAGTCACAACCCAAGCTGAGTGAGAACCCAAGCTGAGTGAAAATCCTAGCTGAGTGAGAACCCAATCTGAGTGAGAACCCAAGCTAAGACAGTGGCAAGTATTAGGTCTTATAATTGCAGGCTGAACTATTTATACTGGTAACTTACCTTAAATCCCCACAAAAGTCAGGTTCCTTTTACTTGTTTAAGGTGCTCTGGTTTGATAATCTGCAATTTACACAATATAAGCAGTTACAATCTTGAACCCAAAGAAAATGGATGGGAAAAGGTGGATTTTTAGAAAGGATCAACTTGTCAACACCCCCAGCCAAAAAAATGGGATAGATGCCACCAAAGAACTCTTCTACAGACAGCTGACTGCCAGCTTAATCCAAGATATGGGACATAAACTTGCACTAACTCAGCAATGTATCAATACTGCCATCATCTACATGCACAGATTCTACATGTTCCATTCCTTTACACGCTTTCCACATCAACAGATGGTCCAAGCTTGTATATTCCTGGCAGCCAAAACAGAGGATCAATGGAGAAAAGCTGAACATGTGATCCGAGCAGCTAATGGATGTCTGCATCAAGCAATTGATGTAAAAAATGAGGCCTACCTAAGGCAAGTCAATACCCTGGTCAGCAATGAGGAAATCTTGCTGCAGACTCTAGGTTTTGAGGTTACAGTGACTCATGCCCATACTATTCTTCTCAAGACCTGCCAGCTTATACATGCCAGTAAGGATCTAACCCAAGCATCCTACTTTCTGGCCACTAACTGCCTCCATTCGACCACCTTCTGCCTGCAGTACAAACCAAGTCTTGTAGCCTGTATTTGCATTCTTCTGGCCTGTCAATGGTCAAATTGGGACATACCAAAATCAAGTGAAGGAAAAGAATGGTACTATTATGTAGACAAAAATATTACCTTGAAAATGTTGGAAGAATGCATACAAGAATTTCTAAACATCATGGATAAATGCCCGAGCAAGCTGAAGAAAATAATGGAAAATAAGAAGGCTGCAGGAACAAAGCGCACTATCAAAGATGAATTATCAAGCGAGGCCCCACCAATGAAACGCCAGCGACTTGAAAATATCTCTCCTGCTGCAACTATGGCTGGTTCTAGTTCTGGAGGAAAGTCACATGTGAATAGGAGTCTATCTATACCAACTGGTCATGAACAAAAGCTGCATTCACAACAACAATGTAGTACTTCTGTCCTCACCTCTTCCAGAACAGTTAACAAGGTGCAGCAGCAGCAGCCTTCTTCTCAGGCACCCAGTTCATACATCACTAAATCCCATCAAGTAGAGCATATAAAAAGGCTACTGTCAGACAGTGGATCAATGCAAATGGCTTCTTCTTTGGCAGCAGAGTTGCAGACTAAAAGGACAAAACCAAATTCCATGAATGTCAAAGCTTATTTGAATAGAAAGGAGTCGGACCATAAAAATGAAAATGTACAGCCACATGAAAATAAACAACATGTTTTTAAAGTTCCAAACATTCCTACAAATCGGGAGCCTGTGCCAAATATTCAATTTAAAATGGGCATTTCTTCAAATGTTAATACAATTAACAATCTTAAATGTGTATAAATTCAAACAACACTCAGTGCTTTTGAATCTGTGATTTCTTTTTCCTAGCAGAACAATTTGTAAATATTTTTGACAGAAATGTTTCCCCAATTAATGTATAGCTTTATAAAGCTATTGTAATATATTAACCTATGTTTCACTGACAGATATGGCCTTGTCTTGCTTCATAACCACAGACATGAATCTACTTTCATACAGGACTTCAATAGGATTTTAGCATTGTTAACCATGTCTGGACCAATTTTATCGATGTAAAGATTCAAATTGTTATTATCCAGTTGTGCTCTCTTTTGTTGGGTAGTAATCATTGATACCCTAATTTCACCATGTTGACTTCCATGCAATTTTAATGTTTCATTGTGTTTGTGTTGTTATTTAGAAGTAGATCAATTGCAGAGTCTATTCTATCATGTGATTGTGGGAGTCAGGACAGTCTCAAAAAATATTCCACTAAAATATTAATGCAAAGAAACTTTATCATATTAGCACAACTTTATTTAGTGCTTCATATACACCTTAAACAACTGACAAATTCTATCATTTTGTTTTTCAATGGGCGAGAGACTTTCTCTCCTAAAACTTTCAGGTGTATGATAGATCCTATACTAGCGTTTGATACGAAGATATTCATTCAAATGAAAATAACATTTTCCATTGGTTTTGATAATCAGTTATCCTGAAATAGCTGTGATTTGCACTGCATCTGCTTTATCTTCAAATTAGTGCCTCTCAATATGTTTCGGTATCAAGCAACCTTCGTAGGTAATTTAGCTTGTAAGAGAAGACATTGTGCATCATTATTTTTCTTAGAGAAAACATGCACCATTATGTTTTACATTATTGATGCTTCATCATATTTCCATGATATTATGTATTGTTTTAATATTTTCAATGACTTCTTTCTTACAATTATTAACAAGAATGAAAAATTTACTGGTTCATAAAACAAAAAAATATTTAATACTTATTTGGATTTTGATACACTTCTGTACAGAAAATTCCATGTAAATATTAAACTATTCAGATTTTGATACACACCTGTGTGCAGTATTAATATTCCATGTAAATTTTGTATGCATATTATTAAGATTGTTATACACTTGTGTACTCAACAAATTATAATACACTTCTGAAAGAAAGATAAATAAAATCTATTTAAAAGTCTCAATAGCTTTCTTTTTATGGTGTACATTATTAAACAAATCCTCAATAGGCAAATAAATCACCAATCAAATAAGAATGCAGATTTAGTACTGTAATGTATATAATTACATTTCAATTCCATAATTTGCTATACAGTGCAAACCTGTTTTGAGATACTACTCGTGCTGCCAACAAAAATTAGTCACTTAGGTGGTCTCTTGCAACAAGTATTTGCAGGAAGGCAATTTTTCAAGGCTAAACTAAGTTTAAGAAGGTGTGTGTGATTAGGATTTTAAATGTAGCTTTTAAAAAAATTTCAGTCATATCGCTATGATGTTTTGCAGTGTGGCAGTTTATAGTGATGTCTAGCACTGGGGCATCATGCTGCAGACATGTAGCATGATGTCCCACCCAATCACATTATCATGACACCAGGCCAACCAGTCCTAACAATAAATAAGCGCCAAGCGAGATGGCTGTTAGTGCCATTTTTGTGTCAATCTTGGTAATGTACGTCCGGGATTCGAACCCACGACCTCCCGCTTCCGAGGCAGATACTCTAACCACTAGGCCACCAGAGCGGTCAGTTTAAGAAGGAAATATGTCCATAATTACAGTAGATATATTTAATCCTTATTCACAGTTCTTGCCAATGTATTATAAAAATTCATAGGAACCGTGGTGGGCTCTGGTTAGTATGCAGACTAACAAAGGAAAGAGTGCAAGTTTCAATCCTACCATCAGACCAGCCTGGGTTTAGCTATAATTGTGTTTCTGTGTGCAAGGAACATTATACCAATTTCCTCAGCTCTAAATAACCTATCTGTGTTGCCATACCATAATGCACCAAACAAAAACAAAAAAATACATTAAAATCTAGAAATATCTATACTAGCAATAAAGTTATACCAATCATTTACATTTTAATTTTAAGTTCACATGAAGATGATTAGAAAAGGAATTCCAAACTACAGGTAACAATTATCATGTCCACGCTGAACCGTTTCCAGACAGGACAGGGGCATTGTGCAGTCAACCTTGTAAGATGGGGCCAGGCAACTGGCTCTTCTTGTAGTGCGGAGCTCTGCAGACCATGTCACACACTGAACAGCTGCCCACTGACAAAGTTCCCCAGTGGACTGCAGGCTCTGCACCTTGCTGACGATGGTGCTGTTAAATGGCTAGGCATGCACTGCACATGATAAATAATAAATAATAATTCAAGATATTAAAATGGAGGTGGGGTGAGAAAGGTATATCCAGTGATTACAAATGTTTTGGGGTGGTTATCGTTTCAAATACAGTGTTGTTTTACTGTAAAAGTTCATTATTTTCTTAATAAAACTGGTTGGGTGCTCCTAGGTATTTGAAACACACATTCCTTTATTCACATTCAATTTAGTTTGGGAAATTATAGCACTTACAGGTGACACTTATAAGTAAGAACATTTCAATGCTTTGCTAAATTTCAGTGGCAACCTATTAAACAACTAGTCATGTGAGCATGAGTGTTATTCTCCAAATGAACAGAATTCAAAATCATACAAGATATGTAAGAAGCCAAAACAGTGTATACCAATCATGATTTGTTTGGATGCAGCTGAAAGACACTGATGCTATCAGATTTCTGGTCACACTTACTTTTCAAGATAGTTGAAAATAATAATACAGACCTATATAGAAAATAACACATGCTGGACACAGGTTGAAACTTCCACATACAAAATCATCCTTCACAGCAGGGAAAGTCCATTCATGGGAGTTGGCCAAAATCTTTTCTACCTATGCCTTTATCTGTCTGCATACATTTACATATCTGCCTTTGCTGTTCCAACTGTATCAACTTCTAACTCTTTCTAATCTACATATCTATCTAAGGGTATAATTGCATAGCTTTAATTATCAGTATATGGTATTATGGAGCCAACAGAGATACAAAGAAAACAAACGTTTCAATAATTATAATTTGATTTTCTTAAAATACAGCATATTTTATCATTGTTTTACTCATCCTGGGATACTGTAATTGGGGCAAGCTCATATTTTCAAAGGGCAAGTTCAATTTTACAGTCACTTTGTCCTGGGCAAGCTGAATGTTATAAACTTTGTAAATTCCTGCTCAATTCAGTCAATCAATCAGACAATCAAGCAATAATAATAATAATAACAGTTTTATTCAAGAGGGTGACAATCAGTTGCTCTATGTTCTTTAGTTTTGTTTAGAGTAATTATACCAGACCATGTGCTGGTTAATTTTTAATATAAATATGGTTGTATGTTGATGTAAAAGGAATATATCCATGATAACTGGACTTCAAGAAGTTAAGAGAGATTTTGTGGTACCAATGAATATCAGGCTGAATGTGCCAAAAGTGTAACACTAAAAGGAATCATCCCCATGCAGCACAGCTTACAAATCAAATACATAATGCTGTGATAGAAAGGATGCAAAATCTGAGTACAAGTCAGATCTAAGCATCTAATAGTATCAAAAGAATGATAATAGTCCATATGGACACAGTATGTTCAGTAGAAAGGCTGACATAACCATTTGTACCAGCATCCAAATTTATGTGAGTATATTTTGTTGCTGATGGCAAGACAATCCCCAAGATCCAGTTTTGGCAGTTGCCCCTTACCTAACAACATTTTTTAAATAAATAGTGTTTCATTGAAATAAAACTACACTGAGTTGATAAAACATATGTACCATACAATTGTGACACCTTTATCAAACAGTAATTATTATTATTATTCTCAAGATTGTCAGAGTAACTAATTGTCCCTCTAGTGTCAGTTAAAATGAGGAAACAAAACACCATGTTAACTATTGTTACCTATTAAGAATGCATTAATATGCAAGAGGTTCAGTGCAAAACAAATAGTATTTCAAAATGTATAACCAATGTTGAGCACTATGTACATAAAACTGAATTATACCTCATCTTTAAAAGTATTTTGAAACTGCCTGATGCAAAAGTACAGGTAAGTCAGTCACAACCCAAGCTGAGTGAGAACCCAAGCTGAGTGAAATCCTAGCTGAGTGAGAACCCAATCTGAGTGAGAACCCAAGCTAAGACAGTGGCAAGTATTAGGTCTTATAATTGCAGGCTGAACTATTTATACTGGTAACTTACCTTAAATCCCCACAAAAGTCAGGTTCCTTTTACTTGTTTAAGGTGCTCTGGTTTGATAATCTGCAATTTACACAATATAAGCAGTTACAATCTTGAACCCAAAGAAAATGGATGGGAAAAGGTGGATTTTTAGAAAGGATCAACTTGTCAACACCCCCAGCCAAAAAAATGGGATAGATGCCACCAAAGAACTCTTCTACAGACAGCTGACTGCCAGCTTAATCCAAGATATGGGACATAAACTTGCACTAACTCAGCAATGTATCAATACTGCCATCATCTACATGCACAGATTCTACATGTTCCATTCCTTTACACGCTTTCCACATCAACAGATGGTCCAAGCTTGTATATTCCTGGCAGCCAAAACAGAGGATCAATGGAGAAAAGCTGAACATGTGATCCGAGCAGCTAATGGATGTCTGCATCAAGCAATTGATGTAAAAAATGAGGCCTACCTAAGGCAAGTCAATACCCTGGTCAGCAATGAGGAAATCTTGCTGCAGACTCTAGGTTTTGAGGTTACAGTGACTCATGCCCATACTATTCTTCTCAAGACCTGCCAGCTTATACATGCCAGTAAGGATCTAACCCAAGCATCCTACTTTCTGGCCACTAACTGCCTCCATTTGACCACCTTCTGCCTGCAGTACAAACCAAGTCTTGTAGCCTGTATTTGCATTCTTCTGGCCTGTCAATGGTCAAATTGGGACATACCAAAATCAAGTGAAGGAAAAGAATGGTACTATTATGTAGACAAAAATATTACCTTGAAAATGTTGGAAGAATGCATACAAGAATTTCTAAACATCATGGATAAATGCCCGAGCAAGCTGAAGAAAATAATGGAAAATAAGAAGGCTGCAGGAACAAAGCGCACTATCAAAGATGAATTATCAAGCGAGGCCCCACCAATGAAACGCCAGCGACTTGAAAATATCTCTCCTGCTGCAACTATGGCTGGTTCTAGTTCTGGAGGAAAGTCACATGTGAATAGGAGTCTATCTATACCAACTGGTCATGAACAAAAGCTGCATTCACAACAACAATGTAGTACTTCTGTCCTCACCTCTTCCAGAACAGTTAACAAGGTGCAGCAGCAGCAGCCTTCTTCTCAGGCACCCAGTTCATACATCACTAAATCCCATCAAGTAGAGCATATAAAAAGGCTACTGTCAGACAGTGGATCAATGCAAATGGCTTCTTCTTTGGCAGCAGAGTTGCAGACTAAAAGGACAAAACCAAATTCCATGAATGTCAAAGCTTATTTGAATAGAAAGGAGTCGGACCATAAAAATGAAAATGTACAGCCACATGAAAATAAACAACATGTTTTTAAAGTTCCAAACATTCCTACAAATCGGGAGCCTCTGCCAAATATTCAATTTAAAATGGGCATTTCTTCAAATGTTAATACAATTAACAATCTTAAATGTGTATAAATTCAAACAACACTCAGTGCTTTTGAATCTGTGATTTCTTTTTCCTAGCAGAACAATTTGTAAATATTTTTGACATAAATGTTTCCCCAATTAATGTATAGCTTTATAAAGCTATTGTAATATATTAACCTATGTTTCACTGACAGATATGGCCTTGTCTTGCTTCATAACCACAGACATGAATCTACTTTCATACAGGACTTCAATAGGATTTTAGCATTGTTAACCATGTCTGGACCAATTTTATCGATGTAAAGATTCAAATTGTTATTATCCAGTTGTGCTCTCTTTTGTTGGGTAGTAATCATTGATACCCTAATTTCACCATGTTGACTTCCATGCAATTTTAATGTTTCATTGTGTTTGTGTTGTTATTTAGAAGTAGATCAATTGCAGAGTCTATTCTATCATGCGATTGTGGGAGTCAGGACAGTCTCTAAAAATATTCCACTAAAATATTAATGCAAAGAAACTTTATCATATTAGCACAACTTTATTTAGTGCTTCATATACACCTTAAACAACTGACAAATTCTATCATTTTGTTTTTCAATGGGCGAGAGACTTTCTCTCCTAAAACTTTCAGGTGTATGATAGATCCTATACTAGCGTTTGATACGAAGATATTCATTCAAATGAAAATAACATTTTCCATTGGTTTTGATAATCAGTTATCCTGAAATAGCTGTGATTTGCACTGCATCTGCTTTATCTTCAAATTAGTGCCTCTCAATATGTTTCGGTATCAAGCAACCTTCGTAGGTAATTTAGCTTGTAAGAGAAGACATTGTGCATCATTATTTTTCTTAGAGAAAACATGCACCATTATGTTTTACATTATTGATGCTTCATCATATTTCCATGATATTATGTATTGTTTTAATATTTTCAATGACTTCTTTCTTACAATTATTAACAAGAATGAAAAATTTACTGGTTCATAAAACAAAAAAATATTTAATACTTATTTGGATTTTGATACACTTCTGTACAGAAAATTCCATGTAAATATTAACAAACTATTCAGATTTTGATACACACCTGTGTGCAGTATTAATATTCCATGTAAATTTTGTATGCATATTATTAAGATTGTTATACACTTGTGTACTCAACAAATTATAATACACTTCTGAAAGAAAGATAAATAAAATCTATTTAAAAGTCTCAATAGCTTTCTTTTTATGGTGTACATTATTAAACAAATCCTCAATAGGCAAATAAATCACCAATCAAATAAGAATGCAGATTTAGTACTGTAATGTATATAATTACATTTCAATTCCATAATTTGCTATACAGTGCAAACCTGTTTTGAGATACTACTCGTGCTGCCAACAAAAATTAGTCACTTAGGTGGTCTCTTGCAACAAGTATTTGCAGGAAGGCAATTTTTCAAGGCTAAACTAAGTTTAAGAAGGTGTGTGTGATTAGGATTTTAAATGTAGCTTTTAAAAAAATTTCAGTCATATCGCTATGATGTTTTGCAGTGTGGCAGTTTATAGTGATGTCTAGCACTGGGGCATCATGCTGCAGACATGTAGCATGATGTCCCACCCAATCACATTATCATGACACCAGGCCAACCAGTCCTAACAATAAATAAGCACCAAGCGAGATGGCTGTTAGTGCCATTTTTGTGCCAATCTTGGTAATGTACGTCCGGGATTCGAACCCACGACCTCCCGCTTCCGAGGCAGATACTCTAACCACTAGGCCACCAGAGCGGTCAGTTTAAGAAGGAAATATGTCCATAATTACAGTAGATATATTTAATCCTTATTCACAGTTCTTGCCAATGTATTATAAAAATTCATAGGAACTGTGGTGGGCTCTGGTTAGTATGCAGACTAACAAAGGAAAGAGTGCAAGTTTCAATCCTACCATCAGACCAGCCTGGGTTTAGCTATAATTGTGTTTCTGTGTGCAAGGAACATTATACCAATTTCCTCAGCTCTAAATAACCTATCTGTGTTGCCATACCATAATGCACCAAACAAAAACAAAAAAATACATTAAAATCTAGAAATATCTATACTAGCAATAAAGTTATACCAATCATTTACATTTTAATTTTAAGTTCACATGAAGATGATTAGAAAAGGAATTCCAAACTACAGGTAACAATTATCATGTCCACGCTGAACTGTTTCCAGACAGGACAGGGGCATTGTGCAGTCAACCTTGTAAGATGGGGCCAGGCAACTGGCTCTTCTTGTAGTGCGGAGCTCTGCATACCATGTCACACACTGAACAGCTGCCCACTGACAAAGTTCCCCAGTGGACTGCAGGCTCTGCACCTTGCTGACGATGGTGCTGTTAAATGGCTAGGCATGCACTGCACATGATAAATAATAAATAATAATTCCAGATATTAAAATGGAGGTGGGGTGAGAAAGGTATATCCAGTGATTACAAATGTTTTGGGGTGGTTATCGTTTCAAATACAGTGTTGTTTTACTGTAAAAGTTCATTATTTTCTTAATAAAACTGGTTGGGTGCTCCTAGGTATTTGAAACACACATTCCTTTATTCACATTCAATTTAGTTTGGGAAATTATAGCACTTACAGGTGACACTTATAAGTAAGAACATTTCAATGCTTTGCTAAATTTCAGTGGCAACCTATTAAACAACTAGTCATGTGAGCATGAGTGTTATTCTCCAAATGAACAGAATTCAAAATCATACAAGATATGTAAGCAGCCAAAACAGTGTATACCAATCATGATCTGTTTGGATGCAGCTGAAAGACATTGATGCTATCAGATTTCTGGTCACACTTACTTTTCAAGATAGTTGAAAATAATCATACAGACCTATATAGAAAATAACACATGTTGGACACAGGTTGAAACTTCCACATACAAAATCATCCTTCACAGCAGGGAAAGTCCATTCATGGGAGTTGGCCAAAATCTTTTCTACCTATGCCTTTATCTGTCTGCATACATTTACATATCTGCCTTTGCTGTTCCAACTGTATCAACTTCTAACTCTTTCTAATCTACATATCTATCTAAGGGTATAATTACATAGCTTTAATTATCAGTATATGGTATTATGGAGCCAACAGAGATACAAAGAAAACAAACGTTTCAATAATTATAATTTGATTTTCTTAAAATACAGCATATTTTATCATTGTTTTACTCATCCTGGGATACTGTAATTGGGGCAAGCTCATATTTTCAAAGGGCAAGTTCAATTTTACAGTCACTTTGTCCTGGGCAAGCTGAATGTTATAAACTTTGTAAATTCCTGCTCAATTCAGTCAATCAATCAGACAATCAAGCAATAATAATAATAATAACAGTTTTATTCAAGAGGGTGACAATCAGTTGCTCTATGTTCTTTAGTTTTGTTTAGAGTAATTATACCAGACCATGTGCTGGTTAATTTTTAATATAAATATGGTTGTATGTTGATGTAAAAGGAATATATCCATGATAACTGGACTTCAAGAAGTTAAGAGAGATTTTGTGGTACCAATGAATATCAGGCTGAATGTGCCAAAAGTGTAACACTAAAAGGAATCATCCCCATGCAGCACAGCTTACAAATCAAATACATAATGCTGTGATAGAAAGGATGCAAAATCTGAGCACAAGTCAGATCTAAGCATCTAATAGTATCAAAAGAATGATAATAGTCCATATGGACACAGTATGTTCAGTAGAAAGGCTGACATAACCATTTGTACCAGCATCCAAATTTATGTGAGTATATTTTGTTGCTGATGGCAAGACAATCCCCAAGATCCAGTTTTGGCAGTTGCCCCTTACCTAACAACATTTTTTAAATAAATAGTGTTTCATTGAAATAAAACTACACTGAGTTGATAAAACATATGTACCATACAATTGTGACACCTTTATCAAACAGTAATTATTATTATTATTCTCAAGATTGTCAGAGTAACTAATTGTCCCTCTAGTGTCAGTTAAAATGAGGAAACAAAACACCATGTTAACTATTGTTACCTATTAAGAATGCATTAATATGCAAGAGGTTCAGTGCAAAACAAATAGTATTTCAAAATGTATAACCAATGTTGAGCACTATGTACATAAAACTGAATTATAAATCATCTTTAAAAGTATTTTGAAACTGCCTGATGCAAAAGTACAGGTAAGTCAGTCACAACCCAAGCTGAGTGAGAACCCAAGCTGAGTGAAATCCTAGCTGAGTGAGAACCCAATCTGAGTGAGAACCCAAGCTAAGACAGTGGCAAGTATTAGGTCTTATAATTGCAGGCTGAACTATTTATACTGGTAACTTACCTTAAATCCCCACAAAAGTCAGGTTCCTTTTACTTGTTTAAGGTGCTCTGGTTTGATAATCTGCAATTTACACAATATAAGCAGTTACAATCTTGAACCCAAAGAAAATGGATGGGAAAAGGTGGATTTTTAGAAAGGATCAACTTGTCAACACCCCCAGCCAAAAAAATGGGATAGATGCCACCAAAGAACTCTTCTACAGACAGCTGACTGCCAGCTTAATCCAAGATATGGGACATAAACTTGCACTAACTCAGCAATGTATCAATACTGCCATCATCTACATGCACAGATTCTACATGTTCCATTCCTTTACACGCTTTCCACATCAACAGATGGTCCAAGCTTGTATATTCCTGGCAGCCAAAACAGAGGATCAATGGAGAAAAGCTGAACATGTGATCCGAGCAGCTAATGGATGTCTGCATCAAGCAATTGATGTAAAAAATGAGGCCTACCTAAGGCAAGTCAATACCCTGGTCAGCAATGAGGAAATCTTGCTGCAGACTCTAGGTTTTGAGGTTACAGTGACTCATGCCCATACTATTCTTCTCAAGACCTGCCAGCTTATACATGCCAGTAAGGATCTAACCCAAGCATCCTACTTTCTGGCCACTAACTGCCTCCATTTGACCACCTTCTGCCTGCAGTACAAACCAAGTCTTGTAGCCTGTATTTGCATTCTTCTGGCCTGTCAATGGTCAAATTGGGACATACCAAAATCAAGTGAAGGAAAAGAATGGTACTATTATGTAGACAAAAATATTACCTTGAAAATGTTGGAAGAATGCATACAAGAATTTCTAAACATCATGGATAAATGCCCGAGCAAGCTGAAGAAAATAATGGAAAATAAGAAGGCTGCAGGAACAAAGCGCACTATCAAAGATGAATTATCAAGCGAGGCCCCACCAATGAAACGCCAGCGACTTGAAAATATCTCTCCTGCTGCAACTATGGCTGGTTCTAGTTCTGGAGGAAAGTCACATGTGAATAGGAGTCTATCTATACCAACTGGTCATGAACAAAAGCTGCATTCACAACAACAATGTAGTACTTCTGTCCTCACCTCTTCCAGAACAGTTAACAAGGTGCAGCAGCAGCAGCCTTCTTCTCAGGCACCCAGTTCATACATCACTAAATCCCATCAAGTAGAGCATATAAAAAGGCTACTGTCAGACAGTGGATCAATGCAAATGGCTTCTTCTTTGGCAGCAGAGTTGCAGACTAAAAGGACAAAACCAAATTCCATGAATGTCAAAGCTTATTTGAATAGAAAGGAGTCGGACCATAAAAATGAAAATGTACAGCCACATGAAAATAAACAACATGTTTTTAAAGTTCCAAACATTCCTACAAATCGGGAGCCTGTGCCAAATATTCAATTTAAAATGGGCATTTCTTCAAATGTTAATACAATTAACAATCTTAAATGTGTATAAATTCAAACAACACTCAGTGCTTTTGAATCTGTGATTTCTTTTTCCTAGCAGAACAATTTGTAAATATTTTTGACAGAAATGTTTCCCCAATTAATGTATAGCTTTATAAAGCTATTGTAATATATTAACCTATGTTTCACTGACAGATATGGCCTTGTCTTGCTTCATAACCACAGACATGAATCTACTTTCATACAGGACTTCAATAGGATTTTAGCATTGTTAACCATGTCTGGACCAATTTTATCGATGTAAAGATTCAAATTGTTATTATCCAGTTGTGCTCTCTTTTGTTGGGTAGTAATCATTGATACCCTAATTTCACCATGTTGACTTCCATGCAATTTTAATGTTTCATTGTGTTTGTGTTGTTATTTAGAAGTAGATCAATTGCAGAGTCTATTCTATCATGCGATTGTGGGAGTCAGGACAGTCTCTAAAAATATTCCACTAAAATATTAATGCAAAGAAACTTTATCATATTAGCACAACTTTATTTAGTGCTTCATATACACCTTAAACAACTGACAAATTCTATCATTTTGTTTTTCAATGGGCGAGAGACTTTCTCTCCTAAAACTTTCAGGTGTATGATAGATCCTATACTAGCGTTTGATACGAAGATATTCATTCAAATGAAAATAACATTTTCCATTGGTTTTGATAATCAGTTATCCTGAAATAGCTGTGATTTGCACTGCATCTGCTTTATCTTCAAATTAGTGCCTCTCAATATGTTTCGGTATCAAGCAACCTTCGTAGGTAATTTAGCTTGTAAGAGAAGACATTGTGCATCATTATTTTTCTTAGAGAAAACATGCACCATTATGTTTTACATTATTGATGCTTCATCATATTTCCATGATATTCTGTATTGTTTTAATATTTTCAATGACTTCTTTCTTACAATTATTAACAAGAATGAAAAATTTACTGGTTCATAAAACAAAAAAATATTTAATACTTATTTGGATTTTGATACACTTCTGTACAGAAAATTCCATGTAAATATTAACAAACTATTCAGATTTTGATACACACCTGTGTGCAGTATTAATATTCCATGTAAATTTTGTATGCATATTATTAAGATTGTTATACACTTGTGTACTCAACAAATTATAATACACTTCTGAAAGAAAGATAAATAAAATCTATTTAAAAGTCTCAATAGCTTTCTTTTTATGGTGTACATTATTAAACAAATCCTCAATAGGCAAATAAATCACCAATCAAATAAGAATGCAGATTTAGTACTGTAATGTATATAATTACATTTCAATTCCATAATTTGCTATACAGTGCAAACCTGTTTTGAGATACTACTCGTGCTGCCAACAAAAATTAGTCACTTAGGTGGTCTCTTGCAACAAGTATTTGCAGGAAGGCAATTTTTCAAGGCTAAACTAAGTTTAAGAAGGTGTGTGTGATTAGGATTTTAAATGTAGCTTTTAAAAAAATTTCAGTCATATCGCTATGATGTTTTGCAGTGTGGCAGTTTATAGTGATGTCTAGCACTGGGGCATCATGCTGCAGACATGTAGCATGATGTCCCACCCAATCACATTATCATGACACCAGGCCAACCAGTCCTAACAATAAATAAGCACCAAGCGAGATGGCTGTTAGTGCCATTTTTGTGCCAATCTTGGTAATGTACGTCCGGGATTCGAACCCACGACCTCCCGCTTCCGAGGCAGATACTCTAACCACTAGGCCACCAGAGCGGTCAGTTTAAGAAGGAAATATGTCCATAATTACAGTAGATATATTTAATCCTTATTCACAGTTCTTGCCAATGTATTATAAAAATTCATAGGAACTCTGGTGGGCTCTGGTTAGTATGCAGACTAACAAAGGAAAGAGTGCAAGTTTCAATCCTACCATCAGACCAGCCTGGGTTTAGCTATAATTGTGTTTCTGTGTGCAAGGAACATTATACCAATTTCCTCAGCTCTAAATAACCTATCTGTGTTGCCATACCATAATGCACCAAACAAAAACAAAAAAATACATTAAAATCTAGAAATATCTATACTAGCAATAAAGTTATACCAATCATTTACATTTTAATTTTAAGTTCACATGAAGATGATTAGAAAAGGAATTCCAAACTACAGGTAACAATTATCATGTCCACGCTGAACTGTTTCCAGACAGGACAGGGGCATTGTGCAGTCAACCTTGTAAGATGGGGCCAGGCAACTGGCTCTTCTTGTAGTGCGGAGCTCTGCATACCATGTCACACACTGAACAGCTGCCCACTGACAAAGTTCCCCAGTGGACTGCAGGCTCTGCACCTTGCTGACGATGGTGCTGTTAAATGGCTAGGCATGCACTGCACATGATAAATAATAAATAATAATTCCAGATATTAAAATGGAGGTGGGGTGAGAAAGGTATATCCAGTGATTACAAATGTTTTGGGGTGGTTATCGTTTCAAATACAGTGTTGTTTTACTGTAAAAGTTCATTATTTTCTTAATAAAACTGGTTGGGTGCTCCTAGGTATTTGAAACACACATTCCTTTATTCACATTCAATTTAGTTTGGGAAATTATAGCACTTACAGGTGACACTTATAAGTAAGAACATTTCAATGCTTTGCTAAATTTCAGTGGCAACCTATTAAACAACTAGTCATGTGAGCATGAGTGTTATTCTCCAAATGAACAGAATTCAAAATCATACAAGATATGTAAGCAGCCAAAACAGTGTATACCAATCATGATCTGTTTGGATGCAGCTGAAAGACATTGATGCTATCAGATTTCTGGTCACACTTACTTTTCAAGATAGTTGAAAATAATCATACAGACCTATATAGAAAATAACACATGTTGGACACAGGTTGAAACTTCCACATACAAAATCATCCTTCACAGCAGGGAAAGTCCATTCATGGGAGTTGGCCAAAATCTTTTCTACCTATGCCTTTATCTGTCTGCATACATTTACATATCTGCCTTTGCTGTTCCAACTGTATCAACTTCTAACTCTTTCTAATCTACATATCTATCTAAGGGTATAATTACATAGCTTTAATTATCAGTATATGGTATTATGGAGCCAACAGAGATACAAAGAAAACAAACGTTTCAATAATTATAATTTGATTTTCTTAAAATACAGCATATTTTATCATTGTTTTACTCATCCTGGGATACTGTAATTGGGGCAAGCTCATATTTTCAAAGGGCAAGTTCAATTTTACAGTCACTTTGTCCTGGGCAAGCTGAATGTTATAAACTTTGTAAATTCCTGCTCAATTCAGTCAATCAATCAGACAATCAAGCAATAATAATAATAATAACAGTTTTATTCAAGAGGGTGACAATCAGTTGCTCTATGTTCTTTAGTTTTGTTTAGAGTAATTATACCAGACCATGTGCTGGTTAATTTTTAATATAAATATGGTTGTATGTTGATGTAAAAGGAATATATCCATGATAACTGGACTTCAAGAAGTTAAGAGAGATTTTGTGGTACCAATGAATATCAGGCTGAATGTGCCAAAAGTGTAACACTAAAAGGAATCATCCCCATGCAGCACAGCTTACAAATCAAATACATAATGCTGTGATAGAAAGGATGCAAAATCTGAGCACAAGTCAGATCTAAGCATCTAATAGTATCAAAAGAATGATAATAGTCCATATGGACACAGTATGTTCAGTAGAAAGGCTGACATAACCATTTGTACCAGCATCCAAATTTATGTGAGTATATTTTGTTGCTGATGGCAAGACAATCCCCAAGATCCAGTTTTGGCAGTTGCCCCTTACCTAACAACATTTTTTAAATAAATAGTGTTTCATTGAAATAAAACTACACTGAGTTGATAAAACATATGTACCATACAATTGTGACACCTTTATCAAACAGTAATTATTATTATTATTCTCAAGATTGTCAGAGTAACTAATTGTCCCTCTAGTGTCAGTTAAAATGAGGAAACAAAACACCATGTTAACTATTGTTACCCATTAAGAATGCATTAATATGCAAGAGGTTCAGTGCAAAACAAATAGTATTTCAAAATGTATAACCAATGTTGAGCACTATGTACATAAAACTGAATTATACCTCATCTTTAAAAGTATTTTGAAACTGCCTGATGCAAAAGTACAGGTAAGTCAGTCACAACCCAAGCTGAGTGAGAACCCAAGCTGAGTGAAAATCCTAGCTGAGTGAGAACCCAATCTGAGTGAGAACCCAAGCTAAGACAGTGGCAAGTATTAGGTCTTATAATTGCAGGCTGAACTATTTATACTGGTAACTTACCTTAAATCCCCACAAAAGTCAGGTTCCTTTTACTTGTTTAAGGTGCTCTGGTTTGATTAATCTGCAATTTACACAATATAAGCAGTTACAATCTTGAACCCAAAGAAAATGGATGGGAAAAGGTGGATTTTTAGAAAGGATCAACTTGTCAACACCCCCAGCCAAAAAAATGGGATAGATGCCACCAAAGAACTCTTCTACAGACAGCTGACTGCCAGCTTAATCCAAGATATGGGACATAAACTTGCACTAACTCAGCAATGTATCAATACTGCCATCATCTACATGCACAGATTCTACATGTTCCATTCCTTTACACGCTTTCCACATCAACAGATGGTCCAAGCTTGTATATTCCTGGCAGCCAAAACAGAGGATCAATGGAGAAAAGCTGAACATGTGATCCGAGCAGCTAATGGATGTCTGCATCAAGCAATTGATGTAAAAAATGAGGCCTACCTAAGGCAAGTCAATACCCTGGTCAGCAATGAGGAAATCTTGCTGCAGACTCTAGGTTTTGAGGTTACAGTGACTCATGCCCATACTATTCTTCTCAAGACCTGCCAGCTTATACATGCCAGTAAGGATCTAACCCAAGCATCCTACTTTCTGGCCACTAACTGCCTCCATTTGACCACCTTCTGCCTGCAGTACAAACCAAGTCTTGTAGCCTGTATTTGCATTCTTCTGGCCTGTCAATGGTCAAATTGGGACATACCAAAATCAAGTGAAGGAAAAGAATGGTACTATTATGTAGACAAAAATATTACCTTGAAAATGTTGGAAGAATGCATACAAGAATTTCTAAACATCATGGATAAATGCCCGAGCAAGCTGAAGAAAATAATGGAAAATAAGAAGGCTGCAGGAACAAAGCGCACTATCAAAGATGAATTATCAAGTGAGGCCCCACCAATGAAACGCCAGCGACTTGAAAATATCTCTCCTGCTGCAACTATGGCTGGTTCTAGTTCTGGAGGAAAGTCACATGTGAATAGGAGTCTATCTATACCAACTGGTCATGAACAAAAGCTGCATTCACAACAACAATGTAGTACTTCTGTCCTCACCTCTTCCAGAACAGTTAACAAGGTGCAGCAGCAGCAGCCTTCTTCTCAGGCACCCAGTTCATACATCACTAAATCCCATCAAGTAGAGCATATAAAAAGGCTACTGTCAGACAGTGGATCAATGCAAATGGCTTCTTCTTTGGCAGCAGAGTTGCAGACTAAAAGGACAAAACCAAATTCCATGAATGTCAAAGCTTATTTGAATAGAAAGGAGTCGGACCATAAAAATGAAAATGTACAGCCACATGAAAATAAACAACATGTTTTTAAAGTTCCAAACATTCCTACAAATCGGGAGCCTGTGCCAAATATTCAATTTAAAATGGGCATTTCTTCAAATGTTAATACAATTAACAATCTTGAATGTGTATAAATTCAAACAACACTCAGTGCTTTTGAATCTGTGATTTCTTTTTCCTAGCAGAACAATTTGTAAATATTTTTGACAGAAATGTTTCCCCAATTAATGTATAGCTTTATAAAGCTATTGTAATATATTAACCTATGTTTCACTGACAGATATGGCCTTGTCTTGCTTCATAACCACAGACATGAATCTACTTTCATACAGGACTTCAATAGGATTTTAGCATTGTTAACCATGTCTGGACCAATTTTATCGATGTAAAGATTCAAATTGTTATTATCCAGTTGTGCTCTCTTTTGTTGGGTAGTAATCATTGATACCCTAATTTCACCATGTTGACTTCCATGCAATTTTAATGTTTCATTGTGTTTGTGTTGTTATTTAGAAGTAGATCAATTGCAGAGTCTATTCTATCATATGACTGTGGGAGTCAGGACAGTCTCTAAAAATATTCCACTAAAATATTAATGCAAAGAAACTTTATCATATTAGCACAACTTTATTTAGTGCTTCATATACACCTTAAACAACTGACAAATTCTATCATTTTGTTTTTCAATGGGCGAGAGACTTTCTCTCCTAAAACTTTCAGGTGTATGATAGATCCTATACTAGCGTTTGATACGAAGATATTCATTCAAATGAAAATAACATTTTCCATTGGTTTTGATAATCAGTTATCCTGAAATAGCTGTGATTTGCACTGCATCTGCTTTATCTTCAAATTAGTGCCTCTCAATATGTTTCGGTATCAAGCAACCTTCGTAGGTAATTTAGCTTGTAAGAGAAGACATTGTGCATCATTATTTTTCTTAGAGAAAACATGCACCATTATGTTTTACATTATTGATGCTTCATCATATTTCCATGATATTCTGTATTGTTTTAATATTTTCAATGACTTCTTTCTTACAATTATTAACAAGAATGAAAAATTTACTGGTTCATAAAACAAAAAAATATTTAATACTTATTTGGATTTTGATACACTTCTGTACAGAAAATTCCATGTAAATATTAACAAACTATTCAGATTTTGATACACACCTGTGTGCAGTATTAATATTCCATGTAAATTTTGTATGCATATTATTAAGATTGTTATACACTTGTGTACTCAACAAATTATAATACACTTCTGAAAGAAAGATAAATAAAATCTATTTAAAAGTCTCAATAGCTTTCTTTTTATGGTGTACATTATTAAACAAATCCTCAATAGGCAAATAAATCACCAATCAAATAAGAATGCAGATTTAGTACTGTAATGTATATAATTACATTTCAATTCCATAATTTGCTATACAGTGCAAACCTGTTTTGAGATACTACTCGTGCTGCCAACAAAAATTAGTCACTTAGGTGGTCTCTTGCAACAAGTATTTGCAGGAAGGCAATTTTTCAAGGCTAAACTAAGTTTAAGAAGGTGTGTGTGATTAGGATTTTAAATGTAGCTTTTAAAAAAATTTCAGTCATATCGCTATGATGTTTTGCAGTGTGGCAGTTTATAGTGATGTCTAGCACTGGGGCATCATGCTGCAGACATGTAGCATGATGTCCCACCCAATCACATTATCATGACACCAGGCCAACCAGTCCTAACAATAAATAAGCACCAAGCGAGATGGCTGTTAGTGCCATTTTTGTGCCAATCTTGGTAATGTACGTCCGGGATTCGAACCCACGACCTCCCGCTTCCGAGGCAGATACTCTAACCACTAGGCCACCAGAGCGGTCAGTTTAAGAAGGAAATATGTCCATAATTACAGTAGATATATTTAATCCTTATTCACAGTTCTTGCCAATGTATTATAAAAATTCATAGGAACTGTGGTGGGCTCTGGTTAGTATGCAGACTAACAAAGGAAAGAGTGCAAGTTTCAATCCTACCATCAGACCAGCCTGGGTTTAGCTATAATTGTGTTTCTGTGTGCAAGGAACATTATACCAATTTCCTCAGCTCTAAATAACCTATCTGTGTTGCCATACCATAATGCACCAAACAAAAACAAAAAAATACATTAAAATCTAGAAATATCTATACTAGCAATAAAGTTATACCAATCATTTACATTTTAATTTTAAGTTCACATGAAGATGATTAGAAAAGGAATTCCAAACTACAGGTAACAATTATCATGTCCACGCTGAACTGTTTCCAGACAGGACAGGGGCATTGTGCAGTCAACCTTGTAAGATGGGGCCAGGCAACTGGCTCTTCTTGTAGTGCGGAGCTCTGCATACCATGTCACACACTGAACAGCTGCCCACTGACAAAGTTCCCCAGTGGACTGCAGGCTCTGCACCTTGCTGACGATGGTGCTGTTAAATGGCTAGGCATGCACTGCACATGATAAATAATAAATAATAATTCCAGATATTAAAATGGAGGTGGGGTGAGAAAGGTATATCCAGTGATTACAAATGTTTTGGGGTGGTTATCGTTTCAAATACAGTGTTGTTTTACTGTAAAAGTTCATTATTTTCTTAATAAAACTGGTTGGGTGCTCCTAGGTATTTGAAACACACATTCCTTTATTCACATTCAATTTAGTTTGGGAAATTATAGCACTTACAGGTGACACTTATAAGTAAGAACATTTCAATGCTTTGCTAAATTTCAGTGGCAACCTATTAAACAACTAGTCATGTGAGCATGAGTGTTATTCTCCAAATGAACAGAATTCAAAATCATACAAGATATGTAAGCAGCCAAAACAGTGTATACCAATCATGATCTGTTTGGATGCAGCTGAAAGACATTGATGCTATCAGATTTCTGGTCACACTTACTTTTCAAGATAGTTGAAAATAATCATACAGACCTATATAGAAAATAACACATGTTGGACACAGGTTGAAACTTCCACATACAAAATCATCCTTCACAGCAGGGAAAGTCCATTCATGGGAGTTGGCCAAAATCTTTTCTACCTATGCCTTTATCTGTCTGCATACATTTACATATCTGCCTTTGCTGTTCCAACTGTATCAACTTCTAACTCTTTCTAATCTACATATCTATCTAAGGGTATAATTACATAGCTTTAATTATCAGTATATGGTATTATGGAGCCAACAGAGATACAAAGAAAACAAACGTTTCAATAATTATAATTTGATTTTCTTAAAATACAGCATATTTTATCATTGTTTTACTCATCCTGGGATACTGTAATTGGGGCAAGCTCATATTTTCAAAGGGCAAGTTCAATTTTACAGTCACTTTGTCCTGGGCAAGCTGAATGTTATAAACTTTGTAAATTCCTGCTCAATTCAGTCAATCAATCAGACAATCAAGCAATAATAATAATAATAACAGTTTTATTCAAGAGGGTGACAATCAGTTGCTCTATGTTCTTTAGTTTTGTTTAGAGTAATTATACCAGACCATGTGCTGGTTAATTTTTAATATAAATATGGTTGTATGTTGATGTAAAAGGAATATATCCATGATAACTGGACTTCAAGAAGTTAAGAGAGATTTTGTGGTACCAATGAATATCAGGCTGAATGTGCCAAAAGTGTAACACTAAAAGGAATCATCCCCATGCAGCACAGCTTACAAATCAAATACATAATGCTGTGATAGAAAGGATGCAAAATCTGAGTACAAGTCAGATCTAAGCATCTAATAGTATCAAAAGAATAATAATAGTCCATATGGACACAGTATGTTCAGTAGAAAGGCTGACATAACCATTTGTACCAGCATCCAAATTTATGTGAGTATATTTTGTTGCTGATGGCAAGACAATCCCCAAGATCCAGTTTTGGCAGTTGCCCCTTACCTAACAACATTTTTTAAATAAATAGTGTTTCATTGAAATAAAACTACACTGAGTTGATAAAACATATGTACCATACAATTGTGACACCTTTATCAAACAGTAATTATTATTATTATTCTCAAGATTGTCAGAGTAACTAATTGTCCCTCTAGTGTCAGTTAAAATGAGGAAACAAAACACCATGTTAACTATTGTTACCCATTAAGAATGCATTAATATGCAAGAGGTTCAGTGCAAAACAAATAGTATTTCAAAATGTATAACCAATGTTGAGCACTATGTACATAAAACTGAATTATACCTCATCTTTAAAAGTATTTTGAAACTGCCTGATGCAAAAGTACAGGTAAGTCAGTCACAACCCAAGCTGAGTGAGAACCCAAGCTGAGTGAAATCCTAGCTGAGTGAGAACCCAATCTGAGTGAGAACCCAAGCTAAGACAGTGGCAAGTATTAGGTCTTATAATTGCAGGCTGAACTATTTATACTGGTAACTTACCTTAAATCCCCACAAAAGTCAGGTTCCTTTTACTTGTTTAAGGTGCTCTGGTTTGATAATCTGCAATTTACACAATATAAGCAGTTACAATCTTGAACCCAAAGAAAATGGATGGGAAAAGGTGGATTTTTAGAAAGGATCAACTTGTCAACACCCCCAGCCAAAAAAATGGGATAGATGCCACCAAAGAACTCTTCTACAGACAGCTGACTGCCAGCTTAATCCAAGATATGGGACATAAACTTGCACTAACTCAGCAATGTATCAATACTGCCATCATCTACATGCACAGATTCTACATGTTCCATTCCTTTACACGCTTTCCACATCAACAGATGGTCCAAGCTTGTATATTCCTGGCAGCCAAAACAGAGGATCAATGGAGAAAAGCTGAACATGTGATCCGAGCAGCTAATGGATGTCTGCATCAAGCAATTGATGTAAAAAATGAGGCCTACCTAAGGCAAGTCAATACCCTGGTCAGCAATGAGGAAATCTTGCTGCAGACTCTAGGTTTTGAGGTTACAGTGACTCATGCCCATACTATTCTTCTCAAGACCTGCCAGCTTATACATGCCAGTAAGGATCTAACCCAAGCATCCTACTTTCTGGCCACTAACTGCCTCCATTTGACCACCTTCTGCCTGCAGTACAAACCAAGTCTTGTAGCCTGTATTTGCATTCTTCTGGCCTGTCAATGGTCAAATTGGGACATACCAAAATCAAGTGAAGGAAAAGAATGGTACTATTATGTAGACAAAAATATTACCTTGAAAATGTTGGAAGAATGCATACAAGAATTTCTAAACATCATGGATAAATGCCCGAGCAAGCTGAAGAAAATAATGGAAAATAAGAAGGCTGCAGGAACAAAGCGCACTATCAAAGATGAATTATCAAGCGAGGCCCCACCAATGAAACGCCAGCGACTTGAAAATATCTCTCCTGCTGCAACTATGGCTGGTTCTAGTTCTGGAGGAAAGTCACATGTGAATAGGAGTCTATCTATACCAACTGGTCATGAACAAAAGCTGCATTCACAACAACAATGTAGTACTTCTGTCCTCACCTCTTCCAGAACAGTTAACAAGGTGCAGCAGCAGCAGCCTTCTTCTCAGGCACCCAGTTCATACATCACTAAATCCCATCAAGTAGAGCATATAAAAAGGCTACTGTCAGACAGTGGATCAATGCAAATGGCTTCTTCTTTGGCAGCAGAGTTGCAGACTAAAAGGACAAAACCAAATTCCATGAATGTCAAAGCTTATTTGAATAGAAAGGAGTCGGACCATAAAAATGAAAATGTACAGCCACATGAAAATAAACAACATGTTTTTAAAGTTCCAAACATTCCTACAAATCGGGAGCCTGTGCCAAATATTCAATTTAAAATGGGCATTTCTTCAAATGTTAATACAATTAACAATCTTAAATGTGTATAAATTCAAACAACACTCAGTGCTTTTGAATCTGTGATTTCTTTTTCCTAGCAGAACAATTTGTAAATATTTTTGACAGAAATGTTTCCCCAATTAATGTATAGCTTTATAAAGCTATTGTAATATATTAACCTATGTTTCACTGACAGATATGGCCTTGTCTTGCTTCATAACCACAGACATGAATCTACTTTCATACAGGACTTCAATAGGATTTTAGCATTGTTAACCATGTCTGGACCAATTTTATCGATGTAAAGATTCAAATTGTTATTATCCAGTTGTGCTCTCTTTTGTTGGGTAGTAATCATTGATACCCTAATTTCACCATGTTGACTTCCATGCAATTTTAATGTTTCATTGTGTTTGTGTTGTTATTTAGAAGTAGATCAATTGCAGAGTCTATTCTATCATGCGATTGTGGGAGTCAGGACAGTCTCTAAAAATATTCCACTAAAATATTAATGCAAAGAAACTTTATCATATTAGCACAACTTTATTTAGTGCTTCATATACACCTTAAACAACTGACAAATTCTATCATTTTGTTTTTCAATGGGCGAGAGACTTTCTCTCCTAAAACTTTCAGGTGTATGATAGATCCTATACTAGCGTTTGATACGAAGATATTCATTCAAATGAAAATAACATTTTCCATTGGTTTTGATAATCAGTTATCCTGAAATAGCTGTGATTTGCACTGCATCTGCTTTATCTTCAAATTAGTGCCTCTCAATATGTTTCGGTATCAAGCAACCTTCGTAGGTAATTTAGCTTGTAAGAGAAGACATTGTGCATCATTATTTTTCTTAGAGAAAACATGCACCATTATGTTTTACATTATTGATGCTTCATCATATTTCCATGATATTCTGTATTGTTTTAATATTTTCAATGACTTCTTTCTTACAATTATTAACAAGAATGAAAAATTTACTGGTTCATAAAACAAAAAAATATTTAATACTTATTTGGATTTTGATACACTTCTGTACAGAAAATTCCATGTAAATATTAACAAACTATTCAGATTTTGATACACACCTGTGTGCAGTATTAATATTCCATGTAAATTTTGTATGCATATTATTAAGATTGTTATACACTTGTGTACTCAACAAATTATAATACACTTCTGAAAGAAAGATAAATAAAATCTATTTAAAAGTCTCAATAGCTTTCTTTTTATGGTGTACATTATTAAACAAATCCTCAATAGGCAAATAAATCACCAATCAAATAAGAATGCAGATTTAGTACTGTAATGTATATAATTACATTTCAATTCCATAATTTGCTATACAGTGCAAACCTGTTTTGAGATACTACTCGTGCTGCCAACAAAAATTAGTCACTTAGGTGGTCTCTTGCAACAAGTATTTGCAGGAAGGCAATTTTTCAAGGCTAAACTAAGTTTAAGAAGGTGTGTGTGATTAGGATTTTAAATGTAGCTTTTAAAAAAATTTCAGTCATATCGCTATGATGTTTTGCAGTGTGGCAGTTTATAGTGATGTCTAGCACTGGGGCATCATGCTGCAGACATGTAGCATGATGTCCCACCCAATCACATTATCATGACACCAGGCCAACCAGTCCTAACAATAAATAAGCACCAAGCGAGATGGCTGTTAGTGCCATTTTTGTGCCAATCTTGGTAATGTACGTCCGGGATTCGAACCCACGACCTCCCGCTTCCGAGGCAGATACTCTAACCACTAGGCCACCAGAGCGGTCAGTTTAAGAAGGAAATATGTCCATAATTACAGTAGATATATTTAATCCTTATTCACAGTTCTTGCCAATGTATTATAAAAATTCATAGGAACTGTGGTGGGCTCTGGTTAGTATGCAGACTAACAAAGGAAAGAGTGCAAGTTTCAATCCTACCATCAGACCAGCCTGGGTTTAGCTATAATTGTGTTTCTGTGTACAAGGAACATTATACCAATTTCCTCAGCTCTAAATAACCTATCTGTGTTGCCATACCATAATGCACCAAACAAAAACAAAAAAATACATTAAAATCTAGAAATATCTATACTAGCAATAAAGTTATACCAATCATTTACATTTTAATTTTAAGTTCACATGAAGATGATTAGAAAAGGAATTCCAAACTACAGGTAACAATTATCATGTCCACGCTGAACTGTTTCCAGACAGGACAGGGGCATTGTGCAGTCAACCTTGTAAGATGGGGCCAGGCAACTGGCTCTTCTTGTAGTGCGGAGCTCTGCATACCATGTCACACACTGAACAGCTGCCCACTGACAAAGTTCCCCAGTGGACTGCAGGCTCTGCACCTTGCTGACGATGGTGCTGTTAAATGGCTAGGCATGCACTGCACATGATAAATAATAAATAATAATTCCAGATATTAAAATGGAGGTGGGGTGAGAAAGGTATATCCAGTGATTACAAATGTTTTGGGGTGGTTATCGTTTCAAATACAGTGTTGTTTTACTGTAAAAGTTCATTATTTTCTTAATAAAACTGGTTGGGTGCTCCTAGGTATTTGAAACACACATTCCTTTATTCACATTCAATTTAGTTTGGGAAATTATAGCACTTACAGGTGACACTTATAAGTAAGAACATTTCAATGCTTTGCTAAATTTCAGTGGCAACCTATTAAACAACTAGTCATGTGAGCATGAGTGTTATTCTCCAAATGAACAGAATTCAAAATCATACAAGATATGTAAGCAGCCAAAACAGTGTATACCAATCATGATCTGTTTGGATGCAGCTGAAAGACATTGATGCTATCAGATTTCTGGTCACACTTACTTTTCAAGATAGTTGAAAATAATCATACAGACCTATATAGAAAATAACACATGTTGGACACAGGTTGAAACTTCCACATACAAAATCATCCTTCACAGCAGGGAAAGTCCATTCATGGGAGTTGGCCAAAATCTTTTCTACCTATGCCTTTATCTGTCTGCATACATTTACATATCTGCCTTTGCTGTTCCAACTGTATCAACTTCTAACTCTTTCTAATCTACATATCTATCTAAGGGTATAATTACATAGCTTTAATTATCAGTATATGGTATTATGGAGCCAACAGAGATACAAAGAAAACAAACGTTTCAATAATTATAATTTGATTTTCTTAAAATACAGCATATTTTATCATTGTTTTACTCATCCTGGGATACTGTAATTGGGGCAAGCTCATATTTTCAAAGGGCAAGTTCAATTTTACAGTCACTTTGTCCTGGGCAAGCTGAATGTTATAAACTTTGTAAATTCCTGCTCAATTCAGTCAATCAATCAGACAATCAAGCAATAATAATAATAATAACAGTTTTATTCAAGAGGGTGACAATCAGTTGCTCTATGTTCTTTAGTTTTGTTTAGAGTAATTATACCAGACCATGTGCTGGTTAATTTTTAATATAAATATGGTTGTATGTTGATGTAAAAGGAATATATCCATGATAACTGGACTTCAAGAAGTTAAGAGAGATTTTGTGGTACCAATGAATATCAGGCTGAATGTGCCAAAAGTGTAACACTAAAAGGAATCATCCCCATGCAGCACAGCTTACAAATCAAATACATAATGCTGTGATAGAAAGGATGCAAAATCTGAGTACAAGTCAGATCTAAGCATCTAATAGTATCAAAAGAATAATAATAGTCCATATGGACACAGTATGTTCAGTAGAAAGGCTGACATAACCATTTGTACCAGCATCCAAATTTATGTGAGTATATTTTGTTGCTGATGGCAAGACAATCCCCAAGATCCAGTTTTGGCAGTTGCCCCTTACCTAACAACATTTTTTAAATAAATAGTGTTTCATTGAAATAAAACTACACTGAGTTGATAAAACATATGTACCATACAATTGTGACACCTTTATCAAACAGTAATTATTATTATTATTCTCAAGATTGTCAGAGTAACTAATTGTCCCTCTAGTGTCAGTTAAAATGAGGAAACAAAACACCATGTTAACTATTGTTACCCATTAAGAATGCATTAATATGCAAGAGGTTCAGTGCAAAACAAATAGTATTTCAAAATGTATAACCAATGTTGAGCACTATGTACATAAAACTGAATTATACCTCATCTTTAAAAGTATTTTGAAACTGCCTGATGCAAAAGTACAGGTAAGTCAGTCACAACCCAAGCTGAGTGAGAACCCAAGCTGAGTGAAATCCTAGCTGAGTGAGAACCCAATCTGAGTGAGAACCCAAGCTAAGACAGTGGCAAGTATTAGGTCTTATAATTGCAGGCTGAACTATTTATACTGGTAACTTACCTTAAATCCCCACAAAAGTCAGGTTCCTTTTACTTGTTTAAGGTGCTCTGGTTTGATAATCTGCAATTTACACAATATAAGCAGTTACAATCTTGAACCCAAAGAAAATGGATGGGAAAAGGTGGATTTTTAGAAAGGATCAACTTGTCAACACCCCCAGCCAAAAAAATGGGATAGATGCCACCAAAGAACTCTTCTACAGACAGCTGACTGCCAGCTTAATCCAAGATATGGGACATAAACTTGCACTAACTCAGCAATGTATCAATACTGCCATCATCTACATGCACAGATTCTACATGTTCCATTCCTTTACACGCTTTCCACATCAACAGATGGTCCAAGCTTGTATATTCCTGGCAGCCAAAACAGAGGATCAATGGAGAAAAGCTGAACATGTGATCCGAGCAGCTAATGGATGTCTGCATCAAGCAATTGATGTAAAAAATGAGGCCTACCTAAGGCAAGTCAATACCCTGGTCAGCAATGAGGAAATCTTGCTGCAGACTCTAGGTTTTGAGGTTACAGTGACTCATGCCCATACTATTCTTCTCAAGACCTGCCAGCTTATACATGCCAGTAAGGATCTAACCCAAGCATCCTACTTTCTGGCCACTAACTGCCTCCATTTGACCACCTTCTGCCTGCAGTACAAACCAAGTCTTGTAGCCTGTATTTGCATTCTTCTGGCCTGTCAATGGTCAAATTGGGACATACCAAAATCAAGTGAAGGAAAAGAATGGTACTATTATGTAGACAAAAATATTACCTTGAAAATGTTGGAAGAATGCATACAAGAATTTCTAAACATCATGGATAAATGCCCGAGCAAGCTGAAGAAAATAATGGAAAATAAGAAGGCTGCAGGAACAAAGCGCACTATCAAAGATGAATTATCAAGCGAGGCCCCACCAATGAAACGCCAGCGACTTGAAAATATCTCTCCTGCTGCAACTATGGCTGGTTCTAGTTCTGGAGGAAAGTCACATGTGAATAGGAGTCTATCTATACCAACTGGTCATGAACAAAAGCTGCATTCACAACAACAATGTAGTACTTCTGTCCTCACCTCTTCCAGAACAGTTAACAAGGTGCAGCAGCAGCAGCCTTCTTCTCAGGCACCCAGTTCATACATCACTAAATCCCATCAAGTAGAGCATATAAAAAGGCTACTGTCAGACAGTGGATCAATGCAAATGGCTTCTTCTTTGGCAGCAGAGTTGCAGACTAAAAGGACAAAACCAAATTCCATGAATGTCAAAGCTTATTTGAATAGAAAGGAGTCGGACCATAAAAATGAAAATGTACAGCCACATGAAAATAAACAACATGTTTTTAAAGTTCCAAACATTCCTACAAATCGGGAGCCTGTGCCAAATATTCAATTTAAAATGGGCATTTCTTCAAATGTTAATACAATTAACAATCTTAAATGTGTATAAATTCAAACAACACTCAGTGCTTTTGAATCTGTGATTTCTTTTTCCTAGCAGAACAATTTGTAAATATTTTTGACAGAAATGTTTCCCCAATTAATGTATAGCTTTATAAAGCTATTGTAATATATTAACCTATGTTTCACTGACAGATATGGCCTTGTCTTGCTTCATAACCACAGACATGAATCTACTTTCATACAGGACTTCAATAGGATTTTAGCATTGTTAACCATGTCTGGACCAATTTTATCGATGTAAAGATTCAAATTGTTATTATCCAGTTGTGCTCTCTTTTGTTGGGTAGTAATCATTGATACCCTAATTTCACCATGTTGACTTCCATGCAATTTTAATGTTTCATTGTGTTTGTGTTGTTATTTAGAAGTAGATCAATTGCAGAGTCTATTCTATCATGCGATTGTGGGAGTCAGGACAGTCTCTAAAAATATTCCACTAAAATATTAATGCAAAGAAACTTTATCATATTAGCACAACTTTATTTAGTGCTTCATATACACCTTAAACAACTGACAAATTCTATCATTTTGTTTTTCAATGGGCGAGAGACTTTCTCTCCTAAAACTTTCAGGTGTATGATAGATCCTATACTAGCGTTTGATACGAAGATATTCATTCAAATGAAAATAACATTTTCCATTGGTTTTGATAATCAGTTATCCTGAAATAGCTGTGATTTGCACTGCATCTGCTTTATCTTCAAATTAGTGCCTCTCAATATGTTTCGGTATCAAGCAACCTTCGTAGGTAATTTAGCTTGTAAGAGAAGACATTGTGCATCATTATTTTTCTTAGAGAAAACATGCACCATTATGTTTTACATTATTGATGCTTCATCATATTTCCATGATATTCTGTATTGTTTTAATATTTTCAATGACTTCTTTCTTACAATTATTAACAAGAATGAAAAATTTACTGGTTCATAAAACAAAAAAATATTTAATACTTATTTGGATTTTGATACACTTCTGTACAGAAAATTCCATGTAAATATTAACAAACTATTCAGATTTTGATACACACCTGTGTGCAGTATTAATATTCCATGTAAATTTTGTATGCATATTATTAAGATTGTTATACACTTGTGTACTCAACAAATTATAATACACTTCTGAAAGAAAGATAAATAAAATCTATTTAAAAGTCTCAATAGCTTTCTTTTTATGGTGTACATTATTAAACAAATCCTCAATAGGCAAATAAATCACCAATCAAATAAGAATGCAGATTTAGTACTGTAATGTATATAATTACATTTCAATTCCATAATTTGCTATACAGTGCAAACCTGTTTTGAGATACTACTCGTGCTGCCAACAAAAATTAGTCACTTAGGTGGTCTCTTGCAACAAGTATTTGCAGGAAGGCAATTTTTCAAGGCTAAACTAAGTTTAAGAAGGTGTGTGTGATTAGGATTTTAAATGTAGCTTTTAAAAAAATTTCAGTCATATCGCTATGATGTTTTGCAGTGTGGCAGTTTATAGTGATGTCTAGCACTGGGGCATCATGCTGCAGACATGTAGCATGATGTCCCACCCAATCACATTATCATGACACCAGGCCAACCAGTCCTAACAATAAATAAGCACCAAGCGAGATGGCTGTTAGTGCCATTTTTGTGCCAATCTTGGTAATGTACGTCCGGGATTCGAACCCACGACCTCCCGCTTCCGAGGCAGATACTCTAACCACTAGGCCACCAGAGCGGTCAGTTTAAGAAGGAAATATGTCCATAATTACAGTAGATATATTTAATCCTTATTCACAGTTCTTGCCAATGTATTATAAAAATTCATAGGAACTCTGGTGGGCTCTGGTTAGTATGCAGACTAACAAAGGAAAGAGTGCAAGTTTCAATCCTACCATCAGACCAGCCTGGGTTTAGCTATAATTGTGTTTCTGTGTGCAAGGAACATTATACCAATTTCCTCAGCTCTAAATAACCTATCTGTGTTGCCATACCATAATGCACCAAACAAAAACAAAAAAATACATTAAAATCTAGAAATATCTATACTAGCAATAAAGTTATACCAATCATTTACATTTTAATTTTAAGTTCACATGAAGATGATTAGAAAAGGAATTCCAAACTACAGGTAACAATTATCATGTCCACGCTGAACTGTTTCCAGACAGGACAGGGGCATTGTGCAGTCAACCTTGTAAGATGGGGCCAGGCAACTGGCTCTTCTTGTAGTGCGGAGCTCTGCATACCATGTCACACACTGAACAGCTGCCCACTGACAAAGTTCCCCAGTGGACTGCAGGCTCTGCACCTTGCTGACGATGGTGCTGTTAAATGGCTAGGCATGCACTGCACATGATAAATAATAAATAATAATTCCAGATATTAAAATGGAGGTGGGGTGAGAAAGGTATATCCAGTGATTACAAATGTTTTGGGGTGGTTATCGTTTCAAATACAGTGTTGTTTTACTGTAAAAGTTCATTATTTTCTTAATAAAACTGGTTGGGTGCTCCTAGGTATTTGAAACACACATTCCTTTATTCACATTCAATTTAGTTTGGGAAATTATAGCACTTACAGGTGACACTTATAAGTAAGAACATTTCAATGCTTTGCTAAATTTCAGTGGCAACCTATTAAACAACTAGTCATGTGAGCATGAGTGTTATTCTCCAAATGAACAGAATTCAAAATCATACAAGATATGTAAGCAGCCAAAACAGTGTATACCAATCATGATCTGTTTGGATGCAGCTGAAAGACATTGATGCTATCAGATTTCTGGTCACACTTACTTTTCAAGATAGTTGAAAATAATCATACAGACCTATATAGAAAATAACAGATGTTGGACACAGGTTGAAACTTCCACATACAAAATCATCCTTCACAGCAGGGAAAGTCCATTCATGGGAGTTGGCCAAAATCTTTTCTACCTATGCCTTTATCTGTCTGCATACATTTACATATCTGCCTTTGCTGTTCCAACTGTATCAACTTCTAACTCTTTCTAATCTACATATCTATCTAAGGGTATAATTACATAGCTTTAATTATCAGTATATGGTATTATGGAGCCAACAGAGATACAAAGAAAACAAACGTTTCAATAATTATAATTTGATTTTCTTAAAATACAGCATATTTTATCATTGTTTTACTCATCCTGGGATACTGTAATTGGGGCAAGCTCATATTTTCAAAGGGCAAGTTCAATTTTACAGTCACTTTGTCCTGGGCAAGCTGAATGTTATAAACTTTGTAAATTCCTGCTCAATTCAGTCAATCAATCAGACAATCAAGCAATAATAATAATAATAACAGTTTTATTCAAGAGGGTGACAATCAGTTGCTCTATGTTCTTTAGTTTTGTTTAGAGTAATTATACCAGACCATGTGCTGGTTAATTTTTAATATAAATATGGTTGTATGTTGATGTAAAAGGAATATATCCATGATAACTGGACTTCAAGAAGTTAAGAGAGATTTTGTGGTACCAATGAATATCAGGCTGAATGTGCCAAAAGTGTAACACTAAAAGGAATCATCCCCATGCAGCACAGCTTACAAATCAAATACATAATGCTGTGATAGAAAGGATGCAAAATCTGAGCACAAGTCAGATCTAAGCATCTAATAGTATCAAAAGAATGATAATAGTCCATATGGACACAGTATGTTCAGTAGAAAGGCTGACATAACCATTTGTACCAGCATCCAAATTTATGTGAGTATATTTTGTTGCTGATGGCAAGACAATCCCCAAGATCCAGTTTTGGCAGTTGCCCCTTACCTAACAACATTTTTTAAATAAATAGTGTTTCATTGAAATAAAACTACACTGAGTTGATAAAACATATGTACCATACAATTGTGACACCTTTATCAAACAGTAATTATTATTATTATTCTCAAGATTGTCAGAGTAACTAATTGTCCCTCTAGTGTCAGTTAAAATGAGGAAACAAAACACCATGTTAACTATTGTTACCCATTAAGAATGCATTAATATGCAAGAGGTTCAGTGCAAAACAAATAGTATTTCAAAATGTATAACCAATGTTGAGCACTATGTACATAAAACTGAATTATACCTCATCTTTAAAAGTATTTTGAAACTGCCTGATGCAAAAGTACAGGTAAGTCAGTCACAACCCAAGCTGAGTGAGAACCCAAGCTGAGTGAAAATCCTAGCTGAGTGAGAACCCAATCTGAGTGAGAACCCAAGCTAAGACAGTGGCAAGTATTAGGTCTTATAATTGCAGGCTGAACTATTTATACTGGTAACTTACCTTAAATCCCCACAAAAGTCAGGTTCCTTTTACTTGTTTAAGGTGCTCTGGTTTGATTAATCTGCAATTTACACAATATAAGCAGTTACAATCTTGAACCCAAAGAAAATGGATGGGAAAAGGTGGATTTTTAGAAAGGATCAACTTGTCAACACCCCCAGCCAAAAAAATGGGATAGATGCCACCAAAGAACTCTTCTACAGACAGCTGACTGCCAGCTTAATCCAAGATATGGGACATAAACTTGCACTAACTCAGCAATGTATCAATACTGCCATCATCTACATGCACAGATTCTACATGTTCCATTCCTTTACACGCTTTCCACATCAACAGATGGTCCAAGCTTGTATATTCCTGGCAGCCAAAACAGAGGATCAATGGAGAAAAGCTGAACATGTGATCCGAGCAGCTAATGGATGTCTGCATCAAGCAATTGATGTAAAAAATGAGGCCTACCTAAGGCAAGTCAATACCCTGGTCAGCAATGAGGAAATCTTGCTGCAGACTCTAGGTTTTGAGGTTACAGTGACTCATGCCCATACTATTCTTCTCAAGACCTGCCAGCTTATACATGCCAGTAAGGATCTAACCCAAGCATCCTACTTTCTGGCCACTAACTGCCTCCATTTGACCACCTTCTGCCTGCAGTACAAACCAAGTCTTGTAGCCTGTATTTGCATTCTTCTGGCCTGTCAATGGTCAAATTGGGACATACCAAAATCAAGTGAAGGAAAAGAATGGTACTATTATGTAGACAAAAATATTACCTTGAAAATGTTGGAAGAATGCATACAAGAATTTCTAAACATCATGGATAAATGCCCGAGCAAGCTGAAGAAAATAATGGAAAATAAGAAGGCTGCAGGAACAAAGCGCACTATCAAAGATGAATTATCAAGTGAGGCCCCACCAATGAAACGCCAGCGACTTGAAAATATCTCTCCTGCTGCAACTATGGCTGGTTCTAGTTCTGGAGGAAAGTCACATGTGAATAGGAGTCTATCTATACCAACTGGTCATGAACAAAAGCTGCATTCACAACAACAATGTAGTACTTCTGTCCTCACCTCTTCCAGAACAGTTAACAAGGTGCAGCAGCAGCAGCCTTCTTCTCAGGCACCCAGTTCATACATCACTAAATCCCATCAAGTAGAGCATATAAAAAGGCTACTGTCAGACAGTGGATCAATGCAAATGGCTTCTTCTTTGGCAGCAGAGTTGCAGACTAAAAGGACAAAACCAAATTCCATGAATGTCAAAGCTTATTTGAATAGAAAGGAGTCGGACCATAAAAATGAAAATGTACAGCCACATGAAAATAAACAACATGTTTTTAAAGTTCCAAACATTCCTACAAATCGGGAGCCTCTGCCAAATATTCAATTTAAAATGGGCATTTCTTCAAATGTTAATACAATTAACAATCTTAAATGTGTATAAATTCAAACAACACTCAGTGCTTTTGAATCTGTGATTTCTTTTTCCTAGCAGAACAATTTGTAAATATTTTTGACAGAAATGTTTCCCCAATTAATGTATAGCTTTATAAAGCTATTGTAATATATTAACCTATGTTTCACTGACAGATATGGCCTTGTCTTGCTTCATAACCACAGACATGAATCTACTTTCATACAGGACTTCAATAGGATTTTAGCATTGTTAACCATGTCTGGACCAATTTTATCGATGTAAAGATTCAAATTGTTATTATCCAGTTGTGCTCTCTTTTGTTGGGTAGTAATCATTGATACCCTAATTTCACCATGTTGACTTCCATGCAATTTTAATGTTTCATTGTGTTTGTGTTGTTATTTAGAAGTAGATCAATTGCAGAGTCTATTCTATCATATGACTGTGGGAGTCAGGACAGTCTCTAAAAATATTCCACTAAAATATTAATGCAAAGAAACTTTATCATATTAGCACAACTTTATTTAGTGCTTCATATACACCTTAAACAACTGACAAATTCTATCATTTTGTTTTTCAATGGGCGAGAGACTTTCTCTCCTAAAACTTTCAGGTGTATGATAGATCCTATACTAGCGTTTGATACGAAGATATTCATTCAAATGAAAATAACATTTTCCATTGGTTTTGATAATCAGTTATCCTGAAATAGCTGTGATTTGCACTGCATCTGCTTTATCTTCAAATTAGTGCCTCTCAATATGTTTCGGTATCAAGCAACCTTCGTAGGTAATTTAGCTTGTAAGAGAAGACATTGTGCATCATTATTTTTCTTAGAGAAAACATGCACCATTATGTTTTACATTATTGATGCTTCATCATATTTCCATGATATTCTGTATTGTTTTAATATTTTCAATGACTTCTTTCTTACAATTATTAACAAGAATGAAAAATTTACTGGTTCATAAAACAAAAAAATATTTAATACTTATTTGGATTTTGATACACTTCTGTACAGAAAATTCCATGTAAATATTAACAAACTATTCAGATTTTGATACACACCTGTGTGCAGTATTAATATTCCATGTAAATTTTGTATGCATATTATTAAGATTGTTATACACTTGTGTACTCAACAAATTATAATACACTTCTGAAAGAAAGATAAATAAAATCTATTTAAAAGTCTCAATAGCTTTCTTTTTATGGTGTACATTATTAAACAAATCCTCAATAGGCAAATAAATCACCAATCAAATAAGAATGCAGATTTAGTACTGTAATGTATATAATTACATTTCAATTCCATAATTTGCTATACAGTGCAAACCTGTTTTGAGATACTACTCGTGCTGCCAACAAAAATTAGTCACTTAGGTGGTCTCTTGCAACAAGTATTTGCAGGAAGGCAATTTTTCAAGGCTAAACTAAGTTTAAGAAGGTGTGTGTGATTAGGATTTTAAATGTAGCTTTTAAAAAAATTTCAGTCATATCGCTATGATGTTTTGCAGTGTGGCAGTTTATAGTGATGTCTAGCACTGGGGCATCATGCTGCAGACATGTAGCATGATGTCCCACCCAATCACATTATCATGACACCAGGCCAACCAGTCCTAACAATAAATAAGCACCAAGCGAGATGGCTGTTAGTGCCATTTTTGTGCCAATCTTGGTAATGTACGTCCGGGATTCGAACCCACGACCTCCCGCTTCCGAGGCAGATACTCTAACCACTAGGCCACCAGAGCGGTCAGTTTAAGAAGGAAATATGTCCATAATTACAGTAGATATATTTAATCCTTATTCACAGTTCTTGCCAATGTATTATAAAAATTCATAGGAACTGTGGTGGGCTCTGGTTAGTATGCAGACTAACAAAGGAAAGAGTGCAAGTTTCAATCCTACCATCAGACCAGCCTGGGTTTAGCTATAATTGTGTTTCTGTGTGCAAGGAACATTATACCAATTTCCTCAGCTCTAAATAACCTATCTGTGTTGCCATACCATAATGCACCAAACAAAAACAAAAAAATACATTAAAATCTAGAAATATCTATACTAGCAATAAAGTTATACCAATCATTTACATTTTAATTTTAAGTTCACATGAAGATGATTAGAAAAGGAATTCCAAACTACAGGTAACAATTATCATGTCCACGCTGAACTGTTTCCAGACAGGACAGGGGCATTGTGCAGTCAACCTTGTAAGATGGGGCCAGGCAACTGGCTCTTCTTGTAGTGCGGAGCTCTGCATACCATGTCACACACTGAACAGCTGCCCACTGACAAAGTTCCCCAGTGGACTGCAGGCTCTGCACCTTGCTGACGATGGTGCTGTTAAATGGCTAGGCATGCACTGCACATGATAAATAATAAATAATAATTCCAGATATTAAAATGGAGGTGGGGTGAGAAAGGTATATCCAGTGATTACAAATGTTTTGGGGTGGTTATCGTTTCAAATACAGTGTTGTTTTACTGTAAAAGTTCATTATTTTCTTAATAAAACTGGTTGGGTGCTCCTAGGTATTTGAAACACACATTCCTTTATTCACATTCAATTTAGTTTGGGAAATTATAGCACTTACAGGTGACACTTATAAGTAAGAACATTTCAATGCTTTGCTAAATTTCAGTGGCAACCTATTAAACAACTAGTCATGTGAGCATGAGTGTTATTCTCCAAATGAACAGAATTCAAAATCATACAAGATATGTAAGCAGCCAAAACAGTGTATACCAATCATGATCTGTTTGGATGCAGCTGAAAGACATTGATGCTATCAGATTTCTGGTCACACTTACTTTTCAAGATAGTTGAAAATAATCATACAGACCTATATAGAAAATAACAGATGTTGGACACAGGTTGAAACTTCCACATACAAAATCATCCTTCACAGCAGGGAAAGTCCATTCATGGGAGTTGGCCAAAATCTTTTCTACCTATGCCTTTATCTGTCTGCATACATTTACATATCTGCCTTTGCTGTTCCAACTGTATCAACTTCTAACTCTTTCTAATCTACATATCTATCTAAGGGTATAATTACATAGCTTTAATTATCAGTATATGGTATTATGGAGCCAACAGAGATACAAAGAAAACAAACGTTTCAATAATTATAATTTGATTTTCTTAAAATACAGCATATTTTATCATTGTTTTACTCATCCTGGGATACTGTAATTGGGGCAAGCTCATATTTTCAAAGGGCAAGTTCAATTTTACAGTCACTTTGTCCTGGGCAAGCTGAATGTTATAAACTTTGTAAATTCCTGCTCAATTCAGTCAATCAATCAGACAATCAAGCAATAATAATAATAATAACAGTTTTATTCAAGAGGGTGACAATCAGTTGCTCTATGTTCTTTAGTTTTGTTTAGAGTAATTATACCAGACCATGTGCTGGTTAATTTTTAATATAAATATGGTTGTATGTTGATGTAAAAGGAATATATCCATGATAACTGGACTTCAAGAAGTTAAGAGAGATTTTGTGGTACCAATGAATATCAGGCTGAATGTGCCAAAAGTGTAACACTAAAAGGAATCATCCCCATGCAGCACAGCTTACAAATCAAATACATAATGCTGTGATAGAAAGGATGCAAAATCTGAGTACAAGTCAGATCTAAGCATCTAATAGTATCAAAAGAATAATAATAGTCCATATGGACACAGTATGTTCAGTAGAAAGGCTGACATAACCATTTGTACCAGCATCCAAATTTATGTGAGTATATTTTGTTGCTGATGGCAAGACAATCCCCAAGATCCAGTTTTGGCAGTTGCCCCTTACCTAACAACATTTTTTAAATAAATAGTGTTTCATTGAAATAAAACTACACTGAGTTGATAAAACATATGTACCATACAATTGTGACACCTTTATCAAACAGTAATTATTATTATTATTCTCAAGATTGTCAGAGTAACTAATTGTCCCTCTAGTGTCAGTTAAAATGAGGAAACAAAACACCATGTTAACTATTGTTACCCATTAAGAATGCATTAATATGCAAGAGGTTCAGTGCAAAACAAATAGTATTTCAAAATGTATAACCAATGTTGAGCACTATGTACATAAAACTGAATTATACCTCATCTTTAAAAGTATTTTGAAACTGCCTGATGCAAAAGTACAGGTAAGTCAGTCACAACCCAAGCTGAGTGAGAACCCAAGCTGAGTGAAATCCTAGCTGAGTGAGAACCCAATCTGAGTGAGAACCCAAGCTAAGACAGTGGCAAGTATTAGGTCTTATAATTGCAGGCTGAACTATTTATACTGGTAACTTACCTTAAATCCCCACAAAAGTCAGGTTCCTTTTACTTGTTTAAGGTGCTCTGGTTTGATAATCTGCAATTTACACAATATAAGCAGTTACAATCTTGAACCCAAAGAAAATGGATGGGAAAAGGTGGATTTTTAGAAAGGATCAACTTGTCAACACCCCCAGCCAAAAAAATGGGATAGATGCCACCAAAGAACTCTTCTACAGACAGCTGACTGCCAGCTTAATCCAAGATATGGGACATAAACTTGCACTAACTCAGCAATGTATCAATACTGCCATCATCTACATGCACAGATTCTACATGTTCCATTCCTTTACACGCTTTCCACATCAACAGATGGTCCAAGCTTGTATATTCCTGGCAGCCAAAACAGAGGATCAATGGAGAAAAGCTGAACATGTGATCCGAGCAGCTAATGGATGTCTGCATCAAGCAATTGATGTAAAAAATGAGGCCTACCTAAGGCAAGTCAATACCCTGGTCAGCAATGAGGAAATCTTGCTGCAGACTCTAGGTTTTGAGGTTACAGTGACTCATGCCCATACTATTCTTCTCAAGACCTGCCAGCTTATACATGCCAGTAAGGATCTAACCCAAGCATCCTACTTTCTGGCCACTAACTGCCTCCATTTGACCACCTTCTGCCTGCAGTACAAACCAAGTCTTGTAGCCTGTATTTGCATTCTTCTGGCCTGTCAATGGTCAAATTGGGACATACCAAAATCAAGTGAAGGAAAAGAATGGTACTATTATGTAGACAAAAATATTACCTTGAAAATGTTGGAAGAATGCATACAAGAATTTCTAAACATCATGGATAAATGCCCGAGCAAGCTGAAGAAAATAATGGAAAATAAGAAGGCTGCAGGAACAAAGCGCACTATCAAAGATGAATTATCAAGCGAGGCCCCACCAATGAAACGCCAGCGACTTGAAAATATCTCTCCTGCTGCAACTATGGCTGGTTCTAGTTCTGGAGGAAAGTCACATGTGAATAGGAGTCTATCTATACCAACTGGTCATGAACAAAAGCTGCATTCACAACAACAATGTAGTACTTCTGTCCTCACCTCTTCCAGAACAGTTAACAAGGTGCAGCAGCAGCAGCCTTCTTCTCAGGCACCCAGTTCATACATCACTAAATCCCATCAAGTAGAGCATATAAAAAGGCTACTGTCAGACAGTGGATCAATGCAAATGGCTTCTTCTTTGGCAGCAGAGTTGCAGACTAAAAGGACAAAACCAAATTCCATGAATGTCAAAGCTTATTTGAATAGAAAGGAGTCGGACCATAAAAATGAAAATGTACAGCCACATGAAAATAAACAACATGTTTTTAAAGTTCCAAACATTCCTACAAATCGGGAGCCTGTGCCAAATATTCAATTTAAAATGGGCATTTCTTCAAATGTTAATACAATTAACAATCTTAAATGTGTATAAATTCAAACAACACTCAGTGCTTTTGAATCTGTGATTTCTTTTTCCTAGCAGAACAATTTGTAAATATTTTTGACAGAAATGTTTCCCCAATTAATGTATAGCTTTATAAAGCTATTGTAATATATTAACCTATGTTTCACTGACAGATATGGCCTTGTCTTGCTTCATAACCACAGACATGAATCTACTTTCATACAGGACTTCAATAGGATTTTAGCATTGTTAACCATGTCTGGACCAATTTTATCGATGTAAAGATTCAAATTGTTATTATCCAGTTGTGCTCTCTTTTGTTGGGTAGTAATCATTGATACCCTAATTTCACCATGTTGACTTCCATGCAATTTTAATGTTTCATTGTGTTTGTGTTGTTATTTAGAAGTAGATCAATTGCAGAGTCTATTCTATCATGCGATTGTGGGAGTCAGGACAGTCTCTAAAAATATTCCACTAAAATATTAATGCAAAGAAACTTTATCATATTAGCACAACTTTATTTAGTGCTTCATATACACCTTAAACAACTGACAAATTCTATCATTTTGTTTTTCAATGGGCGAGAGACTTTCTCTCCTAAAACTTTCAGGTGTATGATAGATCCTATACTAGCGTTTGATACGAAGATATTCATTCAAATGAAAATAACATTTTCCATTGGTTTTGATAATCAGTTATCCTGAAATAGCTGTGATTTGCACTGCATCTGCTTTATCTTCAAATTAGTGCCTCTCAATATGTTTCGGTATCAAGCAACCTTCGTAGGTAATTTAGCTTGTAAGAGAAGACATTGTGCATCATTATTTTTCTTAGAGAAAACATGCACCATTATGTTTTACATTATTGATGCTTCATCATATTTCCATGATATTCTGTATTGTTTTAATATTTTCAATGACTTCTTTCTTACAATTATTAACAAGAATGAAAAATTTACTGGTTCATAAAACAAAAAAATATTTAATACTTATTTGGATTTTGATACACTTCTGTACAGAAAATTCCATGTAAATATTAACAAACTATTCAGATTTTGATACACACCTGTGTGCAGTATTAATATTCCATGTAAATTTTGTATGCATATTATTAAGATTGTTATACACTTGTGTACTCAACAAATTATAATACACTTCTGAAAGAAAGATAAATAAAATCTATTTAAAAGTCTCAATAGCTTTCTTTTTATGGTGTACATTATTAAACAAATCCTCAATAGGCAAATAAATCACCAATCAAATAAGAATGCAGATTTAGTACTGTAATGTATATAATTACATTTCAATTCCATAATTTGCTATACAGTGCAAACCTGTTTTGAGATACTACTCGTGCTGCCAACAAAAATTAGTCACTTAGGTGGTCTCTTGCAACAAGTATTTGCAGGAAGGCAATTTTTCAAGGCTAAACTAAGTTTAAGAAGGTGTGTGTGATTAGGATTTTAAATGTAGCTTTTAAAAAAATTTCAGTCATATCGCTATGATGTTTTGCAGTGTGGCAGTTTATAGTGATGTCTAGCACTGGGGCATCATGCTGCAGACATGTAGCATGATGTCCCACCCAATCACATTATCATGACACCAGGCCAACCAGTCCTAACAATAAATAAGCACCAAGCGAGATGGCTGTTAGTGCCATTTTTGTGCCAATCTTGGTAATGTACGTCCGGGATTCGAACCCACGACCTCCCGCTTCCGAGGCAGATACTCTAACCACTAGGCCACCAGAGCGGTCAGTTTAAGAAGGAAATATGTCCATAATTACAGTAGATATATTTAATCCTTATTCACAGTTCTTGCCAATGTATTATAAAAATTCATAGGAACTGTGGTGGGCTCTGGTTAGTATGCAGACTAACAAAGGAAAGAGTGCAAGTTTCAATCCTACCATCAGACCAGCCTGGGTTTAGCTATAATTGTGTTTCTGTGTGCAAGGAACATTATACCAATTTCCTCAGCTCTAAATAACCTATCTGTGTTGCCATACCATAATGCACCAAACAAAAACAAAAAAATACATTAAAATCTAGAAATATCTATACTAGCAATAAAGTTATACCAATCATTTACATTTTAATTTTAAGTTCACATGAAGATGATTAGAAAAGGAATTCCAAACTACAGGTAACAATTATCATGTCCACGCTGAACTGTTTCCAGACAGGACAGGGGCATTGTGCAGTCAACCTTGTAAGATGGGGCCAGGCAACTGGCTCTTCTTGTAGTGCGGAGCTCTGCATACCATGTCACACACTGAACAGCTGCCCACTGACAAAGTTCCCCAGTGGACTGCAGGCTCTGCACCTTGCTGACGATGGTGCTGTTAAATGGCTAGGCATGCACTGCACATGATAAATAATAAATAATAATTCCAGATATTAAAATGGAGGTGGGGTGAGAAAGGTATATCCAGTGATTACAAATGTTTTGGGGTGGTTATCGTTTCAAATACAGTGTTGTTTTACTGTAAAAGTTCATTATTTTCTTAATAAAACTGGTTGGGTGCTCCTAGGTATTTGAAACACACATTCCTTTATTCACATTCAATTTAGTTTGGGAAATTATAGCACTTACAGGTGACACTTATAAGTAAGAACATTTCAATGCTTTGCTAAATTTCAGTGGCAACCTATTAAACAACTAGTCATGTGAGCATGAGTGTTATTCTCCAAATGAACAGAATTCAAAATCATACAAGATATGTAAGCAGCCAAAACAGTGTATACCAATCATGATCTGTTTGGATGCAGCTGAAAGACATTGATGCTATCAGATTTCTGGTCACACTTACTTTTCAAGATAGTTGAAAATAATCATACAGACCTATATAGAAAATAACAGATGTTGGACACAGGTTGAAACTTCCACATACAAAATCATCCTTCACAGCAGGGAAAGTCCATTCATGGGAGTTGGCCAAAATCTTTTCTACCTATGCCTTTATCTGTCTGCATACATTTACATATCTGCCTTTGCTGTTCCAACTGTATCAACTTCTAACTCTTTCTAATCTACATATCTATCTAAGGGTATAATTACATAGCTTTAATTATCAGTATATGGTATTATGGAGCCAACAGAGATACAAAGAAAACAAACGTTTCAATAATTATAATTTGATTTTCTTAAAATACAGCATATTTTATCATTGTTTTACTCATCCTGGGATACTGTAATTGGGGCAAGCTCATATTTTCAAAGGGCAAGTTCAATTTTACAGTCACTTTGTCCTGGGCAAGCTGAATGTTATAAACTTTGTAAATTCCTGCTCAATTCAGTCAATCAATCAGACAATCAAGCAATAATAATAATAATAACAGTTTTATTCAAGAGGGTGACAATCAGTTGCTCTATGTTCTTTAGTTTTGTTTAGAGTAATTATACCAGACCATGTGCTGGTTAATTTTTAATATAAATATGGTTGTATGTTGATGTAAAAGGAATATATCCATGATAACTGGACTTCAAGAAGTTAAGAGAGATTTTGTGGTACCAATGAATATCAGGCTGAATGTGCCAAAAGTGTAACACTAAAAGGAATCATCCCCATGCAGCACAGCTTACAAATCAAATACATAATGCTGTGATAGAAAGGATGCAAAATCTGAGCACAAGTCAGATCTAAGCATCTAATAGTATCAAAAGAATGATAATAGTCCATATGGACACAGTATGTTCAGTAGAAAGGCTGACATAACCATTTGTACCAGCATCCAAATTTATGTGAGTATATTTTGTTGCTGATGGCAAGACAATCCCCAAGATCCAGTTTTGGCAGTTGCCCCTTACCTAACAACATTTTTTAAATAAATAGTGTTTCATTGAAATAAAACTACACTGAGTTGATAAAACATATGTACCATACAATTGTGACACCTTTATCAAACAGTAATTATTATTATTATTCTCAAGATTGTCAGAGTAACTAATTGTCCCTCTAGTGTCAGTTAAAATGAGGAAACAAAACACCATGTTAACTATTGTTACCCATTAAGAATGCATTAATATGCAAGAGGTTCAGTGCAAAACAAATAGTATTTCAAAATGTATAACCAATGTTGAGCACTATGTACATAAAACTGAATTATACCTCATCTTTAAAAGTATTTTGAAACTGCCTGATGCAAAAGTACAGGTAAGTCAGTCACAACCCAAGCTGAGTGAGAACCCAAGCTGAGTGAAAATCCTAGCTGAGTGAGAACCCAATCTGAGTGAGAACCCAAGCTAAGACAGTGGCAAGTATTAGGTCTTATAATTGCAGGCTGAACTATTTATACTGGTAACTTACCTTAAATCCCCACAAAAGTCAGGTTCCTTTTACTTGTTTAAGGTGCTCTGGTTTGATTAATCTGCAATTTACACAATATAAGCAGTTACAATCTTGAACCCAAAGAAAATGGATGGGAAAAGGTGGATTTTTAGAAAGGATCAACTTGTCAACACCCCCAGCCAAAAAAATGGGATAGATGCCACCAAAGAACTCTTCTACAGACAGCTGACTGCCAGCTTAATCCAAGATATGGGACATAAACTTGCACTAACTCAGCAATGTATCAATACTGCCATCATCTACATGCACAGATTCTACATGTTCCATTCCTTTACACGCTTTCCACATCAACAGATGGTCCAAGCTTGTATATTCCTGGCAGCCAAAACAGAGGATCAATGGAGAAAAGCTGAACATGTGATCCGAGCAGCTAATGGATGTCTGCATCAAGCAATTGATGTAAAAAATGAGGCCTACCTAAGGCAAGTCAATACCCTGGTCAGCAATGAGGAAATCTTGCTGCAGACTCTAGGTTTTGAGGTTACAGTGACTCATGCCCATACTATTCTTCTCAAGACCTGCCAGCTTATACATGCCAGTAAGGATCTAACCCAAGCATCCTACTTTCTGGCCACTAACTGCCTCCATTTGACCACCTTCTGCCTGCAGTACAAACCAAGTCTTGTAGCCTGTATTTGCATTCTTCTGGCCTGTCAATGGTCAAATTGGGACATACCAAAATCAAGTGAAGGAAAAGAATGGTACTATTATGTAGACAAAAATATTACCTTGAAAATGTTGGAAGAATGCATACAAGAATTTCTAAACATCATGGATAAATGCCCGAGCAAGCTGAAGAAAATAATGGAAAATAAGAAGGCTGCAGGAACAAAGCGCACTATCAAAGATGAATTATCAAGTGAGGCCCCACCAATGAAACGCCAGCGACTTGAAAATATCTCTCCTGCTGCAACTATGGCTGGTTCTAGTTCTGGAGGAAAGTCACATGTGAATAGGAGTCTATCTATACCAACTGGTCATGAACAAAAGCTGCATTCACAACAACAATGTAGTACTTCTGTCCTCACCTCTTCCAGAACAGTTAACAAGGTGCAGCAGCAGCAGCCTTCTTCTCAGGCACCCAGTTCATACATCACTAAATCCCATCAAGTAGAGCATATAAAAAGGCTACTGTCAGACAGTGGATCAATGCAAATGGCTTCTTCTTTGGCAGCAGAGTTGCAGACTAAAAGGACAAAACCAAATTCCATGAATGTCAAAGCTTATTTGAATAGAAAGGAGTCGGACCATAAAAATGAAAATGTACAGCCACATGAAAATAAACAACATGTTTTTAAAGTTCCAAACATTCCTACAAATCGGGAGCCTGTGCCAAATATTCAATTTAAAATGGGCATTTCTTCAAATGTTAATACAATTAACAATCTTAAATGTGTATAAATTCAAACAACACTCAGTGCTTTTGAATCTGTGATTTCTTTTTCCTAGCAGAACAATTTGTAAATATTTTTGACAGAAATGTTTCCCCAATTAATGTATAGCTTTATAAAGCTATTGTAATATATTAACCTATGTTTCACTGACAGATATGGCCTTGTCTTGCTTCATAACCACAGACATGAATCTACTTTCATACAGGACTTCAATAGGATTTTAGCATTGTTAACCATGTCTGGACCAATTTTATCGATGTAAAGATTCAAATTGTTATTATCCAGTTGTGCTCTCTTTTGTTGGGTAGTAATCATTGATACCCTAATTTCACCATGTTGACTTCCATGCAATTTTAATGTTTCATTGTGTTTGTGTTGTTATTTAGAAGTAGATCAATTGCAGAGTCTATTCTATCATATGACTGTGGGAGTCAGGACAGTCTCTAAAAATATTCCACTAAAATATTAATGCAAAGAAACTTTATCATATTAGCACAACTTTATTTAGTGCTTCATATACACCTTAAACAACTGACAAATTCTATCATTTTGTTTTTCAATGGGCGAGAGACTTTCTCTCCTAAAACTTTCAGGTGTATGATAGATCCTATACTAGCGTTTGATACGAAGATATTCATTCAAATGAAAATAACATTTTCCATTGGTTTTGATAATCAGTTATCCTGAAATAGCTGTGATTTGCACTGCATCTGCTTTATCTTCAAATTAGTGCCTCTCAATATGTTTCGGTATCAAGCAACCTTCGTAGGTAATTTAGCTTGTAAGAGAAGACATTGTGCATCATTATTTTTCTTAGAGAAAACATGCACCATTATGTTTTACATTATTGATGCTTCATCATATTTCCATGATATTCTGTATTGTTTTAATATTTTCAATGACTTCTTTCTTACAATTATTAACAAGAATGAAAAATTTACTGGTTCATAAAACAAAAAAATATTTAATACTTATTTGGATTTTGATACACTTCTGTACAGAAAATTCCATGTAAATATTAACAAACTATTCAGATTTTGATACACACCTGTGTGCAGTATTAATATTCCATGTAAATTTTGTATGCATATTATTAAGATTGTTATACACTTGTGTACTCAACAAATTATAATACACTTCTGAAAGAAAGATAAATAAAATCTATTTAAAAGTCTCAATAGCTTTCTTTTTATGGTGTACATTATTAAACAAATCCTCAATAGGCAAATAAATCACCAATCAAATAAGAATGCAGATTTAGTACTGTAATGTATATAATTACATTTCAATTCCATAATTTGCTATACAGTGCAAACCTGTTTTGAGATACTACTCGTGCTGCCAACAAAAATTAGTCACTTAGGTGGTCTCTTGCAACAAGTATTTGCAGGAAGGCAATTTTTCAAGGCTAAACTAAGTTTAAGAAGGTGTGTGTGATTAGGATTTTAAATGTAGCTTTTAAAAAAATTTCAGTCATATCGCTATGATGTTTTGCAGTGTGGCAGTTTATAGTGATGTCTAGCACTGGGGCATCATGCTGCAGACATGTAGCATGATGTCCCACCCAATCGCATTATCATGACACCAGGCCAACCAGTCCTAACAATAAATAAGCACCAAGCGAGATGGCTGTTAGTGCCATTTTTGTGCCAATCTTGGTAATGTACGTCCGGGATTCGAACCCACGACCTCCCGCTTCCGAGGCAGATACTCTAACCACTAGGCCACCAGAGCGGTCAGTTTAAGAAGGAAATATGTCCATAATTACAGTAGATATATTTAATCCTTATTCACAGTTCTTGCCAATGTATTATAAAAATTCATAGGAACTGTGGTGGGCTCTGGTTAGTATGCAGACTAACAAAGGAAAGAGTGCAAGTTTCAATCCTACCATCAGACCAGCCTGGGTTTAGCTATAATTGTGTTTCTGTGTGCAAGGAACATTATACCAATTTCCTCAGCTCTAAATAACCTATCTGTGTTGCCATACCATAATGCACCAAACAAAAACAAAAAAATACATTAAAATCTAGAAATATCTATACTAGCAATAAAGTTATACCAATCATTTACATTTTAATTTTAAGTTCACATGAAGATGATTAGAAAAGGAATTCCAAACTACAGGTAACAATTATCATGTCCACGCTGAACTGTTTCCAGACAGGACAGGGGCATTGTGCAGTCAACCTTGTAAGATGGGGCCAGGCAACTGGCTCTTCTTGTAGTGCGGAGCTCTGCATACCATGTCACACACTGAACAGCTGCCCACTGACAAAGTTCCCCAGTGGACTGCAGGCTCTGCACCTTGCTGACGATGGTGCTGTTAAATGGCTAGGCATGCACTGCACATGATAAATAATAAATAATAATTCCAGATATTAAAATGGAGGTGGGGTGAGAAAGGTATATCCAGTGATTACAAATGTTTTGGGGTGGTTATCGTTTCAAATACAGTGTTGTTTTACTGTAAAAGTTCATTATTTTCTTAGTAAAACTGGTTGGGTGCTCCTAGGTATTTGAAACACACATTCCTTTATTCACATTCAATTTAGTTTGGGAAATTATAGCACTTACAGGTGACACTTATAAGTAAGAACATTTCAATGCTTTGCTAAATTTCAGTGGCAACCTATTAAACAACTAGTCATGTGAGCATGAGTGTTATTCTCCAAATGAACAGAATTCAAAATCATACAAGATATGTAAGCAGCCAAAACAGTGTATATCAATCATGATCTGTTTGGATGCAGCTGAAAGACATTGATGCTATCAGATTTCTGGTCACACTTACTTTTCAAGATAGTTGAAAATAATCATACAGACCTATATAGAAAATAACACATGTTGGACACAGGTTGAAACTTCCACATACAAAATCATCCTTCACAGCAGGGAAAGTCCATTCATGGGAGTTGGCCAAAATCTTTTCTACCTATGCCTTTATCTGTCTGCATACATTTACATATCTGCCTTTGCTGTTCCAACTGTATCAACTTCTAACTCTTTCTAATCTACATATCTATCTAAGGGTATAATTACATAGCTTTAATTATCAGTATATGGTATTATGGAGCCAACAGAGATACAAAGAAAACAAACGTTTCAATAATTATAATTTGATTTTCTTAAAATACAGCATATTTTATCATTGTTTTACTCATCCTGGGATACTGTAATTGGGGCAAGCTCATATTTTCAAAGGGCAAGTTCAATTTTACAGTCACTTTGTCCTGGGCAAGCTGAATGTTATAAACTTTGTAAATTCCTGCTCAATTCAGTCAATCAATCAGACAATCAAGCAATAATAATAATAATAACAGTTTTATTCAAGAGGGTGACAATCAGTTGCTCTATGTTCTTTAGTTTTGTTTAGAGTAATTATACCAGACCATGTGCTGGTTAATTTTTAATATAAATATGGTTGTATGTTGATGTAAAAGGAATATATCCATGATAACTGGACTTCAAGAAGTTAAGAGAGATTTTGTGGTACCAATGAATATCAGGCTGAATGTGCCAAAAGTGTAACACTAAAAGGAATCATCCCCATGCAGCACAGCTTACAAATCAAATACATAATGCTGTGATAGAAAGGATGCAAAATCTGAGCACAAGTCAGATCTAAGCATCTAATAGTATCAAAAGAATGATAATAGTCCATATGGACACAGTATGTTCAGTAGAAAGGCTGACATAACCATTTGTACCAGCATCCAAATTTATGTGAGTATATTTTGTTGCTGATGGCAAGACAATCCCCAAGATCCAGTTTTGGCAGTTGCCCCTTACCTAACAACATTTTTTAAATAAATAGTGTTTCATTGAAATAAAACTACACTGAGTTGATAAAACATATGTACCATACAATTGTGACATCTTTATCAAACAGTAATTATTATTATTATTCTCAAGATTGTCAGAGTAACTAATTGTCCCTCTAGTGTCAGTTAAAATGAGGAAACAAAACACCATGTTAACTATTGTTACCCATTAAGAATGCATTAATATGCAAGAGGTTCAGTGCAAAACAAATAGTATTTCAAAATGTATAACCAATGTTGAGCACTATGTACATAAAACTGAATTATACCTCATCTTTAAAAGTATTTTGAAACTGCCTGATGCAAAAGTACAGGTAAGTCAGTCACAACCCAAGCTGAGTGAGAACCCAAGCTGAGTGAAAATCCTAGCTGAGTGAGAACCCAATCTGAGTGAGAACCCAAGCTAAGACAGTGGCAAGTATTAGGTCTTATAATTGCAGGCTGAACTATTTATACTGGTAACTTACCTTAAATCCCCACAAAAGTCAGGTTCCTTTTACTTGTTTAAGGTGCTCTGGTTTGATTAATCTGCAATTTACACAATATAAGCAGTTACAATCTTGAACCCAAAGAAAATGGATGGGAAAAGGTGGATTTTTAGAAAGGATCAACTTGTCAACACCCCCAGCCAAAAAAATGGGATAGATGCCACCAAAGAACTCTTCTACAGACAGCTGACTGCCAGCTTAATCCAAGATATGGGACATAAACTTGCACTAACTCAGCAATGTATCAATACTGCCATCATCTACATGCACAGATTCTACATGTTCCATTCCTTTACACGCTTTCCACATCAACAGATGGTCCAAGCTTGTATATTCCTGGCAGCCAAAACAGAGGATCAATGGAGAAAAGCTGAACATGTGATCCGAGCAGCTAATGGATGTCTGCATCAAGCAATTGATGTAAAAAATGAGGCCTACCTAAGGCAAGTCAATACCCTGGTCAGCAATGAGGAAATCTTGCTGCAGACTCTAGGTTTTGAGGTTACAGTGACTCATGCCCATACTATTCTTCTCAAGACCTGCCAGCTTATACATGCCAGTAAGGATCTAACCCAAGCATCCTACTTTCTGGCCACTAACTGCCTCCATTTGACCACCTTCTGCCTGCAGTACAAACCAAGTCTTGTAGCCTGTATTTGCATTCTTCTGGCCTGTCAATGGTCAAATTGGGACATACCAAAATCAAGTGAAGGAAAAGAATGGTACTATTATGTAGACAAAAATATTACCTTGAAAATGTTGGAAGAATGCATACAAGAATTTCTAAACATCATGGATAAATGCCCGAGCAAGCTGAAGAAAATAATGGAAAATAAGAAGGCTGCAGGAACAAAGCGCACTATCAAAGATGAATTATCAAGCGAGGCCCCACCAATGAAACGCCAGCGACTTGAAAATATCTCTCCTGCTGCAACTATGGCTGGTTCTAGTTCTGGAGGAAAGTCACATGTGAATAGGAGTCTATCTATACCAACTGGTCATGAACAAAAGCTGCATTCACAACAACAATGTAGTACTTCTGTCCTCACCTCTTCCAGAACAGTTAACAAGGTGCAGCAGCAGCAGCCTTCTTCTCAGGCACCCAGTTCATACATCACTAAATCCCATCAAGTAGAGCATATAAAAAGGCTACTGTCAGACAGTGGATCAATGCAAATGGCTTCTTCTTTGGCAGCAGAGTTGCAGACTAAAAGGACAAAACCAAATTCCATGAATGTCAAAGCTTATTTGAATAGAAAGGAGTCGGACCATAAAAATGAAAATGTACAGCCACATGAAAATAAACAACATGTTTTTAAAGTTCCAAACATTCCTACAAATCGGGAGCCTGTGCCAAATATTCAATTTAAAATGGGCATTTCTTCAAATGTTAATACAATTAACAATCTTAAATGTGTATAAATTCAAACAACACTCAGTGCTTTTGAATCTGTGATTTCTTTTTCCTAGCAGAACAATTTGTAAATATTTTTGACAGAAATGTTTCCCCAATTAATGTATAGCTTTATAAAGCTATTGTAATATATTAACCTATGTTTCACTGACAGATATGGCCTTGTCTTGCTTCATAACCACAGACATGAATCTACTTTCATACAGGACTTCAATAGGATTTTAGCATTGTTAACCATGTCTGGACCAATTTTATCGATGTAAAGATTCAAATTGTTATTATCCAGTTGTGCTCTCTTTTGTTGGGTAGTAATCATTGATACCCTAATTTCACCATGTTGACTTCCATGCAATTTTAATGTTTCATTGTGTTTGTGTTGTTATTTAGAAGTAGATCAATTGCAGAGTCTATTCTATCATATGATTGTGGGAGTCAGGACAGTCTCTAAAAATATTCCACTAAAATATTAATGCAAAGAAACTTTATCATATTAGCACAACTTTATTTAGTGCTTCATATACACCTTAAACAACTGACAAATTCTATCATTTTGTTTTTCAATGGGCGAGAGACTTTCTCTCCTAAAACTTTCAGGTGTATGATAGATCCTATACTAGCGTTTGATACGAAGATATTCATTCAAATGAAAATAACATTTTCCATTGGTTTTGATAATCAGTTATCCTGAAATAGCTGTGATTTGCACTGCATCTGCTTTATCTTCAAATTAGTGCCTCTCAATATGTTTCGGTATCAAGCAACCTTCGTAGGTAATTTAGCTTGTAAGAGAAGACATTGTGCATCATTATTTTTCTTAGAGAAAACATGCACCATTATGTTTTACATTATTGATGCTTCATCATATTTCCATGATATTCTGTATTGTTTTAATATTTTCAATGACTTCTTTCTTACAATTATTAACAAGAATGAAAAATTTACTGGTTCATAAAACAAAAAAATATTTAATACTTATTTGGATTTTGATACACTTCTGTACAGAAAATTCCATGTAAATATTAACAAACTATTCAGATTTTGATACACACCTGTGTGCAGTATTAATATTCCATGTAAATTTTGTATGCATATTATTAAGATTGTTATACACTTGTGTACTCAACAAATTATAATACACTTCTGAAAGAAAGATAAATAAAATCTATTTAAAAGTCTCAATAGCTTTCTTTTTATGGTGTACATTATTAAACAAATCCTCAATAGGCAAATAAATCACCAATCAAATAAGAATGCAGATTTAGTACTGTAATGTATATAATTACATTTCAATTCCATAATTTGCTATACAGTGCAAACCTGTTTTGAGATACTACTCGTGCTGCCAACAAAAATTAGTCACTTAGGTGGTCTCTTGCAACAAGTATTTGCAGGAAGGCAATTTTTCAAGGCTAAACTAAGTTTAAGAAGGTGTGTGTGATTAGGATTTTAAATGTAGCTTTTAAAAAAATTTCAGTCATATCGCTATGATGTTTTGCAGTGTGGCAGTTTATAGTGATGTCTAGCACTGGGGCATTATGCTGCAGACATGTAGCATGATGTCCCACCCAATCACATTATCATGACACCAGGCCAACCAGTCCTAACAATAAATAAGCACCAAGCGAGATGGCTGTTAGTGCCATTTTTGTGCCAATCTTGGTAATGTACGTCCGGGATTCGAACCCACGACCTCCCGCTTCCGAGGCAGATACTCTAACCACTAGGCCACCAGAGCGGTCAGTTTAAGAAGGAAATATGTCCATAATTACAGTAGATATATTTAATCCTTATTCACAGTTCTTGCCAATGTATTATAAAAATTCATAGGAACTGTGGTGGGCTCTGGTTAGTATGCAGACTAACAAAGGAAAGAGTGCAAGTTTCAATCCTACCATCAGACCAGCCTGGGTTTAGCTATAATTGTGTTTCTGTGTGCAAGGAACATTATACCAATTTCCTCAGCTCTAAATAACCTATCTGTGTTGCCATACCATAATGCACCAAACAAAAACAAAAAAATACATTAAAATCTAGAAATATCTATACTAGCAATAAAGTTATACCAATCATTTACATTTTAATTTTAAGTTCACATGAAGATGATTAGAAAAGGAATTCCAAACTACAGGTAACAATTATCATGTCCACGCTGAACTGTTTCCAGACAGGACAGGGGCATTGTGCAGTCAACCTTGTAAGATGGGGCCAGGCAACTGGCTCTTCTTGTAGTGCGGAGCTCTGCATACCATGTCACACACTGAACAGCTGCCCACTGACAAAGTTCCCCAGTGGACTGCAGGCTCTGCACCTTGCTGACGATGGTGCTGTTAAATGGCTAGGCATGCACTGCACATGATAAATAATAAATAATAATTCCAGATATTAAAATGGAGGTGGGGTGAGAAAGGTATATCCAGTGATTACAAATGTTTTGGGGTGGTTATCGTTTCAAATACAGTGTTGTTTTACTGTAAAAGTTCATTATTTTCTTAATAAAACTGGTTGGGTGCTCCTAGGTATTTGAAACACACATTCCTTTATTCACATTCAATTTAGTTTGGGAAATTATAGCACTTACAGGTGACACTTATAAGTAAGAACATTTCAATGCTTTGCTAAATTTCAGTGGCAACCTATTAAACAACTAGTCATGTGAGCATGAGTGTTATTCTCCAAATGAACAGAATTCAAAATCATACAAGATATGTAAGCAGCCAAAACAGTGTATATCAATCATGATCTGTTTGGATGCAGCTGAAAGACATTGATGCTATCAGATTTCTGGTCACACTTACTTTTCAAGATAGTTGAAAATAATCATACAGACCTATACAGAAAATAACACATGTTGGACACAGGTTGAAACTTCCACATACAAAATCATCCTTCACAGCAGGGAAAGTCCATTCATGGGAGTTGGCCAAAATCTTTTCTACCTATGCCTTTATCTGTCTGCATACATTTACATATCTGCCTTTGCTGTTCCAACTGTATCAACTTCTAACTCTTTCTAATCTACATATCTATCTAAGGGTATAATTACATAGCTTTAATTATCAGTATATGGTATTATGGAGCCAACAGAGATACAAAGAAAACAAACGTTTCAATAATTATAATTTGATTTTCTTAAAATACAGCATATTTTATCATTGTTTTACTCATCCTGGGATCCTGTAATTGGGGCAAGCTCATATTTTCAAAGGGCAAGTTCAATTTTACAGTCACTTTGTCCTGGGCAAGCTGAATGTTATAAACTTTGTAAATTCCTGCTCAATTCAGTCAATCAATCAGACAATCAAGCAATAATAATAATAATAACAGTTTTATTCAAGAGGGTGACAATCAGTTGCTCTATGTTCTTTAGTTTTGTTTAGAGTAATTATACCAGACCATGTGCTGGTTAATTTTTAATATAAATATGGTTGTATGTTGATGTAAAAGGAATATATCCATGATAACTGGACTTCAAGAAGTTATGAGAGATTTTGTGGTACCAATGAATATCAGGCTGAATGTGCCAAAAGTGTAACACTAAAAGGAATCATCCCCATGCAGCACAGCTTACAAATCAAATACATAATGCTGTGATAGAAAGGATGCAAAATCTGAGCACAAGTCAGATCTAAGCATCTAATAGTATCAAAAGAATGATAATAGTCCATATGGACACAGTATGTTCAGTAGAAAGGCTGACATAACCATTTGTACCAGCATCCAAATTTATGTGAGTATATTTTGTTGCTGATGGCAAGACAATCCCCAAGATCCAGTTTTGGCAGTTGCCCCTTACCTAACAACATTTTTTAAATAAATAGTGTTTCACTGAAATAAAACTACACTGAGTTGATAAAACATATGTACCATACAATTGTGACACCTTTATCAAACAGTAATTATTATTATTATTCTCAAGATTGTCAGAGTAACTAATTGTCCCTCTAGTGTCAGTTAAAATGAGGAAACAAAACACCATGTTAACTATTGTTACCCATTAAGAATGCATTAATATGCAAGAGGTTCAGTGCAAAACAAATAGTATTTCAAAATGTATAACCAATGTTGAGCACTATGTACATAAAACTGAATTATACCTCATCTTTAAAAGTATTTTGAAACTGCCTGATGCAAAAGTACAGGTAAGTCAGTCACAACCCAAGCTGAGTGAGAACCCAAGCTGAGTGAAAATCCTAGCTGAGTGAGAACCCAATCTGAGTGAGAACCCAAGCTAAGACAGTGGCAAGTATTAGGTCTTATAATTGCAGGCTGAACTATTTATACTGGTAACTTACCTTAAATCCCCACAAAAGTCAGGTTCCTTTTACTTGTTTAAGGTGCTCTGGTTTGATTAATCTGCAATTTACACAATATAAGCAGTTACAATCTTGAACCCAAAGAAAATGGATGGGAAAAGGTGGATTTTTAGAAAGGATCAACTTGTCAACACCCCCAGCCAAAAAAATGGGATAGATGCCACCAAAGAACTCTTCTACAGACAGCTGACTGCCAGCTTAATCCAAGATATGGGACATAAACTTGCACTAACTCAGCAATGTATCAATACTGCCATCATCTACATGCACAGATTCTACATGTTCCATTCCTTTACACGCTTTCCACATCAACAGATGGTCCAAGCTTGTATATTCCTGGCAGCCAAAACAGAGGATCAATGGAGAAAAGCTGAACATGTGATCCGAGCAGCTAATGGATGTCTGCATCAAGCAATTGATGTAAAAAATGAGGCCTACCTAAGGCAAGTCAATACCCTGGTCAGCAATGAGGAAATCTTGCTGCAGACTCTAGGTTTTGAGGTTACAGTGACTCATGCCCATACTATTCTTCTCAAGACCTGCCAGCTTATACATGCCAGTAAGGATCTAACCCAAGCATCCTACTTTCTGGCCACTAACTGCCTCCATTTGACCACCTTCTGCCTGCAGTACAAACCAAGTCTTGTAGCCTGTATTTGCATTCTTCTGGCCTGTCAATGGTCAAATTGGGACATACCAAAATCAAGTGAAGGAAAAGAATGGTACTATTATGTAGACAAAAATATTACCTTGAAAATGTTGGAAGAATGCATACAAGAATTTCTAAACATCATGGATAAATGCCCGAGCAAGCTGAAGAAAATAATGGAAAATAAGAAGGCTGCAGGAACAAAGCGCACTATCAAAGATGAATTATCAAGCGAGGCCCCACCAATGAAACGCCAGCGACTTGAAAATATCTCTCCTGCTGCAACTATGGCTGGTTCTAGTTCTGGAGGAAAGTCACATGTGAATAGGAGTCTATCTATACCAACTGGTCATGAACAAAAGCTGCATTCACAACAACAATGTAGTACTTCTGTCCTCACCTCTTCCAGAACAGTTAACAAGGTGCAGCAGCAGCAGCCTTCTTCTCAGGCACCCAGTTCATACATCACTAAATCCCATCAAGTAGAGCATATAAAAAGGCTACTGTCAGACAGTGGATCAATGCAAATGGCTTCTTCTTTGGCAGCAGAGTTGCAGACTAAAAGGACAAAACCAAATTCCATGAATGTCAAAGCTTATTTGAATAGAAAGGAGTCGGACCATAAAAATGAAAATGTACAGCCACATGAAAATAAACAACATGTTTTTAAAGTTCCAAACATTCCTACAAATCGGAAGCCTGTGCCAAATATTCAATTTAAAATGGGCATTTCTTCAAATGTTAATACAATTAACAATCTTAAATGTGTATAAATTCAAACAACACTCAGTGCTTTTGAATCTGTGATTTCTTTTTCCTAGCAGAACAATTTGTAAATATTTTTGACAGAAATGTTTCCCCAATTAATGTATAGCTTTATAAAGCTATTGTAATATATTAACCTATGTTTCACTGACAGATATGGCCTTGTCTTGCTTCATAACCACAGACATGAATCTACTTTCATACAGGACTTCAATAGGATTTTAGCATTGTTAACCATGTCTGGACCAATTTTATCGATGTAAAGATTCAAATTGTTATTATCCAGTTGTGCTCTCTTTTGTTGGGTAGTAATCATTGATACCCTAATTTCACCATGTTGACTTCCATGCAATTTTAATGTTTCATTGTGTTTGTGTTGTTATTTAGAAGTAGATCAATTGCAGAGTCTATTCTATCATGTGATTGTGGGAGTCAGGACAGTCTCTAAAAATATTCCACTAAAATATTAATGCAAAGAAACTTTATCATATTAGCACAACTTTATTTAGTGCTTCATATACACCTTAAACAACTGACAAATTCTATCATTTTGTTTTTCAATGGGCGAGAGACTTTCTCTCCTAAAACTTTCAGGTGTATGATAGATCCTATACTAGCGTTTGATACGAAGATATTCATTCAAATGAAAATAACATTTTCCATTGGTTTTGATAATCAGTTATCCTGAAATAGCTGTGATTTGCACTGCATCTGCTTTATCTTCAAATTAGTGCCTCTCAATATGTTTCGGTATCAAGCAACCTTCGTAGGTAATTTAGCTTGTAAGAGAAGACATTGTGCATCATTATTTTTCTTAGAGAAAACATGCACCATTATGTTTTACATTATTGATGCTTCATCATATTTCCATGATATTCTGTATTGTTTTAATATTTTCAATGACTTCTTTCTTACAATTATTAACAAGAATGAAAAATTTACTGGTTCATAAAACAAAAAAAATATTTAATACTTATTTGGATTTTGATACACTTCTGTACAGAAAATTCCATGTAAATATTAACAAACTATTCAGATTTTGATACACACCTGTGTGCAGTATTAATATTCCATGTAAATTTTGTATGCATATTATTAAGATTGTTATACACTTGTGTACTCAACAAATTATAATACACTTCTGAAAGAAAGATAAATAAAATCTATTTAAAAGTCTCAATAGCTTTCTTTTTATGGTGTACATTATTAAACAAATCCTCAATAGGCAAATAAATCACCAATCAAATAAGAATGCAGATTTAGTACTGTAATGTATATAATTACATTTCAATTCCATAATTTGCTATACAGTGCAAACCTGTTTTGAGATACTACTCGTGCTGCCAACAAAAATTAGTCACTTAGGTGGTCTCTTGCAACAAGTATTTGCAGGAAGGCAATTTTTCAAGGCTAAACTAAGTTTAAGAAGGTGTGTGTGATTAGGATTTTAAATGTAGCTTTTAAAAAAATTTCAGTCATATCGCTATGATGTTTTGCAGTGTGGCAGTTTATAGTGATGTCTAGCACTGGGGCATCATGCTGCAGACATGTAGCATGATGTCCCACCCAATCACATTATCATGACACCAGGCCAACCAGTCCTAACAATAAATAAGCGCCAAGCGAGATGGCTGTTAGTGCCATTTTTGTGTCAATCTTGGTAATGTACGTCCGGGATTTGAACCCACGACCTCCCGCTTCCGAGGCAGATACTCTAACCACTAGGCCACCAGAGCGGTCAGTTTAAGAAGGAAATATGTCCATAATTACAGTAGATATATTTAATCCTTATTCACAGTTCTTGCCAATGTATTATAAAAATTCATAGGAACTGTGGTGGGCTCTGGTTAGTATGCAGACTAACAAAGGAAAGAGTGCAAGTTTCAATCCTACCATCAGACCAGCCTGGGTTTAGCTATAATTGTGTTTCTGTGTGCAAGGAACATTATACCAATTTCCTCAGCTCTAAATAACCTATCTGTGTTGCCATACCATAATGCACCAAACAAAAACAAAAAAATACATTAAAATCTAGAAATATCTATACTAGCAATAAAGTTATACCAATCATTTACATTTTAATTTTAAGTTCACATGAAGATGATTAGAAAAGGAATTCCAAACTACAGGTAACAATTATCATGTCCACGCTGAACCGTTTCCAGACAGGACAGGGGCATTGTGCAGTCAACCTTGTAAGATGGGGCCAGGCAACTGGCTCTTCTTGTAGTGCGGAGCTCTGCAGACCATGTCACACACTGAACAGCTGCCCACTGACAAAGTTCCCCAGTGGACTGCAGGCTCTGCACCTTGCTGACGATGGTGCTGTTAAATGGCTAGGCATGCACTGCACATGATAAATAATAAATAATAATTCCAGATATTAAAATGGAGGTGGGGTGAGAAAGGTATATCCAGTGATTACAAATGTTTTGGGGTGGTTATCGTTTCAAATACAGTGTTGTTTTACTGTAAAAGTTCATTATTTTCTTAATAAAACTGGTTGGGTGCTCCTAGGTATTTGAAACACACATTCCTTTATTCACATTCAATTTAGTTTGGGAAATTATAGCACTTACAGGTGACACTTATAAGTAAGAACATTTCAATGCTTTGCTAAATTTCAGTGGCAACCTATTAAACAACTAGTCATGTGAGCATGAGTGTTATTCTCCAAATGAACAGAATTCAAAATCATACAAGATATGTAAGCAGCCAAAACAGTGTATATCAATCATGATCTGTTTGGATGCAGCTGAAAGACATTGATGCTATCAGATTTCTGGTCACACTTACTTTTCAAGATAGTTGAAAATAATCATACAGACCTATATAGAAAATAACACATGTTGGACACAGGTTGAAACTTCCACATACAAAATCATCCTTCACAGCAGGGAAAGTCCATTCATGGGAGTTGGCCAAAATCTTTTCTACCTATGCCTTTATCTGTCTGCATACATTTACATATCTGCCTTTGCTGTTCCAACTGTATCAACTTCTAACTCTTTCTAATCTACATATCTATCTAAGGGTATAATTACATAGCTTTAATTATCAGTATATGGTATTATGGAGCCAACAGAGATACAAAGAAAACAAACGTTTCAATAATTATAATTTGATTTTCTTAAAATACAGCATATTTTATCATTGTTTTACTCATCCTGGGATACTGTAATTGGGGCAAGCTCATATTTTCAAAGGGCAAGTTCAATTTTACAGTCACTTTGTCCTGGGCAAGCTGAATGTTATAAACTTTGTAAATTCCTGCTCAATTCAGTCAATCAATCAGACAATCAAGCAATAATAATAATAATAACAGTTTTATTCAAGAGGGTGACAATCAGTTGCTCTATGTTCTTTAGTTTTGTTTAGAGTAATTATACCAGACCATGTGCTGGTTAATTTTTAATATAAATATGGTTGTATGTTGATGTAAAAGGAATATATCCATGATAACTGGACTTCAAGAAGTTATGAGAGATTTTGTGGTACCAATGAATATCAGGCTGAATGTGCCAAAAGTGTAACACTAAAAGGAATCATCCCCATGCAGCACAGCTTACAAATCAAATACATAATGCTGTGATAGAAAGGATGCAAAATCTGAGCACAAGTCAGATCTAAGCATCTAATAGTATCAAAAGAATGATAATAGTCCATATGGACACAGTATGTTCAGTAGAAAGGCTGACATAACCATTTGTACCAGCATCCAAATTTATGTGAGTATATTTTGTTGCTGATGGCAAGACAATCCCCAAGATCCAGTTTTGGCAGTTGCCCCTTACCTAACAACATTTTTTAAATAAATAGTGTTTCATTGAAATAAAACTACACTGAGTTGATAAAACATATGTACCATACAATTGTGACACCTTTATCAAACAGTAATTATTATTATTATTCTCAAGATTGTCAGAGTAACTAATTGTCCCTCTAGTGTCAGTTAAAATGAGGAAACAAAACACCATGTTAACTATTGTTACCCATTAAGAATGCATTAATATGCAAGAGGTTCAGTGCAAAACAAATAGTATTTCAAAATGTATAACCAATGTTGAGCACTATGTACATAAAACTGAATTATACCTCATCTTTAAAAGTATTTTGAAACTGCCTGATGCAAAAGTACAGGTAAGTCAGTCACAACCCAAGCTGAGTGAGAACCCAAGCTGAGTGAAAATCCTAGCTGAGTGAGAACCCAATCTGAGTGAGAACCCAAGCTAAGACAGTGGCAAGTATTAGGTCTTATAATTGCAGGCTGAACTATTTATACTGGTAACTTACCTTAAATCCCCACAAAAGTCAGGTTCCTTTTACTTGTTTAAGGTGCTCTGGTTTGATTAATCTGCAATTTACACAATATAAGCAGTTACAATCTTGAACCCAAAGAAAATGGATGGGAAAAGGTGGATTTTTAGAAAGGATCAACTTGTCAACACCCCCAGCCAAAAAAATGGGATAGATGCCACCAAAGAACTCTTCTACAGACAGCTGACTGCCAGCTTAATCCAAGATATGGGACATAAACTTGCACTAACTCAGCAATGTATCAATACTGCCATCATCTACATGCACAGATTCTACATGTTCCATTCCTTTACACGCTTTCCACATCAACAGATGGTCCAAGCTTGTATATTCCTGGCAGCCAAAACAGAGGATCAATGGAGAAAAGCTGAACATGTGATCCGAGCAGCTAATGGATGTCTGCATCAAGCAATTGATGTAAAAAATGAGGCCTACCTAAGGCAAGTCAATACCCTGGTCAGCAATGAGGAAATCTTGCTGCAGACTCTAGGTTTTGAGGTTACAGTGACTCATGCCCATACTATTCTTCTCAAGACCTGCCAGCTTATACATGCCAGTAAGGATCTAACCCAAGCATCCTACTTTCTGGCCACTAACTGCCTCCATTTGACCACCTTCTGCCTGCAGTACAAACCAAGTCTTGTAGCCTGTATTTGCATTCTTCTGGCCTGTCAATGGTCAAATTGGGACATACCAAAATCAAGTGAAGGAAAAGAATGGTACTATTATGTAGACAAAAATATTACCTTGAAAATGTTGGAAGAATGCATACAAGAATTTCTAAACATCATGGATAAATGCCCGAGCAAGCTGAAGAAAATAATGGAAAATAAGAAGGCTGCAGGAACAAAGCGCACTATCAAAGATGAATTATCAAGCGAGGCCCCACCAATGAAACGCCAGCGACTTGAAAATATCTCTCCTGCTGCAACTATGGCTGGTTCTAGTTCTGGAGGAAAGTCACATGTGAATAGGAGTCTATCTATACCAACTGGTCATGAACAAAAGCTGCATTCACAACAACAATGTAGTACTTCTGTCCTCACCTCTTCCAGAACAGTTAACAAGGTGCAGCAGCAGCAGCCTTCTTCTCAGGCACCCAGTTCATACATCACTAAATCCCATCAAGTAGAGCATATAAAAAGGCTACTGTCAGACAGTGGATCAATGCAAATGGCTTCTTCTTTGGCAGCAGAGTTGCAGACTAAAAGGACAAAACCAAATTCCATGAATGTCAAAGCTTATTTGAATAGAAAGGAGTCGGACCATAAAAATGAAAATGTACAGCCACATGAAAATAAACAACATGTTTTTAAAGTTCCAAACATTCCTACAAATCGGGAGCCTGTGCCAAATATTCAATTTAAAATGGGCATTTCTTCAAATGTTAATACAATTAACAATCTTAAATGTGTATAAATTCAAACAACACTCAGTGCTTTTGAATCTGTGATTTCTTTTTCCTAGCAGAACAATTTGTAAATATTTTTGACAGAAATGTTTCCCCAATTAATGTATAGCTTTATAAAGCTATTGTAATATATTAACCTATGTTTCACTGACAGATATGGCCTTGTCTTGCTTCATAACCACAGACATGAATCTACTTTCATACAGGACTTCAATAGGATTTTAGCATTGTTAACCATGTCTGGACCAATTTTATCGATGTAAAGATTCAAATTGTTATTATCCAGTTGTGCTCTCTTTTGTTGGGTAGTAATCATTGATACCCTAATTTCACCATGTTGACTTCCATGCAATTTTAATGTTTCATTGTGTTTGTGTTGTTATTTAGAAGTAGATCAATTGCAGAGTCTATTCTATCATGTGATTGTGGGAGTCAGGACAGTCTCTAAAAATATTCCACTAAAATATTAATGCAAAGAAACTTTATCATATTAGCACAACTTTATTTAGTGCTTCATATACACCTTAAACAACTGACAAATTCTATCATTTTGTTTTTCAATGGGCGAGAGACTTTCTCTCCTAAAACTTTCAGGTGTATGATAGATCCTATACTAGCGTTTGATACGAAGATATTCATTCAAATGAAAATAACATTTTCCATTGGTTTTGATAATCAGTTATCCTGAAATAGCTGTGATTTGCACTGCATCTGCTTTATCTTCAAATTAGTGCCTCTCAATATGTTTCGGTATCAAGCAACCTTCGTAGGTAATTTAGCTTGTAAGAGAAGACATTGTGCATCATTATTTTTCTTAGAGAAAACATGCACCATTATGTTTTACATTATTGATGCTTCATCATATTTCCATGATATTCTGTATTGTTTTAATATTTTCAATGACTTCTTTCTTACAATTATTAACAAGAATGAAAAATTTACTGGTTCATAAAACAAAAAAAATATTTAATACTTATTTGGATTTTGATACACTTCTGTACAGAAAATTCCATGTAAATATTAACAAACTATTCAGATTTTGATACACACCTGTGTGCAGTATTAATATTCCATGTAAATTTTGTATGCATATTATTAAGATTGTTATACACTTGTGTACTCAACAAATTATAATACACTTCTGAAAGAAAGATAAATAAAATCTATTTAAAAGTCTCAATAGCTTTCTTTTTATGGTGTACATTATTAAACAAATCCTCAATAGGCAAATAAATCACCAATCAAATAAGAATGCAGATTTAGTACTGTAATGTATATAATTACATTTCAATTCCATAATTTGCTATACAGTGCAAACCTGTTTTGAGATACTACTCGTGCTGCCAACAAAAATTAGTCACTTAGGTGGTCTCTTGCAACAAGTATTTGCAGGAAGGCAATTTTTCAAGGCTAAACTAAGTTTAAGAAGGTGTGTGTGATTAGGATTTTAAATGTAGCTTTTAAAAAAATTTCAGTCATATCGCTATGATGTTTTGCAGTGTGGCAGTTTATAGTGATGTCTAGCACTGGGGCATCATGCTGCAGACATGTAGCATGATGTCCCACCCAATCACATTATCATGACACCAGGCCAACCAGTCCTAACAATAAATAAGCGCCAAGCGAGATGGCTGTTAGTGCCATTTTTGTGTCAATCTTGGTAATGTACGTCCGGGATTCGAACCCACGACCTCCCGCTTCCGAGGCAGATACTCTAACCACTAGGCCACCAGAGCGGTCAGTTTAAGAAGGAAATATGTCCATAATTACAGTAGATATATTTAATCCTTATTCACAGTTCTTGCCAATGTATTATAAAAATTCATAGGAACTGTGGTGGGCTCTGGATAGTATGCAGACTAACAAAGGAAAGAGTGCAAGTTTCAATCCTACCATCAGACCAGCCTGGGTTTAGCTATAATTGTGTTTCTGTGTGCAAGGAACATTATACCAATTTCCTCAGCTCTAAATAACCTATCTGTGTTGCCATACCATAATGCACCAAACAAAAACAAAAAAATACATTAAAATCTAGAAATATCTATACTAGCAATAAAGTTATACCAATCATTTACATTTTAATTTTAAGTTCACATGAAGATGATTAGAAAAGGAATTCCAAACTACAGGTAACAATTATCATGTCCACGCTGAACCATTTCCAGACAGGACAGGGGCATTGTGCAGTCAACCTTGTAAGATGGGGCCAGGCAACTGGCTCTTCTTGTAGTGCGGAGCTCTGCAGACCATGTCACACACTGAACAGCTGCCCACTGACAAAGTTCCCCAGTGGACTGCAGGCTCTGCACCTTGCTGACGATGGTGCTGTTAAATGGCTAGGCATGCACTGCACATGATAAATAATAAATAATAATTCCAGATATTAAAATGGAGGTGGGGTGAGAAAGGTATATCCAGTGATTACAAATGTTTTGGGGTGGTTATCGTTTCAAATACAGTGTTGTTTTACTGTAAAAGTTCATTATTTTCTTAATAAAACTGGTTGGGTGCTCCTAGGTATTTGAAACACACATTCCTTTATTCACATTCAATTTAGTTTGGGAAATTATAGCACTTACAGGTGACACTTATAAGTAAGAACATTTCAATGCTTTGCTAAATTTCAGTGGCAACCTATTAAACAACTAGTCATGTGAGCATGAGTGTTATTCTCCAAATGAACAGAATTCAAAATCATACAAGATATGTAAGCAGCCAAAACAGTGTATATCAATCATGATCTGTTTGGATGCAGCTGAAAGACATTGATGCTATCAGATTTCTGGTCACACTTACTTTTCAAGATAGTTGAAAATAATCATACAGACCTATATAGAAAATAACACATGTTGGACACAGGTTGAAACTTCCACATACAAAATCATCCTTCACAGCAGGGAAAGTCCATTCATGGGAGTTGGCCAAAATCTTTTCTACCTATGCCTTTATCTGTCTGCATACATTTACATATCTGCCTTTGCTGTTCCAACTGTATCAACTTCTAACTCTTTCTAATCTACATATCTATCTAAGGGTATAATTACATAGCTTTAATTATCAGTATATGGTATTATGGAGCCAACAGAGATACAAAGAAAACAAACGTTTCAATAATTATAATTTGATTTTCTTAAAATACAGCATATTTTATCATTGTTTTACTCATCCTGGGATACTGTAATTGGGGCAAGCTCATATTTTCAAAGGGCAAGTTCAATTTTACAGTCACTTTGTCCTGGGCAAGCTGAATGTTATAAACTTTGTAAATTCCTGCTCAATTCAGTCAATCAATCAGACAATCAAGCAATAATAATAATAATAACAGTTTTATTCAAGAGGGTGACAATCAGTTGCTCTATGTTCTTTAGTTTTGTTTAGAGTAATTATACCAGACCATGTGCTGGTTAATTTTTAATATAAATATGGTTGTATGTTGATGTAAAAGGAATATATCCATGATAACTGGACTTCAAGAAGTTAAGAGAGATTTTGTGGTACCAATGAATATCAGGCTGAATGTGCCAAAAGTGTAACACTAAAAGGAATCATCCCCATGCAGCACAGCTTACAAATCAAATACATAATGCTGTGATAGAAAGGATGCAAAATCTGAGCACAAGTCAGATCTAAGCATCTAATAGTATCAAAAGAATGATAATAGTCCATATGGACACAGTATGTTCAGTAGAAAGGCTGACATAACCATTTGTACCAGCATCCAAATTTATGTGAGTATATTTTGTTGCTGATGGCAAGACAATCCCCAAGATCCAGTTTTGGCAGTTGCCCCTTACCTAACAACATTTTTTAAATAAATAGTGTTTCATTGAAATAAAACTACACTGAGTTGATAAAACATATGTACCATACAATTGTGACACCTTTATCAAACAGTAATTATTATTATTATTCTCAAGATTGTCAGAGTAACTAATTGTCCCTCTAGTGTCAGTTAAAATGAGGAAACAAAACACCATGTTAACTATTGTTACCCATTAAGAATGCATTAATATGCAAGAGGTTCAGTGCAAAACAAATAGTATTTCAAAATGTATAACCAATGTTGAGCACTATGTACATAAAACTGAATTATACCTCATCTTTAAAAGTATTTTGAAACTGCCTGATGCAAAAGTACAGGTAAGTCAGTCACAACCCAAGCTGAGTGAGAACCCAAGCTGAGTGAAATCCTAGCTGAGTGAGAACCCAATCTGAGTGAGAACCCAAGCTAAGACAGTGGCAAGTATTAGGTCTTATAATTGCAGGCTGAACTATTTATACTGGTAACTTACCTTAAATCCCCACAAAAGTCAGGTTCCTTTTACTTGTTTAAGGTGCTCTGGTTTGATAATCTGCAATTTACACAATATAAGCAGTTACAATCTTGAACCCAAAGAAAATGGATGGGAAAAGGTGGATTTTTAGAAAGGATCAACTTGTCAACACCCCCAGCCAAAAAAATGGGATAGATGCCACCAAAGAACTCTTCTACAGACAGCTGACTGCCAGCTTAATCCAAGATATGGGACATAAACTTGCACTAACTCAGCAATGTATCAATACTGCCATCATCTACATGCACAGATTCTACATGTTCCATTCCTTTACACGCTTTCCACATCAACAGATGGTCCAAGCTTGTATATTCCTGGCAGCCAAAACAGAGGATCAATGGAGAAAAGCTGAACATGTGATCCGAGCAGCTAATGGATGTCTGCATCAAGCAATTGATGTAAAAAATGAGGCCTACCTAAGGCAAGTCAATACCCTGGTCAGCAATGAGGAAATCTTGCTGCAGACTCTAGGTTTTGAGGTTACAGTGACTCATGCCCATACTATTCTTCTCAAGACCTGCCAGCTTATACATGCCAGTAAGGATCTAACCCAAGCATCCTACTTTCTGGCCACTAACTGCCTCCATTTGACCACCTTCTGCCTGCAGTACAAACCAAGTCTTGTAGCCTGTATTTGCATTCTTCTGGCCTGTCAATGGTCAAATTGGGACATACCAAAATCAAGTGAAGGAAAAGAATGGTACTATTATGTAGACAAAAATATTACCTTGAAAATGTTGGAAGAATGCATACAAGAATTTCTAAACATCATGGATAAATGCCCGAGCAAGCTGAAGAAAATAATGGAAAATAAGAAGGCTGCAGGAACAAAGCGCACTATCAAAGATGAATTATCAAGCGAGGCCCCACCAATGAAACGCCAGCGACTTGAAAATATCTCTCCTGCTGCAACTATGGCTGGTTCTAGTTCTGGAGGAAAGTCACATGTGAATAGGAGTCTATCTATACCAACTGGTCATGAACAAAAGCTGCATTCACAACAACAATGTAGTACTTCTGTCCTCACCTCTTCCAGAACAGTTAACAAGGTGCAGCAGCAGCAGCCTTCTTCTCAGGCACCCAGTTCATACATCACTAAATCCCATCAAGTAGAGCATATAAAAAGGCTACTGTCAGACAGTGGATCAATGCAAATGGCTTCTTCTTTGGCAGCAGAGTTGCAGACTAAAAGGACAAAACCAAATTCCATGAATGTCAAAGCTTATTTGAATAGAAAGGAGTCGGACCATAAAAATGAAAATGTACAGCCACATGAAAATAAACAACATGTTTTTAAAGTTCCAAACATTCCTACAAATCGGGAGCCTGTGCCAAATATTCAATTTAAAATGGGCATTTCTTCAAATGTTAATACAATTAACAATCTTAAATGTGTATAAATTCAAACAACACTCAGTGCTTTTGAATCTGTGATTTCTTTTTCCTAGCAGAACAATTTGTAAATATTTTTGACAGAAATGTTTCCCCAATTAATGTATAGCTTTATAAAGCTATTGTAATATATTAACCTATGTTTCACTGACAGATATGGCCTTGTCTTGCTTCATAACCACAGACATGAATCTACTTTCATACAGGACTTCAATAGGATTTTAGCATTGTTAACCATGTCTGGACCAATTTTATCGATGTAAAGATTCAAATTGTTATTATCCAGTTGTGCTCTCTTTTGTTGGGTAGTAATCATTGATACCCTAATTTCACCATGTTGACTTCCATGCAATTTTAATGTTTCATTGTGTTTGTGTTGTTATTTAGAAGTAGATCAATTGCAGAGTCTATTCTATCATGCGATTGTGGGAGTCAGGACAGTCTCTAAAAATATTCCACTAAAATATTAATGCAAAGAAACTTTATCATATTAGCACAACTTTATTTAGTGCTTCATATACACCTTAAACAACTGACAAATTCTATCATTTTGTTTTTCAATGGGCGAGAGACTTTCTCTCCTAAAACTTTCAGGTGTATGATAGATCCTATACTAGCGTTTGATACGAAGATATTCATTCAAATGAAAATAACATTTTCCATTGGTTTTGATAATCAGTTATCCTGAAATAGCTGTGATTTGCACTGCATCTGCTTTATCTTCAAATTAGTGCCTCTCAATATGTTTCGGTATCAAGCAACCTTCGTAGGTAATTTAGCTTGTAAGAGAAGACATTGTGCATCATTATTTTTCTTAGAGAAAACATGCACCATTATGTTTTACATTATTGATGCTTCATCATATTTCCATGATATTCTGTATTGTTTTAATATTTTCAATGACTTCTTTCTTACAATTATTAACAAGAATGAAAAATTTACTGGTTCATAAAACAAAAAAATATTTAATACTTATTTGGATTTTGATACACTTCTGTACAGAAAATTCCATGTAAATATTAACAAACTATTCAGATTTTGATACACACCTGTGTGCAGTATTAATATTCCATGTAAATTTTGTATGCATATTATTAAGATTGTTATACACTTGTGTACTCAACAAATTATAATACACTTCTGAAAGAAAGATAAATAAAATCTATTTAAAAGTCTCAATAGCTTTCTTTTTATGGTGTACATTATTAAACAAATCCTCAATAGGCAAATAAATCACCAATCAAATAAGAATGCAGATTTAGTACTGTAATGTATATAATTACATTTCAATTCCATAATTTGCTATACAGTGCAAACCTGTTTTGAGATACTACTCGTGCTGCCAACAAAAATTAGTCACTTAGGTGGTCTCTTGCAACAAGTATTTGCAGGAAGGCAATTTTTCAAGGCTAAACTAAGTTTAAGAAGGTGTGTGTGATTAGGATTTTAAATGTAGCTTTTAAAAAAATTTCAGTCATATCGCTATGATGTTTTGCAGTGTGGCAGTTTATAGTGATGTCTAGCACTGGGGCATCATGCTGCAGACATGTAGCATGATGTCCCACCCAATCACATTATCATGACACCAGGCCAACCAGTCCTAACAATAAATAAGCACCAAGCGAGATGGCTGTTAGTGCCATTTTTGTGCCAATCTTGGTAATGTACGTCCGGGATTCGAACCCACGACCTCCCGCTTCCGAGGCAGATACTCTAACCACTAGGCCACCAGAGCGGTCAGTTTAAGAAGGAAATATGTCCATAATTACAGTAGATATATTTAATCCTTATTCACAGTTCTTGCCAATGTATTATAAAAATTCATAGGAACTGTGGTGGGCTCTGGTTAGTATGCAGACTAACAAAGGAAAGAGTGCAAGTTTCAATCCTACCATCAGACCAGCCTGGGTTTAGCTATAATTGTGTTTCTGTGTGCAAGGAACATTATACCAATTTCCTCAGCTCTAAATAACCTATCTGTGTTGCCATACCATAATGCACCAAACAAAAACAAAAAAATACATTAAAATCTAGAAATATCTATACTAGCAATAAAGTTATACCAATCATTTACATTTTAATTTTAAGTTCACATGAAGATGATTAGAAAAGGAATTCCAAACTACAGGTAACAATTATCATGTCCACGCTGAACTGTTTCCAGACAGGACAGGGGCATTGTGCAGTCAACCTTGTAAGATGGGGCCAGGCAACTGGCTCTTCTTGTAGTGCGGAGCTCTGCATACCATGTCACACACTGAACAGCTGCCCACTGACAAAGTTCCCCAGTGGACTGCAGGCTCTGCACCTTGCTGACGATGGTGCTGTTAAATGGCTAGGCATGCACTGCACATGATAAATAATAAATAATAATTCCAGATATTAAAATGGAGGTGGGGTGAGAAAGGTATATCCAGTGATTACAAATGTTTTGGGGTGGTTATCGTTTCAAATACAGTGTTGTTTTACTGTAAAAGTTCATTATTTTCTTAATAAAACTGGTTGGGTGCTCCTAGGTATTTGAAACACACATTCCTTTATTCACATTCAATTTAGTTTGGGAAATTATAGCACTTACAGGTGACACTTATAAGTAAGAACATTTCAATGCTTTGCTAAATTTCAGTGGCAACCTATTAAACAACTAGTCATGTGAGCATGAGTGTTATTCTCCAAATGAACAGAATTCAAAATCATACAAGATATGTAAGCAGCCAAAACAGTGTATACCAATCATGATCTGTTTGGATGCAGCTGAAAGACATTGATGCTATCAGATTTCTGGTCACACTTACTTTTCAAGATAGTTGAAAATAATCATACAGACCTATATAGAAAATAACACATGTTGGACACAGGTTGAAACTTCCACATACAAAATCATCCTTCACAGCAGGGAAAGTCCATTCATGGGAGTTGGCCAAAATCTTTTCTACCTATGCCTTTATCTGTCTGCATACATTTACATATCTGCCTTTGCTGTTCCAACTGTATCAACTTCTAACTCTTTCTAATCTACATATCTATCTAAGGGTATAATTACATAGCTTTAATTATCAGTATATGGTATTATGGAGCCAACAGAGATACAAAGAAAACAAACGTTTCAATAATTATAATTTGATTTTCTTAAAATACAGCATATTTTATCATTGTTTTACTCATCCTGGGATACTGTAATTGGGGCAAGCTCATATTTTCAAAGGGCAAGTTCAATTTTACAGTCACTTTGTCCTGGGCAAGCTGAATGTTATAAACTTTGTAAATTCCTGCTCAATTCAGTCAATCAATCAGACAATCAAGCAATAATAATAATAATAACAGTTTTATTCAAGAGGGTGACAATCAGTTGCTCTATGTTCTTTAGTTTTGTTTAGAGTAATTATACCAGACCATGTGCTGGTTAATTTTTAATATAAATATGGTTGTATGTTGATGTAAAAGGAATATATCCATGATAACTGGACTTCAAGAAGTTAAGAGAGATTTTGTGGTACCAATGAATATCAGGCTGAATGTGCCAAAAGTGTAACACTAAAAGGAATCATCCCCATGCAGCACAGCTTACAAATCAAATACATAATGCTGTGATAGAAAGGATGCAAAATCTGAGCACAAGTCAGATCTAAGCATCTAATAGTATCAAAAGAATGATAATAGTCCATATGGACACAGTATGTTCAGTAGAAAGGCTGACATAACCATTTGTACCAGCATCCAAATTTATGTGAGTATATTTTGTTGCTGATGGCAAGACAATCCCCAAGATCCAGTTTTGGCAGTTGCCCCTTACCTAACAACATTTTTTAAATAAATAGTGTTTCATTGAAATAAAACTACACTGAGTTGATAAAACATATGTACCATACAATTGTGACACCTTTATCAAACAGTAATTATTATTATTATTCTCAAGATTGTCAGAGTAACTAATTGTCCCTCTAGTGTCAGTTAAAATGAGGAAACAAAACACCATGTTAACTATTGTTACCCATTAAGAATGCATTAATATGCAAGAGGTTCAGTGCAAAACAAATAGTATTTCAAAATGTATAACCAATGTTGAGCACTATGTACATAAAACTGAATTATACCTCATCTTTAAAAGTATTTTGAAACTGCCTGATGCAAAAGTACAGGTAAGTCAGTCACAACCCAAGCTGAGTGAGAACCCAAGCTGAGTGAAAATCCTAGCTGAGTGAGAACCCAATCTGAGTGAGAACCCAAGCTAAGACAGTGGCAAGTATTAGGTCTTATAATTGCAGGCTGAACTATTTATACTGGTAACTTACCTTAAATCCCCACAAAAGTCAGGTTCCTTTTACTTGTTTAAGGTGCTCTGGTTTGATTAATCTGCAATTTACACAATATAAGCAGTTACAATCTTGAACCCAAAGAAAATGGATGGGAAAAGGTGGATTTTTAGAAAGGATCAACTTGTCAACACCCCCAGCCAAAAAAATGGGATAGATGCCACCAAAGAACTCTTCTACAGACAGCTGACTGCCAGCTTAATCCAAGATATGGGACATAAACTTGCACTAACTCAGCAATGTATCAATACTGCCATCATCTACATGCACAGATTCTACATGTTCCATTCCTTTACACGCTTTCCACATCAACAGATGGTCCAAGCTTGTATATTCCTGGCAGCCAAAACAGAGGATCAATGGAGAAAAGCTGAACATGTGATCCGAGCAGCTAATGGATGTCTGCATCAAGCAATTGATGTAAAAAATGAGGCCTACCTAAGGCAAGTCAATACCCTGGTCAGCAATGAGGAAATCTTGCTGCAGACTCTAGGTTTTGAGGTTACAGTGACTCATGCCCATACTATTCTTCTCAAGACCTGCCAGCTTATACATGCCAGTAAGGATCTAACCCAAGCATCCTACTTTCTGGCCACTAACTGCCTCCATTTGACCACCTTCTGCCTGCAGTACAAACCAAGTCTTGTAGCCTGTATTTGCATTCTTCTGGCCTGTCAATGGTCAAATTGGGACATACCAAAATCAAGTGAAGGAAAAGAATGGTACTATTATGTAGACAAAAATATTACCTTGAAAATGTTGGAAGAATGCATACAAGAATTTCTAAACATCATGGATAAATGCCCGAGCAAGCTGAAGAAAATAATGGAAAATAAGAAGGCTGCAGGAACAAAGCGCACTATCAAAGATGAATTATCAAGCGAGGCCCCACCAATGAAACGCCAGCGACTTGAAAATATCTCTCCTGCTGCAACTATGGCTGGTTCTAGTTCTGGAGGAAAGTCACATGTGAATAGGAGTCTATCTATACCAACTGGTCATGAACAAAAGCTGCATTCACAACAACAATGTAGTACTTCTGTCCTCACCTCTTCCAGAACAGTTAACAAGGTGCAGCAGCAGCAGCCTTCTTCTCAGGCACCCAGTTCATACATCACTAAATCCCATCAAGTAGAGCATATAAAAAGGCTACTGTCAGACAGTGGATCAATGCAAATGGCTTCTTCTTTGGCAGCAGAGTTGCAGACTAAAAGGACAAAACCAAATTCCATGAATGTCAAAGCTTATTTGAATAGAAAGGAGTCGGACCATAAAAATGAAAATGTACAGCCACATGAAAATAAACAACATGTTTTTAAAGTTCCAAACATTCCTACAAATCGGGAGCCTGTGCCAAATATTCAATTTAAAATGGGCATTTCTTCAAATGTTAATACAATTAACAATCTTAAATGTGTATAAATTCAAACAACACTCAGTGCTTTTGAATCTGTGATTTCTTTTTCCTAGCAGAACAATTTGTAAATATTTTTGACAGAAATGTTTCCCCAATTAATGTATAGCTTTATAAAGCTATTGTAATATATTAACCTATGTTTCACTGACAGATATGGCCTTGTCTTGCTTCATAACCACAGACATGAATCTACTTTCATACAGGACTTCAATAGGATTTTAGCATTGTTAACCATGTCTGGACCAATTTTATCGATGTAAAGATTCAAATTGTTATTATCCAGTTGTGCTCTCTTTTGTTGGGTAGTAATCATTGATACCCTAATTTCACCATGTTGACTTCCATGCAATTTTAATGTTTCATTGTGTTTGTGTTGTTATTTAGATGTAGATCAATTGCAGAGTCTATTCTATCATATGATTGTGGGAGTCAGGACAGTCTCTAAAAATATTCCACTAAAATATTAATGCAAACAAACTTTATCATATTAGCACAACTTTATTTAGTGCTTCATACACACCTTAAACAACTGACAAATTCTATCATTTTGTTTTTCAATGGGCGAGAGACTTTCTCTCCTAAAACTTTCAGGTGTATGATAGATCCTATACTAGCGTTTGATACGAAGATATTCATTCAAATGAAAATAACATTTTCCATTGGTTTTGATAATCAGTTATCCTGAAATAGCTGTGATTTGCACTGCATCTGCTTTATCTTCAAATTAGTGCCTCTCAATATGTTTCGGTATCAAGCAACCTTCGTAGGTAATTTAGCTTGTAAGAGAAGACATTGTGCATCATTATTTTTCTTAGAGAAAACATGCACCATTATGTTTTACATTATTGATGCTTCATCATATTTCCATGATATTCTGTATTGTTTTAATATTTTCAATGACTTCTTTCTTACAATTATTAACAAGAATGAAAAATTTACTGGTTCATAAAACAAAAAAATATTTAATACTTATTTGGATTTTGATACACTTCTGTACAGAAAATTCCATGTAAATATTAACAAACTATTCAGATTTTGATACACACCTGTGTGCAGTATTAATATTCCATGTAAATTTTGTATGCATATTATTAAGATTGTTATACACTTGTGTACTCAACAAATTATAATACACTTCTGAAAGAAAGATAAATAAAATCTATTTAAAAGTCTCAATAGCTTTCTTTTTATGGTGTACATTATTAAACAAATCCTCAATAGGCAAATAAATCACCAATCAAATAAGAATGCAGATTTAGTACTGTAATGTATATAATTACATTTCAATTCCATAATTTGCTATACAGTGCAAACCTGTTTTGAGATACTACTCGTGCTGCCAACAAAAATTAGTCACTTAGGTGGTCTCTTGCAACAAGTATTTGCAGGAAGGCAATTTTTCAAGGCTAAACTAAGTTTAAGAAGGTGTGTGTGATTAGGATTTTAAATGTAGCTTTTAAAAAAATTTCAGTCATATCGCTATGATGTTTTGCAGTGTGGCAGTTTATAGTGATGTCTAGCACTGGGGCATCATGCTGCAGACATGTAGCATGATGTCCCACCCAATCACATTATCATGACACCAGGCCAACCAGTCCTAACAATAAATAAGCGCCAAGCGAGATGGCTGTTAGTGCCATTTTTGTGTCAATCTTGGTAATGTACGTCTGGGATTCGAACCCACGACCTCCCGCTTCCGAGGCAGATACTCTAACCACTAGGCCACCAGAGCGGTCAGTTTAAGAAGGAAATATGTCCATAATTACAGTAGATATATTTAATCCTTATTCACAGTTCTTGCCAATGTATTATAAAAATTCATAGGAACTGTGGTGGGCTCTGGTTAGTATGCAGACTAACAAAGGAAAGAGTGCAAGTTTCAATCCTACCATCAGACCAGCCTGGGTTTAGCTATAATTGTGTTTCTGTGTGCAAGGAACATTATACCAATTTCCTCAGCTCTAAATAACCTATCTGTGTTGCCATACCATAATGCACCAAACAAAAACAAAAAAATACATTAAAATCTAGAAATATCTATACTAGCAATAAAGTTATACCAATCATTTACATTTTAATTTTAAGTTCACATGAAGATGATTAGAAAAGGAATTCCAAACTACAGGTAACAATTATCATGTCCACGCTGAACCGTTTCCAGACAGGACAGGGGCATTGTGCAGTCAACCTTGTAAGATGGGGCCAGGCAACTGGCTCTTCTTGTAGTGCGGAGCTCTGCAGACCATGTCACACACTGAACAGCTGCCCACTGACAAAGTTCCCCAGTGGACTGCAGGCTCTGCACCTTGCTGACGATGGTGCTGTTAAATGGCTAGGCATGCACTGCACATGATAAATAATAAATAATAATTCCAGATATTAAAATGGAGGTGGGGTGAGAAAGGTATATCCAGTGATTACAAATGTTTTGGGGTGGTTATCGTTTCAAATACAGTGTTGTTTTACTGTAAAAGTTCATTATTTTCTTAATAAAACTGGTTGGGTGCTCCTAGGTATTTGAAACACACATTCCTTTATTCACATTCAATTTAGTTTGGGAAATTATAGCACTTACAGGTGACACTTATAAGTAAGAACATTTCAATGCTTTGCTAAATTTCAGTGGCAACCTATTAAACAACTAGTCATGTGAGCATGAGTGTTATTCTCCAAATGAACAGAATTCAAAATCATACAAGATATGTAAGCAGCCAAAACAGTGTATATCAATCATGATCTGTTTGGATGCAGCTGAAAGACATTGATGCTATCAGATTTCTGGTCACACTTACTTTTCAAGATAGTTGAAAATAATCATACAGACCTATATAGAAAATAACACATGTTGGACACAGGTTGAAACTTCCACATACAAAATCATCCTTCACAGCAGGAAAAGTCCATTCATGGGAGTTGGCCAAAATCTTTTCTACCTATGCCTTTATCTGTCTGCATACATTTACATATCTGCCTTTGCTGTTCCAACTGTATCAACTTCTAACTCTTTCTAATCTACATATCTATCTAAGGGTATAATTACATAGCTTTAATTATCAGTATATGGTATTATGGAGCCAACAGAGATACAAAGAAAACAAACGTTTCAATAATTATAATTTGATTTTCTTAAAATACAGCATATTTTATCATTGTTTTACTCATCCTGGGATACTGTAATTGGGGCAAGCTCATATTTTCAAAGGGCAAGTTCAATTTTACAGTCACTTTGTCCTGGGCAAGCTGAATGTTATAAACTTTGTAAATTCCTGCTCAATTCAGTCAATCAATCAGACAATCAAGCAATAATAATAATAATAACAGTTTTATTCAAGAGGGTGACAATCAGTTGCTCTATGTTCTTTAGTTTTGTTTAGAGTAATTATACCAGACCATGTGCTGGTTAATTTTTAATATAAATATGGTTGTATGTTGATGTAAAAGGAATATATCCATGATAACTGGACTTCAAGAAGTTATGAGAGATTTTGTGGTACCAATGAATATCAGGCTGAATGTGCCAAAAGTGTAACACTAAAAGGAATCATCCCCATGCAGCACAGCTTACAAATCAAATACATAATGCTGTGATAGAAAGGATGCAAAATCTGAGCACAAGTCAGATCTAAGCATCTAATAGTATCAAAAGAATGATAATAGTCCATATGGACACAGTATGTTCAGTAGAAAGGCTGACATAACCATTTGTACCAGCATCCAAATTTATGTGAGTATATTTTGTTGCTGATGGCAAGACAATCCCCAAGATCCAGTTTTGGCAGTTGCCCCTTACCTAACAACATTTTTTAAATAAATAGTGTTTCATTGAAATAAAACTACACTGAGTTGATAAAACATATGTACCATACAATTGTGACACCTTTATCAAACAGTAATTATTATTATTATTCTCAAGATTGTCAGAGTAACTAATTGTCCCTCTAGTGTCAGTTAAAATGAGGAAACAAAACACCATGTTAACTATTGTTACCCATTAAGAATGCATTAATATGCAAGAGGTTCAGTGCAAAACAAATAGTATTTCAAAATGTATAACCAATGTTGAGCACTATGTACATAAAACTGAATTATACCTCATCTTTAAAAGTATTTTGAAACTGCCTGATGCAAAAGTACAGGTAAGTCAGTCACAACCCAAGCTGAGTGAGAACCCAAGCTGAGTGAAAATCCTAGCTGAGTGAGAACCCAATCTGAGTGAGAACCCAAGCTAAGACAGTGGCAAGTATTAGGTCTTATAATTGCAGGCTGAACTATTTATACTGGTAACTTACCTTAAATCCCCACAAAAGTCAGGTTCCTTTTACTTGTTTAAGGTGCTCTGGTTTGATTAATCTGCAATTTACACAATATAAGCAGTTACAATCTTGAACCCAAAGAAAATGGATGGGAAAAGGTGGATTTTTAGAAAGGATCAACTTGTCAACACCCCCAGCCAAAAAAATGGGATAGATGCCACCAAAGAACTCTTCTACAGACAGCTGACTGCCAGCTTAATCCAAGATATGGGACATAAACTTGCACTAACTCAGCAATGTATCAATACTGCCATCATCTACATGCACAGATTCTACATGTTCCATTCCTTTACACGCTTTCCACATCAACAGATGGTCCAAGCTTGTATATTCCTGGCAGCCAAAACAGAGGATCAATGGAGAAAAGCTGAACATGTGATCCGAGCAGCTAATGGATGTCTGCATCAAGCAATTGATGTAAAAAATGAGGCCTACCTAAGGCAAGTCAATACCCTGGTCAGCAATGAGGAAATCTTGCTGCAGACTCTAGGTTTTGAGGTTACAGTGACTCATGCCCATACTATTCTTCTCAAGACCTGCCAGCTTATACATGCCAGTAAGGATCTAACCCAAGCATCCTACTTTCTGGCCACTAACTGCCTCCATTTGACCACCTTCTGCCTGCAGTACAAACCAAGTCTTGTAGCCTGTATTTGCATTCTTCTGGCCTGTCAATGGTCAAATTGGGACATACCAAAATCAAGTGAAGGAAAAGAATGGTACTATTATGTAGACAAAAATATTACCTTGAAAATGTTGGAAGAATGCATACAAGAATTTCTAAACATCATGGATAAATGCCCGAGCAAGCTGAAGAAAATAATGGAAAATAAGAAGGCTGCAGGAACAAAGCGCACTATCAAAGATGAATTATCAAGCGAGGCCCCACCAATGAAACGCCAGCGACTTGAAAATATCTCTCCTGCTGCAACTATGGCTGGTTCTAGTTCTGGAGGAAAGTCACATGTGAATAGGAGTCTATCTATACCAACTGGTCATGAACAAAAGCTGCATTCACAACAACAATGTAGTACTTCTGTCCTCACCTCTTCCAGAACAGTTAACAAGGTGCAGCAGCAGCAGCCTTCTTCTCAGGCACCCAGTTCATACATCACTAAATCCCATCAAGTAGAGCATATAAAAAGGCTACTGTCAGACAGTGGATCAATGCAAATGGCTTCTTCTTTGGCAGCAGAGTTGCAGACTAAAAGGACAAAACCAAATTCCATGAATGTCAAAGCTTATTTGAATAGAAAGGAGTCGGACCATAAAAATGAAAATGTACAGCCACATGAAAATAAACAACATGTTTTTAAAGTTCCAAACATTCCTACAAATCGGGAGCCTGTGCCAAATATTCAATTTAAAATGGGCATTTCTTCAAATGTTAATACAATTAACAATCTTAAATGTGTATAAATTCAAACAACACTCAGTGCTTTTGAATCTGTGATTTCTTTTTCCTAGCAGAACAATTTGTAAATATTTTTGACAGAAATGTTTCCCCAATTAATGTATAGCTTTATAAAGCTATTGTAATATATTAACCTATGTTTCACTGACAGATATGGCCTTGTCTTGCTTCATAACCACAGACATGAATCTACTTTCATACAGGACTTCAATAGGATTTTAGCATTGTTAACCATGTCTGGACCAATTTTATCGATGTAAAGATTCAAATTGTTATTATCCAGTTGTGCTCTCTTTTGTTGGGTAGTAATCATTGATACCCTAATTTCACCATGTTGACTTCCATGCAATTTTAATGTTTCATTGTGTTTGTGTTGTTATTTAGAAGTAGATCAATTGCAGAGTCTATTCTATCATGTGATTGTGGGAGTCAGGACAGTCTCTAAAAATATTCCACTAAAATATTAATGCAAAGAAACTTTATCATATTAGCACAACTTTATTTAGTGCTTCATATACACCTTAAACAACTGACAAATTCTATCATTTTGTTTTTCAATGGGCGAGAGACTTTCTCTCCTAAAACTTTCAGGTGTATGATAGATCCTATACTAGCGTTTGATACGAAGATATTCATTCAAATGAAAATAACATTTTCCATTGGTTTTGATAATCAGTTATCCTGAAATAGCTGTGATTTGCACTGCATCTGCTTTATCTTCAAATTAGTGCCTCTCAATATGTTTCGGTATCAAGCAACCTTCGTAGGTAATTTAGCTTGTAAGAGAAGACACTGTGCATCATTATTTTTCTTAGAGAAAACATGCACCATTATGTTTTACATTATTGATGCTTCATCATATTTCCAGGATATTCTGTATTGTTTTAATATTTTCAATGACTTCTTTCTTACAATTATTAACAAGAAGGAAAAATTTACTGGTTCATAAAACAAAAAAATATTTAATACTTATTTGGATTTTGATACACTTCTGTACAGAAAATTCCATGTAAATATTAACAAACTATTCAGATTTTGATACACACCTGTGTGCAGTATTAATATTCCATGTAAATTTTGTATGCATATTATTAAGATTGTTATACACTTGTGTACTCAACAAATTATAATACACTTCTGAAAGAAAGATAAATAAAATCTATTTAAAAGTCTCAATAGCTTTCTTTTTATGGTGTACATTATTAAACAAATCCTCAATAGGCAAATAAATCACCAATCAAATAAGAATGCAGATTTAGTACTGTAATGTATATAATTACATTTCAATTCCATAATTTGCTATACAGTGCAAACCTGTTTTGAGATACTACTCGTGCTGCCAACAAAAATTAGTCACTTAGGTGGTCTCTTGCAACAAGTATTTGCAGGAAGGCAATTTTTCAAGGCTAAACTAAGTTTAAGAAGGTGTGTGTGATTAGGATTTTAAATGTAGCTTTTAAAAAAATTTCAGTCATATCGCTATGATGTTTTGCAGTGTGGCAGTTTATAGTGATGTCTAGCACTGGGGCATCATGCTGCAGACATGTAGCATGATGTCCCACCCAATCACATTATCATGACACCAGGCCAACCAGTCCTAACAATAAATAAGCGCCAAGCGAGATGGCTGTTAGTGCCATTTTTGTGTCAATCTTGGTAATGTACGTCCAGGATTCGAACCCACGACCTCCCGCTTCCGAGGCAGATACTCTAACCACTAGGCCACCAGAGCGGTCAGTTTAAGAAGGAAATATGTCCATAATTACAGTAGATATATTTAATCCTTATTCACAGTTCTTGCCAATGTATTATAAAAATTCATAGGAACTGTGGTGGGCTCTGGTTAGTATGCAGACTAACAAAGGAAAGAGTGCAAGTTTCAATCCTACCATCAGACCAGCCTGGGTTTAGCTATAATTGTGTTTCTGTGTGCAAGGAACATTATACCAATTTCCTCAGCTCTAAATAACCTATCTGTGTTGCCATACCATAATGCACCAAACAAAAACAAAAAAATACATTAAAATCTAGAAATATCTATACTAGCAATAAAGTTATACCAATCATTTACATTTTAATTTTAAGTTCACATGAAGATGATTAGAAAAGGAATTCCAAACTACAGGTAACAATTATCATGTCCACGCTGAACCGTTTCCAGACAGGACAGGGGCATTGTGCAGTCAACCTTGTAAGATGGGGCAGGCAACTGGCTCTTCTTGTAGTGCGGAGCTCTGCAGACCATGTCACACACTGAACAGCTGCCCACTGACAAAGTTCCCCAGTGGACTGCAGGCTCTGCACCTTGCTGACGATGGTGCTGTTAAATGGCTAGGCATGCACTGCACATGATAAATAATAAATAATAATTCCAGATATTAAAATGGAGGTGGGGTGAGAAAGGTATATCCAGTGATTACAAATGTTTTGGGGTGGTTATCGTTTCAAATACAGTGTTGTTTTACTGTAAAAGTTCATTATTTTCTTAATAAAACTGGTTGGGTGCTCCTAGGTATTTGAAACACACATTCCTTTATTCACATTCAATTTAGTTTGGGAAATTATAGCACTTACAGGTGACACTTATAAGTAAGAACATTTCAATGCTTTGCTAAATTTCAGTGGCAACCTATTAAACAACTAGTCATGTGAGCATGAGTGTTATTCTCCAAATGAACAGAATTCAAAATCATACAAGATATGTAAGCAGCCAAAACAGTGTATACCAATCATGATCTGTTTGGATGCAGCTGAAAGACATTGATGCTATCAGATTTCTGGTCACACTTACTTTTCAAGATAGTTGAAAATAATCATACAGACCTATATAGAAAATAACACATGTTGGACACAGGTTGAAACTTCCACATACAAAATCATCCTTCACAGCAGGGAAAGTCCATTCATGGGAGTTGGCCAAAATCTTTTCTACCTATGCCTTTATCTGTCTGCATACATTTACATATCTGCCTTTGCTGTTCCAACTGTATCAACTTCTAACTCTTTCTAATCTACATATCTATCTAAGGGTATAATTACATAGCTTTAATTATCAGTATATGGTATTATGGAGCCAACAGAGATACAAAGAAAACAAACGTTTCAATAATTATAATTTGATTTTCTTAAAATACAGCATATTTTATCATTGTTTTACTCATCCTGGGATACTGTAATTGGGGCAAGCTCATATTTTCAAAGGGCAAGTTCAATTTTACAGTCACTTTGTCCTGGGCAAGCTGAATGTTATAAACTTTGTAAATTCCTGCTCAATTCAGTCAATCAATCAGACAATCAAGCAATAATAATAATAATAACAGTTTTATTCAAGAGGGTGACAATCAGTTGCTCTATGTTCTTTAGTTTTGTTTAGAGTAATTATACCAGACCATGTGCTGGTTAATTTTTAATATAAATATGGTTGTATGTTGATGTAAAAGGAATATATCCATGATAACTGGACTTCAAGAAGTTAAGAGAGATTTTGTGGTACCAATGAATATCAGGCTGAATGTGCCAAAAGTGTAACACTAAAAGGAATCATCCCCATGCAGCACAGCTTACAAATCAAATACATAATGCTGTGATAGAAAGGATGCAAAATCTGAGCACAAGTCAGATCTAAGCATCTAATAGTATCAAAAGAATGATAATAGTCCATATGGACACAGTATGTTCAGTAGAAAGGCTGACATAACCATTTGTACCAGCATCCAAATTTATGTGAGTATATTTTGTTGCTGATGGCAAGACAATCCCCAAGATCCAGTTTTGGCAGTTGCCCCTTACCTAACAACATTTTTTAAATAAATAGTGTTTCATTGAAATAAAACTACACTGAGTTGATAAAACATATGTACCATACAATTGTGACACCTTTATCAAACAGTAATTATTATTATTATTCTCAAGATTGTCAGAGTAACTAATTGTCCCTCTAGTGTCAGTTAAAATGAGGAAACAAAACACCATGTTAACTATTGTTACCCATTAAGAATGCATTAATATGCAAGAGGTTCAGTGCAAAACAAATAGTATTTCAAAATGTATAACCAATGTTGAGCACTATGTACATAAAACTGAATTATACCTCATCTTTAAAAGTATTTTGAAACTGCCTGATGCAAAAGTACAGGTAAGTCAGTCACAACCCAAGCTGAGTGAGAACCCAAGCTGAGTGAAAATCCTAGCTGAGTGAGAACCCAATCTGAGTGAGAACCCAAGCTAAGACAGTGGCAAGTATTAGGTCTTATAATTGCAGGCTGAACTATTTATACTGGTAACTTACCTTAAATCCCCACAAAAGTCAGGTTCCTTTTACTTGTTTAAGGTGCTCTGGTTTGATTAATCTGCAATTTACACAATATAAGCAGTTACAATCTTGAACCCAAAGAAAATGGATGGGAAAAGGTGGATTTTTAGAAAGGATCAACTTGTCAACACCCCCAGCCAAAAAAATGGGATAGATGCCACCAAAGAACTCTTCTACAGACAGCTGACTGCCAGCTTAATCCAAGATATGGGACATAAACTTGCACTAACTCAGCAATGTATCAATACTGCCATCATCTACATGCACAGATTCTACATGTTCCATTCCTTTACACGCTTTCCACATCAACAGATGGTCCAAGCTTGTATATTCCTGGCAGCCAAAACAGAGGATCAATGGAGAAAAGCTGAACATGTGATCCGAGCAGCTAATGGATGTCTGCATCAAGCAATTGATGTAAAAAATGAGGCCTACCTAAGGCAAGTCAATACCCTGGTCAGCAATGAGGAAATCTTGCTGCAGACTCTAGGTTTTGAGGTTACAGTGACTCATGCCCATACTATTCTTCTCAAGACCTGCCAGCTTATACATGCCAGTAAGGATCTAACCCAAGCATCCTACTTTCTGGCCACTAACTGCCTCCATTTGACCACCTTCTGCCTGCAGTACAAACCAAGTCTTGTAGCCTGTATTTGCATTCTTCTGGCCTGTCAATGGTCAAATTGGGACATACCAAAATCAAGTGAAGGAAAAGAATGGTACTATTATGTAGACAAAAATATTACCTTGAAAATGTTGGAAGAATGCATACAAGAATTTCTAAACATCATGGATAAATGCCCGAGCAAGCTGAAGAAAATAATGGAAAATAAGAAGGCTGCAGGAACAAAGCGCACTATCAAAGATGAATTATCAAGCGAGGCCCCACCAATGAAACGCCAGCGACTTGAAAATATCTCTCCTGCTGCAACTATGGCTGGTTCTAGTTCTGGAGGAAAGTCACATGTGAATAGGAGTCTATCTATACCAACTGGTCATGAACAAAAGCTGCATTCACAACAACAATGTAGTACTTCTGTCCTCACCTCTTCCAGAACAGTTAACAAGGTGCAGCAGCAGCAGCCTTCTTCTCAGGCACCCAGTTCATACATCACTAAATCCCATCAAGTAGAGCATATAAAAAGGCTACTGTCAGACAGTGGATCAATGCAAATGGCTTCTTCTTTGGCAGCAGAGTTGCAGACTAAAAGGACAAAACCAAATTCCATGAATGTCAAAGCTTATTTGAATAGAAAGGAGTCGGACCATAAAAATGAAAATGTACAGCCACATGAAAATAAACAACATGTTTTTAAAGTTCCAAACATTCCTACAAATCGGGAGCCTGTGCCAAATATTCAATTTAAAATGGGCATTTCTTCAAATGTTAATACAATTAACAATCTTAAATGTGTATAAATTCAAACAACACTCAGTGCTTTTGAATCTGTGATTTCTTTTTCCTAGCAGAACAATTTGTAAATATTTTTGACAGAAATGTTTCCCCAATTAATGTATAGCTTTATAAAGCTATTGTAATATATTAACCTATGTTTCACTGACAGATATGGCCTTGTCTTGCTTCATAACCACAGACATGAATCTACTTTCATACAGGACTTCAATAGGATTTTAGCATTGTTAACCATGTCTGGACCAATTTTATCGATGTAAAGATTCAAATTGTTATTATCCAGTTGTGCTCTCTTTTGTTGGGTAGTAATCATTGATACCCTAATTTCACCATGTTGACTTCCATGCAATTTTAATGTTTCATTGTGTTTGTGTTGTTATTTAGAAGTAGATCAATTGCAGAGTCTATTCTATCATGTGATTGTGGGAGTCAGGACAGTCTCTAAAAATATTCCACTAAAATATTAATGCAAAGAAACTTTATCATATTAGCACAACTTTATTTAGTGCTTCATATACACCTTAAACAACTGACAAATTCTATCATTTTGTTTTTCAATGGGCGAGAGACTTTCTCTCCTAAAACTTTCAGGTGTATGATAGATCCTATACTAGCGTTTGATACGAAGATATTCATTCAAATGAAAATAACATTTTCCATTGGTTTTGATAATCAGTTATCCTGAAATAGCTGTGATTTGCACTGCATCTGCTTTATCTTCAAATTAGTGCCTCTCAATATGTTTCGGTATCAAGCAACCTTCGTAGGTAATTTAGCTTGTAAGAGAAGACATTGTGCATCATTATTTTTCTTAGAGAAAACATGCACCATTATGTTTTACATTATTGATGCTTCATCATATTTCCATGATATTCTGTATTGTTTTAATATTTTCAATGACTTCTTTCTTACAATTATTAACAAGAATGAAAAATTTACTGGTTCATAAAACAAAAAAAATATTTAATACTTATTTGGATTTTGATACACTTCTGTACAGAAAATTCCATGTAAATATTAACAAACTATTCAGATTTTGATACACACCTGTGTGCAGTATTAATATTCCATGTAAATTTTGTATGCATATTATTAAGATTGTTATACACTTGTGTACTCAACAAATTATAATACACTTCTGAAAGAAAGATAAATAAAATCTATTTAAAAGTCTCAATAGCTTTCTTTTTATGGTGTACATTATTAAACAAATCCTCAATAGGCAAATAAATCACCAATCAAATAAGAATGCAGATTTAGTACTGTAATGTATATAATTACATTTCAATTCCATAATTTGCTATACAGTGCAAACCTGTTTTGAGATACTACTCGTGCTGCCAACAAAAATTAGTCACTTAGGTGGTCTCTTGCAACAAGTATTTGCAGGAAGGCAATTTTTCAAGGCTAAACTAAGTTTAAGAAGGTGTGTGTGATTAGGATTTTAAATGTAGCTTTTAAAAAAATTTCAGTCATATCGCTATGATGTTTTGCAGTGTGGCAGTTTATAGTGATGTCTAGCACTGGGGCATCATGCTGCAGACATGTAGCATGATGTCCCACCCAATCACATTATCATGACACCAGGCCAACCAGTCCTAACAATAAATAAGCGCCAAGCGAGATGGCTGTTAGTGCCATTTTTGTGTCAATCTTGGTAATGTACGTCCGGGATTCGAACCCACGACCTCCCGCTTCCGAGGCAGATACTCTAACCACTAGGCCACCAGAGCGGTCAGTTTAAGAAGGAAATATGTCCATAATTACAGTAGATATATTTAATCCTTATTCACAGTTCTTGCCAATGTATTATAAAAATTCATAGGAACTGTGGTGGGCTCTGGTTAGTATGCAGACTAACAAAGGAAAGAGTGCAAGTTTCAATCCTACCATCAGACCAGCCTGGGTTTAGCTATAATTGTGTTTCTGTGTGCAAGGAACATTATACCAATTTCCTCAGCTCTAAATAACCTATCTGTGTTGCCATACCATAATGCACCAAACAAAAACAAAAAAATACATTAAAATCTAGAAATATCTATACTAGCAATAAAGTTATACCAATCATTTACATTTTAATTTTAAGTTCACATGAAGATGATTAGAAAAGGAATTCCAAACTACAGGTAACAATTATCATGTCCACGCTGAACCGTTTCCAGACAGGACAGGGGCATTGTGCAGTCAACCTTGTAAGATGGGGCCAGGCAACTGGCTCTTCTTGTAGTGCGGAGCTCTGCAGACCATGTCACACACTGAACAGCTGCCCACTGACAAAGTTCCCCAGTGGACTGCAGGCTCTGCACCTTGCTGACGATGGTGCTGTTAAATGGCTAGGCATGCACTGCACATGATAAATAATAAATAATAATTCCAGATATTAAAATGGAGGTGGGGTGAGAAAGGTATATCCAGTGATTACAAATGTTTTGGGGTGGTTATCGTTTCAAATACAGTGTTGTTTTACTGTAAAAGTTCATTATTTTCTTAATAAAACTGGTTGGGTGCTCCTAGGTATTTGAAACACACATTCTTTTATTCACATTCAATTTAGTTTGGGAAATTATAGCACTTACAGGTGACACTTATAAGTAAGAACATTTCAATGCCTTGCTAAATTTCAGTGGCAACCTATTAAACAACTAGTCATGTGAGCATGAGTGTTATTCTCCAAATGAACAGAATTCAAAATCATACAAGATATGTAAGCAGCCAAAACAGTGTATACCAATCATGATCTGTTTGGATGCAGCTGAAAGACATTGATGCTATCAGATTTCTGGTCACACTTACTTTTCAAGATAGTTGAAAATAATCATACAGACCTATATAGAAAATAACACATGTTGGACACAGGTTGAAACTTCCACATACAAAATCATCCTTCACAGCAGGGAAAGTCCATTCATGGGAGTTGGCCAAAATCTTTTCTACCTATGCCTTTATCTGTCTGCATACATTTACATATCTGCCTTTGCTGTTCCAACTGTATCAACTTCTAACTCTTTCTAATCTACATATCTATCTAAGGGTATAATTACATAGCTTTAATTATCAGTATATGGTATTATGGAGCCAACAGAGATACAAAGAAAACAAACGTTTCAATAATTATAATTTGATTTTCTTAAAATACAGCATATTTTATCATTGTTTTACTCATCCTGGGATACTGTAATTGGGGCAAGCTCATATTTTCAAAGGGCAAGTTCAATTTTACAGTCACTTTGTCCTGGGCAAGCTGAATGTTATAAACTTTGTAAATTCCTGCTCAATTCAGTCAATCAATCAGACAATCAAGCAATAATAATAATAATAACAGTTTTATTCAAGAGGGTGACAATCAGTTGCTCTATGTTCTTTAGTTTTGTTTAGAGTAATTATACCAGACCATGGGCTGGTTAATTTTTAATATAAATATGGTTGTATGTTGATGTAAAAGGAATATATCCATGATAACTGGACTTCAAGAAGTTAAGAGAGATTTTGTGGTACCAATGAATATCAGGCTGAATGTGCCAAAAGTGTAACACTAAAAGGAATCATCCCCATGCAGCACAGCTTACAAATCAAATACATAATGCTGTGATAGAAAGGATGCAAAATCTGAGCACAAGTCAGATCTAAGCATCTAATAGTATCAAAAGAATGATAATAGTCCATATGGACACAGTATGTTCAGTAGAAAGGCTGACATAACCATTTGTACCAGCATCCAAATTTATGTGAGTATATTTTGTTGCTGATGGCAAGACAATCCCCAAGATCCAGTTTTGGCAGTTGCCCCTTACCTAACAACATTTTTTAAATAAATAGTGTTTCATTGAAATAAAACTACACTGAGTTGATAAAACATATGTACCATACAATTGTGACACCTTTATCAAACAGCAATTATTATTATTATTCTCAAGATTGTCAGAGTAACTAATTGTCCCTCTAGTGTCAGTTAAAATGAGGAAACAAAACACCATGTTAACTATTGTTACCCATTAAGAATGCATTAATATGCAAGAGGTTCAGTGCAAAACAAATAGTATTTCAAAATGTATAACCAATGTTGAGCACTATGTACATAAAACTGAATTATACCTCATCTTTAAAAGTATTTTGAAACTGCCTGATGCAAAAGTACAGGTAAGTCAGTCACAACCCAAGCTGAGTGAGAACCCAAGCTGAGTGAAAATCCTAGCTGAGTGAGAACCCAATCTGAGTGAGAACCCAAGCTAAGACAGTGGCAAGTATTAGGTCTTATAATTGCAGGCTGAACTATTTATACTGGTAACTTACCTTAAATCCCCACAAAAGTCAGGTTCCTTTTACTTGTTTAAGGTGCTCTGGTTTGATAATCTGCAATTTACACAATATAAGCAGTTACAATCTTGAACCCAAAGAAAATGGATGGGAAAAGGTGGATTTTTAGAAAGGATCAACTTGTCAACACCCCCAGCCAAAAAAATGGGATAGATGCCACCAAAGAACTCTTCTACAGACAGCTGACTGCCAGCTTAATCCAAGATATGGGACATAAACTTGCACTAACTCAGCAATGTATCAATACTGCCATCATCTACATGCACAGATTCTACATGTTCCATTCCTTTACACGCTTTCCACATCAACAGATGGTCCAAGCTTGTATATTCCTGGCAGCCAAAACAGAGGATCAATGGAGAAAAGCTGAACATGTGATCCGAGCAGCTAATGGATGTCTGCATCAAGCAATTGATGTAAAAAATGAGGCCTACCTAAGGCAAGTCAATACCCTGGTCAGCAATGAGGAAATCTTGCTGCAGACTCTAGGTTTTGAGGTTACAGTGACTCATGCCCATACTATTCTTCTCAAGACCTGCCAGCTTATACATGCCAGTAAGGATCTAACCCAAGCATCCTACTTTCTGGCCACTAACTGCCTCCATTTGACCACCTTCTGCCTGCAGTACAAACCAAGTCTTGTAGCCTGTATTTGCATTCTTCTGGCCTGTCAATGGTCAAATTGGGACATACCAAAATCAAGTGAAGGAAAAGAATGGTACTATTATGTAGACAAAAATATTACCTTGAAAATGTTGGAAGAATGCATACAAGAATTTCTAAACATCATGGATAAATGCCCGAGCAAGCTGAAGAAAATAATGGAAAATAAGAAGGCTGCAGGAACAAAGCGCACTATCAAAGATGAATTATCAAGCGAGGCCCCTCCAATGAAACGCCAGCGACTTGAAAATATCTCTCCTGCTGCAACTATGGCTGGTTCTAGTTCTGGAGGAAAGTCACATGTGAATAGGAGTCTATCTATACCAACTGGTCATGAACAAAAGCTGCATTCACAACAACAATGTAGTACTTCTGTCCTCACCTCTTCCAGAACAGTTAACAAGGTGCAGCAGCAGCAGCCTTCTTCTCAGGCACCCAGTTCATACATCACTAAATCCCATCAAGTAGAGCATATAAAAAGGCTACTGTCAGACAGTGGATCAATGCAAATGGCTTCTTCTTTGGCAGCAGAGTTGCAGACTAAAAGGACAAAACCAAATTCCATGAATGTCAAAGCTTATTTGAATAGAAAGGAGTCGGACCATAAAAATGAAAATGTACAGCCACATGAAAATAAACAACATGTTTTTAAAGTTCCAAACATTCCTACAAATCGGGAGCCTGTGCCAAATATTCAATTTAAAATGGGCATTTCTTCAAATGTTAATACAATTAACAATCTTAAATGTGTATAAATTCAAACAACACTCAGTGCTTTTGAATCTGTGATTTCTTTTTCCTAGCAGAACAATTTGTAAATATTTTTGACAGAAATGTTTCCCCAATTAATGTATAGCTTTATAAAGCTATTGTAATATATTAACCTATGTTTCACTGACAGATATGGCCTTGTCTTGCTTCATAACCACAGACATGAATCTACTTTCATACAGGACTTCAATAGGATTTTAGCATTGTTAACCATGTCTGGACCAATTTTATCGATGTAAAGATTCAAATTGTTATTATCCAGTTGTGCTCTCTTTTGTTGGGTAGTAATCATTGATACCCTAATTTCACCATGTTGACTTCCATGCAATTTTAATGTTTCATTGTGTTTGTGTTGTTATTTAGAAGTAGATCAATTGCAGAGTCTATTCTATCATGTGATTGTGGGAGTCAGGACAGTCTCTAAAAATATTCCACTAAAATATTAATGCAAAGAAACTTTATCATATTAGCACAACTTTATTTAGTGCTTCATATACACCTTAAACAACTGACAAATTCTATCATTTTGTTTTTCAATGGGCGAGAGACTTTCTCTCCTAAAACTTTCAGGTGTATGATAGATCCTATACTAGCGTTTGATACGAAGATATTCATTCAAATGAAAATAACATTTTCCATTGGTTTTGATAATCAGTTATCCTGAAATAGCTGTGATTTGCACTGCATCTGCTTTATCTTCAAATTAGTGCCTCTCAATATGTTTCGGTATCAAGCAACCTTCGTAGGTAATTTAGCTTGTAAGAGAAGACACTGTGCATCATTATTTTTCTTAGAGAAAACATGCACCATTATGTTTTACATTATTGATGCTTCATCATATTTCCAGGATATTCTGTATTGTTTTAATATTTTCAATGACTTCTTTCTTACAATTATTAACAAGAAGGAAAAATTTACTGGTTCATAAAACAAAAAAATATTTAATACTTATTTGGATTTTGATACACTTCTGTACAGAAAATTCCATGTAAATATTAACAAACTATTCAGATTTTGATACACACCTGTGTGCAGTATTAATATTCCATGTAAATTTTGTATGCATATTATTAAGATTGTTATACACTTGTGTACTCAACAAATTATAATACACTTCTGAAAGAAAGATAAATAAAATCTATTTAAAAGTCTCAATAGCTTTCTTTTTATGGTGTACATTATTAAACAAATCCTCAATAGGCAAATAAATCACCAATCAAATAAGAATGCAGATTTAGTACTGTAATGTATATAATTACATTTCAATTCCATAATTTGCTATACAGTGCAAACCTGTTTTGAGATACTACTCGTGCTGCCAACAAAAATTAGTCACTTAGGTGGTCTCTTGCAACAAGTATTTGCAGGAAGGCAATTTTTCAAGGCTAAACTAAGTTTAAGAAGGTGTGTGTGATTAGGATTTTAAATGTAGCTTTTAAAAAAATTTCAGTCATATCGCTATGATGTTTTGCAGTGTGGCAGTTTATAGTGATGTCTAGCACTGGGGCATCATGCTGCAGACATGTAGCATGATGTCCCACCCAATCACATTATCATGACACCAGGCCAACCAGTCCTAACAATAAATAAGCGCCAAGCGAGATGGCTGTTAGTGCCATTTTTGTGTCAATCTTGGTAATGTACGTCCAGGATTCGAACCCACGACCTCCCGCTTCCGAGGCAGATACTCTAACCACTAGGCCACCAGAGCGGTCAGTTTAAGAAGGAAATATGTCCATAATTACAGTAGATATATTTAATCCTTATTCACAGTTCTTGCCAATGTATTATAAAAATTCATAGGAACTGTGGTGGGCTCTGGTTAGTATGCAGACTAACAAAGGAAAGAGTGCAAGTTTCAATCCTACCATCAGACCAGCCTGGGTTTAGCTATAATTGTGTTTCTGTGTGCAAGGAACATTATACCAATTTCCTCAGCTCTAAATAACCTATCTGTGTTGCCATACCATAATGCACCAAACAAAAACAAAAAAATACATTAAAATCTAGAAATATCTATACTAGCAATAAAGTTATACCAATCATTTACATTTTAATTTTAAGTTCACATGAAGATGATTAGAAAAGGAATTCCAAACTACAGGTAACAATTATCATGTCCACGCTGAACCGTTTCCAGACAGGACAGGGGCATTGTGCAGTCAACCTTGTAAGATGGGGCAGGCAACTGGCTCTTCTTGTAGTGCGGAGCTCTGCAGACCATGTCACACACTGAACAGCTGCCCACTGACAAAGTTCCCCAGTGGACTGCAGGCTCTGCACCTTGCTGACGATGGTGCTGTTAAATGGCTAGGCATGCACTGCACATGATAAATAATAAATAATAATTCCAGATATTAAAATGGAGGTGGGGTGAGAAAGGTATATCCAGTGATTACAAATGTTTTGGGGTGGTTATCGTTTCAAATACAGTGTTGTTTTACTGTAAAAGTTCATTATTTTCTTAATAAAACTGGTTGGGTGCTCCTAGGTATTTGAAACACACATTCCTTTATTCACATTCAATTTAGTTTGGGAAATTATAGCACTTACAGGTGACACTTATAAGTAAGAACATTTCAATGCTTTGCTAAATTTCAGTGGCAACCTATTAAACAACTAGTCATGTGAGCATGAGTGTTATTCTCCAAATGAACAGAATTCAAAATCATACAAGATATGTAAGCAGCCAAAACAGTGTATACCAATCATGATCTGTTTGGATGCAGCTGAAAGACATTGATGCTATCAGATTTCTGGTCACACTTACTTTTCAAGATAGTTGAAAATAATCATACAGACCTATATAGAAAATAACACATGTTGGACACAGGTTGAAACTTCCACATACAAAATCATCCTTCACAGCAGGGAAAGTCCATTCATGGGAGTTGGCCAAAATCTTTTCTACCTATGCCTTTATCTGTCTGCATACATTTACATATCTGCCTTTGCTGTTCCAACTGTATCAACTTCTAACTCTTTCTAATCTACATATCTATCTAAGGGTATAATTACATAGCTTTAATTATCAGTATATGGTATTATGGAGCCAACAGAGATACAAAGAAAACAAACGTTTCAATAATTATAATTTGATTTTCTTAAAATACAGCATATTTTATCATTGTTTTACTCATCCTGGGATACTGTAATTGGGGCAAGCTCATATTTTCAAAGGGCAAGTTCAATTTTACAGTCACTTTGTCCTGGGCAAGCTGAATGTTATAAACTTTGTAAATTCCTGCTCAATTCAGTCAATCAATCAGACAATCAAGCAATAATAATAATAATAACAGTTTTATTCAAGAGGGTGACAATCAGTTGCTCTATGTTCTTTAGTTTTGTTTAGAGTAATTATACCAGACCATGTGCTGGTTAATTTTTAATATAAATATGGTTGTATGTTGATGTAAAAGGAATATATCCATGATAACTGGACTTCAAGAAGTTAAGAGAGATTTTGTGGTACCAATGAATATCAGGCTGAATGTGCCAAAAGTGTAACACTAAAAGGAATCATCCCCATGCAGCACAGCTTACAAATCAAATACATAATGCTGTGATAGAAAGGATGCAAAATCTGAGCACAAGTCAGATCTAAGCATCTAATAGTATCAAAAGAATGATAATAGTCCATATGGACACAGTATGTTCAGTAGAAAGGCTGACATAACCATTTGTACCAGCATCCAAATTTATGTGAGTATATTTTGTTGCTGATGGCAAGACAATCCCCAAGATCCAGTTTTGGCAGTTGCCCCTTACCTAACAACATTTTTTAAATAAATAGTGTTTCATTGAAATAAAACTACACTGAGTTGATAAAACATATGTACCATACAATTGTGACACCTTTATCAAACAGTAATTATTATTATTATTCTCAAGATTGTCAGAGTAACTAATTGTCCCTCTAGTGTCAGTTAAAATGAGGAAACAAAACACCATGTTAACTATTGTTACCCATTAAGAATGCATTAATATGCAAGAGGTTCAGTGCAAAACAAATAGTATTTCAAAATGTATAACCAATGTTGAGCACTATGTACATAAAACTGAATTATACCTCATCTTTAAAAGTATTTTGAAACTGCCTGATGCAAAAGTACAGGTAAGTCAGTCACAACCCAAGCTGAGTGAGAACCCAAGCTGAGTGAAAATCCTAGCTGAGTGAGAACCCAATCTGAGTGAGAACCCAAGCTAAGACAGTGGCAAGTATTAGGTCTTATAATTGCAGGCTGAACTATTTATACTGGTAACTTACCTTAAATCCCCACAAAAGTCAGGTTCCTTTTACTTGTTTAAGGTGCTCTGGTTTGATTAATCTGCAATTTACACAATATAAGCAGTTACAATCTTGAACCCAAAGAAAATGGATGGGAAAAGGTGGATTTTTAGAAAGGATCAACTTGTCAACACCCCCAGCCAAAAAAATGGGATAGATGCCACCAAAGAACTCTTCTACAGACAGCTGACTGCCAGCTTAATCCAAGATATGGGACATAAACTTGCACTAACTCAGCAATGTATCAATACTGCCATCATCTACATGCACAGATTCTACATGTTCCATTCCTTTACACGCTTTCCACATCAACAGATGGTCCAAGCTTGTATATTCCTGGCAGCCAAAACAGAGGATCAATGGAGAAAAGCTGAACATGTGATCCGAGCAGCTAATGGATGTCTGCATCAAGCAATTGATGTAAAAAATGAGGCCTACCTAAGGCAAGTCAATACCCTGGTCAGCAATGAGGAAATCTTGCTGCAGACTCTAGGTTTTGAGGTTACAGTGACTCATGCCCATACTATTCTTCTCAAGACCTGCCAGCTTATACATGCCAGTAAGGATCTAACCCAAGCATCCTACTTTCTGGCCACTAACTGCCTCCATTTGACCACCTTCTGCCTGCAGTACAAACCAAGTCTTGTAGCCTGTATTTGCATTCTTCTGGCCTGTCAATGGTCAAATTGGGACATACCAAAATCAAGTGAAGGAAAAGAATGGTACTATTATGTAGACAAAAATATTACCTTGAAAATGTTGGAAGAATGCATACAAGAATTTCTAAACATCATGGATAAATGCCCGAGCAAGCTGAAGAAAATAATGGAAAATAAGAAGGCTGCAGGAACAAAGCGCACTATCAAAGATGAATTATCAAGCGAGGCCCCACCAATGAAACGCCAGCGACTTGAAAATATCTCTCCTGCTGCAACTATGGCTGGTTCTAGTTCTGGAGGAAAGTCACATGTGAATAGGAGTCTATCTATACCAACTGGTCATGAACAAAAGCTGCATTCACAACAACAATGTAGTACTTCTGTCCTCACCTCTTCCAGAACAGTTAACAAGGTGCAGCAGCAGCAGCCTTCTTCTCAGGCACCCAGTTCATACATCACTAAATCCCATCAAGTAGAGCATATAAAAAGGCTACTGTCAGACAGTGGATCAATGCAAATGGCTTCTTCTTTGGCAGCAGAGTTGCAGACTAAAAGGACAAAACCAAATTCCATGAATGTCAAAGCTTATTTGAATAGAAAGGAGTCGGACCATAAAAATGAAAATGTACAGCCACATGAAAATAAACAACATGTTTTTAAAGTTCCAAACATTCCTACAAATCGGGAGCCTGTGCCAAATATTCAATTTAAAATGGGCATTTCTTCAAATGTTAATACAATTAACAATCTTAAATGTGTATAAATTCAAACAACACTCAGTGCTTTTGAATCTGTGATTTCTTTTTCCTAGCAGAACAATTTGTAAATATTTTTGACAGAAATGTTTCCCCAATTAATGTATAGCTTTATAAAGCTATTGTAATATATTAACCTATGTTTCACTGACAGATATGGCCTTGTCTTGCTTCATAACCACAGACATGAATCTACTTTCATACAGGACTTCAATAGGATTTTAGCATTGTTAACCATGTCTGGACCAATTTTATCGATGTAAAGATTCAAATTGTTATTATCCAGTTGTGCTCTCTTTTGTTGGGTAGTAATCATTGATACCCTAATTTCACCATGTTGACTTCCATGCAATTTTAATGTTTCATTGCGTTTGTGTTGTTATTTAGAAGTAGATCAATTGCAGAGTCTATTCTATCATGTGATTGTGGGAGTCAGGACAGTCTCTAAAAATATTCCACTAAAATATTAATGCAAAGAAACTTTATCATATTAGCACAACTTTATTTAGTGCTTCATATACACCTTAAACAACTGACAAATTCTATCATTTTGTTTTTCAATGGGCGAGAGACTTTCTCTCCTAAAACTTTCAGGTGTATGATAGATCCTATACTAGCGTTTGATACGAAGATATTCATTCAAATGAAAATAACATTTTCCATTGGTTTTGATAATCAGTTATCCTGAAATAGCTGTGATTTGCACTGCATCTGCTTTATCTTCAAATTAGTGCCTCTCAATATGTTTCGGTATCAAGCAACCTTCGTAGGTAATTTAGCTTGTAAGAGAAGACATTGTGCATCATTATTTTTCTTAGAGAAAACATGCACCATTATGTTTTACATTATTGATGCTTCATCATATTTCCATGATATTCTGTATTGTTTTAATATTTTCAATGACTTCTTTCTTACAATTATTAACAAGAATGAAAAATTTACTGGTTCATAAAACAAAAAAAATATTTAATACTTATTTGGATTTTGATACACTTCTGTACAGAAAATTCCATGTAAATATTAACAAACTATTCAGATTTTGATACACACCTGTGTGCAGTATTAATATTCCATGTAAATTTTGTATGCATATTATTAAGATTGTTATACACTTGTGTACTCAACAAATTATAATACACTTCTGAAAGAAAGATAAATAAAATCTATTTAAAAGTCTCAATAGCTTTCTTTTTATGGTGTACATTATTAAACAAATCCTCAATAGGCAAATAAATCACCAATCAAATAAGAATGCAGATTTAGTACTGTAATGTATATAATTACATTTCAATTCCATAATTTGCTATACAGTGCAAACCTGTTTTGAGATACTACTCGTGCTGCCAACAAAAATTAGTCACTTAGGTGGTCTCTTGCAACAAGTATTTGCAGGAAGGCAATTTTTCAAGGCTAAACTAAGTTTAAGAAGGTGTGTGTGATTAGGATTTTAAATGTAGCTTTTAAAAAAATTTCAGTCATATCGCTATGATGTTTTGCAGTGTGGCAGTTTATAGTGATGTCTAGCACTGGGGCATCATGCTGCAGACATGTAGCATGATGTCCCACCCAATCACATTATCATGACACCAGGCCAACCAGTCCTAACAATAAATAAGCGCCAAGCGAGATGGCTGTTAGTGCCATTTTTGTGTCAATCTTGGTAATGTACGTCCGGGATTCGAACCCACGACCTCCCGCTTCCGAGGCAGATACTCTAACCACTAGGCCACCAGAGCGGTCAGTTTAAGAAGGAAATATGTCCATAATTACAGTAGATATATTTAATCCTTATTCACAGTTCTTGCCAATGTATTATAAAAATTCATAGGAACTGTGGTGGGCTCTGGTTAGTATGCAGACTAACAAAGGAAAGAGTGCAAGTTTCAATCCTACCATCAGACCAGCCTGGGTTTAGCTATAATTGTGTTTCTGTGTGCAAGGAACATTATACCAATTTCCTCAGCTCTAAATAACCTATCTGTGTTGCCATACCATAATGCACCAAACAAAAACAAAAAAATACATTAAAATCTAGAAATATCTATACTAGCAATAAAGTTATACCAATCATTTACATTTTAATTTTAAGTTCACATGAAGATGATTAGAAAAGGAATTCCAAACTACAGGTAACAATTATCATGTCCACGCTGAACCGTTTCCAGACAGGACAGGGGCATTGTGCAGTCAACCTTGTAAGATGGGGCCAGGCAACTGGCTCTTCTTGTAGTGCGGAGCTCTGCAGACCATGTCACACACTGAACAGCTGCCCACTGACAAAGTTCCCCAGTGGACTGCAGGCTCTGCACCTTGCTGACGATGGTGCTGTTAAATGGCTAGGCATGCACTGCACATGATAAATAATAAATAATAATTCCAGATATTAAAATGGAGGTGGGGTGAGAAAGGTATATCCAGTGATTACAAATGTTTTGGGGTGGTTATCGTTTCAAATACAGTGTTGTTTTACTGTAAAAGTTCATTATTTTCTTAATAAAACTGGTTGGGTGCTCCTAGGTATTTGAAACACACATTCTTTTATTCACATTCAATTTAGTTTGGGAAATTATAGCACTTACAGGTGACACTTATAAGTAAGAACATTTCAATGCCTTGCTAAATTTCAGTGGCAACCTATTAAACAACTAGTCATGTGAGCATGAGTGTTATTCTCCAAATGAACAGAATTCAAAATCATACAAGATATGTAAGCAGCCAAAACAGTGTATACCAATCATGATCTGTTTGGATGCAGCTGAAAGACATTGATGCTATCAGATTTCTGGTCACACTTACTTTTCAAGATAGTTGAAAATAATCATACAGACCTATATAGAAAATAACACATGTTGGACACAGGTTGAAACTTCCACATACAAAATCATCCTTCACAGCAGGGAAAGTCCATTCATGGGAGTTGGCCAAAATCTTTTCTACCTATGCCTTTATCTGTCTGCATACATTTACATATCTGCCTTTGCTGTTCCAACTGTATCAACTTCTAACTCTTTCTAATCTACATATCTATCTAAGGGTATAATTACATAGCTTTAATTATCAGTATATGGTATTATGGAGCCAACAGAGATACAAAGAAAACAAACGTTTCAATAATTATAATTTGATTTTCTTAAAATACAGCATATTTTATCATTGTTTTACTCATCCTGGGATACTGTAATTGGGGCAAGCTCATATTTTCAAAGGGCAAGTTCAATTTTACAGTCACTTTGTCCTGGGCAAGCTGAATGTTATAAACTTTGTAAATTCCTGCTCAATTCAGTCAATCAATCAGACAATCAAGCAATAATAATAATAATAACAGTTTTATTCAAGAGGGTGACAATCAGTTGCTCTATGTTCTTTAGTTTTGTTTAGAGTAATTATACCAGACCATGGGCTGGTTAATTTTTAATATAAATATGGTTGTATGTTGATGTAAAAGGAATATATCCATGATAACTGGACTTCAAGAAGTTAAGAGAGATTTTGTGGTACCAATGAATATCAGGCTGAATGTGCCAAAAGTGTAACACTAAAAGGAATCATCCCCATGCAGCACAGCTTACAAATCAAATACATAATGCTGTGATAGAAAGGATGCAAAATCTGAGCACAAGTCAGATCTAAGCATCTAATAGTATCAAAAGAATGATAATAGTCCATATGGACACAGTATGTTCAGTAGAAAGGCTGACATAACCATTTGTACCAGCATCCAAATTTATGTGAGTATATTTTGTTGCTGATGGCAAGACAATCCCCAAGATCCAGTTTTGGCAGTTGCCCCTTACCTAACAACATTTTTTAAATAAATAGTGTTTCATTGAAATAAAACTACACTGAGTTGATAAAACATATGTACCATACAATTGTGACACCTTTATCAAACAGCAATTATTATTATTATTCTCAAGATTGTCAGAGTAACTAATTGTCCCTCTAGTGTCAGTTAAAATGAGGAAACAAAACACCATGTTAACTATTGTTACCCATTAAGAATGCATTAATATGCAAGAGGTTCAGTGCAAAACAAATAGTATTTCAAAATGTATAACCAATGTTGAGCACTATGTACATAAAACTGAATTATACCTCATCTTTAAAAGTATTTTGAAACTGCCTGATGCAAAAGTACAGGTAAGTCAGTCACAACCCAAGCTGAGTGAGAACCCAAGCTGAGTGAAAATCCTAGCTGAGTGAGAACCCAATCTGAGTGAGAACCCAAGCTAAGACAGTGGCAAGTATTAGGTCTTATAATTGCAGGCTGAACTATTTATACTGGTAACTTACCTTAAATCCCCACAAAAGTCAGGTTCCTTTTACTTGTTTAAGGTGCTCTGGTTTGATAATCTGCAATTTACACAATATAAGCAGTTACAATCTTGAACCCAAAGAAAATGGATGGGAAAAGGTGGATTTTTAGAAAGGATCAACTTGTCAACACCCCCAGCCAAAAAAATGGGATAGATGCCACCAAAGAACTCTTCTACAGACAGCTGACTGCCAGCTTAATCCAAGATATGGGACATAAACTTGCACTAACTCAGCAATGTATCAATACTGCCATCATCTACATGCACAGATTCTACATGTTCCATTCCTTTACACGCTTTCCACATCAACAGATGGTCCAAGCTTGTATATTCCTGGCAGCCAAAACAGAGGATCAATGGAGAAAAGCTGAACATGTGATCCGAGCAGCTAATGGATGTCTGCATCAAGCAATTGATGTAAAAAATGAGGCCTACCTAAGGCAAGTCAATACCCTGGTCAGCAATGAGGAAATCTTGCTGCAGACTCTAGGTTTTGAGGTTACAGTGACTCATGCCCATACTATTCTTCTCAAGACCTGCCAGCTTATACATGCCAGTAAGGATCTAACCCAAGCATCCTACTTTCTGGCCACTAACTGCCTCCATTTGACCACCTTCTGCCTGCAGTACAAACCAAGTCTTGTAGCCTGTATTTGCATTCTTCTGGCCTGTCAATGGTCAAATTGGGACATACCAAAATCAAGTGAAGGAAAAGAATGGTACTATTATGTAGACAAAAATATTACCTTGAAAATGTTGGAAGAATGCATACAAGAATTTCTAAACATCATGGATAAATGCCCGAGCAAGCTGAAGAAAATAATGGAAAATAAGAAGGCTGCAGGAACAAAGCGCACTATCAAAGATGAATTATCAAGCGAGGCCCCTCCAATGAAACGCCAGCGACTTGAAAATATCTCTCCTGCTGCAACTATGGCTGGTTCTAGTTCTGGAGGAAAGTCACATGTGAATAGGAGTCTATCTATACCAACTGGTCATGAACAAAAGCTGCATTCACAACAACAATGTAGTACTTCTGTCCTCACCTCTTCCAGAACAGTTAACAAGGTGCAGCAGCAGCAGCCTTCTTCTCAGGCACCCAGTTCATACATCACTAAATCCCATCAAGTAGAGCATATAAAAAGGCTACTGTCAGACAGTGGATCAATGCAAATGGCTTCTTCTTTGGCAGCAGAGTTGCAGACTAAAAGGACAAAACCAAATTCCATGAATGTCAAAGCTTATTTGAATAGAAAGGAGTCGGACCATAAAAATGAAAATGTACAGCCACATGAAAATAAACAACATGTTTTTAAAGTTCCAAACATTCCTACAAATCGGGAGCCTGTGCCAAATATTCAATTTAAAATGGGCATTTCTTCAAATGTTAATACAATTAACAATCTTAAATGTGTATAAATTCAAACAACACTCAGTGCTTTTGAATCTGTGATTTCTTTTTCCTAGCAGAACAATTTGTAAATATTTTTGACAGAAATGTTTCCCCAATTAATGTATAGCTTTATAAAGCTATTGTAATATATTAACCTATGTTTCACTGACAGATATGGCCTTGTCTTGCTTCATAACCACAGACATGAATCTACTTTCATACAGGACTTCAATAGGATTTTAGCATTGTTAACCATGTCTGGACCAATTTTATCGATGTAAAGATTCAAATTGTTATTATCCAGTTGTGCTCTCTTTTGTTGGGTAGTAATCATTGATACCCTAATTTCACCATGTTGACTTCCATGCAATTTTAATGTTTCATTGTGTTTGTGTTGTTATTTAGAAGTAGATCAATTGCAGAGTCTATTCTATCATGTGATTGTGGGAGTCAGGACAGTCTCTAAAAATATTCCACTAAAATATTAATGCAAAGAAACTTTATCATATTAGCACAACTTTATTTAGTGCTTCATATACACCTTAAACAACTGACAAATTCTATCATTTTGTTTTTCAATGGGCGAGAGACTTTCTCTCCTAAAACTTTCAGGTGTATGATAGATCCTATACTAGCGTTTGATACGAAGATATTCATTCAAATGAAAATAACATTTTCCATTGGTTTTGATAATCAGTTATCCTGAAATAGCTGTGATTTGCACTGCATCTGCTTTATCTTCAAATTAGTGCCTCTCAATATGTTTCGGTATCAAGCAACCTTCGTAGGTAATTTAGCTTGTAAGAGAAGACATTGTGCATCATTATTTTTCTTAGAGAAAACATGCACCATTATGTTTTACATTATTGATGCTTCATCATATTTCCATGATATTCTGTATTGTTTTAATATTTTCAATGACTTCTTTCTTACAATTATTAACAGGAATGAAAAATTTACTGGTTCATAAAACAAAAAAATATTTAATACTTATTTGGATTTTGATACACTTTTGTACAGAAAATTCCATGTAAATATTAACAAACTATTCAGATTTTGATACACACCTGTGTGCAGTATTAATATTCCATGTAAATTTTGTATGCATATTATTAAGATTGTTATACACTTGTGTACTCAACAAATTATAATACACTTCTGAAAAAAAGATAAATAAAATCTATTTAAAAGTCTCAATAGCTTTCTTTTTATGGTGTACATTATTAAACAAATCCTCAATAGGCAAATAAATCACCAATCAAATAAGAATGCAGATTTAGTACTGTAATGTATATAATTACATTTCAATTCCATAATTTGCTATACAGTGCAAACCTGTTTTGAGATACTACTCGTGCTGCCAACAAAAATTAGTCACTTAGGTGGTCTCTTGCAACAAGTATTTGCAGGAAGGCAATTTTTCAAGGCTAAACTAAGTTTAAGAAGGTGTGTGTGATTAGGATTTTAAATGTAGCTTTTAAAAAAATTTCAGTCATATCGCTATGATGTTTGCAGTGTGGCAGTTTATAGTGATGTCTAGCACTGGGGCATCATGCTGCAGACATGTAGCATGATGTCCCACCCAATCACATTATCATGACACCAGGCCAACCAGTCCTAACAATAAATAAGCGCCAAGCGAGATGGCTGTTAGTGCCATTTTTGTGTCAATCTTGGTAATGTACGTCCGGGATTCGAACCCACGACCTCCCGCTTCCGAGGCAGATACTCTAACCACTAGGCCACCAAAGCGGTCAGTTTAAGAAGGAAATATGTCCATAATTACAGTAGATATATTTAATCCTTATTCACAGTTCTTGCCAATGTATTATAAAAATTCATAGGAACTGTGGTGGGCTCTGGTTAGTATGCAGACTAACAAAGGAAAGAGTGCAAGTTTCAATCCTACCATCAGACCAGCCTGGGTTTAGCTATAATTGTGTTTCTGTGTGCAAGGAACATTATACCAATTTCCTCAGCTCTAAATAACCTATCTGTGTTGCCATACCATAATGCACCAAACAAAAACAAAAAAATACATTAAAATCTAGAAATATCTATACTAGCAATAAAGTTATACCAATCATTTACATTTTAATTTTAAGTTCACATGAAGATGATTAGAAAAGGAATTCCAAACTACAGGTAACAATTATCATGTCCACGCTGAACCGTTTCCAGACAGGACAGGGGCATTGTGCAGTCAACCTTGTAAGATGGGGCCAGGCAACTGGCTCTTCTTGTAGTGCGGAGCTCTGCAGACCATGTCACACACTGAACAGCTGCCCACTGACAAAGTTCCCCAGTGGACTGCAGGCTCTGCACCTTGCTGACGATGGTGCTGTTAAATGGCTAGGCATGCACTGCACATGATAAATAATAAATAATAATTCCAGATATTAAAATGGAGGTGGGGTGAGAAAGGTATATCCAGTGATTACAAATGTTTTGGGGTGGTTATCGTTTCAAATACAGTGTTGTTTTACTGTAAAAGTTCATTATTTTCTTAATAAAACTGGTTGGGTGCTCCTAGGTATTTGAAACACACATTCTTTTATTCACACTCAATTTAGTTTGGGAAATTATAGCACTTACAGGTGACACTTATAAGTAAGAACATTTCAATGCTTTGCTAAATTTCAGTGGCAACCTATTAAACAACTAGTCATGTGAGCATGAGTGTTATTCTCCAAATGAACAGAATTCAAAATCATACAAGATATGTAAGCAGCCAAAACAGTGTATACCAATCATGATTTGTTTGGATGCAGCTGAAAGACATTGATGCTATCAGATTTCTGGTCACACTTACTTTTCAAGATAGTTGAAAATAATAATACAGACCTATATAGAAAATAACACATGCTGGACACAGGTTGAAACTTCCACATACAAAATCATCCTTCACAGCAGGGAAAGTCCATTCATGGGAGTTGGCCAAAATCTTTTCTACCTATGCCTTTATCTGTCTGCATACATTTACATATCTGCCTTTGCTGTTCCAACTGTATCAACTTCTAACTCTTTCTAATCTATATATCTATCTAAGGGTATAATTACATAGCTTTAATTATCAGTATATGGTATTATGGAGCCAACAGACATACAAAGAAAACAAACGTTTCAATAATTATAATTTGATTTTCTTAAAATACAGCATATTTTATCATTGTTTTACTCATCCTGGGATACTGTAATTGGGGCAAGCTCATATTTTCAAAGGGCAAGTTCAATTTTACAGTCACTTTGTCCTGGGCAAGCTGAATGTTATAAACTTTGTAAATTCCTGCTCAATTCAGTCAATCAATCAGACAATCAAGCAATAATAATAATAATAACAGTTTTATTCAAGAGGGTGACAATCAGTTGCTCTATGTTCTTTAGTTTTGTTTAGAGTAATTATACCAGACCATGTGCTGGTTAATTTTTAATATAAATATGGTTGTATGTTGATGTAAAAGGAATATATCCATGATAACTGGACTTCAAGAAGTTAAGAGAGATTTTGTGGTACCAATGAATATCAGGCTGAATGTGCCAAAAGTGTAACACTAAAAGGAATCATCCCCATGCAGCACAGCTTACAAATCAAATACATAATGCTGTGATAGAAAGGATGCAAAATCTGAGCACAAGTCAGATCTAAGCATCTAATAGTATCAAAAGAATGATAATAGTCCATATGGACACAGTATGTTCAGTAGAAAGGCTGACATAACCATTTGTACCAGCATCCAAATTTATGTGAGTATATTTTGTTGCTGATGGCAAGACAATCCCCAAGATCCAGTTTTGGCAGTTGCCCCTTACCTAACAACATTTTTTAAATAAATAGTGTTTCATTGAAATAAAACTACACTGAGTTGATAAAACATATGTACCATACAATTGTGACACCTTTATCAAACAGTAATTTTTATTATTATTCTCAAGATTGTCAGAGTAACTAATTGTCCCTCTAGTGTCAGTTAAAATGAGGAAACAAAACACCATGTTAACTATTGTTACCCATTAAGAATGCATTAATATGCAAGAGGTTCAGTGCAAAACAAATAGTATTTCAAAATGTATAACCAATGTTGAGCACTATGTACATAAAACTGAATTATACCTCATCTTTAAAAGTATTTTGAAACTGCCTGATGCAAAAGTACAGGTAAGTCAGTCACAACCCAAGCTGAGTGAGAACCCAAGCTGAGTGAAAATCCTAGCTGAGTGAGAACCCAATCTGAGTGAGAACCCAAGCTAAGACAGTGGCAAGTATTAGGTCTTATAATTGCAGGCTGAACTATTTATACTGGTAACTTACCTTAAATCCCCACAAAAGTCAGGTTCCTTTTACTTGTTTAAGGTGCTCTGGTTTGATTAATCTGCAATTTACACAATATAAGCAGTTACAATCTTGAACCCAAAGAAAATGGATGGGAAAAGGTGGATTTTTAGAAAGGATCAACTTGTCAACACCCCCAGCCAAAAAAATGGGATAGATGCCACCAAAGAACTCTTCTACAGACAGCTGACTGCCAGCTTAATCCAAGATATGGGACATAAACTTGCACTAACTCAGCAATGTATCAATACTGCCATCATCTACATGCACAGATTCTACATGTTCCATTCCTTTACACGCTTTCCACATCAACAGATGGTCCAAGCTTGTATATTCCTGGCAGCCAAAACAGAGGATCAATGGAGAAAAGCTGAACATGTGATCCGAGCAGCTAATGGATGTCTGCATCAAGCAATTGATGTAAAAAATGAGGCCTACCTAAGGCAAGTCAATACCCTGGTCAGCAATGAGGAAATCTTGCTGCAGACTCTAGGTTTTGAGGTTACAGTGACTCATGCCCATACTATTCTTCTCAAGACCTGCCAGCTTATACATGCCAGTAAGGATCTAACCCAAGCATCCTACTTTCTGGCCACTAACTGCCTCCATTTGACCACCTTCTGCCTGCAGTACAAACCAAGTCTTGTAGCCTGTATTTGCATTCTTCTGGCCTGTCAATGGTCAAATTGGGACATACCAAAATCAAGTGAAGGAAAAGAATGGTACTATTATGTAGACAAAAATATTACCTTGAAAATGTTGGAAGAATGCATACAAGAATTTCTAAACATCATGGATAAATGCCCGAGCAAGCTGAAGAAAATAATGGAAAATAAGAAGGCTGCAGGAACAAAGCGCACTATCAAAGATGAATTATCAAGCGAGGCCCCACCAATGAAACGCCAGCGACTTGAAAATATCTCTCCTGCTGCAACTATGGCTGGTTCTAGTTCTGGAGGAAAGTCACATGTGAATAGGAGTCTATCTATACCAACTGGTCATGAACAAAAGCTGCATTCACAACAACAATGTAGTACTTCTGTCCTCACCTCTTCCAGAACAGTTAACAAGGTGCAGCAGCAGCAGCCTTCTTCTCAGGCACCCAGTTCATACATCACTAAATCCCATCAAGTAGAGCATATAAAAAGGCTACTGTCAGACAGTGGATCAATGCAAATGGCTTCTTCTTTGGCAGCAGAGTTGCAGACTAAAAGGACAAAACCAAATTCCATGAATGTCAAAGCTTATTTGAATAGAAAGGAGTCGGACCATAAAAATGAAAATGTACAGCCACATGAAAATAAACAACATGTTTTTAAAGTTCCAAACATTCCTACAAATCGGGAGCCTGTGCCAAATATTCAATTTAAAATGGGCATTTCTTCAAATGTTAATACAATTAACAATCTTAAATGTGTATAAATTCAAACAACACTCAGTGCTTTTGAATCTGTGATTTCTTTTTCCTAGCAGAACAATTTGTAAATATTTTTGACAGAAATGTTTCCCCAATTAATGTATAGCTTTATAAAGCTATTGTAATATATTAACCTATGTTTCACTGACAGATATGGCCTTGTCTTGCTTCATAACCACAGACATGAATCTACTTTCATACAGGACTTCAATAGGATTTTAGCATTGTTAACCATGTCTGGACCAATTTTATCGATGTAAAGATTCAAATTGTTATTATCCAGTTGTGCTCTCTTTTGTTGGGTAGTAATCATTGATACCCTAATTTCACCATGTTGACTTCCATGCAATTTTAATGTTTCATTGTGTTTGTGTTGTTATTTAGAAGTAGATCAATTGCAGAGTCTATTCTATCATGTGATTGTGGGAGTCAGGACAGTCTCTAAAAATATTCCACTAAAATATTAATGCAAAGAAACTTTATCATATTAGCACAACTTTATTTAGTGCTTCATATACACCTTAAACAACTGACAAATTCTATCATTTTGTTTTTCAATGGGCGAGAGACTTTCTCTCCTAAAACTTTCAGGTGTATGATAGATCCTATACTAGCGTTTGATACGAAGATATTCATTCAAATGAAAATAACATTTTCCATTGGTTTTGATAATCAGTTATCCTGAAATAGCTGTGATTTGCACTGCATCTGCTTTATCTTCAAATTAGTGCCTCTCAATATGTTTCGGTATCAAGCAACCTTCGTAGGTAATTTAGCTTGTAAGAGAAGACATTGTGCATCATTATTTTTCTTAGAGAAAACATGCACCATTATGTTTTACATTATTGATGCTTCATCATATTTCCATGATATTCTGTATTGTTTTAATATTTTCAATGACTTCTTTCTTACAATTATTAACAAGAATGAAAAATTTACTGGTTCATAAAACAAAAAAATATTTAATACTTATTTGGATTTTGATACACTTCTGTACAGAAAATTCCATGTAAATATTAACAAACTATTCAGATTTTGATACACACCTGTGTGCAGTATTAATATTCCATGTAAATTTTGTATGCATATTATTAAGATTGTTATACACTTGTGTACTCAACAAATTATAATACACTTCTGAAAGAAAGATAAATAAAATCTATTTAAAAGTCTCAATAGCTTTCTTTTTATGGTGTACATTATTAAACAAATCCTCAATAGGCAAATAAATCACCAATCAAATAAGAATGCAGATTTAGTACTGTAATGTATATAATTACATTTCAATTCCATAATTTGCTATACAGTGCAAACCTGTTTTGAGATACTACTCGTGCTGCCAACAAAAATTAGTCACTTAGGTGGTCTCTTGCAACAAGTATTTGCAGGAAGGCAATTTTTCAAGGCTAAACTAAGTTTAAGAAGGTGTGTGTGATTAGGATTTTAAATGTAGCTTTTAAAAAAATTTCAGTCATATCGCTATGATGTTTTGCAGTGTGGCAGTTTATAGTGATGTCTAGCACTGGGGCATCATGCTGCAGACATGTAGCATGATGTCCCACCCAATCACATTATCATGACACCAGGCCAACCAGTCCTAACAATAAATAAGCGCCAAGCGAGATGGCTGTTAGTGCCATTTTTGTGTCAATCTTGGTAATGTACGTCCGGGATTCGAACCCACGACCTCCCGCTTCCGAGGCAGATACTCTAACCACTAGGCCACCAGAGCGGTCAGTTTAAGAAGGAAATATGTCCATAATTACAGTAGATATATTTAATCCTTATTCACAGTTCTTGCCAATGTATTATAAAAATTCATAGGAACTGTGGTGGGCTCTGGTTAGTATGCAGACTAACAAAGGAAAGAGTGCAAGTTTCAATCCTACCATCAGACCAGCCTGGGTTTAGCTATAATTGTGTTTCTGTGTGCAAGGAACATTATACCAATTTCCTCAGCTCTAAATAACCTATCTGTGTTGCCATACCATAATGCACCAAACAAAAACAAAAAAATACATTAAAATCTAGAAATATCTATACTAGCAATAAAGTTATACCAATCATTTACATTTTAATTTTAAGTTCACATGAAGATGATTAGAAAAGGAATTCCAAACTACAGGTAACAATTATCATGTCCACGCTGAACCGTTTCCAGACAGGACAGGGGCATTGTGCAGTCAACCTTGTAAGATGGGGCCAGGCAACTGGCTCTTCTTGTAGTGCGGAGCTCTGCAGACCATGTCACACACTGAACAGCTGCCCACTGACAAAGTTCCCCAGTGGACTGCAGGTTCTGCACCTTGCTGACGATGGTGCTGTTAAATGGCTAGGCATGCACTGCACATGATAAATAATAAATAATAATTCCAGATATTAAAATGGAGGTGGGGTGAGAAAGGTATATCCAGTGATTACAAATGTTTTGGGGTGGTTATCGTTTCAAATACAGTGTTGTTTTACTGTAAAAGTTCATTATTTTCTTAATAAAACTGGTTGGGTGCTCCTAGGTATTTGAAACACACATTCTTTTATTCACATTCAATTTAGTTTGGGAAATTATAGCACTTACAGGTGACACTTATAAGTAAGAACATTTCAATGCTTTGCTAAATTTCAGTGGCAACCTATTAAACAACTAGTCATGTGAGCATGAGTGTTATTCTCCAAATGAACAGAATTCAAAATCATACAAGATATGTAAGCAGCCAAAACAGTGTATACCAATCATGATCTGTTTGGATGCAGCTGAAAGACATTGATGCTATCAGATTTCTGGTCACACTTACTTTTCAAGATAGTTGAAAATAATCATACAGACCTATATAGAAAATAACACATGTTGGACACAGGTTGAAACTTCCACATACAAAATCATCCTTCACAGCAGGGAAAGTCCATTCATGGGAGTTGGCCAAAATCTTTTCTACCTATGCCTTTATCTGTCTGCATACATTTACATATCTGCCTTTGCTGTTCCAACTGTATCAACTTCTAACTCTTTCTAATCTACATATCTATCTAAGGGTATAATTACATAGCTTTAATTATCAGTATATGGTATTATGGAGCCAACAGAGATACAAAGAAAACAAACGTTTCAATAATTATAATTTGATTTTCTTAAAATACAGCATATTTTATCATTGTTTTACTCATCCTGGGATACTGTAATTGGGGCAAGCTCATATTTTCAAAGGGCAAGTTCAATTTTACAGTCACTTTGTCCTGGGCAAGCTGAATGTTATAAACTTTGTAAATTCCTGCTCAATTCAGTCAATCAATCAGACAATCAAGCAATAATAATAATAATAACAGTTTTATTCAAGAGGGTGACAATCAGTTGCTCTATGTTCTTTAGTTTTGTTTAGAGTAATTATACCAGACCATGTGCTGGTTAATTTTTAATATAAATATGGTTGTATGTTGATGTAAAAGGAATATATCCATGATAACTGGACTTCAAGAAGTTAAGAGAGATTTTGTGGTACCAATGAATATCAGGCTGAATGTGCCAAAAGTGTAACACTAAAAGGAATCATCCCCATGCAGCACAGCTTACAAATCAAATACATAATGCTGTGATAGAAAGGATGCAAAATCTGAGCACAAGTCAGATCTAAGCATCTAATAGTATCAAAAGAATGATAATAGTCCATATGGACACAGTATGTTCAGTAGAAAGGCTGACATAACCATTTGTACCAGCATCCAAATTTATGTGAGTATATTTTGTTGCTGATGGCAAGACAATCCCCAAGATCCAGTTTTGGCAGTTGCCCCTTACCTAACAACATTTTTTAAATAAATAGTGTTTCATTGAAATAAAACTACACTGAGTTGATAAAACATATGTACCATACAATTGTGACACCTTTATCAAACAGCAATTATTATTATTATTCTCAAGATTGTCAGAGTAACTAATTGTCCCTCTAGTGTCAGTTAAAATGAGGAAACAAAACACCATGTTAACTATTGTTACCCATTAAGAATGCATTAATATGCAAGAGGTTCAGTGCAAAACAAATAGTATTTCAAAATGTATAACCAATGTTGAGCACTATGTACATAAAACTGAATTATACCTCATCTTTAAAAGTATTTTGAAACTGCCTGATGCAAAAGTACAGGTAAGTCAGTCACAACCCAAGCTGAGTGAGAACCCAAGCTGAGTGAAAATCCTAGCTGAGTGAGAACCCAATCTGAGTGAGAACCCAAGCTAAGACAGTGGCAAGTATTAGGTCTTATAATTGCAGGCTGAACTATTTATACTGGTAACTTACCTTAAATCCCCACAAAAGTCAGGTTCCTTTTACTTGTTTAAGGTGCTCTGGTTTGATAATCTGCAATTTACACAATATAAGCAGTTACAATCTTGAACCCAAAGAAAATGGATGGGAAAAGGTGGATTTTTAGAAAGGATCAACTTGTCAACACCCCCAGCCAAAAAAATGGGATAGATGCCACCAAAGAACTCTTCTACAGACAGCTGACTGCCAGCTTAATCCAAGATATGGGACATAAACTTGCACTAACTCAGCAATGTATCAATACTGCCATCATCTACATGCACAGATTCTACATGTTCCATTCCTTTACACGCTTTCCACATCAACAGATGGTCCAAGCTTGTATATTCCTGGCAGCCAAAACAGAGGATCAATGGAGAAAAGCTGAACATGTGATCCGAGCAGCTAATGGATGTCTGCATCAAGCAATTGATGTAAAAAATGAGGCCTACCTAAGGCAAGTCAATACCCTGGTCAGCAATGAGGAAATCTTGCTGCAGACTCTAGGTTTTGAGGTTACAGTGACTCATGCCCATACTATTCTTCTCAAGACCTGCCAGCTTATACATGCCAGTAAGGATCTAACCCAAGCATCCTACTTTCTGGCCACTAACTGCCTCCATTTGACCACCTTCTGCCTGCAGTACAAACCAAGTCTTGTAGCCTGTATTTGCATTCTTCTGGCCTGTCAATGGTCAAATTGGGACATACCAAAATCAAGTGAAGGAAAAGAATGGTACTATTATGTAGACAAAAATATTACCTTGAAAATGTTGGAAGAATGCATACAAGAATTTCTAAACATCATGGATAAATGCCCGAGCAAGCTGAAGAAAATAATGGAAAATAAGAAGGCTGCAGGAACAAAGCGCACTATCAAAGATGAATTATCAAGCGAGGCCCCTCCAATGAAATGCCAGCGACTTGAAAATATCTCTCCTGCTGCAACTATGGCTGGTTCTAGTTCTGGAGGAAAGTCACATGTGAATAGGAGTCTATCTATACCAACTGGTCATGAACAAAAGCTGCATTCACAACAACAATGTAGTACTTCTGTCCTCACCTCTTCCAGAACAGTTAACAAGGTGCAGCAGCAGCAGCCTTCTTCTCAGGCACCCAGTTCATACATCACTAAATCCCATCAAGTAGAGCATATAAAAAGGCTACTGTCAGACAGTGGATCAATGCAAATGGCTTCTTCTTTGGCAGCAGAGTTGCAGACTAAAAGGACAAAACCAAATTCCATGAATGTCAAAGCTTATTTGAATAGAAAGGAGTCGGACCATAAAAATGAAAATGTACAGCCACATGAAAATAAACAACATGTTTTTAAAGTTCCAAACATTCCTACAAATCGGGAGCCTGTGCCAAATATTCAATTTAAAATGGGCATTTCTTCAAATGTTAATACAATTAACAATCTTAAATGTGTATAAATTCAAACAACACTCAGTGCTTTTGAATCTGTGATTTCTTTTTCCTAGCAGAACAATTTGTAAATATTTTTGACAGAAATGTTTCCCCAATTAATGTATAGCTTTATAAAGCTATTGTAATATATTAACCTATGTTTCACTGACAGATATGGCCTTGTCTTGCTTCATAACCACAGACATGAATCTACTTTCATACAGGACTTCAATAGGATTTTAGCATTGTTAACCATGTCTGGACCAATTTTATCGATGTAAAGATTCAAATTGTTATTATCCAGTTGTGCTCTCTTTTGTTGGGTAGTAATCATTGATACCCTAATTTCACCATGTTGACTTCCATGCAATTTTAATGTTTCATTGTGTTTGTGTTGTTATTTAGAAGTAGATCAATTGCAGAGTCTATTCTATCATGTGATTGTGGGAGTCAGGACAGTCTCTAAAAATATTCCACTAAAATATTAATGCAAAGAAACTTTATCATATTAGCACAACTTTATTTAGTGCTTCATATACACCTTAAACAACTGACAAATTCTATCATTTTGTTTTTCAATGGGCGAGAGACTTTCTCTCCTAAAACTTTCAGGTGTATGATAGATCCTATACTAGCGTTTGATACGAAGATATTCATTCAAATGAAAATAACATTTTCCATTGGTTTTGATAATCAGTTATCCTGAAATAGCTGTGATTTGCACTGCATCTGCTTTATCTTCAAATTAGTGCCTCTCAATATGTTTCGGTATCAAGCAACCTTCGTAGGTAATTTAGCTTGTAAGAGAAGACATTGTGCATCATTATTTTTCTTAGAGAAAACATGCACCATTATGTTTTACATTATTGATGCTTCATCATATTTCCATGATATTCTGTATTGTTTTAATATTTTCAATGACTTCTTTCTTACAATTATTAACAAGAATGAAAAATTTACTGGTTCATAAAACAAAAAAATATTTAATACTTATTTGGATTTTGATACACTTCTGTACAGAAAATTCCATGTAAATATTAACAAACTATTCAGATTTTGATACACACCTGTGTGCAGTATTAATATTCCATGTAAATTTTGTATGCATATTATTAAGATTGTTATACACTTGTGTACTCAACAAATTATAATACACTTCTGAAAAAAAGATAAATAAAATCTATTTAAAAGTCTCAATAGCTTTCTTTTTATGGTGTACATTATTAAACAAATCCTCAATAGGCAAATAAATCACCAATCAAATAAGAATGCAGATTTAGTACTGTAATGTATATAATTACATTTCAATTCCATAATTTGCTATACAGTGCAAACCTGTTTTGAGATACTACTCGTGCTGCCAACAAAAATTAGTCACTTAGGTGGTCTCTTGCAACAAGTATTTGCAGGAAGGCAATTTTTCAAGGCTAAACTAAGTTTAAGAAGGTGTGTGTGATTAGGATTTTAAATGTAGCTTTTAAAAAAATTTCAGTCATATCGCTATGATGTTTTGCAGTGTGGCAGTTTATAGTGATGTCTAGCACTGGGGCATCATGCTGCAGACATGTAGCATGATGTCCCACCCAATCACATTATCATGACACCAGGCCAACCAGTCCTAACAATAAATAAGCGCCAAGCGAGATGGCTGTTAGTGCCATTTTTGTGTCAATCTTGGTAATGTACGTCTGGGATTCGAACCCACGACCTCCCGCTTCCGAGGCAGATACTCTAACCACTAGGCCACCAGAGCGGTCAGTTTAAGAAGGAAATATGTCCATAATTACAGTAGATATATTTAATCCTTATTCACAGTTCTTGCCAATGTATTATAAAAATTCATAGGAACTGTGGTGGGCTCTGGTTAGTATGCAGACTAACAAAGGAAAGAGTGCAAGTTTCAATCCTACCATCAGACCAGCCTGGGTTTAGCTATAATTGTGTTTCTGTGTGCAAGGAACATTATACCAATTTCCTCAGCTCTAAATAACCTATCTGTGTTGCCATACCATAATGCACCAAACAAAAACAAAAAAATACATTAAAATCTAGAAATATCTATACTAGCAATAAAGTTATACCAATCATTTACATTTTAATTTTAAGTTCACATGAAGATGATTAGAAAAGGAATTCCAAACTACAGGTAACAATTATCATGTCCACGCTGAACCGTTTCCAGACAGGACAGGGGCATTGTGCAGTCAACCTTGTAAGATGGGGCCAGGCAACTGGCTCTTCTTGTAGTGCGGAGCTCTGCAGACCATGTCACACACTGAACAGCTGCCCACTGACAAAGTTCCCCAGTGGACTGCAGGCTCTGCACCTTGCTGACGATGGTGCTGTTAAATGGCTAGGCATGCACTGCACATGATAAATAATAAATAATAATTCCAGATATTAAAATGGAGGTGGGGTGAGAAAGGTATATCCAGTGATTACAAATGTTTTGGGGTGGTTATCGTTTCAAATACAGTGTTGTTTTACTGTAAAAGTTCATTATTTTCTTAATAAAACTGGTTGGGTGCTCCTAGGTATTTGAAACACACATTCTTTTATTCACATTCAATTTAGTTTGGGAAATTATAGCACTTACAGGTGACACTTATAAGTAAGAACATTTCAATGCTTTGCTAAATTTCAGTGGCAACCTATTAAACAACTAGTCATGTGAGCATGAGTGTTATTCTCCAAATGAACAGAATTCAAAATCATACAAGATATGTAAGCAGCCAAAACAGTGTATACCAATCATGATCTGTTTGGATGCAGCTGAAAGACATTGATGCTATCAGATTTCTGGTCACACTTACTTTTCAAGATAGTTGAAAATAATCATACAGACCTATATAGAAAATAACACATGTTGGACACAGGTTGAAACTTCCACATACAAAATCATCCTTCACAGCAGGGAAAGTCCATTCATGGGAGTTGGCCAAAATCTTTTCTACCTATGCCTTTATCTGTCTGCATACATTTACATATCTGCCTTTGCTGTTCCAACTGTATCAACTTCTAACTCTTTCTAATCTACATATCTATCTAAGGGTATAATTACATAGCTTTAATTATCAGTATATGGTATTATGGAGCCAACAGAGATACAAAGAAAACAAACGTTTCAATAATTATAATTTGATTTTCTTAAAATACAGCATATTTTATCATTGTTTTACTCATCCTGGGATACTGTAATTGGGGCAAGCTCATATTTTCAAAGGGCAAGTTCAATTTTACAGTCACTTTGTCCTGGGCAAGCTGAATGTTATAAACTTTGTAAATTCCTGCTCAATTCAGTCAATCAATCAGACAATCAAGCAATAATAATAATAATAACAGTTTTATTCAAGAGGGTGACAATCAGTTGCTCTATGTTCTTTAGTTTTGTTTAGAGTAATTATACCAGACCATGTGCTGGTTAATTTTTAATATAAATATGGTTGTATGTTGATGTAAAAGGAATATATCCATGATAACTGGACTTCAAGAAGTTAAGAGAGATTTTGTGGTACCAATGAATATCAGGCTGAATGTGCCAAAAGTGTAACACTAAAAGGAATCATCCCCATGCAGCACAGCTTACAAATCAAATACATAATGCTGTGATAGAAAGGATGCAAAATCTGAGCACAAGTCAGATCTAAGCATCTAATAGTATCAAAAGAATGATAATAGTCCATATGGACACAGTATGTTCAGTAGAAAGGCTGACATAACCATTTGTACCAGCATCCAAATTTATGTGAGCATATTTTGTTGCTGATGGCAAGACAATCCCCAAGATCCAGTTTTGGCAGTTGCCCCTTACCTAACAACATTTTTTAAATAAATAGTGTTTCATTGAAATAAAACTACACTGAGTTGATAAAACATATGTACCATACAATTGTGACACCTTTATCAAACAGCAATTATTATTATTATTCTCAAGATTGTCAGAGTAACTAATTGTCCCTCTAGTGTCAGTTAAAATGAGGAAACAAAACACCATGTTAACTATTGTTACCCATTAAGAATGCATTAATATGCAAGAGGTTCAGTGCAAAACAAACAGTATTTCAAAATGTATAACCAATGTTGAGCACTATGTACATAAAACTGAATTATACCTCATCTTTAAAAGTATTTTGAAACTGCCTGATGCAAAAGTACAGGTAAGTCAGTCACAACCCAAGCTGAGTGAGAACCCAAGCTGAGTGAAAATCCTAGCTGAGTGAGAACCCAATCTGAGTGAGAACCCAAGCTAAGACAGTGGCAAGTATTAGGTCTTATAATTGCAGGCTGAACTATTTATACTGGTAACTTACCTTAAATCCCCACAAAAGTCAGGTTCCTTTTACTTGTTTAAGGTGCTCTGGTTTGATAATCTGCAATTTACACAATATAAGCAGTTACAATCTTGAACCCAAAGAAAATGGATGGGAAAAGGTGGATTTTTAGAAAGGATCAACTTGTCAACACCCCCAGCCAAAAAAATGGGATAGATGCCACCAAAGAACTCTTCTACAGACAGCTGACTGCCAGCTTAATCCAAGATATGGGACATAAACTTGCACTAACTCAGCAATGTATCAATACTGCCATCATCTACATGCACAGATTCTACATGTTCCATTCCTTTACACGCTTTCCACATCAACAGATGGTCCAAGCTTGTATATTCCTGGCAGCCAAAACAGAGGATCAATGGAGAAAAGCTGAACATGTGATCCGAGCAGCTAATGGATGTCTGCATCAAGCAATTGATGTAAAAAATGAGGCCTACCTAAGGCAAGTCAATACCCTGGTCAGCAATGAGGAAATCTTGCTGCAGACTCTAGGTTTTGAGGTTACAGTGACTCATGCCCATACTATTCTTCTCAAGACCTGCCAGCTTATACATGCCAGTAAGGATCTAACCCAAGCATCCTACTTTCTGGCCACTAACTGCCTCCATTTGACCACCTTCTGCCTGCAGTACAAACCAAGTCTTGTAGCCTGTATTTGCATTCTTCTGGCCTGTCAATGGTCAAATTGGGACATACCAAAATCAAGTGAAGGAAAAGAATGGTACTATTATGTAGACAAAAATATTACCTTGAAAATGTTGGAAGAATGCATACAAGAATTTCTAAACATCATGGATAAATGCCCGAGCAAGCTGAAGAAAATAATGGAAAATAAGAAGGCTGCAGGAACAAAGCGCACTATCAAAGATGAATTATCAAGCGAGGCCCCTCCAATGAAACGCCAGCGACTTGAAAATATCTCTCCTGCTGCAACTATGGCTGGTTCTAGTTCTGGAGGAAAGTCACATGTGAATAGGAGTCTATCTATACCAACTGGTCATGAACAAAAGCTGCATTCACAACAACAATGTAGTACTTCTGTCCTCACCTCTTCCAGAACAGTTAACAAGGTGCAGCAGCAGCAGCCTTCTTCTCAGGCACCCAGTTCATACATCACTAAATCCCATCAAGTAGAGCATATAAAAAGGCTACTGTCAGACAGTGGATCAATGCAAATGGCTTCTTCTTTGGCAGCAGAGTTGCAGACTAAAAGGACAAAACCAAATTCCATGAATGTCAAAGCTTATTTGAATAGAAAGGAGTCGGACCATAAAAATGAAAATGTACAGCCACATGAAAATAAACAACATGTTTTTAAAGTTCCAAACATTCCTACAAATCGGGAGCCTGTGCCAAATATTCAATTTAAAATGGGCATTTCTTCAAATGTTAATACAATTAACAATCTTAAATGTGTATAAATTCAAACAACACTCAGTGCTTTTGAATCTGTGATTTCTTTTTCCTAGCAGAACAATTTGTAAATATTTTTGACAGAAATGTTTCCCCAATTAATGTATAGCTTTATAAAGCTATTGTAATATATTAACCTATGTTTCACTGACAGATATGGCCTTGTCTTGCTTCATAACCACAGACATGAATCTACTTTCATACAGGACTTCAATAGGATTTTAGCATTGTTAACCATGTCTGGACCAATTTTATCGATGTAAAGATTCAAATTGTTATTATCCAGTTGTGCTCTCTTTTGTTGGGTAGTAATCATTGATACCCTAATTTCACCATGTTGACTTCCATGCAATTTTAATGTTTCATTGTGTTTGTGTTGTTATTTAGAAGTAGATCAATTGCAGAGTCTATTCTATCATGTGATTGTGGGAGTCAGGACAGTCTCTAAAAATATTCCACTAAAATATTAATGCAAAGAAACTTTATCATATTAGCACAACTTTATTTAGTGCTTCATATACACCTTAAACAACTGACAAATTCTATCATTTTGTTTTTCAATGGGCGAGAGACTTTCTCTCCTAAAACTTTCAGGTGTATGATAGATCCTATACTAGCGTTTGATACGAAGATATTCATTCAAATGAAAATAACATTTTCCATTGGTTTTGATAATCAGTTATCCTGAAATAGCTGTGATTTGCACTGCATCTGCTTTATCTTCAAATTAGTGCCTCTCAATATGTTTCGGTATCAAGCAACCTTCGTAGGTAATTTAGCTTGTAAGAGAAGACATTGTGCATCATTATTTTTCTTAGAGAAAACATGCACCATTATGTTTTACATTATTGATGCTTCATCATATTTCCATGATATTCTGTATTGTTTTAATATTTTCAATGACTTCTTTCTTACAATTATTAACAAGAATGAAAAATTTACTGGTTCATAAAACAAAAAAATATTTAATACTTATTTGGATTTTGATACACTTCTGTACAGAAAATTCCATGTAAATATTAACAAACTATTCAGATTTTGATACACACCTGTGTGCAGTATTAATATTCCATGTAAATTTTGTATGCATATTATTAAGATTGTTATACACTTGTGTACTCAACAAATTATAATACACTTCTGAAAAAAAGATAAATAAAATCTATTTAAAAGTCTCAATAGCTTTCTTTTTATGGTGTACATTATTAAACAAATCCTCAATAGGCAAATAAATCACCAATCAAATAAGAATGCAGATTTAGTACTGTAATGTATATAATTACATTTCAATTCCATAATTTGCTATACAGTGCAAACCTGTTTTGAGATACTACTCGTGCTGCCAACAAAAATTAGTCACTTAGGTGGTCTCTTGCAACAAGTATTTGCAGGAAGGCAATTTTTCAAGGCTAAACTAAGTTTAAGAAGGTGTGTGTGATTAGGATTTTAAATGTAGCTTTTAAAAAAATTTCAGTCATATCGCTATGATGTTTTGCAGTGTGGCAGTTTATAGTGATGTCTAGCACTGGGGCATCATGCTGCAGACATGTAGCATGATGTCCCACCCAATCACATTATCATGACACCAGGCCAACCAGTCCTAACAATAAATAAGCGCCAAGCGAGATGGCTGTTAGTGCCATTTTTGTGTCAATCTTGGTAATGTACGTCTGGGATTCGAACCCACGACCTCCCGCTTCCGAGGCAGATACTCTAACCACTAGGCCACCAGAGCGGTCAGTTTAAGAAGGAAATATGTCCATAATTACAGTAGATATATTTAATCCTTATTCACAGTTCTTGCCAATGTATTATAAAAATTCATAGGAACTGTGGTGGGCTCTGGTTAGTATGCAGACTAACAAAGGAAAGAGTGCAAGTTTCAATCCTACCATCAGACCAGCCTGGGTTTAGCTATAATTGTGTTTCTGTGTGCAAGGAACATTATACCAATTTCCTCAGCTCTAAATAACCTATCTGTGTTGCCATACCATAATGCACCAAACAAAAACAAAAAAATACATTAAAATCTAGAAATATCTATACTAGCAATAAAGTTATACCAATCATTTACATTTTAATTTTAAGTTCACATGAAGATGATTAGAAAAGGAATTCCAAACTACAGGTAACAATTATCATGTCCACGCTGAACCGTTTCCAGACAGGACAGGGGCATTGTGCAGTCAACCTTGTAAGATGGGGCCAGGCAACTGGCTCTTCTTGTAGTGCGGAGCTCTGCAGACCATGTCACACACTGAACAGCTGCCCACTGACAAAGTTCCCCAGTGGACTGCAGGCTCTGCACCTTGCTGACGATGGTGCTGTTAAATGGCTAGGCATGCACTGCACATGATAAATAATAAATAATAATTCCAGATATTAAAATGGAGGTGGGGTGAGAAAGGTATATCCAGTGATTACAAATGTTTTGGGGTGGTTATCGTTTCAAATACAGTGTTGTTTTACTGTAAAAGTTCATTATTTTCTTAATAAAACTGGTTGGGTGCTCCTAGGTATTTGAAACACACATTCTTTTATTCACATTCAATTTAGTTTGGGAAATTATAGCACTTACAGGTGACACTTATAAGTAAGAACATTTCAATGCTTTGCTAAATTTCAGTGGCAACCTATTAAACAACTAGTCATGTGAGCATGAGTGTTATTCTCCAAATGAACAGAATTCAAAATCATACAAGATATGTAAGCAGCCAAAACAGTGTATACCAATCATGATCTGTTTGGATGCAGCTGAAAGACATTGATGCTATCAGATTTCTGGTCACACTTACTTTTCAAGATAGTTGAAAATAATCATACAGACCTATATAGAAAATAACACATGTTGGACACAGGTTGAAACTTCCACATACAAAATCATCCTTCACAGCAGGGAAAGTCCATTCATGGGAGTTGGCCAAAATCTTTTCTACCTATGCCTTTATCTGTCTGCATACATTTACATATCTGCCTTTGCTGTTCCAACTGTATCAACTTCTAACTCTTTCTAATCTACATATCTATCTAAGGGTATAATTACATAGCTTTAATTATCAGTATATGGTATTATGGAGCCAACAGAGATACAAAGAAAACAAACGTTTCAATAATTATAATTTGATTTTCTTAAAATACAGCATATTTTATCATTGTTTTACTCATCCTGGGATACTGTAATTGGGGCAAGCTCATATTTTCAAAGGGCAAGTTCAATTTTACAGTCACTTTGTCCTGGGCAAGCTGAATGTTATAAACTTTGTAAATTCCTGCTCAATTCAGTCAATCAATCAGACAATCAAGCAATAATAATAATAATAACAGTTTTATTCAAGAGGGTGACAATCAGTTGCTCTATGTTCTTTAGTTTTGTTTAGAGTAATTATACCAGACCATGTGCTGGTTAATTTTTAATATAAATATGGTTGTATGTTGATGTAAAAGGAATATATCCATGATAACTGGACTTCAAGAAGTTAAGAGAGATTTTGTGGTACCAATGAATATCAGGCTGAATGTGCCAAAAGTGTAACACTAAAAGGAATCATCCCCATGCAGCACAGCTTACAAATCAAATACATAATGCTGTGATAGAAAGGATGCAAAATCTGAGCACAAGTCAGATCTAAGCATCTAATAGTATCAAAAGAATGATAATAGTCCATATGGACACAGTATGTTCAGTAGAAAGGCTGACATAACCATTTGTACCAGCATCCAAATTTATGTGAGCATATTTTGTTGCTGATGGCAAGACAATCCCCAAGATCCAGTTTTGGCAGTTGCCCCTTACCTAACAACATTTTTTAAATAAATAGTGTTTCATTGAAATAAAACTACACTGAGTTGATAAAACATATGTACCATACAATTGTGACACCTTTATCAAACAGCAATTATTATTATTATTCTCAAGATTGTCAGAGTAACTAATTGTCCCTCTAGTGTCAGTTAAAATGAGGAAACAAAACACCATGTTAACTATTGTTACCCATTAAGAATGCATTAATATGCAAGAGGTTCAGTGCAAAACAAACAGTATTTCAAAATGTATAACCAATGTTGAGCACTATGTACATAAAACTGAATTATACCTCATCTTTAAAAGTATTTTGAAACTGCCTGATGCAAAAGTACAGGTAAGTCAGTCACAACCCAAGCTGAGTGAGAACCCAAGCTGAGTGAAAATCCTAGCTGAGTGAGAACCCAATCTGAGTGAGAACCCAAGCTAAGACAGTGGCAAGTATTAGGTCTTATAATTGCAGGCTGAACTATTTATACTGGTAACTTACCTTAAATCCCCACAAAAGTCAGGTTCCTTTTACTTGTTTAAGGTGCTCTGGTTTGATAATCTGCAATTTACACAATATAAGCAGTTACAATCTTGAACCCAAAGAAAATGGATGGGAAAAGGTGGATTTTTAGAAAGGATCAACTTGTCAACACCCCCAGCCAAAAAAATGGGATAGATGCCACCAAAGAACTCTTCTACAGACAGCTGACTGCCAGCTTAATCCAAGATATGGGACATAAACTTGCACTAACTCAGCAATGTATCAATACTGCCATCATCTACATGCACAGATTCTACATGTTCCATTCCTTTACACGCTTTCCACATCAACAGATGGTCCAAGCTTGTATATTCCTGGCAGCCAAAACAGAGGATCAATGGAGAAAAGCTGAACATGTGATCCGAGCAGCTAATGGATGTCTGCATCAAGCAATTGATGTAAAAAATGAGGCCTACCTAAGGCAAGTCAATACCCTGGTCAGCAATGAGGAAATCTTGCTGCAGACTCTAGGTTTTGAGGTTACAGTGACTCATGCCCATACTATTCTTCTCAAGACCTGCCAGCTTATACATGCCAGTAAGGATCTAACCCAAGCATCCTACTTTCTGGCCACTAACTGCCTCCATTTGACCACCTTCTGCCTGCAGTACAAACCAAGTCTTGTAGCCTGTATTTGCATTCTTCTGGCCTGTCAATGGTCAAATTGGGACATACCAAAATCAAGTGAAGGAAAAGAATGGTACTATTATGTAGACAAAAATATTACCTTGAAAATGTTGGAAGAATGCATACAAGAATTTCTAAACATCATGGATAAATGCCCGAGCAAGCTGAAGAAAATAATGGAAAATAAGAAGGCTGCAGGAACAAAGCGCACTATCAAAGATGAATTATCAAGCGAGGCCCCTCCAATGAAACGCCAGCGACTTGAAAATATCTCTCCTGCTGCAACTATGGCTGGTTCTAGTTCTGGAGGAAAGTCACATGTGAATAGGAGTCTATCTATACCAACTGGTCATGAACAAAAGCTGCATTCACAACAACAATGTAGTACTTCTGTCCTCACCTCTTCCAGAACAGTTAACAAGGTGCAGCAGCAGCAGCCTTCTTCTCAGGCACCCAGTTCATACATCACTAAATCCCATCAAGTAGAGCATATAAAAAGGCTACTGTCAGACAGTGGATCAATGCAAATGGCTTCTTCTTTGGCAGCAGAGTTGCAGACTAAAAGGACAAAACCAAATTCCATGAATGTCAAAGCTTATTTGAATAGAAAGGAGTCGGACCATAAAAATGAAAATGTACAGCCACATGAAAATAAACAACATGTTTTTAAAGTTCCAAACATTCCTACAAATCGGGAGCCTGTGCCAAATATTCAATTTAAAATGGGCATTTCTTCAAATGTTAATACAATTAACAATCTTAAATGTGTATAAATTCAAACAACACTCAGTGCTTTTGAATCTGTGATTTCTTTTTCCTAGCAGAACAATTTGTAAATATTTTTGACAGAAATGTTTCCCCAATTAATGTATAGCTTTATAAAGCTATTGTAATATATTAACCTATGTTTCACTGACAGATATGGCCTTGTCTTGCTTCATAACCACAGACATGAATCTACTTTCATACAGGACTTCAATAGGATTTTAGCATTGTTAACCATGTCTGGACCAATTTTATCGATGTAAAGATTCAAATTGTTATTATCCAGTTGTGCTCTCTTTTGTTGGGTAGTAATCATTGATACCCTAATTTCACCATGTTGACTTCCATGCAATTTTAATGTTTCATTGTGTTTGTGTTGTTATTTAGAAGTAGATCAATTGCAGAGTCTATTCTATCATGTGATTGTGGGAGTCAGGACAGTCTCTAAAAATATTCCACTAAAATATTAATGCAAAGAAACTTTATCATATTAGCACAACTTTATTTAGTGCTTCATATACACCTTAAACAACTGACAAATTCTATCATTTTGTTTTTCAATGGGCGAGAGACTTTCTCTCCTAAAACTTTCAGGTGTATGATAGATCCTATACTAGCGTTTGATACGAAGATATTCATTCAAATGAAAATAACATTTTCCATTGGTTTTGATAATCAGTTATCCTGAAATAGCTGTGATTTGCACTGCATCTGCTTTATCTTCAAATTAGTGCCTCTCAATATGTTTCGGTATCAAGCAACCTTCGTAGGTAATTTAGCTTGTAAGAGAAGACATTGTGCATCATTATTTTTCTTAGAGAAAACATGCACCATTATGTTTTACATTATTGATGCTTCATCATATTTCCATGATATTCTGTATTGTTTTAATATTTTCAATGACTTCTTTCTTACAATTATTAACAAGAATGAAAAATTTACTGGTTCATAAAACAAAAAAATATTTAATACTTATTTGGATTTTGATACACTTCTGTACAGAAAATTCCATGTAAATATTAACAAACTATTCAGATTTTGATACACACCTGTGTGCAGTATTAATATTCCATGTAAATTTTGTATGCATATTATTAAGATTGTTATACACTTGTGTACTCAACAAATTATAATACACTTATGAAAAAAAGATAAATAAAATCTATTTAAAAGTCTCAATAGCTTTCTTTTTATGGTGTACATTATTAAACAAATCCTCAATAGGCAAATAAATCACCAATCAAATAAGAATGCAGATTTAGTACTGTAATGTATATAATTACATTTCAATTCCATAATTTGCTATACAGTGCAAACCTGTTTTGAGATACTACTCGTGCTGCCAACAAAAATTAGTCACTTAGGTGGTCTCTTGCAACAAGTATTTGCAGGAAGGCAATTTTTCAAGGCTAAACTAAGTTTAAGAAGGTGTGTGTGATTAGGATTTTAAATGTAGCTTTTAAAAAAATTTCAGTCATATCGCTATGATGTTTGCAGTGTGGCAGTTTATAGTGATGTCTAGCACTGGGGCATCATGCTGCAGACATGTAGCATGATGTCCCACCCAATCACATTATCATGACACCAGGCCAACCAGTCCTAACAATAAATAAGCGCCAAGCGAGATGGCTGTTAGTGCCATTTTTGTGTCAATCTTGGTAATGTACGTCCGGGATTCGAACCCACGACCTCCCGCTTCCGAGGCAGATACTCTAACCACTAGGCCACCAAAGCGGTCAGTTTAAGAAGGAAATATGTCCATAATTACAGTAGATATATTTAATCCTTATTCACAGTTCTTGCCAATGTATTATAAAAATTCATAGGAACTGTGGTGGGCTCTGGTTAGTATGCAGACTAACAAAGGAAAGAGTGCAAGTTTCAATCCTACCATCAGACCAGCCTGGGTTTAGCTATAATTGTGTTTCTGTGTGCAAGGAACATTATACCAATTTCCTCAGCTCTAAATAACCTATCTGTGTTGCCATACCATAATGCACCAAACAAAAACAAAAAAATACATTAAAATCTAGAAATATCTATACTAGCAATAAAGTTATACCAATCATTTACATTTTAATTTTAAGTTCACATGAAGATGATTAGAAAAGGAATTCCAAACTACAGGTAACAATTATCATGTCCACGCTGAACCGTTTCCAGACAGGACAGGGGCATTGTGCAGTCAACCTTGTAAGATGGGGCCAGGCAACTGGCTCTTCTTGTAGTGCGGAGCTCTGCAGACCATGTCACACACTGAACAGCTGCCCACTGACAAAGTTCCCCAGTGGACTGCAGGCTCTGCACCTTGCTGACGATGGTGCTGTTAAATGGCTAGGCATGCACTGCACATGATAAATAATAAATAATAATTCCAGATATTAAAATGGAGGTGGGGTGAGAAAGGTATATCCAGTGATTACAAATGTTTTGGGGTGGTTATCGTTTCAAATACAGTGTTGTTTTACTGTAAAAGTTCATTATTTTCTTAATAAAACTGGTTGGGTGCTCCTAGGTATTTGAAACACACATTCTTTTATTCACATTCAATTTAGTTTGGGAAATTATAGCACTTACAGGTGACACTTATAAGTAAGAACATTTCAATGCTTTGCTAAATTTCAGTGGCAACCTATTAAACAACTAGTCATGTGAGCATGAGTGTTATTCTCCAAATGAACAGAATTCAAAATCATACAAGATATGTAAGCAGCCAAAACAGTGTATACCAATCATGATTTGTTTGGATGCAGCTGAAAGACATTGATGCTATCAGATTTCTGGTCACACTTACTTTTCAAGATAGTTGAAAATAATAATACAGACCTATATAGAAAATAACACATGCTGGACACAGGTTGAAACTTCCACATACAAAATCATCCTTCACAGCAGGGAAAGTCCATTCATGGGAGTTGGCCAAAATCTTTTCTACCTATGCCTTTATCTGTCTGCATACATTTACATATCTGCCTTTGCTGTTCCAACTGTATCAACTTCTAACTCTTTCTAATCTACATATCTATCTAAGGGTATAATTACATAGCTTTAATTATCAGTATATGGTATTATGGAGCCAACAGACATACAAAGAAAACAAACGTTTCAATAATTATAATTTGATTTTCTTAAAATACAGCATATTTTATCATTGTTTTACTCATCCTGGGATACTGTAATTGGGGCAAGCTCATATTTTCAAAGGGCAAGTTCAATTTTACAGTCACTTTGTCCTGGGCAAGCTGAATGTTATAAACTTTGTAAATTCCTGCTCAATTCAGTCAATCAATCAGACAATCAAGCAATAATAATAATAATAACAGTTTTATTCAAGAGGGTGACAATCAGTTGCTCTATGTTCTTTAGTTTTGTTTAGAGTAATTATACCAGACCATGGGCTGGTTAATTTTTAATATAAATATGGTTGTATGTTGATGTAAAAGGAATATATCCATGATAACTGGACTTCAAGAAGTTAAGAGAGATTTTGTGGTACCAATGAATATCAGGCTGAATGTGCCAAAAGTGTAACACTAAAAGGAATCATCCCCATGCAGCACAGCTTACAAATCAAATACATAATGCTGTGATAGAAAGGATGCAAAATCTGAGCACAAGTCAGATCTAAGCATCTAATAGTATCAAAAGAATGATAATAGTCCATATGGACACAGTATGTTCAGTAGAAAGGCTGACATAACCATTTGTACCAGCATCCAAATTTATGTGAGTATATTTTGTTGCTGATGGCAAGACAATCCCCAAGATCCAGTTTTGGCAGTTGCCCCTTACCTAACAACATTTTTTAAATAAATAGTGTTTCATTGAAATAAAACTACACTGAGTTGATAAAACATATGTACCATACAATTGTGACACCTTTATCAAACAGTAATTTTTATTATTATTCTCAAGATTGTCAGAGTAACTAATTGTCCCTCTAGTGTCAGTTAAAATGAGGAAACAAAACACCATGTTAACTATTGTTACCCATTAAGAATGCATTAATATGCAAGAGGTTCAGTGCAAAACAAATAGTATTTCAAAATGTATAACCAATGTTGAGCACTATGTACATAAAACTGAATTATACCTCATCTTTAAAAGTATTTTGAAACTGCCTGATGCAAAAGTACAGGTAAGTCAGTCACAACCCAAGCTGAGTGAGAACCCAAGCTGAGTGAAAATCCTAGCTGAGTGAGAACCCAATCTGAGTGAGAACCCAAGCTAAGACAGTGGCAAGTATTAGGTCTTATAATTGCAGGCTGAACTATTTATACTGGTAACTTACCTTAAATCCCCACAAAAGTCAGGTTCCTTTTACTTGTTTAAGGTGCTCTGGTTTGATAATCTGCAATTTACACAATATAAGCAGTTACAATCTTGAACCCAAAGAAAATGGATGGGAAAAGGTGGATTTTTAGAAAGGATCAACTTGTCAACACCCCCAGCCAAAAAAATGGGATAGATGCCACCAAAGAACTCTTCTACAGACAGCTGACTGCCAGCTTAATCCAAGATATGGGACATAAACTTGCACTAACTCAGCAATGTATCAATACTGCCATCATCTACATGCACAGATTCTACATGTTCCATTCCTTTACACGCTTTCCACATCAACAGATGGTCCAAGCTTGTATATTCCTGGCAGCCAAAACAGAGGATCAATGGAGAAAAGCTGAACATGTGATCCGAGCAGCTAATGGATGTCTGCATCAAGCAATTGATGTAAAAAATGAGGCCTACCTAAGGCAAGTCAATACCCTGGTCAGCAATGAGGAAATCTTGCTGCAGACTCTAGGTTTTGAGGTTACAGTGACTCATGCCCATACTATTCTTCTCAAGACCTGCCAGCTTATACATGCCAGTAAGGATCTAACCCAAGCATCCTACTTTCTGGCCACTAACTGCCTCCATTTGACCACCTTCTGCCTGCAGTACAAACCAAGTCTTGTAGCCTGTATTTGCATTCTTCTGGCCTGTCAATGGTCAAATTGGGACATACCAAAATCAAGTGAAGGAAAAGAATGGTACTATTATGTAGACAAAAATATTACCTTGAAAATGTTGGAAGAATGCATACAAGAATTTCTAAACATCATGGATAAATGCCCGAGCAAGCTGAAGAAAATAATGGAAAATAAGAAGGCTGCAGGAACAAAGCGCACTATCAAAGATGAATTATCAAGCGAGGCCCCACCAATGAAACGCCAGCGACTTGAAAATATCTCTCCTGCTGCAACTATGGCTGGTTCTAGTTCTGGAGGAAAGTCACATGTGAATAGGAGTCTATCTATACCAACTGGTCATGAACAAAAGCTGCATTCACAACAACAATGTAGTACTTCTGTCCTCACCTCTTCCAGAACAGTTAACAAGGTGCAGCAGCAGCAGCCTTCTTCTCAGGCACCCAGTTCATACATCACTAAATCCCATCAAGTAGAGCATATAAAAAGGCTACTGTCAGACAGTGGATCAATGCAAATGGCTTCTTCTTTGGCAGCAGAGTTGCAGACTAAAAGGACAAAACCAAATTCCATGAATGTCAAAGCTTATTTGAATAGAAAGGAGTCGGACCATAAAAATGAAAATGTACAGCCACATGAAAATAAACAACATGTTTTTAAAGTTCCAAACATTCCTACAAATCGGGAGCCTCTGCCAAATATTCAATTTAAAATGGGCATTTCTTCAAATGTTAATACAATTAACAATCTTAAATGTGTATAAATTCAAACAACACTCAGTGCTTTTGAATCTGTGATTTCTTTTTCCTAGCAGAACAATTTGTAAATATTTTTGACAGAAATGTTTCCCCAATTAATGTATAGCTTTATAAAGCTATTGTAATATATTAACCTATGTTTCACTGACAGATATGGCCTTGTCTTGCTTCATAACCACAGACATGAATCTACTTTCATACAGGACTTCAATAGGATTTTAGCATTGTTAACCATGTCTGGACCAATTTTATCGATGTAAAGATTCAAATTGTTATTATCCAGTTGTGCTCTCTTTTGTTGGGTAGTAATCATTGATACCCTAATTTCACCATGTTGACTTCCATGCAATTTTAATGTTTCATTGTGTTTGTGTTGTTATTTAGAAGTAGATCAATTGCAGAGTCTATTCTATCATGTGATTGTGGGAGTCAGGACAGTCTCTAAAAATATTCCACTAAAATATTAATGCAAAGAAACTTTATCATATTAGCACAACTTTATTTAGTGCTTCATATACACCTTAAACAACTGACAAATTCTATCATTTTGTTTTTCAATGGGCGAGAGACTTTCTCTCCTAAAACTTTCAGGTGTATGATAGATCCTATACTAGCGTTTGATACGAAGATATTCATTCAAATGAAAATAACATTTTCCATTGGTTTTGATAATCAGTTATCCTGAAATAGCTGTGATTTGCACTGCATCTGCTTTATCTTCAAATTAGTGCCTCTCAATATGTTTCGGTATCAAGCAACCTTCGTAGGTAATTTAGCTTGTAAGAGAAGACATTGTGCATCATTATTTTTCTTAGAGAAAACATGCACCATTATGTTTTACATTATTGATGCTTCATCATATTTCCATGATATTCTGTATTGTTTTAATATTTTCAATGACTTCTTTCTTACAATTATTAACAAGAATGAAAAATTTACTGGTTCATAAAACAAAAAAATATTTAATACTTATTTGGATTTTGATACACTTCTGTACAGAAAATTCCATGTAAATATTAACAAACTATTCAGATTTTGATACACACCTGTGTGCAGTATTAATATTCCATGTAAATTTTGTATGCATATTATTAAGATTGTTATACACTTGTGTACTCAACAAATTATAATACACTTCTGAAAGAAAGATAAATAAAATCTATTTAAAAGTCTCAATAGCTTTCTTTTTATGGTGTACATTATTAAACAAATCCTCAATAGGCAAATAAATCACCAATCAAATAAGAATGCAGATTTAGTACTGTAATGTATATAATTACATTTCAATTCCATAATTTGCTATACAGTGCAAACCTGTTTTGAGATACTACTCGTGCTGCCAACAAAAATTAGTCACTTAGGTGGTCTCTTGCAACAAGTATTTGCAGGAAGGCAATTTTTCAAGGCTAAACTAAGTTTAAGAAGGTGTGTGTGATTAGGATTTTAAATGTAGCTTTTAAAAAAATTTCAGTCATATCGCTATGATGTTTTGCAGTGTGGCAGTTTATAGTGATGTCTAGCACTGGGGCATCATGCTGCAGACATGTAGCATGATGTCCCACCCAATCACATTATCATGACACCAGGCCAACCAGTCCTAACAATAAATAAGCACCAAGCGAGATGGCTGTTAGTGCCATTTTTGTGCCAATCTTGGTAATGTACGTCCGGGATTCGAACCCACGACCTCCCGCTTCCGAGGCAGATACTCTAACCACTAGGCCACCAGAGCGGTCAGTTTAAGAAGGAAATATGTCCATAATTACAGTAGATATATTTAATCCTTATTCACAGTTCTTGCCAATGTATTATAAAAATTCATAGGAACTGTGGTGGGCTCTGGTTAGTATGCAGACTAACAAAGGAAAGAGTGCAAGTTTCAATCCTACCATCAGACCAGCCTGGGTTTAGCTATAATTGTGTTTCTGTGTGCAAGGAACATTATACCAATTTCCTCAGCTCTAAATAACCTATCTGTGTTGCCATACCATAATGCACCAAACAAAAACAAAAAAATACATTAAAATCTAGAAATATCTATACTAGCAATAAAGTTATACCAATCATTTACATTTTAATTTTAAGTTCACATGAAGATGATTAGAAAAGGAATTCCAAACTACAGGTAACAATTATCATGTCCACGCTGAACCGTTTCCAGACAGGACAGGGGCATTGTGCAGTCAACCTTGTAAGATGGGGCCAGGCAACTGGCTCTTCTTGTAGTGCGGAGCTCTGCAGACCATGTCACACACTGAACAGCTGCCCACTGACAAAGTTCCCCAGTGGACTGCAGGCTCTGCACCTTGCTGACGATGGTGCTGTTAAATGGCTAGGCATGCACTGCACATGATAAATAATAAATAATAATTCCAGATATTAAAATGGAGGTGGGGTGAGAAAGGTATATCCAGTGATTACAAATGTTTTGGGGTGGTTATCGTTTCAAATACAGTGTTGTTTTACTGTAAAAGTTCATTATTTTCTTAATAAAACTGGTTGGGTGCTCCTAGGTATTTGAAACACACATTCCTTTATTCACATTCAATTTAGTTTGGGAAATTATAGCACTTACAGGTGACATTTATAAGTAAGAACATTTCAATGCTTTGCTAAATTTCAGTGGCAACCTATTAAACAACTAGTCATGTGAGCATGAGTGTTATTCTCCAAATGAACAGAATTCAAAATCATACAAGATATGTAAGCAGCCAAAACAGTGTATACCAATCATGATCTGTTTGGATGCAGCTGAAAGACATTGATGCTATCAGATTTCTGGTCACACTTACTTTTCAAGATAGTTGAAAATAATCATACAGACCTATATAGAAAATAACACATGTTGGACACAGGTTGAAACTTCCACATACAAAATCATCCTTCACAGCAGGGAAAGTCCATTCATGGGAGTTGGCCAAAATCTTTTCTACTTATGCCTTTATCTGTCTGCATACATTTACATATCTGCCTTTGCTGTTCCAACTGTATCAACTTCTAACTCTTTCTAATCTACATATCTATCTAAGGGTATAATTACATAGCTTTAATTATCAGTATATGGTATTATGGAGCCAACAGAGATACAAAGAAAACAAACGTTTCAATAATTATAATTTGATTTTCTTAAAATACAGCATATTTTATCATTGTTTTACTCATCCTGGGATACTGTAATTGGGGCAAGCTCATATTTTCAAAGGGCAAGTTCAATTTTACAGTCACTTTGTCCTGGGCAAGCTGAATGTTATAAACTTTGTAAATTCCTGCTCAATTCAGTCAATCAATCAGACAATCAAGCAATAATAATAATAATAACAGTTTTATTCAAGAGGGTGACAATCAGTTGCTCTATGTTCTTTAGTTTTGTTTAGAGTAATTATACCAGACCATGTGCTGGTTAATTTTTAATATAAATATGGTTGTATGTTGATGTAAAAGGAATATATCCATGATAACTGGACTTCAAGAAGTTAAGAGAGATTTTGTGGTACCAATGAATATCAGGCTGAATGTGCCAAAAGTGTAACACTAAAAGGAATCATCCCCATGCAGCACAGCTTACAAATCAAATACATAATGCTGTGATAGAAAGGATGCAAAATCTGAGCACAAGTCAGATCTAAGCATCTAATAGTATCAAAAGAATGATAATAGTCCATATGGACACAGTATGTTCAGTAGAAAGGCTGACATAACCATTTGTACCAGCATCCAAATTTATGTGAGTATATTTTGTTGCTGATGGCAAGACAATCCCCAAGATCCAGTTTTGGCAGTTGCCCCTTACCTAACAACATTTTTTAAATAAATAGTGTTTCATTGAAATAAAACTACACTGAGTTGATAAAACATATGTACCATACAATTGTGACACCTTTATCAAACAGTAATTATTATTATTATTCTCAAGATTGTCAGAGTAACTAATTGTCCCTCTAGTGTCAGTTAAAATGAGGAAACAAAACACCATGTTAACTATTGTTACCCATTAAGAATGCATTAATATGCAAGAGGTTCAGTGCAAAACAAATAGTATTTCAAAATGTATAACCAATGTTGAGCACTATGTACATAAAACTGAATTATACCTCATCTTTAAAAGTATTTTGAAACTGCCTGATGCAAAAGTACAGGTAAGTCAGTCACAACCCAAGCTGAGTGAGAACCCAAGCTGAGTGAAAATCCTAGCTGAGTGAGAACCCAATCTGAGTGAGAACCCAAGCTAAGACAGTGGCAAGTATTAGGTCTTATAATTGCAGGCTGAACTATTTATACTGGTAACTTACCTTAAATCCCCACAAAAGTCAGGTTCCTTTTACTTGTTTAAGGTGCTCTGGTTTGATTAATCTGCAATTTACACAATATAAGCAGTTACAATCTTGAACCCAAAGAAAATGGATGGGAAAAGGTGGATTTTTAGAAAGGATCAACTTGTCAACACCCCCAGCCAAAAAAATGGGATAGATGCCACCAAAGAACTCTTCTACAGACAGCTGACTGCCAGCTTAATCCAAGATATGGGACATAAACTTGCACTAACTCAGCAATGTATCAATACTGCCATCATCTACATGCACAGATTCTACATGTTCCATTCCTTTACACGCTTTCCACATCAACAGATGGTCCAAGCTTGTATATTCCTGGCAGCCAAAACAGAGGATCAATGGAGAAAAGCTGAACATGTGATCCGAGCAGCTAATGGATGTCTGCATCAAGCAATTGATGTAAAAAATGAGGCCTACCTAAGGCAAGTCAATACCCTGGTCAGCAATGAGGAAATCTTGCTGCAGACTCTAGGTTTTGAGGTTACAGTGACTCATGCCCATACTATTCTTCTCAAGACCTGCCAGCTTATACATGCCAGTAAGGATCTAACCCAAGCATCCTACTTTCTGGCCACTAACTGCCTCCATTTGACCACCTTCTGCCTGCAGTACAAACCAAGTCTTGTAGCCTGTATTTGCATTCTTCTGGCCTGTCAATGGTCAAATTGGGACATACCAAAATCAAGTGAAGGAAAAGAATGGTACTATTATGTAGACAAAAATATTACCTTGAAAATGTTGGAAGAATGCATACAAGAATTTCTAAACATCATGGATAAATGCCCGAGCAAGCTGAAGAAAATAATGGAAAATAAGAAGGCTGCAGGAACAAAGCGCACTATCAAAGATGAATTATCAAGCGAGGCCCCACCAATGAAACGCCAGCGACTTGAAAATATCTCTCCTGCTGCAACTATGGCTGGTTCTAGTTCTGGAGGAAAGTCACATGTGAATAGGAGTCTATCTATACCAACTGGTCATGAACAAAAGCTGCATTCACAACAACAATGTAGTACTTCTGTCCTCACCTCTTCCAGAACAGTTAACAAGGTGCAGCAGCAGCAGCCTTCTTCTCAGGCACCCAGTTCATACATCACTAAATCCCATCAAGTAGAGCATATAAAAAGGCTACTGTCAGACAGTGGATCAATGCAAATGGCTTCTTCTTTGGCAGCAGAGTTGCAGACTAAAAGGACAAAACCAAATTCCATGAATGTCAAAGCTTATTTGAATAGAAAGGAGTCGGACCATAAAAATGAAAATGTACAGCCACATGAAAATAAACAACATGTTTTTAAAGTTCCAAACATTCCTACAAATCGGGAGCCTGTGCCAAATATTCAATTTAAAATGGGCATTTCTTCAAATGTTAATACAATTAACAATCTTAAATGTGTATAAATTCAAACAACACTCAGTGCTTTTGAATCTGTGATTTCTTTTTCCTAGCAGAACAATTTGTAAATATTTTTGACAGAAATGTTTCCCCAATTAATGTATAGCTTTATAAAGCTATTGTAATATATTAACCTATGTTTCACTGACAGATATGGCCTTGTCTTGCTTCATAACCACAGACATGAATCTACTTTCATACAGGACTTCAATAGGATTTTAGCATTGTTAACCATGTCTGGACCAATTTTATCGATGTAAAGATTCAAATTGTTATTATCCAGTTGTGCTCTCTTTTGTTGGGTAGTAATCATTGATACCCTAATTTCACCATGTTGACTTCCATGCAATTTTAATGTTTCATTGTGTTTGTGTTGTTATTTAGAAGTAGATCAATTGCAGAGTCTATTCTATCATGTGATTGTGGGAGTCAGGACAGTCTCTAAAAATATTCCACTAAAATATTAATGCAAAGAAACTTTATCATATTAGCACAACTTTATTTAGTGCTTCATATACACCTTAAACAACTGACAAATTCTATCATTTTGTTTTTCAATGGGCGAGAGACTTTCTCTCCTAAAACTTTCAGGTGTATGATAGATCCTATACTAGCGTTTGATACGAAGATATTCATTCAAATGAAAATAACATTTTCCATTGGTTTTGATAATCAGTTATCCTGAAATAGCTGTGATTTGCACTGCATCTGCTTTATCTTCAAATTAGTGCCTCTCAATATGTTTCGGTATCAAGCAACCTTCGTAGGTAATTTAGCTTGTAAGAGAAGACATTGTGCATCATTATTTTTCTTAGAGAAAACATGCACCATTATGTTTTACATTATTGATGCTTCATCATATTTCCATGATATTCTGTATTGTTTTAATATTTTCAATGACTTCTTTCTTACAATTATTAACAAGAATGAAAAATTTACTGGTTCATAAAACAAAAAAATATTTAATACTTATTTGGATTTTGATACACTTCTGTACAGAAAATTCCATGTAAATATTAACAAACTATTCAGATTTTGATACACACCTGTGTGCAGTATTAATATTCCATGTAAATTTTGTATGCATATTATTAAGATTGTTATACACTTGTGTACTCAACAAATTATAATACACTTCTGAAAGAAAGATAAATAAAATCTATTTAAAAGTCTCAATAGCTTTCTTTTTATGGTGTACATTATTAAACAAATCCTCAATAGGCAAATAAATCACCAATCAAATAAGAATGCAGATTTAGTACTGTAATGTATATAATTACATTTCAATTCCATAATTTGCTATACAGTGCAAACCTGTTTTGAGATACTACTCGTGCTGCCAACAAAAATTAGTCACTTAGGTGGTCTCTTGCAACAAGTATTTGCAGGAAGGCAATTTTTCAAGGCTAAACTAAGTTTAAGAAGGTGTGTGTGATTAGGATTTTAAATGTAGCTTTTAAAAAAATTTCAGTCATATCGCTATGATGTTTTGCAGTGTGGCAGTTTATAGAGATGTCTAGCACTGGGGCATCATGCTGCAGACATGTAGCATGATGTCCCACCCAATCACATTATCATGACACCAGGCCAACCAGTCCTAACAATAAATAAGCGCCAAGCGAGATGGCTGTTAGTGCCATTTTTGTGTCAATCTTGGTAATGTACGTCCGGGATTCGAACCCACGACCTCCCGCTTCCGAGGCAGATACTCTAACCACTAGGCCACCAGAGCGGTCAGTTTAAGAAGGAAATATGTCCATAATTACAGTAGATATATTTAATCCTTATTCACAGTTCTTGCCAATGTATTATAAAAATTCATAGGAACTGTGGTGGGCTCTGGTTAGTATGCAGACTAACAAAGGAAAGAGTGCAAGTTTCAATCCTACCATCAGACCAGCCTGGGTTTAGCTATAATTGTGTTTCTGTGTGCAAGGAACATTATACCAATTTCCTCAGCTCTAAATAACCTATCTGTGTTGCCATACCATAATGCACCAAACAAAAACAAAAAAATACATTAAAATCTAGAAATATCTATACTAGCAATAAAGTTATACCAATCATTTACATTTTAATTTTAAGTTCACATGAAGATGATTAGAAAAGGAATTCCAAACTACAGGTAACAATTATCATGTCCACGCTGAACCGTTTCCAGACAGGACAGGGGCATTGTGCAGTCAACCTTGTAAGATGGGGCCAGGCAACTGGCTCTTCTTGTAGTGCGGAGCTCTGCAGACCATGTCACACACTGAACAGCTGCCCACTGACAAAGTTCCCCAGTGGACTGCAGGCTCTGCACCTTGCTGACGATGGTGCTGTTAAATGGCTAGGCATGCACTGCACATGATAAATAATAAATAATAATTCCAGATATTAAAATGGAGGTGGGGTGAGAAAGGTATATCCAGTGATTACAAATGTTTTGGGGTGGTTATCGTTTCAAATACAGTGTTGTTTTACTGTAAAAGTTCATTATTTTCTTAATAAAACTGGTTGGGTGCTCCTAGGTATTTGAAACACACATTCCTTTATTCACATTCAATTTAGTTTGGGAAATTATAGCACTTACAGGTGACACTTATAAGTAAGAACATTTCAATGCTTTGCTAAATTTCAGTGGCAACCTATTAAACAACTAGTCATGTGAGCATGAGTGTTATTCTCCAAATGAACAGAATTCAAAATCATACAAGATATGTAAGCAGCCAAAACAGTGTATATCAATCATGATCTGTTTGGATGCAGCTGAAAGACATTGATGCTATCAGATTTCTGGTCACACTTACTTTTCAAGATAGTTGAAAATAATCATACAGACCTATATAGAAAATAACAGATGTTGGACACAGGTTGAAACTTCCACATACAAAATCATCCTTCACAGCAGGGAAAGTCCATTCATGGGAGTTGGCCAAAATCTTTTCTACCTATGCCTTTATCTGTCTGCATACATTTACATATCTGCCTTTGCTGTTCCAACTGTATCAACTTCTAACTCTTTCTAATCTACATATCTATCTAAGGGTATAATTACATAGCTTTAATTATCAGTATATGGTATTATGGAGCCAACAGAGATACAAAGAAAACAAACGTTTCAATAATTATAATTTGATTTTCTTAAAATACAGCATATTTTATCATTGTTTTACTCATCCTGGGATACTGTAATTGGGGCAAGCTCATATTTTCAAAGGGCAAGTTCAATTTTACAGTCACTTTGTCCTGGGCAAGCTGAATGTTATAAACTTTGTAAATTCCTGCTCAATTCAGTCAATCAATCAGACAATCAAGCAATAATAATAATAATAACAGTTTTATTCAAGAGGGTGAAATTCAGTTGCTCTATGTTCTTTAGTTTTGTTTAGAGTAATTATACCAGACCATGTGCTGGTTAATTTTTAATATAAATATGGTTGTATGTTGATGTAAAAGGAATATATCCATGATAACTGGACTTCAAGAAGTTATGAGAGATTTTGTGGTACCAATGAATATCAGGCTGAATGTGCCAAAAGTGTAACACTAAAAGGAATCATCCCCATGCAGCACAGCTTACAAATCAAATACATAATGCTGTGATAGAAAGGATGCAAAATCTGAGCACAAGTCAGATCTAAGCATCTAATAGTATCAAAAGAATGATAATAGTCCATATGGACACAGTATGTTCAGTAGAAAGGCTGACATAACCATTTGTACCAGCATCCAAATTTATGTGAGTATATTTTGTTGCTGATGGCAAGACAATCCCCAAGATCCAGTTTTGGCAGTTGCCCCTTACCTAACAACATTTTTTAAATAAATAGTGTTTCATTGAAATAAAACTACACTGAGTTGATAAAACATATGTACCATACAATTGTGACACCTTTATCAAACAGTAATTATTATTATTATTCTCAAGATTGTCAGAGTAACTAATTGTCCCTCTAGTGTCAGTTAAAATGAGGAAACAAAACACCATGTTAACTATTGTTACCCATTAAGAATGCATTAATATGCAAGAGGTTCAGTGCAAAACAAATAGTATTTCAAAATGTATAACCAATGTTGAGCACTATGTACATAAAACTGAATTATACCTCATCTTTAAAAGTATTTTGAAACTGCCTGATGCAAAAGTACAGGTAAGTCAGTCACAACCCAAGCTGAGTGAGAACCCAAGCTGAGTGAAAATCCTAGCTGAGTGAGAACCCAATCTGAGTGAGAACCCAAGCTAAGACAGTGGCAAGTATTAGGTCTTATAATTGCAGGCTGAACTATTTATACTGGTAACTTACCTTAAATCCCCACAAAAGTCAGGTTCCTTTTACTTGTTTAAGGTGCTCTGGTTTGATTAATCTGCAATTTACACAATATAAGCAGTTACAATCTTGAACCCAAAGAAAATGGATGGGAAAAGGTGGATTTTTAGAAAGGATCAACTTGTCAACACCCCCAGCCAAAAAAATGGGATAGATGCCACCAAAGAACTCTTCTACAGACAGCTGACTGCCAGCTTAATCCAAGATATGGGACATAAACTTGCACTAACTCAGCAATGTATCAATACTGCCATCATCTACATGCACAGATTCTACATGTTCCATTCCTTTACACGCTTTCCACATCAACAGATGGTCCAAGCTTGTATATTCCTGGCAGCCAAAACAGAGGATCAATGGAGAAAAGCTGAACATGTGATCCGAGCAGCTAATGGATGTCTGCATCAAGCAATTGATGTAAAAAATGAGGCCTACCTAAGGCAAGTCAATACCCTGGTCAGCAATGAGGAAATCTTGCTGCAGACTCTAGGTTTTGAGGTTACAGTGACTCATGCCCATACTATTCTTCTCAAGACCTGCCAGCTTATACATGCCAGTAAGGATCTAACCCAAGCATCCTACTTTCTGGCCACTAACTGCCTCCATTTGACCACCTTCTGCCTGCAGTACAAACCAAGTCTTGTAGCCTGTATTTGCATTCTTCTGGCCTGTCAATGGTCAAATTGGGACATACCAAAATCAAGTGAAGGAAAAGAATGGTACTATTATGTAGACAAAAATATTACCTTGAAAATGTTGGAAGAATGCATACAAGAATTTCTAAACATCATGGATAAATGCCCGAGCAAGCTGAAGAAAATAATGGAAAATAAGAAGGCTGCAGGAACAAAGCGCACTATCAAAGATGAATTATCAAGCGAGGCCCCACCAATGAAACGCCAGCGACTTGAAAATATCTCTCCTGCTGCAACTATGGCTGGTTCTAGTTCTGGAGGAAAGTCACATGTGAATAGGAGTCTATCTATACCAACTGGTCATGAACAAAAGCTGCATTCACAACAACAATGTAGTACTTCTGTCCTCACCTCTTCCAGAACAGTTAACAAGGTGCAGCAGCAGCAGCCTTCTTCTCAGGCACCCAGTTCATACATCACTAAATCCCATCAAGTAGAGCATATAAAAAGGCTACTGTCAGACAGTGGATCAATGCAAATGGCTTCTTCTTTGGCAGCAGAGTTGCAGACTAAAAGGACAAAACCAAATTCCATGAATGTCAAAGCTTATTTGAATAGAAAGGAGTCGGACCATAAAAATGAAAATGTACAGCCACATGAAAATAAACAACATGTTTTTAAAGTTCCAAACATTCCTACAAATCGGGAGCCTGTGCCAAATATTCAATTTAAAATGGGCATTTCTTCAAATGTTAATACAATTAACAATCTTAAATGTGTATAAATTCAAACAACACTCAGTGCTTTTGAATCTGTGATTTCTTTTTCCTAGCAGAACAATTTGTAAATATTTTTGACAGAAATGTTTCCCCAATTAATGTATAGCTTTATAAAGCTATTGTAATATATTAACCTATGTTTCACTGACAGATATGGCCTTGTCTTGCTTCATAACCACAGACATGAATCTACTTTCATACAGGACTTCAATAGGATTTTAGCATTGTTAACCATGTCTGGACCAATTTTATCGATGTAAAGATTCAAATTGTTATTATCCAGTTGTGCTCTCTTTTGTTGGGTAGTAATCATTGATACCCTAATTTCACCATGTTGACTTCCATGCAATTTTAATGTTTCATTGTGTTTGTGTTGTTATTTAGATGTAGATCAATTGCAGAGTCTATTCTATCATATGATTGTGGGAGTCAGGACAGTCTCTAAAAATATTCCACTAAAATATTAATGCAAACAAACTTTATCATATTAGCACAACTTTATTTAGTGCTTCATACACACCTTAAACAACTGACAAATTCTATCATTTTGTTTTTCAATGGGCGAGAGACTTTCTCTCCTAAAACTTTCAGGTGTATGATAGATCCTATACTAGCGTTTGATACGAAGATATTCATTCAAATGAAAATAACATTTTCCATTGGTTTTGATAATCAGTTATCCTGAAATAGCTGTGATTTGCACTGCATCTGCTTTATCTTCAAATTAGTGCCTCTCAATATGTTTCGGTATCAAGCAACCTTCGTAGGTAATTTAGCTTGTAAGAGAAGACATTGTGCATCATTATTTTTCTTAGAGAAAACATGCACCATTATGTTTTACATTATTGATGCTTCATCATATTTCCATGATATTCTGTATTGTTTTAATATTTTCAATGACTTCTTTCTTACAATTATTAACAAGAATGAAAAATTTACTGGTTCATAAAACAAAAAAATATTTAATACTTATTTGGATTTTGATACACTTCTGTACAGAAAATTCCATGTAAATATTAACAAACTATTCAGATTTTGATACACACCTGTGTGCAGTATTAATATTCCATGTAAATTTTGTATGCATATTATTAAGATTGTTATACACTTGTGTACTCAACAAATTATAATACACTTCTGAAAGAAAGATAAATAAAATCTATTTAAAAGTCTCAATAGCTTTCTTTTTATGGTGTACATTATTAAACAAATCCTCAATAGGCAAATAAATCACCAATCAAATAAGAATGCAGATTTAGTACTGTAATGTATATAATTACATTTCAATTCCATAATTTGCTATACAGTGCAAACCTGTTTTGAGATACTACTCGTGCTGCCAACAAAAATTAGTCACTTAGGTGGTCTCTTGCAACAAGTATTTGCAGGAAGGCAATTTTTCAAGGCTAAACTAAGTTTAAGAAGGTGTGTGTGATTAGGATTTTAAATGTAGCTTTTAAAAAAATTTCAGTCATATCGCTATGATGTTTTGCAGTGTGGCAGTTTATAGTGATGTCTAGCACTGGGGCATCATGCTGCAGACATGTAGCATGATGTCCCACCCAATCACATTATCATGACACCAGGCCAACCAGTCCTAACAATAAATAAGCGCCAAGCGAGATGGCTGTTAGTGCCATTTTTGTGCCAATCTTGGTAATGTACGTCCGGGATTCGAACCCACGACCTCCCGCTTCCGAGGCAGATACTCTAACCACTAGGCCACCAGAGCGGTCAGTTTAAGAAGGAAATATGTCCATAATTACAGTAGATATATTTAATCCTTATTCACAGTTCTTGCCAATGTATTATAAAAATTCATAGGAACTGTGGTGGGCTCTGGTTAGTATGCAGACTAACAAAGGAAAGAGTGCAAGTTTCAATCCTACCATCAGACCAGCCTGGGTTTAGCTATAATTGTGTTTCTGTGTGCAAGGAACATTATACCAATTTCCTCAGCTCTAAATAACCTATCTGTGTTGCCATACCATAATGCACCAAACAAAAACAAAAAAATACATTAAAATCTAGAAATATCTATACTAGCAATAAAGTTATACCAATCATTTACATTTTAATTTTAAGTTCACATGAAGATGATTAGAAAAGGAATTCCAAACTACAGGTAACAATTATCATGTCCACGCTGAACCGTTTCCAGACAGGACAGGGGCATTGTGCAGTCAACCTTGTAAGATGGGGCCAGGCAACTGGCTCTTCTTGTAGTGCGGAGCTCTGCAGACCATGTCACACACTGAACAGCTGCCCACTGACAAAGATCCCCAGTGGACTGCAGGCTCTGCACCTTGCTGACGATGGTGCTGTTAAATGGCTAGGCATGCACTGCACATGATAAATAATAAATAATAATTCCAGATATTAAAATGGAGGTGGGGTGAGAAAGGTATATCCAGTGATTACAAATGTTTTGGGGTGGTTATCGTTTCAAATACAGTGTTGTTTTACTGTAAAAGTTCATTATTTTCTTAATAAAACTGGTTGGGTGCTCCTAGGTATTTGAAACACACATTCTTTTATTCACATTCAATTTAGTTTGGGAAATTATAGCACTTACAGGTGACACTTATAAGTAAGAACATTTCAATGCCTTGCTAAATTTCAGTGGCAACCTATTAAACAACTAGTCATGTGAGCATGAGTGTTATTCTCCAAATGAACAGAATTCAAAATCATACAAGATATGTAAGCAGCCAAAACAGTGTATACCAATCATGATCTGTTTGGATGCAGCTGAAAGACATTGATGCTATCAGATTTCTGGTCACACTTACTTTTCAAGATAGTTGAAAATAATCATACAGACCTATATAGAAAATAACACATGTTGGACACAGGTTGAAACTTCCACATACAAAATCATCCTTCACAGCAGGGAAAGTCCATTCATGGGAGTTGGCCAAAATCTTTTGTACCTATGCCTTTATCTGTCTGCATACATTTACATATCTGCCTTTGCTGTTCCAACTGTATCAACTTCTAACTCTTTCTAATCTACATATCTATCTAAGGGTATAATTACATAGCTTTAATTATCAGTATATGGTATTATGGAGCCAACAGAGATACAAAGAAAACAAACGTTTCAATAATTATAATTTGATTTTCTTAAAATACAGCATATTTTATCATTGTTTTACTCATCCTGGGATACTGTAATTGGGGCAAGCTCATATTTTCAAAGGGCAAGTTCAATTTTACAGTCACTTTGTCCTGGGCAAGCTGAATGTTATAAACTTTGTAAATTCCTGCTCAATTCAGTCAATCAATCAGACAATCAAGCAATAATAATAATAATAACAGTTTTATTCAAGAGGGTGACAATCAGTTGCTCTATGTTCTTTAGTTTTGTTTAGAGTAATTATACCAGACCATGTGCTGGTTAATTTTTAATATAAATATGGTTGTATGTTGATGTAAAAGGAATATATCCATGATAACTGGACTTCAAGAAGTTAAGAGAGATTTTGTGGTACCAATGAATATCAGGCTGAATGTGCCAAAAGTGTAACACTAAAAGGAATCATCCCCATGCAGCACAGCTTACAAATCAAATACATAATGCTGTGATAGAAAGGATGCAAAATCTGAGCACAAGTCAGATCTAAGCATCTAATAGTATCAAAAGAATGATAATAGTCCATATGGACACAGTATGTTCAGTAGAAAGGCTGACATAACCATTTGTACCAGCATCCAAATTTATGTGAGTATATTTTGTTGCTGATGGCAAGACAATCCCCAAGATCCAGTTTTGGCAGTTGCCCCTTACCTAACAACATTTTTTAAATAAATAGTGTTTCATTGAAATAAAACTACACTGAGTTGATAAAACATATGTACCATACAATTGTGACACCTTTATCAAACAGTAATTATTATTATTATTCTCAAGATTGTCAGAGTAACTAATTGTCCCTCTAGTGTCAGTTAAAATGAGGAAACAAAACACCATGTTAACTATTGTTACCCATTAAGAATGCATTAATATGCAAGAGGTTCAGTGCAAAACAAATAGTATTTCAAAATGTATAACCAATGTTGAGCACTATGTACATAAAACTGAATTATACCTCATCTTTAAAAGTATTTTGAAACTGCCTGATGCAAAAGTACAGGTAAGTCAGTCACAACCCAAGCTGAGTGAGAACCCAAGCTGAGTGAAAATCCTAGCTGAGTGAGAACCCAATCTGAGTGAGAACCCAAGCTAAGACAGTGGCAAGTATTAGGTCTTATAATTGCAGGCTGAACTATTTATACTGGTAACTTACCTTAAATCCCCACAAAAGTCAGGTTCCTTTTACTTGTTTAAGGTGCTCTGGTTTGATTAATCTGCAATTTACACAATATAAGCAGTTACAATCTTGAACCCAAAGAAAATGGATGGGAAAAGGTGGATTTTTAGAAAGGATCAACTTGTCAACACCCCCAGCCAAAAAAATGGGATAGATGCCACCAAAGAACTCTTCTACAGACAGCTGACTGCCAGCTTAATCCAAGATATGGGACATAAACTTGCACTAACTCAGCAATGTATCAATACTGCCATCATCTACATGCACAGATTCTACATGTTCCATTCCTTTACACGCTTTCCACATCAACAGATGGTCCAAGCTTGTATATTCCTGGCAGCCAAAACAGAGGATCAATGGAGAAAAGCTGAACATGTGATCCGAGCAGCTAATGGATGTCTGCATCAAGCAATTGATGTAAAAAATGAGGCCTACCTAAGGCAAGTCAATACCCTGGTCAGCAATGAGGAAATCTTGCTGCAGACTCTAGGTTTTGAGGTTACAGTGACTCATGCCCATACTATTCTTCTCAAGACCTGCCAGCTTATACATGCCAGTAAGGATCTAACCCAAGCATCCTACTTTCTGGCCACTAACTGCCTCCATTTGACCACCTTCTGCCTGCAGTACAAACCAAGTCTTGTAGCCTGTATTTGCATTCTTCTGGCCTGTCAATGGTCAAATTGGGACATACCAAAATCAAGTGAAGGAAAAGAATGGTACTATTATGTAGACAAAAATATTACCTTGAAAATGTTGGAAGAATGCATACAAGAATTTCTAAACATCATGGATAAATGCCCGAGCAAGCTGAAGAAAATAATGGAAAATAAGAAGGCTGCAGGAACAAAGCGCACTATCAAAGATGAATTATCAAGCGAGGCCCCACCAATGAAACGCCAGCGACTTGAAAATATCTCTCCTGCTGCAACTATGGCTGGTTCTAGTTCTGGAGGAAAGTCACATGTGAATAGGAGTCTATCTATACCAACTGGTCATGAACAAAAGCTGCATTCACAACAACAATGTAGTACTTCTGTCCTCACCTCTTCCAGAACAGTTAACAAGGTGCAGCAGCAGCAGCCTTCTTCTCAGGCACCCAGTTCATACATCACTAAATCCCATCAAGTAGAGCATATAAAAAGGCTACTGTCAGACAGTGGATCAATGCAAATGGCTTCTTCTTTGGCAGCAGAGTTGCAGACTAAAAGGACAAAACCAAATTCCATGAATGTCAAAGCTTATTTGAATAGAAAGGAGTCGGACCATAAAAATGAAAATGTACAGCCACATGAAAATAAACAACATGTTTTTAAAGTTCCAAACATTCCTACAAATCGGGAGCCTGTGCCAAATATTCAATTTAAAATGGGCATTTCTTCAAATGTTAATACAATTAACAATCTTAAATGTGTATAAATTCAAACAACACTCAGTGCTTTTGAATCTGTGATTTCTTTTTCCTAGCAGAACAATTTGTAAATATTTTTGACAGAAATGTTTCCCCAATTAATGTATAGCTTTATAAAGCTATTGTAATATATTAACCTATGTTTCACTGACAGATATGGCCTTGTCTTGCTTCATAACCACAGACATGAATCTACTTTCATACAGGACTTCAATAGGATTTTAGCATTGTTAACCATGTCTGGACCAATTTTATCGATGTAAAGATTCAAATTGTTATTATCCAGTTGTGCTCTCTTTTGTTGGGTAGTAATCATTGATACCCTAATTTCACCATGTTGACTTCCATGCAATTTTAATGTTTCATTGTGTTTGTGTTGTTATTTAGAAGTAGATCAATTGCAGAGTCTATTCTATCATGTGATTGTGGGAGTCAGGACAGTCTCTAAAAATATTCCACTAAAATATTAATGCAAAGAAACTTTATCATATTAGCACAACTTTATTTAGTGCTTCATATACACCTTAAACAACTGACAAATTCTATCATTTTGTTTTTCAATGGGCGAGAGACTTTCTCTCCTAAAACTTTCAGGTGTATGATAGATCCTATACTAGCGTTTGATACGAAGATATTCATTCAAATGAAAATAACATTTTCCATTGGTTTTGATAATCAGTTATCCTGAAATAGCTGTGATTTGCACTGCATCTGCTTTATCTTCAAATTAGTGCCTCTCAATATGTTTCGGTATCAAGCAACCTTCGTAGGTAATTTAGCTTGTAAGAGAAGACATTGTGCATCATTATTTTTCTTAGAGAAAACATGCACCATTATGTTTTACATTATTGATGCTTCATCATATTTCCATGATATTCTGTATTGTTTTAATATTTTCAATGACTTCTTTCTTACAATTATTAACAAGAATGAAAAATTTACTGGTTCATAAAACAAAAAAAATATTTAATACTTATTTGGATTTTGATACACTTCTGTACAGAAAATTCCATGTAAATATTAACAAACTATTCAGATTTTGATACACACCTGTGTGCAGTATTAATATTCCATGTAAATTTTGTATGCATATTATTAAGATTGTTATACACTTGTGTACTCAACAAATTATAATACACTTCTGAAAGAAAGATAAATAAAATCTATTTAAAAGTCTCAATAGCTTTCTTTTTATGGTGTACATTATTAAACAAATCCTCAATAGGCAAATAAATCACCAATCAAATAAGAATGCAGATTTAGTACTGTAATGTATATAATTACATTTCAATTCCATAATTTGCTATACAGTGCAAACCTGTTTTGAGATACTACTCGTGCTGCCAACAAAAATTAGTCACTTAGGTGGTCTCTTGCAACAAGTATTTGCAGGAAGGCAATTTTTCAAGGCTAAACTAAGTTTAAGAAGGTGTGTGTGATTAGGATTTTAAATGTAGCTTTTAAAAAAATTTCAGTCATATCGCTATGATGTTTGCAGTGTGGCAGTTTATAGTGATGTCTAGCACTGGGGCATCATGCTGCAGACATGTAGCATGATGTCCCACCCAATCACATTATCATGACACCAGGCCAACCAGTCCTAACAATAAATAAGCGCCAAGCGAGATGGCTGTTAGTGCCATTTTTGTGTCAATCTTGGTAATGTACGTCCGGGATTCGAACCCACGACCTCCCGCTTCCGAGGCAGATACTCTAACCACTAGGCCACCAGAGCGGTCAGTTTAAGAAGGAAATATGTCCATAATTACAGTAGATATATTTAATCCTTATTCACAGTTCTTGCCAATGTATTATAAAAATTCATAGGAACTGTGGTGGGCTCTGGTTAGTATGCAGACTAACAAAGGAAAGAGTGCAAGTTTCAATCCTACCATCAGACCAGCCTGGGTTTAGCTATAATTGTGTTTCTGTGTGCAAGGAACATTATACCAATTTCCTCAGCTCTAAATAACCTATCTGTGTTGCCATACCATAATGCACCAAACAAAAACAAAAAAATACATTAAAATCTAGAAATATCTATACTAGCAATAAAGTTATACCAATCATTTACATTTTAATTTTAAGTTCACATGAAGATGATTAGAAAAGGAATTCCAAACTACAGGTAACAATTATCATGTCCACGCTGAACCGTTTCCAGACAGGACAGGGGCATTGTGCAGTCAACCTTGTAAGATGGGGCCAGGCAACTGGCTCTTCTTGTAGTGCGGAGCTCTGCAGACCATGTCACACACTGAACAGCTGCCCACTGACAAAGTTCCCCAGTGGACTGCAGGCTCTGCACCTTGCTGACGATGGTGCTGTTAAATGGCTAGGCATGCACTGCACATGATAAATAATAAATAATAATTCCAGATATTAAAATGGAGGTGGGGTGAGAAAGGTATATCCAGTGATTACAAATGTTTTGGGGTGGTTATCGTTTCAAATACAGTGTTGTTTTACTGTAAAAGTTCATTATTTTCTTAATAAAACTGGTTGGGTGCTCCTAGGTATTTGAAACACACATTCTTTTATTCACATTCAATTTAGTTTGGGAAATTATAGCACTTACAGGTGACACTTATAAGTAAGAACATTTCAATGCCTTGCTAAATTTCAGTGGCAACCTATTAAACAACTAGTCATGTGAGCATGAGTGTTATTCTCCAAATGAACAGAATTCAAAATCATACAAGATATGTAAGCAGCCAAAACAGTGTATACCAATCATGATCTGTTTGGATGCAGCTGAAAGACATTGATGCTATCAGATTTCTGGTCACACTTACTTTTCAAGATAGTTGAAAATAATCATACAGACCTATATAGAAAATAACACATGTTGGACACAGGTTGAAACTTCCACATACAAAATCATCCTTCACAGCAGGGAAAGTCCATTCATGGGAGTTGGCCAAAATCTTTTCTACCTATGCCTTTATCTGTCTGCATACATTTACATATCTGCCTTTGCTGTTCCAACTGTATCAACTTCTAACTCTTTCTAATCTACATATCTATCTAAGGGTATAATTACATAGCTTTAATTATCAGTATATGGTATTATGGAGCCAACAGAGATACAAAGAAAACAAACGTTTCAATAATTATAATTTGATTTTCTTAAAATACAGCATATTTTATCATTGTTTTACTCATCCTGGGATACTGTAATTGGGGCAAGCTCATATTTTCAAAGGGCAAGTTCAATTTTACAGTCACTTTGTCCTGGGCAAGCTGAATGTTATAAACTTTGTAAATTCCTGCTCAATTCAGTCAATCAATCAGACAATCAAGCAATAATAATAATAATAACAGTTTTATTCAAGAGGGTGACAATCAGTTGCTCTATGTTCTTTAGTTTTGTTTAGAGTAATTATACCAGACCATGGGCTGGTTAATTTTTAATATAAATATGGTTGTATGTTGATGTAAAAGGAATATATCCATGATAACTGGACTTCAAGAAGTTAAGAGAGATTTTGTGGTACCAATGAATATCAGGCTGAATGTGCCAAAAGTGTAACACTAAAAGGAATCATCCCCATGCAGCACAGCTTACAAATCAAATACATAATGCTGTGATAGAAAGGATGCAAAATCTGAGCACAAGTCAGATCTAAGCATCTAATAGTATCAAAAGAATGATAATAGTCCATATGGACACAGTATGTTCAGTAGAAAGGCTGACATAACCATTTGTACCAGCATCCAAATTTATGTGAGTATATTTTGTTGCTGATGGCAAGACAATCCCCAAGATCCAGTTTTGGCAGTTGCCCCTTACCTAACAACATTTTTTAAATAAATAGTGTTTCATTGAAATAAAACTACACTGAGTTGATAAAACATATGTACCATACAATTGTGACACCTTCATCAAACAGCAATTATTATTATTATTCTCAAGATTGTCAGAGTAACTAATTGTCCCTCTAGTGTCAGTTAAAATGAGGAAACAAAACACCATGTTAACTATTGTTACCCATTAAGAATGCATTAATATGCAAGAGGTTCAGTGCAAAACAAATAGTATTTCAAAATGTATAACCAATGTTGAGCACTATGTACATAAAACTGAATTATACCTCATCTTTAATAGTATTTTGAAACTGCCTGATGCAAAAGTACAGGTAAGTCAGTCACAACCCAAGCTGAGTGAGAACCCAAGCTGAGTGAAAATCCTAGCTGAGTGAGAACCCAATCTGAGTGAGAACCCAAGCTAAGACAGTGGCAAGTATTAGGTCTTATAATTGCAGGCTGAACTATTTATACTGGTAACTTACCTTAAATCCCCACAAAAGTCAGGTTCCTTTTACTTGTTTAAGGTGCTCTGGTTTGATAATCTGCAATTTACACAATATAAGCAGTTACAATCTTGAACCCAAAGAAAATGGATGGGAAAAGGTGGATTTTTAGAAAGGATCAACTTGTCAACACCCCCAGCCAAAAAAATGGGATAGATGCCACCAAAGAACTCTTCTACAGACAGCTGACTGCCAGCTTAATCCAAGATATGGGACATAAACTTGCACTAACTCAGCAATGTATCAATACTGCCATCATCTACATGCACAGATTCTACATGTTCCATTCCTTTACACGCTTTCCACATCAACAGATGGTCCAAGCTTGTATATTCCTGGCAGCCAAAACAGAGGATCAATGGAGAAAAGCTGAACATGTGATCCGAGCAGCTAATGGATGTCTGCATCAAGCAATTGATGTAAAAAATGAGGCCTACCTAAGGCAAGTCAATACCCTGGTCAGCAATGAGGAAATCTTGCTGCAGACTCTAGGTTTTGAGGTTACAGTGACTCATGCCCATACTATTCTTCTCAAGACCTGCCAGCTTATACATGCCAGTAAGGATCTAACCCAAGCATCCTACTTTCTGGCCACTAACTGCCTCCATTTGACCACCTTCTGCCTGCAGTACAAACCAAGTCTTGTAGCCTGTATTTGCATTCTTCTGGCCTGTCAATGGTCAAATTGGGACATACCAAAATCAAGTGAAGGAAAAGAATGGTACTATTATGTAGACAAAAATATTACCTTGAAAATGTTGGAAGAATGCATACAAGAATTTCTAAACATCATGGATAAATGCCCGAGCAAGCTGAAGAAAATAATGGAAAATAAGAAGGCTGCAGGAACAAAGCGCACTATCAAAGATGAATTATCAAGCGAGGCCCCTCCAATGAAACGCCAGCGACTTGAAAATATCTCTCCTGCTGCAACTATGGCTGGTTCTAGTTCTGGAGGAAAGTCACATGTGAATAGGAGTCTATCTATACCAACTGGTCATGAACAAAAGCTGCATTCACAACAACAATGTAGTACTTCTGTCCTCACCTCTTCCAGAACAGTTAACAAGGTGCAGCAGCAGCAGCCTTCTTCTCAGGCACCCAGTTCATACATCACTAAATCCCATCAAGTAGAGCATATAAAAAGGCTACTGTCAGACAGTGGATCAATGCAAATGGCTTCTTCTTTGGCAGCAGAGTTGCAGACTAAAAGGACAAAACCAAATTCCATGAATGTCAAAGCTTATTTGAATAGAAAGGAGTCGGACCATAAAAATGAAAATGTACAGCCACATGAAAATAAACAACATGTTTTTAAAGTTCCAAACATTCCTACAAATCGGGAGCCTGTGCCAAATATTCAATTTAAAATGGGCATTTCTTCAAATGTTAATACAATTAACAATCTTAAATGTGTATAAATTCAAACAACACTCAGTGCTTTTGAATCTGTGATTTCTTTTTCCTAGCAGAACAATTTGTAAATATTTTTGACAGAAATGTTTCCCCAATTAATGTATAGCTTTATAAAGCTATTGTAATATATTAACCTATGTTTCACTGACAGATATGGCCTTGTCTTGCTTCATAACCACAGACATGAATCTACTTTCATACAGGACTTCAATAGGATTTTAGCATTGTTAACCATGTCTGGACCAATTTTATCGATGTAAAGATTCAAATTGTTATTATCCAGTTGTGCTCTCTTTTGTTGGGTAGTAATCATTGATACCCTAATTTCACCATGTTGACTTCCATGCAATTTTAATGTTTCATTGTGTTTGTGTTGTTATTTAGAAGTAGATCAATTGCAGAGTCTATTCTATCATGTGATTGTGGGAGTCAGGACAGTCTCTAAAAATATTCCACTAAAATATTAATGCAAAGAAACTTTATCATATTAGCACAACTTTATTTAGTGCTTCATATACACCTTAAACAACTGACAAATTCTATCATTTTGTTTTTCAATGGGCGAGAGACTTTCTCTCCTAAAACTTTCAGGTGTATGATAGATCCTATACTAGCGTTTGATACGAAGATATTCATTCAAATGAAAATAACATTTTCCATTGGTTTTGATAATCAGTTATCCTGAAATAGCTGTGATTTGCACTGCATCTGCTTTATCTTCAAATTAGTGCCTCTCAATATGTTTCGGTATCAAGCAACCTTCGTAGGTAATTTAGCTTGTAAGAGAAGACATTGTGCATCATTATTTTTCTTAGAGAAAACATGCACCATTATGTTTTACATTATTGATGCTTCATCATATTTCCATGATATTCTGTATTGTTTTAATATTTTCAATGACTTCTTTCTTACAATTATTAACAAGAATGAAAAATTTACTGGTTCATAAAACAAAAAAATATTTAATACTTATTTGGATTTTGATACACTTTTGTACAGAAAATTCCATGTAAATATTAACAAACTATTCAGATTTTGATACACACCTGTGTGCAGTATTAATATTCCATGTAAATTTTGTATGCATATTATTAAGATTGTTATACACTTGTGTACTCAACAAATTATAATACACTTCTGAAAAAAAGATAAATAAAATCTATTTAAAAGTCTCAATAGCTTTCTTTTTATGGTGTACATTATTAAACAAATCCTCAATAGGCAAATAAATCACCAATCAAATAAGAATGCAGATTTAGTACTGTAATGTATATAATTACATTTCAATTCCATAATTTGCTATACAGTGCAAACCTGTTTTGAGATACTACTCGTGCTGCCAACAAAAATTAGTCACTTAGGTGGTCTCTTGCAACAAGTATTTGCAGGAAGGCAATTTTTCAAGGCTAAACTAAGTTTAAGAAGGTGTGTGTGATTAGGATTTTAAATGTAGCTTTTAAAAAAATTTCAGTCATATCGCTATGATGTTTGCAGTGTGGCAGTTTATAGTGATGTCTAGCACTGGGGCATCATGCTGCAGACATGTAGCATGATGTCCCACCCAATCACATTATCATGACACCAGGCCAACCAGTCCTAACAATAAATAAGCGCCAAGCGAGATGGCTGTTAGTGCCATTTTTGTGTCAATCTTGGTAATGTACGTCCGGGATTCGAACCCACGACCTCCCGCTTCCGAGGCAGATACTCTAACCACTAGGCCACCAGAGCGGTCAGTTTAAGAAGGAAATATGTCCATAATTACAGTAGATATATTTAATCCTTATTCACAGTTCTTGCCAATGTATTATAAAAATTCATAGGAACTGTGGTGGGCTCTGGTTAGTATGCAGACTAACAAAGGAAAGAGTGCAAGTTTCAATCCTACCATCAGACCAGCCTGGGTTTAGCTATAATTGTGTTTCTGTGTGCAAGGAACATTATACCAATTTCCTCAGCTCTAAATAACCTATCTGTGTTGCCATACCATAATGCACCAAACAAAAACAAAAAAATACATTAAAATCTAGAAATATCTATACTAGCAATAAAGTTATACCAATCATTTACATTTTAATTTTAAGTTCACATGAAGATGATTAGAAAAGGAATTCCAAACTACAGGTAACAATTATCATGTCCACGCTGAACCGTTTCCAGACAGGACAGGGGCATTGTGCAGTCAACCTTGTAAGATGGGGCCAGGCAACTGGCTCTTCTTGTAGTGCGGAGCTCTGCAGACCATGTCACACACTGAACAGCTGCCCACTGACAAAGTTCCCCAGTGGACTGCAGGCTCTGCACCTTGCTGACGATGGTGCTGTTAAATGGCTAGGCATGCACTGCACATGATAAATAATAAATAATAATTCCAGATATTAAAATGGAGGTGGGGTGAGAAAGGTATATCCAGTGATTACAAATGTTTTGGGGTGGTTATCGTTTCAAATACAGTGTTGTTTTACTGTAAAAGTTCATTATTTTCTTAATAAAACTGGTTGGGTGCTCCTAGGTATTTGAAACACACATTCTTTTATTCACACTCAATTTAGTTTGGGAAATTATAGCACTTACAGGTGACACTTATAAGTAAGAACATTTCAATGCTTTGCTAAATTTCAGTGGCAACCTATTAAACAACTAGTCATGTGAGCATGAGTGTTATTCTCCAAATGAACAGAATTCAAAATCATACAAGATATGTAAGCAGCCAAAACAGTGTATACCAATCATGATTTGTTTGGATGCAGCTGAAAGACATTGATGCTATCAGATTTCTGGTCACACTTACTTTTCAAGATAGTTGAAAATAATAATACAGACCTATATAGAAAATAACACATGCTGGACACAGGTTGAAACTTCCACATACAAAATCATCCTTCACAGCAGGGAAAGTCCATTCATGGGAGTTGGCCAAAATCTTTTCTACCTATGCCTTTATCTGTCTGCATACATTTACATATCTGCCTTTGCTGTTCCAACTGTATCAACTTCTAACTCTTTCTAATCTACATATCTATCTAAGGGTATAATTACATAGCTTTAATTATCAGTATATGGTATTATGGAGCCAACAGAGATACAAAGAAAACAAACGTTTCAATAATTATAATTTGATTTTCTTAAAATACAGCATATTTTATCATTGTTTTACTCATCCTGGGATACTGTAATTGGGGCAAGCTCATATTTTCAAAGGGCAAGTTCAATTTTACAGTCACTTTGTCCTGGGCAAGCTGAATGTTATAAACTTTGTAAATTCCTGCTCAATTCAGTCAATCAATCAGACAATCAAGCAATAATAATAATAATAACAGTTTTATTCAAGAGGGTGACAATCAGTTGCTCTATGTTCTTTAGTTTTGTTTAGAGTAATTATACCAGACCATGTGCTGGTTAATTTTTAATATAAATATGGTTGTATGTTGATGTAAAAGGAATATATCCATGATAACTGGACTTCAAGAAGTTAAGAGAGATTTTGTGGTACCAATGAATATCAGGCTGAATGTGCCAAAAGTGTAACACTAAAAGGAATCATCCCCATGCAGCACAGCTTACAAATCAAATACATAATGCTGTGATAGAAAGGATGCAAAATCTGAGCACAAGTCAGATCTAAGCATCTAATAGTATCAAAAGAATGATAATAGTCCATATGGACACAGTATGTTCAGTAGAAAGGCTGACATAACCATTTGTACCAGCATCCAAATTTATGTGAGTATATTTTGTTGCTGATGGCAAGACAATCCCCAAGATCCAGTTTTGGCAGTTGCCCCTTACCTAACAACATTTTTTAAATAAATAGTGTTTCATTGAAATAAAACTACACTGAGTTGATAAAACATATGTACCATACAATTGTGACACCTTTATCAAACAGTAATTATTATTATTATTCTCAAGATTGTCAGAGTAACTAATTGTCCCTCTAGTGTCAGTTAAAATGAGGAAACAAAACACCATGTTAACTATTGTTACCCATTAAGAATGCATTAATATGCAAGAGGTTCAGTGCAAAACAAATAGTATTTCAAAATGTATAACCAATGTTGAGCACTATGTACATAAAACTGAATTATACCTCATCTTTAAAAGTATTTTGAAACTGCCTGATGCAAAAGTACAGGTAAGTCAGTCACAACCCAAGCTGAGTGAGAACCCAAGCTGAGTGAAAATCCTAGCTGAGTGAGAACCCAATCTGAGTGAGAACCCAAGCTAAGACAGTGGCAAGTATTAGGTCTTATAATTGCAGGCTGAACTATTTATACTGGTAACTTACCTTAAATCCCCACAAAAGTCAGGTTCCTTTTACTTGTTTAAGGTGCTCTGGTTTGATTAATCTGCAATTTACACAATATAAGCAGTTACAATCTTGAACCCAAAGAAAATGGATGGGAAAAGGTGGATTTTTAGAAAGGATCAACTTGTCAACACCCCCAGCCAAAAAAATGGGATAGATGCCACCAAAGAACTCTTCTACAGACAGCTGACTGCCAGCTTAATCCAAGATATGGGACATAAACTTGCACTAACTCAGCAATGTATCAATACTGCCATCATCTACATGCACAGATTCTACATGTTCCATTCCTTTACACGCTTTCCACATCAACAGATGGTCCAAGCTTGTATATTCCTGGCAGCCAAAACAGAGGATCAATGGAGAAAAGCTGAACATGTGATCCGAGCAGCTAATGGATGTCTGCATCAAGCAATTGATGTAAAAAATGAGGCCTACCTAAGGCAAGTCAATACCCTGGTCAGCAATGAGGAAATCTTGCTGCAGACTCTAGGTTTTGAGGTTACAGTGACTCATGCCCATACTATTCTTCTCAAGACCTGCCAGCTTATACATGCCAGTAAGGATCTAACCCAAGCATCCTACTTTCTGGCCACTAACTGCCTCCATTTGACCACCTTCTGCCTGCAGTACAAACCAAGTCTTGTAGCCTGTATTTGCATTCTTCTGGCCTGTCAATGGTCAAATTGGGACATACCAAAATCAAGTGAAGGAAAAGAATGGTACTATTATGTAGACAAAAATATTACCTTGAAAATGTTGGAAGAATGCATACAAGAATTTCTAAACATCATGGATAAATGCCCGAGCAAGCTGAAGAAAATAATGGAAAATAAGAAGGCTGCAGGAACAAAGCGCACTATCAAAGATGAATTATCAAGCGAGGCCCCTCCAATGAAACGCCAGCGACTTGAAAATATCTCTCCTGCTGCAACTATGGCTGGTTCTAGTTCTGGAGGAAAGTCACATGTGAATAGGAGTCTATCTATACCAACTGGTCATGAACAAAAGCTGCATTCACAACAACAATGTAGTACTTCTGTCCTCACCTCTTCCAGAACAGTTAACAAGGTGCAGCAGCAGCAGCCTTCTTCTCAGGCACCCAGTTCATACATCACTAAATCCCATCAAGTAGAGCATATAAAAAGGCTACTGTCAGACAGTGGATCAATGCAAATGGCTTCTTCTTTGGCAGCAGAGTTGCAGACTAAAAGGACAAAACCAAATTCCATGAATGTCAAAGCTTATTTGAATAGAAAGGAGTCGGACCATAAAAATGAAAATGTACAGCCACATGAAAATAAACAACATGTTTTTAAAGTTCCAAACATTCCTACAAATCGGGAGCCTGTGCCAAATATTCAATTTAAAATGGGCATTTCTTCAAATGTTAATACAATTAACAATCTTAAATGTGTATAAATTCAAACAACACTCAGTGCTTTTGAATCTGTGATTTCTTTTTCCTAGCAGAACAATTTGTAAATATTTTTGACAGAAATGTTTCCCCAATTAATGTATAGCTTTATAAAGCTATTGTAATATATTAACCTATGTTTCACTGACAGATATGGCCTTGTCTTGCTTCATAACCACAGACATGAATCTACTTTCATACAGGACTTCAATAGGATTTTAGCATTGTTAACCATGTCTGGACCAATTTTATCGATGTAAAGATTCAAATTGTTATTATCCAGTTGTGCTCTCTTTTGTTGGGTAGTAATCATTGATACCCTAATTTCACCATGTTGACTTCCATGCAATTTTAATGTTTCATTGTGTTTGTGTTGTTATTTAGAAGTAGATCAATTGCAGAGTCTATTCTATCATGTGATTGTGGGAGTCAGGACAGTCTCTAAAAATATTCCACTAAAATATTAATGCAAAGAAACTTTATCATATTAGCACAACTTTATTTAGTGCTTCATATACACCTTAAACAACTGACAAATTCTATCATTTTGTTTTTCAATGGGCGAGAGACTTTCTCTCCTAAAACTTTCAGGTGTATGATAGATCCTATACTAGCGTTTGATACGAAGATATTCATTCAAATGAAAATAACATTTTCCATTGGTTTTGATAATCAGTTATCCTGAAATAGCTGTGATTTGCACTGCATCTGCTTTATCTTCAAATTAGTGCCTCTCAATATGTTTCGGTATCAAGCAACCTTCGTAGGTAATTTAGCTTGTAAGAGAAGACATTGTGCATCATTATTTTTCTTAGAGAAAACATGCACCATTATGTTTTACATTATTGATGCTTCATCATATTTCCATGATATTCTGTATTGTTTTAATATTTTCAATGACTTCTTTCTTACAATTATTAACAAGAATGAAAAATTTACTGGTGCATAAAACAAAAAAAATATTTAATACTTATTTGGATTTTGATACACTTCTGTACAGAAAATTCCATGTAAATATTAACAAACTATTCAGATTTTGATACACACCTGTGTGCAGTATTAATATTCCATGTAAATTTTGTATGCATATTATTAAGATTGTTATACACTTGTGTACTCAACAAATTATAATACACTTCTGAAAGAAAGATAAATAAAATCTATTTAAAAGTCTCAATAGCTTTCTTTTTATGGTGTACATTATTAAACAAATCCTCAATAGGCAAATAAATCACCAATCAAATAAGAATGCAGATTTAGTACTGTAATGTATATAATTACATTTCAATTCCATAATTTGCTATACAGTGCAAACCTGTTTTGAGATACTACTCGTGCTGCCAACAAAAATTAGTCACTTAGGTGGTCTCTTGCAACAAGTATTTGCAGGAAGGCAATTTTTCAAGGCTAAACTAAGTTTAAGAAGGTGTGTGTGATTAGGATTTTAAATGTAGCTTTTAAAAAAATTTCAGTCATATCGCTATGATGTTTTGCAGTGTGGCAGTTTATAGTGATGTCTAGCACTGGGGCATCATGCTGCAGACATGTAGCATGATGTCCCACCCAATCACATTATCATGACACCAGGCCAACCAGTCCTAACAATAAATAAGCGCCAAGCGAGATGGCTGTTAGTGCCATTTTTGTGTCAATCTTGGTAATGTACGTCCGGGATTCGAACCCACGACCTCCCGCTTCCGAGGCAGATACTCTAACCACTAGGCCACCAGAGCGGTCAGTTTAAGAAGGAAATATGTCCATAATTACAGTAGATATATTTAATCCTTATTCACAGTTCTTGCCAATGTATTATAAAAATTCATAGGAACTGTGGTGGGCTCTGGTTAGTATGCAGACTAACAAAGGAAAGAGTGCAAGTTTCAATCCTACCATCAGACCAGCCTGGGTTTAGCTATAATTGTGTTTCTGTGTGCAAGGAACATTATACCAATTTCCTCAGCTCTAAATAACCTATCTGTGTTGCCATACCATAATGCACCAAACAAAAACAAAAAAATACATTAAAATCTAGAAATATCTATACTAGCAATAAAGTTATACCAATCATTTACATTTTAATTTTAAGTTCACATGAAGATGATTAGAAAAGGAATTCCAAACTACAGGTAACAATTATCATGTCCACGCTGAACCGTTTCCAGACAGGACAGGGGCATTGTGCAGTCAACCTTGTAAGATGGGGCCAGGCAACTGGCTCTTCTTGTAGTGCGGAGCTCTGCAGACCATGTCACACACTGAACAGCTGCCCACTGACAAAGTTCCCCAGTGGACTGCAGGCTCTGCACCTTGCTGACGATGGTGCTGTTAAATGGCTAGGCATGCACTGCACATGATAAATAATAAATAATAATTCCAGATATTAAAATGGAGGTGGGGTGAGAAAGGTATATCCAGTGATTACAAATGTTTTGGGGTGGTTATCGTTTCAAATACAGTGTTGTTTTACTGTAAAAGTTCATTATTTTCTTAATAAAACTGGTTGGGTGCTCCTAGGTATTTGAAACACACATTCTTTTATTCACATTCAATTTAGTTTGGGAAATTATAGCACTTACAGGTGACACTTATAAGTAAGAACATTTCAATGCTTTGCTAAATTTCAGTGGCAACCTATTAAACAACTAGTCATGTGAGCATGAGTGTTATTCTCCAAATGAACAGAATTCAAAATCATACAAGATATGTAAGCAGCCAAAACAGTGTATACCAATCATGATCTGTTTGGATGCAGCTGAAAGACATTGATGCTATCAGATTTCTGGTCACACTTACTTTTCAAGATAGTTGAAAATAATCATACAGACCTATATAGAAAATAACACATGTTGGACACAGGTTGAAACTTCCACATACAAAATCATCCTTCACAGCAGGGAAAGTCCATTCATGGGAGTTGGCCAAAATCTTTTCTACCTATGCCTTTATCTGTCTGCATACATTTACATATCTGCCTTTGCTGTTCCAACTGTATCAACTTCTAACTCTTTCTAATCTACATATCTATCTAAGGGTATAATTACATAGCTTTAATTATCAGTATATGGTATTATGGAGCCAACAGAGATACAAAGAAAACAAACGTTTCAATAATTATAATTTGATTTTCTTAAAATACAGCATATTTTATCATTGTTTTACTCATCCTGGGATACTGTAATTGGGGCAAGCTCATATTTTCAAAGGGCAAGTTCAATTTTACAGTCACTTTGTCCTGGGCAAGCTGAATGTTATAAACTTTGTAAATTCCTGCTCAATTCAGTCAATCAATCAGACAATCAAGCAATAATAATAATAATAACAGTTTTATTCAAGAGGGTGACAATCAGTTGCTCTATGTTCTTTAGTTTTGTTTAGAGTAATTATACCAGACCATGGGCTGGTTAATTTTTAATATAAATATGGTTGTATGTTGATGTAAAAGGAATATATCCATGATAACTGGACTTCAAGAAGTTAAGAGAGATTTTGTGGTACCAATGAATATCAGGCTGAATGTGCCAAAAGTGTAACACTAAAAGGAATCATCCCCATGCAGCACAGCTTACAAATCAAATACATAATGCTGTGATAGAAAGGATGCAAAATCTGAGCACAAGTCAGATCTAAGCATCTAATAGTATCAAAAGAATGATAATAGTCCATATGGACACAGTATGTTCAGTAGAAAGGCTGACATAACCATTTGTACCAGCATCCAAATTTATGTGAGTATATTTTGTTGCTGATGGCAAGACAATCCCCAAGATCCAGTTTTGGCAGTTGCCCCTTACCTAACAACATTTTTTAAATAAATAGTGTTTCATTGAAATAAAACTACACTGAGTTGATAAAACATATGTACCATACAATTGTGACACCTTTATCAAACAGTAATTATTATTATTATTCTCAAGATTGTCAGAGTAACTAATTGTCCCTCTAGTGTCAGTTAAAATGAGGAAACAAAACACCATGTTAACTATTGTTACCCATTAAGAATGCATTAATATGCAAGAGGTTCAGTGCAAAACAAATAGTATTTCAAAATGTATAACCAATGTTGAGCACTATGTACATAAAACTGAATTATACCTCATCTTTAAAAGTATTTTGAAACTGCCTGATGCAAAAGTACAGGTAAGTCAGTCACAACCCAAGCTGAGTGAGAACCCAAGCTGAGTGAAAATCCTAGCTGAGTGAGAACCCAATCTGAGTGAGAACCCAAGCTAAGACAGTGGCAAGTATTAGGTCTTATAATTGCAGGCTGAACTATTTATACTGGTAACTTACCTTAAATCCCCACAAAAGTCAGGTTCCTTTTACTTGTTTAAGGTGCTCTGGTTTGATTAATCTGCAATTTACACAATATAAGCAGTTACAATCTTGAACCCAAAGAAAATGGATGGGAAAAGGTGGATTTTTAGAAAGGATCAACTTGTCAACACCCCCAGCCAAAAAAATGGGATAGATGCCACCAAAGAACTCTTCTACAGACAGCTGACTGCCAGCTTAATCCAAGATATGGGACATAAACTTGCACTAACTCAGCAATGTATCAATACTGCCATCATCTACATGCACAGATTCTACATGTTCCATTCCTTTACACGCTTTCCACATCAACAGATGGTCCAAGCTTGTATATTCCTGGCAGCCAAAACAGAGGATCAATGGAGAAAAGCTGAACATGTGATCCGAGCAGCTAATGGATGTCTGCATCAAGCAATTGATGTAAAAAATGAGGCCTACCTAAGGCAAGTCAATACCCTGGTCAGCAATGAGGAAATCTTGCTGCAGACTCTAGGTTTTGAGGTTACAGTGACTCATGCCCATACTATTCTTCTCAAGACCTGCCAGCTTATACATGCCAGTAAGGATCTAACCCAAGCATCCTACTTTCTGGCCACTAACTGCCTCCATTTGACCACCTTCTGCCTGCAGTACAAACCAAGTCTTGTAGCCTGTATTTGCATTCTTCTGGCCTGTCAATGGTCAAATTGGGACATACCAAAATCAAGTGAAGGAAAAGAATGGTACTATTATGTAGACAAAAATATTACCTTGAAAATGTTGGAAGAATGCATACAAGAATTTCTAAACATCATGGATAAATGCCCGAGCAAGCTGAAGAAAATAATGGAAAATAAGAAGGCTGCAGGAACAAAGCGCACTATCAAAGATGAATTATCAAGCGAGGCCCCTCCAATGAAACGCCAGCGACTTGAAAATATCTCTCCTGCTGCAACTATGGCTGGTTCTAGTTCTGGAGGAAAGTCACATGTGAATAGGAGTCTATCTATACCAACTGGTCATGAACAAAAGCTGCATTCACAACAACAATGTAGTACTTCTGTCCTCACCTCTTCCAGAACAGTTAACAAGGTGCAGCAGCAGCAGCCTTCTTCTCAGGCACCCAGTTCATACATCACTAAATCCCATCAAGTAGAGCATATAAAAAGGCTACTGTCAGACAGTGGATCAATGCAAATGGCTTCTTCTTTGGCAGCAGAGTTGCAGACTAAAAGGACAAAACCAAATTCCATGAATGTCAAAGCTTATTTGAATAGAAAGGAGTCGGACCATAAAAATGAAAATGTACAGCCACATGAAAATAAACAACATGTTTTTAAAGTTCCAAACATTCCTACAAATCGGGAGCCTGTGCCAAATATTCAATTTAAAATGGGCATTTCTTCAAATGTTAATACAATTAACAATCTTAAATGTGTATAAATTCAAACAACACTCAGTGCTTTTGAATCTGTGATTTCTTTTTCCTAGCAGAACAATTTGTAAATATTTTTGACAGAAATGTTTCCCCAATTAATGTATAGCTTTATAAAGCTATTGTAATATATTAACCTATGTTTCACTGACAGATATGGCCTTGTCTTGCTTCATAACCACAGACATGAATCTACTTTCATACAGGACTTCAATAGGATTTTAGCATTGTTAACCATGTCTGGACCAATTTTATCGATGTAAAGATTCAAATTGTTATTATCCAGTTGTGCTCTCTTTTGTTGGGTAGTAATCATTGATACCCTAATTTCACCATGTTGACTTCCATGCAATTTTAATGTTTCATTGTGTTTGTGTTGTTATTTAGAAGTAGATCAATTGCAGAGTCTATTCTATCATGTGATTGTGGGAGTCAGGACAGTCTCTAAAAATATTCCACTAAAATATTAATGCAAAGAAACTTTATCATATTAGCACAACTTTATTTAGTGCTTCATATACACCTTAAACAACTGACAAATTCTATCATTTTGTTTTTCAATGGGCGAGAGACTTTCTCTCCTAAAACTTTCAGGTGTATGATAGATCCTATACTAGCGTTTGATACGAAGATATTCATTCAAATGAAAATAACATTTTCCATTGGTTTTGATAATCAGTTATCCTGAAATAGCTGTGATTTGCACTGCATCTGCTTTATCTTCAAATTAGTGCCTCTCAATATGTTTCGGTATCAAGCAACCTTCGTAGGTAATTTAGCTTGTAAGAGAAGACATTGTGCATCATTATTTTTCTTAGAGAAAACATGCACCATTATGTTTTACATTATTGATGCTTCATCATATTTCCATGATATTCTGTATTGTTTTAATATTTTCAATGACTTCTTTCTTACAATTATTAACAAGAATGAAAAATTTACTGGTGCATAAAACAAAAAAAATATTTAATACTTATTTGGATTTTGATACACTTCTGTACAGAAAATTCCATGTAAATATTAACAAACTATTCAGATTTTGATACACACCTGTGTGCAGTATTAATATTCCATGTAAATTTTGTATGCATATTATTAAGATTGTTATACACTTGTGTACTCAACAAATTATAATACACTTCTGAAAGAAAGATAAATAAAATCTATTTAAAAGTCTCAATAGCTTTCTTTTTATGGTGTACATTATTAAACAAATCCTCAATAGGCAAATAAATCACCAATCAAATAAGAATGCAGATTTAGTACTGTAATGTATATAATTACATTTCAATTCCATAATTTGCTATACAGTGCAAACCTGTTTTGAGATACTACTCGTGCTGCCAACAAAAATTAGTCACTTAGGTGGTCTCTTGCAACAAGTATTTGCAGGAAGGCAATTTTTCAAGGCTAAACTAAGTTTAAGAAGGTGTGTGTGATTAGGATTTTAAATGTAGCTTTTAAAAAAATTTCAGTCATATCGCTATGATGTTTTGCAGTGTGGCAGTTTATAGTGATGTCTAGCACTGGGGCATCATGCTGCAGACATGTAGCATGATGTCCCACCCAATCACATTATCATGACACCAGGCCAACCAGTCCTAACAATAAATAAGCGCCAAGCGAGATGGCTGTTAGTGCCATTTTTGTGTCAATCTTGGTAATGTACGTCCGGGATTCGAACCCACGACCTCCCGCTTCCGAGGCAGATACTCTAACCACTAGGCCACCAGAGCGGTCAGTTTAAGAAGGAAATATGTCCATAATTACAGTAGATATATTTAATCCTTATTCACAGTTCTTGCCAATGTATTATAAAAATTCATAGGAACTGTGGTGGGCTCTGGTTAGTATGCAGACTAACAAAGGAAAGAGTGCAAGTTTCAATCCTACCATCAGACCAGCCTGGGTTTAGCTATAATTGTGTTTCTGTGTGCAAGGAACATTATACCAATTTCCTCAGCTCTAAATAACCTATCTGTGTTGCCATACCATAATGCACCAAACAAAAACAAAAAAATACATTAAAATCTAGAAATATCTATACTAGCAATAAAGTTATACCAATCATTTACATTTTAATTTTAAGTTCACATGAAGATGATTAGAAAAGGAATTCCAAACTACAGGTAACAATTATCATGTCCACGCTGAACCGTTTCCAGACAGGACAGGGGCATTGTGCAGTCAACCTTGTAAGATGGGGCCAGGCAACTGGCTCTTCTTGTAGTGCGGAGCTCTGCAGACCATGTCACACACTGAACAGCTGCCCACTGACAAAGTTCCCCAGTGGACTGCAGGCTCTGCACCTTGCTGACGATGGTGCTGTTAAATGGCTAGGCATGCACTGCACATGATAAATAATAAATAATAATTCCAGATATTAAAATGGAGGTGGGGTGAGAAAGGTATATCCAGTGATTACAAATGTTTTGGGGTGGTTATCGTTTCAAATACAGTGTTGTTTTACTGTAAAAGTTCATTATTTTCTTAATAAAACTGGTTGGGTGCTCCTAGGTATTTGAAACACACATTCTTTTATTCACATTCAATTTAGTTTGGGAAATTATAGCACTTACAGGTGACACTTATAAGTAAGAACATTTCAATGCTTTGCTAAATTTCAGTGGCAACCTATTAAACAACTAGTCATGTGAGCATGAGTGTTATTCTCCAAATGAACAGAATTCAAAATCATACAAGATATGTAAGCAGCCAAAACAGTGTATACCAATCATGATCTGTTTGGATGCAGCTGAAAGACATTGATGCTATCAGATTTCTGGTCACACTTACTTTTCAAGATAGTTGAAAATAATCATACAGACCTATATAGAAAATAACACATGTTGGACACAGGTTGAAACTTCCACATACAAAATCATCCTTCACAGCAGGGAAAGTCCATTCATGGGAGTTGGCCAAAATCTTTTCTACCTATGCCTTTATCTGTCTGCATACATTTACATATCTGCCTTTGCTGTTCCAACTGTATCAACTTCTAACTCTTTCTAATCTACATATCTATCTAAGGGTATAATTACATAGCTTTAATTATCAGTATATGGTATTATGGAGCCAACAGAGATACAAAGAAAACAAACGTTTCAATAATTATAATTTGATTTTCTTAAAATACAGCATATTTTATCATTGTTTTACTCATCCTGGGATACTGTAATTGGGGCAAGCTCATATTTTCAAAGGGCAAGTTCAATTTTACAGTCACTTTGTCCTGGGCAAGCTGAATGTTATAAACTTTGTAAATTCCTGCTCAATTCAGTCAATCAATCAGACAATCAAGCAATAATAATAATAATAACAGTTTTATTCAAGAGGGTGACAATCAGTTGCTCTATGTTCTTTAGTTTTGTTTAGAGTAATTATACCAGACCATGGGCTGGTTAATTTTTAATATAAATATGGTTGTATGTTGATGTAAAAGGAATATATCCATGATAACTGGACTTCAAGAAGTTAAGAGAGATTTTGTGGTACCAATGAATATCAAGCTGAATGTGCCAAAAGTGTAACACTAAAAGGAATCATCCCCATGCAGCACAGCTTACAAATCAAATACATAATGCTGTGATAGAAAGGATGCAAAATCTGAGCACAAGTCAGATCTAAGCATCTAATAGTATCAAAAGAATGATAATAGTCCATATGGACACAGTATGTTCAGTAGAAAGGCTGACATAACCATTTGTACCAGCATCCAAATTTATGTGAGTATATTTTGTTGCTGATGGCAAGACAATCCCCAAGATCCAGTTTTGGCAGTTGCCCCTTACCTAACAACATTTTTTAAATAAATAGTGTTTCATTGAAATAAAACTACACTGAGTTGATAAAACATATGTACCATACAATTGTGACACCTTTATCAAACAGCAATTATTATTATTATTCTCAAGATTGTCAGAGTAACTAATTGTCCCTCTAGTGTCAGTTAAAATGAGGAAACAAAACACCATGTTAACTATTGTTACCCATTAAGAATGCATTAATATGCAAGAGGTTCAGTGCAAAACAAATAGTATTTCAAAATGTATAACCAATGTTGAGCACTATGTACATAAAACTGAATTATACCTCATCTTTAAAAGTATTTTGAAACTGCCTGATGCAAAAGTACAGGTAAGTCAGTCACAACCCAAGCTGAGTGAGAACCCAAGCTGAGTGAAAATCCTAGCTGAGTGAGAACCCAATCTGAGTGAGAACCCAAGCTAAGACAGTGGCAAGTATTAGGTCTTATAATTGCAGGCTGAACTATTTATACTGGTAACTTACCTTAAATCCCCACAAAAGTCAGGTTCCTTTTACTTGTTTAAGGTGCTCTGGTTTGATAATCTGCAATTTACACAATATAAGCAGTTACAATCTTGAACCCAAAGAAAATGGATGGGAAAAGGTGGATTTTTAGAAAGGATCAACTTGTCAACACCCCCAGCCAAAAAAATGGGATAGATGCCACCAAAGAACTCTTCTACAGACAGCTGACTGCCAGCTTAATCCAAGATATGGGACATAAACTTGCACTAACTCAGCAATGTATCAATACTGCCATCATCTACATGCACAGATTCTACATGTTCCATTCCTTTACACGCTTTCCACATCAACAGATGGTCCAAGCTTGTATATTCCTGGCAGCCAAAACAGAGGATCAATGGAGAAAAGCTGAACATGTGATCCGAGCAGCTAATGGATGTCTGCATCAAGCAATTGATGTAAAAAATGAGGCCTACCTAAGGCAAGTCAATACCCTGGTCAGCAATGAGGAAATCTTGCTGCAGACTCTAGGTTTTGAGGTTACAGTGACTCATGCCCATACTATTCTTCTCAAGACCTGCCAGCTTATACATGCCAGTAAGGATCTAACCCAAGCATCCTACTTTCTGGCCACTAACTGCCTCCATTTGACCACCTTCTGCCTGCAGTACAAACCAAGTCTTGTAGCCTGTATTTGCATTCTTCTGGCCTGTCAATGGTCAAATTGGGACATACCAAAATCAAGTGAAGGAAAAGAATGGTACTATTATGTAGACAAAAATATTACCTTGAAAATGTTGGAAGAATGCATACAAGAATTTCTAAACATCATGGATAAATGCCCGAGCAAGCTGAAGAAAATAATGGAAAATAAGAAGGCTGCAGGAACAAAGCGCACTATCAAAGATGAATTATCAAGCGAGGCCCCTCCAATGAAACGCCAGCGACTTGAAAATATCTCTCCTGCTGCAACTATGGCTGGTTCTAGTTCTGGAGGAAAGTCACATGTGAATAGGAGTCTATCTATACCAACTGGTCATGAACAAAAGCTGCATTCACAACAACAATGTAGTACTTCTGTCCTCACCTCTTCCAGAACAGTTAACAAGGTGCAGCAGCAGCAGCCTTCTTCTCAGGCACCCAGTTCATACATCACTAAATCCCATCAAGTAGAGCATATAAAAAGGCTACTGTCAGACAGTGGATCAATGCAAATGGCTTCTTCTTTGGCAGCAGAGTTGCAGACTAAAAGGACAAAACCAAATTCCATGAATGTCAAAGCTTATTTGAATAGAAAGGAGTCGGACCATAAAAATGAAAATGTACAGCCACATGAAAATAAACAACATGTTTTTAAAGTTCCAAACATTCCTACAAATCGGGAGCCTGTGCCAAATATTCAATTTAAAATGGGCATTTCTTCAAATGTTAATACAATTAACAATCTTAAATGTGTATAAATTCAAACAACACTCAGTGCTTTTGAATCTGTGATTTCTTTTTCCTAGCAGAACAATTTGTAAATATTTTTGACAGAAATGTTTCCCCAATTAATGTATAGCTTTATAAAGCTATTGTAATATATTAACCTATGTTTCACTGACAGATATGGCCTTGTCTTGCTTCATAACCACAGACATGAATCTACTTTCATACAGGACTTCAATAGGATTTTAGCATTGTTAACCATGTCTGGACCAATTTTATCGATGTAAAGATTCAAATTGTTATTATCCAGTTGTGCTCTCTTTTGTTGGGTAGTAATCATTGATACCCTAATTTCACCATGTTGACTTCCATGCAATTTTAATGTTTCATTGTGTTTGTGTTGTTATTTAGAAGTAGATCAATTGCAGAGTCTATTCTATCATGTGATTGTGGGAGTCAGGACAGTCTCTAAAAATATTCCACTAAAATATTAATGCAAAGAAACTTTATCATATTAGCACAACTTTATTTAGTGCTTCATATACACCTTAAACAACTGACAAATTCTATCATTTTGTTTTTCAATGGGCGAGAGACTTTCTCTCCTAAAACTTTCAGGTGTATGATAGATCCTATACTAGCGTTTGATACGAAGATATTCATTCAAATGAAAATAACATTTTCCATTGGTTTTGATAATCAGTTATCCTGAAATAGCTGTGATTTGCACTGCATCTGCTTTATCTTCAAATTAGTGCCTCTCAATATGTTTCGGTATCAAGCAACCTTCGTAGGTAATTTAGCTTGTAAGAGAAGACATTGTGCATCATTATTTTTCTTAGAGAAAACATGCACCATTATGTTTTACATTATTGATGCTTCATCATATTTCCATGATATTCTGTATTGTTTTAATATTTTCAATGACTTCTTTCTTACAATTATTAACAGGAATGAAAAATTTACTGGTTCATAAAACAAAAAAAATATTTAATACTTATTTGGATTTTGATACACTTCTGTACAGAAAATTCCATGTAAATATTAACAAACTATTCAGATTTTGATACACACCTGTGTGCAGTATTAATATTCCATGTAAATTTTGTATGCATATTATTAAGATTGTTATACACTTGTGTACTCAACAAATTATAATACACTTCTGAAAGAAAGATAAATAAAATCTATTTAAAAGTCTCAATAGCTTTCTTTTTATGGTGTACATTATTAAACAAATCCTCAATAGGCAAATAAATCACCAATCAAATAAGAATGCAGATTTAGTACTGTAATGTATATAATTACATTTCAATTCCATAATTTGCTATACAGTGCAAACCTGTTTTGAGATACTACTCGTGCTGCCAACAAAAATTAGTCACTTAGGTGGTCTCTTGCAACAAGTATTTGCAGGAAGGCAATTTTTCAAGGCTAAACTAAGTTTAAGAAGGTGTGTGTGATTAGGATTTTAAATGTAGCTTTTAAAAAAATTTCAGTCATATCGCTATGATGTTTTGCAGTGTGGCAGTTTATAGTGATGTCTAGCACTGGGGCATCATGCTGCAGACATGTAGCATGATGTCCCACCCAATCACATTATCATGACACCAGGCCAACCAGTCCTAACAATAAATAAGCGCCAAGCGAGATGGCTGTTAGTGCCATTTTTGTGTCAATCTTGGTAATGTACGTCCGGGATTCGAACCCACGACCTCCCGCTTCCGAGGCAGATACTCTAACCACTAGGCCACCAGAGCGGTCAGTTTAAGAAGGAAATATGTCCATAATTACAGTAGATATATTTAATCCTTATTCACAGTTCTTGCCAATGTATTATAAAAATTCATAGGAACTGTGGTGGGCTCTGGTTAGTATGCAGACTAACAAAGGAAAGAGTGCAAGTTTCAATCCTACCATCAGACCAGCCTGGGTTTAGCTATAATTGTGTTTCTGTGTGCAAGGAACATTATACCAATTTCCTCAGCTCTAAATAACCTATCTGTGTTGCCATACCATAATGCACCAAACAAAAACAAAAAAATACATTAAAATCTAGAAATATCTATACTAGCAATAAAGTTATACCAATCATTTACATTTTAATTTTAAGTTCACATGAAGATGATTAGAAAAGGAATTCCAAACTACAGGTAACAATTATCATGTCCACGCTGAACCGTTTCCAGACAGGACAGGGGCATTGTGCAGTCAACCTTGTAAGATGGGGCCAGGCAACTGGCTCTTCTTGTAGTGCGGAGCTCTGCAGACCATGTCACACACTGAACAGCTGCCCACTGACAAAGTTCCCCAGTGGACTGCAGGCTCTGCACCTTGCTGACGATGGTGCTGTTAAATGGCTAGGCATGCACTGCACATGATAAATAATAAATAATAATTCCAGATATTAAAATGGAGGTGGGGTGAGAAAGGTATATCCAGTGATTACAAATGTTTTGGGGTGGTTATCGTTTCAAATACAGTGTTGTTTTACTGTAAAAGTTCATTATTTTCTTAATAAAACTGGTTGGGTGCTCCTAGGTATTTGAAACACACATTCTTTTATTCACATTCAATTTAGTTTGGGAAATTATAGCACTTACAGGTGACACTTATAAGTAAGAACATTTCAATGCCTTGCTAAATTTCAGTGGCAACCTATTAAACAACTAGTCATGTGAGCATGAGTGTTATTCTCCAAATGAACAGAATTCAAAATCATACAAGATATGTAAGCAGCCAAAACAGTGTATACCAATCATGATCTGTTTGGATGCAGCTGAAAGACATTGATGCTATCAGATTTCTGGTCACACTTACTTTTCAAGATAGTTGAAAATAATCATACAGACCTATATAGAAAATAACACATGTTGGACACAGGTTGAAACTTCCACATACAAAATCATCCTTCACAGCAGGGAAAGTCCATTCATGGGAGTTGGCCAAAATCTTTTCTACCTATGCCTTTATCTGTCTGCATACATTTACATATCTGCCTTTGCTGTTCCAACTGTATCAACTTCTAACTCTTTCTAATCTACATATCTATCTAAGGGTATAATTACATAGCTTTAATTATCAGTATATGGTATTATGGAGCCAACAGAGATACAAAGAAAACAAACGTTTCAATAATTATAATTTGATTTTCTTAAAATACAGCATATTTTATCATTGTTTTACTCATCCTATGATACTGTAATTGGGGCAAGCTCATATTTTCAAAGGGCAAGTTCAATTTTACAGTCACTTTGTCCTGGGCAAGCTGAATGTTATAAACTTTGTAAATTCCTGCTCAATTCAGTCAATCAATCAGACAATCAAGCAATAATAATAATAATAACAGTTTTATTCAAGAGGGTGACAATCAGTTGCTCTATGTTCTTTAGTTTTGTTTAGAGTAATTATACCAGACCATGTGCTGGTTAATTTTTAATATAAATATGGTTGTATGTTGATGTAAAAGGAATATATCCATGATAACTGGACTTCAAGAAGTTAAGAGAGATTTTGTGGTACCAATGAATATCAAGCTGAATGTGCCAAAAGTGTAACACTAAAAGGAATCATCCCCATGCAGCACAGCTTACAAATCAAATACATAATGCTGTGATAGAAAGGATGCAAAATCTGAGCACAAGTCAGATCTAAGCATCTAATAGTATCAAAAGAATGATAATAGTCCATATGGACACAGTATGTTCAGTAGAAAGGCTGACATAACCATTTGTACCAGCATCCAAATTTATGTGAGTATATTTTGTTGCTGATGGCAAGACAATCCCCAAGATCCAGTTTTGGCAGTTGCCCCTTACCTAACAACATTTTTTAAATAAATAGTGTTTCATTGAAATAAAACTACACTGAGTTGATAAAACATATGTACCATACAATTGTGACACCTTTATCAAACAGCAATTATTATTATTATTCTCAAGATTGTCAGAGTAACTAATTGTCCCTCTAGTGTCAGTTAAAATGAGGAAACAAAACACCATGTTAACTATTGTTACCCATTAAGAATGCATTAATATGCAAGAGGTTCAGTGCAAAACAAATAGTATTTCAAAATGTATAACCAATGTTGAGCACTATGTACATAAAACTGAATTATACCTCATCTTTAAAAGTATTTTGAAACTGCCTGATGCAAAAGTACAGGTAAGTCAGTCACAACCCAAGCTGAGTGAGAACCCAAGCTGAGTGAAAATCCTAGCTGAGTGAGAACCCAATCTGAGTGAGAACCCAAGCTAAGACAGTGGCAAGTATTAGGTCTTATAATTGCAGGCTGAACTATTTATACTGGTAACTTACCTTAAATCCCCACAAAAGTCAGGTTCCTTTTACTTGTTTAAGGTGCTCTGGTTTGATAATCTGCAATTTACACAATATAAGCAGTTACAATCTTGAACCCAAAGAAAATGGATGGGAAAAGGTGGATTTTTAGAAAGGATCAACTTGTCAACACCCCCAGCCAAAAAAATGGGATAGATGCCACCAAAGAACTCTTCTACAGACAGCTGACTGCCAGCTTAATCCAAGATATGGGACATAAACTTGCACTAACTCAGCAATGTATCAATACTGCCATCATCTACATGCACAGATTCTACATGTTCCATTCCTTTACACGCTTTCCACATCAACAGATGGTCCAAGCTTGTATATTCCTGGCAGCCAAAACAGAGGATCAATGGAGAAAAGCTGAACATGTGATCCGAGCAGCTAATGGATGTCTGCATCAAGCAATTGATGTAAAAAATGAGGCCTACCTAAGGCAAGTCAATACCCTGGTCAGCAATGAGGAAATCTTGCTGCAGACTCTAGGTTTTGAGGTTACAGTGACTCATGCCCATACTATTCTTCTCAAGACCTGCCAGCTTATACATGCCAGTAAGGATCTAACCCAAGCATCCTACTTTCTGGCCACTAACTGCCTCCATTTGACCACCTTCTGCCTGCAGTACAAACCAAGTCTTGTAGCCTGTATTTGCATTCTTCTGGCCTGTCAATGGTCAAATTGGGACATACCAAAATCAAGTGAAGGAAAAGAATGGTACTATTATGTAGACAAAAATATTACCTTGAAAATGTTGGAAGAATGCATACAAGAATTTCTAAACATCATGGATAAATGCCCGAGCAAGCTGAAGAAAATAATGGAAAATAAGAAGGCTGCAGGAACAAAGCGCACTATCAAAGATGAATTATCAAGCGAGGCCCCTCCAATGAAACGCCAGCGACTTGAAAATATCTCTCCTGCTGCAACTATGGCTGGTTCTAGTTCTGGAGGAAAGTCACATGTGAATAGGAGTCTATCTATACCAACTGGTCATGAACAAAAGCTGCATTCACAACAACAATGTAGTACTTCTGTCCTCACCTCTTCCAGAACAGTTAACAAGGTGCAGCAGCAGCAGCCTTCTTCTCAGGCACCCAGTTCATACATCACTAAATCCCATCAAGTAGAGCATATAAAAAGGCTACTGTCAGACAGTGGATCAATGCAAATGGCTTCTTCTTTGGCAGCAGAGTTGCAGACTAAAAGGACAAAACCAAATTCCATGAATGTCAAAGCTTATTTGAATAGAAAGGAGTCGGACCATAAAAATGAAAATGTACAGCCACATGAAAATAAACAACATGTTTTTAAAGTTCCAAACATTCCTACAAATCGGGAGCCTGTGCCAAATATTCAATTTAAAATGGGCATTTCTTCAAATGTTAATACAATTAACAATCTTAAATGTGTATAAATTCAAACAACACTCAGTGCTTTTGAATCTGTGATTTCTTTTTCCTAGCAGAACAATTTGTAAATATTTTTGACAGAAATGTTTCCCCAATTAATGTATAGCTTTATAAAGCTATTGTAATATATTAACCTATGTTTCACTGACAGATATGGCCTTGTCTTGCTTCATAACCACAGACATGAATCTACTTTCATACAGGACTTCAATAGGATTTTAGCATTGTTAACCATGTCTGGACCAATTTTATCGATGTAAAGATTCAAATTGTTATTATCCAGTTGTGCTCTCTTTTGTTGGGTAGTAATCATTGATACCCTAATTTCACCATGTTGACTTCCATGCAATTTTAATGTTTCATTGTGTTTGTGTTGTTATTTAGAAGTAGATCAATTGCAGAGTCTATTCTATCATGTGATTGTGGGAGTCAGGACAGTCTCTAAAAATATTCCACTAAAATATTAATGCAAAGAAACTTTATCATATTAGCACAACTTTATTTAGTGCTTCATATACACCTTAAACAACTGACAAATTCTATCATTTTGTTTTTCAATGGGCGAGAGACTTTCTCTCCTAAAACTTTCAGGTGTATGATAGATCCTATACTAGCGTTTGATACGAAGATATTCATTCAAATGAAAATAACATTTTCCATTGGTTTTGATAATCAGTTATCCTGAAATAGCTGTGATTTGCACTGCATCTGCTTTATCTTCAAATTAGTGCCTCTCAATATGTTTCGGTATCAAGCAACCTTCGTAGGTAATTTAGCTTGTAAGAGAAGACATTGTGCATCATTATTTTTCTTAGAGAAAACATGCACCATTATGTTTTACATTATTGATGCTTCATCATATTTCCATGATATTCTGTATTGTTTTAATATTTTCAATGACTTCTTTCTTACAATTATTAACAGGAATGAAAAATTTACTGGTTCATAAAACAAAAAAATATTTAATACTTATTTGGATTTTGATACACTTTTGTACAGAAAATTCCATGTAAATATTAACAAACTATTCAGATTTTGATACACACCTGTGTGCAGTATTAATATTCCATGTAAATTTTGTATGCATATTATTAAGATTGTTATACACTTGTGTACTCAACAAATTATAATACACTTCTGAAAAAAAGATAAATAAAATCTATTTAAAAGTCTCAATAGCTTTCTTTTTATGGTGTACATTATTAAACAAATCCTCAATAGGCAAATAAATCACCAATCAAATAAGAATGCAGATTTAGTACTGTAATGTATATAATTACATTTCAATTCCATAATTTGCTATACAGTGCAAACCTTTTTTGAGATACTACTCGTGCTGCCAACAAAAATTAGTCACTTAGGTGGTCTCTTGCAACAAGTATTTGCAGGAAGGCAATTTTTCAAGGCTAAACTAAGTTTAAGAAGGTGTGTGTGATTAGGATTTTAAATGTAGCTTTTAAAAAAATTTCAGTCATATCGCTATGATGTTTGCAGTGTGGCAGTTTATAGTGATGTCTAGCACTGGGGCATCATGCTGCAGACATGTAGCATGATGTCCCACCCAATCACATTATCATGACACCAGGCCAACCAGTCCTAACAATAAATAAGCGCCAAGCGAGATGGCTGTTAGTGCCATTTTTGTGTCAATCTTGGTAATGTACGTCCGGGATTCGAACCCACGACCTCCCGCTTCCGAGGCAGATACTCTAACCACTAGGCCACCAAAGCGGTCAGTTTAAGAAGGAAATATGTCCATAATTACAGTAGATATATTTAATCCTTATTCACAGTTCTTGCCAATGTATTATAAAAATTCATAGGAACTGTGGTGGGCTCTGGTTAGTATGCAGACTAACAAAGGAAAGAGTGCAAGTTTCAATCCTACCATCAGACCAGCCTGGGTTTAGCTATAATTGTGTTTCTGTGTGCAAGGAACATTATACCAATTTCCTCAGCTCTAAATAACCTATCTGTGTTGCCATACCATAATGCACCAAACAAAAACAAAAAAATACATTAAAATCTAGAAATATCTATACTAGCAATAAAGTTATACCAATCATTTACATTTTAATTTTAAGTTCACATGAAGATGATTAGAAAAGGAATTCCAAACTACAGGTAACAATTATCATGTCCACGCTGAACCGTTTCCAGACAGGACAGGGGCATTGTGCAGTCAACCTTGTAAGATGGGGCCAGGCAACTGGCTCTTCTTGTAGTGCGGAGCTCTGCAGACCATGTCACACACTGAACAGCTGCCCACTGACAAAGTTCCCCAGTGGACTGCAGGCTCTGCACCTTGCTGACGATGGTGCTGTTAAATGGCTAGGCATGCACTGCACATGATAAATAATAAATAATAATTCCAGATATTAAAATGGAGGTGGGGTGAGAAAGGTATATCCAGTGATTACAAATGTTTTGGGGTGGTTATCGTTTCAAATACAGTGTTGTTTTACTGTAAAAGTTCATTATTTTCTTAATAAAACTGGTTGGGTGCTCCTAGGTATTTGAAACACACATTCTTTTATTCACACTCAATTTAGTTTGGGAAATTATAGCACTTACAGGTGACACTTATAAGTAAGAACATTTCAATGCTTTGCTAAATTTCAGTGGCAACCTATTAAACAACTAGTCATGTGAGCATGAGTGTTATTCTCCAAATGAACAGAATTCAAAATCATACAAGATATGTAAGCAGCCAAAACAGTGTATACCAATCATGATCTGTTTGGATGCAGCTGAAAGACATTGATGCTATCAGATTTCTGGTCACACTTACTTTTCAAGATAGTTGAAAATAATCATACAGACCTATATAGAAAATAACACATGTTGGACACAGGTTGAAACTTCCACATACAAAATCATCCTTCACAGCAGGGAAAGTCCATTCATGGGAGTTGGCCAAAATCTTTTCTACCTATGCCTTTATCTGTCTGCATACATTTACATATCTGCCTTTGCTGTTCCAACTGTATCAACTTCTAACTCTTTCTAATCTACATATCTATCTAAGGGTATAATTACATAGCTTTAATTATCAGTATATGGTATTATGGAGCCAACAGACATACAAAGAAAACAAACGTTTCAATAATTATAATTTGATTTTCTTAAAATACAGCATATTTTATCATTGTTTTACTCATCCTGGGATACTGTAATTGGGGCAAGCTCATATTTTCAAAGGGCAAGTTCAATTTTACAGTCACTTTGTCCTGGGCAAGCTGAATGTTATAAACTTTGTAAATTCCTGCTCAATTCAGTCAATCAATCAGACAATCAAGCAATAATAATAATAATAACAGTTTTATTCAAGAGGGTGACAATCAGTTGCTCTATGTTCTTTAGTTTTGTTTAGAGTAATTATACCAGACCATGGGCTGGTTAATTTTTAATATAAATATGGTTGTATGTTGATGTAAAAGGAATATATCCATGATAACTGGACTTCAAGAAGTTAAGAGAGATTTTGTGGTACCAATGAATATCAGGCTGAATGTGCCAAAAGTGTAACACTAAAAGGAATCATCCCCATGCAGCACAGCTTACAAATCAAATACATAATGCTGTGATAGAAAGGATGCAAAATCTGAGCACAAGTCAGATCTAAGCATCTAATAGTATCAAAAGAATGATAATAGTCCATATGGACACAGTATGTTCAGTAGAAAGGCTGACATAACCATTTGTACCAGCATCCAAATTTATGTGAGTATATTTTGTTGCTGATGGCAAGACAATCCCCAAGATCCAGTTTTGGCAGTTGCCCCTTACCTAACAACATTTTTTAAATAAATAGTGTTTCATTGAAATAAAACTACACTGAGTTGATAAAACATATGTACCATACAATTGTGACACCTTTATCAAACAGTAATTTTTATTATTATTCTCAAGATTGTCAGAGTAACTAATTGTCCCTCTAGTGTCAGTTAAAATGAGGAAACAAAACACCATGTTAACTATTGTTACCCATTAAGAATGCATTAATATGCAAGAGGTTCAGTGCAAAACAAATAGTATTTCAAAATGTATAACCAATGTTGAGCACTATGTACATAAAACTGAATTATACCTCATCTTTAAAAGTATTTTGAAACTGCCTGATGCAAAAGTACAGGTAAGTCAGTCACAACCCAAGCTGAGTGAGAACCCAAGCTGAGTGAAAATCCTAGCTGAGTGAGAACCCAATCTGAGTGAGAACCCAAGCTAAGACAGTGGCAAGTATTAGGTCTTATAATTGCAGGCTGAACTATTTATACTGGTAACTTACCTTAAATCCCCACAAAAGTCAGGTTCCTTTTACTTGTTTAAGGTGCTCTGGTTTGATTAATCTGCAATTTACACAATATAAGCAGTTACAATCTTGAACCCAAAGAAAATGGATGGGAAAAGGTGGATTTTTAGAAAGGATCAACTTGTCAACACCCCCAGCCAAAAAAATGGGATAGATGCCACCAAAGAACTCTTCTACAGACAGCTGACTGCCAGCTTAATCCAAGATATGGGACATAAACTTGCACTAACTCAGCAATGTATCAATACTGCCATCATCTACATGCACAGATTCTACATGTTCCATTCCTTTACACGCTTTCCACATCAACAGATGGTCCAAGCTTGTATATTCCTGGCAGCCAAAACAGAGGATCAATGGAGAAAAGCTGAACATGTGATCCGAGCAGCTAATGGATGTCTGCATCAAGCAATTGATGTAAAAAATGAGGCCTACCTAAGGCAAGTCAATACCCTGGTCAGCAATGAGGAAATCTTGCTGCAGACTCTAGGTTTTGAGGTTACAGTGACTCATGCCCATACTATTCTTCTCAAGACCTGCCAGCTTATACATGCCAGTAAGGATCTAACCCAAGCATCCTACTTTCTGGCCACTAACTGCCTCCATTTGACCACCTTCTGCCTGCAGTACAAACCAAGTCTTGTAGCCTGTATTTGCATTCTTCTGGCCTGTCAATGGTCAAATTGGGACATACCAAAATCAAGTGAAGGAAAAGAATGGTACTATTATGTAGACAAAAATATTACCTTGAAAATGTTGGAAGAATGCATACAAGAATTTCTAAACATCATGGATAAATGCCCGAGCAAGCTGAAGAAAATAATGGAAAATAAGAAGGCTGCAGGAACAAAGCGCACTATCAAAGATGAATTATCAAGCGAGGCCCCACCAATGAAACGCCAGCGACTTGAAAATATCTCTCCTGCTGCAACTATGGCTGGTTCTAGTTCTGGAGGAAAGTCACATGTGAATAGGAGTCTATCTATACCAACTGGTCATGAACAAAAGCTGCATTCACAACAACAATGTAGTACTTCTGTCCTCACCTCTTCCAGAACAGTTAACAAGGTGCAGCAGCAGCAGCCTTCTTCTCAGGCACCCAGTTCATACATCACTAAATCCCATCAAGTAGAGCATATAAAAAGGCTACTGTCAGACAGTGGATCAATGCAAATGGCTTCTTCTTTGGCAGCAGAGTTGCAGACTAAAAGGACAAAACCAAATTCCATGAATGTCAAAGCTTATTTGAATAGAAAGGAGTCGGACCATAAAAATGAAAATGTACAGCCACATGAAAATAAACAACATGTTTTTAAAGTTCCAAACATTCCTACAAATCGGGAGCCTGTGCCAAATATTCAATTTAAAATGGGCATTTCTTCAAATGTTAATACAATTAACAATCTTAAATGTGTATAAATTCAAACAACACTCAGTGCTTTTGAATCTGTGATTTCTTTTTCCTAGCAGAACAATTTGTAAATATTTTTGACAGAAATGTTTCCCCAATTAATGTATAGCTTTATAAAGCTATTGTAATATATTAACCTATGTTTCACTGACAGATATGGCCTTGTCTTGCTTCATAACCACAGACATGAATCTACTTTCATACAGGACTTCAATAGGATTTTAGCATTGTTAACCATGTCTGGACCAATTTTATCGATGTAAAGATTCAAATTGTTATTATCCAGTTGTGCTCTCTTTTGTTGGGTAGTAATCATTGATACCCTAATTTCACCATGTTGACTTCCATGCAATTTTAATGTTTCATTGTGTTTGTGTTGTTATTTAGAAGTAGATCAATTGCAGAGTCTATTCTATCATGTGATTGTGGGAGTCAGGACAGTCTCTAAAAATATTCCACTAAAATATTAATGCAAAGAAACTTTATCATATTAGCACAACTTTATTTAGTGCTTCATATACACCTTAAACAACTGACAAATTCTATCATTTTGTTTTTCAATGGGCGAGAGACTTTCTCTCCTAAAACTTTCAGGTGTATGATAGATCCTATACTAGCGTTTGATACGAAGATATTCATTCAAATGAAAATAACATTTTCCATTGGTTTTGATAATCAGTTATCCTGAAATAGCTGTGATTTGCACTGCATCTGCTTTATCTTCAAATTAGTGCCTCTCAATATGTTTCGGTATCAAGCAACCTTCGTAGGTAATTTAGCTTGTAAGAGAAGACATTGTGCATCATTATTTTTCTTAGAGAAAACATGCACCATTATGTTTTACATTATTGATGCTTCATCATATTTCCATGATATTCTGTATTGTTTTAATATTTTCAATGACTTCTTTCTTACAATTATTAACAAGAATGAAAAATTTACTGGTTCATAAAACAAAAAAAATATTTAATACTTATTTGGATTTTGATACACTTCTGTACAGAAAATTCCATGTAAATATTAACAAACTATTCAGATTTTGATACACACCTGTGTGCAGTATTAATATTCCATGTAAATTTTGTATGCATATTATTAAGATTGTTATACACTTGTGTACTCAACAAATTATAATACACTTCTGAAAGAAAGATAAATAAAATCTATTTAAAAGTCTCAATAGCTTTCTTTTTATGGTGTACATTATTAAACAAATCCTCAATAGGCAAATAAATCACCAATCAAATAAGAATGCAGATTTAGTACTGTAATGTATATAATTACATTTCAATTCCATAATTTGCTATACAGTGCAAACCTGTTTTGAGATACTACTCGTGCTGCCAACAAAAATTAGTCACTTAGGTGGTCTCTTGCAACAAGTATTTGCAGGAAGGCAATTTTTCAAGGCTAAACTAAGTTTAAGAAGGTGTGTGTGATTAGGATTTTAAATGTAGCTTTTAAAAAAATTTCAGTCATATCGCTATGATGTTTTGCAGTGTGGCAGTTTATAGTGATGTCTAGCACTGGGGCATCATGCTGCAGACATGTAGCATGATGTCCCACCCAATCACATTATCATGACACCAGGCCAACCAGTCCTAACAATAAATAAGCGCCAAGCGAGATGGCTGTTAGTGCCATTTTTGTGTCAATCTTGGTAATGTACGTCCGGGATTCGAACCCACGACCTCCCGCTTCCGAGGCAGATACTCTAACCACTAGGCCACCAGAGCGGTCAGTTTAAGAAGGAAATATGTCCATAATTACAGTAGATATATTTAATCCTTATTCACAGTTCTTGCCAATGTATTATAAAAATTCATAGGAACTGTGGTGGGCTCTGGTTAGTATGCAGACTAACAAAGGAAAGAGTGCAAGTTTCAATCCTACCATCAGACCAGCCTGGGTTTAGCTATAATTGTGTTTCTGTGTGCAAGGAACATTATACCAATTTCCTCAGCTCTAAATAACCTATCTGTGTTGCCATACCATAATGCACCAAACAAAAACAAAAAAATACATTAAAATCTAGAAATATCTATACTAGCAATAAAGTTATACCAATCATTTACATTTTAATTTTAAGTTCACATGAAGATGATTAGAAAAGGAATTCCAAACTACAGGTAACAATTATCATGTCCACGCTGAACCGTTTCCAGACAGGACAGGGGCATTGTGCAGTCAACCTTGTAAGATGGGGCCAGGCAACTGGCTCTTCTTGTAGTGCGGAGCTCTGCAGACCATGTCACACACTGAACAGCTGCCCACTGACAAAGTTCCCCAGTGGACTGCAGGCTCTGCACCTTGCTGACGATGGTGCTGTTAAATGGCTAGGCATGCACTGCACATGATAAATAATAAATAATAATTCCAGATATTAAAATGGAGGTGGGGTGAGAAAGGTATATCCAGTGATTACAAATGTTTTGGGGTGGTTATCGTTTCAAATACAGTGTTGTTTTACTGTAAAAGTTCATTATTTTCTTAATAAAACTGGTTGGGTGCTCCTAGGTATTTGAAACACACATTCTTTTATTCACATTCAATTTAGTTTGGGAAATTATAGCACTTACAGGTGACACTTATAAGTAAGAACATTTCAATGCCTTGCTAAATTTCAGTGGCAACCTATTAAACAACTAGTCATGTGAGCATGAGTGTTATTCTCCAAATGAACAGAATTCAAAATCATACAAGATATGTAAGCAGCCAAAACAGTGTATACCAATCATGATCTGTTTGGATGCAGCTGAAAGACATTGATGCTATCAGATTTCTGGTCACACTTACTTTTCAAGATAGTTGAAAATAATCATACAGACCTATATAGAAAATAACACATGTTGGACACAGGTTGAAACTTCCACATACAAAATCATCCTTCACAGCAGGGAAAGTCCATTCATGGGAGTTGGCCAAAATCTTTTCTACCTATGCCTTTATCTGTCTGCATACATTTACATATCTGCCTTTGCTGTTCCAACTGTATCAACTTCTAACTCTTTCTAATCTACATATCTATCTAAGGGTATAATTACATAGCTTTAATTATCAGTATATGGTATTATGGAGCCAACAGAGATACAAAGAAAACAAACGTTTCAATAATTATAATTTGATTTTCTTAAAATACAGCATATTTTATCATTGTTTTACTCATCCTGGGATACTGTAATTGGGGCAAGCTCATATTTTCAAAGGGCAAGTTCAATTTTACAGTCACTTTGTCCTGGGCAAGCTGAATGTTATAAACTTTGTAAATTCCTGCTCAATTCAGTCAATCAATCAGACAATCAAGCAATAATAATAATAATAACAGTTTTATTCAAGAGGGTGACAATCAGTTGCTCTATGTTCTTTAGTTTTGTTTAGAGTAATTATACCAGACCATGGGCTGGTTAATTTTTAATATAAATATGGTTGTATGTTGATGTAAAAGGAATATATCCATGATAACTGGACTTCAAGAAGTTAAGAGAGATTTTGTGGTACCAATGAATATCAGGCTGAATGTGCCAAAAGTGTAACACTAAAAGGAATCATCCCCATGCAGCACAGCTTACAAATCAAATACATAATGCTGTGATAGAAAGGATGCAAAATCTGAGCACAAGTCAGATCTAAGCATCTAATAGTATCAAAAGAATGATAATAGTCCATATGGACACAGTATGTTCAGTAGAAAGGCTGACATAACCATTTGTACCAGCATCCAAATTTATGTGAGTATATTTTGTTGCTGATGGCAAGACAATCCCCAAGATCCAGTTTTGGCAGTTGCCCCTTACCTAACAACATTTTTTAAATAAATAGTGTTTCATTGAAATAAAACTACACTGAGTTGATAAAACATATGTACCATACAATTGTGACACCTTCATCAAACAGCAATTATTATTATTATTCTCAAGATTGTCAGAGTAACTAATTGTCCCTCTAGTGTCAGTTAAAATGAGGAAACAAAACACCATGTTAACTATTGTTACCCATTAAGAATGCATTAATATGCAAGAGGTTCAGTGCAAAACAAATAGTATTTCAAAATGTATAACCAATGTTGAGCACTATGTACATAAAACTGAATTATACCTCATCTTTAATAGTATTTTGAAACTGCCTGATGCAAAAGTACAGGTAAGTCAGTCACAACCCAAGCTGAGTGAGAACCCAAGCTGAGTGAAAATCCTAGCTGAGTGAGAACCCAATCTGAGTGAGAACCCAAGCTAAGACAGTGGCAAGTATTAGGTCTTATAATTGCAGGCTGAACTATTTATACTGGTAACTTACCTTAAATCCCCACAAAAGTCAGGTTCCTTTTACTTGTTTAAGGTGCTCTGGTTTGATAATCTGCAATTTACACAATATAAGCAGTTACAATCTTGAACCCAAAGAAAATGGATGGGAAAAGGTGGATTTTTAGAAAGGATCAACTTGTCAACACCCCCAGCCAAAAAAATGGGATAGATGCCACCAAAGAACTCTTCTACAGACAGCTGACTGCCAGCTTAATCCAAGATATGGGACATAAACTTGCACTAACTCAGCAATGTATCAATACTGCCATCATCTACATGCACAGATTCTACATGTTCCATTCCTTTACACGCTTTCCACATCAACAGATGGTCCAAGCTTGTATATTCCTGGCAGCCAAAACAGAGGATCAATGGAGAAAAGCTGAACATGTGATCCGAGCAGCTAATGGATGTCTGCATCAAGCAATTGATGTAAAAAATGAGGCCTACCTAAGGCAAGTCAATACCCTGGTCAGCAATGAGGAAATCTTGCTGCAGACTCTAGGTTTTGAGGTTACAGTGACTCATGCCCATACTATTCTTCTCAAGACCTGCCAGCTTATACATGCCAGTAAGGATCTAACCCAAGCATCCTACTTTCTGGCCACTAACTGCCTCCATTTGACCACCTTCTGCCTGCAGTACAAACCAAGTCTTGTAGCCTGTATTTGCATTCTTCTGGCCTGTCAATGGTCAAATTGGGACATACCAAAATCAAGTGAAGGAAAAGAATGGTACTATTATGTAGACAAAAATATTACCTTGAAAATGTTGGAAGAATGCATACAAGAATTTCTAAACATCATGGATAAATGCCCGAGCAAGCTGAAGAAAATAATGGAAAATAAGAAGGCTGCAGGAACAAAGCGCACTATCAAAGATGAATTATCAAGCGAGGCCCCTCCAATGAAACGCCAGCGACTTGAAAATATCTCTCCTGCTGCAACTATGGCTGGTTCTAGTTCTGGAGGAAAGTCACATGTGAATAGGAGTCTATCTATACCAACTGGTCATGAACAAAAGCTGCATTCACAACAACAATGTAGTACTTCTGTCCTCACCTCTTCCAGAACAGTTAACAAGGTGCAGCAGCAGCAGCCTTCTTCTCAGGCACCCAGTTCATACATCACTAAATCCCATCAAGTAGAGCATATAAAAAGGCTACTGTCAGACAGTGGATCAATGCAAATGGCTTCTTCTTTGGCAGCAGAGTTGCAGACTAAAAGGACAAAACCAAATTCCATGAATGTCAAAGCTTATTTGAATAGAAAGGAGTCGGACCATAAAAATGAAAATGTACAGCCACATGAAAATAAACAACATGTTTTTAAAGTTCCAAACATTCCTACAAATCGGGAGCCTGTGCCAAATATTCAATTTAAAATGGGCATTTCTTCAAATGTTAATACAATTAACAATCTTAAATGTGTATAAATTCAAACAACACTCAGTGCTTTTGAATCTGTGATTTCTTTTTCCTAGCAGAACAATTTGTAAATATTTTTGACAGAAATGTTTCCCCAATTAATGTATAGCTTTATAAAGCTATTGTAATATATTAACCTATGTTTCACTGACAGATATGGCCTTGTCTTGCTTCATAACCACAGACATGAATCTACTTTCATACAGGACTTCAATAGGATTTTAGCATTGTTAACCATGTCTGGACCAATTTTATCGATGTAAAGATTCAAATTGTTATTATCCAGTTGTGCTCTCTTTTGTTGGGTAGTAATCATTGATACCCTAATTTCACCATGTTGACTTCCATGCAATTTTAATGTTTCATTGTGTTTGTGTTGTTATTTAGAAGTAGATCAATTGCAGAGTCTATTCTATCATGTGATTGTGGGAGTCAGGACAGTCTCTAAAAATATTCCACTAAAATATTAATGCAAAGAAACTTTATCATATTAGCACAACTTTATTTAGTGCTTCATATACACCTTAAACAACTGACAAATTCTATCATTTTGTTTTTCAATGGGCGAGAGACTTTCTCTCCTAAAACTTTCAGGTGTATGATAGATCCTATACTAGCGTTTGATACGAAGATATTCATTCAAATGAAAATAACATTTTCCATTGGTTTTGATAATCAGTTATCCTGAAATAGCTGTGATTTGCACTGCATCTGCTTTATCTTCAAATTAGTGCCTCTCAATATGTTTCGGTATCAAGCAACCTTCGTAGGTAATTTAGCTTGTAAGAGAAGACATTGTGCATCATTATTTTTCTTAGAGAAAACATGCACCATTATGTTTTACATTATTGATGCTTCATCATATTTCCATGATATTCTGTATTGTTTTAATATTTTCAATGACTTCTTTCTTACAATTATTAACAAGAATGAAAAATTTACTGGTTCATAAAACAAAAAAATATTTAATACTTATTTGGATTTTGATACACTTTTGTACAGAAAATTCCATGTAAATATTAACAAACTATTCAGATTTTGATACACACCTGTGTGCAGTATTAATATTCCATGTAAATTTTGTATGCATATTATTAAGATTGTTATACACTTGTGTACTCAACAAATTATAATACACTTCTGAAAAAAAGATAAATAAAATCTATTTAAAAGTCTCAATAGCTTTCTTTTTATGGTGTACATTATTAAACAAATCCTCAATAGGCAAATAAATCACCAATCAAATAAGAATGCAGATTTAGTACTGTAATGTATATAATTACATTTCAATTCCATAATTTGCTATACAGTGCAAACCTGTTTTGAGATACTACTCGTGCTGCCAACAAAAATTAGTCACTTAGGTGGTCTCTTGCAACAAGTATTTGCAGGAAGGCAATTTTTCAAGGCTAAACTAAGTTTAAGAAGGTGTGTGTGATTAGGATTTTAAATGTAGCTTTTAAAAAAATTTCAGTCATATCGCTATGATGTTTGCAGTGTGGCAGTTTATAGTGATGTCTAGCACTGGGGCATCATGCTGCAGACATGTAGCATGATGTCCCACCCAATCACATTATCATGACACCAGGCCAACCAGTCCTAACAATAAATAAGCGCCAAGCGAGATGGCTGTTAGTGCCATTTTTGTGTCAATCTTGGTAATGTACGTCCGGGATTCGAACCCACGACCTCCCGCTTCCGAGGCAGATACTCTAACCACTAGGCCACCAGAGCGGTCAGTTTAAGAAGGAAATATGTCCATAATTACAGTAGATATATTTAATCCTTATTCACAGTTCTTGCCAATGTATTATAAAAATTCATAGGAACTGTGGTGGGCTCTGGTTAGTATGCAGACTAACAAAGGAAAGAGTGCAAGTTTCAATCCTACCATCAGACCAGCCTGGGTTTAGCTATAATTGTGTTTCTGTGTGCAAGGAACATTATACCAATTTCCTCAGCTCTAAATAACCTATCTGTGTTGCCATACCATAATGCACCAAACAAAAACAAAAAAATACATTAAAATCTAGAAATATCTATACTAGCAATAAAGTTATACCAATCATTTACATTTTAATTTTAAGTTCACATGAAGATGATTAGAAAAGGAATTCCAAACTACAGGTAACAATTATCATGTCCACGCTGAACCGTTTCCAGACAGGACAGGGGCATTGTGCAGTCAACCTTGTAAGATGGGGCCAGGCAACTGGCTCTTCTTGTAGTGCGGAGCTCTGCAGACCATGTCACACACTGAACAGCTGCCCACTGACAAAGTTCCCCAGTGGACTGCAGGCTCTGCACCTTGCTGACGATGGTGCTGTTAAATGGCTAGGCATGCACTGCACATGATAAATAATAAATAATAATTCCAGATATTAAAATGGAGGTGGGGTGAGAAAGGTATATCCAGTGATTACAAATGTTTTGGGGTGGTTATCGTTTCAAATACAGTGTTGTTTTACTGTAAAAGTTCATTATTTTCTTAATAAAACTGGTTGGGTGCTCCTAGGTATTTGAAACACACATTCTTTTATTCACACTCAATTTAGTTTGGGAAATTATAGCACTTACAGGTGACACTTATAAGTAAGAACATTTCAATGCTTTGCTAAATTTCAGTGGCAACCTATTAAACAACTAGTCATGTGAGCATGAGTGTTATTCTCCAAATGAACAGAATTCAAAATCATACAAGATATGTAAGCAGCCAAAACAGTGTATACCAATCATGATTTGTTTGGATGCAGCTGAAAGACATTGATGCTATCAGATTTCTGGTCACACTTACTTTTCAAGATAGTTGAAAATAATAATACAGACCTATATAGAAAATAACACATGCTGGACACAGGTTGAAACTTCCACATACAAAATCATCCTTCACAGCAGGGAAAGTCCATTCATGGGAGTTGGCCAAAATCTTTTCTACCTATGCCTTTATCTGTCTGCATACATTTACATATCTGCCTTTGCTGTTCCAACTGTATCAACTTCTAACTCTTTCTAATCTACATATCTATCTAAGGGTATAATTACATAGCTTTAATTATCAGTATATGGTATTATGGAGCCAACAGAGATACAAAGAAAACAAACGTTTCAATAATTATAATTTGATTTTCTTAAAATACAGCATATTTTATCATTGTTTTACTCATCCTGGGATACTGTAATTGGGGCAAGCTCATATTTTCAAAGGGCAAGTTCAATTTTACAGTCACTTTGTCCTGGGCAAGCTGAATGTTATAAACTTTGTAAATTCCTGCTCAATTCAGTCAATCAATCAGACAATCAAGCAATAATAATAATAATAACAGTTTTATTCAAGAGGGTGACAATCAGTTGCTCTATGTTCTTTAGTTTTGTTTAGAGTAATTATACCAGACCATGTGCTGGTTAATTTTTAATATAAATATGGTTGTATGTTGATGTAAAAGGAATATATCCATGATAACTGGACTTCAAGAAGTTAAGAGAGATTTTGTGGTACCAATGAATATCAGGCTGAATGTGCCAAAAGTGTAACACTAAAAGGAATCATCCCCATGCAGCACAGCTTACAAATCAAATACATAATGCTGTGATAGAAAGGATGCAAAATCTGAGCACAAGTCAGATCTAAGCATCTAATAGTATCAAAAGAATGATAATAGTCCATATGGACACAGTATGTTCAGTAGAAAGGCTGACATAACCATTTGTACCAGCATCCAAATTTATGTGAGTATATTTTGTTGCTGATGGCAAGACAATCCCCAAGATCCAGTTTTGGCAGTTGCCCCTTACCTAACAACATTTTTTAAATAAATAGTGTTTCATTGAAATAAAACTACACTGAGTTGATAAAACATATGTACCATACAATTGTGACACCTTTATCAAACAGTAATTATTATTATTATTCTCAAGATTGTCAGAGTAACTAATTGTCCCTCTAGTGTCAGTTAAAATGAGGAAACAAAACACCATGTTAACTATTGTTACCCATTAAGAATGCATTAATATGCAAGAGGTTCAGTGCAAAACAAATAGTATTTCAAAATGTATAACCAATGTTGAGCACTATGTACATAAAACTGAATTATACCTCATCTTTAAAAGTATTTTGAAACTGCCTGATGCAAAAGTACAGGTAAGTCAGTCACAACCCAAGCTGAGTGAGAACCCAAGCTGAGTGAAAATCCTAGCTGAGTGAGAACCCAATCTGAGTGAGAACCCAAGCTAAGACAGTGGCAAGTATTAGGTCTTATAATTGCAGGCTGAACTATTTATACTGGTAACTTACCTTAAATCCCCACAAAAGTCAGGTTCCTTTTACTTGTTTAAGGTGCTCTGGTTTGATTAATCTGCAATTTACACAATATAAGCAGTTACAATCTTGAACCCAAAGAAAATGGATGGGAAAAGGTGGATTTTTAGAAAGGATCAACTTGTCAACACCCCCAGCCAAAAAAATGGGATAGATGCCACCAAAGAACTCTTCTACAGACAGCTGACTGCCAGCTTAATCCAAGATATGGGACATAAACTTGCACTAACTCAGCAATGTATCAATACTGCCATCATCTACATGCACAGATTCTACATGTTCCATTCCTTTACACGCTTTCCACATCAACAGATGGTCCAAGCTTGTATATTCCTGGCAGCCAAAACAGAGGATCAATGGAGAAAAGCTGAACATGTGATCCGAGCAGCTAATGGATGTCTGCATCAAGCAATTGATGTAAAAAATGAGGCCTACCTAAGGCAAGTCAATACCCTGGTCAGCAATGAGGAAATCTTGCTGCAGACTCTAGGTTTTGAGGTTACAGTGACTCATGCCCATACTATTCTTCTCAAGACCTGCCAGCTTATACATGCCAGTAAGGATCTAACCCAAGCATCCTACTTTCTGGCCACTAACTGCCTCCATTTGACCACCTTCTGCCTGCAGTACAAACCAAGTCTTGTAGCCTGTATTTGCATTCTTCTGGCCTGTCAATGGTCAAATTGGGACATACCAAAATCAAGTGAAGGAAAAGAATGGTACTATTATGTAGACAAAAATATTACCTTGAAAATGTTGGAAGAATGCATACAAGAATTTCTAAACATCATGGATAAATGCCCGAGCAAGCTGAAGAAAATAATGGAAAATAAGAAGGCTGCAGGAACAAAGCGCACTATCAAAGATGAATTATCAAGCGAGGCCCCTCCAATGAAACGCCAGCGACTTGAAAATATCTCTCCTGCTGCAACTATGGCTGGTTCTAGTTCTGGAGGAAAGTCACATGTGAATAGGAGTCTATCTATACCAACTGGTCATGAACAAAAGCTGCATTCACAACAACAATGTAGTACTTCTGTCCTCACCTCTTCCAGAACAGTTAACAAGGTGCAGCAGCAGCAGCCTTCTTCTCAGGCACCCAGTTCATACATCACTAAATCCCATCAAGTAGAGCATATAAAAAGGCTACTGTCAGACAGTGGATCAATGCAAATGGCTTCTTCTTTGGCAGCAGAGTTGCAGACTAAAAGGACAAAACCAAATTCCATGAATGTCAAAGCTTATTTGAATAGAAAGGAGTCGGACCATAAAAATGAAAATGTACAGCCACATGAAAATAAACAACATGTTTTTAAAGTTCCAAACATTCCTACAAATCGGGAGCCTGTGCCAAATATTCAATTTAAAATGGGCATTTCTTCAAATGTTAATACAATTAACAATCTTAAATGTGTATAAATTCAAACAACACTCAGTGCTTTTGAATCTGTGATTTCTTTTTCCTAGCAGAACAATTTGTAAATATTTTTGACAGAAATGTTTCCCCAATTAATGTATAGCTTTATAAAGCTATTGTAATATATTAACCTATGTTTCACTGACAGATATGGCCTTGTCTTGCTTCATAACCACAGACATGAATCTACTTTCATACAGGACTTCAATAGGATTTTAGCATTGTTAACCATGTCTGGACCAATTTTATCGATGTAAAGATTCAAATTGTTATTATCCAGTTGTGCTCTCTTTTGTTGGGTAGTAATCATTGATACCCTAATTTCACCATGTTGACTTCCATGCAATTTTAATGTTTCATTGTGTTTGTGTTGTTATTTAGAAGTAGATCAATTGCAGAGTCTATTCTATCATGTGATTGTGGGAGTCAGGACAGTCTCTAAAAATATTCCACTAAAATATTAATGCAAAGAAACTTTATCATATTAGCACAACTTTATTTAGTGCTTCATATACACCTTAAACAACTGACAAATTCTATCATTTTGTTTTTCAATGGGCGAGAGACTTTCTCTCCTAAAACTTTCAGGTGTATGATAGATCCTATACTAGCGTTTGATACGAAGATATTCATTCAAATGAAAATAACATTTTCCATTGGTTTTGATAATCAGTTATCCTGAAATAGCTGTGATTTGCACTGCATCTGCTTTATCTTCAAATTAGTGCCTCTCAATATGTTTCGGTATCAAGCAACCTTCGTAGGTAATTTAGCTTGTAAGAGAAGACATTGTGCATCATTATTTTTCTTAGAGAAAACATGCACCATTATGTTTTACATTATTGATGCTTCATCATATTTCCATGATATTCTGTATTGTTTTAATATTTTCAATGACTTCTTTCTTACAATTATTAACAAGAATGAAAAATTTACTGGTGCATAAAACAAAAAAAATATTTAATACTTATTTGGATTTTGATACACTTCTGTACAGAAAATTCCATGTAAATATTAACAAACTATTCAGATTTTGATACACACCTGTGTGCAGTATTAATATTCCATGTAAATTTTGTATGCATATTATTAAGATTGTTATACACTTGTGTACTCAACAAATTATAATACACTTCTGAAAGAAAGATAAATAAAATCTATTTAAAAGTCTCAATAGCTTTCTTTTTATGGTGTACATTATTAAACAAATCCTCAATAGGCAAATAAATCACCAATCAAATAAGAATGCAGATTTAGTACTGTAATGTATATAATTACATTTCAATTCCATAATTTGCTATACAGTGCAAACCTGTTTTGAGATACTACTCGTGCTGCCAACAAAAATTAGTCACTTAGGTGGTCTCTTGCAACAAGTATTTGCAGGAAGGCAATTTTTCAAGGCTAAACTAAGTTTAAGAAGGTGTGTGTGATTAGGATTTTAAATGTAGCTTTTAAAAAAATTTCAGTCATATCGCTATGATGTTTTGCAGTGTGGCAGTTTATAGTGATGTCTAGCACTGGGGCATCATGCTGCAGACATGTAGCATGATGTCCCACCCAATCACATTATCATGACACCAGGCCAACCAGTCCTAACAATAAATAAGCGCCAAGCGAGATGGCTGTTAGTGCCATTTTTGTGTCAATCTTGGTAATGTACGTCCGGGATTCGAACCCACGACCTCCCGCTTCCGAGGCAGATACTCTAACCACTAGGCCACCAGAGCGGTCAGTTTAAGAAGGAAATATGTCCATAATTACAGTAGATATATTTAATCCTTATTCACAGTTCTTGCCAATGTATTATAAAAATTCATAGGAACTGTGGTGGGCTCTGGTTAGTATGCAGACTAACAAAGGAAAGAGTGCAAGTTTCAATCCTACCATCAGACCAGCCTGGGTTTAGCTATAATTGTGTTTCTGTGTGCAAGGAACATTATACCAATTTCCTCAGCTCTAAATAACCTATCTGTGTTGCCATACCATAATGCACCAAACAAAAACAAAAAAATACATTAAAATCTAGAAATATCTATACTAGCAATAAAGTTATACCAATCATTTACATTTTAATTTTAAGTTCACATGAAGATGATTAGAAAAGGAATTCCAAACTACAGGTAACAATTATCATGTCCACGCTGAACCGTTTCCAGACAGGACAGGGGCATTGTGCAGTCAACCTTGTAAGATGGGGCCAGGCAACTGGCTCTTCTTGTAGTGCGGAGCTCTGCAGACCATGTCACACACTGAACAGCTGCCCACTGACAAAGTTCCCCAGTGGACTGCAGGCTCTGCACCTTGCTGACGATGGTGCTGTTAAATGGCTAGGCATGCACTGCACATGATAAATAATAAATAATAATTCCAGATATTAAAATGGAGGTGGGGTGAGAAAGGTATATCCAGTGATTACAAATGTTTTGGGGTGGTTATCGTTTCAAATACAGTGTTGTTTTACTGTAAAAGTTCATTATTTTCTTAATAAAACTGGTTGGGTGCTCCTAGGTATTTGAAACACACATTCTTTTATTCACATTCAATTTAGTTTGGGAAATTATAGCACTTACAGGTGACACTTATAAGTAAGAACATTTCAATGCTTTGCTAAATTTCAGTGGCAACCTATTAAACAACTAGTCATGTGAGCATGAGTGTTATTCTCCAAATGAACAGAATTCAAAATCATACAAGATATGTAAGCAGCCAAAACAGTGTATACCAATCATGATCTGTTTGGATGCAGCTGAAAGACATTGATGCTATCAGATTTCTGGTCACACTTACTTTTCAAGATAGTTGAAAATAATCATACAGACCTATATAGAAAATAACACATGTTGGACACAGGTTGAAACTTCCACATACAAAATCATCCTTCACAGCAGGGAAAGTCCATTCATGGGAGTTGGCCAAAATCTTTTCTACCTATGCCTTTATCTGTCTGCATACATTTACATATCTGCCTTTGCTGTTCCAACTGTATCAACTTCTAACTCTTTCTAATCTACATATCTATCTAAGGGTATAATTACATAGCTTTAATTATCAGTATATGGTATTATGGAGCCAACAGAGATACAAAGAAAACAAACGTTTCAATAATTATAATTTGATTTTCTTAAAATACAGCATATTTTATCATTGTTTTACTCATCCTGGGATACTGTAATTGGGGCAAGCTCATATTTTCAAAGGGCAAGTTCAATTTTACAGTCACTTTGTCCTGGGCAAGCTGAATGTTATAAACTTTGTAAATTCCTGCTCAATTCAGTCAATCAATCAGACAATCAAGCAATAATAATAATAATAACAGTTTTATTCAAGAGGGTGACAATCAGTTGCTCTATGTTCTTTAGTTTTGTTTAGAGTAATTATACCAGACCATGGGCTGGTTAATTTTTAATATAAATATGGTTGTATGTTGATGTAAAAGGAATATATCCATGATAACTGGACTTCAAGAAGTTAAGAGAGATTTTGTGGTACCAATGAATATCAAGCTGAATGTGCCAAAAGTGTAACACTAAAAGGAATCATCCCCATGCAGCACAGCTTACAAATCAAATACATAATGCTGTGATAGAAAGGATGCAAAATCTGAGCACAAGTCAGATCTAAGCATCTAATAGTATCAAAAGAATGATAATAGTCCATATGGACACAGTATGTTCAGTAGAAAGGCTGACATAACCATTTGTACCAGCATCCAAATTTATGTGAGTATATTTTGTTGCTGATGGCAAGACAATCCCCAAGATCCAGTTTTGGCAGTTGCCCCTTACCTAACAACATTTTTTAAATAAATAGTGTTTCATTGAAATAAAACTACACTGAGTTGATAAAACATATGTACCATACAATTGTGACACCTTTATCAAACAGCAATTATTATTATTATTCTCAAGATTGTCAGAGTAACTAATTGTCCCTCTAGTGTCAGTTAAAATGAGGAAACAAAACACCATGTTAACTATTGTTACCCATTAAGAATGCATTAATATGCAAGAGGTTCAGTGCAAAACAAATAGTATTTCAAAATGTATAACCAATGTTGAGCACTATGTACATAAAACTGAATTATACCTCATCTTTAAAAGTATTTTGAAACTGCCTGATGCAAAAGTACAGGTAAGTCAGTCACAACCCAAGCTGAGTGAGAACCCAAGCTGAGTGAAAATCCTAGCTGAGTGAGAACCCAATCTGAGTGAGAACCCAAGCTAAGACAGTGGCAAGTATTAGGTCTTATAATTGCAGGCTGAACTATTTATACTGGTAACTTACCTTAAATCCCCACAAAAGTCAGGTTCCTTTTACTTGTTTAAGGTGCTCTGGTTTGATAATCTGCAATTTACACAATATAAGCAGTTACAATCTTGAACCCAAAGAAAATGGATGGGAAAAGGTGGATTTTTAGAAAGGATCAACTTGTCAACACCCCCAGCCAAAAAAATGGGATAGATGCCACCAAAGAACTCTTCTACAGACAGCTGACTGCCAGCTTAATCCAAGATATGGGACATAAACTTGCACTAACTCAGCAATGTATCAATACTGCCATCATCTACATGCACAGATTCTACATGTTCCATTCCTTTACACGCTTTCCACATCAACAGATGGTCCAAGCTTGTATATTCCTGGCAGCCAAAACAGAGGATCAATGGAGAAAAGCTGAACATGTGATCCGAGCAGCTAATGGATGTCTGCATCAAGCAATTGATGTAAAAAATGAGGCCTACCTAAGGCAAGTCAATACCCTGGTCAGCAATGAGGAAATCTTGCTGCAGACTCTAGGTTTTGAGGTTACAGTGACTCATGCCCATACTATTCTTCTCAAGACCTGCCAGCTTATACATGCCAGTAAGGATCTAACCCAAGCATCCTACTTTCTGGCCACTAACTGCCTCCATTTGACCACCTTCTGCCTGCAGTACAAACCAAGTCTTGTAGCCTGTATTTGCATTCTTCTGGCCTGTCAATGGTCAAATTGGGACATACCAAAATCAAGTGAAGGAAAAGAATGGTACTATTATGTAGACAAAAATATTACCTTGAAAATGTTGGAAGAATGCATACAAGAATTTCTAAACATCATGGATAAATGCCCGAGCAAGCTGAAGAAAATAATGGAAAATAAGAAGGCTGCAGGAACAAAGCGCACTATCAAAGATGAATTATCAAGCGAGGCCCCTCCAATGAAACGCCAGCGACTTGAAAATATCTCTCCTGCTGCAACTATGGCTGGTTCTAGTTCTGGAGGAAAGTCACATGTGAATAGGAGTCTATCTATACCAACTGGTCATGAACAAAAGCTGCATTCACAACAACAATGTAGTACTTCTGTCCTCACCTCTTCCAGAACAGTTAACAAGGTGCAGCAGCAGCAGCCTTCTTCTCAGGCACCCAGTTCATACATCACTAAATCCCATCAAGTAGAGCATATAAAAAGGCTACTGTCAGACAGTGGATCAATGCAAATGGCTTCTTCTTTGGCAGCAGAGTTGCAGACTAAAAGGACAAAACCAAATTCCATGAATGTCAAAGCTTATTTGAATAGAAAGGAGTCGGACCATAAAAATGAAAATGTACAGCCACATGAAAATAAACAACATGTTTTTAAAGTTCCAAACATTCCTACAAATCGGGAGCCTGTGCCAAATATTCAATTTAAAATGGGCATTTCTTCAAATGTTAATACAATTAACAATCTTAAATGTGTATAAATTCAAACAACACTCAGTGCTTTTGAATCTGTGATTTCTTTTTCCTAGCAGAACAATTTGTAAATATTTTTGACAGAAATGTTTCCCCAATTAATGTATAGCTTTATAAAGCTATTGTAATATATTAACCTATGTTTCACTGACAGATATGGCCTTGTCTTGCTTCATAACCACAGACATGAATCTACTTTCATACAGGACTTCAATAGGATTTTAGCATTGTTAACCATGTCTGGACCAATTTTATCGATGTAAAGATTCAAATTGTTATTATCCAGTTGTGCTCTCTTTTGTTGGGTAGTAATCATTGATACCCTAATTTCACCATGTTGACTTCCATGCAATTTTAATGTTTCATTGTGTTTGTGTTGTTATTTAGAAGTAGATCAATTGCAGAGTCTATTCTATCATGTGATTGTGGGAGTCAGGACAGTCTCTAAAAATATTCCACTAAAATATTAATGCAAAGAAACTTTATCATATTAGCACAACTTTATTTAGTGCTTCATATACACCTTAAACAACTGACAAATTCTATCATTTTGTTTTTCAATGGGCGAGAGACTTTCTCTCCTAAAACTTTCAGGTGTATGATAGATCCTATACTAGCGTTTGATACGAAGATATTCATTCAAATGAAAATAACATTTTCCATTGGTTTTGATAATCAGTTATCCTGAAATAGCTGTGATTTGCACTGCATCTGCTTTATCTTCAAATTAGTGCCTCTCAATATGTTTCGGTATCAAGCAACCTTCGTAGGTAATTTAGCTTGTAAGAGAAGACATTGTGCATCATTATTTTTCTTAGAGAAAACATGCACCATTATGTTTTACATTATTGATGCTTCATCATATTTCCATGATATTCTGTATTGTTTTAATATTTTCAATGACTTCTTTCTTACAATTATTAACAGGAATGAAAAATTTACTGGTTCATAAAACAAAAAAAATATTTAATACTTATTTGGATTTTGATACACTTCTGTACAGAAAATTCCATGTAAATATTAACAAACTATTCAGATTTTGATACACACCTGTGTGCAGTATTAATATTCCATGTAAATTTTGTATGCATATTATTAAGATTGTTATACACTTGTGTACTCAACAAATTATAATACACTTCTGAAAGAAAGATAAATAAAATCTATTTAAAAGTCTCAATAGCTTTCTTTTTATGGTGTACATTATTAAACAAATCCTCAATAGGCAAATAAATCACCAATCAAATAAGAATGCAGATTTAGTACTGTAATGTATATAATTACATTTCAATTCCATAATTTGCTATACAGTGCAAACCTGTTTTGAGATACTACTCGTGCTGCCAACAAAAATTAGTCACTTAGGTGGTCTCTTGCAACAAGTATTTGCAGGAAGGCAATTTTTCAAGGCTAAACTAAGTTTAAGAAGGTGTGTGTGATTAGGATTTTAAATGTAGCTTTTAAAAAAATTTCAGTCATATCGCTATGATGTTTTGCAGTGTGGCAGTTTATAGTGATGTCTAGCACTGGGGCATCATGCTGCAGACATGTAGCATGATGTCCCACCCAATCACATTATCATGACACCAGGCCAACCAGTCCTAACAATAAATAAGCGCCAAGCGAGATGGCTGTTAGTGCCATTTTTGTGTCAATCTTGGTAATGTACGTCCGGGATTCGAACCCACGACCTCCCGCTTCCGAGGCAGATACTCTAACCACTAGGCCACCAGAGCGGTCAGTTTAAGAAGGAAATATGTCCATAATTACAGTAGATATATTTAATCCTTATTCACAGTTCTTGCCAATGTATTATAAAAATTCATAGGAACTGTGGTGGGCTCTGGTTAGTATGCAGACTAACAAAGGAAAGAGTGCAAGTTTCAATCCTACCATCAGACCAGCCTGGGTTTAGCTATAATTGTGTTTCTGTGTGCAAGGAACATTATACCAATTTCCTCAGCTCTAAATAACCTATCTGTGTTGCCATACCATAATGCACCAAACAAAAACAAAAAAATACATTAAAATCTAGAAATATCTATACTAGCAATAAAGTTATACCAATCATTTACATTTTAATTTTAAGTTCACATGAAGATGATTAGAAAAGGAATTCCAAACTACAGGTAACAATTATCATGTCCACGCTGAACCGTTTCCAGACAGGACAGGGGCATTGTGCAGTCAACCTTGTAAGATGGGGCCAGGCAACTGGCTCTTCTTGTAGTGCGGAGCTCTGCAGACCATGTCACACACTGAACAGCTGCCCACTGACAAAGTTCCCCAGTGGACTGCAGGCTCTGCACCTTGCTGACGATGGTGCTGTTAAATGGCTAGGCATGCACTGCACATGATAAATAATAAATAATAATTCCAGATATTAAAATGGAGGTGGGGTGAGAAAGGTATATCCAGTGATTACAAATGTTTTGGGGTGGTTATCGTTTCAAATACAGTGTTGTTTTACTGTAAAAGTTCATTATTTTCTTAATAAAACTGGTTGGGTGCTCCTAGGTATTTGAAACACACATTCTTTTATTCACATTCAATTTAGTTTGGGAAATTATAGCACTTACAGGTGACACTTATAAGTAAGAACATTTCAATGCTTTGCTAAATTTCAGTGGCAACCTATTAAACAACTAGTCATGTGAGCATGAGTGTTATTCTCCAAATGAACAGAATTCAAAATCATACAAGATATGTAAGCAGCCAAAACAGTGTATACCAATCATGATCTGTTTGGATGCAGCTGAAAGACATTGATGCTATCAGATTTCTGGTCACACTTACTTTTCAAGATAGTTGAAAATAATCATACAGACCTATATAGAAAATAACACATGTTGGACACAGGTTGAAACTTCCACATACAAAATCATCCTTCACAGCAGGGAAAGTCCATTCATGGGAGTTGGCCAAAATCTTTTCTACCTATGCCTTTATCTGTCTGCATACATTTACATATCTGCCTTTGCTGTTCCAACTGTATCAACTTCTAACTCTTTCTAATCTACATATCTATCTAAGGGTATAATTACATAGCTTTAATTATCAGTATATGGTATTATGGAGCCAACAGAGATACAAAGAAAACAAACGTTTCAATAATTATAATTTGATTTTCTTAAAATACAGCATATTTTATCATTGTTTTACTCATCCTATGATACTGTAATTGGGGCAAGCTCATATTTTCAAAGGGCAAGTTCAATTTTACAGTCACTTTGTCCTGGGCAAGCTGAATGTTATAAACTTTGTAAATTCCTGCTCAATTCAGTCAATCAATCAGACAATCAAGCAATAATAATAATAATAACAGTTTTATTCAAGAGGGTGACAATCAGTTGCTCTATGTTCTTTAGTTTTGTTTAGAGTAATTATACCAGACCATGTGCTGGTTAATTTTTAATATAAATATGGTTGTATGTTGATGTAAAAGGAATATATCCATGATAACTGGACTTCAAGAAGTTAAGAGAGATTTTGTGGTACCAATGAATATCAAGCTGAATGTGCCAAAAGTGTAACACTAAAAGGAATCATCCCCATGCAGCACAGCTTACAAATCAAATACATAATGCTGTGATAGAAAGGATGCAAAATCTGAGCACAAGTCAGATCTAAGCATCTAATAGTATCAAAAGAATGATAATAGTCCATATGGACACAGTATGTTCAGTAGAAAGGCTGACATAACCATTTGTACCAGCATCCAAATTTATGTGAGTATATTTTGTTGCTGATGGCAAGACAATCCCCAAGATCCAGTTTTGGCAGTTGCCCCTTACCTAACAACATTTTTTAAATAAATAGTGTTTCATTGAAATAAAACTACACTGAGTTGATAAAACATATGTACCATACAATTGTGACACCTTTATCAAACAGCAATTATTATTATTATTCTCAAGATTGTCAGAGTAACTAATTGTCCCTCTAGTGTCAGTTAAAATGAGGAAACAAAACACCATGTTAACTATTGTTACCCATTAAGAATGCATTAATATGCAAGAGGTTCAGTGCAAAACAAATAGTATTTCAAAATGTATAACCAATGTTGAGCACTATGTACATAAAACTGAATTATACCTCATCTTTAAAAGTATTTTGAAACTGCCTGATGCAAAAGTACAGGTAAGTCAGTCACAACCCAAGCTGAGTGAGAACCCAAGCTGAGTGAAAATCCTAGCTGAGTGAGAACCCAATCTGAGTGAGAACCCAAGCTAAGACAGTGGCAAGTATTAGGTCTTATAATTGCAGGCTGAACTATTTATACTGGTAACTTACCTTAAATCCCCACAAAAGTCAGGTTCCTTTTACTTGTTTAAGGTGCTCTGGTTTGATAATCTGCAATTTACACAATATAAGCAGTTACAATCTTGAACCCAAAGAAAATGGATGGGAAAAGGTGGATTTTTAGAAAGGATCAACTTGTCAACACCCCCAGCCAAAAAAATGGGATAGATGCCACCAAAGAACTCTTCTACAGACAGCTGACTGCCAGCTTAATCCAAGATATGGGACATAAACTTGCACTAACTCAGCAATGTATCAATACTGCCATCATCTACATGCACAGATTCTACATGTTCCATTCCTTTACACGCTTTCCACATCAACAGATGGTCCAAGCTTGTATATTCCTGGCAGCCAAAACAGAGGATCAATGGAGAAAAGCTGAACATGTGATCCGAGCAGCTAATGGATGTCTGCATCAAGCAATTGATGTAAAAAATGAGGCCTACCTAAGGCAAGTCAATACCCTGGTCAGCAATGAGGAAATCTTGCTGCAGACTCTAGGTTTTGAGGTTACAGTGACTCATGCCCATACTATTCTTCTCAAGACCTGCCAGCTTATACATGCCAGTAAGGATCTAACCCAAGCATCCTACTTTCTGGCCACTAACTGCCTCCATTTGACCACCTTCTGCCTGCAGTACAAACCAAGTCTTGTAGCCTGTATTTGCATTCTTCTGGCCTGTCAATGGTCAAATTGGGACATACCAAAATCAAGTGAAGGAAAAGAATGGTACTATTATGTAGACAAAAATATTACCTTGAAAATGTTGGAAGAATGCATACAAGAATTTCTAAACATCATGGATAAATGCCCGAGCAAGCTGAAGAAAATAATGGAAAATAAGAAGGCTGCAGGAACAAAGCGCACTATCAAAGATGAATTATCAAGCGAGGCCCCTCCAATGAAACGCCAGCGACTTGAAAATATCTCTCCTGCTGCAACTATGGCTGGTTCTAGTTCTGGAGGAAAGTCACATGTGAATAGGAGTCTATCTATACCAACTGGTCATGAACAAAAGCTGCATTCACAACAACAATGTAGTACTTCTGTCCTCACCTCTTCCAGAACAGTTAACAAGGTGCAGCAGCAGCAGCCTTCTTCTCAGGCACCCAGTTCATACATCACTAAATCCCATCAAGTAGAGCATATAAAAAGGCTACTGTCAGACAGTGGATCAATGCAAATGGCTTCTTCTTTGGCAGCAGAGTTGCAGACTAAAAGGACAAAACCAAATTCCATGAATGTCAAAGCTTATTTGAATAGAAAGGAGTCGGACCATAAAAATGAAAATGTACAGCCACATGAAAATAAACAACATGTTTTTAAAGTTCCAAACATTCCTACAAATCGGGAGCCTGTGCCAAATATTCAATTTAAAATGGGCATTTCTTCAAATGTTAATACAATTAACAATCTTAAATGTGTATAAATTCAAACAACACTCAGTGCTTTTGAATCTGTGATTTCTTTTTCCTAGCAGAACAATTTGTAAATATTTTTGACAGAAATGTTTCCCCAATTAATGTATAGCTTTATAAAGCTATTGTAATATATTAACCTATGTTTCACTGACAGATATGGCCTTGTCTTGCTTCATAACCACAGACATGAATCTACTTTCATACAGGACTTCAATAGGATTTTAGCATTGTTAACCATGTCTGGACCAATTTTATCGATGTAAAGATTCAAATTGTTATTATCCAGTTGTGCTCTCTTTTGTTGGGTAGTAATCATTGATACCCTAATTTCACCATGTTGACTTCCATGCAATTTTAATGTTTCATTGTGTTTGTGTTGTTATTTAGAAGTAGATCAATTGCAGAGTCTATTCTATCATGTGATTGTGGGAGTCAGGACAGTCTCTAAAAATATTCCACTAAAATATTAATGCAAAGAAACTTTATCATATTAGCACAACTTTATTTAGTGCTTCATATACACCTTAAACAACTGACAAATTCTATCATTTTGTTTTTCAATGGGCGAGAGACTTTCTCTCCTAAAACTTTCAGGTGTATGATAGATCCTATACTAGCGTTTGATACGAAGATATTCATTCAAATGAAAATAACATTTTCCATTGGTTTTGATAATCAGTTATCCTGAAATAGCTGTGATTTGCACTGCATCTGCTTTATCTTCAAATTAGTGCCTCTCAATATGTTTCGGTATCAAGCAACCTTCGTAGGTAATTTAGCTTGTAAGAGAAGACATTGTGCATCATTATTTTTCTTAGAGAAAACATGCACCATTATGTTTTACATTATTGATGCTTCATCATATTTCCATGATATTCTGTATTGTTTTAATATTTTCAATGACTTCTTTCTTACAATTATTAACAGGAATGAAAAATTTACTGGTTCATAAAACAAAAAAATATTTAATACTTATTTGGATTTTGATACACTTTTGTACAGAAAATTCCATGTAAATATTAACAAACTATTCAGATTTTGATACACACCTGTGTGCAGTATTAATATTCCATGTAAATTTTGTATGCATATTATTAAGATTGTTATACACTTGTGTACTCAACAAATTATAATACACTTCTGAAAAAAAGATAAATAAAATCTATTTAAAAGTCTCAATAGCTTTCTTTTTATGGTGTACATTATTAAACAAATCCTCAATAGGCAAATAAATCACCAATCAAATAAGAATGCAGATTTAGTACTGTAATGTATATAATTACATTTCAATTCCATAATTTGCTATACAGTGCAAACCTTTTTTGAGATACTACTCGTGCTGCCAACAAAAATTAGTCACTTAGGTGGTCTCTTGCAACAAGTATTTGCAGGAAGGCAATTTTTCAAGGCTAAACTAAGTTTAAGAAGGTGTGTGTGATTAGGATTTTAAATGTAGCTTTTAAAAAAATTTCAGTCATATCGCTATGATGTTTGCAGTGTGGCAGTTTATAGTGATGTCTAGCACTGGGGCATCATGCTGCAGACATGTAGCATGATGTCCCACCCAATCACATTATCATGACACCAGGCCAACCAGTCCTAACAATAAATAAGCGCCAAGCGAGATGGCTGTTAGTGCCATTTTTGTGTCAATCTTGGTAATGTACGTCCGGGATTCGAACCCACGACCTCCCGCTTCCGAGGCAGATACTCTAACCACTAGGCCACCAAAGCGGTCAGTTTAAGAAGGAAATATGTCCATAATTACAGTAGATATATTTAATCCTTATTCACAGTTCTTGCCAATGTATTATAAAAATTCATAGGAACTGTGGTGGGCTCTGGTTAGTATGCAGACTAACAAAGGAAAGAGTGCAAGTTTCAATCCTACCATCAGACCAGCCTGGGTTTAGCTATAATTGTGTTTCTGTGTGCAAGGAACATTATACCAATTTCCTCAGCTCTAAATAACCTATCTGTGTTGCCATACCATAATGCACCAAACAAAAACAAAAAAATACATTAAAATCTAGAAATATCTATACTAGCAATAAAGTTATACCAATCATTTACATTTTAATTTTAAGTTCACATGAAGATGATTAGAAAAGGAATTCCAAACTACAGGTAACAATTATCATGTCCACGCTGAACCGTTTCCAGACAGGACAGGGGCATTGTGCAGTCAACCTTGTAAGATGGGGCCAGGCAACTGGCTCTTCTTGTAGTGCGGAGCTCTGCAGACCATGTCACACACTGAACAGCTGCCCACTGACAAAGTTCCCCAGTGGACTGCAGGCTCTGCACCTTGCTGACGATGGTGCTGTTAAATGGCTAGGCATGCACTGCACATGATAAATAATAAATAATAATTCCAGATATTAAAATGGAGGTGGGGTGAGAAAGGTATATCCAGTGATTACAAATGTTTTGGGGTGGTTATCGTTTCAAATACAGTGTTGTTTTACTGTAAAAGTTCATTATTTTCTTAATAAAACTGGTTGGGTGCTCCTAGGTATTTGAAACACACATTCTTTTATTCACACTCAATTTAGTTTGGGAAATTATAGCACTTACAGGTGACACTTATAAGTAAGAACATTTCAATGCTTTGCTAAATTTCAGTGGCAACCTATTAAACAACTAGTCATGTGAGCATGAGTGTTATTCTCCAAATGAACAGAATTCAAAATCATACAAGATATGTAAGCAGCCAAAACAGTGTATACCAATCATGATCTGTTTGGATGCAGCTGAAAGACATTGATGCTATCAGATTTCTGGTCACACTTACTTTTCAAGATAGTTGAAAATAATCATACAGACCTATATAGAAAATAACACATGTTGGACACAGGTTGAAACTTCCACATACAAAATCATCCTTCACAGCAGGGAAAGTCCATTCATGGGAGTTGGCCAAAATCTTTTCTACCTATGCCTTTATCTGTCTGCATACATTTACATATCTGCCTTTGCTGTTCCAACTGTATCAACTTCTAACTCTTTCTAATCTACATATCTATCTAAGGGTATAATTACATAGCTTTAATTATCAGTATATGGTATTATGGAGCCAACAGACATACAAAGAAAACAAACGTTTCAATAATTATAATTTGATTTTCTTAAAATACAGCATATTTTATCATTGTTTTACTCATCCTGGGATACTGTAATTGGGGCAAGCTCATATTTTCAAAGGGCAAGTTCAATTTTACAGTCACTTTGTCCTGGGCAAGCTGAATGTTATAAACTTTGTAAATTCCTGCTCAATTCAGTCAATCAATCAGACAATCAAGCAATAATAATAATAATAACAGTTTTATTCAAGAGGGTGACAATCAGTTGCTCTATGTTCTTTAGTTTTGTTTAGAGTAATTATACCAGACCATGGGCTGGTTAATTTTTAATATAAATATGGTTGTATGTTGATGTAAAAGGAATATATCCATGATAACTGGACTTCAAGAAGTTAAGAGAGATTTTGTGGTACCAATGAATATCAGGCTGAATGTGCCAAAAGTGTAACACTAAAAGGAATCATCCCCATGCAGCACAGCTTACAAATCAAATACATAATGCTGTGATAGAAAGGATGCAAAATCTGAGCACAAGTCAGATCTAAGCATCTAACAGTATCAAAAGAATGATAATAGTCCATATGGACACAGTATGTTCAGTAGAAAGGCTGACATAACCATTTGTACCAGCATCCAAATTTATGTGAGTATATTTTGTTGCTGATGGCAAGACAATCCCCAAGATCCAGTTTTGGCAGTTGCCCCTTACCTAACAACATTTTTTAAATAAATAGTGTTTCATTGAAATAAAACTACACTGAGTTGATAAAACATATGTACCATACAATTGTGACACCTTTATCAAACAGTAATTTTTATTATTATTCTCAAGATTGTCAGAGTAACTAATTGTCCCTCTAGTGTCAGTTAAAATGAGGAAACAAAACACCATGTTAACTATTGTTACCCATTAAGAATGCATTAATATGCAAGAGGTTCAGTGCAAAACAAATAGTATTTCAAAATGTATAACCAATGTTGAGCACTATGTACATAAAACTGAATTATACCTCATCTTTAAAAGTATTTTGAAACTGCCTGATGCAAAAGTACAGGTAAGTCAGTCACAACCCAAGCTGAGTGAGAACCCAAGCTGAGTGAAAATCCTAGCTGAGTGAGAACCCAATCTGAGTGAGAACCCAAGCTAAGACAGTGGCAAGTATTAGGTCTTATAATTGCAGGCTGAACTATTTATACTGGTAACTTACCTTAAATCCCCACAAAAGTCAGGTTCCTTTTACTTGTTTAAGGTGCTCTGGTTTGATTAATCTGCAATTTACACAATATAAGCAGTTACAATCTTGAACCCAAAGAAAATGGATGGGAAAAGGTGGATTTTTAGAAAGGATCAACTTGTCAACACCCCCAGCCAAAAAAATGGGATAGATGCCACCAAAGAACTCTTCTACAGACAGCTGACTGCCAGCTTAATCCAAGATATGGGACATAAACTTGCACTAACTCAGCAATGTATCAATACTGCCATCATCTACATGCACAGATTCTACATGTTCCATTCCTTTACACGCTTTCCACATCAACAGATGGTCCAAGCTTGTATATTCCTGGCAGCCAAAACAGAGGATCAATGGAGAAAAGCTGAACATGTGATCCGAGCAGCTAATGGATGTCTGCATCAAGCAATTGATGTAAAAAATGAGGCCTACCTAAGGCAAGTCAATACCCTGGTCAGCAATGAGGAAATCTTGCTGCAGACTCTAGGTTTTGAGGTTACAGTGACTCATGCCCATACTATTCTTCTCAAGACCTGCCAGCTTATACATGCCAGTAAGGATCTAACCCAAGCATCCTACTTTCTGGCCACTAACTGCCTCCATTTGACCACCTTCTGCCTGCAGTACAAACCAAGTCTTGTAGCCTGTATTTGCATTCTTCTGGCCTGTCAATGGTCAAATTGGGACATACCAAAATCAAGTGAAGGAAAAGAATGGTACTATTATGTAGACAAAAATATTACCTTGAAAATGTTGGAAGAATGCATACAAGAATTTCTAAACATCATGGATAAATGCCCGAGCAAGCTGAAGAAAATAATGGAAAATAAGAAGGCTGCAGGAACAAAGCGCACTATCAAAGATGAATTATCAAGCGAGGCCCCACCAATGAAACGCCAGCGACTTGAAAATATCTCTCCTGCTGCAACTATGGCTGGTTCTAGTTCTGGAGGAAAGTCACATGTGAATAGGAGTCTATCTATACCAACTGGTCATGAACAAAAGCTGCATTCACAACAACAATGTAGTACTTCTGTCCTCACCTCTTCCAGAACAGTTAACAAGGTGCAGCAGCAGCAGCCTTCTTCTCAGGCACCCAGTTCATACATCACTAAATCCCATCAAGTAGAGCATATAAAAAGGCTACTGTCAGACAGTGGATCAATGCAAATGGCTTCTTCTTTGGCAGCAGAGTTGCAGACTAAAAGGACAAAACCAAATTCCATGAATGTCAAAGCTTATTTGAATAGAAAGGAGTCGGACCATAAAAATGAAAATGTACAGCCACATGAAAATAAACAACATGTTTTTAAAGTTCCAAACATTCCTACAAATCGGGAGCCTGTGCCAAATATTCAATTTAAAATGGGCATTTCTTCAAATGTTAATACAATTAACAATCTTAAATGTGTATAAATTCAAACAACACTCAGTGCTTTTGAATCTGTGATTTCTTTTTCCTAGCAGAACAATTTGTAAATATTTTTGACAGAAATGTTTCCCCAATTAATGTATAGCTTTATAAAGCTATTGTAATATATTAACCTATGTTTCACTGACAGATATGGCCTTGTCTTGCTTCATAACCACAGACATGAATCTACTTTCATACAGGACTTCAATAGGATTTTAGCATTGTTAACCATGTCTGGACCAATTTTATCGATGTAAAGATTCAAATTGTTATTATCCAGTTGTGCTCTCTTTTGTTGGGTAGTAATCATTGATACCCTAATTTCACCATGTTGACTTCCATGCAATTTTAATGTTTCATTGTGTTTGTGTTGTTATTTAGAAGTAGATCAATTGCAGAGTCTATTCTATCATGTGATTGTGGGAGTCAGGACAGTCTCTAAAAATATTCCACTAAAATATTAATGCAAAGAAACTTTATCATATTAGCACAACTTTATTTAGTGCTTCATATACACCTTAAACAACTGACAAATTCTATCATTTTGTTTTTCAATGGGCGAGAGACTTTCTCTCCTAAAACTTTCAGGTGTATGATAGATCCTATACTAGCGTTTGATACGAAGATATTCATTCAAATGAAAATAACATTTTCCATTGGTTTTGATAATCAGTTATCCTGAAATAGCTGTGATTTGCACTGCATCTGCTTTATCTTCAAATTAGTGCCTCTCAATATGTTTCGGTATCAAGCAACCTTCGTAGGTAATTTAGCTTGTAAGAGAAGACATTGTGCATCATTATTTTTCTTAGAGAAAACATGCACCATTATGTTTTACATTATTGATGCTTCATCATATTTCCATGATATTCTGTATTGTTTTAATATTTTCAATGACTTCTTTCTTACAATTATTAACAAGAATGAAAAATTTACTGGTTCATAAAACAAAAAAATATTTAATACTTATTTGGATTTTGATACACTTCTGTACAGAAAATTCCATGTAAATATTAACAAACTATTCAGATTTTGATACACACCTGTGTGCAGTATTAATATTCCATGTAAATTTTGTATGCATATTATTAAGATTGTTATACACTTGTGTACTCAACAAATTATAATACACTTCTGAAAGAAAGATAAATAAAATCTATTTAAAAGTCTCAATAGCTTTCTTTTTATGGTGTACATTATTAAACAAATCCTCAATAGGCAAATAAATCACCAATCAAATAAGAATGCAGATTTAGTACTGTAATGTATATAATTACATTTCAATTCCATAATTTGCTATACAGTGCAAACCTGTTTTGAGATACTACTCGTGCTGCCAACAAAAATTAGTCACTTAGGTGGTCTCTTGCAACAAGTATTTGCAGGAAGGCAATTTTTCAAGGCTAAACTAAGTTTAAGAAGGTGTGTGTGATTAGGATTTTAAATGTAGCTTTTAAAAAAATTTCAGTCATATCGCTATGATGTTTTGCAGTGTGGCAGTTTATAGTGATGTCTAGCACTGGGGCATCATGCTGCAGACATGTAGCATGATGTCCCACCCAATCACATTATCATGACACCAGGCCAACCAGTCCTAACAATAAATAAGCGCCAAGCGAGATGGCTGTTAGTGCCATTTTTGTGTCAATCTTGGTAATGTACGTCCGGGATTCGAACCCACGACCTCCCGCTTCCGAGGCAGATACTCTAACCACTAGGCCACCAGAGCGGTCAGTTTAAGAAGGAAATATGTCCATAATTACAGTAGATATATTTAATCCTTATTCACAGTTCTTGCCAATGTATTATAAAAATTCATAGGAACTGTGGTGGGCTCTGGTTAGTATGCAGACTAACAAAGGAAAGAGTGCAAGTTTCAATCCTACCATCAGACCAGCCTGGGTTTAGCTATAATTGTGTTTCTGTGTGCAAGGAACATTATACCAATTTCCTCAGCTCTAAATAACCTATCTGTGTTGCCATACCATAATGCACCAAACAAAAACAAAAAAATACATTAAAATCTAGAAATATCTATACTAGCAATAAAGTTATACCAATCATTTACATTTTAATTTTAAGTTCACATGAAGATGATTAGAAAAGGAATTCCAAACTACAGGTAACAATTATCATGTCCACGCTGAACCGTTTCCAGACAGGACAGGGGCATTGTGCAGTTAACCTTGTAAGATGGGGCCAGGCAACTGGCTCTTCTTGTAGTGCGGAGCTCTGCAGACCATGTCACACACTGAACAGCTGCCCACTGACAAAGTTCCCCAGTGGACTGCAGGTTCTGCACCTTGCTGACGATGGTGCTGTTAAATGGCTAGGCATGCACTGCACATGATAAATAATAAATAATAATTCCAGATATTAAAATGGAGGTGGGGTGAGAAAGGTATATCCAGTGATTACAAATGTTTTGGGGTGGTTATCGTTTCAAATACAGTGTTGTTTTACTGTAAAAGTTCATTATTTTCTTAATAAAACTGGTTGGGTGCTCCTAGGTATTTGAAACACACATTCTTTTATTCACATTCAATTTAGTTTGGGAAATTATAGCACTTACAGGTGACACTTATAAGTAAGAACATTTCAATGCCTTGCTAAATTTCAGTGGCAACCTATTAAACAACTAGTCATGTGAGCATGAGTGTTATTCTCCAAATGAACAGAATTCAAAATCATACAAGATATGTAAGCAGCCAAAACAGTGTATACCAATCATGATCTGTTTGGATGCAGCTGAAAGACATTGATGCTATCAGATTTCTGGTCACACTTACTTTTCAAGATAGTTGAAAATAATCATACAGACCTATATAGAAAATAACACATGTTGGACACAGGTTGAAACTTCCACATACAAAATCATCCTTCACAGCAGGGAAAGTCCATTCATGGGAGTTGGCCAAAATCTTTTCTACCTATGCCTTTATCTGTCTGCATACATTTACATATCTGCCTTTGCTGTTCCAACTGTATCAACTTCTAACTCTTTCTAATCTACATATCTATCTAAGGGTATAATTACATAGCTTTAATTATCAGTATATGGTATTATGGAGCCAACAGAGATACAAAGAAAACAAACGTTTCAATAATTATAATTTGATTTTCTTAAAATACAGCATATTTTATCATTGTTTTACTCATCCTGGGATACTGTAATTGGGGCAAGCTCATATTTTCAAAGGGCAAGTTCAATTTTACAGTCACTTTGTCCTGGGCAAGCTGAATGTTATAAACTTTGTAAATTCCTGCTCAATTCAGTCAATCAATCAGACAATCAAGCAATAATAATAATAATAACAGTTTTATTCAAGAGGGTGACAATCAGTTGCTCTATGTTCTTTAGTTTTGTTTAGAGTAATTATACCAGACCATGTGCTGGTTAATTTTTAATATAAATATGGTTGTATGTTGATGTAAAAGGAATATATCCATGATAACTGGACTTCAAGAAGTTAAGAGAGATTTTGTGGTACCAATGAATATCAGGCTGAATGTGCCAAAAGTGTAACACTAAAAGGAATCATCCCCATGCAGCACAGCTTACAAATCAAATACATAATGCTGTGATAGAAAGGATGCAAAATCTGAGCACAAGTCAGATCTAAGCATCTAATAGTATCAAAAGAATGATAATAGTCCATATGGACACAGTATGTTCAGTAGAAAGGCTGACATAACCATTTGTACCAGCATCCAAATTTATGTGAGTATATTTTGTTGCTGATGGCAAGACAATCCCCAAGATCCAGTTTTGGCAGTTGCCCCTTACCTAACAACATTTTTTAAATAAATAGTGTTTCATTGAAATAAAACTACACTGAGTTGATAAAACATATGTACCATACAATTGTGACACCTTTATCAAACAGCAATTATTATTATTATTCTCAAGATTGTCAGAGTAACTAATTGTCCCTCTAGTGTCAGTTAAAATGAGGAAACAAAACACCATGTTAACTATTGTTACCCATTAAGAATGCATTAATATGCAAGAGGTTCAGTGCAAAACAAATAGTATTTCAAAATGTATAACCAATGTTGAGCACTATGTACATAAAACTGAATTATACCTCATCTTTAAAAGTATTTTGAAACTGCCTGATGCAAAAGTACAGGTAAGTCAGTCACAACCCAAGCTGAGTGAGAACCCAAGCTGAGTGAAAATCCTAGCTGAGTGAGAACCCAATCTGAGTGAGAACCCAAGCTAAGACAGTGGCAAGTATTAGGTCTTATAATTGCAGGCTGAACTATTTATACTGGTAACTTACCTTAAATCCCCACAAAAGTCAGGTTCCTTTTACTTGTTTAAGGTGCTCTGGTTTGATAATCTGCAATTTACACAATATAAGCAGTTACAATCTTGAACCCAAAGAAAATGGATGGGAAAAGGTGGATTTTTAGAAAGGATCAACTTGTCAACACCCCCAGCCAAAAAAATGGGATAGATGCCACCAAAGAACTCTTCTACAGACAGCTGACTGCCAGCTTAATCCAAGATATGGGACATAAACTTGCACTAACTCAGCAATGTATCAATACTGCCATCATCTACATGCACAGATTCTACATGTTCCATTCCTTTACACGCTTTCCACATCAACAGATGGTCCAAGCTTGTATATTCCTGGCAGCCAAAACAGAGGATCAATGGAGAAAAGCTGAACATGTGATCCGAGCAGCTAATGGATGTCTGCATCAAGCAATTGATGTAAAAAATGAGGCCTACCTAAGGCAAGTCAATACCCTGGTCAGCAATGAGGAAATCTTGCTGCAGACTCTAGGTTTTGAGGTTACAGTGACTCATGCCCATACTATTCTTCTCAAGACCTGCCAGCTTATACATGCCAGTAAGGATCTAACCCAAGCATCCTACTTTCTGGCCACTAACTGCCTCCATTTGACCACCTTCTGCCTGCAGTACAAACCAAGTCTTGTAGCCTGTATTTGCATTCTTCTGGCCTGTCAATGGTCAAATTGGGACATACCAAAATCAAGTGAAGGAAAAGAATGGTACTATTATGTAGACAAAAATATTACCTTGAAAATGTTGGAAGAATGCATACAAGAATTTCTAAACATCATGGATAAATGCCCGAGCAAGCTGAAGAAAATAATGGAAAATAAGAAGGCTGCAGGAACAAAGCGCACTATCAAAGATGAATTATCAAGCGAGGCCCCTCCAATGAAATGCCAGCGACTTGAAAATATCTCTCCTGCTGCAACTATGGCTGGTTCTAGTTCTGGAGGAAAGTCACATGTGAATAGGAGTCTATCTATACCAACTGGTCATGAACAAAAGCTGCATTCACAACAACAATGTAGTACTTCTGTCCTCACCTCTTCCAGAACAGTTAACAAGGTGCAGCAGCAGCAGCCTTCTTCTCAGGCACCCAGTTCATACATCACTAAATCCCATCAAGTAGAGCATATAAAAAGGCTACTGTCAGACAGTGGATCAATGCAAATGGCTTCTTCTTTGGCAGCAGAGTTGCAGACTAAAAGGACAAAACCAAATTCCATGAATGTCAAAGCTTATTTGAATAGAAAGGAGTCGGACCATAAAAATGAAAATGTACAGCCACATGAAAATAAACAACATGTTTTTAAAGTTCCAAACATTCCTACAAATCGGGAGCCTGTGCCAAATATTCAATTTAAAATGGGCATTTCTTCAAATGTTAATACAATTAACAATCTTAAATGTGTATAAATTCAAACAACACTCAGTGCTTTTGAATCTGTGATTTCTTTTTCCTAGCAGAACAATTTGTAAATATTTTTGACAGAAATGTTTCCCCAATTAATGTATAGCTTTATAAAGCTATTGTAATATATTAACCTATGTTTCACTGACAGATATGGCCTTGTCTTGCTTCATAACCACAGACATGAATCTACTTTCATACAGGACTTCAATAGGATTTTAGCATTGTTAACCATGTCTGGACCAATTTTATCGATGTAAAGATTCAAATTGTTATTATCCAGTTGTGCTCTCTTTTGTTGGGTAGTAATCATTGATACCCTAATTTCACCATGTTGACTTCCATGCAATTTTAATGTTTCATTGTGTTTGTGTTGTTATTTAGAAGTAGATCAATTGCAGAGTCTATTCTATCATGTGATTGTGGGAGTCAGGACAGTCTCTAAAAATATTCCACTAAAATATTAATGCAAAGAAACTTTATCATATTAGCACAACTTTATTTAGTGCTTCATATACACCTTAAACAACTGACAAATTCTATCATTTTGTTTTTCAATGGGCGAGAGACTTTCTCTCCTAAAACTTTCAGGTGTATGATAGATCCTATACTAGCGTTTGATACGAAGATATTCATTCAAATGAAAATAACATTTTCCATTGGTTTTGATAATCAGTTATCCTGAAATAGCTGTGATTTGCACTGCATCTGCTTTATCTTCAAATTAGTGCCTCTCAATATGTTTCGGTATCAAGCAACCTTCGTAGGTAATTTAGCTTGTAAGAGAAGACATTGTGCATCATTATTTTTCTTAGAGAAAACATGCACCATTATGTTTTACATTATTGATGCTTCATCATATTTCCATGATATTCTGTATTGTTTTAATATTTTCAATGACTTCTTTCTTACAATTATTAACAAGAATGAAAAATTTACTGGTTCATAAAACAAAAAAATATTTAATACTTATTTGGATTTTGATACACTTCTGTACAGAAAATTCCATGTAAATATTAACAAACTATTCAGATTTTGATACACACCTGTGTGCAGTATTAATATTCCATGTAAATTTTGTATGCATATTATTAAGATTGTTATACACTTGTGTACTCAACAAATTATAATACACTTATGAAAAAAAGATAAATAAAATCTATTTAAAAGTCTCAATAGCTTTCTTTTTATGGTGTACATTATTAAACAAATCCTCAATAGGCAAATAAATCACCAATCAAATAAGAATGCAGATTTAGTACTGTAATGTATATAATTACATTTCAATTCCATAATTTGCTATACAGTGCAAACCTGTTTTGAGATACTACTCGTGCTGCCAACAAAAATTAGTCACTTAGGTGGTCTCTTGCAACAAGTATTTGCAGGAAGGCAATTTTTCAAGGCTAAACTAAGTTTAAGAAGGTGTGTGTGATTAGGATTTTAAATGTAGCTTTTAAAAAAATTTCAGTCATATCGCTATGATGTTTTGCAGTGTGGCAGTTTATAGTGATGTCTAGCACTGGGGCATCATGCTGCAGACATGTAGCATGATGTCCCACCCAATCACATTATCATGACACCAGGCCAACCAGTCCTAACAATAAATAAGCGCCAAGTGAGATGGCTGTTAGTGCCATTTTTGTGTCAATCTTGGTAATGTACGTCTGGGATTCGAACCCACGACCTCCCGCTTCCGAGGCAGATACTCTAACCACTAGGCCACCAGAGCGGTCAGTTTAAGAAGGAAATATGTCCATAATTACAGTAGATATATTTAATCCTTATTCACAGTTCTTGCCAATGTATTATAAAAATTCATAGGAACTGTGGTGGGCTCTGGTTAGTATGCAGACTAACAAAGGAAAGAGTGCAAGTTTCAATCCTACCATCAGACCAGCCTGGGTTTAGCTATAATTGTGTTTCTGTGTGCAAGGAACATTATACCAATTTCCTCAGCTCTAAATAACCTATCTGTGTTGCCATACCATAATGCACCAAACAAAAACAAAAAAATACATTAAAATCTAGAAATATCTATACTAGCAATAAAGTTATACCAATCATTTACATTTTAATTTTAAGTTCACATGAAGATGATTAGAAAAGGAATTCCAAACTACAGGTAACAATTATCATGTCCACGCTGAACCGTTTCCAGACAGGACAGGGGCATTGTGCAGTCAACCTTGTAAGATGGGGCCAGGCAACTGGCTCTTCTTGTAGTGCGGAGCTCTGCAGACCATGTCACACACTGAACAGCTGCCCACTGACAAAGTTCCCCAGTGGACTGCAGGCTCTGCACCTTGCTGACGATGGTGCTGTTAAATGGCTAGGCATGCACTGCACATGATAAATAATAAATAATAATTCCAGATATTAAAATGGAGGTGGGGTGAGAAAGGTATATCCAGTGATTACAAATGTTTTGGGGTGGTTATCGTTTCAAATACAGTGTTGTTTTACTGTAAAAGTTCATTATTTTCTTAATAAAACTGGTTGGGTGCTCCTAGGTATTTGAAACACACATTCTTTTATTCACATTCAATTTAGTTTGGGAAATTATAGCACTTACAGGTGACACTTATAAGTAAGAACATTTCAATGCCTTGCTAAATTTCAGTGGCAACCTATTAAACAACTAGTCATGTGAGCATGAGTGTTATTCTCCAAATGAACAGAATTCAAAATCATACAAGATATGTAAGCAGCCAAAACAGTGTATACCAATCATGATCTGTTTGGATGCAGCTGAAAGACATTGATGCTATCAGATTTCTGGTCACACTTACTTTTCAAGATAGTTGAAAATAATCATACAGACCTATATAGAAAATAACACATGTTGGACACAGGTTGAAACTTCCACATACAAAATCATCCTTCACAGCAGGGAAAGTCCATTCATGGGAGTTGGCCAAAATCTTTTCTACCTATGCCTTTATCTGTCTGCATACATTTACATATCTGCCTTTGCTGTTCCAACTGTATCAACTTCTAACTCTTTCTAATCTACATATCTATCTAAGGGTATAATTACATAGCTTTAATTATCAGTATATGGTATTATGGAGCCAACAGAGATACAAAGAAAACAAACGTTTCAATAATTATAATTTGATTTTCTTAAAATACAGCATATTTTATCATTGTTTTACTCATCCTGGGATACTGTAATTGGGGCAAGCTCATATTTTCAAAGGGCAAGTTCAATTTTACAGTCACTTTGTCCTGGGCAAGCTGAATGTTATAAACTTTGTAAATTCCTGCTCAATTCAGTCAATCAATCAGACAATCAAGCAATAATAATAATAATAACAGTTTTATTCAAGAGGGTGACAATCAGTTGCTCTATGTTCTTTAGTTTTGTTTAGAGTAATTATACCAGACCATGTGCTGGTTAATTTTTAATATAAATATGGTTGTATGTTGATGTAAAAGGAATATATCCATGATAACTGGACTTCAAGAAGTTAAGAGAGATTTTGTGGTACCAATGAATATCAGGCTGAATGTGCCAAAAGTGTAACACTAAAAGGAATCATCCCCATGCAGCACAGCTTACAAATCAAATACATAATGCTGTGATAGAAAGGATGCAAAATCTGAGCACAAGTCAGATCTAAGCATCTAATAGTATCAAAAGAATGATAATAGTCCATATGGACACAGTATGTTCAGTAGAAAGGCTGACATAACCATTTGTACCAGCATCCAAATTTATGTGAGTATATTTTGTTGCTGATGGCAAGACAATCCCCAAGATCCAGTTTTGGCAGTTGCCCCTTACCTAACAACATTTTTTAAATAAATAGTGTTTCATTGAAATAAAACTACACTGAGTTGATAAAACATATGTACCATACAATTGTGACACCTTTATCAAACAGCAATTATTATTATTATTCTCAAGATTGTCAGAGTAACTAATTGTCCCTCTAGTGTCAGTTAAAATGAGGAAACAAAACACCATGTTAACTATTGTTACCCATTAAGAATGCATTAATATGCAAGAGGTTCAGTGCAAAACAAACAGTATTTCAAAATGTATAACCAATGTTGAGCACTATGTACATAAAACTGAATTATACCTCATCTTTAAAAGTATTTTGAAACTGCCTGATGCAAAAGTACAGGTAAGTCAGTCACAACCCAAGCTGAGTGAGAACCCAAGCTGAGTGAAAATCCTAGCTGAGTGAGAACCCAATCTGAGTGAGAACCCAAGCTAAGACAGTGGCAAGTATTAGGTCTTATAATTGCAGGCTGAACTATTTATACTGGTAACTTACCTTAAATCCCCACAAAAGTCAGGTTCCTTTTACTTGTTTAAGGTGCTCTGGTTTGATAATCTGCAATTTACACAATATAAGCAGTTACAATCTTGAACCCAAAGAAAATGGATGGGAAAAGGTGGATTTTTAGAAAGGATCAACTTGTCAACACCCCCAGCCAAAAAAATGGGATAGATGCCACCAAAGAACTCTTCTACAGACAGCTGACTGCCAGCTTAATCCAAGATATGGGACATAAACTTGCACTAACTCAGCAATGTATCAATACTGCCATCATCTACATGCACAGATTCTACATGTTCCATTCCTTTACACGCTTTCCACATCAACAGATGGTCCAAGCTTGTATATTCCTGGCAGCCAAAACAGAGGATCAATGGAGAAAAGCTGAACATGTGATCCGAGCAGCTAATGGATGTCTGCATCAAGCAATTGATGTAAAAAATGAGGCCTACCTAAGGCAAGTCAATACCCTGGTCAGCAATGAGGAAATCTTGCTGCAGACTCTAGGTTTTGAGGTTACAGTGACTCATGCCCATACTATTCTTCTCAAGACCTGCCAGCTTATACATGCCAGTAAGGATCTAACCCAAGCATCCTACTTTCTGGCCACTAACTGCCTCCATTTGACCACCTTCTGCCTGCAGTACAAACCAAGTCTTGTAGCCTGTATTTGCATTCTTCTGGCCTGTCAATGGTCAAATTGGGACATACCAAAATCAAGTGAAGGAAAAGAATGGTACTATTATGTAGACAAAAATATTACCTTGAAAATGTTGGAAGAATGCATACAAGAATTTCTAAACATCATGGATAAATGCCCGAGCAAGCTGAAGAAAATAATGGAAAATAAGAAGGCTGCAGGAACAAAGCGCACTATCAAAGATGAATTATCAAGCGAGGCCCCTCCAATGAAACGCCAGCGACTTGAAAATATCTCTCCTGCTGCAACTATGGCTGGTTCTAGTTCTGGAGGAAAGTCACATGTGAATAGGAGTCTATCTATACCAACTGGTCATGAACAAAAGCTGCATTCACAACAACAATGTAGTACTTCTGTCCTCACCTCTTCCAGAACAGTTAACAAGGTGCAGCAGCAGCAGCCTTCTTCTCAGGCACCCAGTTCATACATCACTAAATCCCATCAAGTAGAGCATATAAAAAGGCTACTGTCAGACAGTGGATCAATGCAAATGGCTTCTTCTTTGGCAGCAGAGTTGCAGACTAAAAGGACAAAACCAAATTCCATGAATGTCAAAGCTTATTTGAATAGAAAGGAGTCGGACCATAAAAATGAAAATGTACAGCCACATGAAAATAAACAACATGTTTTTAAAGTTCCAAACATTCCTACAAATCGGGAGCCTGTGCCAAATATTCAATTTAAAATGGGCATTTCTTCAAATGTTAATACAATTAACAATCTTAAATGTGTATAAATTCAAACAACACTCAGTGCTTTTGAATCTGTGATTTCTTTTTCCTAGCAGAACAATTTGTAAATATTTTTGACAGAAATGTTTCCCCAATTAATGTATAGCTTTATAAAGCTATTGTAATATATTAACCTATGTTTCACTGACAGATATGGCCTTGTCTTGCTTCATAACCACAGACATGAATCTACTTTCATACAGGACTTCAATAGGATTTTAGCATTGTTAACCATGTCTGGACCAATTTTATCGATGTAAAGATTCAAATTGTTATTATCCAGTTGTGCTCTCTTTTGTTGGGTAGTAATCATTGATACCCTAATTTCACCATGTTGACTTCCATGCAATTTTAATGTTTCATTGTGTTTGTGTTGTTATTTAGAAGTAGATCAATTGCAGAGTCTATTCTATCATGTGATTGTGGGAGTCAGGACAGTCTCTAAAAATATTCCACTAAAATATTAATGCAAAGAAACTTTATCATATTAGCACAACTTTATTTAGTGCTTCATATACACCTTAAACAACTGACAAATTCTATCATTTTGTTTTTCAATGGGCGAGAGACTTTCTCTCCTAAAACTTTCAGGTGTATGATAGATCCTATACTAGCGTTTGATACGAAGATATTCATTCAAATGAAAATAACATTTTCCATTGGTTTTGATAATCAGTTATCCTGAAATAGCTGTGATTTGCACTGCATCTGCTTTATCTTCAAATTAGTGCCTCTCAATATGTTTCGGTATCAAGCAACCTTCGTAGGTAATTTAGCTTGTAAGAGAAGACATTGTGCATCATTATTTTTCTTAGAGAAAACATGCACCATTATGTTTTACATTATTGATGCTTCATCATATTTCCATGATATTCTGTATTGTTTTAATATCTTCAATGACTTCTTTCTTACAATTATTAACAAGAATGAAAAATTTACTGGTTCATAAAACAAAAAAATATTTAATACTTATTTGGATTTTGATACACTTCTGTACAGAAAATTCCATGTAAATATTAACAAACTATTCAGATTTTGATACACACCTGTGTGCAGTATTAATATTCCATGTAAATTTTGTATGCATATTATTAAGATTGTTATACACTTGTGTACTCAACAAATTATAATACACTTATGAAAAAAAGATAAATAAAATCTATTTAAAAGTCTCAATAGCTTTCTTTTTATGGTGTACATTATTAAACAAATCCTCAATAGGCAAATAAATCACCAATCAAATAAGAATGCAGATTTAGTACTGTAATGTATATAATTACATTTCAATTCCATAATTTGCTATACAGTGCAAACCTGTTTTGAGATACTACTCGTGCTGCCAACAAAAATTAGTCACTTAGGTGGTCTCTTGCAACAAGTATTTGCAGGAAGGCAATTTTTCAAGGCTAAACTAAGTTTAAGAAGGTGTGTGTGATTAGGATTTTAAATGTAGCTTTTAAAAAAATTTCAGTCATATCGCTATGATGTTTGCAGTGTGGCAGTTTATAGTGATGTCTAGCACTGGGGCATCATGCTGCAGACATGTAGCATGATGTCCCACCCAATCACATTATCATGACACCAGGCCAACCAGTCCTAACAATAAATAAGCGCCAAGCGAGATGGCTGTTAGTGCCATTTTTGTGTCAATCTTGGTAATGTACGTCCGGGATTCGAACCCACGACCTCCCGCTTCCGAGGCAGATACTCTAACCACTAGGCCACCAAAGCGGTCAGTTTAAGAAGGAAATATGTCCATAATTACAGTAGATATATTTAATCCTTATTCACAGTTCTTGCCAATGTATTATAAAAATTCATAGGAACTGTGGTGGGCTCTGGTTAGTATGCAGACTAACAAAGGAAAGAGTGCAAGTTTCAATCCTACCATCAGACCAGCCTGGGTTTAGCTATAATTGTGTTTCTGTGTGCAAGGAACATTATACCAATTTCCTCAGCTCTAAATAACCTATCTGTGTTGCCATACCATAATGCACCAAACAAAAACAAAAAAATACATTAAAATCTAGAAATATCTATACTAGCAATAAAGTTATACCAATCATTTACATTTTAATTTTAAGTTCACATGAAGATGATTAGAAAAGGAATTCCAAACTACAGGTAACAATTATCATGTCCACGCTGAACCGTTTCCAGACAGGACAGGGGCATTGTGCAGTCAACCTTGTAAGATGGGGCCAGGCAACTGGCTCTTCTTGTAGTGCGGAGCTCTGCAGACCATGTCACACACTGAACAGCTGCCCACTGACAAAGTTCCCCAGTGGACTGCAGGCTCTGCACCTTGCTGACGATGGTGCTGTTAAATGGCTAGGCATGCACTGCACATGATAAATAATAAATAATAATTCCAGATATTAAAATGGAGGTGGGGTGAGAAAGGTATATCCAGTGATTACAAATGTTTTGGGGTGGTTATCGTTTCAAATACAGTGTTGTTTTACTGTAAAAGTTCATTATTTTCTTAATAAAACTGGTTGGGTGCTCCTAGGTATTTGAAACACACATTCTTTTATTCACATTCAATTTAGTTTGGGAAATTATAGCACTTACAGGTGACACTTATAAGTAAGAACATTTCAATGCTTTGCTAAATTTCAGTGGCAACCTATTAAACAACTAGTCATGTGAGCATGAGTGTTATTCTCCAAATGAACAGAATTCAAAATCATACAAGATATGTAAGCAGCCAAAACAGTGTATACCAATCATGATTTGTTTGGATGCAGCTGAAAGACATTGATGCTATCAGATTTCTGGTCACACTTACTTTTCAAGATAGTTGAAAATAATAATACAGACCTATATAGAAAATAACACATGCTGGACACAGGTTGAAACTTCCACATACAAAATCATCCTTCACAGCAGGGAAAGTCCATTCATGGGAGTTGGCCAAAATCTTTTCTACCTATGCCTTTATCTGTCTGCATACATTTACATATCTGCCTTTGCTGTTCCAACTGTATCAACTTCTAACTCTTTCTAATCTACATATCTATCTAAGGGTATAATTACATAGCTTTAATTATCAGTATATGGTATTATGGAGCCAACAGACATACAAAGAAAACAAACGTTTCAATAATTATAATTTGATTTTCTTAAAATACAGCATATTTTATCATTGTTTTACTCATCCTGGGATACTGTAATTGGGGCAAGCTCATATTTTCAAAGGGCAAGTTCAATTTTACAGTCACTTTGTCCTGGGCAAGCTGAATGTTATAAACTTTGTAAATTCCTGCTCAATTCAGTCAATCAATCAGACAATCAAGCAATAATAATAATAATAACAGTTTTATTCAAGAGGGTGACAATCAGTTGCTCTATGTTCTTTAGTTTTGTTTAGAGTAATTATACCAGACCATGGGCTGGTTAATTTTTAATATAAATATGGTTGTATGTTGATGTAAAAGGAATATATCCATGATAACTGGACTTCAAGAAGTTAAGAGAGATTTTGTGGTACCAATGAATATCAGGCTGAATGTGCCAAAAGTGTAACACTAAAAGGAATCATCCCCATGCAGCACAGCTTACAAATCAAATACATAATGCTGTGATAGAAAGGATGCAAAATCTGAGCACAAGTCAGATCTAAGCATCTAATAGTATCAAAAGAATGATAATAGTCCATATGGACACAGTATGTTCAGTAGAAAGGCTGACATAACCATTTGTACCAGCATCCAAATTTATGTGAGTATATTTTGTTGCTGATGGCAAGACAATCCCCAAGATCCAGTTTTGGCAGTTGCCCCTTACCTAACAACATTTTTTAAATAAATAGTGTTTCATTGAAATAAAACTACACTGAGTTGATAAAACATATGTACCATACAATTGTGACACCTTTATCAAACAGTAATTATTATTATTATTCTCAAGATTGTCAGAGTAACTAATTGTCCCTCTAGTGTCAGTTAAAATGAGGAAACAAAACACCATGTTAACTATTGTTACCCATTAAGAATGCATTAATATGCAAGAGGTTCAGTGCAAAACAAATAGTATTTCAAAATGTATAACCAATGTTGAGCACTATGTACATAAAACTGAATTATACCTCATCTTTAAAAGTATTTTGAAACTGCCTGATGCAAAAGTACAGGTAAGTCAGTCACAACCCAAGCTGAGTGAGAACCCAAGCTGAGTGAAAATCCTAGCTGAGTGAGAACCCAATCTGAGTGAGAACCCAAGCTAAGACAGTGGCAAGTATTAGGTCTTATAATTGCAGGCTGAACTATTTATACTGGTAACTTACCTTAAATCCCCACAAAAGTCAGGTTCCTTTTACTTGTTTAAGGTGCTCTGGTTTGATAATCTGCAATTTACACAATATAAGCAGTTACAATCTTGAACCCAAAGAAAATGGATGGGAAAAGGTGGATTTTTAGAAAGGATCAACTTGTCAACACCCCCAGCCAAAAAAAATGGGATAGATGCCACCAAAGAACTCTTCTACAGACAGCTGACTGCCAGCTTAATCCAAGATATGGGACATAAACTTGCACTAACTCAGCAATGTATCAATACTGCCATCATCTACATGCACAGATTCTACATGTTCCATTCCTTTACACGCTTTCCACATCAACAGATGGTCCAAGCTTGTATATTCCTGGCAGCCAAAACAGAGGATCAATGGAGAAAAGCTGAACATGTGATCCGAGCAGCTAATGGATGTCTGCATCAAGCAATTGATGTAAAAAATGAGGCCTACCTAAGGCAAGTCAATACCCTGGTCAGCAATGAGGAAATCTTGCTGCAGACTCTAGGTTTTGAGGTTACAGTGACTCATGCCCATACTATTCTTCTCAAGACCTGCCAGCTTATACATGCCAGTAAGGATCTAACCCAAGCATCCTACTTTCTGGCCACTAACTGCCTCCATTTGACCACCTTCTGCCTGCAGTACAAACCAAGTCTTGTAGCCTGTATTTGCATTCTTCTGGCCTGTCAATGGTCAAATTGGGACATACCAAAATCAAGTGAAGGAAAAGAATGGTACTATTATGTAGACAAAAATATTACCTTGAAAATGTTGGAAGAATGCATACAAGAATTTCTAAACATCATGGATAAATGCCCGAGCAAGCTGAAGAAAATAATGGAAAATAAGAAGGCTGCAGGAACAAAGCGCACTATCAAAGATGAATTATCAAGCGAGGCCCCACCAATGAAACGCCAGCGACTTGAAAATATCTCTCCTGCTGCAACTATGGCTGGTTCTAGTTCTGGAGGAAAGTCACATGTGAATAGGAGTCTATCTATACCAACTGGTCATGAACAAAAGCTGCATTCACAACAACAATGTAGTACTTCTGTCCTCACCTCTTCCAGAACAGTTAACAAGGTGCAGCAGCAGCAGCCTTCTTCTCAGGCACCCAGTTCATACATCACTAAATCCCATCAAGTAGAGCATATAAAAAGGCTACTGTCAGACAGTGGATCAATACAAATGGCTTCTTCTTTGGCAGCAGAGTTGCAGACTAAAAGGACAAAACCAAATTCCATGAATGTCAAAGCTTATTTGAATAGAAAGGAGTCGGACCATAAAAATGAAAATGTACAGCCACATGAAAATAAACAACATGTTTTTAAAGTTCCAAACATTCCTACAAATCGGGAGCCTGTGCCAAATATTCAATTTAAAATGGGCATTTCTTCAAATGTTAATACAATTAACAATCTTAAATGTGTATAAATTCAAACAACACTCAGTGCTTTTGAATCTGTGATTTCTTTTTCCTAGCAGAACAATTTGTAAATATTTTTGACAGAAATGTTTCCCCAATTAATGTATAGCTTTATAAAGCTATTGTAATATATTAACCTATGTTTCACTGACAGATATGGCCTTGTCTTGCTTCATAACCACAGACATGAATCTACTTTCATACAGGACTTCAATAGGATTTTAGCATTGTTAACCATGTCTGGACCAATTTTATCGATGTAAAGATTCAAATTGTTATTATCCAGTTGTGCTCTCTTTTGTTGGGTAGTAATCATTGATACCCTAATTTCACCATGTTGACTTCCATGCAATTTTAATGTTTCATTGTGTTTGTGTTGTTATTTAGAAGTAGATCAATTGCAGAGTCTATTCTATCATGTGATTGTGGGAGTCAGGACAGTCTCTAAAAATATTCCACTAAAATATTAATGCAAAGAAACTTTATCATATTAGCACAACTTTATTTAGTGCTTCATATACACCTTAAACAACTGACAAATTCTATCATTTTGTTTTTCAATGGGCGAGAGACTTTCTCTCCTAAAACTTTCAGGTGTATGATAGATCCTATACTAGCGTTTGATACGAAGATATTCATTCAAATGAAAATAACATTTTCCATTGGTTTTGATAATCAGTTATCCTGAAATAGCTGTGATTTGCACTGCATCTGCTTTATCTTCAAATTAGTGCCTCTCAATATGTTTCGGTATCAAGCAACCTTCGTAGGTAATTTAGCTTGTAAGAGAAGACATTGTGCATCATTATTTTTCTTAGAGAAAACATGCACCATTATGTTTTACATTATTGATGCTTCATCATATTTCCATGATATTCTGTATTGTTTTAATATTTTCAATGACTTCTTTCTTACAATTATTAACAAGAATGAAAAATTTACTGGTTCATAAAACAAAAAAATATTTAATACTTATTTGGATTTTGATACACTTCTGTACAGAAAATTCCATGTAAATATTAACAAACTATTCAGATTTTGATACACACCTGTGTGCAGTATTAATATTCCATGTAAATTTTGTATGCATATTATTAAGATTGTTATACACTTGTGTACTCAACAAATTATAATACACTTCTGAAAGAAAGATAAATAAAATCTATTTAAAAGTCTCAATAGCTTTCTTTTTATGGTGTACATTATTAAACAAATCCTCAATAGGCAAATAAATCACCAATCAAATAAGAATGCAGATTTAGTACTGTAATGTATATAATTACATTTCAATTCCATAATTTGCTATACAGTGCAAACCTGTTTTGAGATACTACTCGTGCTGCCAACAAAAATTAGTCACTTAGGTGGTCTCTTGCAACAAGTATTTGCAGGAAGGCAATTTTTCAAGGCTAAACTAAGTTTAAGAAGGTGTGTGTGATTAGGATTTTAAATGTAGCTTTTAAAAAAATTTCAGTCATATCGCTATGATGTTTTGCAGTGTGGCAGTTTATAGTGATGTCTAGCACTGGGGCATCATGCTGCAGACATGTAGCATGATGTCCCACCCAATCACATTATCATGACACCAGGCCAACCAGTCCTAACAATAAATAAGCACCAAGCGAGATGGCTGTTAGTGCCATTTTTGTGCCAATCTTGGTAATGTACGTCCGGGATTCGAACCCACGACCTCCCGCTTCCGAGGCAGATACTCTAACCACTAGGCCACCAGAGCGGTCAGTTTAAGAAGGAAATATGTCCATAATTACAGTAGATATATTTAATCCTTATTCACAGTTCTTGCCAATGTATTATAAAAATTCATAGGAACTGTGGTGGGCTCTGGTTAGTATGCAGACTAACAAAGGAAAGAGTGCAAGTTTCAATCCTACCATCAGACCAGCCTGGGTTTAGCTATAATTGTGTTTCTGTGTGCAAGGAACATTATACCAATTTCCTCAGCTCTAAATAACCTATCTGTGTTGCCATACCATAATGCACCAAACAAAAACAAAAAAATACATTAAAATCTAGAAATATCTATACTAGCAATAAAGTTATACCAATCATTTACATTTTAATTTTAAGTTCACATGAAGATGATTAGAAAAGGAATTCCAAACTACAGGTAACAATTATCATGTCCACGCTGAACCGTTTCCAGACAGGACAGGGGCATTGTGCAGTCAACCTTGTAAGATGGGGCCAGGCAACTGGCTCTTCTTGTAGTGCGGAGCTCTGCAGACCATGTCACACACTGAACAGCTGCCCACTGACAAAGTTCCCCAGTGGACTGCAGGCTCTGCACCTTGCTGACGATGGTGCTGTTAAATGGCTAGGCATGCACTGCACATGATAAATAATAAATAATAATTCCAGATATTAAAATGGAGGTGGGGTGAGAAAGGTATATCCAGTGATTACAAATGTTTTGGGGTGGTTATCGTTTCAAATACAGTGTTGTTTTACTGTAAAAGTTCATTATTTTCTTAATAAAACTGGTTGGGTGCTCCTAGGTATTTGAAACACACATTCCTTTATTCACATTCAATTTAGTTTGGGAAATTATAGCACTTACAGGTGACATTTATAAGTAAGAACATTTCAATGCTTTGCTAAATTTCAGTGGCAACCTATTAAACAACTAGTCATGTGAGCATGAGTGTTATTCTCCAAATGAACAGAATTCAAAATCATACAAGATATGTAAGCAGCCAAAACAGTGTATACCAATCATGATCTGTTTGGATGCAGCTGAAAGACATTGATGCTATCAGATTTCTGGTCACACTTACTTTTCAAGATAGTTGAAAATAATCATACAGACCTATATAGAAAATAACACATGTTGGACACAGGTTGAAACTTCCACATACAAAATCATCCTTCACAGCAGGGAAAGTCCATTCATGGGAGTTGGCCAAAATCTTTTCTACCTATGCCTTTATCTGTCTGCATACATTTACATATCTGCCTTTGCTGTTCCAACTGTATCAACTTCTAACTCTTTCTAATCTACATATCTATCTAAGGGTATAATTACATAGCTTTAATTATCAGTATATGGTATTATGGAGCCAACAGAGATACAAAGAAAACAAACGTTTCAATAATTATAATTTGATTTTCTTAAAATACAGCATATTTTATCATTGTTTTACTCATCCTGGGATACTGTAATTGGGGCAAGCTCATATTTTCAAAGGGCAAGTTCAATTTTACAGTCACTTTGTCCTGGGCAAGCTGAATGTTATAAACTTTGTAAATTCCTGCTCAATTCAGTCAATCAATCAGACAATCAAGCAATAATAATAATAATAACAGTTTTATTCAAGAGGGTGACAATCAGTTGCTCTATGTTCTTTAGTTTTGTTTAGAGTAATTATACCAGACCATGGGCTGGTTAATTTTTAATATAAATATGGTTGTATGTTGATGTAAAAGGAATATATCCATGATAACTGGACTTCAAGAAGTTAAGAGAGATTTTGTGGTACCAATGAATATCAGGCTGAATGTGCCAAAAGTGTAACACTAAAAGGAATCATCCCCATGCAGCACAGCTTACAAATCAAATACATAATGCTGTGATAGAAAGGATGCAAAATCTGAGCACAAGTCAGATCTAAGCATCTAATAGTATCAAAAGAATGATAATAGTCCATATGGACACAGTATGTTCAGTAGAAAGGCTGACATAACCATTTGTACCAGCATCCAAATTTATGTGAGTATATTTTGTTGCTGATGGCAAGACAATCCCCAAGATCCAGTTTTGGCAGTTGCCCCTTACCTAACAACATTTTTTAAATAAATAGTGTTTCATTGAAATAAAACTACACTGAGTTGATAAAACATATGTACCATACAATTGTGACACCTTTATCAAACAGTAATTATTATTATTATTCTCAAGATTGTCAGAGTAACTAATTGTCCCTCTAGTGTCAGTTAAAATGAGGAAACAAAACACCATGTTAACTATTGTTACCCATTAAGAATGCATTAATATGCAAGAGGTTCAGTGCAAAACAAATAGTATTTCAAAATGTATAACCAATGTTGAGCACTATGTACATAAAACTGAATTATACCTCATCTTTAAAAGTATTTTGAAACTGCCTGATGCAAAAGTACAGGTAAGTCAGTCACAACCCAAGCTGAGTGAGAACCCAAGCTGAGTGAAAATCCTAGCTGAGTGAGAACCCAATCTGAGTGAGAACCCAAGCTAAGACAGTGGCAAGTATTAGGTCTTATAATTGCAGGCTGAACTATTTATACTGGTAACTTACCTTAAATCCCCACAAAAGTCAGGTTCCTTTTACTTGTTTAAGGTGCTCTGGTTTGATTAATCTGCAATTTACACAATATAAGCAGTTACAATCTTGAACCCAAAGAAAATGGATGGGAAAAGGTGGATTTTTAGAAAGGATCAACTTGTCAACACCCCCAGCCAAAAAAATGGGATAGATGCCACCAAAGAACTCTTCTACAGACAGCTGACTGCCAGCTTAATCCAAGATATGGGACATAAACTTGCACTAACTCAGCAATGTATCAATACTGCCATCATCTACATGCACAGATTCTACATGTTCCATTCCTTTACACGCTTTCCACATCAACAGATGGTCCAAGCTTGTATATTCCTGGCAGCCAAAACAGAGGATCAATGGAGAAAAGCTGAACATGTGATCCGAGCAGCTAATGGATGTCTGCATCAAGCAATTGATGTAAAAAATGAGGCCTACCTAAGGCAAGTCAATACCCTGGTCAGCAATGAGGAAATCTTGCTGCAGACTCTAGGTTTTGAGGTTACAGTGACTCATGCCCATACTATTCTTCTCAAGACCTGCCAGCTTATACATGCCAGTAAGGATCTAACCCAAGCATCCTACTTTCTGGCCACTAACTGCCTCCATTTGACCACCTTCTGCCTGCAGTACAAACCAAGTCTTGTAGCCTGTATTTGCATTCTTCTGGCCTGTCAATGGTCAAATTGGGACATACCAAAATCAAGTGAAGGAAAAGAATGGTACTATTATGTAGACAAAAATATTACCTTGAAAATGTTGGAAGAATGCATACAAGAATTTCTAAACATCATGGATAAATGCCCGAGCAAGCTGAAGAAAATAATGGAAAATAAGAAGGCTGCAGGAACAAAGCGCACTATCAAAGATGAATTATCAAGCGAGGCCCCACCAATGAAACGCCAGCGACTTGAAAATATCTCTCCTGCTGCAACTATGGCTGGTTCTAGTTCTGGAGGAAAGTCACATGTGAATAGGAGTCTATCTATACCAACTGGTCATGAACAAAAGCTGCATTCACAACAACAATGTAGTACTTCTGTCCTCACCTCTTCCAGAACAGTTAACAAGGTGCAGCAGCAGCAGCAGCCTTCTTCTCAGGCACCCAGTTCATACATCACTAAATCCCATCAAGTAGAGCATATAAAAAGGCTACTGTCAGACAGTGGATCAATGCAAATGGCTTCTTCTTTGGCAGCAGAGTTGCAGACTAAAAGGACAAAACCAAATTCCATGAATGTCAAAGCTTATTTGAATAGAAAGGAGTCGGACCATAAAAATGAAAATGTACAGCCACATGAAAATAAACAACATGTTTTTAAAGTTCCAAACATTCCTACAAATCGGGAGCCTGTGCCAAATATTCAATTTAAAATGGGCATTTCTTCAAATGTTAATACAATTAACAATCTTAAATGTGTATAAATTCAAACAACACTCAGTGCTTTTGAATCTGTGATTTCTTTTTCCTAGCAGAACAATTTGTAAATATTTTTGACAGAAATGTTTCCCCAATTAATGTATAGCTTTATAAAGCTATTGTAATATATTAACCTATGTTTCACTGACAGATATGGCCTTGTCTTGCTTCATAACCACAGACATGAATCTACTTTCATACAGGACTTCAATAGGATTTTAGCATTGTTAACCATGTCTGGACCAATTTTATCGATGTAAAGATTCAAATTGTTATTATCCAGTTGTGCTCTCTTTTGTTGGGTAGTAATCATTGATACCCTAATTTCACCATGTTGACTTCCATGCAATTTTAATGTTTCATTGTGTTTGTGTTGTTATTTAGAAGTAGATCAATTGCAGAGTCTATTCTATCATGTGATTGTGGGAGTCAGGACAGTCTCTAAAAATATTCCACTAAAATATTAATGCAAAGAAACTTTATCATATTAGCACAACTTTATTTAGTGCTTCATATACACCTTAAACAACTGACAAATTCTATCATTTTGTTTTTCAATGGGCGAGAGACTTTCTCTCCTAAAACTTTCAGGTGTATGATAGATCCTATACTAGCGTTTGATACGAAGATATTCATTCAAATGAAAATAACATTTTCCATTGGTTTTGATAATCAGTTATCCTGAAATAGCTGTGATTTGCACTGCATCTGCTTTATCTTCAAATTAGTGCCTCTCAATATGTTTCGGTATCAAGCAACCTTCGTAGGTAATTTAGCTTGTAAGAGAAGACATTGTGCATCATTATTTTTCTTAGAGAAAACATGCACCATTATGTTTTACATTATTGATGCTTCATCATATTTCCATGATATTCTGTATTGTTTTAATATTTTCAATGACTTCTTTCTTACAATTATTAACAAGAATGAAAAATTTACTGGTTCATAAAACAAAAAAATATTTAATACTTATTTGGATTTTGATACACTTCTGTACAGAAAATTCCATGTAAATATTAACAAACTATTCAGATTTTGATACACACCTGTGTGCAGTATTAATATTCCATGTAAATTTTGTATGCATATTATTAAGATTGTTATACACTTGTGTACTCAACAAATTATAATACACTTCTGAAAGAAAGATAAATAAAATCTATTTAAAAGTCTCAATAGCTTTCTTTTTATGGTGTACATTATTAAACAAATCCTCAATAGGCAAATAAATCACCAATCAAATAAGAATGCAGATTTAGTACTGTAATGTATATAATTACATTTCAATTCCATAATTTGCTATACAGTGCAAACCTGTTTTGAGATACTACTCGTGCTGCCAACAAAAATGAGTCACTTAGGTGGTCTCTTGCAACAAGTATTTGCAGGAAGGCAATTTTTCAAGGCTAAACTAAGTTTAAGAAGGTGTGTGTGATTAGGATTTTAAATGTAGCTTTTAAAAAAATTTCAGTCATATCGCTATGATGTTTTGCAGTGTGGCAGTTTATAGAGATGTCTAGCACTGGGGCATCATGCTGCAGACATGTAGCATGATGTCCCACCCAATCACATTATCATGACACCAGGCCAACCAGTCCTAACAATAAATAAGCGCCAAGCGAGATGGCTGTTAGTGCCATTTTTGTGTCAATCTTGGTAATGTACGTCCGGGATTCGAACCCACGACCTCCCGCTTCCGAGGCAGATACTCTAACCACTAGGCCACCAGAGCGGTCAGTTTAAGAAGGAAATATGTCCATAATTACAGTAGATATATTTAATCCTTATTCACAGTTCTTGCCAATGTATTATAAAAATTCATAGGAACTGTGGTGGGCTCTGGTTAGTATGCAGACTAACAAAGGAAAGAGTGCAAGTTTCAATCCTACCATCAGACCAGCCTGGGTTTAGCTATAATTGTGTTTCTGTGTGCAAGGAACATTATACCAATTTCCTCAGCTCTAAATAACCTATCTGTGTTGCCATACCATAATGCACCAAACAAAAACAAAAAAATACATTAAAATCTAGAAATATCTATACTAGCAATAAAGTTATACCAATCATTTACATTTTAATTTTAAGTTCACATGAAGATGATTAGAAAAGGAATTCCAAACTACAGGTAACAATTATCATGTCCACGCTGAACCGTTTCCAGACAGGACAGGGGCATTGTGCAGTCAACCTTGTAAGATGGGGCCAGGCAACTGGCTCTTCTTGTAGTGCGGAGCTCTGCAGACCATGTCACACACTGAACAGCTGCCCACTGACAAAGTTCCCCAGTGGACTGCAGGCTCTGCACCTTGCTGACGATGGTGCTGTTAAATGGCTAGGCATGCACTGCACATGATAAATAATAAATAATAATTCCAGATATTAAAATGGAGGTGGGGTGAGAAAGGTATATCCAGTGATTACAAATGTTTTGGGGTGGTTATCGTTTCAAATACAGTGTTGTTTTACTGTAAAAGTTCATTATTTTCTTAATAAAACTGGTTGGGTGCTCCTAGGTATTTGAAACACACATTCCTTTATTCACATTCAATTTAGTTTGGGAAATTATAGCACTTACAGGTGACACTTATAAGTAAGAACATTTCAATGCTTTGCTAAATTTCAGTGGCAACCTATTAAACAACTAGTCATGTGAGCATGAGTGTTATTCTCCAAATGAACAGAATTCAAAATCATACAAGATATGTAAGCAGCCAAAACAGTGTATATCAATCATGATCTGTTTGGATGCAGCTGAAAGACATTGATGCTATCAGATTTCTGGTCACACTTACTTTTCAAGATAGTTGAAAATAATCATACAGACCTATATAGAAAATAACACATGTTGGACACAGGTTGAAACTTCCACATACAAAATCATCCTTCACAGCAGGGAAAGTCCATTCATGGGAGTTGGCCAAAATCTTTTCTACCTATGCCTTTATCTGTCTGCATACATTTACATATCTGCCTTTGCTGTTCCAACTGTATCAACTTCTAACTCTTTCTAATCTACATATCTATCTAAGGGTATAATTACATAGCTTTAATTATCAGTATATGGTATTATGGAGCCAACAGAGATACAAAGAAAACAAACGTTTCAATAATTATAATTTGATTTTCTTAAAATACAGCATATTTTATCATTGTTTTACTCATCCTGGGATACTGTAATTGGGGCAAGCTCATATTTTCAAAGGGCAAGTTCAATTTTACAGTCACTTTGTCCTGGGCAAGCTGAATGTTATAAACTTTGTAAATTCCTGCTCAATTCAGTCAATCAATCAGACAATCAAGCAATAATAATAATAATAACAGTTTTATTCAAGAGGGTGAAATTCAGTTGCTCTATGTTCTTTAGTTTTGTTTAGAGTAATTATACCAGACCATGTGCTGGTTAATTTTTAATATAAATATGGTTGTATGTTGATGTAAAAGGAATATATCCATGATAACTGGACTTCAAGAAGTTATGAGAGATTTTGTGGTACCAATGAATATCAGGCTGAATGTGCCAAAAGTGTAACACTAAAAGGAATCATCCCCATGCAGCACAGCTTACAAATCAAATACATAATGCTGTGATAGAAAGGATGCAAAATCTGAGCACAAGTCAGATCTAAGCATCTAATAGTATCAAAAGAATGATAATAGTCCATATGGACACAGTATGTTCAGTAGAAAGGCTGACATAACCATTTGTACCAGCATCCAAATTTATGTGAGTATATTTTGTTGCTGATGGCAAGACAATCCCCAAGATCCAGTTTTGGCAGTTGCCCCTTACCTAACAACATTTTTTAAATAAATAGTGTTTCATTGAAATAAAACTACACTGAGTTGATAAAACATATGTACCATACAATTGTGACACCTTTATCAAACAGTAATTATTATTATTATTCTCAAGATTGTCAGAGTAACTAATTGTCCCTCTAGTGTCAGTTAAAATGAGGAAACAAAACACCATGTTAACTATTGTTACCCATTAAGAATGCATTAATATGCAAGAGGTTCAGTGCAAAACAAATAGTATTTCAAAATGTATAACCAATGTTGAGCACTATGTACATAAAACTGAATTATACCTCATCTTTAAAAGTATTTTGAAACTGCCTGATGCAAAAGTACAGGTAAGTCAGTCACAACCCAAGCTGAGTGAGAACCCAAGCTGAGTGAAAATCCTAGCTGAGTGAGAACCCAATCTGAGTGAGAACCCAAGCTAAGACAGTGGCAAGTATTAGGTCTTATAATTGCAGGCTGAACTATTTATACTGGTAACTTACCTTAAATCCCCACAAAAGTCAGGTTCCTTTTACTTGTTTAAGGTGCTCTGGTTTGATTAATCTGCAATTTACACAATATAAGCAGTTACAATCTTGAACCCAAAGAAAATGGATGGGAAAAGGTGGATTTTTAGAAAGGATCAACTTGTCAACACCCCCAGCCAAAAAAATGGGATAGATGCCACCAAAGAACTCTTCTACAGACAGCTGACTGCCAGCTTAATCCAAGATATGGGACATAAACTTGCACTAACTCAGCAATGTATCAATACTGCCATCATCTACATGCACAGATTCTACATGTTCCATTCCTTTACACGCTTTCCACATCAACAGATGGTCCAAGCTTGTATATTCCTGGCAGCCAAAACAGAGGATCAATGGAGAAAAGCTGAACATGTGATCCGAGCAGCTAATGGATGTCTGCATCAAGCAATTGATGTAAAAAATGAGGCCTACCTAAGGCAAGTCAATACCCTGGTCAGCAATGAGGAAATCTTGCTGCAGACTCTAGGTTTTGAGGTTACAGTGACTCATGCCCATACTATTCTTCTCAAGACCTGCCAGCTTATACATGCCAGTAAGGATCTAACCCAAGCATCCTACTTTCTGGCCACTAACTGCCTCCATTTGACCACCTTCTGCCTGCAGTACAAACCAAGTCTTGTAGTCTGTATTTGCATTCTTCTGGCCTGTCAATGGTCAAATTGGGACATACCAAAATCAAGTGAAGGAAAAGAATGGTACTATTATGTAGACAAAAATATTACCTTGAAAATGTTGGAAGAATGCATACAAGAATTTCTAAACATCATGGATAAATGCCCGAGCAAGCTGAAGAAAATAATGGAAAATAAGAAGGCTGCAGGAACAAAGCGCACTATCAAAGATGAATTATCAAGCGAGGCCCCACCAATGAAACGCCAGCGACTTGAAAATATCTCTCCTGCTGCAACTATGGCTGGTTCTAGTTCTGGAGGAAAGTCACATGTGAATAGGAGTCTATCTATACCAACTGGTCATGAACAAAAGCTGCATTCACAACAACAATGTAGTACTTCTGTCCTCACCTCTTCCAGAACAGTTAACAAGGTGCAGCAGCAGCAGCCTTCTTCTCAGGCACCCAGTTCATACATCACTAAATCCCATCAAGTAGAGCATATAAAAAGGCTACTGTCAGACAGTGGATCAATGCAAATGGCTTCTTCTTTGGCAGCAGAGTTGCAGACTAAAAGGACAAAACCAAATTCCATGAATGTCAAAGCTTATTTGAATAGAAAGGAGTCGGACCATAAAAATGAAAATGTACAGCCACATGAAAATAAACAACATGTTTTTAAAGTTCCAAACATTCCTACAAATCGGGAGCCTGTGCCAAATATTCAATTTAAAATGGGCATTTCTTCAAATGTTAATACAATTAACAATCTTAAATGTGTATAAATTCAAACAACACTCAGTGCTTTTGAATCTGTGATTTCTTTTTCCTAGCAGAACAATTTGTAAATATTTTTGACAGAATTGTTTCCCCAATTAATGTATAGCTTTATAAAGCTATTGTAATATATTAACCTATGTTTCACGGACAGATATGGCCTTGTCTTGCTTCATAACCACAGACATGAATCTACTTTCATACAGGACTTCAATAGGATTTTAGCATTGTTAACCATGTCTGGACCAATTTTATCGATGTAAAGATTCAAATTGTTATTATCCAGTTGTGCTCTCTTTTGTTGGGTAGTAATCATTGATACCCTAATTTCACCATGTTGACTTCCATGCAATTTTAATGTTTCATTGTGTTTGTGTTGTTATTTAGATGTAGATCAATTGCAGAGTCTATTCTATCATATGATTGTGGGAGTCAGGACAGTCTCTAAAAATATTCCACTAAAATATTAATGCAAACAAACTTTATCATATTAGCACAACTTTATTTAGTGCTTCATATACACCTTAAACAACTGACAAATTCTATCATTTTGTTTTTCAATGGGCGAGAGACTTTCTCTCCTAAAACTTTCAGGTGTATGATAGATCCTATACTAGCGTTTGATACGAAGATATTCATTCAAATGAAAATAACATTTTCCATTGGTTTTGATAATCAGTTATCCTGAAATAGCTGTGATTTGCACTGCATCTGCTTTATCTTCAAATTAGTGCCTCTCAATATGTTTCGGTATCAAGCAACCTTCGTAGGTAATTTAGCTTGTAAGAGAAGACATTGTGCATCATTATTTTTCTTAGAGAAAACATGCACCATTATGTTTTACATTATTGATGCTTCATCATATTTCCATGATATTCTGTATTGTTTTAATATTTTCAATGACTTCTTTCTTACAATTATTAACAAGAATGAAAAATTTACTGGTTCATAAAACAAAAAAATATTTAATACTTATTTGGATTTTGATACACTTCTGTACAGAAAATTCCATGTAAATATTAACAAACTATTCAGATTTTGATACACACCTGTGTGCAGTATTAATATTCCATGTAAATTTTGTATGCATATTATTAAGATTGTTATACACTTGTGTACTCAACAAATTATAATACACTTCTGAAAGAAAGATAAATAAAATCTATTTAAAAGTCTCAATAGCTTTCTTTTTATGGTGTACATTATTAAACAAATCCTCAATAGGCAAATAAATCACCAATCAAATAAGAATGCAGATTTAGTACTGTAATGTATATAATTACATTTCAATTCCATAATTTGCTATACAGTGCAAACCTGTTTTGAGATACTACTCGTGCTGCCAACAAAAATTAGTCACTTAGGTGGTCTCTTGCAACAAGTATTTGCAGGAAGGCAATTTTTCAAGGCTAAACTAAGTTTAAGAAGGTGTGTGTGATTAGGATTTTAAATGTAGCTTTTAAAAAAATTTCAGTCATATCGCTATGATGTTTTGCAGTGTGGCAGTTTATAGTGATGTCTAGCACTGGGGCATCATGCTGCAGACATGTAGCATGATGTCCCACCCAATCACATTATCATGACACCAGGCCAACCAGTCCTAACAATAAATAAGCGCCAAGCGAGATGGCTGTTAGTGCCATTTTTGTGCCAATCTTGGTAATGTACGTCCGGGATTCGAACCCACGACCTCCCGCTTCCGAGGCAGATACTCTAACCACTAGGCCACCAGAGCGGTCAGTTTAAGAAGGAAATATGTCCATAATTACAGTAGATATATTTAATCCTTATTCACAGTTCTTGCCAATGTATTATAAAAATTCATAGGAACTCTGGTGGGCTCTGGTTAGTATGCAGACTAACAAAGGAAAGAGTGCAAGTTTCAATCCTACCATCAGACCAGCCTGGGTTTAGCTATAATTGTGTTTCTGTGTGCAAGGAACATTATACCAATTTCCTCAGCTCTAAATAACCTATCTGTGTTGCCATACCATAATGCACCAAACAAAAACAAAAAAATACATTAAAATCTAGAAATATCTATACTAGCAATAAAGTTATACCAATCATTTACATTTTAATTTTAAGTTCACATGAAGATGATTAGAAAAGGAATTCCAAACTACAGGTAACAATTATCATGTCCACGCTGAACCGTTTCCAGACAGGACAGGGGCATTGTGCAGTCAACCTTGTAAGATGGGGCCAGGCAACTGGCTCTTCTTGTAGTGCGGAGCTCTGCAGACCATGTCACACACTGAACAGCTGCCCACTGACAAAGATCCCCAGTGGACTGCAGGCTCTGCACCTTGCTGACGATGGTGCTGTTAAATGGCTAGGCATGCACTGCACATGATAAATAATAAATAATAATTCCAGATATTAAAATGGAGGTGGGGTGAGAAAGGTATATCCAGTGATTACAAATGTTTTGGGGTGGTTATCGTTTCAAATACAGTGTTGTTTTACTGTAAAAGTTCATTATTTTCTTAATAAAACTGGTTGGGTGCTCCTAGGTATTTGAAACACACATTCTTTTATTCACATTCAATTTAGTTTGGGAAATTATAGCACTTACAGGTGACACTTATAAGTAAGAACATTTCAATGCCTTGCTAAATTTCAGTGGCAACCTATTAAACAACTAGTCATGTGAGCATGAGTGTTATTCTCCAAATGAACAGAATTCAAAATCATACAAGATATGTAAGCAGCCAAAACAGTGTATACCAATCATGATCTGTTTGGATGCAGCTGAAAGACATTGATGCTATCAGATTTCTGGTCACACTTACTTTTCAAGATAGTTGAAAATAATCATACAGACCTATATAGAAAATAACACATGTTGGACACAGGTTGAAACTTCCACATACAAAATCATCCTTCACAGCAGGGAAAGTCCATTCATGGGAGTTGGCCAAAATCTTTTCTACCTATGCCTTTATCTGTCTGCATACATTTACATATCTGCCTTTGCTGTTCCAACTGTATCAACTTCTAACTCTTTCTAATCTACATATCTATCTAAGGGTATAATTACATAGCTTTAATTATCAGTATATGGTATTATGGAGCCAACAGAGATACAAAGAAAACAAACGTTTCAATAATTATAATTTGATTTTCTTAGAATACAGCATATTTTATCATTGTTTTACTCATCCTGGGATACTGTAATTGGGGCAAGCTCATATTTTCAAAGGGCAAGTTCAATTTTACAGTCACTTTGTCCTGGGCAAGCTGAATGTTATAAACTTTGTAAATTCCTGCTCAATTCAGTCAATCAATCAGACAATCAAGCAATAATAATAATAATAACAGTTTTATTCAAGAGGGTGACAATCAGTTGCTCTATGTTCTTTAGTTTTGTTTAGAGTAATTATACCAGACCATGTGCTGGTTAATTTTTAATATAAATATGGTTGTATGTTGATGTAAAAGGAATATATCCATGATAACTGGACTTCAAGAAGTTAAGAGAGATTTTGTGGTACCAATGAATATCAGGCTGAATGTGCCAAAAGTGTAACACTAAAAGGAATCATCCCCATGCAGCACAGCTTACAAATCAAATACATAATGCTGTGATAGAAAGGATGCAAAATCTGAGCACAAGTCAGATCTAAGCATCTAATAGTATCAAAAGAATGATAATAGTCCATATGGACACAGTATGTTCAGTAGAAAGGCTGACATAACCATTTGTACCAGCATCCAAATTTATGTGAGTATATTTTGTTGCTGATGGCAAGACAATCCCCAAGATCCAGTTTTGGCAGTTGCCCCTTACCTAACAACATTTTTTAAATAAATAGTGTTTCATTGAAATAAAACTACACTGAGTTGATAAAACATATGTACCATACAATTGTGACACCTTTATCAAACAGTAATTATTATTATTATTCTCAAGATTGTCAGAGTAACTAATTGTCCCTCTAGTGTCAGTTAAAATGAGGAAACAAAACACCATGTTAACTATTGTTACCCATTAAGAATGCATTAATATGCAAGAGGTTCAGTGCAAAACAAATAGTATTTCAAAATGTATAACCAATGTTGAGCACTATGTACATAAAACTGAATTATACCTCATCTTTAAAAGTATTTTGAAACTGCCTGATGCAAAAGTACAGGTAAGTCAGTCACAACCCAAGCTGAGTGAGAACCCAAGCTGAGTGAAAATCCTAGCTGAGTGAGAACCCAATCTGAGTGAGAACCCAAGCTAAGACAGTGGCAAGTATTAGGTCTTATAATTGCAGGCTGAACTATTTATACTGGTAACTTACCTTAAATCCCCACAAAAGTCAGGTTCCTTTTACTTGTTTAAGGTGCTCTGGTTTGATTAATCTGCAATTTACACAATATAAGCAGTTACAATCTTGAACCCAAAGAAAATGGATGGGAAAAGGTGGATTTTTAGAAAGGATCAACTTGTCAACACCCCCAGCCAAAAAAATGGGATAGATGCCACCAAAGAACTCTTCTACAGACAGCTGACTGCCAGCTTAATCCAAGATATGGGACATAAACTTGCACTAACTCAGCAATGTATCAATACTGCCATCATCTACATGCACAGATTCTACATGTTCCATTCCTTTACACGCTTTCCACATCAACAGATGGTCCAAGCTTGTATATTCCTGGCAGCCAAAACAGAGGATCAATGGAGAAAAGCTGAACATGTGATCCGAGCAGCTAATGGATGTCTGCATCAAGCAATTGATGTAAAAAATGAGGCCTACCTAAGGCAAGTCAATACCCTGGTCAGCAATGAGGAAATCTTGCTGCAGACTCTAGGTTTTGAGGTTACAGTGACTCATGCCCATACTATTCTTCTCAAGACCTGCCAGCTTATACATGCCAGTAAGGATCTAACCCAAGCATCCTACTTTCTGGCCACTAACTGCCTCCATTTGACCACCTTCTGCCTGCAGTACAAACCAAGTCTTGTAGCTTGTATTTGCATTCTTCTGGCCTGTCAATGGTCAAATTGGGACATACCAAAATCAAGTGAAGGAAAAGAATGGTACTATTATGTAGACAAAAATATTACCTTGAAAATGTTGGAAGAATGCATACAAGAATTTCTAAACATCATGGATAAATGCCCGAGCAAGCTGAAGAAAATAATGGAAAATAAGAAGGCTGCAGGAACAAAGCGCACTATCAAAGATGAATTATCAAGCGAGGCCCCACCAATGAAACGCCAGCGACTTGAAAATATCTCTCCTGCTGCAACTATGGCTGGTTCTAGTTCTGGAGGAAAGTCACATGTGAATAGGAGTCTATCTATACCAACTGGTCATGAACAAAAGCTGCATTCACAACAACAATGTAGTACTTCTGTCCTCACCTCTTCCAGAACAGTTAACAAGGTGCAGCAGCAGCAGCCTTCTTCTCAGGCACCCAGTTCATACATCACTAAATCCCATCAAGTAGAGCATATAAAAAGGCTACTGTCAGACAGTGGATCAATGCAAATGGCTTCTTCTTTGGCAGCAGAGTTGCAGACTAAAAGGACAAAACCAAATTCCATGAATGTCAAAGCTTATTTGAATAGAAAGGAGTCGGACCATAAAAATGAAAATGTACAGCCACATGAAAATAAACAACATGTTTTTAAAGTTCCAAACATTCCTACAAATCGGGAGCCTGTGCCAAATATTCAATTTAAAATGGGCATTTCTTCAAATGTTAATACAATTAACAATCTTAAATGTGTATAAATTCAAACAACACTCAGTGCTTTTGAATCTGTGATTTCTTTTTCCTAGCAGAACAATTTGTAAATATTTTTGACAGAAATGTTTCCCCAATTAATGTATAGCTTTATAAAGCTATTGTAATATATTAACCTATGTTTCACGGACAGATATGGCCTTGTCTTGCTTCATAACCACAGACATGAATCTACTTTCATACAGGACTTCAATAGGATTTTAGCATTGTTAACCATGTCTGGACCAATTTTATCGATGTAAAGATTCAAATTGTTATTATCCAGTTGTGCTCTCTTTTGTTGGGTAGTAATCATTGATACCCTAATTTCACCATGTTGACTTCCATGCAATTTTAATGTTTCATTGTGTTTGTGTTGTTATTTAGAAGTAGATCAATTGCAGAGTCTATTCTATCATATGATTGTGGGAGTCAGGACAGTCTCTAAAAATATTCCACTAAAATATTAATGCAAAGAAACTTTATCATATTAGCACAACTTTATTTAGTGCTTCATATACACCTTAAACAACTGACAAATTCTATCATTTTGTTTTTCAATGGGCGAGAGACTTTCTCTCCTAAAACTTTCAGGTGTATGATAGATCCTATACTAGCGTTTGATACGAAGATATTCATTCAAATGAAAATAACATTTTCCATTGGTTTTGATAATCAGTTATCCTGAAATAGCTGTGATTTGCACTGCATCTGCTTTATCTTCAAATTAGTGCCTCTCAATATGTTTCGGTATCAAGCAACCTTCGTAGGTAATTTAGCTTGTAAGAGAAGACATTGTGCATCATTATTTTTCTTAGAGAAAACATGCACCATTATGTTTTACATTATTGATGCTTCATCATATTTCCATGATATTCTGTATTGTTTTAATATTTTCAATGACTTCTTTCTTACAATTATTAACAAGAATGAAAAATTTACTGGTTCATAAAACAAAAAAATATTTAATACTTATTTGGATTTTGATACACTTCTGTACAGAAAATTCCATGTAAATATTAACAAACTATTCAGATTTTGATACACACCTGTGTGCAGTATTAATATTCCATGTAAATTTTGTATGCATATTATTAAGATTGTTATACACTTGTGTACTCAACAAATTATAATACACTTCTGAAAGAAAGATAAATAAAATCTATTTAAAAGTCTCAATAGCTTTCTTTTTATGGTGTACATTATTAAACAAATCCTCAATAGGCAAATAAATCACCAATCAAATAAGAATGCAGATTTAGTACTGTAATGTATATAATTACATTTCAATTCCATAATTTGCTATACAGTGCAAACCTGTTTTGAGATACTACTCGTGCTGCCAACAAAAATTAGTCACTTAGGTGGTCTCTTGCAACAAGTATTTGCAGGAAGGCAATTTTTCAAGGCTAAACTAAGTTTAAGAAGGTGTGTGTGATTAGGATTTTAAATGTAGCTTTTAAAAAAATTTCAGTCATATCGCTATGATGTTTTGCAGTGTGGCAGTTTATAGTGATGTCTAGCACTGGGGCATCATGCTGCAGACATGTAGCATGATGTCCCACCCAATCACATTATCATGACACCAGGCCAACCAGTCCTAACAATAAATAAGCGCCAAGCGAGATGGCTGTTAGTGCCATTTTTGTGCCAATCTTGGTAATGTACGTCCGGGATTCGAACCCACGACCTCCCGCTTCCGAGGCAGATACTCTAACCACTAGGCCACCAGAGCGGTCAGTTTAAGAAGGAAATATGTCCATAATTACAGTAGATATATTTAATCCTTATTCACAGTTCTTGCCAATGTATTATAAAAATTCATAGGAACTCTGGTGGGCTCTGGTTAGTATGCAGACTAACAAAGGAAAGAGTGCAAGTTTCAATCCTACCATCAGACCAGCCTGGGTTTAGCTATAATTGTGTTTCTGTGTGCAAGGAACATTATACCAATTTCCTCAGCTCTAAATAACCTATCTGTGTTGCCATACCATAATGCACCAAACAAAAACAAAAAAATACATTAAAATCTAGAAATATCTATACTAGCAATAAAGTTATACCAATCATTTACATTTTAATTTTAAGTTCACATGAAGATGATTAGAAAAGGAATTCCAAACTACAGGTAACAATTATCATGTCCACGCTGAACCGTTTCCAGACAGGACAGGGGCATTGTGCAGTCAACCTTGTAAGATGGGGCCAGGCAACTGGCTCTTCTTGTAGTGCGGAGCTCTGCAGACCATGTCACACACTGAACAGCTGCCCACTGACAAAGTTCCCCAGTGGACTGCAGGCTCTGCACCTTGCTGACGATGGTGCTGTTAAATGGCTAGGCATGCACTGCACATGATAAATAATAAATAATAATTCCAGATATTAAAATGGAGGTGGGGTGAGAAAGGTATATCCAGTGATTACAAATGTTTTGGGGTGGTTATCGTTTCAAATACAGTGTTGTTTTACTGTAAAAGTTCATTATTTTCTTAATAAAACTGGTTGGGTGCTCCTAGGTATTTGAAACACACATTCTTTTATTCACATTCAATTTAGTTTGGGAAATTATAGCACTTACAGGTGACACTTATAAGTAAGAACATTTCAATGCCTTGCTAAATTTCAGTGGCAACCTATTAAACAACTAGTCATGTGAGCATGAGTGTTATTCTCCAAATGAACAGAATTCAAAATCATACAAGATATGTAAGCAGCCAAAACAGTGTATACCAATCATGATCTGTTTGGATGCAGCTGAAAGACATTGATGCTATCAGATTTCTGGTCACACTTACTTTTCAAGATAGTTGAAAATAATCATACAGACCTATATAGAAAATAACACATGTTGGACACAGGTTGAAACTTCCACATACAAAATCATCCTTCACAGCAGGGAAAGTCCATTCATGGGAGTTGGCCAAAATCTTTTCTACCTATGCCTTTATCTGTCTGCATACATTTACATATCTGCCTTTGCTGTTCCAACTGTATCAACTTCTAACTCTTTCTAATCTACATATCTATCTAAGGGTATAATTACATAGCTTTAATTATCAGTATATGGTATTATGGAGCCAACAGAGATACAAAGAAAACAAACGTTTCAATAATTATAATTTGATTTTCTTAAAATACAGCATATTTTATCATTGTTTTACTCATCCTGGGATACTGTAATTGGGGCAAGCTCATATTTTCAAAGGGCAAGTTCAATTTTACAGTCACTTTGTCCTGGGCAAGCTGAATGTTATAAACTTTGTAAATTCCTGCTCAATTCAGTCAATCAATCAGACAATCAAGCAATAATAATAATAATAACAGTTTTATTCAAGAGGGTGACAATCAGTTGCTCTATGTTCTTTAGTTTTGTTTAGAGTAATTATACCAGACCATGGGCTGGTTAATTTTTAATATAAATATGGTTGTATGTTGATGTAAAAGGAATATATCCATGATAACTGGACTTCAAGAAGTTAAGAGAGATTTTGTGGTACCAATGAATATCAGGCTGAATGTGCCAAAAGTGTAACACTAAAAGGAATCATCCCCATGCAGCACAGCTTACAAATCAAATACATAATGCTGTGATAGAAAGGATGCAAAATCTGAGCACAAGTCAGATCTAAGCATCTAATAGTATCAAAAGAATGATAATAGTCCATATGGACACAGTATGTTCAGTAGAAAGGCTGACATAACCATTTGTACCAGCATCCAAATTTATGTGAGTATATTTTGTTGCTGATGGCAAGACAATCCCCAAGATCCAGTTTTGGCAGTTGCCCCTTACCTAACAACATTTTTTAAATAAATAGTGTTTCATTGAAATAAAACTACACTGAGTTGATAAAACATATGTACCATACAATTGTGACACCTTTATCAAACAGTAATTATTATTATTATTCTCAAGATTGTCAGAGTAACTAATTGTCCCTCTAGTGTCAGTTAAAATGAGGAAACAAAACACCATGTTAACTATTGTTACCCATTAAGAATGCATTAATATGCAAGAGGTTCAGTGCAAAACAAATAGTATTTCAAAATGTATAACCAATGTTGAGCACTATGTACATAAAACTGAATTATACCTCATCTTTAAAAGTATTTTGAAACTGCCTGATGCAAAAGTACAGGTAAGTCAGTCACAACCCAAGCTGAGTGAGAACCCAAGCTGAGTGAAAATCCTAGCTGAGTGAGAACCCAATCTGAGTGAGAACCCAAGCTAAGACAGTGGCAAGTATTAGGTCTTATAATTGCAGGCTGAACTATTTATACTGGTAACTTACCTTAAATCCCCACAAAAGTCAGGTTCCTTTTACTTGTTTAAGGTGCTCTGGTTTGATTAATCTGCAATTTACACAATATAAGCAGTTACAATCTTGAACCCAAAGAAAATGGATGGGAAAAGGTGGATTTTTAGAAAGGATCAACTTGTCAACACCCCCAGCCAAAAAAATGGGATAGATGCCACCAAAGAACTCTTCTACAGACAGCTGACTGCCAGCTTAATCCAAGATATGGGACATAAACTTGCACTAACTCAGCAATGTATCAATACTGCCATCATCTACATGCACAGATTCTACATGTTCCATTCCTTTACACGCTTTCCACATCAACAGATGGTCCAAGCTTGTATATTCCTGGCAGCCAAAACAGAGGATCAATGGAGAAAAGCTGAACATGTGATCCGAGCAGCTAATGGATGTCTGCATCAAGCAATTGATGTAAAAAATGAGGCCTACCTAAGGCAAGTCAATACCCTGGTCAGCAATGAGGAAATCTTGCTGCAGACTCTAGGTTTTGAGGTTACAGTGACTCATGCCCATACTATTCTTCTCAAGACCTGCCAGCTTATACATGCCAGTAAGGATCTAACCCAAGCATCCTACTTTCTGGCCACTAACTGCCTCCATTTGACCACCTTCTGCCTGCAGTACAAACCAAGTCTTGTAGCCTGTATTTGCATTCTTCTGGCCTGTCAATGGTCAAATTGGGACATACCAAAATCAAGTGAAGGAAAAGAATGGTACTATTATGTAGACAAAAATATTACCTTGAAAATGTTGGAAGAATGCATACAAGAATTTCTAAACATCATGGATAAATGCCCGAGCAAGCTGAAGAAAATAATGGAAAATAAGAAGGCTGCAGGAACAAAGCGCACTATCAAAGATGAATTATCAAGCGAGGCCCCACCAATGAAACGCCAGCGACTTGAAAATATCTCTCCTGCTGCAACTATGGCTGGTTCTAGTTCTGGAGGAAAGTCACATGTGAATAGGAGTCTATCTATACCAACTGGTCATGAACAAAAGCTGCATTCACAACAACAATGTAGTACTTCTGTCCTCACCTCTTCCAGAACAGTTAACAAGGTGCAGCAGCAGCAGCAGCCTTCTTCTCAGGCACCCAGTTCATACATCACTAAATCCCATCAAGTAGAGCATATAAAAAGGCTACTGTCAGACAGTGGATCAATGCAAATGGCTTCTTCTTTGGCAGCAGAGTTGCAGACTAAAAGGACAAAACCAAATTCCATGAATGTCAAAGCTTATTTGAATAGAAAGGAGTCGGACCATAAAAATGAAAATGTACAGCCACATGAAAATAAACAACATGTTTTTAAAGTTCCAAACATTCCTACAAATCGGGAGCCTGTGCCAAATATTCAATTTAAAATGGGCATTTCTTCAAATGTTAATACAATTAACAATCTTAAATGTGTATAAATTCAAACAACACTCAGTGCTTTTGAATCTGTGATTTCTTTTTCCTAGCAGAACAATTTGTAAATATTTTTGACAGAAATGTTTCCCCAATTAATGTATAGCTTTATAAAGCTATTGTAATATATTAACCTATGTTTCACTGACAGATATGGCCTTGTCTTGCTTCATAACCACAGACATGAATCTACTTTCATACAGGACTTCAATAGGATTTTAGCATTGTTAACCATGTCTGGACCAATTTTATCGATGTAAAGATTCAAATTGTTATTATCCAGTTGTGCTCTCTTTTGTTGGGTAGTAATCATTGATACCCTAATTTCACCATGTTGACTTCCATGCAATTTTAATGTTTCATTGTGTTTGTGTTGTTATTTAGAAGTAGATCAATTGCAGAGTCTATTCTATCATGTGATTGTGGGAGTCAGGACAGTCTCTAAAAATATTCCACTAAAATATTAATGCAAAGAAACTTTATCATATTAGCACAACTTTATTTAGTGCTTCATATACACCTTAAACAACTGACAAATTCTATCATTTTGTTTTTCAATGGGCGAGAGACTTTCTCTCCTAAAACTTTCAGGTGTATGATAGATCCTATACTAGCGTTTGATACGAAGATATTCATTCAAATGAAAATAACATTTTCCATTGGTTTTGATAATCAGTTATCCTGAAATAGCTGTGATTTGCACTGCATCTGCTTTATCTTCAAATTAGTGCCTCTCAATATGTTTCGGTATCAAGCAACCTTCGTAGGTAATTTAGCTTGTAAGAGAAGACATTGTGCATCATTATTTTTCTTAGAGAAAACATGCACCATTATGTTTTACATTATTGATGCTTCATCATATTTCCATGATATTCTGTATTGTTTTAATATTTTCAATGACTTCTTTCTTACAATTATTAACAAGAATGAAAAATTTACTGGTTCATAAAACAAAAAAATATTTAATACTTATTTGGATTTTGATACACTTCTGTACAGAAAATTCCATGTAAATATTAACAAACTATTCAGATTTTGATACACACCTGTGTGCAGTATTAATATTCCATGTAAATTTTGTATGCATATTATTAAGATTGTTATACACTTGTGTACTCAACAAATTATAATACACTTCTGAAAGAAAGATAAATAAAATCTATTTAAAAGTCTCAATAGCTTTCTTTTTATGGTGTACATTATTAAACAAATCCTCAATAGGCAAATAAATCACCAATCAAATAAGAATGCAGATTTAGTACTGTAATGTATATAATTACATTTCAATTCCATAATTTGCTATACAGTGCAAACCTGTTTTGAGATACTACTCGTGCTGCCAACAAAAATGAGTCACTTAGGTGGTCTCTTGCAACAAGTATTTGCAGGAAGGCAATTTTTCAAGGCTAAACTAAGTTTAAGAAGGTGTGTGTGATTAGGATTTTAAATGTAGCTTTTAAAAAAATTTCAGTCATATCGCTATGATGTTTTGCAGTGTGGCAGTTTATAGAGATGTCTAGCACTGGGGCATCATGCTGCAGACATGTAGCATGATGTCCCACCCAATCACATTATCATGACACCAGGCCAACCAGTCCTAACAATAAATAAGCGCCAAGCGAGATGGCTGTTAGTGCCATTTTTGTGTCAATCTTGGTAATGTACGTCCGGGATTCGAACCCACGACCTCCCGCTTCCGAGGCAGATACTCTAACCACTAGGCCACCAGAGCGGTCAGTTTAAGAAGGAAATATGTCCATAATTACAGTAGATATATTTAATCCTTATTCACAGTTCTTGCCAATGTATTATAAAAATTCATAGGAACTGTGGTGGGCTCTGGTTAGTATGCAGACTAACAAAGGAAAGAGTGCAAGTTTCAATCCTACCATCAGACCAGCCTGGGTTTAGCTATAATTGTGTTTCTGTGTGCAAGGAACATTATACCAATTTCCTCAGCTCTAAATAACCTATCTGTGTTGCCATACCATAATGCACCAAACAAAAACAAAAAAATACATTAAAATCTAGAAATATCTATACTAGCAATAAAGTTATACCAATCATTTACATTTTAATTTTAAGTTCACATGAAGATGATTAGAAAAGGAATTCCAAACTACAGGTAACAATTATCATGTCCACGCTGAACCGTTTCCAGACAGGACAGGGGCATTGTGCAGTCAACCTTGTAAGATGGGGCCAGGCAACTGGCTCTTCTTGTAGTGCGGAGCTCTGCAGACCATGTCACACACTGAACAGCTGCCCACTGACAAAGTTCCCCAGTGGACTGCAGGCTCTGCACCTTGCTGACGATGGTGCTGTTAAATGGCTAGGCATGCACTGCACATGATAAATAATAAATAATAATTCCAGATATTAAAATGGAGGTGGGGTGAGAAAGGTATATCCAGTGATTACAAATGTTTTGGGGTGGTTATCGTTTCAAATACAGTGTTGTTTTACTGTAAAAGTTCATTATTTTCTTAATAAAACTGGTTGGGTGCTCCTAGGTATTTGAAACACACATTCCTTTATTCACATTCAATTTAGTTTGGGAAATTATAGCACTTACAGGTGACACTTATAAGTAAGAACATTTCAATGCTTTGCTAAATTTCAGTGGCAACCTATTAAACAACTAGTCATGTGAGCATGAGTGTTATTCTCCAAATGAACAGAATTCAAAATCATACAAGATATGTAAGCAGCCAAAACAGTGTATATCAATCATGATCTGTTTGGATGCAGCTGAAAGACATTGATGCTATCAGATTTCTGGTCACACTTACTTTTCAAGATAGTTGAAAATAATCATACAGACCTATATAGAAAATAACACATGTTGGACACAGGTTGAAACTTCCACATACAAAATCATCCTTCACAGCAGGGAAAGTCCATTCATGGGAGTTGGCCAAAATCTTTTCTACCTATGCCTTTATCTGTCTGCATACATTTACATATCTGCCTTTGCTGTTCCAACTGTATCAACTTCTAACTCTTTCTAATCTACATATCTATCTAAGGGTATAATTACATAGCTTTAATTATCAGTATATGGTATTATGGAGCCAACAGAGATACAAAGAAAACAAACGTTTCAATAATTATAATTTGATTTTCTTAAAATACAGCATATTTTATCATTGTTTTACTCATCCTGGGATACTGTAATTGGGGCAAGCTCATATTTTCAAAGGGCAAGTTCAATTTTACAGTCACTTTGTCCTGGGCAAGCTGAATGTTATAAACTTTGTAAATTCCTGCTCAATTCAGTCAATCAATCAGACAATCAAGCAATAATAATAATAATAACAGTTTTATTCAAGAGGGTGAAATTCAGTTGCTCTATGTTCTTTAGTTTTGTTTAGAGTAATTATACCAGACCATGTGCTGGTTAATTTTTAATATAAATATGGTTGTATGTTGATGTAAAAGGAATATATCCATGATAACTGGACTTCAAGAAGTTATGAGAGATTTTGTGGTACCAATGAATATCAGGCTGAATGTGCCAAAAGTGTAACACTAAAAGGAATCATCCCCATGCAGCACAGCTTACAAATCAAATACATAATGCTGTGATAGAAAGGATGCAAAATCTGAGCACAAGTCAGATCTAAGCATCTAATAGTATCAAAAGAATGATAATAGTCCATATGGACACAGTATGTTCAGTAGAAAGGCTGACATAACCATTTGTACCAGCATCCAAATTTATGTGAGTATATTTTGTTGCTGATGGCAAGACAATCCCCAAGATCCAGTTTTGGCAGTTGCCCCTTACCTAACAACATTTTTTAAATAAATAGTGTTTCATTGAAATAAAACTACACTGAGTTGATAAAACATATGTACCATACAATTGTGACACCTTTATCAAACAGTAATTATTATTATTATTCTCAAGATTGTCAGAGTAACTAATTGTCCCTCTAGTGTCAGTTAAAATGAGGAAACAAAACACCATGTTAACTATTGTTACCCATTAAGAATGCATTAATATGCAAGAGGTTCAGTGCAAAACAAATAGTATTTCAAAATGTATAACCAATGTTGAGCACTATGTACATAAAACTGAATTATACCTCATCTTTAAAAGTATTTTGAAACTGCCTGATGCAAAAGTACAGGTAAGTCAGTCACAACCCAAGCTGAGTGAGAACCCAAGCTGAGTGAAAATCCTAGCTGAGTGAGAACCCAATCTGAGTGAGAACCCAAGCTAAGACAGTGGCAAGTATTAGGTCTTATAATTGCAGGCTGAACTATTTATACTGGTAACTTACCTTAAATCCCCACAAAAGTCAGGTTCCTTTTACTTGTTTAAGGTGCTCTGGTTTGATTAATCTGCAATTTACACAATATAAGCAGTTACAATCTTGAACCCAAAGAAAATGGATGGGAAAAGGTGGATTTTTAGAAAGGATCAACTTGTCAACACCCCCAGCCAAAAAAATGGGATAGATGCCACCAAAGAACTCTTCTACAGACAGCTGACTGCCAGCTTAATCCAAGATATGGGACATAAACTTGCACTAACTCAGCAATGTATCAATACTGCCATCATCTACATGCACAGATTCTACATGTTCCATTCCTTTACACGCTTTCCACATCAACAGATGGTCCAAGCTTGTATATTCCTGGCAGCCAAAACAGAGGATCAATGGAGAAAAGCTGAACATGTGATCCGAGCAGCTAATGGATGTCTGCATCAAGCAATTGATGTAAAAAATGAGGCCTACCTAAGGCAAGTCAATACCCTGGTCAGCAATGAGGAAATCTTGCTGCAGACTCTAGGTTTTGAGGTTACAGTGACTCATGCCCATACTATTCTTCTCAAGACCTGCCAGCTTATACATGCCAGTAAGGATCTAACCCAAGCATCCTACTTTCTGGCCACTAACTGCCTCCATTTGACCACCTTCTGCCTGCAGTACAAACCAAGTCTTGTAGTCTGTATTTGCATTCTTCTGGCCTGTCAATGGTCAAATTGGGACATACCAAAATCAAGTGAAGGAAAAGAATGGTACTATTATGTAGACAAAAATATTACCTTGAAAATGTTGGAAGAATGCATACAAGAATTTCTAAACATCATGGATAAATGCCCGAGCAAGCTGAAGAAAATAATGGAAAATAAGAAGGCTGCAGGAACAAAGCGCACTATCAAAGATGAATTATCAAGCGAGGCCCCACCAATGAAACGCCAGCGACTTGAAAATATCTCTCCTGCTGCAACTATGGCTGGTTCTAGTTCTGGAGGAAAGTCACATGTGAATAGGAGTCTATCTATACCAACTGGTCATGAACAAAAGCTGCATTCACAACAACAATGTAGTACTTCTGTCCTCACCTCTTCCAGAACAGTTAACAAGGTGCAGCAGCAGCAGCCTTCTTCTCAGGCACCCAGTTCATACATCACTAAATCCCATCAAGTAGAGCATATAAAAAGGCTACTGTCAGACAGTGGATCAATGCAAATGGCTTCTTCTTTGGCAGCAGAGTTGCAGACTAAAAGGACAAAACCAAATTCCATGAATGTCAAAGCTTATTTGAATAGAAAGGAGTCGGACCATAAAAATGAAAATGTACAGCCACATGAAAATAAACAACATGTTTTTAAAGTTCCAAACATTCCTACAAATCGGGAGCCTGTGCCAAATATTCAATTTAAAATGGGCATTTCTTCAAATGTTAATACAATTAACAATCTTAAATGTGTATAAATTCAAACAACACTCAGTGCTTTTGAATCTGTGATTTCTTTTTCCTAGCAGAACAATTTGTAAATATTTTTGACAGAATTGTTTCCCCAATTAATGTATAGCTTTATAAAGCTATTGTAATATATTAACCTATGTTTCACGGACAGATATGGCCTTGTCTTGCTTCATAACCACAGACATGAATCTACTTTCATACAGGACTTCAATAGGATTTTAGCATTGTTAACCATGTCTGGACCAATTTTATCGATGTAAAGATTCAAATTGTTATTATCCAGTTGTGCTCTCTTTTGTTGGGTAGTAATCATTGATACCCTAATTTCACCATGTTGACTTCCATGCAATTTTAATGTTTCATTGTGTTTGTGTTGTTATTTAGATGTAGATCAATTGCAGAGTCTATTCTATCATATGATTGTGGGAGTCAGGACAGTCTCTAAAAATATTCCACTAAAATATTAATGCAAACAAACTTTATCATATTAGCACAACTTTATTTAGTGCTTCATATACACCTTAAACAACTGACAAATTCTATCATTTTGTTTTTCAATGGGCGAGAGACTTTCTCTCCTAAAACTTTCAGGTGTATGATAGATCCTATACTAGCGTTTGATACGAAGATATTCATTCAAATGAAAATAACATTTTCCATTGGTTTTGATAATCAGTTATCCTGAAATAGCTGTGATTTGCACTGCATCTGCTTTATCTTCAAATTAGTGCCTCTCAATATGTTTCGGTATCAAGCAACCTTCGTAGGTAATTTAGCTTGTAAGAGAAGACATTGTGCATCATTATTTTTCTTAGAGAAAACATGCACCATTATGTTTTACATTATTGATGCTTCATCATATTTCCATGATATTCTGTATTGTTTTAATATTTTCAATGACTTCTTTCTTACAATTATTAACAAGAATGAAAAATTTACTGGTTCATAAAACAAAAAAATATTTAATACTTATTTGGATTTTGATACACTTCTGTACAGAAAATTCCATGTAAATATTAACAAACTATTCAGATTTTGATACACACCTGTGTGCAGTATTAATATTCCATGTAAATTTTGTATGCATATTATTAAGATTGTTATACACTTGTGTACTCAACAAATTATAATACACTTCTGAAAGAAAGATAAATAAAATCTATTTAAAAGTCTCAATAGCTTTCTTTTTATGGTGTACATTATTAAACAAATCCTCAATAGGCAAATAAATCACCAATCAAATAAGAATGCAGATTTAGTACTGTAATGTATATAATTACATTTCAATTCCATAATTTGCTATACAGTGCAAACCTGTTTTGAGATACTACTCGTGCTGCCAACAAAAATTAGTCACTTAGGTGGTCTCTTGCAACAAGTATTTGCAGGAAGGCAATTTTTCAAGGCTAAACTAAGTTTAAGAAGGTGTGTGTGATTAGGATTTTAAATGTAGCTTTTAAAAAAATTTCAGTCATATCGCTATGATGTTTTGCAGTGTGGCAGTTTATAGTGATGTCTAGCACTGGGGCATCATGCTGCAGACATGTAGCATGATGTCCCACCCAATCACATTATCATGACACCAGGCCAACCAGTCCTAACAATAAATAAGCGCCAAGCGAGATGGCTGTTAGTGCCATTTTTGTGCCAATCTTGGTAATGTACGTCCGGGATTCGAACCCACGACCTCCCGCTTCCGAGGCAGATACTCTAACCACTAGGCCACCAGAGCGGTCAGTTTAAGAAGGAAATATGTCCATAATTACAGTAGATATATTTAATCCTTATTCACAGTTCTTGCCAATGTATTATAAAAATTCATAGGAACTCTGGTGGGCTCTGGTTAGTATGCAGACTAACAAAGGAAAGAGTGCAAGTTTCAATCCTACCATCAGACCAGCCTGGGTTTAGCTATAATTGTGTTTCTGTGTGCAAGGAACATTATACCAATTTCCTCAGCTCTAAATAACCTATCTGTGTTGCCATACCATAATGCACCAAACAAAAACAAAAAAATACATTAAAATCTAGAAATATCTATACTAGCAATAAAGTTATACCAATCATTTACATTTTAATTTTAAGTTCACATGAAGATGATTAGAAAAGGAATTCCAAACTACAGGTAACAATTATCATGTCCACGCTGAACCGTTTCCAGACAGGACAGGGGCATTGTGCAGTCAACCTTGTAAGATGGGGCCAGGCAACTGGCTCTTCTTGTAGTGCGGAGCTCTGCAGACCATGTCACACACTGAACAGCTGCCCACTGACAAAGATCCCCAGTGGACTGCAGGCTCTGCACCTTGCTGACGATGGTGCTGTTAAATGGCTAGGCATGCACTGCACATGATAAATAATAAATAATAATTCCAGATATTAAAATGGAGGTGGGGTGAGAAAGGTATATCCAGTGATTACAAATGTTTTGGGGTGGTTATCGTTTCAAATACAGTGTTGTTTTACTGTAAAAGTTCATTATTTTCTTAATAAAACTGGTTGGGTGCTCCTAGGTATTTGAAACACACATTCTTTTATTCACATTCAATTTAGTTTGGGAAATTATAGCACTTACAGGTGACACTTATAAGTAAGAACATTTCAATGCCTTGCTAAATTTCAGTGGCAACCTATTAAACAACTAGTCATGTGAGCATGAGTGTTATTCTCCAAATGAACAGAATTCAAAATCATACAAGATATGTAAGCAGCCAAAACAGTGTATACCAATCATGATCTGTTTGGATGCAGCTGAAAGACATTGATGCTATCAGATTTCTGGTCACACTTACTTTTCAAGATAGTTGAAAATAATCATACAGACCTATATAGAAAATAACACATGTTGGACACAGGTTGAAACTTCCACATACAAAATCATCCTTCACAGCAGGGAAAGTCCATTCATGGGAGTTGGCCAAAATCTTTTCTACCTATGCCTTTATCTGTCTGCATACATTTACATATCTGCCTTTGCTGTTCCAACTGTATCAACTTCTAACTCTTTCTAATCTACATATCTATCTAAGGGTATAATTACATAGCTTTAATTATCAGTATATGGTATTATGGAGCCAACAGAGATACAAAGAAAACAAACGTTTCAATAATTATAATTTGATTTTCTTAGAATACAGCATATTTTATCATTGTTTTACTCATCCTGGGATACTGTAATTGGGGCAAGCTCATATTTTCAAAGGGCAAGTTCAATTTTACAGTCACTTTGTCCTGGGCAAGCTGAATGTTATAAACTTTGTAAATTCCTGCTCAATTCAGTCAATCAATCAGACAATCAAGCAATAATAATAATAATAACAGTTTTATTCAAGAGGGTGACAATCAGTTGCTCTATGTTCTTTAGTTTTGTTTAGAGTAATTATACCAGACCATGTGCTGGTTAATTTTTAATATAAATATGGTTGTATGTTGATGTAAAAGGAATATATCCATGATAACTGGACTTCAAGAAGTTAAGAGAGATTTTGTGGTACCAATGAATATCAGGCTGAATGTGCCAAAAGTGTAACACTAAAAGGAATCATCCCCATGCAGCACAGCTTACAAATCAAATACATAATGCTGTGATAGAAAGGATGCAAAATCTGAGCACAAGTCAGATCTAAGCATCTAATAGTATCAAAAGAATGATAATAGTCCATATGGACACAGTATGTTCAGTAGAAAGGCTGACATAACCATTTGTACCAGCATCCAAATTTATGTGAGTATATTTTGTTGCTGATGGCAAGACAATCCCCAAGATCCAGTTTTGGCAGTTGCCCCTTACCTAACAACATTTTTTAAATAAATAGTGTTTCATTGAAATAAAACTACACTGAGTTGATAAAACATATGTACCATACAATTGTGACACCTTTATCAAACAGTAATTATTATTATTATTCTCAAGATTGTCAGAGTAACTAATTGTCCCTCTAGTGTCAGTTAAAATGAGGAAACAAAACACCATGTTAACTATTGTTACCCATTAAGAATGCATTAATATGCAAGAGGTTCAGTGCAAAACAAATAGTATTTCAAAATGTATAACCAATGTTGAGCACTATGTACATAAAACTGAATTATACCTCATCTTTAAAAGTATTTTGAAACTGCCTGATGCAAAAGTACAGGTAAGTCAGTCACAACCCAAGCTGAGTGAGAACCCAAGCTGAGTGAAAATCCTAGCTGAGTGAGAACCCAATCTGAGTGAGAACCCAAGCTAAGACAGTGGCAAGTATTAGGTCTTATAATTGCAGGCTGAACTATTTATACTGGTAACTTACCTTAAATCCCCACAAAAGTCAGGTTCCTTTTACTTGTTTAAGGTGCTCTGGTTTGATTAATCTGCAATTTACACAATATAAGCAGTTACAATCTTGAACCCAAAGAAAATGGATGGGAAAAGGTGGATTTTTAGAAAGGATCAACTTGTCAACACCCCCAGCCAAAAAAATGGGATAGATGCCACCAAAGAACTCTTCTACAGACAGCTGACTGCCAGCTTAATCCAAGATATGGGACATAAACTTGCACTAACTCAGCAATGTATCAATACTGCCATCATCTACATGCACAGATTCTACATGTTCCATTCCTTTACACGCTTTCCACATCAACAGATGGTCCAAGCTTGTATATTCCTGGCAGCCAAAACAGAGGATCAATGGAGAAAAGCTGAACATGTGATCCGAGCAGCTAATGGATGTCTGCATCAAGCAATTGATGTAAAAAATGAGGCCTACCTAAGGCAAGTCAATACCCTGGTCAGCAATGAGGAAATCTTGCTGCAGACTCTAGGTTTTGAGGTTACAGTGACTCATGCCCATACTATTCTTCTCAAGACCTGCCAGCTTATACATGCCAGTAAGGATCTAACCCAAGCATCCTACTTTCTGGCCACTAACTGCCTCCATTTGACCACCTTCTGCCTGCAGTACAAACCAAGTCTTGTAGCTTGTATTTGCATTCTTCTGGCCTGTCAATGGTCAAATTGGGACATACCAAAATCAAGTGAAGGAAAAGAATGGTACTATTATGTAGACAAAAATATTACCTTGAAAATGTTGGAAGAATGCATACAAGAATTTCTAAACATCATGGATAAATGCCCGAGCAAGCTGAAGAAAATAATGGAAAATAAGAAGGCTGCAGGAACAAAGCGCACTATCAAAGATGAATTATCAAGCGAGGCCCCACCAATGAAACGCCAGCGACTTGAAAATATCTCTCCTGCTGCAACTATGGCTGGTTCTAGTTCTGGAGGAAAGTCACATGTGAATAGGAGTCTATCTATACCAACTGGTCATGAACAAAAGCTGCATTCACAACAACAATGTAGTACTTCTGTCCTCACCTCTTCCAGAACAGTTAACAAGGTGCAGCAGCAGCAGCCTTCTTCTCAGGCACCCAGTTCATACATCACTAAATCCCATCAAGTAGAGCATATAAAAAGGCTACTGTCAGACAGTGGATCAATGCAAATGGCTTCTTCTTTGGCAGCAGAGTTGCAGACTAAAAGGACAAAACCAAATTCCATGAATGTCAAAGCTTATTTGAATAGAAAGGAGTCGGACCATAAAAATGAAAATGTACAGCCACATGAAAATAAACAACATGTTTTTAAAGTTCCAAACATTCCTACAAATCGGGAGCCTGTGCCAAATATTCAATTTAAAATGGGCATTTCTTCAAATGTTAATACAATTAACAATCTTAAATGTGTATAAATTCAAACAACACTCAGTGCTTTTGAATCTGTGATTTCTTTTTCCTAGCAGAACAATTTGTAAATATTTTTGACAGAAATGTTTCCCCAATTAATGTATAGCTTTATAAAGCTATTGTAATATATTAACCTATGTTTCACGGACAGATATGGCCTTGTCTTGCTTCATAACCACAGACATGAATCTACTTTCATACAGGACTTCAATAGGATTTTAGCATTGTTAACCATGTCTGGACCAATTTTATCGATGTAAAGATTCAAATTGTTATTATCCAGTTGTGCTCTCTTTTGTTGGGTAGTAATCATTGATACCCTAATTTCACCATGTTGACTTCCATGCAATTTTAATGTTTCATTGTGTTTGTGTTGTTATTTAGAAGTAGATCAATTGCAGAGTCTATTCTATCATATGATTGTGGGAGTCAGGACAGTCTCTAAAAATATTCCACTAAAATATTAATGCAAAGAAACTTTATCATATTAGCACAACTTTATTTAGTGCTTCATATACACCTTAAACAACTGACAAATTCTATCATTTTGTTTTTCAATGGGCGAGAGACTTTCTCTCCTAAAACTTTCAGGTGTATGATAGATCCTATACTAGCGTTTGATACGAAGATATTCATTCAAATGAAAATAACATTTTCCATTGGTTTTGATAATCAGTTATCCTGAAATAGCTGTGATTTGCACTGCATCTGCTTTATCTTCAAATTAGTGCCTCTCAATATGTTTCGGTATCAAGCAACCTTCGTAGGTAATTTAGCTTGTAAGAGAAGACATTGTGCATCATTATTTTTCTTAGAGAAAACATGCACCATTATGTTTTACATTATTGATGCTTCATCATATTTCCATGATATTCTGTATTGTTTTAATATTTTCAATGACTTCTTTCTTACAATTATTAACAAGAATGAAAAATTTACTGGTTCATAAAACAAAAAAATATTTAATACTTATTTGGATTTTGATACACTTCTGTACAGAAAATTCCATGTAAATATTAACAAACTATTCAGATTTTGATACACACCTGTGTGCAGTATTAATATTCCATGTAAATTTTGTATGCATATTATTAAGATTGTTATACACTTGTGTACTCAACAAATTATAATACACTTCTGAAAGAAAGATAAATAAAATCTATTTAAAAGTCTCAATAGCTTTCTTTTTATGGTGTACATTATTAAACAAATCCTCAATAGGCAAATAAATCACCAATCAAATAAGAATGCAGATTTAGTACTGTAATGTATATAATTACATTTCAATTCCATAATTTGCTATACAGTGCAAACCTGTTTTGAGATACTACTCGTGCTGCCAACAAAAATTAGTCACTTAGGTGGTCTCTTGCAACAAGTATTTGCAGGAAGGCAATTTTTCAAGGCTAAACTAAGTTTAAGAAGGTGTGTGTGATTAGGATTTTAAATGTAGCTTTTAAAAAAATTTCAGTCATATCGCTATGATGTTTTGCAGTGTGGCAGTTTATAGTGATGTCTAGCACTGGGGCATCATGCTGCAGACATGTAGCATGATGTCCCACCCAATCACATTATCATGACACCAGGCCAACCAGTCCTAACAATAAATAAGCGCCAAGCGAGATGGCTGTTAGTGCCATTTTTGTGCCAATCTTGGTAATGTACGTCCGGGATTCGAACCCACGACCTCCCGCTTCCGAGGCAGATACTCTAACCACTAGGCCACCAGAGCGGTCAGTTTAAGAAGGAAATATGTCCATAATTACAGTAGATATATTTAATCCTTATTCACAGTTCTTGCCAATGTATTATAAAAATTCATAGGAACTCTGGTGGGCTCTGGTTAGTATGCAGACTAACAAAGGAAAGAGTGCAAGTTTCAATCCTACCATCAGACCAGCCTGGGTTTAGCTATAATTGTGTTTCTGTGTGCAAGGAACATTATACCAATTTCCTCAGCTCTAAATAACCTATCTGTGTTGCCATACCATAATGCACCAAACAAAAACAAAAAAATACATTAAAATCTAGAAATATCTATACTAGCAATAAAGTTATACCAATCATTTACATTTTAATTTTAAGTTCACATGAAGATGATTAGAAAAGGAATTCCAAACTACAGGTAACAATTATCATGTCCACGCTGAACCGTTTCCAGACAGGACAGGGGCATTGTGCAGTCAACCTTGTAAGATGGGGCCAGGCAACTGGCTCTTCTTGTAGTGCGGAGCTCTGCAGACCATGTCACACACTGAACAGCTGCCCACTGACAAAGTTCCCCAGTGGACTGCAGGCTCTGCACCTTGCTGACGATGGTGCTGTTAAATGGCTAGGCATGCACTGCACATGATAAATAATAAATAATAATTCCAGATATTAAAATGGAGGTGGGGTGAGAAAGGTATATCCAGTGATTACAAATGTTTTGGGGTGGTTATCGTTTCAAATACAGTGTTGTTTTACTGTAAAAGTTCATTATTTTCTTAATAAAACTGGTTGGGTGCTCCTAGGTATTTGAAACACACATTCTTTTATTCACATTCAATTTAGTTTGGGAAATTATAGCACTTACAGGTGACACTTATAAGTAAGAACATTTCAATGCCTTGCTAAATTTCAGTGGCAACCTATTAAACAACTAGTCATGTGAGCATGAGTGTTATTCTCCAAATGAACAGAATTCAAAATCATACAAGATATGTAAGCAGCCAAAACAGTGTATACCAATCATGATCTGTTTGGATGCAGCTGAAAGACATTGATGCTATCAGATTTCTGGTCACACTTACTTTTCAAGATAGTTGAAAATAATCATACAGACCTATATAGAAAATAACACATGTTGGACACAGGTTGAAACTTCCACATACAAAATCATCCTTCACAGCAGGGAAAGTCCATTCATGGGAGTTGGCCAAAATCTTTTCTACCTATGCCTTTATCTGTCTGCATACATTTACATATCTGCCTTTGCTGTTCCAACTGTATCAACTTCTAACTCTTTCTAATCTACATATCTATCTAAGGGTATAATTACATAGCTTTAATTATCAGTATATGGTATTATGGAGCCAACAGAGATACAAAGAAAACAAACGTTTCAATAATTATAATTTGATTTTCTTAAAATACAGCATATTTTATCATTGTTTTACTCATCCTGGGATACTGTAATTGGGGCAAGCTCATATTTTCAAAGGGCAAGTTCAATTTTACAGTCACTTTGTCCTGGGCAAGCTGAATGTTATAAACTTTGTAAATTCCTGCTCAATTCAGTCAATCAATCAGACAATCAAGCAATAATAATAATAATAACAGTTTTATTCAAGAGGGTGACAATCAGTTGCTCTATGTTCTTTAGTTTTGTTTAGAGTAATTATACCAGACCATGTGCTGGTTAATTTTTAATATAAATATGGTTGTATGTTGATGTAAAAGGAATATATCCATGATAACTGGACTTCAAGAAGTTAAGAGAGATTTTGTGGTACCAATGAATATCAGGCTGAATGTGCCAAAAGTGTAACACTAAAAGGAATCATCCCCATGCAGCACAGCTTACAAATCAAATACATAATGCTGTGATAGAAAGGATGCAAAATCTGAGCACAAGTCAGATCTAAGCATCTAATAGTATCAAAAGAATGATAATAGTCCATATGGACACAGTATGTTCAGTAGAAAGGCTGACATAACCATTTGTACCAGCATCCAAATTTATGTGAGTATATTTTGTTGCTGATGGCAAGACAATCCCCAAGATCCAGTTTTGGCAGTTGCCCCTTACCTAACAACATTTTTTAAATAAATAGTGTTTCATTGAAATAAAACTACACTGAGTTGATAAAACATATGTACCATACAATTGTGACACCTTTATCAAACAGTAATTATTATTATTATTCTCAAGATTGTCAGAGTAACTAATTGTCCCTCTAGTGTCAGTTAAAATGAGGAAACAAAACACCATGTTAACTATTGTTACCCATTAAGAATGCATTAATATGCAAGAGGTTCAGTGCAAAACAAATAGTATTTCAAAATGTATAACCAATGTTGAGCACTATGTACATAAAACTGAATTATACCTCATCTTTAAAAGTATTTTGAAACTGCCTGATGCAAAAGTACAGGTAAGTCAGTCACAACCCAAGCTGAGTGAGAACCCAAGCTGAGTGAAAATCCTAGCTGAGTGAGAACCCAATCTGAGTGAGAACCCAAGCTAAGACAGTGGCAAGTATTAGGTCTTATAATTGCAGGCTGAACTATTTATACTGGTAACTTACCTTAAATCCCCACAAAAGTCAGGTTCCTTTTACTTGTTTAAGGTGCTCTGGTTTGATTAATCTGCAATTTACACAATATAAGCAGTTACAATCTTGAACCCAAAGAAAATGGATGGGAAAAGGTGGATTTTTAGAAAGGATCAACTTGTCAACACCCCCAGCCAAAAAAATGGGATAGATGCCACCAAAGAACTCTTCTACAGACAGCTGACTGCCAGCTTAATCCAAGATATGGGACATAAACTTGCACTAACTCAGCAATGTATCAATACTGCCATCATCTACATGCACAGATTCTACATGTTCCATTCCTTTACACGCTTTCCACATCAACAGATGGTCCAAGCTTGTATATTCCTGGCAGCCAAAACAGAGGATCAATGGAGAAAAGCTGAACATGTGATCCGAGCAGCTAATGGATGTCTGCATCAAGCAATTGATGTAAAAAATGAGGCCTACCTAAGGCAAGTCAATACCCTGGTCAGCAATGAGGAAATCTTGCTGCAGACTCTAGGTTTTGAGGTTACAGTGACTCATGCCCATACTATTCTTCTCAAGACCTGCCAGCTTATACATGCCAGTAAGGATCTAACCCAAGCATCCTACTTTCTGGCCACTAACTGCCTCCATTTGACCACCTTCTGCCTGCAGTACAAACCAAGTCTTGTAGCTTGTATTTGCATTCTTCTGGCCTGTCAATGGTCAAATTGGGACATACCAAAATCAAGTGAAGGAAAAGAATGGTACTATTATGTAGACAAAAATATTACCTTGAAAATGTTGGAAGAATGCATACAAGAATTTCTAAACATCATGGATAAATGCCCGAGCAAGCTGAAGAAAATAATGGAAAATAAGAAGGCTGCAGGAACAAAGCGCACTATCAAAGATGAATTATCAAGCGAGGCCCCACCAATGAAACGCCAGCGACTTGAAAATATCTCTCCTGCTGCAACTATGGCTGGTTCTAGTTCTGGAGGAAAGTCACATGTGAATAGGAGTCTATCTATACCAACTGGTCATGAACAAAAGCTGCATTCACAACAACAATGTAGTACTTCTGTCCTCACCTCTTCCAGAACAGTTAACAAGGTGCAGCAGCAGCAGCCTTCTTCTCAGGCACCCAGTTCATACATCACTAAATCCCATCAAGTAGAGCATATAAAAAGGCTACTGTCAGACAGTGGATCAATGCAAATGGCTTCTTCTTTGGCAGCAGATTTGCAGACTAAAAGGACAAAACCAAATTCCATGAATGTCAAAGCTTATTTGAATAGAAAGGAGTCGGACCATAAAAATGAAAATGTACAGCCACATGAAAATAAACAACATGTTTTTAAAGTTCCAAACATTCCTACAAATCGGGAGCCTGTGCCAAATATTCAATTTAAAATGGGCATTTCTTCAAATGTTAATACAATTAACAATCTTAAATGTGTATAAATTCAAACAACACTCAGTGCTTTTGAATCTGTGATTTCTTTTTCCTAGCAGAACAATTTGTAAATATTTTTGACAGAATTGTTTCCCCAATTAATGTATAGCTTTATAAAGCTATTGTAATATATTAACCTATGTTTCACGGACAGATATGGCCTTGTCTTGCTTCATAACCACAGACATGAATCTACTTTCATACAGGACTTCAATAGGATTTTAGCATTGTTAACCATGTCTGGACCAATTTTATCGATGTAAAGATTCAAACTGTTATTATCCAGTTGTGCTCTCTTTTGTTGGGTAGTAATCATTGATACCCTAATTTCACCATGTTGACTTCCATGCAATTTTAATGTTTCATTGTGTTTGTGTTGTTATTTAGATGTAGATCAATTGCAGAGTCTATTCTATCATATGATTGTGGGAGTCAGGACAGTCTCTAAAAATATTCCACTAAAATATTAATGCAAAGAAACTTTATCATATTAGCACAACTTTATTTAGTGCTTCATATACACCTTAAACAACTGACAAATTCTATCATTTTGTTTTTCAATGGGCGAGAGACTTTCTCTCCTAAAACTTTCAGGTGTATGATAGATCCTATACTAGCGTTTGATACGAAGATATTCATTCAAATGAAAATAACATTTTCCATTGGTTTTGATAATCAGTTATCCTGAAATAGCTGTGATTTGCACTGCATCTGCTTTATCTTCAAATTAGTGCCTCTCAATATGTTTCGGTATCAAGCAACCTTCGTAGGTAATTTAGCTTGTAAGAGAAGACATTGTGCATCATTATTTTTCTTAGAGAAAACATGCACCATTATGTTTTACATTATTGATGCTTCATCATATTTCCATGATATTCTGTATTGTTTTAATATTTTCAATGACTTCTTTCTTACAATTATTAACAAGAATGAAAAATTTACTGGTTCATAAAACAAAAAAATATTTAATACTTATTTGGATTTTGATACACTTCTGTACAGAAAATTCCATGTAAATATTAACAAACTATTCAGATTTTGATACACACCTGTGTGCAGTATTAATATTCCATGTAAATTTTGTATGCATATTATTAAGATTGTTATACACTTGTGTACTCAACAAATTATAATACACTTCTGAAAGAAAGATAAATAAAATCTATTTAAAAGTCTCAATAGCTTTCTTTTTATGGTGTACATTATTAAACAAATCCTCAATAGGCAAATAAATCACCAATCAAATAAGAATGCAGATTTAGTACTGTAATGTATATAATTACATTTCAATTCCATAATTTGCTATACAGTGCAAACCTGTTTTGAGATACTACTCGTGCTGCCAACAAAAATTAGTCACTTAGGTGGTCTCTTGCAACAAGTATTTGCAGGAAGGCAATTTTTCAAGGCTAAACTAAGTTTAAGAAGGTGTGTGTGATTAGGATTTTAAATGTAGCTTTTAAAAAAATTTCAGTCATATCGCTATGATGTTTTGCAGTGTGGCAGTTTATAGTGATGTCTAGCACTGGGGCATCATGCTGCAGACATGTAGCATGATGTCCCACCCAATCACATTATCATGACACCAGGCCAACCAGTCCTAACAATAAATAAGCGCCAAGCGAGATGGCTGTTAGTGCCATTTTTGTGAAAATCTTGGTAATGTACGTCCGGGATTCGAACCCACGACCTCCCGCTTCCGAGGCAGATACTCTAACCACTAGGCCACCAGAGCGGTCAGTTTAAGAAGGAAATATGTCCATAATTACAGTAGATATATTTAATCCTTATTCACAGTTCTTGCCAATGTATTATAAAAATTCATAGGAACTCTGGTGGGCTCTGGTTAGTATGCAGACTAACAAAGGAAAGAGTGCAAGTTTCAATCCTACCATCAGACCAGCCTGGGTTTAGCTATAATTGTGTTTCTGTGTGCAAGGAACATTATACCAATTTCCTCAGCTCTAAATAACCTATCTGTGTTGCCATACCATAATGCACCAAACAAAAACAAAAAAATACATTAAAATCTAGAAATATCTATACTAGCAATAAAGTTATACCAATCATTTACATTTTAATTTTAAGTTCACATGAAGATGATTAGAAAAGGAATTCCAAACTACAGGTAACAATTATCATGTCCACGCTGAACCGTTTCCAGACAGGACAGGGGCATTGTGCAGTCAACCTTGTAAGATGGGGCCAGGCAACTGGCTCTTCTTGTAGTGCGGAGCTCTGCAGACCATGTCACACACTGAACAGCTGCCCACTGACAAAGATCCCCAGTGGACTGCAGGCTCTGCACCTTGCTGACGATGGTGCTGTTAAATGGCTAGGCATGCACTGCACATGATAAATAATAAATAATAATTCCAGATATTAAAATGGAGGTGGGGTGAGAAAGGTATATCCAGTGATTACAAATGTTTTGGGGTGGTTATCGTTTCAAATACAGTGTTGTTTTACTGTAAAAGTTCATTATTTTCTTAATAAAACTGGTTGGGTGCTCCTAGGTATTTGAAACACACATTCTTTTATTCACATTCAATTTAGTTTGGGAAATTATAGCACTTACAGGTGACACTTATAAGTAAGAACATTTCAATGCCTTGCTAAATTTCAGTGGCAACCTATTAAACAACTAGTCATGTGAGCATGAGTGTTATTCTCCAAATGAACAGAATTCAAAATCATACAAGATATGTAAGCAGCCAAAACAGTGTATACCAATCATGATCTGTTTGGATGCAGCTGAAAGACATTGATGCTATCAGATTTCTGGTCACACTTACTTTTCAAGATAGTTGAAAATAATCATACAGACCTATATAGAAAATAACACATGTTGGACACAGGTTGAAACTTCCACATACAAAATCATCCTTCACAGCAGGGAAAGTCCATTCATGGGAGTTGGCCAAAATCTTTTCTACCTATGCCTTTATCTGTCTGCATACATTTACATATCTGCCTTTGCTGTTCCAACTGTATCAACTTCTAACTCTTTCTAATCTACATATCTATCTAAGGGTATAATTACATAGCTTTAATTATCAGTATATGGTATTATGGAGCCAACAGAGATACAAAGAAAACAAACGTTTCAATAATTATAATTTGATTTTCTTAAAATACAGCATATTTTATCATTGTTTTACTCATCCTGGGATACTGTAATTGGGGCAAGCTCATATTTTCAAAGGGCAAGTTCAATTTTACAGTCACTTTGTCCTGGGCAAGCTGAATGTTATAAACTTTGTAAATTCCTGCTCAATTCAGTCAATCAATCAGACAATCAAGCAATAATAATAATAATAACAGTTTTATTCAAGAGGGTGACAATCAGTTGCTCTATGTTCTTTAGTTTTGTTTAGAGTAATTATACCAGACCATGTGCTGGTTAATTTTTAATATAAATATGGTTGTATGTTGATGTAAAAGGAATATATCCATGATAACTGGACTTCAAGAAGTTAAGAGAGATTTTGTGGTACCAATGAATATCAGGCTGAATGTGCCAAAAGTGTAACACTAAAAGGAATCATCCCCATGCAGCACAGCTTACAAATCAAATACATAATGCTGTGATAGAAAGGATGCAAAATCTGAGCACAAGTCAGATCTAAGCATCTAATAGTATCAAAAGAATGATAATAGTCCATATGGACACAGTATGTTCAGTAGAAAGGCTGACATAACCATTTGTACCAGCATCCAAATTTATGTGAGTATATTTTGTTGCTGATGGCAAGACAATCCCCAAGATCCAGTTTTGGCAGTTGCCCCTTACCTAACAACATTTTTTAAATAAATAGTGTTTCATTGAAATAAAACTACACTGAGTTGATAAAACATATGTACCATACAATTGTGACACCTTTATCAAACAGTAATTATTATTATTATTCTCAAGATTGTCAGAGTAACTAATTGTCCCTCTAGTGTCAGTTAAAATGAGGAAACAAAACACCATGTTAACTATTGTTACCCATTAAGAATGCATTAATATGCAAGAGGTTCAGTGCAAAACAAATAGTATTTCAAAATGTATAACCAATGTTGAGCACTATGTACATAAAACTGAATTATACCTCATCTTTAAAAGTATTTTGAAACTGCCTGATGCAAAAGTACAGGTAAGTCAGTCACAACCCAAGCTGAGTGAGAACCCAAGCTGAGTGAAAATCCTAGCTGAGTGAGAACCCAATCTGAGTGAGAACCCAAGCTAAGACAGTGGCAAGTATTAGGTCTTATAATTGCAGGCTGAACTATTTATACTGGTAACTTACCTTAAATCCCCACAAAAGTCAGGTTCCTTTTACTTGTTTAAGGTGCTCTGGTTTGATTAATCTGCAATTTACACAATATAAGCAGTTACAATCTTGAACCCAAAGAAAATGGATGGGAAAAGGTGGATTTTTAGAAAGGATCAACTTGTCAACACCCCCAGCCAAAAAAATGGGATAGATGCCACCAAAGAACTCTTCTACAGACAGCTGACTGCCAGCTTAATCCAAGATATGGGACATAAACTTGCACTAACTCAGCAATGTATCAATACTGCCATCATCTACATGCACAGATTCTACATGTTCCATTCCTTTACACGCTTTCCACATCAACAGATGGTCCAAGCTTGTATATTCCTGGCAGCCAAAACAGAGGATCAATGGAGAAAAGCTGAACATGTGATCCGAGCAGCTAATGGATGTCTGCATCAAGCAATTGATGTAAAAAATGAGGCCTACCTAAGGCAAGTCAATACCCTGGTCAGCAATGAGGAAATCTTGCTGCAGACTCTAGGTTTTGAGGTTACAGTGACTCATGCCCATACTATTCTTCTCAAGACCTGCCAGCTTATACATGCCAGTAAGGATCTAACCCAAGCATCCTACTTTCTGGCCACTAACTGCCTCCATTTGACCACCTTCTGCCTGCAGTACAAACCAAGTCTTGTAGCTTGTATTTGCATTCTTCTGGCCTGTCAATGGTCAAATTGGGACATACCAAAATCAAGTGAAGGAAAAGAATGGTACTATTATGTAGACAAAAATATTACCTTGAAAATGTTGGAAGAATGCATACAAGAATTTCTAAACATCATGGATAAATGCCCGAGCAAGCTGAAGAAAATAATGGAAAATAAGAAGGCTGCAGGAACAAAGCGCACTATCAAAGATGAATTATCAAGCGAGGCCCCACCAATGAAACGCCAGCGACTTGAAAATATCTCTCCTGCTGCAACTATGGCTGGTTCTAGTTCTGGAGGAAAGTCACATGTGAATAGGAGTCTATCTATACCAACTGGTCATGAACAAAAGCTGCATTCACAACAACAATGTAGTACTTCTGTCCTCACCTCTTCCAGAACAGTTAACAAGGTGCAGCAGCAGCAGCCTTCTTCTCAGGCACCCAGTTCATACATCACTAAATCCCATCAAGTAGAGCATATAAAAAGGCTACTGTCAGACAGTGGATCAATGCAAATGGCTTCTTCTTTGGCAGCAGAGTTGCAGACTAAAAGGACAAAACCAAATTCCATGAATGTCAAAGCTTATTTGAATAGAAAGGAGTCGGACCATAAAAATGAAAATGTACAGCCACATGAAAATAAACAACATGTTTTTAAAGTTCCAAACATTCCTACAAATCGGGAGCCTGTGCCAAATATTCAATTTAAAATGGGCATTTCTTCAAATGTTAATACAATTAACAATCTTAAATGTGTATAAATTCAAACAACACTCAGTGCTTTTGAATCTGTGATTTCTTTTTCCTAGCAGAACAATTTGTAAATATTTTTGACAGAAATGTTTCCCCAATTAATGTATAGCTTTATAAAGCTATTGTAATATATTAACCTATGTTTCACGGACAGATATGGCCTTGTCTTGCTTCATAACCACAGACATGAATCTACTTTCATACAGGACTTCAATAGGATTTTAGCATTGTTAACCATGTCTGGACCAATTTTATCGATGTAAAGATTCAAATTGTTATTATCCAGTTGTGCTCTCTTTTGTTGGGTAGTAATCATTGATACCCTAATTTCACCATGTTGACTTCCATGCAATTTTAATGTTTCATTGTGTTTGTGTTGTTATTTAGAAGTAGATCAATTGCAGAGTCTATTCTATCATATGATTGTGGGAGTCAGGACAGTCTCTAAAAATATTCCACTAAAATATTAATGCAAAGAAACTTTATCATATTAGCACAACTTTATTTAGTGCTTCATATACACCTTAAACAACTGACAAATTCTATCATTTTGTTTTTCAATGGGCGAGAGACTTTCTCTCCTAAAACTTTCAGGTGTATGATAGATCCTATACTAGCGTTTGATACGAAGATATTCATTCAAATGAAAATAACATTTTCCATTGGTTTTGATAATCAGTTATCCTGAAATAGCTGTGATTTGCACTGCATCTGCTTTATCTTCAAATTAGTGCCTCTCAATATGTTTCGGTATCAAGCAACCTTCGTAGGTAATTTAGCTTGTAAGAGAAGACATTGTGCATCATTATTTTTCTTAGAGAAAACATGCACCATTATGTTTTACATTATTGATGCTTCATCATATTTCCATGATATTCTGTATTGTTTTAATATTTTCAATGACTTCTTTCTTACAATTATTAACAAGAATGAAAAATTTACTGGTTCATAAAACAAAAAAATATTTAATACTTATTTGGATTTTGATACACTTCTGTACAGAAAATTCCATGTAAATATTAACAAACTATTCAGATTTTGATACACACCTGTGTGCAGTATTAATATTCCATGTAAATTTTGTATGCATATTATTAAGATTGTTATACACTTGTGTACTCAACAAATTATAATACACTTCTGAAAGAAAGATAAATAAAATCTATTTAAAAGTCTCAATAGCTTTCTTTTTATGGTGTACATTATTAAACAAATCCTCAATAGGCAAATAAATCACCAATCAAATAAGAATGCAGATTTAGTACTGTAATGTATATAATTACATTTCAATTCCATAATTTGCTATACAGTGCAAACCTGTTTTGAGATACTACTCGTGCTGCCAACAAAAATTAGTCACTTAGGTGGTCTCTTGCAACAAGTATTTGCAGGAAGGCAATTTTTCAAGGCTAAACTAAGTTTAAGAAGGTGTGTGTGATTAGGATTTTAAATGTAGCTTTTAAAAAAATTTCAGTCATATCGCTATGATGTTTTGCAGTGTGGCAGTTTATAGTGATGTCTAGCACTGGGGCATCATGCTGCAGACATGTAGCATGATGTCCCACCCAATCACATTATCATGACACCAGGCCAACCAGTCCTAACAATAAATAAGCGCCAAGCGAGATGGCTGTTAGTGCCATTTTTGTGCCAATCTTGGTAATGTACGTCCGGGATTCGAACCCACGACCTCCCGCTTCCGAGGCAGATACTCTAACCACTAGGCCACCAGAGCGGTCAGTTTAAGAAGGAAATATGTCCATAATTACAGTAGATATATTTAATCCTTATTCACAGTTCTTGCCAATGTATTATAAAAATTCATAGGAACTCTGGTGGGCTCTGGTTAGTATGCAGACTAACAAAGGAAAGAGTGCAAGTTTCAATCCTACCATCAGACCAGCCTGGGTTTAGCTATAATTGTGTTTCTGTGTGCAAGGAACATTATACCAATTTCCTCAGCTCTAAATAACCTATCTGTGTTGCCATACCATAATGCACCAAACAAAAACAAAAAAATACATTAAAATCTAGAAATATCTATACTAGCAATAAAGTTATACCAATCATTTACATTTTAATTTTAAGTTCACATGAAGATGATTAGAAAAGGAATTCCAAACTACAGGTAACAATTATCATGTCCACGCTGAACCGTTTCCAGACAGGACAGGGGCATTGTGCAGTCAACCTTGTAAGATGGGGCCAGGCAACTGGCTCTTCTTGTAGTGCGGAGCTCTGCAGACCATGTCACACACTGAACAGCTGCCCACTGACAAAGTTCCCCAGTGGACTGCAGGCTCTGCACCTTGCTGACGATGGTGCTGTTAAATGGCTAGGCATGCACTGCACATGATAAATAATAAATAATAATTCCAGATATTAAAATGGAGGTGGGGTGAGAAAGGTATATCCAGTGATTACAAATGTTTTGGGGTGGTTATCGTTTCAAATACAGTGTTGTTTTACTGTAAAAGTTCATTATTTTCTTAATAAAACTGGTTGGGTGCTCCTAGGTATTTGAAACACACATTCTTTTATTCACATTCAATTTAGTTTGGGAAATTATAGCACTTACAGGTGACACTTATAAGTAAGAACATTTCAATGCTTTGCTAAATTTCAGTGGCAACCTATTAAACAACTAGTCATGTGAGCATGAGTGTTATTCTCCAAATGAACAGAATTCAAAATCATACAAGATATGTAAGCAGCCAAAACAGTGTATACCAATCATGATCTGTTTGGATGCAGCTGAAAGACATTGATGCTATCAGATTTCTGGTCACACTTACTTTTCAAGATAGTTGAAAATAATCATACAGACCTATATAGAAAATAACACATGTTGGACACAGGTTGAAACTTCCACATACAAAATCATCCTTCACAGCAGGGAAAGTCCATTCATGGGAGTTGGCCAAAATCTTTTCTACCTATGCCTTTATCTGTCTGCATACATTTACATATCTGCCTTTGCTGTTCCAACTGTATCAACTTCTAACTCTTTCTAATCTACATATCTATCTAAGGGTATAATTACATAGCTTTAATTATCAGTATATGGTATTATGGAGCCAACAGAGATACAAAGAAAACAAACGTTTCAATAATTATAATTTGATTTTCTTAAAATACAGCATATTTTATCATTGTTTTACTCATCCTGGGATACTGTAATTGGGGCAAGCTCATATTTTCAAAGGGCAAGTTCAATTTTACAGTCACTTTGTCCTGGGCAAGCTGAATGTTATAAACTTTGTAAATTCCTGCTCAATTCAGTCAATCAATCAGACAATCAAGCAATAATAATAATAATAACAGTTTTATTCAAGAGGGTGACAATCAGTTGCTCTATGTTCTTTAGTTTTGTTTAGAGTAATTATACCAGACCATGTGCTGGTTAATTTTTAATATAAATATGGTTGTATGTTGATGTAAAAGGAATATATCCATGATAACTGGACTTCAAGAAGTTAAGAGAGATTTTGTGGTACCAATGAATATCAGGCTGAATGTGCCAAAAGTGTAACACTAAAAGGAATCATCCCCATGCAGCACAGCTTACAAATCAAATACATAATGCTGTGATAGAAAGGATGCAAAATCTGAGCACAAGTCAGATCTAAGCATCTAATAGTATCAAAAGAATGATAATAGTCCATATGGACACAGTATGTTCAGTAGAAAGGCTGACATAACCATTTGTACCAGCATCCAAATTTATGTGAGTATATTTTGTTGCTGATGGCAAGACAATCCCCAAGATCCAGTTTTGGCAGTTGCCCCTTACCTAACAACATTTTTTAAATAAATAGTGTTTCATTGAAATAAAACTACACTGAGTTGATAAAACATATGTACCATACAATTGTGACACCTTTATCAAACAGTAATTATTATTATTATTCTCAAGATTGTCAGAGTAACTAATTGTCCCTCTAGTGTCAGTTAAAATGAGGAAACAAAACACCATGTTAACTATTGTTACCCATTAAGAATGCATTAATATGCAAGAGGTTCAGTGCAAAACAAATAGTATTTCAAAATGTATAACCAATGTTGAGCACTATGTACATAAAACTGAATTATACCTCATCTTTAAAAGTATTTTGAAACTGCCTGATGCAAAAGTACAGGTAAGTCAGTCACAACCCAAGCTGAGTGAGAACCCAAGCTGAGTGAAAATCCTAGCTGAGTGAGAACCCAATCTGAGTGAGAACCCAAGCTAAGACAGTGGCAAGTATTAGGTCTTATAATTGCAGGCTGAACTATTTATACTGGTAACTTACCTTAAATCCCCACAAAAGTCAGGTTCCTTTTACTTGTTTAAGGTGCTCTGGTTTGATTAATCTGCAATTTACACAATATAAGCAGTTACAATCTTGAACCCAAAGAAAATGGATGGGAAAAGGTGGATTTTTAGAAAGGATCAACTTGTCAACACCCCCAGCCAAAAAAATGGGATAGATGCCACCAAAGAACTCTTCTACAGACAGCTGACTGCCAGCTTAATCCAAGATATGGGACATAAACTTGCACTAACTCAGCAATGTATCAATACTGCCATCATCTACATGCACAGATTCTACATGTTCCATTCCTTTACACGCTTTCCACATCAACAGATGGTCCAAGCTTGTATATTCCTGGCAGCCAAAACAGAGGATCAATGGAGAAAAGCTGAACATGTGATCCGAGCAGCTAATGGATGTCTGCATCAAGCAATTGATGTAAAAAATGAGGCCTACCTAAGGCAAGTCAATACCCTGGTCAGCAATGAGGAAATCTTGCTGCAGACTCTAGGTTTTGAGGTTACAGTGACTCATGCCCATACTATTCTTCTCAAGACCTGCCAGCTTATACATGCCAGTAAGGATCTAACCCAAGCATCCTACTTTCTGGCCACTAACTGCCTCCATTTGACCACCTTCTGCCTGCAGTACAAACCAAGTCTTGTAGCTTGTATTTGCATTCTTCTGGCCTGTCAATGGTCAAATTGGGACATACCAAAATCAAGTGAAGGAAAAGAATGGTACTATTATGTAGACAAAAATATTACCTTGAAAATGTTGGAAGAATGCATACAAGAATTTCTAAACATCATGGATAAATGCCCGAGCAAGCTGAAGAAAATAATGGAAAATAAGAAGGCTGCAGGAACAAAGCGCACTATCAAAGATGAATTATCAAGCGAGGCCCCACCAATGAAACGCCAGCGACTTGAAAATATCTCTCCTGCTGCAACTATGGCTGGTTCTAGTTCTGGAGGAAAGTCACATGTGAATAGGAGTCTATCTATACCAACTGGTCATGAACAAAAGCTGCATTCACAACAACAATGTAGTACTTCTGTCCTCACCTCTTCCAGAACAGTTAACAAGGTGCAGCAGCAGCAGCCTTCTTCTCAGGCACCCAGTTCATACATCACTAAATCCCATCAAGTAGAGCATATAAAAAGGCTACTGTCAGACAGTGGATCAATGCAAATGGCTTCTTCTTTGGCAGCAGATTTGCAGACTAAAAGGACAAAACCAAATTCCATGAATGTCAAAGCTTATTTGAATAGAAAGGAGTCGGACCATAAAAATGAAAATGTACAGCCACATGAAAATAAACAACATGTTTTTAAAGTTCCAAACATTCCTACAAATCGGGAGCCTGTGCCAAATATTCAATTTAAAATGGGCATTTCTTCAAATGTTAATACAATTAACAATCTTAAATGTGTATAAATTCAAACAACACTCAGTGCTTTTGAATCTGTGATTTCTTTTTCCTAGCAGAACAATTTGTAAATATTTTTGACAGAATTGTTTCCCCAATTAATGTATAGCTTTATAAAGCTATTGTAATATATTAACCTATGTTTCACGGACAGATATGGCCTTGTCTTGCTTCATAACCACAGACATGAATCTACTTTCATACAGGACTTCAATAGGATTTTAGCATTGTTAACCATGTCTGGACCAATTTTATCGATGTAAAGATTCAAACTGTTATTATCCAGTTGTGCTCTCTTTTGTTGGGTAGTAATCATTGATACCCTAATTTCACCATGTTGACTTCCATGCAATTTTAATGTTTCATTGTGTTTGTGTTGTTATTTAGATGTAGATCAATTGCAGAGTCTATTCTATCATATGATTGTGGGAGTCAGGACAGTCTCTAAAAATATTCCACTAAAATATTAATGCAAAGAAACTTTATCATATTAGCACAACTTTATTTAGTGCTTCATATACACCTTAAACAACTGACAAATTCTATCATTTTGTTTTTCAATGGGCGAGAGACTTTCTCTCCTAAAACTTTCAGGTGTATGATAGATCCTATACTAGCGTTTGATACGAAGATATTCATTCAAATGAAAATAACATTTTCCATTGGTTTTGATAATCAGTTATCCTGAAATAGCTGTGATTTGCACTGCATCTGCTTTATCTTCAAATTAGTGCCTCTCAATATGTTTCGGTATCAAGCAACCTTCGTAGGTAATTTAGCTTGTAAGAGAAGACATTGTGCATCATTATTTTTCTTAGAGAAAACATGCACCATTATGTTTTACATTATTGATGCTTCATCATATTTCCATGATATTCTGTATTGTTTTAATATTTTCAATGACTTCTTTCTTACAATTATTAACAAGAATGAAAAATTTACTGGTTCATAAAACAAAAAAATATTTAATACTTATTTGGATTTTGATACACTTCTGTACAGAAAATTCCATGTAAATATTAACAAACTATTCAGATTTTGATACACACCTGTGTGCAGTATTAATATTCCATGTAAATTTTGTATGCATATTATTAAGATTGTTATACACTTGTGTACTCAACAAATTATAATACACTTCTGAAAGAAAGATAAATAAAATCTATTTAAAAGTCTCAATAGCTTTCTTTTTATGGTGTACATTATTAAACAAATCCTCAATAGGCAAATAAATCACCAATCAAATAAGAATGCAGATTTAGTACTGTAATGTATATAATTACATTTCAATTCCATAATTTGCTATACAGTGCAAACCTGTTTTGAGATACTACTCGTGCTGCCAACAAAAATTAGTCACTTAGGTGGTCTCTTGCAACAAGTATTTGCAGGAAGGCAATTTTTCAAGGCTAAACTAAGTTTAAGAAGGTGTGTGTGATTAGGATTTTAAATGTAGCTTTTAAAAAAATTTCAGTCATATCGCTATGATGTTTTGCAGTGTGGCAGTTTATAGTGATGTCTAGCACTGGGGCATCATGCTGCAGACATGTAGCATGATGTCCCACCCAATCACATTATCATGACACCAGGCCAACCAGTCCTAACAATAAATAAGCGCCAAGCGAGATGGCTGTTAGTGCCATTTTTGTGAAAATCTTGGTAATGTACGTCCGGGATTCGAACCCACGACCTCCCGCTTCCGAGGCAGATACTCTAACCACTAGGCCACCAGAGCGGTCAGTTTAAGAAGGAAATATGTCCATAATTACAGTAGATATATTTAATCCTTATTCACAGTTCTTGCCAATGTATTATAAAAATTCATAGGAACTCTGGTGGGCTCTGGTTAGTATGCAGACTAACAAAGGAAAGAGTGCAAGTTTCAATCCTACCATCAGACCAGCCTGGGTTTAGCTATAATTGTGTTTCTGTGTGCAAGGAACATTATACCAATTTCCTCAGCTCTAAATAACCTATCTGTGTTGCCATACCATAATGCACCAAACAAAAACAAAAAAATACATTAAAATCTAGAAATATCTATACTAGCAATAAAGTTATACCAATCATTTACATTTTAATTTTAAGTTCACATGAAGATGATTAGAAAAGGAATTCCAAACTACAGGTAACAATTATCATGTCCACGCTGAACCGTTTCCAGACAGGACAGGGGCATTGTGCAGTCAACCTTGTAAGATGGGGCCAGGCAACTGGCTCTTCTTGTAGTGCGGAGCTCTGCAGACCATGTCACACACTGAACAGCTGCCCACTGACAAAGTTCCCCAGTGGACTGCAGGCTCTGCACCTTGCTGACGATGGTGCTGTTAAATGGCTAGGCATGCACTGCACACGATAAATAATAAATAATAATTCCAGATATTAAAATGGAGGTGGGGTGAGAAAGGTATATCCAGTGATTACAAATGTTTTGGGGTGGTTATCGTTTCAAATACAGTGTTGTTTTACTGTAAAAGTTCATTATTTTCTTAATAAAACTGGTTGGGTGCTCCTAGGTATTTGAAACACACATTCTTTTATTCACATTCAATTTAGTTTGGGAAATTATAGCACTTACAGGTGACACTTATAAGTAAGAACATTTCAATGCCTTGCTAAATTTCAGTGGCAACCTATTAAACAACTAGTCATGTGAGCATGAGTGTTATTCTCCAAATGAACAGAATTCAAAATCATACAAGATATGTAAGCAGCCAAAACAGTGTATACCAATCATGATCTGTTTGGATGCAGCTGAAAGACATTGATGCTATCAGATTTCTGGTCACACTTACTTTTCAAGATAGTTGAAAATAATCATACAGACCTATATAGAAAATAACACATGTTGGACACAGGTTGAAACTTCCACATACAAAATCATCCTTCACAGCAGGGAAAGTCCATTCATGGGAGTTGGCCAAAATCTTTTCTACCTATGCCTTTATCTGTCTGCATACATTTACATATCTGCCTTTGCTGTTCCAACTGTATCAACTTCTAACTCTTTCTAATCTACATATCTATCTAAGGGTATAATTACATAGCTTTAATTATCAGTATATGGTATTATGGAGCCAACAGAGATACAAAGAAAACAAACGTTTCAATAATTATAATTTGATTTTCTTAAAATACAGCATATTTTATCATTGTTTTACTCATCCTGGGATACTGTAATTGGGGCAAGCTCATATTTTCAAAGGGCAAGTTCAATTTTACAGTCACTTTGTCCTGGGCAAGCTGAATGTTATAAACTTTGTAAATTCCTGCTCAATTCAGTCAATCAATCAGACAATCAAGCAATAATAATAATAATAACAGTTTTATTCAAGAGGGTGACAATCAGTTGCTCTATGTTCTTTAGTTTTGTTTAGAGTAATTATACCAGACCATGTGCTGGTTAATTTTTAATATAAATATGGTTGTATGTTGATGTAAAAGGAATATATCCATGATAACTGGACTTCAAGAAGTTAAGAGAGATTTTGTGGTACCAATGAATATCAGGCTGAATGTGCCAAAAGTGTAACACTAAAAGGAATCATCCCCATGCAGCACAGCTTACAAATCAAATACATAATGCTGTGATAGAAAGGATGCAAAATCTGAGCACAAGTCAGATCTAAGCATCTAATAGTATCAAAAGAATGATAATAGTCCATATGGACACAGTATGTTCAGTAGAAAGGCTGACATAACCATTTGTACCAGCATCCAAATTTATGTGAGTATATTTTGTTGCTGATGGCAAGACAATCCCCAAGATCCAGTTTTGGCAGTTGCCCCTTACCTAACAACATTTTTTAAATAAATAGTGTTTCATTGAAATAAAACTACACTGAGTTGATAAAACATATGTACCATACAATTGTGACACCTTTATCAAACAGTAATTATTATTATTATTCTCAAGATTGTCAGAGTAACTAATTGTCCCTCTAGTGTCAGTTAAAATGAGGAAACAAAACACCATGTTAACTATTGTTACCCATTAAGAATGCATTAATATGCAAGAGGTTCAGTGCAAAACAAATAGTATTTCAAAATGTATAACCAATGTTGAGCACTATGTACATAAAACTGAATTATACCTCATCTTTAAAAGTATTTTGAAACTGCCTGATGCAAAAGTACAGGTAAGTCAGTCACAACCCAAGCTGAGTGAGAACCCAAGCTGAGTGAAAATCCTAGCTGAGTGAGAACCCAATCTGAGTGAGAACCCAAGCTAAGACAGTGGCAAGTATTAGGTCTTATAATTGCAGGCTGAACTATTTATACTGGTAACTTACCTTAAATCCCCACAAAAGTCAGGTTCCTTTTACTTGTTTAAGGTGCTCTGGTTTGATTAATCTGCAATTTACACAATATAAGCAGTTACAATCTTGAACCCAAAGAAAATGGATGGGAAAAGGTGGATTTTTAGAAAGGATCAACTTGTCAACACCCCCAGCCAAAAAAATGGGATAGATGCCACCAAAGAACTCTTCTACAGACAGCTGACTGCCAGCTTAATCCAAGATATGGGACATAAACTTGCACTAACTCAGCAATGTATCAATACTGCCATCATCTACATGCACAGATTCTACATGTTCCATTCCTTTACACGCTTTCCACATCAACAGATGGTCCAAGCTTGTATATTCCTGGCAGCCAAAACAGAGGATCAATGGAGAAAAGCTGAACATGTGATCCGAGCAGCTAATGGATGTCTGCATCAAGCAATTGATGTAAAAAATGAGGCCTACCTAAGGCAAGTCAATACCCTGGTCAGCAATGAGGAAATCTTGCTGCAGACTCTAGGTTTTGAGGTTACAGTGACTCATGCCCATACTATTCTTCTCAAGACCTGCCAGCTTATACATGCCAGTAAGGATCTAACCCAAGCATCCTACTTTCTGGCCACTAACTGCCTCCATTTGACCACCTTCTGCCTGCAGTACAAACCAAGTCTTGTAGCTTGTATTTGCATTCTTCTGGCCTGTCAATGGTCAAATTGGGACATACCAAAATCAAGTGAAGGAAAAGAATGGTACTATTATGTAGACAAAAATATTACCTTGAAAATGTTGGAAGAATGCATACAAGAATTTCTAAACATCATGGATAAATGCCCGAGCAAGCTGAAGAAAATAATGGAAAATAAGAAGGCTGCAGGAACAAAGCGCACTATCAAAGATGAATTATCAAGCGAGGCCCCACCAATGAAACGCCAGCGACTTGAAAATATCTCTCCTGCTGCAACTATGGCTGGTTCTAGTTCTGGAGGAAAGTCACATGTGAATAGGAGTCTATCTATACCAACTGGTCATGAACAAAAGCTGCATTCACAACAACAATGTAGTACTTCTGTCCTCACCTCTTCCAGAACAGTTAACAAGGTGCAGCAGCAGCAGCCTTCTTCTCAGGCACCCAGTTCATACATCACTAAATCCCATCAAGTAGAGCATATAAAAAGGCTACTGTCAGACAGTGGATCAATGCAAATGGCTTCTTCTTTGGCAGCAGAGTTGCAGACTAAAAGGACAAAACCAAATTCCATGAATGTCAAAGCTTATTTGAATAGAAAGGAGTCGGACCATAAAAATGAAAATGTACAGCCACATGAAAATAAACAACATGTTTTTAAAGTTCCAAACATTCCTACAAATCGGGAGCCTGTGCCAAATATTCAATTTAAAATGGGCATTTCTTCAAATGTTAATACAATTAACAATCTTAAATGTGTATAAATTCAAACAACACTCAGTGCTTTTGAATCTGTGATTTCTTTTTCCTAGCAGAACAATTTGTAAATATTTTTGACAGAAATGTTTCCCCAATTAATGTATAGCTTTATAAAGCTATTGTAATATATTAACCTATGTTTCACTGACAGATATGGCCTTGTCTTGCTTCATAACCACAGACATGAATCTACTTTCATACAGGACTTCAATAGGATTTTAGCATTGTTAACCATGTCTGGACCAATTTTATCGATGTAAAGATTCAAATTGTTATTATCCAGTTGTGCTCTCTTTTGTTGGGTAGTAATCATTGATACCCTAATTTCACCATGTTGACTTCCATGCAATTTTAATGTTTCATTGTGTTTGTGTTGTTATTTAGAAGTAGATCAATTGCAGAGTCTATTCTATCATGCGATTGTGGGAGTCAGGACAGTCTCTAAAAATATTCCACTAAAATATTAATGCAAAGAAACTTTATCATATTAGCACAACTTTATTTAGTGCTTCATATACACCTTAAACAACTGACAAATTCTATCATTTTGTTTTTCAATGGGCGAGAGACTTTCTCTCCTAAAACTTTCAGGTGTATGATAGATCCTATACTAGCGTTTGATACGAAGATATTCATTCAAATGAAAATAACATTTTCCATTGGTTTTGATAATCAGTTATCCTGAAATAGCTGTGATTTGCACTGCATCTGCTTTATCTTCAAATTAGTGCCTCTCAATATGTTTCGGTATCAAGCAACCTTCGTAGGTAATTTAGCTTGTAAGAGAAGACATTGTGCATCATTATTTTTCTTAGAGAAAACATGCACCATTATGTTTTACATTATTGATGCTTCATCATATTTCCAGGATATTCTGTATTGTTTTAATATTTTCAATGACTTCTTTCTTACAATTATTAACAAGAATGAAAAATTTACTGGTTCATAAAACAAAAAAATATTTAATACTTATTTGGATTTTGATACACTTCTGTACAGAAAATTCCATGTAAATATTAACAAACTATTCAGATTTTGATACACACCTGTGTGCAGTATTAATATTCCATGTAAATTTTGTATGCATATTATTAAGATTGTTATACACTTGTGTACTCAACAAATTATAATACACTTCTGAAAGAAAGATAAATAAAATCTATTTAAAAGTCTCAATAGCTTTCTTTTTATGGTGTACATTATTAAACAAATCCTCAATAGGCAAATAAATCACCAATCAAATAAGAATGCAGATTTAGTACTGTAATGTATATAATTACATTTCAATTCCATAATTTGCTATACAGTGCAAACCTGTTTTGAGATACTACTCGTGCTGCCAACAAAAATTAGTCACTTAGGTGGTCTCTTGCAACAAGTATTTGCAGGAAGGCAATTTTTCAAGGCTAAACTAAGTTTAAGAAGGTGTGTGTGATTAGGATTTTGAATGTAGCTTTTAAAAAAATTTCAGTCATATCGCTATGATGTTTTGCAGTGTGGCAGTTTATAGTGATGTCTAGCACTGGGGCATCATGCTGCAGACATGTAGCATGATGTCCCACCCAATCACATTATCATGACACCAGGCCAACCAGTCCTAACAATAAATAAGCGCCAAGCGAGATGGCTGTTAGTGCCATTTTTGTGAAAATCTTGGTAATGTACGTCCGGGATTCGAACCCACGACCTCCCGCTTCCGAGGCAGATACTCTAACCACTAGGCCACCAGAGCGGTCAGTTTAAGAAGGAAATATGTCCATAATTACAGTAGATATATTTAATCCTTATTCACAGTTCTTGCCAATGTATTATAAAAATTCATAGGAACTCTGGTGGGCTCTGGTTAGTATGCAGACTAACAAAGGAAAGAGTGCAAGTTTCAATCCTACCATCAGACCAGCCTGGGTTTAGCTATAATTGTGTTTCTGTGTGCAAGGAACATTATACCAATTTCCTCAGCTCTAAATAACCTATCTGTGTTGCCATACCATAATGCACCAAACAAAAACAAAAAAATACATTAAAATCTAGAAATATCTATACTAGCAATAAAGTTATACCAATCATTTACATTTTAATTTTAAGTTCACATGAAGATGATTAGAAAAGGAATTCCAAACTACAGGTAACAATTATCATGTCCACGCTGAACCGTTTCCAGACAGGACAGGGGCATTGTGCAGTCAACCTTGTAAGATGGGGCCAGGCAACTGGCTCTTCTTGTAGTGCGGAGCTCTGCATACCATGTCACACACTGAACAGCTGCCCACTGACAAAGTTCCCCAGTGGACTGCAGGCTCTGCACCTTGCTGACGATGGTGCTGTTAAATGGCTAGGCATGCACTGCACATGATAAATAATAAATAATAATTCCAGATATTAAAATGGAGGTGGGGTGAGAAAGGTATATCCAGTGATTACAAATGTTTTGGGGTGGTTATCGTTTCAAATACAGTGTTGTTTTACTGTAAAAGTTCATTATTTTCTTAATAAAACTGGTTGGGTGCTCCTAGGTATTTGAAACACACATTCCTTTATTCACATTCAATTTAGTTTGGGAAATTATAGCACTTACAGGTGACACTTATAAGTAAGAACATTTCAATGCTTTGCTAAATTTCAGTGGCAACCTATTAAACAACTAGTCATGTGAGCATGAGTGTTATTCTCCAAATGAACAGAATTCAAAATCATACAAGATATGTAAGCAGCCAAAACAGTGTATACCAATCATGATTTGTTTGGATGCAGCTGAAAGACATTGATGCTATCAGATTTCTGGTCACACTTACTTTTCAAGATAGTTGAAAATAATCATACAGACCTATATAGAAAATAACACATGTTGGACACAGGTTGAAACTTCCACATACAAAATCATCCTTCACAGCAGGGAAAGTCCATTCATGGGAGTTGGCCAAAATCTTTTCTACCTATGCCTTTATCTGTCTGCATACATTTACATATCTGCCTTTGCTGTTCCAACTGTATCAACTTCTAACTCTTTCTAATCTACATATCTATCTAAGGGTATAATTACATAGCTTTAATTATCAGTATATGGTATTATGGAGCCAACAGAGATACAAAGAAAACAAACGTTTCAATAATTATAATTTGATTTTCTTAAAATACAGCATATTTTATCATTGTTTTACTCATCCTGGGATACTGTAATTGGGGCAAGCTCATATTTTCAAAGGGCAAGTTCAATTTTACAGTCACTTTGTCCTGGGCAAGCTGAATGTTATAAACTTTGTAAATTCCTGCTCAATTCAGTCAATCAATCAGACAATCAAGCAATAATAATAATAATAACAGTTTTATTCAAGAGGGTGACAATCAGTTGCTCTATGTTCTTTAGTTTTGTTTAGAGTAATTATACCAGACCATGTGCTGGTTAATTTTTAATATAAATATGGTTGTATGTTGATGTAAAAGGAATATATCCATGATAACTGGACTTCAAGAAGTTAAGAGAGATTTTGTGGTACCAATGAATATCAGGCTGAATGTGCCAAAAGTGTAACACTAAAAGGAATCATCCCCATGCAGCACAGCTTACAAATCAAATACATAATGCTGTGATAGAAAGGATGCAAAATCTGAGCACAAGTCAGATCTAAGCATCTAATAGTATCAAAAGAATGATAATAGTCCATATGGACACAGTATGTTCAGTAGAAAGGCTGACATAACCATTTGTACCAGCATCCAAATTTATGTGAGTATATTTTGTTGCTGATGGCAAGACAATCCCCAAGATCCAGTTTTGGCAGTTGCCCCTTACCTAACAACATTTTTTAAATAAATAGTGTTTCATTGAAATAAAACTACACTGAGTTGATAAAACATATGTACCATACAATTGTGACACCTTTATCAAACAGTAATTATTATTATTATTCTCAAGATTGTCAGAGTAACTAATTGTCCCTCTAGTGTCAGTTAAAATGAGGAAACAAAACACCATGTTAACTATTGTTACCCATTAAGAATGCATTAATATGCAAGAGGTTCAGTGCAAAACAAATAGTATTTCAAAATGTATAACCAATGTTGAGCACTATGTACATAAAACTGAATTATACCTCATCTTTAAAAGTATTTTGAAACTGCCTGATGCAAAAGTACAGGTAAGTCAGTCACAACCCAAGCTGAGTGAGAACCCAAGCTGAGTGAAAATCCTAGCTGAGTGAGAACCCAATCTGAGTGAGAACCCAAGCTAAGACAGTGGCAAGTATTAGGTCTTATAATTGCAGGCTGAACTATTTATACTGGTAACTTACCTTAAATCCCCACAAAAGTCAGGTTCCTTTTACTTGTTTAAGGTGCTCTGGTTTGATAATCTGCAATTTACACAATATAAGCAGTTACAATCTTGAACCCAAAGAAAATGGATGGGAAAAGGTGGATTTTTAGAAAGGATCAACTTGTCAACACCCCCAGCCAAAAAGATGGGATAGATGCCACCAAAGAACTCTTCTACAGACAGCTGACTGCCAGCTTAATCCAAGATATGGGACATAAACTTGCACTAACTCAGCAATGTATCAATACTGCCATCATCTACATGCACAGATTCTACATGTTCCATTCCTTTACACGCTTTCCACATCAACAGATGGTCCAAGCTTGTATATTCCTGGCAGCCAAAACAGAGGATCAATGGAGAAAAGCTGAACATGTGATCCGAGCAGCTAATGGATGTCTGCATCAAGCAATTGATGTAAAAAATGAGGCCTACCTAAGGCAAGTCAATACCCTGGTCAGCAATGAGGAAATCTTGCTGCAGACTCTGGGTTTTGAGGTTACAGTGACTCATGCCCATACTATTCTTCTCAAGACCTGCCAGCTTATACATGCCAGTAAGGATCTAACCCAAGCATCCTACTTTCTGGCCACTAACTGCCTCCATTTGACCACCTTCTGCCTGCAGTACAAACCAAGTCTTGTAGCCTGTATTTGCATTCTTCTGGCCTGTCAATGGTCAAATTGGGACATACCAAAATCAAGTGAAGGAAAAGAATGGTACTATTATGTAGACAAAAATATTACCTTGAAAATGTTGGAAGAATGCATACAAGAATTTCTAAACATCATGGATAAATGCCCGAGCAAGCTGAAGAAAATAATGGAAAATAAGAAGGCTGCAGGAACAAAGCGCACTATCAAAGATGAATTATCAAGCGAGGCCCCACCAATGAAACGCCAGCGACTTGAAAATATCTCTCCTGCTGCAACTATGGCTGGTTCTAGTTCTGGAGGAAAGTCACATGTGAATAGGAGTCTATCTATACCAACTGGTCATGAACAAAAGCTGCATTCACAACAACAATGTAGTACTTCTGTCCTCACCTCTTCCAGAACAGTTAACAAGGTGCAGCAGCAGCAGCCTTCTTCTCAGGCACCCAGTTCATACATCACTAAATCCCATCAAGTAGAGCATATAAAAAGGCTACTGTCAGACAGTGGATCAATGCAAATGGCTTCTTCTTTGGCAGCAGAGTTGCAGACTAAAAGGACAAAACCAAATTCCATGAATGTCAAAGCTTATTTGAATAGAAAGGAGTCGGACCATAAAAATGAAAATGTACAGCCACATGAAAATAAACAACATGTTTTTAAAGTTCCAAACATTCCTACAAATCGGGAGCCTGTGCCAAATATTCAATTTAAAATGGGCATTTCTTCAAATGTTAATACAATTAACAATCTTAAATGTGTATAAATTCAAACAACACTCAGTGCTTTTGAATCTGTGATTTCTTTTTCCTAGCAGAACAATTTGTAAATATTTTTGACAGAAATGTTTCCCCAATTAATGTATAGCTTTATAAAGCTATTGTAATATATTAACCTATGTTTCACTGACAGATATGGCCTTGTCTTGCTTCATAACCACAGACATGAATCTACTTTCATACAGGACTTCAATAGGATTTTAGCATTGTTAACCATGTCTGGACCAATTTTATCGATGTAAAGATTCAAATTGTTATTATCCAGTTGTGCTCTCTTTTGTTGGGTAGTAATCATTGATACCCTAATTTCACCATGTTGACTTCCATGCAATTTTAATGTTTCATTGTGTTTGTGTTGTTATTTAGAAGTAGATCAATTGCAGAGTCTATTCTATCATGTGATTGTGGGAGTCAGGACAGTCTCTAAAAATATTCCACTAAAATATTAATGCAAAGAAACTTTATCATATTAGCACAACTTTATTTAGTGCTTCATATACACCTTAAACAACTGACAAATTCTATCATTTTGTTTTTCAATGGGCGAGAGACTTTCTCTCCTAAAACTTTCAGGTGTATGATAGATCCTATACTAGCGTTTGATACGAAGATATTCATTCAAATGAAAATAACATTTTCCATTGGTTTTGATAATCAGTTATCCTGAAATAGCTGTGATTTGCACTGCATCTGCTTTATCTTCAAATTAGTGCCTCTCAATATGTTTCGGTATCAAGCAACCTTCGTAGGTAATTTAGCTTGTAAGAGAAGACACTGTGCATCATTATTTTTCTTAGAGAAAACATGCACCATTATGTTTTACATTATTGATGCTTCATCATATTTCCAGGATATTCTGTATTGTTTTAATATTTTCAATGACTTCTTTCTTACAATTATTAACAAGAATGAAAAATTTACTGGTTCATAAAACAAAAAAATATTTAATACTTATTTGGATTTTGATACACTTCTGTACAGAAAATTCCATGTAAATATTAACAAACTATTCAGATTTTGATACACACCTGTGTGCAGTATTAATATTCCATGTAAATTTTGTATGCATATTATTAAGATTGTTATACACTTGTGTACTCAACAAATTATAATACACTTCTGAAAGAAAGATAAATAAAATCTATTTAAAAGTCTCAATAGCTTTCTTTTTATGGTGTACATTATTAAACAAATCCTCAATAGGCAAATAAATCACCAATCAAATAAGAATGCAGATTTAGTACTGTAATGTATATAATTACATTTCAATTCCATAATTTGCTATACAGTGCAAACCTGTTTTGAGATACTACTCGTGCTGCCAACAAAAATTAGTCACTTAGGTGGTCTCTTGCAACAAGTATTTGCAGGAAGGCAATTTTTCAAGGCTAAACTAAGTTTAAGAAGGTGTGTGTGATTAGGATTTTGAATGTAGCTTTTAAAAAAATTTCAGTCATATCGCTATGATGTTTTGCAGTGTGGCAGTTTATAGTGATGTCTAGCACTGGGGCATCATGCTGCAGACATGTAGCATGATGTCCCACCCAATCACATTATCATGACACCAGGCCAACCAGTCCTAACAATAAATAAGCGCCAAGCGAGATGGCTGTTAGTGCCATTTTTGTGAAAATCTTGGTAATGTACGTCCGGGATTCGAACCCACGACCTCCCGCTTCCGAGGCAGATACTCTAACCACTAGGCCACCAGAGCGGTCAGTTTAAGAAGGAAATATGTCCATAATTACAGTAGATATATTTAATCCTTATTCACAGTTCTTGCCAATGTATTATAAAAATTCATAGGAACTCTGGTGGGCTCTGGTTAGTATGCAGACTAACAAAGGAAAGAGTGCAAGTTTCAATCCTACCATCAGACCAGCCTGGGTTTAGCTATAATTGTGTTTCTGTGTGCAAGGAACATTATACCAATTTCCTCAGCTCTAAATAACCTATCTGTGTTGCCATACCATAATGCACCAAACAAAAACAAAAAAATACATTAAAATCTAGAAATATCTATACTAGCAATAAAGTTATACCAATCATTTACATTTTAATTTTAAGTTCACATGAAGATGATTAGAAAAGGAATTCCAAACTACAGGTAACAATTATCATGTCCACGCTGAACCGTTTCCAGACAGGACAGGGGCATTGTGCAGTCAACCTTGTAAGATGGGGCCAGGCAACTGGCTCTTCTTGTAGTGCGGAGCTCTGCATACCATGTCACACACTGAACAGCTGCCCACTGACAAAGTTCCCCAGTGGACTGCAGGCTCTGCACCTTGCTGACGATGGTGCTGTTAAATGGCTAGGCATGCACTGCACATGATAAATAATAAATAATAATTCCAGATATTAAAATGGAGGTGGGGTGAGAAAGGTATATCCAGTGATTACAAATGTTTTGGGGTGGTTATCGTTTCAAATACAGTGTTGTTTTACTGTAAAAGTTCATTATTTTCTTAATAAAACTGGTTGGGTGCTCCTAGGTATTTGAAACACACATTCCTTTATTCACATTCAATTTAGTTTGGGAAATTATAGCACTTACAGGTGACACTTATAAGTAAGAACATTTCAATGCTTTGCTAAATTTCAGTGGCAACCTATTAAACAACTAGTCATGTGAGCATGAGTGTTATTCTCCAAATGAACAGAATTCAAAATCATACAAGATATGTAAGCAGCCAAAACAGTGTATACCAATCATGATCTGTTTGGATGCAGCTGAAAGACATTGATGCTATCAGATTTCTGGTCACACTTACTTTTCAAGATAGTTGAAAATAATCATACAGACCTATATAGAAAATAACACATGTTGGACACAGGTTGAAACTTCCACATACAAAATCATCCTTCACAGCAGGGAAAGTCCATTCATGGGAGTTGGCCAAAATCTTTTCTACCTATGCCTTTATCTGTCTGCATACATTTACATATCTGCCTTTGCTGTTCCAACTGTATCAACTTCTAACTCTTTCTAATCTACATATCTATCTAAGGGTATAATTACATAGCTTTAATTATCAGTATATGGTATTATGGAGCCAACAGAGATACAAAGAAAACAAACGTTTCAATAATTATAATTTGATTTTCTTAAAATACAGCATATTTTATCATTGTTTTACTCATCCTGGGATACTGTAATTGGGGCAAGCTCATATTTTCAAAGGGCAAGTTCAATTTTACAGTCACTTTGTCCTGGGCAAGCTGAATGTTATAAACTTTGTAAATTCCTGCTCAATTCAGTCAATCAATCAGACAATCAAGCAATAATAATAATAATAACAGTTTTATTCAAGAGGGTGACAATCAGTTGCTCTATGTTCTTTAGTTTTGTTTAGAGTAATTATACCAGACCATGTGCTGGTTAATTTTTAATATAAATATGGTTGTATGTTGATGTAAAAGGAATATATCCATGATAACTGGACTTCAAGAAGTTAAGAGAGATTTTGTGGTACCAATGAATATCAGGCTGAATGTGCCAAAAGTGTAACACTAAAAGGAATCATCCCCATGCAGCACAGCTTACAAATCAAATACATAATGCTGTGATAGAAAGGATGCAAAATCTGAGCACAAGTCAGATCTAAGCATCTAATAGTATCAAAAGAATGATAATAGTCCATATGGACACAGTATGTTCAGTAGAAAGGCTGACATAACCATTTGTACCAGCATCCAAATTTATGTGAGTATATTTTGTTGCTGATGGCAAGACAATCCCCAAGATCCAGTTTTGGCAGTTGCCCCTTACCTAACAACATTTTTTAAATAAATAGTGTTTCATTGAAATAAAACTACACTGAGTTGATAAAACATATGTACCATACAATTGTGACACCTTTATCAAACAGTAATTATTATTATTATTCTCAAGATTGTCAGAGTAACTAATTGTCCCTCTAGTGTCAGTTAAAATGAGGAAACAAAACACCATGTTAACTATTGTTACCCATTAAGAATGCATTAATATGCAAGAGGTTCAGTGCAAAACAAATAGTATTTCAAAATGTATAACCAATGTTGAGCACTATGTACATAAAACTGAATTATACCTCATCTTTAAAAGTATTTTGAAACTGCCTGATGCAAAAGTACAGGTAAGTCAGTCACAACCCAAGCTGAGTGAGAACCCAAGCTGAGTGAAAATCCTAGCTGAGTGAGAACCCAATCTGAGTGAGAACCCAAGCTAAGACAGTGGCAAGTATTAGGTCTTATAATTGCAGGCTGAACTATTTATACTGGTAACTTACCTTAAATCCCCACAAAAGTCAGGTTCCTTTTACTTGTTTAAGGTGCTCTGGTTTGATAATCTGCAATTTACACAATATAAGCAGTTACAATCTTGAACCCAAAGAAAATGGATGGGAAAAGGTGGATTTTTAGAAAGGATCAACTTGTCAACACCCCCAGCCAAAAAAATGGGATAGATGCCACCAAAGAACTCTTCTACAGACAGCTGACTGCCAGCTTAATCCAAGATATGGGACATAAACTTGCACTAACTCAGCAATGTATCAATACTGCCATCATCTACATGCACAGATTCTACATGTTCCATTCCTTTACACGCTTTCCACATCAACAGATGGTCCAAGCTTGTATATTCCTGGCAGCCAAAACAGAGGATCAATGGAGAAAAGCTGAACATGTGATCCGAGCAGCTAATGGATGTCTGCATCAAGCAATTGATGTAAAAAATGAGGCCTACCTAAGGCAAGTCAATACCCTGGTCAGCAATGAGGAAATCTTGCTGCAGACTCTGGGTTTTGAGGTTACAGTGACTCATGCCCATACTATTCTTCTCAAGACCTGCCAGCTTATACATGCCAGTAAGGATCTAACCCAAGCATCCTACTTTCTGGCCACTAACTGCCTCCATTTGACCACCTTCTGCCTGCAGTACAAACCAAGTCTTGTAGCCTGTATTTGCATTCTTCTGGCCTGTCAATGGTCAAATTGGGACATACCAAAATCAAGTGAAGGAAAAGAATGGTACTATTATGTAGACAAAAATATTACCTTGAAAATGTTGGAAGAATGCATACAAGAATTTCTAAACATCATGGATAAATGCCCGAGCAAGCTGAAGAAAATAATGGAAAATAAGAAGGCTGCAGGAACAAAGCGCACTATCAAAGATGAATTATCAAGCGAGGCCCCACCAATGAAACGCCAGCGACTTGAAAATATCTCTCCTGCTGCAACTATGGCTGGTTCTAGTTCTGGAGGAAAGTCACATGTGAATAGGAGTCTATCTATACCAACTGGTCATGAACAAAAGCTGCATTCACAACAACAATGTAGTACTTCTGTCCTCACCTCTTCCAGAACAGTTAACAAGGTGCAGCAGCAGCAGCCTTCTTCTCAGGCACCCAGTTCATACATCACTAAATCCCATCAAGTAGAGCATATAAAAAGGCTACTGTCAGACAGTGGATCAATGCAAATGGCTTCTTCTTTGGCAGCAGAGTTGCAGACTAAAAGGACAAAACCAAATTCCATGAATGTCAAAGCTTATTTGAATAGAAAGGAGTCGGACCATAAAAATGAAAATGTACAGCCACATGAAAATAAACAACATGTTTTTAAAGTTCCAAACATTCCTACAAATCGGGAGCCTGTGCCAAATATTCAATTTAAAATGGGCATTTCTTCAAATGTTAATACAATTAACAATCTTAAATGTGTATAAATTCAAACAACACTCAGTGCTTTTGAATCTGTGATTTCTTTTTCCTAGCAGAACAATTTGTAAATATTTTTGACAGAAATGTTTCCCCAATTAATGTATAGCTTTATAAAGCTATTGTAATATATTAACCTATGTTTCACTGACAGATATGGCCTTGTCTTGCTTCATAACCACAGACATGAATCTACTTTCATACAGGACTTCAATAGGATTTTAGCATTGTTAACCATGTCTGGACCAATTTTATCGATGTAAAGATTCAAATTGTTATTATCCAGTTGTGCTCTCTTTTGTTGGGTAGTAATCATTGATACCCTAATTTCACCATGTTGACTTCCATGCAATTTTAATGTTTCATTGTGTTTGTGTTGTTATTTAGAAGTAGATCAATTGCAGAGTCTATTCTATCATGTGATTGTGGGAGTCAGGACAGTCTCTAAAAATATTCCACTAAAATATTAATGCAAAGAAACTTTATCATATTAGCACAACTTTATTTAGTGCTTCATATACACCTTAAACAACTGACAAATTCTATCATTTTGTTTTTCAATGGGCGAGAGACTTTCTCTCCTAAAACTTTCAGGTGTATGATAGATCCTATACTAGCGTTTGATACGAAGATATTCATTCAAATGAAAATAACATTTTCCATTGGTTTTGATAATCAGTTATCCTGAAATAGCTGTGATTTGCACTGCATCTGCTTTATCTTCAAATTAGTGCCTCTCAATATGTTTCGGTATCAAGCAACCTTCGTAGGTAATTTAGCTTGTAAGAGAAGACACTGTGCATCATTATTTTTCTTAGAGAAAACATGCACCATTATGTTTTACATTATTGATGCTTCATCATATTTCCAGGATATTCTGTATTGTTTTAATATTTTCAATGACTTCTTTCTTACAATTATTAACAAGAATGAAAAATTTACTGGTTCATAAAACAAAAAAATATTTAATACTTATTTGGATTTTGATACACTTCTGTACAGAAAATTCCATGTAAATATTAACAAACTATTCAGATTTTGATACACACCTGTGTGCAGTATTAATATTCCATGTAAATTTTGTATGCATATTATTAAGATTGTTATACACTTGTGTACTCAACAAATTATAATACACTTCTGAAAGAAAGATAAATAAAATCTATTTAAAAGTCTCAATAGCTTTCTTTTTATGGTGTACATTATTAAACAAATCCTCAATAGGCAAATAAATCACCAATCAAATAAGAATGCAGATTTAGTACTGTAATGTATATAATTACATTTCAATTCCATAATTTGCTATACAGTGCAAACCTGTTTTGAGATACTACTCGTGCTGCCAACAAAAATTAGTCACTTAGGTGGTCTCTTGCAACAAGTATTTGCAGGAAGGCAATTTTTCAAGGCTAAACTAAGTTTAAGAAGGTGTGTGTGATTAGGATTTTGAATGTAGCTTTTAAAAAAATTTCAGTCATATCGCTATGATGTTTTGCAGTGTGGCAGTTTATAGTGATGTCTAGCACTGGGGCATCATGCTGCAGACATGTAGCATGATGTCCCACCCAATCACATTATCATGACACCAGGCCAACCAGTCCTAACAATAAATAAGCGCCAAGCGAGATGGCTGTTAGTGCCATTTTTGTGAAAATCTTGGTAATGTACGTCCGGGATTCGAACCCACGACCTCCCGCTTCCGAGGCAGATACTCTAACCACTAGGCCACCAGAGCGGTCAGTTTAAGAAGGAAATATGTCCATAATTACAGTAGATATATTTAATCCTTATTCACAGTTCTTGCCAATGTATTATAAAAATTCATAGGAACTCTGGTGGGCTCTGGTTAGTATGCAGACTAACAAAGGAAAGAGTGCAAGTTTCAATCCTACCATCAGACCAGCCTGGGTTTAGCTATAATTGTGTTTCTGTGTGCAAGGAACATTATACCAATTTCCTCAGCTCTAAATAACCTATCTGTGTTGCCATACCATAATGCACCAAACAAAAACAAAAAAATACATTAAAATCTAGAAATATCTATACTAGCAATAAAGTTATACCAATCATTTACATTTTAATTTTAAGTTCACATGAAGATGATTAGAAAAGGAATTCCAAACTACAGGTAACAATTATCATGTCCACGCTGAACCGTTTCCAGACAGGACAGGGGCATTGTGCAGTCAACCTTGTAAGATGGGGCCAGGCAACTGGCTCTTCTTGTAGTGCGGAACTCTGCATACCATGTCACACACTGAACAGCTGCCCACTGACAAAGTTCCCCAGTGGACTGCAGGCTCTGCACCTTGCTGACGATGGTGCTGTTAAATGGCTAGGCATGCACTGCACATGATAAATAATAAATAATAATTCCAGATATTAAAATGGAGGTGGGGTGAGAAAGGTATATCCAGTGATTACAAATGTTTTGGGGTGGTTATCGTTTCAAATACAGTGTTGTTTTACTGTAAAAGTTCATTATTTTCTTAATAAAACTGGTTGGGTGCTCCTAGGTATTTGAAACACACATTCCTTTATTCACATTCAATTTAGTTTGGGAAATTATAGCACTTACAGGTGACACTTATAAGTAAGAACATTTCAATGCTTTGCTAAATTTCAGTGGCAACCTATTAAACAACTAGTCATGTGAGCATGAGTGTTATTCTCCAAATGAACAGAATTCAAAATCATACAAGATATGTAAGCAGCCAAAACAGTGTATACCAATCATGATCTGTTTGGATGCAGCTGAAAGACATTGATGCTATCAGATTTCTGGTCACACTTACTTTTCAAGATAGTTGAAAATAATCATACAGACCTATATAGAAAATAACACATGTTGGACACAGGTTGAAACTTCCACATACAAAATCATCCTTCACAGCAGGGAAAGTCCATTCATGGGAGTTGGCCAAAATCTTTTCTACCTATGCCTTTATCTGTCTGCATACATTTACATATCTGCCTTTGCTGTTCCAACTGTATCAACTTCTAACTCTTTCTAATCTACATATCTATCTAAGGGTATAATTACATAGCTTTAATTATCAGTATATGGTATTATGGAGCCAACAGAGATACAAAGAAAACAAACGTTTCAATAATTATAATTTGATTTTCTTAAAATACAGCATATTTTATCATTGTTTTACTCATCCTGGGATACTGTAATTGGGGCAAGCTCATATTTTCAAAGGGCAAGTTCAATTTTACAGTCACTTTGTCCTGGGCAAGCTGAATGTTATAAACTTTGTAAATTCCTGCTCAATTCAGTCAATCAATCAGACAATCAAGCAATAATAATAATAATAACAGTTTTATTCAAGAGGGTGACAATCAGTTGCTCTATGTTCTTTAGTTTTGTTTAGAGTAATTATACCAGACCATGTGCTGGTTAATTTTTAATATAAATATGGTTGTATGTTGATGTAAAAGGAATATATCCATGATAACTGGACTTCAAGAAGTTAAGAGAGATTTTGTGGTACCAATGAATATCAGGCTGAATGTGCCAAAAGTGTAACACTAAAAGGAATCATCCCCATGCAGCACAGCTTACAAATCAAATACATAATGCTGTGATAGAAAGGATGCAAAATCTGAGCACAAGTCAGATCTAAGCATCTAATAGTATCAAAAGAATGATAATAGTCCATATGGACACAGTATGTTCAGTAGAAAGGCTGACATAACCATTTGTACCAGCATCCAAATTTATGTGAGTATATTTTGTTGCTGATGGCAAGACAATCCCCAAGATCCAGTTTTGGCAGTTGCCCCTTACCTAACAACATTTTTTAAATAAATAGTGTTTCATTGAAATAAAACTACACTGAGTTGATAAAACATATGTACCATACAATTGTGACACCTTTATCAAACAGTAATTATTATTATTATTCTCAAGATTGTCAGAGTAACTAATTGTCCCTCTAGTGTCAGTTAAAATGAGGAAACAAAACACCATGTTAACTATTGTTACCCATTAAGAATGCATTAATATGCAAGAGGTTCAGTGCAAAACAAATAGTATTTCAAAATGTATAACCAATGTTGAGCACTATGTACATAAAACTGAATTATACCTCATCTTTAAAAGTATTTTGAAACTGCCTGATGCAAAAGTACAGGTAAGTCAGTCACAACCCAAGCTGAGTGAGAACCCAAGCTGAGTGAAAATCCTAGCTGAGTGAGAACCCAATCTGAGTGAGAACCCAAGCTAAGACAGTGGCAAGTATTAGGTCTTATAATTGCAGGCTGAACTATTTATACTGGTAACTTACCTTAAATCCCCACAAAAGTCAGGTTCCTTTTACTTGTTTAAGGTGCTCTGGTTTGATAATCTGCAATTTACACAATATAAGCAGTTACAATCTTGAACCCAAAGAAAATGGATGGGAAAAGGTGGATTTTTAGAAAGGATCAACTTGTCAACACCCCCAGCCAAAAAAATGGGATAGATGCCACCAAAGAACTCTTCTACAGACAGCTGACTGCCAGCTTAATCCAAGATATGGGACATAAACTTGCACTAACTCAGCAATGTATCAATACTGCCATCATCTACATGCACAGATTCTACATGTTCCATTCCTTTACACGCTTTCCACATCAACAGATGGTCCAAGCTTGTATATTCCTGGCAGCCAAAACAGAGGATCAATGGAGAAAAGCTGAACATGTGATCCGAGCAGCTAATGGATGTCTGCATCAAGCAATTGATGTAAAAAATGAGGCCTACCTAAGGCAAGTCAATACCCTGGTCAGCAATGAGGAAATCTTGCTGCAGACTCTGGGTTTTGAGGTTACAGTGACTCATGCCCATACTATTCTTCTCAAGACCTGCCAGCTTATACATGCCAGTAAGGATCTAACCCAAGCATCCTACTTTCTGGCCACTAACTGCCTCCATTTGACCACCTTCTGCCTGCAGTACAAACCAAGTCTTGTAGCCTGTATTTGCATTCTTCTGGCCTGTCAATGGTCAAATTGGGACATACCAAAATCAAGTGAAGGAAAAGAATGGTACTATTATGTAGACAAAAATATTACCTTGAAAATGTTGGAAGAATGCATACAAGAATTTCTAAACATCATGGATAAATGCCCGAGCAAGCTGAAGAAAATAATGGAAAATAAGAAGGCTGCAGGAACAAAGCGCACTATCAAAGATGAATTATCAAGCGAGGCCCCACCAATGAAACGCCAGCGACTTGAAAATATCTCTCCTGCTGCAACTATGGCTGGTTCTAGTTCTGGAGGAAAGTCACATGTGAATAGGAGTCTATCTATACCAACTGGTCATGAACAAAAGCTGCATTCACAACAACAATGTAGTACTTCTGTCCTCACCTCTTCCAGAACAGTTAACAAGGTGCAGCAGCAGCAGCCTTCTTCTCAGGCACCCAGTTCATACATCACTAAATCCCATCAAGTAGAGCATATAAAAAGGCTACTGTCAGACAGTGGATCAATGCAAATGGCTTCTTCTTTGGCAGCAGAGTTGCAGACTAAAAGGACAAAACCAAATTCCATGAATGTCAAAGCTTATTTGAATAGAAAGGAGTCGGACCATAAAAATGAAAATGTACAGCCACATGAAAATAAACAACATGTTTTTAAAGTTCCAAACATTCCTACAAATCGGGAGCCTGTGCCAAATATTCAATTTAAAATGGGCATTTCTTCAAATGTTAATACAATTAACAATCTTAAATGTGTATAAATTCAAACAACACTCAGTGCTTTTGAATCTGTGATTTCTTTTTCCTAGCAGAACAATTTGTAAATATTTTTGACAGAAATGTTTCCCCAATTAATGTATAGCTTTATAAAGCTATTGTAATATATTAACCTATGTTTCACGGACAGATATGGCCTTGTCTTGCTTCATAACCACAGACATGAATCTACTTTCATACAGGACTTCAATAGGATTTTAGCATTGTTAACCATGTCTGGACCAATTTTATCGATGTAAAGATTCAAATTGTTATTATCCAGTTGTGCTCTCTTTTGTTGGGTAGTAATCATTGATACCCTAATTTTCACCATGTTGACTTCCATGCAATTTTAATGTTTCATTGTGTTTGTGTTGTTATTTAGAAGTAGATCAATTGCAGAGTCTATTCTATCATGTGATTGTGGGAGTCAGGACAGTCTCTAAAAATATTCCACTAAAATATTAATGCAAAGAAACTTTATCATATTAGCACAACTTTATTTAGTGCTTCATATACACCTTAAACAATTGACAAATTCTATCATTTTGTTTTTCAATGGGCGAGAGACTTTCTCTCCTAAAACTTTCAGGTGTATGATAGATCCTATACTAGCGTTTGATACGAAGATATTCATTCAAATGAAAATAACATTTTCCATTGGTTTTGATAATCAGTTATCCTGAAATAGCTGTGATTTGCACTGCATCTGCTTTATCTTCAAATTAGTGCCTCTCAATATGTTTCGGTATCAAGCAACCTTCGTAGGTAATTTAGCTTGTAAGAGAAGACACTGTGCATCATTATTTTTCTTAGAGAAAACATGCACCATTATGTTTTACATTATTGATGCTTCATCATATTTCCAGGATATTCTGTATTGTTTTAATATTTTCAATGACTTCTTTCTTACAATTATTAACAAGAATGAAAAATTTACTGGTTCATAAAACAAAAAAATATTTAATACTTATTTGGATTTTGATACACTTCTGTACAGAAAATTCCATGTAAATATTAACAAACTATTCAGATTTTGATACACACCTGTGTGCAGTATTAATATTCCATGTAAATTTTGTATGCATATTATTAAGATTGTTATACACTTGTGTACTCAACAAATTATAATACACTTCTGAAAGAAAGATAAATAAAATCTATTTAAAAGTCTCAATAGCTTTCTTTTTATGGTGTACATTATTAAACAAATCCTCAATAGGCAAATAAATCACCAATCAAATAAGAATGCAGATTTAGTACTGTAATGTATATAATTACATTTCAATTCCATAATTTGCTATACAGTGCAAACCTGTTTTGAGATACTACTCGTGCTGCCAACAAAAATTAGTCACTTAGGTGGTCTCTTGCAACAAGTATTTGCAGGAAGGCAATTTTTCAAGGCTAAACTAAGTTTAAGAAGGTGTGTGTGATTAGGATTTTGAATGTAGCTTTTAAAAAAATTTCAGTCATATCGCTATGATGTTTTGCAGTGTGGCAGTTTATAGTGATGTCTAGCACTGGGGCATCATGCTGCAGACATGTAGCATGATGTCCCACCCAATCACATTATCATGACACCAGGCCAACCAGTCCTAACAATAAATAAGCGCCAAGCGAGATGGCTGTTAGTGCCATTTTTGTGCCAATCTTGGTAATGTACGTCCGGGATTCGAACCCACGACCTCCCGCTTCCGAGGCAGATACTCTAACCACTAGGCCACCAGAGCGGTCAGTTTAAGAAGGAAATATGTCCATAATTACAGTAGATATATTTAATCCTTATTCACAGTTCTTGCCAATGTATTATAAAAATTCATAGGAACTCTGGTGGGCTCTGGTTAGTATGCAGACTAACAAAGGAAAGAGTGCAAGTTTCAATCCTACCATCAGACCAGCCTGGGTTTAGCTATAATTGTGTTTCTGTGTGCAAGGAACATTATACCAATTTCCTCAGCTCTAAATAACCTATCTGTGTTGCCATACCATAATGCACCAAACAAAAACAAAAAAATACATTAAAATCTAGAAATATCTATACTAGCAATAAAGTTATACCAATCATTTACATTTTAATTTTAAGTTCACATGAAGATGATTAGAAAAGGAATTCCAAACTACAGGTAACAATTATCATGTCCACGCTGAACCGTTTCCAGACAGGACAGGGGCATTGTGCAGTCAACCTTGTAAGATGGGGCCAGGCAACTGGCTCTTCTTGTAGTGCGGAGCTCTGCATACCATGTCACACACTGAACAGCTGCCCACTGACAAAGTTCCCCAGTGGACTGCAGGCTCTGCACCTTGCTGACGATGGTGCTGTTAAATGGCTAGGCATGCACTGCACATGATAAATAATAAATAATAATTCCAGATATTAAAATGGAGGTGGGGTGAGAAAGGTATATCCAGTGATTACAAATGTTTTGGGGTGGTTATCGTTTCAAATACAGTGTTGTTTTACTGTAAAAGTTCATTATTTTCTTAATAAAACTGGTTGGGTGCTCCTAGGTATTTGAAACACACATTCCTTTATTCACATTCAATTTAGTTTGGGAAATTATAGCACTTACAGGTGACACTTATAAGTAAGAACATTTCAATGCTTTGCTAAATTTCAGTGGCAACCTATTAAACAACTAGTCATGTGAGCATGAGTGTTATTCTCCAAATGAACAGAATTCAAAATCATACAAGATATGTAAGCAGCCAAAACAGTGTATACCAATCATGATCTGTTTGGATGCAGCTGAAAGACATTGATGCTATCAGATTTCTGGTCACACTTACTTTTCAAGATAGTTGAAAATAATCATACAGACCTATATAGAAAATAACACATGTTGGACACAGGTTGAAACTTCCACATACAAAATCATCCTTCACAGCAGGGAAAGTCCATTCATGGGAGTTGGCCAAAATCTTTTCTACTTATGCCTTTATCTGTCTGCATACATTTACATATCTGCCTTTGCTGTTCCAACTGTATCAACTTCTAACTCTTTCTAATCTACATATCTATCTAAGGGTATAATTACATAGCTTTAATTATCAGTATATGGTATTATGGAGCCAACAGAGATACAAAGAAAACAAACGTTTCAATAATTATAATTTGATTTTCTTAAAATACAGCATATTTTATCATTGTTTTACTCATCCTGGGATACTGTAATTGGGGCAAGCTCATATTTTCAAAGGGCAAGTTCAATTTTACAGTCACTTTGTCCTGGGCAAGCTGAATGTTATAAACTTTGTAAATTCCTGCTCAATTCAGTCAATCAATCAGACAATCAAGCAATAATAATAATAATAACAGTTTTATTCAAGAGGGTGACAATCAGTTGCTCTATGTTCTTTAGTTTTGTTTAGAGTAATTATACCAGACCATGTGCTGGTTAATTTTTAATATAAATATGGTTGTATGTTGATGTAAAAGGAATATATCCATGATAACTGGACTTCAAGAAGTTAAGAGAGATTTTGTGGTACCAATGAATATCAGGCTGAATGTGCCAAAAGTGTAACACTAAAAGGAATCATCCCCATGCAGCACAGCTTACAAATCAAATACATAATGCTGTGATAGAAAGGATGCAAAATCTGAGCACAAGTCAGATCTAAGCATCTAATAGTATCAAAAGAATGATAATAGTCCATATGGACACAGTATGTTCAGTAGAAAGGCTGACATAACCATTTGTACCAGCATCCAAATTTATGTGAGTATATTTTGTTGCTGATGGCAAGACAATCCCCAAGATCCAGTTTTGGCAGTTGCCCCTTACCTAACAACATTTTTTAAATAAATAGTGTTTCATTGAAATAAAACTACACTGAGTTGATAAAACATATGTACCATACAATTGTGACACCTTTATCAAACAGTAATTATTATTATTATTCTCAAGATTGTCAGAGTAACTAATTGTCCCTCTAGTGTCAGTTAAAATGAGGAAACAAAACACCATGTTAACTATTGTTACCCATTAAGAATGCATTAATATGCAAGAGGTTCAGTGCAAAACAAATAGTATTTCAAAATGTATAACCAATGTTGAGCACTATGTACATAAAACTGAATTATACCTCATCTTTAAAAGTATTTTGAAACTGCCTGATGCAAAAGTACAGGTAAGTCAGTCACAACCCAAGCTGAGTGAGAACCCAAGCTGAGTGAAAATCCTAGCTGAGTGAGAACCCAATCTGAGTGAGAACCCAAGCTAAGACAGTGGCAAGTATTAGGTCTTATAATTGCAGGCTGAACTATTTATACTGGTAACTTACCTTAAATCCCCACAAAAGTCAGGTTCCTTTTACTTGTTTAAGGTGCTCTGGTTTGATAATCTGCAATTTACACAATATAAGCAGTTACAATCTTGAACCCAAAGAAAATGGATGGGAAAAGGTGGATTTTTAGAAAGGATCAACTTGTCAACACCCCCAGCCAAAAAAATGGGATAGATGCCACCAAAGAACTCTTCTACAGACAGCTGACTGCCAGCTTAATCCAAGATATGGGACATAAACTTGCACTAACTCAGCAATGTATCAATACTGCCATCATCTACATGCACAGATTCTACATGTTCCATTCCTTTACACGCTTTCCACATCAACAGATGGTCCAAGCTTGTATATTCCTGGCAGCCAAAACAGAGGATCAATGGAGAAAAGCTGAACATGTGATCCGAGCAGCTAATGGATGTCTGCATCAAGCAATTGATGTAAAAAATGAGGCCTACCTAAGGCAAGTCAATACCCTGGTCAGCAATGAGGAAATCTTGCTGCAGACTCTGGGTTTTGAGGTTACAGTGACTCATGCCCATACTATTCTTCTCAAGACCTGCCAGCTTATACATGCCAGTAAGGATCTAACCCAAGCATCCTACTTTCTGGCCACTAACTGCCTCCATTTGACCACCTTCTGCCTGCAGTACAAACCAAGTCTTGTAGCCTGTATTTGCATTCTTCTGGCCTGTCAATGGTCAAATTGGGACATACCAAAATCAAGTGAAGGAAAAGAATGGTACTATTATGTAGACAAAAATATTACCTTGAAAATGTTGGAAGAATGCATACAAGAATTTCTAAACATCATGGATAAATGCCCGAGCAAGCTGAAGAAAATAATGGAAAATAAGAAGGCTGCAGGAACAAAGCGCACTATCAAAGATGAATTATCAAGCGAGGCCCCACCAATGAAACGCCAGCGACTTGAAAATATCTCTCCTGCTGCAACTATGGCTGGTTCTAGTTCTGGAGGAAAGTCACATGTGAATAGGAGTCTATCTATACCAACTGGTCATGAACAAAAGCTGCATTCACAACAACAATGTAGTACTTCTGTCCTCACCTCTTCCAGAACAGTTAACAAGGTGCAGCAGCAGCAGCCTTCTTCTCAGGCACCCAGTTCATACATCACTAAATCCCATCAAGTAGAGCATATAAAAAGGCTACTGTCAGACAGTGGATCAATGCAAATGGCTTCTTCTTTGGCAGCAGAGTTGCAGACTAAAAGGACAAAACCAAATTCCATGAATGTCAAAGCTTATTTGAATAGAAAGGAGTCGGACCATAAAAATGAAAATGTACAGCCACATGAAAATAAACAACATGTTTTTAAAGTTCCAAACATTCCTACAAATCGGGAGCCTGTGCCAAATATTCAATTTAAAATGGGCATTTCTTCAAATGTTAATACAATTAACAATCTTAAATGTGTATAAATTCAAACAACACTCAGTGCTTTTGAATCTGTGATTTCTTTTTCCTAGCAGAACAATTTGTAAATATTTTTGACAGAAATGTTTCCCCAATTAATGTATAGCTTTATAAAGCTATTGTAATATATTAACCTATGTTTCACGGACAGATATGGCCTTGTCTTGCTTCATAACCACAGACATGAATCTACTTTCATACAGGACTTCAATAGGATTTTAGCATTGTTAACCATGTCTGGACCAATTTTATCGATGTAAAGATTCAAATTGTTATTATCCAGTTGTGCTCTCTTTTGTTGGGTAGTAATCATTGATACCCTAATTTCACCATGTTGACTTCCATGCAATTTTAATGTTTCATTGTGTTTGTGTTGTTATTTAGAAGTAGATCAATTGCAGAGTCTATTCTATCATATGATTGTGGGAGTCAGGACAGTCTCTAAAAATATTCCACTAAAATATTAATGCAAAGAAACTTTATCATATTAGCACAACTTTATTTAGTGCTTCATATACACCTTAAACAACTGACAAATTCTATCATTTTGTTTTTCAATGGGCGAGAGACTTTCTCTCCTAAAACTTTCAGGTGTATGATAGATCCTATACTAGCGTTTGATACGAAGATATTCATTCAAATGAAAATAACATTTTCCATTGGTTTTGATAATCAGTTATCCTGAAATAGCTGTGATTTGCACTGCATCTGCTTTATCTTCAAATTAGTGCCTCTCAATATGTTTCGGTATCAAGCAACCTTCGTAGGTAATTTAGCTTGTAAGAGAAGACATTGTGCATCATTATTTTTCTTAGAGAAAACATGCACCATTATGTTTTACATTATTGATGCTTCATCATATTTCCATGATATTCTGTATTGTTTTAATATTTTCAATGACTTCTTTCTTACAATTATTAACAAGAATGAAAAATTTACTGGTTCATAAAACAAAAAAATATTTAATACTTATTTGGATTTTGATACACTTCTGTACAGAAAATTCCATGTAAATATTAACAAACTATTCAGATTTTGATACACACCTGTGTGCAGTATTAATATTCCATGTAAATTTTGTATGCATATTATTAAGATTGTTATACACTTGTGTACTCAACAAATTATAATACACTTCTGAAAGAAAGATAAATAAAATCTATTTAAAAGTCTCAATAGCTTTCTTTTTATGGTGTACATTATTAAACAAATCCTCAATAGGCAAATAAATCACCAATCAAATAAGAATGCAGATTTAGTACTGTAATGTATATAATTACATTTCAATTCCATAATTTGCTATACAGTGCAAACCTGTTTTGAGATACTACTCGTGCTGCCAACAAAAATTAGTCACTTAGGTGGTCTCTTGCAACAAGTATTTGCAGGAAGGCAATTTTTCAAGGCTAAACTAAGTTTAAGAAGGTGTGTGTGATTAGGATTTTAAATGTAGCTTTTAAAAAAATTTCAGTCATATCGCTATGATGTTTTGCAGTGTGGCAGTTTATAGTGATGTCTAGCACTGGGGCATCATGCTGCAGACATGTAGCATGATGTCCCACCCAATCACATTATCATGACACCAGGCCAACCAGTCCTAACAATAAATAAGCGCCAAGCGAGATGGCTGTTAGTGCCATTTTTGTGCCAATCTTGGTAATGTACGTCCGGGATTCGAACCCACGACCTCCCGCTTCCGAGGCAGATACTCTAACCACTAGGCCACCAGAGCGGTCAGTTTAAGAAGGAAATATGTCCATAATTACAGTAGATATATTTAATCCTTATTCACAGTTCTTGCCAATGTATTATAAAAATTCATAGGAACTCTGGTGGGCTCTGGTTAGTATGCAGACTAACAAAGGAAAGAGTGCAAGTTTCAATCCTACCATCAGACCAGCCTGGGTTTAGCTATAATTGTGTTTCTGTGTGCAAGGAACATTATACCAATTTCCTCAGCTCTAAATAACCTATCTGTGTTGCCATACCATAATGCACCAAACAAAAACAAAAAAATACATTAAAATCTAGAAATATCTATACTAGCAATAAAGTTATACCAATCATTTACATTTTAATTTTAAGTTCACATGAAGATGATTAGAAAAGGAATTCCAAACTACAGGTAACAATTATCATGTCCACGCTGAACCGTTTCCAGACAGGACAGGGGCATTGTGCAGTCAACCTTGTAAGATGGGGCCAGGCAACTGGCTCTTCTTGTAGTGCGGAGCTCTGCAGACCATGTCACACACTGAACAGCTGCCCACTGACAAAGTTCCCCAGTGGACTGCAGGCTCTGCACCTTGCTGACGATGGTGCTGTTAAATGGCTAGGCATGCACTGCACATGATAAATAATAAATAATAATTCCAGATATTAAAATGGAGGTGGGGTGAGAAAGGTATATCCAGTGATTACAAATGTTTTGGGGTGGTTATCGTTTCAAATACAGTGTTGTTTTACTGTAAAAGTTCATTATTTTCTTAATAAAACTGGTTGGGTGCTCCTAGGTATTTGAAACACACATTCTTTTATTCACATTCAATTTAGTTTGGGAAATTATAGCACTTACAGGTGACACTTATAAGTAAGAACATTTCAATGCTTTGCTAAATTTCAGTGGCAACCTATTAAACAACTAGTCATGTGAGCATGAGTGTTATTCTCCAAATGAACAGAATTCAAAATCATACAAGATATGTAAGCAGCCAAAACAGTGTATACCAATCATGATCTGTTTGGATGCAGCTGAAAGACATTGATGCTATCAGATTTCTGGTCACACTTACTTTTCAAGATAGTTGAAAATAATCATACAGACCTATATAGAAAATAACACATGTTGGACACAGGTTGAAACTTCCACATACAAAATCATCCTTCACAGCAGGGAAAGTCCATTCATGGGAGTTGGCCAAAATCTTTTCTACCTATGCCTTTATCTGTCTGCATACATTTACATATCTGCCTTTGCTGTTCCAACTGTATCAACTTCTAACTCTTTCTAATCTACATATCTATCTAAGGGTATAATTACATAGCTTTAATTATCAGTATATGGTATTATGGAGCCAACAGAGATACAAAGAAAACAAACGTTTCAATAATTATAATTTGATTTTCTTAAAATACAGCATATTTTATCATTGTTTTACTCATCCTGGGATACTGTAATTGGGGCAAGCTCATATTTTCAAAGGGCAAGTTCAATTTTACAGTCACTTTGTCCTGGGCAAGCTGAATGTTATAAACTTTGTAAATTCCTGCTCAATTCAGTCAATCAATCAGACAATCAAGCAATAATAATAATAATAACAGTTTTATTCAAGAGGGTGACAATCAGTTGCTCTATGTTCTTTAGTTTTGTTTAGAGTAATTATACCAGACCATGTGCTGGTTAATTTTTAATATAAATATGGTTGTATGTTGATGTAAAAGGAATATATCCATGATAACTGGACTTCAAGAAGTTAAGAGAGATTTTGTGGTACCAATGAATATCAGGCTGAATGTGCCAAAAGTGTAACACTAAAAGGAATCATCCCCATGCAGCACAGCTTACAAATCAAATACATAATGCTGTGATAGAAAGGATGCAAAATCTGAGCACAAGTCAGATCTAAGCATCTAATAGTATCAAAAGAATGATAATAGTCCATATGGACACAGTATGTTCAGTAGAAAGGCTGACATAACCATTTGTACCAGCATCCAAATTTATGTGAGTATATTTTGTTGCTGATGGCAAGACAATCCCCAAGATCCAGTTTTGGCAGTTGCCCCTTACCTAACAACATTTTTTAAATAAATAGTGTTTCATTGAAATAAAACTACACTGAGTTGATAAAACATATGTACCATACAATTGTGACACCTTTATCAAACAGTAATTATTATTATTATTCTCAAGATTGTCAGAGTAACTAATTGTCCCTCTAGTGTCAGTTAAAATGAGGAAACAAAACACCATGTTAACTATTGTTACCCATTAAGAATGCATTAATATGCAAGAGGTTCAGTGCAAAACAAATAGTATTTCAAAATGTATAACCAATGTTGAGCACTATGTACATAAAACTGAATTATACCTCATCTTTAAAAGTATTTTGAAACTGCCTGATGCAAAAGTACAGGTAAGTCAGTCACAACCCAAGCTGAGTGAGAACCCAAGCTGAGTGAAAATCCTAGCTGAGTGAGAACCCAATCTGAGTGAGAACCCAAGCTAAGACAGTGGCAAGTATTAGGTCTTATAATTGCAGGCTGAACTATTTATACTGGTAACTTACCTTAAATCCCCACAAAAGTCAGGTTCCTTTTACTTGTTTAAGGTGCTCTGGTTTGATTAATCTGCAATTTACACAATATAAGCAGTTACAATCTTGAACCCAAAGAAAATGGATGGGAAAAGGTGGATTTTTAGAAAGGATCAACTTGTCAACACCCCCAGCCAAAAAAATGGGATAGATGCCACCAAAGAACTCTTCTACAGACAGCTGACTGCCAGCTTAATCCAAGATATGGGACATAAACTTGCACTAACTCAGCAATGTATCAATACTGCCATCATCTACATGCACAGATTCTACATGTTCCATTCCTTTACACGCTTTCCACATCAACAGATGGTCCAAGCTTGTATATTCCTGGCAGCCAAAACAGAGGATCAATGGAGAAAAGCTGAACATGTGATCCGAGCAGCTAATGGATGTCTGCATCAAGCAATTGATGTAAAAAATGAGGCCTACCTAAGGCAAGTCAATACCCTGGTCAGCAATGAGGAAATCTTGCTGCAGACTCTAGGTTTTGAGGTTACAGTGACTCATGCCCATACTATTCTTCTCAAGACCTGCCAGCTTATACATGCCAGTAAGGATCTAACCCAAGCATCCTACTTTCTGGCCACTAACTGCCTCCATTTGACCACCTTCTGCCTGCAGTACAAACCAAGTCTTGTAGCTTGTATTTGCATTCTTCTGGCCTGTCAATGGTCAAATTGGGACATACCAAAATCAAGTGAAGGAAAAGAATGGTACTATTATGTAGACAAAAATATTACCTTGAAAATGTTGGAAGAATGCATACAAGAATTTCTAAACATCATGGATAAATGCCCGAGCAAGCTGAAGAAAATAATGGAAAATAAGAAGGCTGCAGGAACAAAGCGCACTATCAAAGATGAATTATCAAGCGAGGCCCCACCAATGAAACGCCAGCGACTTGAAAATATCTCTCCTGCTGCAACTATGGCTGGTTCTAGTTCTGGAGGAAAGTCACATGTGAATAGGAGTCTATCTATACCAACTGGTCATGAACAAAAGCTGCATTCACAACAACAATGTAGTACTTCTGTCCTCACCTCTTCCAGAACAGTTAACAAGGTGCAGCAGCAGCAGCCTTCTTCTCAGGCACCCAGTTCATACATCACTAAATCCCATCAAGTAGAGCATATAAAAAGGCTACTGTCAGACAGTGGATCAATGCAAATGGCTTCTTCTTTGGCAGCAGAGTTGCAGACTAAAAGGACAAAACCAAATTCCATGAATGTCAAAGCTTATTTGAATAGAAAGGAGTCGGACCATAAAAATGAAAATGTACAGCCACATGAAAATAAACAACATGTTTTTAAAGTTCCAAACATTCCTACAAATCGGGAGCCTGTGCCAAATATTCAATTTAAAATGGGCATTTCTTCAAATGTTAATACAATTAACAATCTTAAATGTGTATAAATTCAAACAACACTCAGTGCTTTTGAATCTGTGATTTCTTTTTCCTAGCAGAACAATTTGTAAATATTTTTGACAGAATTGTTTCCCCAATTAATGTATAGCTTTATAAAGCTATTGTAATATATTAACCTATGTTTCACGGACAGATATGGCCTTGTCTTGCTTCATAACCACAGACATGAATCTACTTTCATACAGGACTTCAATAGGATTTTAGCATTGTTAACCATGTCTGGACCAATTTTATCGATGTAAAGATTCAAACTGTTATTATCCAGTTGTGCTCTCTTTTGTTGGGTAGTAATCATTGATACCCTAATTTCACCATGTTGACTTCCATGCAATTTTAATGTTTCATTGTGTTTGTGTTGTTATTTAGATGTAGATCAATTGCAGAGTCTATTCTATCATATGATTGTGGGAGTCAGGACAGTCTCTAAAAATATTCCACTAAAATATTAATGCAAAGAAACTTTATCATATTAGCACAACTTTATTTAGTGCTTCATATACACCTTAAACAACTGACAAATTCTATCATTTTGTTTTTCAATGGGCGAGAGACTTTCTCTCCTAAAACTTTCAGGTGTATGATAGATCCTATACTAGCGTTTGATACGAAGATATTCATTCAAATGAAAATAACATTTTCCATTGGTTTTGATAATCAGTTATCCTGAAATAGCTGTGATTTGCACTGCATCTGCTTTATCTTCAAATTAGTGCCTCTCAATATGTTTCGGTATCAAGCAACCTTCGTAGGTAATTTAGCTTGTAAGAGAAGACATTGTGCATCATTATTTTTCTTAGAGAAAACATGCACCATTATGTTTTACATTATTGATGCTTCATCATATTTCCATGATATTCTGTATTGTTTTAATATTTTCAATGACTTCTTTCTTACAATTATTAACAAGAATGAAAAATTTACTGGTTCATAAAACAAAAAAATATTTAATACTTATTTGGATTTTGATACACTTCTGTACAGAAAATTCCATGTAAATATTAACAAACTATTCAGATTTTGATACACACCTGTGTGCAGTATTAATATTCCATGTAAATTTTGTATGCATATTATTAAGATTGTTATACACTTGTGTACTCAACAAATTATAATACACTTCTGAAAGAAAGATAAATAAAATCTATTTAAAAGTCTCAATAGCTTTCTTTTTATGGTGTACATTATTAAACAAATCCTCAATAGGCAAATAAATCACCAATCAAATAAGAATGCAGATTTAGTACTGTAATGTATATAATTACATTTCAATTCCATAATTTGCTATACAGTGCAAACCTGTTTTGAGATACTACTCGTGCTGCCAACAAAAATTAGTCACTTAGGTGGTCTCTTGCAACAAGTATTTGCAGGAAGGCAATTTTTCAAGGCTAAACTAAGTTTAAGAAGGTGTGTGTGATTAGGATTTTAAATGTAGCTTTTAAAAAAATTTCAGTCATATCGCTATGATGTTTTGCAGTGTGGCAGTTTATAGTGATGTCTAGCACTGGGGCATCATGCTGCAGACATGTAGCATGATGTCCCACCCAATCACATTATCATGACACCAGGCCAACCAGTCCTAACAATAAATAAGCGCCAAGCGAGATGGCTGTTAGTGCCATTTTTGTGAAAATCTTGGTAATGTACGTCCGGGATTCGAACCCACGACCTCCCGCTTCCGAGGCAGATACTCTAACCACTAGGCCACCAGAGCGGTCAGTTTAAGAAGGAAATATGTCCATAATTACAGTAGATATATTTAATCCTTATTCACAGTTCTTGCCAATGTATTATAAAAATTCATAGGAACTCTGGTGGGCTCTGGTTAGTATGCAGACTAACAAAGGAAAGAGTGCAAGTTTCAATCCTACCATCAGACCAGCCTGGGTTTAGCTATAATTGTGTTTCTGTGTGCAAGGAACATTATACCAATTTCCTCAGCTCTAAATAACCTATCTGTGTTGCCATACCATAATGCACCAAACAAAAACAAAAAAATACATTAAAATCTAGAAATATCTATACTAGCAATAAAGTTATACCAATCATTTACATTTTAATTTTAAGTTCACATGAAGATGATTAGAAAAGGAATTCCAAACTACAGGTAACAATTATCATGTCCACGCTGAACCGTTTCCAGACAGGACAGGGGCATTGTGCAGTCAACCTTGTAAGATGGGGCCAGGCAACTGGCTCTTCTTGTAGTGCGGAGCTCTGCAGACCATGTCACACACTGAACAGCTGCCCACTGACAAAGTTCCCCAGTGGACTGCAGGCTCTGCACCTTGCTGACGATGGTGCTGTTAAATGGCTAGGCATGCACTGCACACGATAAATAATAAATAATAATTCCAGATATTAAAATGGAGGTGGGGTGAGAAAGGTATATCCAGTGATTACAAATGTTTTGGGGTGGTTATCGTTTCAAATACAGTGTTGTTTTACTGTAAAAGTTCATTATTTTCTTAATAAAACTGGTTGGGTGCTCCTAGGTATTTGAAACACACATTCTTTTATTCACATTCAATTTAGTTTGGGAAATTATAGCACTTACAGGTGACACTTATAAGTAAGAACATTTCAATGCCTTGCTAAATTTCAGTGGCAACCTATTAAACAACTAGTCATGTGAGCATGAGTGTTATTCTCCAAATGAACAGAATTCAAAATCATACAAGATATGTAAGCAGCCAAAACAGTGTATACCAATCATGATCTGTTTGGATGCAGCTGAAAGACATTGATGCTATCAGATTTCTGGTCACACTTACTTTTCAAGATAGTTGAAAATAATCATACAGACCTATATAGAAAATAACACATGTTGGACACAGGTTGAAACTTCCACATACAAAATCATCCTTCACAGCAGGGAAAGTCCATTCATGGGAGTTGGCCAAAATCTTTTCTACCTATGCCTTTATCTGTCTGCATACATTTACATATCTGCCTTTGCTGTTCCAACTGTATCAACTTCTAACTCTTTCTAATCTACATATCTATCTAAGGGTATAATTACATAGCTTTAATTATCAGTATATGGTATTATGGAGCCAACAGAGATACAAAGAAAACAAACGTTTCAATAATTATAATTTGATTTTCTTAAAATACAGCATATTTTATCATTGTTTTACTCATCCTGGGATACTGTAATTGGGGCAAGCTCATATTTTCAAAGGGCAAGTTCAATTTTACAGTCACTTTGTCCTGGGCAAGCTGAATGTTATAAACTTTGTAAATTCCTGCTCAATTCAGTCAATCAATCAGACAATCAAGCAATAATAATAATAATAACAGTTTTATTCAAGAGGGTGACAATCAGTTGCTCTATGTTCTTTAGTTTTGTTTAGAGTAATTATACCAGACCATGTGCTGGTTAATTTTTAATATAAATATGGTTGTATGTTGATGTAAAAGGAATATATCCATGATAACTGGACTTCAAGAAGTTAAGAGAGATTTTGTGGTACCAATGAATATCAGGCTGAATGTGCCAAAAGTGTAACACTAAAAGGAATCATCCCCATGCAGCACAGCTTACAAATCAAATACATAATGCTGTGATAGAAAGGATGCAAAATCTGAGCACAAGTCAGATCTAAGCATCTAATAGTATCAAAAGAATGATAATAGTCCATATGGACACAGTATGTTCAGTAGAAAGGCTGACATAACCATTTGTACCAGCATCCAAATTTATGTGAGTATATTTTGTTGCTGATGGCAAGACAATCCCCAAGATCCAGTTTTGGCAGTTGCCCCTTACCTAACAACATTTTTTAAATAAATAGTGTTTCATTGAAATAAAACTACACTGAGTTGATAAAACATATGTACCATACAATTGTGACACCTTTATCAAACAGTAATTATTATTATTATTCTCAAGATTGTCAGAGTAACTAATTGTCCCTCTAGTGTCAGTTAAAATGAGGAAACAAAACACCATGTTAACTATTGTTACCCATTAAGAATGCATTAATATGCAAGAGGTTCAGTGCAAAACAAATAGTATTTCAAAATGTATAACCAATGTTGAGCACTATGTACATAAAACTGAATTATACCTCATCTTTAAAAGTATTTTGAAACTGCCTGATGCAAAAGTACAGGTAAGTCAGTCACAACCCAAGCTGAGTGAGAACCCAAGCTGAGTGAAAATCCTAGCTGAGTGAGAACCCAATCTGAGTGAGAACCCAAGCTAAGACAGTGGCAAGTATTAGGTCTTATAATTGCAGGCTGAACTATTTATACTGGTAACTTACCTTAAATCCCCACAAAAGTCAGGTTCCTTTTACTTGTTTAAGGTGCTCTGGTTTGATTAATCTGCAATTTACACAATATAAGCAGTTACAATCTTGAACCCAAAGAAAATGGATGGGAAAAGGTGGATTTTTAGAAAGGATCAACTTGTCAACACCCCCAACCAAAAAAATGGGATAGATGCCACCAAAGAACTCTTCTACAGACAGCTGACTGCCAGCTTAATCCAAGATATGGGACATAAACTTGCACTAACTCAGCAATGTATCAATACTGCCATCATCTACATGCACAGATTCTACATGTTCCATTCCTTTACACGCTTTCCACATCAACAGATGGTCCAAGCTTGTATATTCCTGGCAGCCAAAACAGAGGATCAATGGAGAAAAGCTGAACATGTGATCCGAGCAGCTAATGGATGTCTGCATCAAGCAATTGATGTAAAAAATGAGGCCTACCTAAGGCAAGTCAATACCCTGGTCAGCAATGAGGAAATCTTGCTGCAGACTCTAGGTTTTGAGGTTACAGTGACTCATGCCCATACTATTCTTCTCAAGACCTGCCAGCTTATACATGCCAGTAAGGATCTAACCCAAGCATCCTACTTTCTGGCCACTAACTGCCTCCATTTGACCACCTTCTGCCTGCAGTACAAACCAAGTCTTGTAGCTTGTATTTGCATTCTTCTGGCCTGTCAATGGTCAAATTGGGACATACCAAAATCAAGTGAAGGAAAAGAATGGTACTATTATGTAGACAAAAATATTACCTTGAAAATGTTGGAAGAATGCATACAAGAATTTCTAAACATCATGGATAAATGCCCGAGCAAGCTGAAGAAAATAATGGAAAATAAGAAGGCTGCAGGAACAAAGCGCACTATCAAAGATGAATTATCAAGCGAGGCCCCACCAATGAAACGCCAGCGACTTGAAAATATCTCTCCTGCTGCAACTATGGCTGGTTCTAGTTCTGGAGGAAAGTCACATGTGAATAGGAGTCTATCTATACCAACTGGTCATGAACAAAAGCTGCATTCACAACAACAATGTAGTACTTCTGTCCTCACCTCTTCCAGAACAGTTAACAAGGTGCAGCAGCAGCAGCCTTCTTCTCAGGCACCCAGTTCATACATCACTAAATCCCATCAAGTAGAGCATATAAAAAGGCTACTGTCAGACAGTGGATCAATGCAAATGGCTTCTTCTTTGGCAGCAGAGTTGCAGACTAAAAGGACAAAACCAAATTCCATGAATGTCAAAGCTTATTTGAATAGAAAGGAGTCGGACCATAAAAATGAAAATGTACAGCCACATGAAAATAAACAACATGTTTTTAAAGTTCCAAACATTCCTACAAATCGGGAGCCTGTGCCAAATATTCAATTTAAAATGGGCATTTCTTCAAATGTTAATACAATTAACAATCTTAAATGTGTATAAATTCAAACAACACTCAGTGCTTTTGAATCTGTGATTTCTTTTTCCTAGCAGAACAATTTGTAAATATTTTTGACAGAAATGTTTCCCCAATTAATGTATAGCTTTATAAAGCTATTGTAATATATTAACCTATGTTTCACTGACAGATATGGCCTTGTCTTGCTTCATAACCACAGACATGAATCTACTTTCATACAGGACTTCAATAGGATTTTAGCATTGTTAACCATGTCTGGACCAATTTTATCGATGTAAAGATTCAAATTGTTATTATCCAGTTGTGCTCTCTTTTGTTGGGTAGTAATCATTGATACCCTAATTTCACCATGTTGACTTCCATGCAATTTTAATGTTTCATTGTGTTTGTGTTGTTATTTAGAAGTAGATCAATTGCAGAGTCTATTCTATCATGCGATTGTGGGAGTCAGGACAGTCTCTAAAAATATTCCACTAAAATATTAATGCAAAGAAACTTTATCATATTAGCACAACTTTATTTAGTGCTTCATATACACCTTAAACAACTGACAAATTCTATCATTTTGTTTTTCAATGGGCGAGAGACTTTCTCTCCTAAAACTTTCAGGTGTATGATAGATCCTATACTAGCGTTTGATACGAAGATATTCATTCAAATGAAAATAACATTTTCCATTGGTTTTGATAATCAGTTATCCTGAAATAGCTGTGATTTGCACTGCATCTGCTTTATCTTCAAATTAGTGCCTCTCAATATGTTTCGGTATCAAGCAACCTTCGTAAGTAATTTAGCTTGTAAGAGAAGACATTGTGCATCATTATTTTTCTTAGAGAAAACATGCACCATTATGTTTTACATTATTGATGCTTCATCATATTTCCATGATATTATGTATTGTTTTAATATTTTCAATGACTTCTTTCTTACAATTATTAACAAGAATGAAAAATTTACTGGTTCATAAAACAAAAAAATATTTAATACTTATTTGGATTTTGATACACTTCTGTACAGAAAATTCCATGTAAATATTAACAAACTATTCAGATTTTGATACACACCTGTGTGCAGTATTAATATTCCATGTAAATTTTGTATGCATATTATTAAGATTGTTATACACTTGTGTACTCAACAAATTATAATACACTTCTGAAAGAAAGATAAATAAAATCTATTTAAAAGTCTCAATAGCTTTCTTTTTATGGTGTACATTATTAAACAAATCCTCAATAGGCAAATAAATCACCAATCAAATAAGAATGCAGATTTAGTACTGTAATGTATATAATTACATTTCAATTCCATAATTTGCTATACAGTGCAAACCTGTTTTGAGATACTACTCGTGCTGCCAACAAAAATTAGTCACTTAGGTGGTCTCTTGCAACAAGTATTTGCAGGAAGGCAATTTTTCAAGGCTAAACTAAGTTTAAGAAGGTGTGTGTGATTAGGATTTTGAATGTAGCTTTTAAAAAAATTTCAGTCATATCGCTATGATGTTTTGCAGTGTGGCAGTTTATAGTGATGTCTAGCACTGGGGCATCATGCTGCAGACATGTAGCATGATGTCCCACCCAATCACATTATCATGACACCAGGCCAACCAGTCCTAACAATAAATAAGCGCCAAGCGAGATGGCTGTTAGTGCCATTTTTGTGAAAATCTTGGTAATGTACGTCCGGGATTCGAACCCACGACCTCCCGCTTCCGAGGCAGATACTCTAACCACTAGGCCACCAGAGCGGTCAGTTTAAGAAGGAAATATGTCCATAATTACAGTAGATATATTTAATCCTTATTCACAGTTCTTGCCAATGTATTATAAAAATTCATAGGAACTCTGGTGGGCTCTGGTTAGTATGCAGACTAACAAAGGAAAGAGTGCAAGTTTCAATCCTACCATCAGACCAGCCTGGGTTTAGCTATAATTGTTTCTGTGTGCAAGGAACATTATACCAATTTCCTCAGCTCTAAATAACCTATCTGTGTTGCCATACCATAATGCACCAAACAAAAACAAAAAAATACATTAAAATCTAGAAATATCTATACTAGCAATAAAGTTATACCAATCATTTACATTTTAATTTTAAGTTCACATGAAGATGATTAGAAAAGGAATTCCAAACTACAGGTAACAATTATCATGTCCACGCTGAACCGTTTCCAGACAGGACAGGGGCATTGTGCAGTCAACCTTGTAAGATGGGGCCAGGCAACTGGCTCTTCTTGTAGTGCGGAGCTCTGCATACCATGTCACACACTGAACAGCTGCCCACTGACAAAGTTCCCCAGTGGACTGCAGGCTCTGCACCTTGCTGACGATGGTGCTGTTAAATGGCTAGGCATGCACTGCACATGATAAATAATAAATAATAATTCCAGATATTAAAATGGAGGTGGGGTGAGAAAGGTATATCCAGTGATTACAAATGTTTTGGGGTGGTTATCGTTTCAAATACAGTGTTGTTTTACTGTAAAAGTTCATTATTTTCTTAATAAAACTGGTTGGGTGCTCCTAGGTATTTGAAACACACATTCCTTTATTCACATTCAATTTAGTTTGGGAAATTATAGCACTTACAGGTGACACTTATAAGTAAGAACATTTCAATGCTTTGCTAAATTTCAGTGGCAACCTATTAAACAACTAGTCATGTGAGCATGAGTGTTATTCTCCAAATGAACAGAATTCAAAATCATACAAGATATGTAAGCAGCCAAAACAGTGTATACCAATCATGATCTGTTTGGATGCAGCTGAAAGACATTGATGCTATCAGATTTCTGGTCACACTTACTTTTCAAGATAGTTGAAAATAATCATACAGACCTATATAGAAAATAACACATGTTGGACACAGGTTGAAACTTCCACATACAAAATCATCCTTCACAGCAGGGAAAGTCCATTCATGGGAGTTGGCCAAAATCTTTTCTACCTATGCCTTTATCTGTCTGCATACATTTACATATCTGCCTTTGCTGTTCCAACTGTATCAACTTCTAACTCTTTCTAATCTACATATCTATCTAAGGGTATAATTACATAGCTTTAATTATCAGTATATGGTATTATGGAGCCAACAGAGATACAAAGAAAACAAACGTTTCAATAATTATAATTTGATTTTCTTAAAATACAGCATATTTTATCATTGTTTTACTCATCCTGGGATACTGTAATTGGGGCAAGCTCATATTTTCAAAGGGCAAGTTCAATTTTACAGTCACTTTGTCCTGGGCAAGCTGAATGTTATAAACTTTGTAAATTCCTGCTCAATTCAGTCAATCAATCAGACAATCAAGCAATAATAATAATAATAACAGTTTTATTCAAGAGGGTGACAATCAGTTGCTCTATGTTCTTTAGTTTTGTTTAGAGTAATTATACCAGACCATGTGCTGGTTAATTTTTAATATAAATATGGTTGTATGTTGATGTAAAAGGAATATATCCATGATAACTGGACTTCAAGAAGTTAAGAGAGATTTTGTGGTACCAATGAATATCAGGCTGAATGTGCCAAAAGTGTAACACTAAAAGGAATCATCCCCATGCAGCACAGCTTACAAATCAAATACATAATGCTGTGATAGAAAGGATGCAAAATCTGAGCACAAGTCAGATCTAAGCATCTAATAGTATCAAAAGAATGATAATAGTCCATATGGACACAGTATGTTCAGTAGAAAGGCTGACATAACCATTTGTACCAGCATCCAAATTTATGTGAGTATATTTTGTTGCTGATGGCAAGACAATCCCCAAGATCCAGTTTTGGCAGTTGCCCCTTACCTAACAACATTTTTTAAATAAATAGTGTTTCATTGAAATAAAACTACACTGAGTTGATAAAACATATGTACCATACAATTGTGACACCTTTATCAAACAGTAATTATTATTATTATTCTCAAGATTGTCAGAGTAACTAATTGTCCCTCTAGTGTCAGTTAAAATGAGGAAACAAAACACCATGTTAACTATTGTTACCCATTAAGAATGCATTAATATGCAAGAGGTTCAGTGCAAAACAAATAGTATTTCAAAATGTATAACCAATGTTGAGCACTATGTACATAAAACTGAATTATACCTCATCTTTAAAAGTATTTTGAAACTGCCTGATGCAAAAGTACAGGTAAGTCAGTCACAACCCAAGCTGAGTGAGAACCCAAGCTGAGTGAAAATCCTAGCTGAGTGAGAACCCAATCTGAGTGAGAACCCAAGCTAAGACAGTGGCAAGTATTAGGTCTTATAATTGCAGGCTGAACTATTTATACTGGTAACTTACCTTAAATCCCCACAAAAGTCAGGTTCCTTTTACTTGTTTAAGGTGCTCTGGTTTGATAATCTGCAATTTACACAATATAAGCAGTTACAATCTTGAACCCAAAGAAAATGGATGGGAAAAGGTGGATTTTTAGAAAGGATCAACTTGTCAACACCCCCAGCCAAAAAGATGGGATAGATGCCACCAAAGAACTCTTCTACAGACAGCTGACTGCCAGCTTAATCCAAGATATGGGACATAAACTTGCACTAACTCAGCAATGTATCAATACTGCCATCATCTACATGCACAGATTCTACATGTTCCATTCCTTTACACGCTTTCCACATCAACAGATGGTCCAAGCTTGTATATTCCTGGCAGCCAAAACAGAGGATCAATGGAGAAAAGCTGAACATGTGATCCGAGCAGCTAATGGATGTCTGCATCAAGCAATTGATGTAAAAAATGAGGCCTACCTAAGGCAAGTCAATACCCTGGTCAGCAATGAGGAAATCTTGCTGCAGACTCTGGGTTTTGAGGTTACAGTGACTCATGCCCATACTATTCTTCTCAAGACCTGCCAGCTTATACATGCCAGTAAGGATCTAACCCAAGCATCCTACTTTCTGGCCACTAACTGCCTCCATTTGACCACCTTCTGCCTGCAGTACAAACCAAGTCTTGTAGCCTGTATTTGCATTCTTCTGGCCTGTCAATGGTCAAATTGGGACATACCAAAATCAAGTGAAGGAAAAGAATGGTACTATTATGTAGACAAAAATATTACCTTGAAAATGTTGGAAGAATGCATACAAGAATTTCTAAACATCATGGATAAATGCCCGAGCAAGCTGAAGAAAATAATGGAAAATAAGAAGGCTGCAGGAACAAAGCGCACTATCAAAGATGAATTATCAAGCGAGGCCCCACCAATGAAACGCCAGCGACTTGAAAATATCTCTCCTGCTGCAACTATGGCTGGTTCTAGTTCTGGAGGAAAGTCACATGTGAATAGGAGTCTATCTATACCAACTGGTCATGAACAAAAGCTGCATTCACAACAACAATGTAGTACTTCTGTCCTCACCTCTTCCAGAACAGTTAACAAGGTGCAGCAGCAGCAGCCTTCTTCTCAGGCACCCAGTTCATACATCACTAAATCCCATCAAGTAGAGCATATAAAAAGGCTACTGTCAGACAGTGGATCAATGCAAATGGCTTCTTCTTTGGCAGCAGAGTTGCAGACTAAAAGGACAAAACCAAATTCCATGAATGTCAAAGCTTATTTGAATAGAAAGGAGTCGGACCATAAAAATGAAAATGTACAGCCACATGAAAATAAACAACATGTTTTTAAAGTTCCAAACATTCCTACAAATCGGGAGCCTGTGCCAAATATTCAATTTAAAATGGGCATTTCTTCAAATGTTAATACAATTAACAATCTTAAATGTGTATAAATTCAAACAACACTCAGTGCTTTTGAATCTGTGATTTCTTTTTCCTAGCAGAACAATTTGTAAATATTTTTGACAGAAATGTTTCCCCAATTAATGTATAGCTTTATAAAGCTATTGTAATATATTAACCTATGTTTCACTGACAGATATGGCCTTGTCTTGCTTCATAACCACAGACATGAATCTACTTTCATACAGGACTTCAATAGGATTTTAGCATTGTTAACCATGTCTGGACCAATTTTATCGATGTAAAGATTCAAATTGTTATTATCCAGTTGTGCTCTCTTTTGTTGGGTAGTAATCATTGATACCCTAATTTCACCATGTTGACTTCCATGCAATTTTAATGTTTCATTGTGTTTGTGTTGTTATTTAGAAGTAGATCAATTGCAGAGTCTATTCTATCATGTGATTGTGGGAGTCAGGACAGTCTCTAAAAATATTCCACTAAAATATTAATGCAAAGAAACTTTATCATATTAGCACAACTTTATTTAGTGCTTCATATACACCTTAAACAACTGACAAATTCTATCATTTTGTTTTTCAATGGGCGAGAGACTTTCTCTCCTAAAACTTTCAGGTGTATGATAGATCCTATACTAGCGTTTGATACGAAGATATTCATTCAAATGAAAATAACATTTTCCATTGGTTTTGATAATCAGTTATCCTGAAATAGCTGTGATTTGCACTGCATCTGCTTTATCTTCAAATTAGTGCCTCTCAATATGTTTCGGTATCAAGCAACCTTCGTAGGTAATTTAGCTTGTAAGAGAAGACACTGTGCATCATTATTTTTCTTAGAGAAAACATGCACCATTATGTTTTACATTATTGATGCTTCATCATATTTCCAGGATATTCTGTATTGTTTTAATATTTTCAATGACTTCTTTCTTACAATTATTAACAAGAATGAAAAATTTACTGGTTCATAAAACAAAAAAATATTTAATACTTATTTGGATTTTGATACACTTCTGTACAGAAAATTCCATGTAAATATTAACAAACTATTCAGATTTTGATACACACCTGTGTGCAGTATTAATATTCCATGTAAATTTTGTATGCATATTATTAAGATTGTTATACACTTGTGTACTCAACAAATTATAATACACTTCTGAAAGAAAGATAAATAAAATCTATTTAAAAGTCTCAATAGCTTTCTTTTTATGGTGTACATTATTAAACAAATCCTCAATAGGCAAATAAATCACCAATCAAATAAGAATGCAGATTTAGTACTGTAATGTATATAATTACATTTCAATTCCATAATTTGCTATACAGTGCAAACCTGTTTTGAGATACTACTCGTGCTGCCAACAAAAATTAGTCACTTAGGTGGTCTCTTGCAACAAGTATTTGCAGGAAGGCAATTTTTCAAGGCTAAACTAAGTTTAAGAAGGTGTGTGTGATTAGGATTTTGAATGTAGCTTTTAAAAAAATTTCAGTCATATCGCTATGATGTTTTGCAGTGTGGCAGTTTATAGTGATGTCTAGCACTGGGGCATCATGCTGCAGACATGTAGCATGATGTCCCACCCAATCACATTATCATGACACCAGGCCAACCAGTCCTAACAATAAATAAGCGCCAAGCGAGATGGCTGTTAGTGCCATTTTTGTGAAAATCTTGGTAATGTACGTCCGGGATTCGAACCCACGACCTCCCGCTTCCGAGGCAGATACTCTAACCACTAGGCCACCAGAGCGGTCAGTTTAAGAAGGAAATATGTCCATAATTACAGTAGATATATTTAATCCTTATTCACAGTTCTTGCCAATGTATTATAAAAATTCATAGGAACTCTGGTGGGCTCTGGTTAGTATGCAGACTAACAAAGGAAAGAGTGCAAGTTTCAATCCTACCATCAGACCAGCCTGGGTTTAGCTGTAATTGTGTTTCTGTGTGCAAGGAACATTATACCAATTTCCTCAGCTCTAAATAACCTATCTGTGTTGCCATACCATAATGCACCAAACAAAAACAAAAAAATACATTAAAATCTAGAAATATCTATACTAGCAATAAAGTTATACCAATCATTTACATTTTAATTTTAAGTTCACATGAAGATGATTAGAAAAGGAATTCCAAACTACAGGTAACAATTATCATGTCCACGCTGAACCGTTTCCAGACAGGACAGGGGCATTGTGCAGTCAACCTTGTAAGATGGGGCCAGGCAACTGGCTCTTCTTGTAGTGCGGAACTCTGCATACCATGTCACACACTGAACAGCTGCCCACTGACAAAGTTCCCCAGTGGACTGCAGGCTCTGCACCTTGCTGACGATGGTGCTGTTAAATGGCTAGGCATGCACTGCACATGATAAATAATAAATAATAATTCCAGATATTAAAATGGAGGTGGGGTGAGAAAGGTATATCCAGTGATTACAAATGTTTTGGGGTGGTTATCGTTTCAAATACAGTGTTGTTTTACTGTAAAAGTTCATTATTTTCTTAATAAAACTGGTTGGGTGCTCCTAGGTATTTGAAACACAAATTCCTTTATTCACATTCAATTTAGTTTGGGAAATTATAGCACTTACAGGTGACACTTATAAGTAAGAACATTTCAATGCTTTGCTAAATTTCAGTGGCAACCTATTAAACAACTAGTCATGTGAGCATGAGTGTTATTCTCCAAATGAACAGAATTCAAAATCATACAAGATATGTAAGCAGCCAAAACAGTGTATATCAATCATGATCTGTTTGGATGCAGCTGAAAGACATTGATGCTATCAGATTTCTGGTCACACTTACTTTTCAAGATAGTTGAAAATAATCATACAGACCTATATAGAAAATAACACATGTTGGACACAGGTTGAAACTTCCACATACAAAATCATCCTTCACAGCAGGGAAAGTCCATTCATGGGAGTTGGCCAAAATCTTTTCTACCTATGCCTTTATCTGTCTGCATACATTTACATATCTGCCTTTGCTGTTCCAACTGTATCAACTTCTAACTCTTTCTAATCTACATATCTATCTAAGGGTATAATTACATAGCTTTAATTATCAGTATATGGTATTATGGAGCCAACAGAGATACAAAGAAAACAAACGTTTCAATAATTATAATTTGATTTTCTTAAAATACAGCATATTTTATCATTGTTTTACTCATCCTGGGATACTGTAATTGGGGCAAGCTCATATTTTCAAAGGGCAAGTTCAATTTTACAGTCACTTTGTCCTGGGCAAGCTGAATGTTATAAACTTTGTAAATTCCTGCTCAATTCAGTCAATCAATCAGACAATCAAGCAATAATAATAATAATAACAGTTTTATTCAAGAGGGTGACAATCAGTTGCTCTATGTTCTTTAGTTTTGTTTAGAGTAATTATACCAGACCATGTGCTGGTTAATTTTTAATATAAATATGGTTGTATGTTGATGTAAAAGGAATATATCCATGATAACTGGACTTCAAGAAGTTAAGAGAGATTTTGTGGTACCAATGAATATCAGGCTGAATGTGCCAAAAGTGTAACACTAAAAGGAATCATCCCCATGCAGCACAGCTTACAAATCAAATACATAATGCTGTGATAGAAAGGATGCAAAATCTGAGCACAAGTCAGATCTAAGCATCTAATAGTATCAAAAGAATGATAATAGTCCATATGGACACAGTATGTTCAGTAGAAAGGCTGACATAACCATTTGTACCAGCATCCAAATTTATGTGAGTATATTTTGTTGCTGATGGCAAGACAATCCCCAAGATCCAGTTTTGGCAGTTGCCCCTTACCTAACAACATTTTTTAAATAAATAGTGTTTCATTGAAATAAAACTACACTGAGTTGATAAAACATATGTACCATACAATTGTGACACCTTTATCAAACAGTAATTATTATTATTATTCTCAAGATTGTCAGAGTAACTAATTGTCCCTCTAGTGTCAGTTAAAATGAGGAAACAAAACACCATGTTAACTATTGTTACCCATTAAGAATGCATTAATATGCAAGAGGTTCAGTGCAAAACAAATAGTATTTCAAAATGTATAACCAATGTTGAGCACTATGTACATAAAACTGAATTATACCTCATCTTTAAAAGTATTTTGAAACTGCCTGATGCAAAAGTACAGGTAAGTCAGTCACAACCCAAGCTGAGTGAGAACCCAAGCTGAGTGAAAATCCTAGCTGAGTGAGAACCCAATCTGAGTGAGAACCCAAGCTAAGACAGTGGCAAGTATTAGGTCTTATAATTGCAGGCTGAACTATTTATACTGGTAACTTACCTTAAATCCCCACAAAAGTCAGGTTCCTTTTACTTGTTTAAGGTGCTCTGGTTTGATAATCTGCAATTTACACAATATAAGCAGTTACAATCTTGAACCCAAAGAAAATGGATGGGAAAAGGTGGATTTTTAGAAAGGATCAACTTGTCAACACCCCCAGCCAAAAAAATGGGATAGATGCCACCAAAGAACTCTTCTACAGACAGCTGACTGCCAGCTTAATCCAAGATATGGGACATAAACTTGCACTAACTCAGCAATGTATCAATACTGCCATCATCTACATGCACAGATTCTACATGTTCCATTCCTTTACACGCTTTCCACATCAACAGATGGTCCAAGCTTGTATATTCCTGGCAGCCAAAACAGAGGATCAATGGAGAAAAGCTGAACATGTGATCCGAGCAGCTAATGGATGTCTGCATCAAGCAATTGATGTAAAAAATGAGGCCTACCTAAGGCAAGTCAATACCCTGGTCAGCAATGAGGAAATCTTGCTGCAGACTCTGGGTTTTGAGGTTACAGTGACTCATGCCCATACTATTCTTCTCAAGACCTGCCAGCTTATACATGCCAGTAAGGATCTAACCCAAGCATCCTACTTTCTGGCCACTAACTGCCTCCATTTGACCACCTTCTGCCTGCAGTACAAACCAAGTCTTGTAGCCTGTATTTGCATTCTTCTGGCCTGTCAATGGTCAAATTGGGACATACCAAAATCAAGTGAAGGAAAAGAATGGTACTATTATGTAGACAAAAATATTACCTTGAAAATGTTGGAAGAATGCATACAAGAATTTCTAAACATCATGGATAAATGCCCGAGCAAGCTGAAGAAAATAATGGAAAATAAGAAGGCTGCAGGAACAAAGCGCACTATCAAAGATGAATTATCAAGCGAGGCCCCACCAATGAAACGCCAGCGACTTGAAAATATCTCTCCTGCTGCAACTATGGCTGGTTCTAGTTCTGGAGGAAAGTCACATGTGAATAGGAGTCTATCTATACCAACTGGTCATGAACAAAAGCTGCATTCACAACAACAATGTAGTACTTCTGTCCTCACCTCTTCCAGAACAGTTAACAAGGTGCAGCAGCAGCAGCCTTCTTCTCAGGCACCCAGTTCATACATCACTAAATCCCATCAAGTAGAGCATATAAAAAGGCTACTGTCAGACAGTGGATCAATGCAAATGGCTTCTTCTTTGGCAGCAGAGTTGCAGACTAAAAGGACAAAACCAAATTCCATGAATGTCAAAGCTTATTTGAATAGAAAGGAGTCGGACCATAAAAATGAAAATGTACAGCCACATGAAAATAAACAACATGTTTTTAAAGTTCCAAACATTCCTACAAATCGGGAGCCTGTGCCAAATATTCAATTTAAAATGGGCATTTCTTCAAATGTTAATACAATTAACAATCTTAAATGTGTATAAATTCAAACAACACTCAGTGCTTTTGAATCTGTGATTTCTTTTTCCTAGCAGAACAATTTGTAAATATTTTTGACAGAAATGTTTCCCCAATTAATGTATAGCTTTATAAAGCTATTGTAATATATTAACCTATGTTTCACGGACAGATATGGCCTTGTCTTGCTTCATAACCACAGACATGAATCTACTTTCATACAGGACTTCAATAGGATTTTAGCATTGTTAACCATGTCTGGACCAATTTTATCGATGTAAAGATTCAAATTGTTATTATCCAGTTGTGCTCTCTTTTGTTGGGTAGTAATCATTGATACCCTAATTTCACCATGTTGACTTCCATGCAATTTTAATGTTTCATTGTGTTTGTGTTGTTATTTAGAAGTAGATCAATTGCAGAGTCTATTCTATCATGTGATTGTGGGAGTCAGGACAGTCTCTAAAAATATTCCACTAAAATATTAATGCAAAGAAACTTTATCATATTAGCACAACTTTATTTAGTGCTTCATATACACCTTAAACAATTGACAAATTCTATCATTTTGTTTTTCAATGGGCGAGAGACTTTCTCTCCTAAAACTTTCAGGTGTATGATAGATCCTATACTAGCGTTTGATACGAAGATATTCATTCAAATGAAAATAACATTTTCCATTGGTTTTGATAATCAGTTATCCTGAAATAGCTGTGATTTGCACTGCATCTGCTTTATCTTCAAATTAGTGCCTCTCAATATGTTTCGGTATCAAGCAACCTTCGTAGGTAATTTAGCTTGTAAGAGAAGACACTGTGCATCATTATTTTTCTTAGAGAAAACATGCACCATTATGTTTTACATTATTGATGCTTCATCATATTTCCAGGATATTCTGTATTGTTTTAATATTTTCAATGACTTCTTTCTTACAATTATTAACAAGAATGAAAAATTTACTGGTTCATAAAACAAAAAAATATTTAATACTTATTTGGATTTTGATACACTTCTGTACAGAAAATTCCATGTAAATATTAACAAACTATTCAGATTTTGATACACACCTGTGTGCAGTATTAATATTCCATGTAAATTTTGTATGCATATTATTAAGATTGTTATACACTTGTGTACTCAACAAATTATAATACACTTCTGAAAGAAAGATAAATAAAATCTATTTAAAAGTCTCAATAGCTTTCTTTTTATGGTGTACATTATTAAACAAATCCTCAATAGGCAAATAAATCACCAATCAAATAAGAATGCAGATTTAGTACTGTAATGTATATAATTACATTTCAATTCCATAATTTGCTATACAGTGCAAACCTGTTTTGAGATACTACTCGTGCTGCCAACAAAAATTAGTCACTTAGGTGGTCTCTTGCAACAAGTATTTGCAGGAAGGCAATTTTTCAAGGCTAAACTAAGTTTAAGAAGGTGTGTGTGATTAGGATTTTGAATGTAGCTTTTAAAAAAATTTCAGTCATATCGCTATGATGTTTTGCAGTGTGGCAGTTTATAGTGATGTCTAGCACTGGGGCATCATGCTGCAGACATGTAGCATGATGTCCCACCCAATCACATTATCATGACACCAGGCCAACCAGTCCTAACAATAAATAAGCGCCAAGCGAGATGGCTGTTAGTGCCATTTTTGTGCCAATCTTGGTAATGCACGTCCGGGATTCGAACCCACGACCTCCCGCTTCCGAGGCAGATACTCTAACCACTAGGCCACCAGAGCGGTCAGTTTAAGAAGGAAATATGTCCATAATTACAGTAGATATATTTAATCCTTATTCACAGTTCTTGCCAATGTATTATAAAAATTCATAGGAACTCTGGTGGGCTCTGGTTAGTATGCAGACTAACAAAGGAAAGAGTGCAAGTTTCAATCCTACCATCAGACCAGCCTGGGTTTAGCTATAATTGTGTTTCTGTGTGCAAGGAACATTATACCAATTTCCTCAGCTCTAAATAACCTATCTGTGTTGCCATACCATAATGCACCAAACAAAAACAAAAAAATACATTAAAATCTAGAAATATCTATACTAGCAATAAAGTTATACCAATCATTTACATTTTAATTTTAAGTTCACATGAAGATGATTAGAAAAGGAATTCCAAACTACAGGTAACAATTATCATGTCCACGCTGAACCGTTTCCAGACAGGACAGGGGCATTGTGCAGTCAACCTTGTAAGATGGGGCCAGGCAACTGGCTCTTCTTGTAGTGCGGAGCTCTGCATACCATGTCACACACTGAACAGCTGCCCACTGACAAAGTTCCCCAGTGGACTGCAGGCTCTGCACCTTGCTGACGATGGTGCTGTTAAATGGCTAGGCATGCACTGCACATGATAAATAATAAATAATAATTCCAGATATTAAAATGGAGGTGGGGTGAGAAAGGTATATCCAGTGATTACAAATGTTTTGGGGTGGTTATCGTTTCAAATACAGTGTTGTTTTACTGTAAAAGTTCATTATTTTCTTAATAAAACTGGTTGGGTGCTCCTAGGTATTTGAAACACACATTCCTTTATTCACATTCAATTTAGTTTGGGAAATTATAGCACTTACAGGTGACACTTATAAGTAAGAACATTTCAATGCTTTGCTAAATTTCAGTGGCAACCTATTAAACAACTAGTCATGTGAGCATGAGTGTTATTCTCCAAATGAACAGAATTCAAAATCATACAAGATATGTAAGCAGCCAAAACAGTGTATACCAATCATGATCTGTTTGGATGCAGCTGAAAGACATTGATGCTATCAGATTTCTGGTCACACTTACTTTTCAAGATAGTTGAAAATAATCATACAGACCTATATAGAAAATAACACATGTTGGACACAGGTTGAAACTTCCACATACAAAATCATCCTTCACAGCAGGGAAAGTCCATTCATGGGAGTTGGCCAAAATCTTTTCTACCTATGCCTTTATCTGTCTGCATACATTTACATATCTGCCTTTGCTGTTCCAACTGTATCAACTTCTAACTCTTTCTAATCTACATATCTATCTAAGGGTATAATTACATAGCTTTAATTATCAGTATATGGTATTATGGAGCCAACAGAGATACAAAGAAAACAAACGTTTCAATAATTATAATTTGATTTTCTTAAAATACAGCATATTTTATCATTGTTTTACTCATCCTGGGATACTGTAATTGGGGCAAGCTCATATTTTCAAAGGGCAAGTTCAATTTTACAGTCACTTTGTCCTGGGCAAGCTGAATGTTATAAACTTTGTAAATTCCTGCTCAATTCAGTCAATCAATCAGACAATCAAGCAATAATAATAATAATAACAGTTTTATTCAAGAGGGTGACAATCAGTTGCTCTATGTTCTTTAGTTTTGTTTAGAGTAATTATACCAGACCATGTGCTGGTTAATTTTTAATATAAATATGGTTGTATGTTGATGTAAAAGGAATATATCCATGATAACTGGACTTCAAGAAGTTAAGAGAGATTTTGTGGTACCAATGAATATCAGGCTGAATGTGCCAAAAGTGTAACACTAAAAGGAATCATCCCCATGCAGCACAGCTTACAAATCAAATACATAATGCTGTGATAGAAAGGATGCAAAATCTGAGCACAAGTCAGATCTAAGCATCTAATAGTATCAAAAGAATGATAATAGTCCATATGGACACAGTATGTTCAGTAGAAAGGCTGACATAACCATTTGTACCAGCATCCAAATTTATGTGAGTATATTTTGTTGCTGATGGCAAGACAATCCCCAAGATCCAGTTTTGGCAGTTGCCCCTTACCTAACAACATTTTTTAAATAAATAGTGTTTCATTGAAATAAAACTACACTGAGTTGATAAAACATATGTACCATACAATTGTGACACCTTTATCAAACAGTAATTATTATTATTATTCTCAAGATTGTCAGAGTAACTAATTGTCCCTCTAGTGTCAGTTAAAATGAGGAAACAAAACACCATGTTAACTATTGTTACCCATTAAGAATGCATTAATATGCAAGAGGTTCAGTGCAAAACAAATAGTATTTCAAAATGTATAACCAATGTTGAGCACTATGTACATAAAACTGAATTATACCTCATCTTTAAAAGTATTTTGAAACTGCCTGATGCAAAAGTACAGGTAAGTCAGTCACAACCCAAGCTGAGTGAGAACCCAAGCTGAGTGAAAATCCTAGCTGAGTGAGAACCCAATCTGAGTGAGAACCCAAGCTAAGACAGTGGCAAGTATTAGGTCTTATAATTGCAGGCTGAACTATTTATACTGGTAACTTACCTTAAATCCCCACAAAAGTCAGGTTCCTTTTACTTGTTTAAGGTGCTCTGGTTTGATAATCTGCAATTTACACAATATAAGCAGTTACAATCTTGAACCCAAAGAAAATGGATGGGAAAAGGTGGATTTTTAGAAAGGATCAACTTGTCAACACCCCCAGCCAAAAAAATGGGATAGATGCCACCAAAGAACTCTTCTACAGACAGCTGACTGCCAGCTTAATCCAAGATATGGGACATAAACTTGCACTAACTCAGCAATGTATCAATACTGCCATCATCTACATGCACAGATTCTACATGTTCCATTCCTTTACACGCTTTCCACATCAACAGATGGTCCAAGCTTGTATATTCCTGGCAGCCAAAACAGAGGATCAATGGAGAAAAGCTGAACATGTGATCCGAGCAGCTAATGGATGTCTGCATCAAGCAATTGATGTAAAAAATGAGGCCTACCTAAGGCAAGTCAATACCCTGGTCAGCAATGAGGAAATCTTGCTGCAGACTCTGGGTTTTGAGGTTACAGTGACTCATGCCCATACTATTCTTCTCAAGACCTGCCAGCTTATACATGCCAGTAAGGATCTAACCCAAGCATCCTACTTTCTGGCCACTAACTGCCTCCATTTGACCACCTTCTGCCTGCAGTACAAACCAAGTCTTGTAGCCTGTATTTGCATTCTTCTGGCCTGTCAATGGTCAAATTGGGACATACCAAAATCAAGTGAAGGAAAAGAATGGTACTATTATGTAGACAAAAATATTACCTTGAAAATGTTGGAAGAATGCATACAAGAATTTCTAAACATCATGGATAAATGCCCGAGCAAGCTGAAGAAAATAATGGAAAATAAGAAGGCTGCAGGAACAAAGCGCACTATCAAAGATGAATTATCAAGCGAGGCCCCACCAATGAAACGCCAGCGACTTGAAAATATCTCTCCTGCTGCAACTATGGCTGGTTCTAGTTCTGGAGGAAAGTCACATGTGAATAGGAGTCTATCTATACCAACTGGTCATGAACAAAAGCTGCATTCACAACAACAATGTAGTACTTCTGTCCTCACCTCTTCCAGAACAGTTAACAAGGTGCAGCAGCAGCAGCCTTCTTCTCAGGCACCCAGTTCATACATCACTAAATCCCATCAAGTAGAGCATATAAAAAGGCTACTGTCAGACAGTGGATCAATGCAAATGGCTTCTTCTTTGGCAGCAGAGTTGCAGACTAAAAGGACAAAACCAAATTCCATGAATGTCAAAGCTTATTTGAATAGAAAGGAGTCGGACCATAAAAATGAAAATGTACAGCCACATGAAAATAAACAACATGTTTTTAAAGTTCCAAACATTCCTACAAATCGGGAGCCTGTGCCAAATATTCAATTTAAAATGGGCATTTCTTCAAATGTTAATACAATTAACAATCTTAAATGTGTATAAATTCAAACAACACTCAGTGCTTTTGAATCTGTGATTTCTTTTTCCTAGCAGAACAATTTGTAAATATTTTTGACAGAAATGTTTCCCCAATTAATGTATAGCTTTATAAAGCTATTGTAATATATTAACCTATGTTTCACTGACAGATATGGCCTTGTCTTGCTTCATAACCACAGACATGAATCTACTTTCATACAGGACTTCAATAGGATTTTAGCATTGTTAACCATGTCTGGACCAATTTTATCGATGTAAAGATTCAAATTGTTATTATCCAGTTGTGCTCTCTTTTGTTGGGTAGTAATCATTGATACCCTAATTTCACCATGTTGACTTCCATGCAATTTTAATGTTTCATTGTGTTTGTGTTGTTATTTAGAAGTAGATCAATTGCAGAGTCTATTCTATCATGTGATTGTGGGAGTCAGGACAGTCTCTAAAAATATTCCACTAAAATAATAATGCAAAGAAACTTTATCATATTAGCACAACTTTATTTAGTGCTTCATATACACCTTAAACAACTGACAAATTCTATCATTTTGTTTTTCAATGGGCGAGAGACTTTCTCTCCTAAAACTTTCAGGTGTATGATAGATCCTATACTAGCGTTTGATACGAAGATATTCATTCAAATGAAAATAACATTTTCCATTGGTTTTGATAATCAGTTATCCTGAAATAGCTGTGATTTGCACTGCATCTGCTTTATCTTCAAATTAGTGCCTCTCAATATGTTTCGGTATCAAGCAACCTTCGTAGGTAATTTAGCTTGTAAGAGAAGACACTGTGCATCATTATTTTTCTTAGAGAAAACATGCACCATTATGTTTTACATTATTGATGCTTCATCATATTTCCAGGATATTCTGTATTGTTTTAATATTTTCAATGACTTCTTTCTTACAATTATTAACAAGAATGAAAAATTTACTGGTTCATAAAACAAAAAAATATTTAATACTTATTTGGATTTTGATACACTTCTGTACAGAAAATTCCATGTAAATATTAACAAACTATTCAGATTTTGATACACACCTGTGTGCAGTATTAATATTCCATGTAAATTTTGTATGCATATTATTAAGATTGTTATACACTTGTGTACTCAACAAATTATAATACACTTCTGAAAGAAAGATAAATAAAATCTATTTAAAAGTCTCAATAGCTTTCTTTTTATGGTGTACATTATTAAACAAATCCTCAATAGGCAAATAAATCACCAATCAAATAAGAATGCAGATTTAGTACTGTAATGTATATAATTACATTTCAATTCCATAATTTGCTATACAGTGCAAACCTGTTTTGAGATACTACTCGTGCTGCCAACAAAAATTAGTCACTTAGGTGGTCTCTTGCAACAAGTATTTGCAGGAAGGCAATTTTTCAAGGCTAAACTAAGTTTAAGAAGGTGTGTGTGATTAGGATTTTGAATGTAGCTTTTAAAAAAATTTCAGTCATATCGCTATGATGTTTTGCAGTGTGGCAGTTTATAGTGATGTCTAGCACTGGGGCATCATGCTGCAGACATGTAGCATGATGTCCCACCCAATCACATTATCATGACACCAGGCCAACCAGTCCTAACAATAAATAAGCGCCAAGCGAGATGGCTGTTAGTGCCATTTTTGTGAAAATCTTGGTAATGTACGTCCGGGATTCGAACCCACGACCTCCCGCTTCCGAGGCAGATACTCTAACCACTAGGCCACCAGAGCGGTCAGTTTAAGAAGGAAATATGTCCATAATTACAGTAGATATATTTAATCCTTATTCACAGTTCTTGCCAATGTATTATAAAAATTCATAGGAACTCTGGTGGGCTCTGGTTAGTATGCAGACTAACAAAGGAAAGAGTGCAAGTTTCAATCCTACCATCAGACCAGCCTGGGTTTAGCTATAATTGTGTTTCTGTGTGCAAGGAACATTATACCAATTTCCTCAGCTCTAAATAACCTATCTGTGTTGCCATACCATAATGCACCAAACAAAAACAAAAAAATACATTAAAATCTAGAAATATCTATACTAGCAATAAAGTTATACCAATCATTTACATTTTAATTTTAAGTTCACATGAAGATGATTAGAAAAGGAATTCCAAACTACAGGTAACAATTATCATGTCCACGCTGAACCGTTTCCAGACAGGACAGGGGCATTGTGCAGTCAACCTTGTAAGATGGGGCCAGGCAACTGGCTCTTCTTGTAGTGCGGAGCTCTGCATACCATGTCACACACTGAACAGCTGCCCACTGACAAAGTTCCCCAGTGGACTGCAGGCTCTGCACCTTGCTGACGATGGTGCTGTTAAATGGCTAGGCATGCACTGCACATGATAAATAATAAATAATAATTCCAGATATTAAAATGGAGGTGGGGTGAGAAAGGTATATCCAGTGATTACAAATGTTTTGGGGTGGTTATCGTTTCAAATACAGTGTTGTTTTACTGTAAAAGTTCATTATTTTCTTAATAAAACTGGTTGGGTGCTCCTAGGTATTTGAAACACACATTCCTTTATTCACATTCAATTTAGTTTGGGAAATTATAGCACTTACAGGTGACACTTATAAGTAAGAACATTTCAATGCTTTGCTAAATTTCAGTGGCAACCTATTAAACAACTAGTCATGTGAGCATGAGTGTTATTCTCCAAATGAACAGAATTCAAAATCATACAAGATATGTAAGCAGCCAAAACAGTGTATACCAATCATGATCTGTTTGGATGCAGCTGAAAGACATTGATGCTATCAGATTTCTGGTCACACTTACTTTTCAAGATAGTTGAAAATAATCATACAGACCTATATAGAAAATAACACATGTTGGACACAGGTTGAAACTTCCACATACAAAATCATCCTTCACAGCAGGGAAAGTCCATTCATGGGAGTTGGCCAAAATCTTTTCTACCTATGCCTTTATCTGTCTGCATACATTTACATATCTGCCTTTGCTGTTCCAACTGTATCAACTTCTAACTCTTTCTAATCTACATATCTATCTAAGGGTATAATTACATAGCTTTAATTATCAGTATATGGTATTATGGAGCCAACAGAGATACAAAGAAAACAAACGTTTCAATAATTATAATTTGATTTTCTTAAAATACAGCATATTTTATCATTGTTTTACTCATCCTGGGATACTGTAATTGGGGCAAGCTCATATTTTCAAAGGGCAAGTTCAATTTTACAGTCACTTTGTCCTGGGCAAGCTGAATGTTATAAACTTTGTAAATTCCTGCTCAATTCAGTCAATCAATCAGACAATCAAGCAATAATAATAATAATAACAGTTTTATTCAAGAGGGTGACAATCAGTTGCTCTATGTTCTTTAGTTTTGTTTAGAGTAATTATACCAGACCATGTGCTGGTTAATTTTTAATATAAATATGGTTGTATGTTGATGTAAAAGGAATATATCCATGATAACTGGACTTCAAGAAGTTAAGAGAGATTTTGTGGTACCAATGAATATCAGGCTGAATGTGCCAAAAGTGTAACACTAAAAGGAATCATCCCCATGCAGCACAGCTTACAAATCAAATACATAATGCTGTGATAGAAAGGATGCAAAATCTGAGCACAAGTCAGATCTAAGCATCTAATAGTATCAAAAGAATGATAATAGTCCATATGGACACAGTATGTTCAGTAGAAAGGCTGACATAACCATTTGTACCAGCATCCAAATTTATGTGAGTATATTTTGTTGCTGATGGCAAGACAATCCCCAAGATCCAGTTTTGGCAGTTGCCCCTTACCTAACAACATTTTTTAAATAAATAGTGTTTCATTGAAATAAAACTACACTGAGTTGATAAAACATATGTACCATACAATTGTGACACCTTTATCAAACAGTAATTATTATTATTATTCTCAAGATTGTCAGAGTAACTAATTGTCCCTCTAGTGTCAGTTAAAATGAGGAAACAAAACACCATGTTAACTATTGTTACCCATTAAGAATGCATTAATATGCAAGAGGTTCAGTGCAAAACAAATAGTATTTCAAAATGTATAACCAATGTTGAGCACTATGTACATAAAACTGAATTATACCTCATCTTTAAAAGTATTTTGAAACTGCCTGATGCAAAAGTACAGGTAAGTCAGTCACAACCCAAGCTGAGTGAGAACCCAAGCTGAGTGAAAATCCTAGCTGAGTGAGAACCCAATCTGAGTGAGAACCCAAGCTAAGACAGTGGCAAGTATTAGGTCTTATAATTGCAGGCTGAACTATTTATACTGGTAACTTACCTTAAATCCCCACAAAAGTCAGGTTCCTTTTACTTGTTTAAGGTGCTCTGGTTTGATAATCTGCAATTTACACAATATAAGCAGTTACAATCTTGAACCCAAAGAAAATGGATGGGAAAAGGTGGATTTTTAGAAAGGATCAACTTGTCAACACCCCCAGCCAAAAAAATGGGATAGATGCCACCAAAGAACTCTTCTACAGACAGCTGACTGCCAGCTTAATCCAAGATATGGGACATAAACTTGCACTAACTCAGCAATGTATCAATACTGCCATCATCTACATGCACAGATTCTACATGTTCCATTCCTTTACACGCTTTCCACATCAACAGATGGTCCAAGCTTGTATATTCCTGGCAGCCAAAACAGAGGATCAATGGAGAAAAGCTGAACATGTGATCCGAGCAGCTAATGGATGTCTGCATCAAGCAATTGATGTAAAAAATGAGGCCTACCTAAGGCAAGTCAATACCCTGGTCAGCAATGAGGAAATCTTGCTGCAGACTCTGGGTTTTGAGGTTACAGTGACTCATGCCCATACTATTCTTCTCAAGACCTGCCAGCTTATACATGCCAGTAAGGATCTAACCCAAGCATCCTACTTTCTGGCCACTAACTGCCTCCATTTGACCACCTTCTGCCTGCAGTACAAACCAAGTCTTGTAGCCTGTATTTGCATTCTTCTGGCCTGTCAATGGTCAAATTGGGACATACCAAAATCAAGTGAAGGAAAAGAATGGTACTATTATGTAGACAAAAATATTACCTTGAAAATGTTGGAAGAATGCATACAAGAATTTCTAAACATCATGGATAAATGCCCGAGCAAGCTGAAGAAAATAATGGAAAATAAGAAGGCTGCAGGAACAAAGCGCACTATCAAAGATGAATTATCAAGCGAGGCCCCACCAATGAAACGCCAGCGACTTGAAAATATCTCTCCTGCTGCAACTATGGCTGGTTCTAGTTCTGGAGGAAAGTCACATGTGAATAGGAGTCTATCTATACCAACTGGTCATGAACAAAAGCTGCATTCACAACAACAATGTAGTACTTCTGTCCTCACCTCTTCCAGAACAGTTAACAAGGTGCAGCAGCAGCAGCCTTCTTCTCAGGCACCCAGTTCATACATCACTAAATCCCATCAAGTAGAGCATATAAAAAGGCTACTGTCAGACAGTGGATCAATGCAAATGGCTTCTTCTTTGGCAGCAGAGTTGCAGACTAAAAGGACAAAACCAAATTCCATGAATGTCAAAGCTTATTTGAATAGAAAGGAGTCGGACCATAAAAATGAAAATGTACAGCCACATGAAAATAAACAACATGTTTTTAAAGTTCCAAACATTCCTACAAATCGGGAGCCTGTGCCAAATATTCAATTTAAAATGGGCATTTCTTCAAATGTTAATACAATTAACAATCTTAAATGTGTATAAATTCAAACAACACTCAGTGCTTTTGAATCTGTGATTTCTTTTTCCTAGCAGAACAATTTGTAAATATTTTTGACAGAAATGTTTCCCCAATTAATGTATAGCTTTATAAAGCTATTGTAATATATTAACCTATGTTTCACTGACAGATATGGCCTTGTCTTGCTTCATAACCACAGACATGAATCTACTTTCATACAGGACTTCAATAGGATTTTAGCATTGTTAACCATGTCTGGACCAATTTTATCGATGTAAAGATTCAAATTGTTATTATCCAGTTGTGCTCTCTTTTGTTGGGTAGTAATCATTGATACCCTAATTTCACCATGTTGACTTCCATGCAATTTTAATGTTTCATTGTGTTTGTGTTGTTATTTAGAAGTAGATCAATTGCAGAGTCTATTCTATCATGTGATTGTGGGAGTCAGGACAGTCTCTAAAAATATTCCACTAAAATAATAATGCAAAGAAACTTTATCATATTAGCACAACTTTATTTAGTGCTTCATATACACCTTAAACAACTGACAAATTCTATCATTTTGTTTTTCAATGGGCGAGAGACTTTCTCTCCTAAAACTTTCAGGTGTATGATAGATCCTATACTAGCGTTTGATACGAAGATATTCATTCAAATGAAAATAACATTTTCCATTGGTTTTGATAATCAGTTATCCTGAAATAGCTGTGATTTGCACTGCATCTGCTTTATCTTCAAATTAGTGCCTCTCAATATGTTTCGGTATCAAGCAACCTTCGTAGGTAATTTAGCTTGTAAGAGAAGACACTGTGCATCATTATTTTTCTTAGAGAAAACATGCACCATTATGTTTTACATTATTGATGCTTCATCATATTTCCAGGATATTCTGTATTGTTTTAATATTTTCAATGACTTCTTTCTTACAATTATTAACAAGAATGAAAAATTTACTGGTTCATAAAACAAAAAAATATTTAATACTTATTTGGATTTTGATACACTTCTGTACAGAAAATTCCATGTAAATATTAACAAACTATTCAGATTTTGATACACACCTGTGTGCAGTATTAATATTCCATGTAAATTTTGTATGCATATTATTAAGATTGTTATACACTTGTGTACTCAACAAATTATAATACACTTCTGAAAGAAAGATAAATAAAATCTATTTAAAAGTCTCAATAGCTTTCTTTTTATGGTGTACATTATTAAACAAATCCTCAATAGGCAAATAAATCACCAATCAAATAAGAATGCAGATTTAGTACTGTAATGTATATAATTACATTTCAATTCCATAATTTGCTATACAGTGCAAACCTGTTTTGAGATACTACTCGTGCTGCCAACAAAAATTAGTCACTTAGGTGGTCTCTTGCAACAAGTATTTGCAGGAAGGCAATTTTTCAAGGCTAAACTAAGTTTAAGAAGGTGTGTGTGATTAGGATTTTGAATGTAGCTTTTAAAAAAATTTCAGTCATATCGCTATGATGTTTTGCAGTGTGGCAGTTTATAGTGATGTCTAGCACTGGGGCATCATGCTGCAGACATGTAGCATGATGTCCCACCCAATCACATTATCATGACACCAGGCCAACCAGTCCTAACAATAAATAAGCGCCAAGCGAGATGGCTGTTAGTGCCATTTTTGAGCCAATCTTGGTAATGTACGTCCGGGATTCGAACCCACGACCTCCCGCTTCCGAGGCAGATACTCTAACCACTAGGCCACCAGAGCGGTCAGTTTAAGAAGGAAATATGTCCATAATTACAGTAGATATATTTAATCCTTATTCACAGTTCTTGCCAATGTATTATAAAAATTCATAGGAACTCTGGTGGGCTCTGGTTAGTATGCAGACTAACAAAGGAAAGAGTGCAAGTTTCAATCCTACCATCAGACCAGCCTGGGTTTAGCTATAATTGTGTTTCTGTGTGCAAGGAACATTATACCAATTTCCTCAGCTCTAAATAACCTATCTGTGTTGCCATACCATAATGCACCAAACAAAAACAAAAAAATACATTAAAATCTAGAAATATCTATACTAGCAATAAAGTTATACCAATCATTTACATTTTAATTTTAAGTTCACATGAAGATGATTAGAAAAGGAATTCCAAACTACAGGTAACAATTATCATGTCCACGCTGAACCGTTTCCAGACAGGACAGGGGCATTGTGCAGTCAACCTTGTAAGATGGGGCCAGGCAACTGGCTCTTCTTGTAGTGCGGAGCTCTGCATACCATGTCACACACTGAACAGCTGCCCACTGACAAAGTTCCCCAGTGGACTGCAGGCTCTGCACCTTGCTGACGATGGTGCTGTTAAATGGCTAGGCATGCACTGCACATGATAAATAATAAATAATAATTCCAGATATTAAAATGGAGGTGGGGTGAGAAAGGTATATCCAGTGATTACAAATGTTTTGGGGTGGTTATCGTTTCAAATACAGTGTTGTTTTACTGTAAAAGTTCATTATTTTCTTAATAAAACTGGTTGGGTGCTCCTAGGTATTTGAAACACACATTCCTTTATTCACATTCAATTTAGTTTGGGAAATTATAGCACTTACAGGTGACACTTATAAGTAAGAACATTTCAATGCTTTGCTAAATTTCAGTGGCAACCTATTAAACAACTAGTCATGTGAGCATGAGTGTTATTCTCCAAATGAACAGAATTCAAAATCATACAAGATATGTAAGCAGCCAAAACAGTGTATACCAATCATGATCTGTTTGGATGCAGCTGAAAGACATTGATGCTATCAGATTTCTGGTCACACTTACTTTTCAAGATAGTTGAAAATAATCATACAGACCTATATAGAAAATAACACATGTTGGACACAGGTTGAAACTTCCACATACAAAATCATCCTTCACAGCAGGGAAAGTCCATTCATGGGAGTTGGCCAAAATCTTTTCTACCTATGCCTTTATCTGTCTGCATACATTTACATATCTGCCTTTGCTGTTCCAACTGTATCAACTTCTAACTCTTTCTAATCTACATATCTATCTAAGGGTATAATTACATAGCTTTAATTATCAGTATATGGTATTATGGAGCCAACAGAGATACAAAGAAAACAAACGTTTCAATAATTATAATTTGATTTTCTTAAAATACAGCATATTTTATCATTGTTTTACTCATCCTGGGATACTGTAATTGGGGCAAGCTCATATTTTCAAAGGGCAAGTTCAATTTTACAGTCACTTTGTCCTGGGCAAGCTGAATGTTATAAACTTTGTAAATTCCTGCTCAATTCAGTCAATCAATCAGACAATCAAGCAATAATAATAATAATAACAGTTTTATTCAAGAGGGTGACAATCAGTTGCTCTATGTTCTTTAGTTTTGTTTAGAGTAATTATACCAGACCATGTGCTGGTTAATTTTTAATATAAATATGGTTGTATGTTGATGTAAAAGGAATATATCCATGATAACTGGACTTCAAGAAGTTAAGAGAGATTTTGTGGTACCAATGAATATCAGGCTGAATGTGCCAAAAGTGTAACACTAAAAGGAATCATCCCCATGCAGCACAGCTTACAAATCAAATACATAATGCTGTGATAGAAAGGATGCAAAATCTGAGCACAAGTCAGATCTAAGCATCTAATAGTATCAAAAGAATGATAATAGTCCATATGGACACAGTATGTTCAGTAGAAAGGCTGACATAACCATTTGTACCAGCATCCAAATTTATGTGAGTATATTTTGTTGCTGATGGCAAGACAATCCCCAAGATCCAGTTTTGGCAGTTGCCCCTTACCTAACAACATTTTTTAAATAAATAGTGTTTCATTGAAATAAAACTACACTGAGTTGATAAAACATATGTACCATACAATTGTGACACCTTTATCAAACAGTAATTATTATTATTATTCTCAAGATTGTCAGAGTAACTAATTGTCCCTCTAGTGTCAGTTAAAATGAGGAAACAAAACACCATGTTAACTATTGTTACCCATTAAGAATGCATTAATATGCAAGAGGTTCAGTGCAAAACAAATAGTATTTCAAAATGTATAACCAATGTTGAGCACTATGTACATAAAACTGAATTATACCTCATCTTTAAAAGTATTTTGAAACTGCCTGATGCAAAAGTACAGGTAAGTCAGTCACAACCCAAGCTGAGTGAGAACCCAAGCTGAGTGAAAATCCTAGCTGAGTGAGAACCCAATCTGAGTGAGAACCCAAGCTAAGACAGTGGCAAGTATTAGGTCTTATAATTGCAGGCTGAACTATTTATACTGGTAACTTACCTTAAATCCCCACAAAAGTCAGGTTCCTTTTACTTGTTTAAGGTGCTCTGGTTTGATAATCTGCAATTTACACAATATAAGCAGTTACAATCTTGAACCCAAAGAAAATGGATGGGAAAAGGTGGATTTTTAGAAAGGATCAACTTGTCAACACCCCCAGCCAAAAAAATGGGATAGATGCCACCAAAGAACTCTTCTACAGACAGCTGACTGCCAGCTTAATCCAAGATATGGGACATAAACTTGCACTAACTCAGCAATGTATCAATACTGCCATCATCTACATGCACAGATTCTACATGTTCCATTCCTTTACACGCTTTCCACATCAACAGATGGTCCAAGCTTGTATATTCCTGGCAGCCAAAACAGAGGATCAATGGAGAAAAGCTGAACATGTGATCCGAGCAGCTAATGGATGTCTGCATCAAGCAATTGATGTAAAAAATGAGGCCTACCTAAGGCAAGTCAATACCCTGGTCAGCAATGAGGAAATCTTGCTGCAGACTCTGGGTTTTGAGGTTACAGTGACTCATGCCCATACTATTCTTCTCAAGACCTGCCAGCTTATACATGCCAGTAAGGATCTAACCCAAGCATCCTACTTTCTGGCCACTAACTGCCTCCATTTGACCACCTTCTGCCTGCAGTACAAACCAAGTCTTGTAGCCTGTATTTGCATTCTTCTGGCCTGTCAATGGTCAAATTGGGACATACCAAAATCAAGTGAAGGAAAAGAATGGTACTATTATGTAGACAAAAATATTACCTTGAAAATGTTGGAAGAATGCATACAAGAATTTCTAAACATCATGGATAAATGCCCGAGCAAGCTGAAGAAAATAATGGAAAATAAGAAGGCTGCAGGAACAAAGCGCACTATCAAAGATGAATTATCAAGCGAGGCCCCACCAATGAAACGCCAGCGACTTGAAAATATCTCTCCTGCTGCAACTATGGCTGGTTCTAGTTCTGGAGGAAAGTCACATGTGAATAGGAGTCTATCTATACCAACTGGTCATGAACAAAAGCTGCATTCACAACAACAATGTAGTACTTCTGTCCTCACCTCTTCCAGAACAGTTAACAAGGTGCAGCAGCAGCAGCCTTCTTCTCAGGCACCCAGTTCATACATCACTAAATCCCATCAAGTAGAGCATATAAAAAGGCTACTGTCAGACAGTGGATCAATGCAAATGGCTTCTTCTTTGGCAGCAGAGTTGCAGACTAAAAGGACAAAACCAAATTCCATGAATGTCAAAGCTTATTTGAATAGAAAGGAGTCGGACCATAAAAATGAAAATGTACAGCCACATGAAAATAAACAACATGTTTTTAAAGTTCCAAACATTCCTACAAATCGGGAGCCTGTGCCAAATATTCAATTTAAAATGGGCATTTCTTCAAATGTTAATACAATTAACAATCTTAAATGTGTATAAATTCAAACAACACTCAGTGCTTTTGAATCTGTGATTTCTTTTTCCTAGCAGAACAATTTGTAAATATTTTTGACAGAAATGTTTCCCCAATTAATGTATAGCTTTATAAAGCTATTGTAATATATTAACCTATGTTTCACTGACAGATATGGCCTTGTCTTGCTTCATAACCACAGACATGAATCTACTTTCATACAGGACTTCAATAGGATTTTAGCATTGTTAACCATGTCTGGACCAATTTTATCGATGTAAAGATTCAAATTGTTATTATCCAGTTGTGCTCTCTTTTGTTGGGTAGTAATCATTGATACCCTAATTTCACCATGTTGACTTCCATGCAATTTTAATGTTTCATTGTGTTTGTGTTGTTATTTAGAAGTAGATCAATTGCAGAGTCTATTCTATCATGTGATTGTGGGAGTCAGGACAGTCTCTAAAAATATTCCACTAAAATAATAATGCAAAGAAACTTTATCATATTAGCACAACTTTATTTAGTGCTTCATATACACCTTAAACAACTGACAAATTCTATCATTTTGTTTTTCAATGGGCGAGAGACTTTCTCTCCTAAAACTTTCAGGTGTATGATAGATCCTATACTAGCGTTTGATACGAAGATATTCATTCAAATGAAAATAACATTTTCCATTGGTTTTGATAATCAGTTATCCTGAAATAGCTGTGATTTGCACTGCATCTGCTTTATCTTCAAATTAGTGCCTCTCAATATGTTTCGGTATCAAGCAACCTTCGTAGGTAATTTAGCTTGTAAGAGAAGACACTGTGCATCATTATTTTTCTTAGAGAAAACATGCACCATTATGTTTTACATTATTGATGCTTCATCATATTTCCAGGATATTCTGTATTGTTTTAATATTTTCAATGACTTCTTTCTTACAATTATTAACAAGAATGAAAAATTTACTGGTTCATAAAACAAAAAAATATTTAATACTTATTTGGATTTTGATACACTTCTGTACAGAAAATTCCATGTAAATATTAACAAACTATTCAGATTTTGATACACACCTGTGTGCAGTATTAATATTCCATGTAAATTTTGTATGCATATTATTAAGATTGTTATACACTTGTGTACTCAACAAATTATAATACACTTCTGAAAGAAAGATAAATAAAATCTATTTAAAAGTCTCAATAGCTTTCTTTTTATGGTGTACATTATTAAACAAATCCTCAATAGGCAAATAAATCACCAATCAAATAAGAATGCAGATTTAGTACTGTAATGTATATAATTACATTTCAATTCCATAATTTGCTATACAGTGCAAACCTGTTTTGAGATACTACTCGTGCTGCCAACAAAAATTAGTCACTTAGGTGGTCTCTTGCAACAAGTATTTGCAGGAAGGCAATTTTTCAAGGCTAAACTAAGTTTAAGAAGGTGTGTGTGATTAGGATTTTGAATGTAGCTTTTAAAAAAATTTCAGTCATATCGCTATGATGTTTTGCAGTGTGGCAGTTTATAGTGATGTCTAGCACTGGGGCATCATGCTGCAGACATGTAGCATGATGTCCCACCCAATCACATTATCATGACACCAGGCCAACCAGTCCTAACAATAAATAAGCGCCAAGCGAGATGGCTGTTAGTGCCATTTTTGTGCCAATCTTGGTAATGTACGTCCGGGATTCGAACCCACGACCTCCCGCTTCCGAGGCAGATACTCTAACCACTAGGCCACCAGAGCGGTCAGTTTAAGAAGGAAATATGTCCATAATTACAGTAGATATATTTAATCCTTATTCACAGTTCTTGCCAATGTATTATAAAAATTCATAGGAACTCTGGTGGGCTCTGGTTAGTATGCAGACTAACAAAGGAAAGAGTGCAAGTTTCAATCCTACCATCAGACCAGCCTGGGTTTAGCTATAATTGTGTTTCTGTGTGCAAGGAACATTATACCAATTTCCTCAGCTCTAAATAACCTATCTGTGTTGCCATACCATAATGCACCAAACAAAAACAAAAAAATACATTAAAATCTAGAAATATCTATACTAGCAATAAAGTTATACCAATCATTTACATTTTAATTTTAAGTTCACATGAAGATGATTAGAAAAGGAATTCCAAACTACAGGTAACAATTATCATGTCCACGCTGAACCGTTTCCAGACAGGACAGGGGCATTGTGCAGTCAACCTTGTAAGATGGGGCCAGGCAACTGGCTCTTCTTGTAGTGCGGAGCTCTGCATACCATGTCACACACTGAACAGCTGCCCACTGACAAAGTTCCCCAGTGGACTGCAGGCTCTGCACCTTGCTGACGATGGTGCTGTTAAATGGCTAGGCATGCACTGCACATGATAAATAATAAATAATAATTCCAGATATTAAAATGGAGGTGGGGTGAGAAAGGTATATCCAGTGATTACAAATGTTTTGGGGTGGTTATCGTTTCAAATACAGTGTTGTTTTACTGTAAAAGTTCATTATTTTCTTAATAAAACTGGTTGGGTGCTCCTAGGTATTTGAAAAACACATTCCTTTATTCACATTCAATTTAGTTTGGGAAATTATAGCACTTACAGGTGACACTTATAAGTAAGAACATTTCAATGCTTTGCTAAATTTCAGTGGCAACCTATTAAACAACTAGTCATGTGAGCATGAGTGTTATTCTCCAAATGAACAGAATTCAAAATCATACAAGATATGTAAGCAGCCAAAACAGTGTATACCAATCATGATCTGTTTGGATGCAGCTGAAAGACATTGATGCTATCAGATTTCTGGTCACACTTACTTTTCAAGATAGTTGAAAATAATCATACAGACCTATATAGAAAATAACACATGTTGGACACAGGTTGAAACTTCCACATACAAAATCATCCTTCACAGCAGGGAAAGTCCATTCATGGGAGTTGGCCAAAATCTTTTCTACCTATGCCTTTATCTGTCTGCATACATTTACATATCTGCCTTTGCTGTTCCAACTGTATCAACTTCTAACTCTTTCTAATCTACATATCTATCTAAGGGTATAATTACATAGCTTTAATTATCAGTATATGGTATTATGGAGCCAACAGAGATACAAAGAAAACAAACGTTTCAATAATTATAATTTGATTTTCTTAAAATACAGCATATTTTATCATTGTTTTACTCATCCTGGGATACTGTAATTGGGGCAAGCTCATATTTTCAAAGGGCAAGTTCAATTTTACAGTCACTTTGTCCTGGGCAAGCTGAATGTTATAAACTTTGTAAATTCCTGCTCAATTCAGTCAATCAATCAGACAATCAAGCAATAATAATAATAATAACAGTTTTATTCAAGAGGGTGACAATCAGTTGCTCTATGTTCTTTAGTTTTGTTTAGAGTAATTATACCAGACCATGTGCTGGTTAATTTTTAATATAAATATGGTTGTATGTTGATGTAAAAGGAATATATCCATGATAACTGGACTTCAAGAAGTTAAGAGAGATTTTGTGGTACCAATGAATATCAGGCTGAATGTGCCAAAAGTGTAACACTAAAAGGAATCATCCCCATGCAGCACAGCTTACAAATCAAATACATAATGCTGTGATAGAAAGGATGCAAAATCTGAGCACAAGTCAGATCTAAGCATCTAATAGTATCAAAAGAATGATAATAGTCCATATGGACACAGTATGTTCAGTAGAAAGGCTGACATAACCATTTGTACCAGCATCCAAATTTATGTGAGTATATTTTGTTGCTGATGGCAAGACAATCCCCAAGATCCAGTTTTGGCAGTTGCCCCTTACCTAACAACATTTTTTAAATAAATAGTGTTTCATTGAAATAAAACTACACTGAGTTGATAAAACATATGTACCATACAATTGTGACACCTTTATCAAACAGTAATTATTATTATTATTCTCAAGATTGTCAGAGTAACTAATTGTCCCTCTAGTGTCAGTTAAAATGAGGAAACAAAACACCATGTTAACTATTGTTACCCATTAAGAATGCATTAATATGCAAGAGGTTCAGTGCAAAACAAATAGTATTTCAAAATGTATAACCAATGTTGAGCACTATGTACATAAAACTGAATTATACCTCATCTTTAAAAGTATTTTGAAACTGCCTGATGCAAAAGTACAGGTAAGTCAGTCACAACCCAAGCTGAGTGAGAACCCAAGCTGAGTGAAAATCGTAGCTGAGTGAGAACCCAATCTGAGTGAGAACCCAAGCTAAGACAGTGGCAAGTATTAGGTCTTATAATTGCAGGCTGAACTATTTATACTGGTAACTTACCTTAAATCCCCACAAAAGTCAGGTTCCTTTTACTTGTTTAAGGTGCTCTGGTTTGATAATCTGCAATTTACACAATATAAGCAGTTACAATCTTGAACCCAAAGAAAATGGATGGGAAAAGGTGGATTTTTAGAAAGGATCAACTTGTCAACACCCCCAGCCAAAAAAATGGGATAGATGCCACCAAAGAACTCTTCTACAGACAGCTGACTGCCAGCTTAATCCAAGATATGGGACATAAACTTGCACTAACTCAGCAATGTATCAATACTGCCATCATCTACATGCACAGATTCTACATGTTCCATTCCTTTACACGCTTTCCACATCAACAGATGGTCCAAGCTTGTATATTCCTGGCAGCCAAAACAGAGGATCAATGGAGAAAAGCTGAACATGTGATCCGAGCAGCTAATGGATGTCTGCATCAAGCAATTGATGTAAAAAATGAGGCCTACCTAAGGCAAGTCAATACCCTGGTCAGCAATGAGGAAATCTTGCTGCAGACTCTGGGTTTTGAGGTTACAGTGACTCATGCCCATACTATTCTTCTCAAGACCTGCCAGCTTATACATGCCAGTAAGGATCTAACCCAAGCATCCTACTTTCTGGCCACTAACTGCCTCCATTTGACCACCTTCTGCCTGCAGTACAAACCAAGTCTTGTAGCCTGTATTTGCATTCTTCTGGCCTGTCAATGGTCAAATTGGGACATACCAAAATCAAGTGAAGGAAAAGAATGGTACTATTATGTAGACAAAAATATTACCTTGAAAATGTTGGAAGAATGCATACAAGAATTTCTAAACATCATGGATAAATGCCCGAGCAAGCTGAAGAAAATAATGGAAAATAAGAAGGCTGCAGGAACAAAGCGCACTATCAAAGATGAATTATCAAGCGAGGCCCCACCAATGAAACGCCAGCGACTTGAAAATATCTCTCCTGCTGCAACTATGGCTGGTTCTAGTTCTGGAGGAAAGTCACATGTGAATAGGAGTCTATCTATACCAACTGGTCATGAACAAAAGCTGCATTCACAACAACAATGTAGTACTTCTGTCCTCACCTCTTCCAGAACAGTTAACAAGGTGCAGCAGCAGCAGCCTTCTTCTCAGGCACCCAGTTCATACATCACTAAATCCCATCAAGTAGAGCATATAAAAAGGCTACTGTCAGACAGTGGATCAATGCAAATGGCTTCTTCTTTGGCAGCAGAGTTGCAGACTAAAAGGACAAAACCAAATTCCATGAATGTCAAAGCTTATTTGAATAGAAAGGAGTCGGACCATAAAAATGAAAATGTACAGCCACATGAAAATAAACAACATGTTTTTAAAGTTCCAAACATTCCTACAAATCGGGAGCCTGTGCCAAATATTCAATTTAAAATGGGCATTTCTTCAAATGTTAATACAATTAACAATCTTAAATGTGTATAAATTCAAACAACACTCAGTGCTTTTGAATCTGTGATTTCTTTTTCCTAGCAGAACAATTTGTAAATATTTTTGACAGAAATGTTTCCCCAATTAATGTATAGCTTTATAAAGCTATTGTAATATATTAACCTATGTTTCACGGACAGATATGGCCTTGTCTTGCTTCATAACCACAGACATGAATCTACTTTCATACAGGACTTCAATAGGATTTTAGCATTGTTAACCATGTCTGGACCAATTTTATCGATGTAAAGATTCAAATTGTTATTATCCAGTTGTGCTCTCTTTTGTTGGGTAGTAATCATTGATACCCTAATTTCACCATGTTGACTTCCATGCAATTTTAATGTTTCATTGTGTTTGTGTTGTTATTTAGAAGTAGATCAATTGCAGAGTCTATTCTATCATGTGATTGTGGGAGTCAGGACAGTCTCTAAAAATATTCCACTAAAATATTAATGCAAAGAAACTTTATCATATTAGCACAACTTTATTTAGTGCTTCATATACACCTTAAACAACTGACAAATTCTATCATTTTGTTTTTCAATGGGCGAGAGACTTTCTCTCCTAAAACTTTCAGGTGTATGATAGATCCTATACTAGCGTTTGATACGAAGATATTCATTCAAATGAAAATAACATTTTCCATTGGTTTTGATAATCAGTTATCCTGAAATAGCTGTGATTTGCACTGCATCTGCTTTATCTTCAAATTAGTGCCTCTCAATATGTTTCGGTATCAAGCAACCTTCGTAGGTAATTTAGCTTGTAAGAGAAGACACTGTGCATCATTATTTTTCTTAGAGAAAACATGCACCATTATGTTTTACATTATTGATGCTTCATCATATTTCCAGGATATTCTGTATTGTTTTAATATTTTCAATGACTTCTTTCTTACAATTATTAACAAGAATGAAAAATTTACTGGTTCATAAAACAAAAAAATATTTAATACTTATTTGGATTTTGATACACTTCTGTACAGAAAATTCCATGTAAATATTAACAAACTATTCAGATTTTGATACACACCTGTGTGCAGTATTAATATTCCATGTAAATTTTGTATGCATATTATTAAGATTGTTATACACTTGTGTACTCAACAAATTATAATACACTTCTGAAAGAAAGATAAATAAAATCTATTTAAAAGTCTCAATAGCTTTCTTTTTATGGTGTACATTATTAAACAAATCCTCAATAGGCAAATAAATCACCAATCAAATAAGAATGCAGATTTAGTACTGTAATGTATATAATTACATTTCAATTCCATAATTTGCTATACAGTGCAAACCTGTTTTGAGATACTACTCGTGCTGCCAACAAAAATTAGTCACTTAGGTGGTCTCTTGCAACAAGTATTTGCAGGAAGGCAATTTTTCAAGGCTAAACTAAGTTTAAGAAGGTGTGTGTGATTAGGATTTTGAATGTAGCTTTTAAAAAAATTTCAGTCATATCGCTATGATGTTTTGCAGTGTGGCAGTTTATAGTGATGTCTAGCACTGGGGCATCATGCTGCAGACATGTAGCATGATGTCCCACCCAATCACATTATCATGACACCAGGCCAACCAGTCCTAACAATAAATAAGCGCCAAGCGAGATGGCTGTTAGTGCCATTTTTGTGCCAATCTTGGTAATGTACGTCCGGGATTCGAACCCACGACCTCCCGCTTCCGAGGCAGATACTCTAACCACTAGGCCACCAGAGCGGTCAGTTTAAGAAGGAAATATGTCCATAATTACAGTAGATATATTTAATCCTTATTCACAGTTCTTGCCAATGTATTATAAAAATTCATAGGAACTCTGGTGGGCTCTGGTTAGTATGCAGACTAACAAAGGAAAGAGTGCAAGTTTCAATCCTACCATCAGACCAGCCTGGGTTTAGCTATAATTGTGTTTCTGTGTGCAAGGAACATTATACCAATTTCCTCAGCTCTAAATAACCTATCTGTGTTGCCATACCATAATGCACCAAACAAAAACAAAAAAATACATTAAAATCTAGAAATATCTATACTAGCAATAAAGTTATACCAATCATTTACATTTTAATTTTAAGTTCACATGAAGATGATTAGAAAAGGAATTCCAAACTACAGGTAACAATTATCATGTCCACGCTGAACCGTTTCCAGACAGGACAGGGGCATTGTGCAGTCAACCTTGTAAGATGGGGCCAGGCAACTGGCTCTTCTTGTAGTGCGGAGCTCTGCATACCATGTCACACACTGAACAGCTGCCCACTGACAAAGTTCCCCAGTGGACTGCAGGCTCTGCACCTTGCTGACGATGGTGCTGTTAAATGGCTAGGCATGCACTGCACATGATAAATAATAAATAATAATTCCAGATATTAAAATGGAGGTGGGGTGAGAAAGGTATATCCAGTGATTACAAATGTTTTGGGGTGGTTATCGTTTCAAATACAGTGTTGTTTTACTGTAAAAGTTCATTATTTTCTTAATAAAACTGGTTGGGTGCTCCTAGGTATTTGAAACACAAATTCCTTTATTCACATTCAATTTAGTTTGGGAAATTATAGCACTTACAGGTGACACTTATAAGTAAGAACATTTCAATGCTTTGCTAAATTTCAGTGGCAACCTATTAAACAACTAGTCATGTGAGCATGAGTGTTATTCTCCAAATGAACAGAATTCAAAATCATACAAGATATGTAAGCAGCCAAAACAGTGTATACCAATCATGATCTGTTTGGATGCAGCTGAAAGACATTGATGCTATCAGATTTCTGGTCACACTTACTTTTCAAGATAGTTGAAAATAATCATACAGACCTATATAGAAAATAACACATGTTGGACACAGGTTGAAACTTCCACATACAAAATCATCCTTCACAGCAGGGAAAGTCCATTCATGGGAGTTGGCCAAAATCTTTTCTACCTATGCCTTTATCTGTCTGCATACATTTACATATCTGCCTTTGCTGTTCCAACTGTATCAACTTCTAACTCTTTCTAATCTACATATCTATCTAAGGGTATAATTACATAGCTTTAATTATCAGTATATGGTATTATGGAGCCAACAGAGATACAAAGAAAACAAACGTTTCAATAATTATAATTTGATTTTCTTAAAATACAGCATATTTTATCATTGTTTTACTCATCCTGGGATACTGTAATTGGGGCAAGCTCATATTTTCAAAGGGCAAGTTCAATTTTACAGTCACTTTGTCCTGGGCAAGCTGAATGTTATAAACTTTGTAAATTCCTGCTCAATTCAGTCAATCAATCAGACAATCAAGCAATAATAATAATAATAACAGTTTTATTCAAGAGGGTGACAATCAGTTGCTCTATGTTCTTTAGTTTTGTTTAGAGTAATTATACCAGACCATGTGCTGGTTAATTTTTAATATAAATATGGTTGTATGTTGATGTAAAAGGAATATATCCATGATAACTGGACTTCAAGAAGTTAAGAGAGATTTTGTGGTACCAATGAATATCAGGCTGAATGTGCCAAAAGTGTAACACTAAAAGGAATCATCCCCATGCAGCACAGCTTACAAATCAAATACATAATGCTGTGATAGAAAGGATGCAAAATCTGAGCACAAGTCAGATCTAAGCATCTAATAGTATCAAAAGAATGATAATAGTCCATATGGACACAGTATGTTCAGTAGAAAGGCTGACATAACCATTTGTACCAGCATCCAAATTTATGTGAGTATATTTTGTTGCTGATGGCAAGACAATCCCCAAGATCCAGTTTTGGCAGTTGCCCCTTACCTAACAACATTTTTTAAATAAATAGTGTTTCATTGAAATAAAACTACACTGAGTTGATAAAACATATGTACCATACAATTGTGACACCTTTATCAAACAGTAATTATTATTATTATTCTCAAGATTGTCAGAGTAACTAATTGTCCCTCTAGTGTCAGTTAAAATGAGGAAACAAAACACCATGTTAACTATTGTTACCCATTAAGAATGCATTAATATGCAAGAGGTTCAGTGCAAAACAAATAGTATTTCAAAATGTATAACCAATGTTGAGCACTATGTACATAAAACTGAATTATACCTCATCTTTAAAAGTATTTTGAAACTGCCTGATGCAAAAGTACAGGTAAGTCAGTCACAACCCAAGCTGAGTGAGAACCCAAGCTGAGTGAAAATCCTAGCTGAGTGAGAACCCAATCTGAGTGAGAACCCAAGCTAAGACAGTGGCAAGTATTAGGTCTTATAATTGCAGGCTGAACTATTTATACTGGTAACTTACCTTAAATCCCCACAAAAGTCAGGTTCCTTTTACTTGTTTAAGGTGCTCTGGTTTGATAATCTGCAATTTACACAATATAAGCAGTTACAATCTTGAACCCAAAGAAAATGGATGGGAAAAGGTGGATTTTTAGAAAGGATCAACTTGTCAACACCCCCAGCCAAAAAAATGGGATAGATGCCACCAAAGAACTCTTCTACAGACAGCTGACTGCCAGCTTAATCCAAGATATGGGACATAAACTTGCACTAACTCAGCAATGTATCAATACTGCCATCATCTACATGCACAGATTCTACATGTTCCATTCCTTTACACGCTTTCCACATCAACAGATGGTCCAAGCTTGTATATTCCTGGCAGCCAAAACAGAGGATCAATGGAGAAAAGCTGAACATGTGATCCGAGCAGCTAATGGATGTCTGCATCAAGCAATTGATGTAAAAAATGAGGCCTACCTAAGGCAAGTCAATACCCTGGTCAGCAATGAGGAAATCTTGCTGCAGACTCTGGGTTTTGAGGTTACAGTGACTCATGCCCATACTATTCTTCTCAAGACCTGCCAGCTTATACATGCCAGTAAGGATCTAACCCAAGCATCCTACTTTCTGGCCACTAACTGCCTCCATTTGACCACCTTCTGCCTGCAGTACAAACCAAGTCTTGTAGCCTGTATTTGCATTCTTCTGGCCTGTCAATGGTCAAATTGGGACATACCAAAATCAAGTGAAGGAAAAGAATGGTACTATTATGTAGACAAAAATATTACCTTGAAAATGTTGGAAGAATGCATACAAGAATTTCTAAACATCATGGATAAATGCCCGAGCAAGCTGAAGAAAATAATGGAAAATAAGAAGGCTGCAGGAACAAAGCGCACTATCAAAGATGAATTATCAAGCGAGGCCCCACCAATGAAACGCCAGCGACTTGAAAATATCTCTCCTGCTGCAACTATGGCTGGTTCTAGTTCTGGAGGAAAGTCACATGTGAATAGGAGTCTATCTATACCAACTGGTCATGAACAAAAGCTGCATTCACAACAACAATGTAGTACTTCTGTCCTCACCTCTTCCAGAACAGTTAACAAGGTGCAGCAGCAGCAGCCTTCTTCTCAGGCACCCAGTTCATACATCACTAAATCCCATCAAGTAGAGCATATAAAAAGGCTACTGTCAGACAGTGGATCAATGCAAATGGCTTCTTCTTTGGCAGCAGAGTTGCAGACTAAAAGGACAAAACCAAATTCCATGAATGTCAAAGCTTATTTGAATAGAAAGGAGTCGGACCATAAAAATGAAAATGTACAGCCACATGAAAATAAACAACATGTTTTTAAAGTTCCAAACATTCCTACAAATCGGGAGCCTGTGCCAAATATTCAATTTAAAATGGGCATTTCTTCAAATGTTAATACAATTAACAATCTTAAATGTGTATAAATTCAAACAACACTCAGTGCTTTTGAATCTGTGATTTCTTTTTCCTAGCAGAACAATTTGTAAATATTTTTGACAGAAATGTTTCCCCAATTAATGTATAGCTTTATAAAGCTATTGTAATATATTAACCTATGTTTCACTGACAGATATGGCCTTGTCTTGCTTCATAACCACAGACATGAATCTACTTTCATACAGGACTTCAATAGGATTTTAGCATTGTTAACCATGTCTGGACCAATTTTATCGATGTAAAGATTCAAATTGTTATTATCCAGTTGTGCTCTCTTTTGTTGGGTAGTAATCATTGATACCCTAATTTCACCATGTTGACTTCCATGCAATTTTAATGTTTCATTGTGTTTGTGTTGTTATTTAGAAGTAGATCAATTGCAGAGTCTATTCTATCATGTGATTGTGGGAGTCAGGACAGTCTCTAAAAATATTCCACTAAAATAATAATGCAAAGAAACTTTATCATATTAGCACAACTTTATTTAGTGCTTCATATACACCTTAAACAACTGACAAATTCTATCATTTTGTTTTTCAATGGGCGAGAGACTTTCTCTCCTAAAACTTTCAGGTGTATGATAGATCCTATACTAGCGTTTGATACGAAGATATTCATTCAAATGAAAATAACATTTTCCATTGGTTTTGATAATCAGTTATCCTGAAATAGCTGTGATTTGCACTGCATCTGCTTTATCTTCAAATTAGTGCCTCTCAATATGTTTCGGTATCAAGCAACCTTCGTAGGTAATTTAGCTTGTAAGAGAAGACACTGTGCATCATTATTTTTCTTAGAGAAAACATGCACCATTATGTTTTACATTATTGATGCTTCATCATATTTCCAGGATATTCTGTATTGTTTTAATATTTTCAATGACTTCTTTCTTACAATTATTAACAAGAATGAAAAATTTACTGGTTCATAAAACAAAAAAATATTTAATACTTATTTGGATTTTGATACACTTCTGTACAGAAAATTCCATGTAAATATTAACAAACTATTCAGATTTTGATACACACCTGTGTGCAGTATTAATATTCCATGTAAATTTTGTATGCATATTATTAAGATTGTTATACACTTGTGTACTCAACAAATTATAATACACTTCTGAAAGAAAGATAAATAAAATCTATTTAAAAGTCTCAATAGCTTTCTTTTTATGGTGTACATTATTAAACAAATCCTCAATAGGCAAATAAATCACCAATCAAATAAGAATGCAGATTTAGTACTGTAATGTATATAATTACATTTCAATTCCATAATTTGCTATACAGTGCAAACCTGTTTTGAGATACTACTCGTGCTGCCAACAAAAATTAGTCACTTAGGTGGTCTCTTGCAACAAGTATTTGCAGGAAGGCAATTTTTCAAGGCTAAACTAAGTTTAAGAAGGTGTGTGTGATTAGGATTTTGAATGTAGCTTTTAAAAAAATTTCAGTCATATCGCTATGATGTTTTGCAGTGTGGCAGTTTATAGTGATGTCTAGCACTGGGGCATCATGCTGCAGACATGTAGCATGATGTCCCACCCAATCACATTATCATGACACCAGGCCAACCAGTCCTAACAATAAATAAGCGCCAAGCGAGATGGCTGTTAGTGCCATTTTTGTGAAAATCTTGGTAATGTACGTCCGGGATTCGAACCCACGACCTCCCGCTTCCGAGGCAGATACTCTAACCACTAGGCCACCAGAGCGGTCAGTTTAAGAAGGAAATATGTCCATAATTACAGTAGATATATTTAATCCTTATTCACAGTTCTTGCCAATGTATTATAAAAATTCATAGGAACTCTGGTGGGCTCTGGTTAGTATGCAGACTAACAAAGGAAAGAGTGCAAGTTTCAATCCTACCATCAGACCAGCCTGGGTTTAGCTATAATTGTGTTTCTGTGTGCAAGGAACATTATACCAATTTCCTCAGCTCTAAATAACCTATCTGTGTTGCCATACCATAATGCACCAAACAAAAACAAAAAAATACATTAAAATCTAGAAATATCTATACTAGCAATAAAGTTATACCAATCATTTACATTTTAATTTTAAGTTCACATGAAGATGATTAGAAAAGGAATTCCAAACTACAGGTAACAATTATCATGTCCACGCTGAACCGTTTCCAGACAGGACAGGGGCATTGTGCAGTCAACCTTGTAAGATGGGGCCAGGCAACTGGCTCTTCTTGTAGTGCGGAGCTCTGCATACCATGTCACACACTGAACAGCTGCCCACTGACAAAGTTCCCCAGTGGACTGCAGGCTCTGCACCTTGCTGACGATGGTGCTGTTAAATGGCTAGGCATGCACTGCACATGATAAATAATAAATAATAATTCCAGATATTAAAATGGAGGTGGGGTGAGAAAGGTATATCCAGTGATTACAAATGTTTTGGGGTGGTTATCGTTTCAAATACAGTGTTGTTTTACTGTAAAAGTTCATTATTTTCTTAATAAAACTGGTTGGGTGCTCCTAGGTATTTGAAAAACACATTCCTTTATTCACATTCAATTTAGTTTGGGAAATTATAGCACTTACAGGTGACACTTATAAGTAAGAACATTTCAATGCTTTGCTAAATTTCAGTGGCAACCTATTAAACAACTAGTCATGTGAGCATGAGTGTTATTCTCCAAATGAACAGAATTCAAAATCATACAAGATATGTAAGCAGCCAAAACAGTGTATACCAATCATGATCTGTTTGGATGCAGCTGAAAGACATTGATGCTATCAGATTTCTGGTCACACTTACTTTTCAAGATAGTTGAAAATAATCATACAGACCTATATAGAAAATAACACATGTTGGACACAGGTTGAAACTTCCACATACAAAATCATCCTTCACAGCAGGGAAAGTCCATTCATGGGAGTTGGCCAAAATCTTTTCTACCTATGCCTTTATCTGTCTGCATACATTTACATATCTGCCTTTGCTGTTCCAACTGTATCAACTTCTAACTCTTTCTAATCTACATATCTATCTAAGGGTATAATTACATAGCTTTAATTATCAGTATATGGTATTATGGAGCCAACAGAGATACAAAGAAAACAAACGTTTCAATAATTATAATTTGATTTTCTTAAAATACAGCATATTTTATCATTGTTTTACTCATCCTGGGATACTGTAATTGGGGCAAGCTCATATTTTCAAAGGGCAAGTTCAATTTTACAGTCACTTTGTCCTGGGCAAGCTGAATGTTATAAACTTTGTAAATTCCTGCTCAATTCAGTCAATCAATCAGACAATCAAGCAATAATAATAATAATAACAGTTTTATTCAAGAGGGTGACAATCAGTTGCTCTATGTTCTTTAGTTTTGTTTAGAGTAATTATACCAGACCATGTGCTGGTTAATTTTTAATATAAATATGGTTGTATGTTGATGTAAAAGGAATATATCCATGATAACTGGACTTCAAGAAGTTAAGAGAGATTTTGTGGTACCAATGAATATCAGGCTGAATGTGCCAAAAGTGTAACACTAAAAGGAATCATCCCCATGCAGCACAGCTTACAAATCAAATACATAATGCTGTGATAGAAAGGATGCAAAATCTGAGCACAAGTCAGATCTAAGCATCTAATAGTATCAAAAGAATGATAATAGTCCATATGGACACAGTATGTTCAGTAGAAAGGCTGACATAACCATTTGTACCAGCATCCAAATTTATGTGAGTATATTTTGTTGCTGATGGCAAGACAATCCCCAAGATCCAGTTTTGGCAGTTGCCCCTTACCTAACAACATTTTTTAAATAAATAGTGTTTCATTGAAATAAAACTACACTGAGTTGATAAAACATATGTACCATACAATTGTGACACCTTTATCAAACAGTAATTATTATTATTATTCTCAAGATTGTCAGAGTAACTAATTGTCCCTCTAGTGTCAGTTAAAATGAGGAAACAAAACACCATGTTAACTATTGTTACCCATTAAGAATGCATTAATATGCAAGAGGTTCAGTGCAAAACAAATAGTATTTCAAAATGTATAACCAATGTTGAGCACTATGTACATAAAACTGAATTATACCTCATCTTTAAAAGTATTTTGAAACTGCCTGATGCAAAAGTACAGGTAAGTCAGTCACAACCCAAGCTGAGTGAGAACCCAAGCTGAGTGAAAATCCTAGCTGAGTGAGAACCCAATCTGAGTGAGAACCCAAGCTAAGACAGTGGCAAGTATTAGGTCTTATAATTGCAGGCTGAACTATTTATACTGGTAACTTACCTTAAATCCCCACAAAAGTCAGGTTCCTTTTACTTGTTTAAGGTGCTCTGGTTTGATAATCTGCAATTTACACAATATAAGCAGTTACAATCTTGAACCCAAAGAAAATGGATGGGAAAAGGTGGATTTTTAGAAAGGATCAACTTGTCAACACCCCCAGCCAAAAAAATGGGATAGATGCCACCAAAGAACTCTTCTACAGACAGCTGACTGCCAGCTTAATCCAAGATATGGGACATAAACTTGCACTAACTCAGCAATGTATCAATACTGCCATCATCTACATGCACAGATTCTACATGTTCCATTCCTTTACACGCTTTCCACATCAACAGATGGTCCAAGCTTGTATATTCCTGGCAGCCAAAACAGAGGATCAATGGAGAAAAGCTGAACATGTGATCCGAGCAGCTAATGGATGTCTGCATCAAGCAATTGATGTAAAAAATGAGGCCTACCTAAGGCAAGTCAATACCCTGGTCAGCAATGAGGAAATCTTGCTGCAGACTCTGGGTTTTGAGGTTACAGTGACTCATGCCCATACTATTCTTCTCAAGACCTGCCAGCTTATACATGCCAGTAAGGATCTAACCCAAGCATCCTACTTTCTGGCCACTAACTGCCTCCATTTGACCACCTTCTGCCTGCAGTACAAACCAAGTCTTGTAGCCTGTATTTGCATTCTTCTGGCCTGTCAATGGTCAAATTGGGACATACCAAAATCAAGTGAAGGAAAAGAATGGTACTATTATGTAGACAAAAATATTACCTTGAAAATGTTGGAAGAATGCATACAAGAATTTCTAAACATCATGGATAAATGCCCGAGCAAGCTGAAGAAAATAATGGAAAATAAGAAGGCTGCAGGAACAAAGCGCACTATCAAAGATGAATTATCAAGCGAGGCCCCACCAATGAAACGCCAGCGACTTGAAAATATCTCTCCTGCTGCAACTATGGCTGGTTCTAGTTCTGGAGGAAAGTCACATGTGAATAGGAGTCTATCTATACCAACTGGTCATGAACAAAAGCTGCATTCACAACAACAATGTAGTACTTCTGTCCTCACCTCTTCCAGAACAGTTAACAAGGTGCAGCAGCAGCAGCCTTCTTCTCAGGCACCCAGTTCATACATCACTAAATCCCATCAAGTAGAGCATATAAAAAGGCTACTGTCAGACAGTGGATCAATGCAAATGGCTTCTTCTTTGGCAGCAGAGTTGCAGACTAAAAGGACAAAACCAAATTCCATGAATGTCAAAGCTTATTTGAATAGAAAGGAGTCGGACCATAAAAATGAAAATGTACAGCCACATGAAAATAAACAACATGTTTTTAAAGTTCCAAACATTCCTACAAATCGGGAGCCTGTGCCAAATATTCAATTTAAAATGGGCATTTCTTCAAATGTTAATACAATTAACAATCTTAAATGTGTATAAATTCAAACAACACTCAGTGCTTTTGAATCTGTGATTTCTTTTTCCTAGCAGAACAATTTGTAAATATTTTTGACAGAAATGTTTCCCCAATTAATGTATAGCTTTATAAAGCTATTGTAATATATTAACCTATGTTTCACTGACAGATATGGCCTTGTCTTGCTTCATAACCACAGACATGAATCTACTTTCATACAGGACTTCAATAGGATTTTAGCATTGTTAACCATGTCTGGACCAATTTTATCGATGTAAAGATTCAAATTGTTATTATCCAGTTGTGCTCTCTTTTGTTGGGTAGTAATCATTGATACCCTAATTTCACCATGTTGACTTCCATGCAATTTTAATGTTTCATTGTGTTTGTGTTGTTATTTAGAAGTAGATCAATTGCAGAGTCTATTCTATCATGTGATTGTGGGAGTCAGGACAGTCTCTAAAAATATTCCACTAAAATAATAATGCAAAGAAACTTTATCATATTAGCACAACTTTATTTAGTGCTTCATATACACCTTAAACAACTGACAAATTCTATCATTTTGTTTTTCAATGGGCGAGAGACTTTCTCTCCTAAAACTTTCAGGTGTATGATAGATCCTATACTAGCGTTTGATACGAAGATATTCATTCAAATGAAAATAACATTTTCCATTGGTTTTGATAATCAGTTATCCTGAAATAGCTGTGATTTGCACTGCATCTGCTTTATCTTCAAATTAGTGCCTCTCAATATGTTTCGGTATCAAGCAACCTTCGTAGGTAATTTAGCTTGTAAGAGAAGACACTGTGCATCATTATTTTTCTTAGAGAAAACATGCACCATTATGTTTTACATTATTGATGCTTCATCATATTTCCAGGATATTCTGTATTGTTTTAATATTTTCAATGACTTCTTTCTTACAATTATTAACAAGAATGAAAAATTTACTGGTTCATAAAACAAAAAAATATTTAATACTTATTTGGATTTTGATACACTTCTGTACAGAAAATTCCATGTAAATATTAACAAACTATTCAGATTTTGATACACACCTGTGTGCAGTATTAATATTCCATGTAAATTTTGTATGCATATTATTAAGATTGTTATACACTTGTGTACTCAACAAATTATAATACACTTCTGAAAGAAAGATAAATAAAATCTATTTAAAAGTCTCAATAGCTTTCTTTTTATGGTGTACATTATTAAACAAATCCTCAATAGGCAAATAAATCACCAATCAAATAAGAATGCAGATTTAGTACTGTAATGTATATAATTACATTTCAATTCCATAATTTGCTATACAGTGCAAACCTGTTTTGAGATACTACTCGTGCTGCCAACAAAAATTAGTCACTTAGGTGGTCTCTTGCAACAAGTATTTGCAGGAAGGCAATTTTTCAAGGCTAAACTAAGTTTAAGAAGGTGTGTGTGATTAGGATTTTGAATGTAGCTTTTAAAAAAATTTCAGTCATATCGCTATGATGTTTTGCAGTGTGGCAGTTTATAGTGATGTCTAGCACTGGGGCATCATGCTGCAGACATGTAGCATGATGTCCCACCCAATCACATTATCATGACACCAGGCCAACCAGTCCTAACAATAAATAAGCGCCAAGCGAGATGGCTGTTAGTGCCATTTTTGTGCCAATCTTGGTAATGTACGTCCGGGATTCGAACCCACGACCTCCCGCTTCCGAGGCAGATACTCTAACCACTAGGCCACCAGAGCGGTCAGTTTAAGAAGGAAATATGTCCATAATTACAGTAGATATATTTAATCCTTATTCACAGTTCTTGCCAATGTATTATAAAAATTCATAGGAACTCTGGTGGGCTCTGGTTAGTATGCAGACTAACAAAGGAAAGAGTGCAAGTTTCAATCCTACCATCAGACCAGCCTGGGTTTAGCTATAATTGTGTTTCTGTGTGCAAGGAACATTATACCAATTTCCTCAGCTCTAAATAACCTATCTGTGTTGCCATACCATAATGCACCAAACAAAAACAAAAAAATACATTAAAATCTAGAAATATCTATACTAGCAATAAAGTTATACCAATCATTTACATTTTAATTTTAAGTTCACATGAAGATGATTAGAAAAGGAATTCCAAACTACAGGTAACAATTATCATGTCCACGCTGAACCGTTTCCAGACAGGACAGGGGCATTGTGCAGTCAACCTTGTAAGATGGGGCCAGGCAACTGGCTCTTCTTGTAGTGCGGAGCTCTGCATACCATGTCACACACTGAACAGCTGCCCACTGACAAAGTTCCCCAGTGGACTGCAGGCTCTGCACCTTGCTGACGATGGTGCTGTTAAATGGCTAGGCATGCACTGCACATGATAAATAATAAATAATAATTCCAGATATTAAAATGGAGGTGGGGTGAGAAAGGTATATCCAGTGATTACAAATGTTTTGGGGTGGTTATCGTTTCAAATACAGTGTTGTTTTACTGTAAAAGTTCATTATTTTCTTAATAAAACTGGTTGGGTGCTCCTAGGTATTTGAAACACAAATTCCTTTATTCACATTCAATTTAGTTTGGGAAATTATAGCACTTACAGGTGACATTTATAAGTAAGAACATTTCAATGCTTTGCTAAATTTCAGTGGCAACCTATTAAACAACTAGTCATGTGAGCATGAGTGTTATTCTCCAAATGAACAGAATTCAAAATCATACAAGATATGTAAGCAGCCAAAACAGTGTATACCAATCATGATCTGTTTGGATGCAGCTGAAAGACATTGATGCTATCAGATTTCTGGTCACACTTACTTTTCAAGATAGTTGAAAATAATCATACAGACCTATATAGAAAATAACACATGTTGGACACAGGTTGAAACTTCCACATACAAAATCATCCTTCACAGCAGGGAAAGTCCATTCATGGGAGTTGGCCAAAATCTTTTCTACCTATGCCTTTATCTGTCTGCATACATTTACATATCTGCCTTTGCTGTTCCAACTGTATCAACTTCTAACTCTTTCTAATCTACATATCTATCTAAGGGTATAATTACATAGCTTTAATTATCAGTATATGGTATTATGGAGCCAACAGAGATACAAAGAAAACAAACGTTTCAATAATTATAATTTGATTTTCTTAAAATACAGCATATTTTATCATTGTTTTACTCATCCTGGGATACTGTAATTGGGGCAAGCTCATATTTTCAAAGGGCAAGTTCAATTTTACAGTCACTTTGTCCTGGGCAAGCTGAATGTTATAAACTTTGTAAATTCCTGCTCAATTCAGTCAATCAATCAGACAATCAAGCAATAATAATAATAATAACAGTTTTATTCAAGAGGGTGACAATCAGTTGCTCTATGTTCTTTAGTTTTGTTTAGAGTAATTATACCAGACCATGTGCTGGTTAATTTTTAATATAAATATGGTTGTATGTTGATGTAAAAGGAATATATCCATGATAACTGGACTTCAAGAAGTTAAGAGAGATTTTGTGGTACCAATGAATATCAGGCTGAATGTGCCAAAAGTGTAACACTAAAAGGAATCATCCCCATGCAGCACAGCTTACAAATCAAATACATAATGCTGTGATAGAAAGGATGCAAAATCTGAGCACAAGTCAGATCTAAGCATCTAATAGTATCAAAAGAATGATAATAGTCCATATGGACACAGTATGTTCAGTAGAAAGGCTGACATAACCATTTGTACCAGCATCCAAATTTATGTGAGTATATTTTGTTGCTGATGGCAAGACAATCCCCAAGATCCAGTTTTGGCAGTTGCCCCTTACCTAACAACATTTTTTAAATAAATAGTGTTTCATTGAAATAAAACTACACTGAGTTGATAAAACATATGTACCATACAATTGTGACACCTTTATCAAACAGTAATTATTATTATTATTCTCAAGATTGTCAGAGTAACTAATTGTCCCTCTAGTGTCAGTTAAAATGAGGAAACAAAACACCATGTTAACTATTGTTACCCATTAAGAATGCATTAATATGCAAGAGGTTCAGTGCAAAACAAATAGTATTTCAAAATGTATAACCAATGTTGAGCACTATGTACATAAAACTGAATTATACCTCATCTTTAAAAGTATTTTGAAACCGCCTGATGCAAAAGTACAGGTAAGTCAGTCACAACCCAAGCTGAGTGAGAACCCAAGCTGAGTGAAAATCCTAGCTGAGTGAGAACCCAATCTGAGTGAGAACCCAAGCTAAGACAGTGGCAAGTATTAGGTCTTATAATTGCAGGCTGAACTATTTATACTGGTAACTTACCTTAAATCCCCACAAAAGTCAGGTTCCTTTTACTTGTTTAAGGTGCTCTGGTTTGATAATCTGCAATTTACACAATATAAGCAGTTACAATCTTGAACCCAAAGAAAATGGATGGGAAAAGGTGGATTTTTAGAAAGGATCAACTTGTCAACACCCCCAGCCAAAAAAATGGGATAGATGCCACCAAAGAACTCTTCTACAGACAGCTGACTGCCAGCTTAATCCAAGATATGGGACATAAACTTGCACTAACTCAGCAATGTATCAATACTGCCATCATCTACATGCACAGATTCTACATGTTCCATTCCTTTACACGCTTTCCACATCAACAGATGGTCCAAGCTTGTATATTCCTGGCAGCCAAAACAGAGGATCAATGGAGAAAAGCTGAACATGTGATCCGAGCAGCTAATGGATGTCTGCATCAAGCAATTGATGTAAAAAATGAGGCCTACCTAAGGCAAGTCAATACCCTGGTCAGCAATGAGGAAATCTTGCTGCAGACTCTGGGTTTTGAGGTTACAGTGACTCATGCCCATACTATTCTTCTCAAGACCTGCCAGCTTATACATGCCAGTAAGGATCTAACCCAAGCATCCTACTTTCTGGCCACTAACTGCCTCCATTTGACCACCTTCTGCCTGCAGTACAAACCAAGTCTTGTAGCCTGTATTTGCATTCTTCTGGCCTGTCAATGGTCAAATTGGGACATACCAAAATCAAGTGAAGGAAAAGAATGGTACTATTATGTAGACAAAAATATTACCTTGAAAATGTTGGAAGAATGCATACAAGAATTTCTAAACATCATGGATAAATGCCCGAGCAAGCTGAAGAAAATAATGGAAAATAAGAAGGCTGCAGGAACAAAGCGCACTATCAAAGATGAATTATCAAGCGAGGCCCCACCAATGAAACGCCAGCGACTTGAAAATATCTCTCCTGCTGCAACTATGGCTGGTTCTAGTTCTGGAGGAAAGTCACATGTGAATAGGAGTCTATCTATACCAACTGGTCATGAACAAAAGCTGCATTCACAACAACAATGTAGTACTTCTGTCCTCACCTCTTCCAGAACAGTTAACAAGGTGCAGCAGCAGCAGCCTTCTTCTCAGGCACCCAGTTCATACATCACTAAATCCCATCAAGTAGAGCATATAAAAAGGCTACTGTCAGACAGTGGATCAATGCAAATGGCTTCTTCTTTGGCAGCAGAGTTGCAGACTAAAAGGACAAAACCAAATTCCATGAATGTCAAAGCTTATTTGAATAGAAAGGAGTCGGACCATAAAAATGAAAATGTACAGCCACATGAAAATAAACAACATGTTTTTAAAGTTCCAAACATTCCTACAAATCGGGAGCCTGTGCCAAATATTCAATTTAAAATGGGCATTTCTTCAAATGTTAATACAATTAACAATCTTAAATGTGTATAAATTCAAACAACACTCAGTGCTTTTGAATCTGTGATTTCTTTTTCCTAGCAGAACAATTTGTAAATATTTTTGACAGAAATGTTTCCCCAATTAATGTATAGCTTTATAAAGCTATTGTAATATATTAACCTATGTTTCACTGACAGATATGGCCTTGTCTTGCTTCATAACCACAGACATGAATCTACTTTCATACAGGACTTCAATAGGATTTTAGCATTGTTAACCATGTCTGGACCAATTTTATCGATGTAAAGATTCAAATTGTTATTATCCAGTTGTGCTCTCTTTTGTTGGGTAGTAATCATTGATACCCTAATTTCACCATGTTGACTTCCATGCAATTTTAATGTTTCATTGTGTTTGTGTTGTTATTTAGAAGTAGATCAATTGCAGAGTCTATTCTATCATGTGATTGTGGGAGTCAGGACAGTCTCTAAAAATATTCCACTAAAATATTAATGCAAAGAAACTTTATCATATTAGCACAACTTTATTTAGTGCTTCATATACACCTTAAACAACTGACAAATTCTATCATTTTGTTTTTCAATGGGCGAGAGACTTTCTCTCCTAAAACTTTCAGGTGTATGATAGATCCTATACTAGCGTTTGATACGAAGATATTCATTCAAATGAAAATAACATTTTCCATTGGTTTTGATAATCAGTTATCCTGAAATAGCTGTGATTTGCACTGCATCTGCTTTATCTTCAAATTAGTGCCTCTCAATATGTTTCGGTATCAAGCAACCTTCGTAGGTAATTTAGCTTGTAAGAGAAGACACTGTGCATCATTATTTTTCTTAGAGAAAACATGCACCATTATGTTTTACATTATTGATGCTTCATCATATTTCCAGGATATTCTGTATTGTTTTAATATTTTCAATGACTTCTTTCTTACAATTATTAACAAGAATGAAAAATTTACTGGTTCATAAAACAAAAAAATATTTAATACTTATTTGGATTTTGATACACTTCTGTACAGAAAATTCCATGTAAATATTAACAAACTATTCAGATTTTGATACACACCTGTGTGCAGTATTAATATTCCATGTAAATTTTGTATGCATATTATTAAGATTGTTATACACTTGTGTACTCAACAAATTATAATACACTTCTGAAAGAAAGATAAATAAAATCTATTTAAAAGTCTCAATAGCTTTCTTTTTATGGTGTACATTATTAAACAAATCCTCAATAGGCAAATAAATCACCAATCAAATAAGAATGCAGATTTAGTACTGTAATGTATATAATTACATTTCAATTCCATAATTTGCTATACAGTGCAAACCTGTTTTGAGATACTACTCGTGCTGCCAACAAAAATTAGTCACTTAGGTGGTCTCTTGCAACAAGTATTTGCAGGAAGGCAATTTTTCAAGGCTAAACTAAGTTTAAGAAGGTGTGTGTGATTAGGATTTTGAATGTAGCTTTTAAAAAAATTTCAGTCATATCGCTATGATGTTTTGCAGTGTGGCAGTTTATAGTGATGTCTAGCACTGGGGCATCATGCTGCAGACATGTAGCATGATGTCCCACCCAATCACATTATCATGACACCAGGCCAACCAGTCCTAACAATAAATAAGCGCCAAGCGAGATGGCTGTTAGTGCCATTTTTGTGCCAATCTTGGTAATGTACGTCCGGGATTCGAACCCACGACCTCCCGCTTCCGAGGCAGATACTCTAACCACTAGGCCACCAGAGCGGTCAGTTTAAGAAGGAAATATGTCCATAATTACAGTAGATATATTTAATCCTTATTCACAGTTCTTGCCAATGTATTATAAAAATTCATAGGAACTCTGGTGGGCTCTGGTTAGTATGCAGACTAACAAAGGAAAGAGTGCAAGTTTCAATCCTACCATCAGACCAGCCTGGGTTTAGCTATAATTGTGTTTCTGTGTGCAAGGAACATTATACCAATTTCCTCAGCTCTAAATAACCTATCTGTGTTGCCATACCATAATGCACCAAACAAAAACAAAAAAATACATTAAAATCTAGAAATATCTATACTAGCAATAAAGTTATACCAATCATTTACATTTTAATTTTAAGTTCACATGAAGATGATTAGAAAAGGAATTCCAAACTACAGGTAACAATTATCATGTCCACGCTGAACCGTTTCCAGACAGGACAGGGGCATTGTGCAGTCAACCTTGTAAGATGGGGCCAGGCAACTGGCTCTTCTTGTAGTGCGGAGCTCTGCATACCATGTCACACACTGAACAGCTGCCCACTGACAAAGTTCCCCAGTGGACTGCAGGCTCTGCACCTTGCTGACGATGGTGCTGTTAAATGGCTAGGCATGCACTGCACATGATAAATAATAAATAATAATTCCAGATATTAAAATGGAGGTGGGGTGAGAAAGGTATATCCAGTGATTACAAATGTTTTGGGGTGGTTATCGTTTCAAATACAGTGTTGTTTTACTGTAAAAGTTCATTATTTTCTTAATAAAACTGGTTGGGTGCTCCTAGGTATTTGAAACACACATTCCTTTATTCACATTCAATTTAGTTTGGGAAATTATAGCACTTACAGGTGACACTTATAAGTAAGAACATTTCAATGCTTTGCTAAATTTCAGTGGCAACCTATTAAACAACTAGTCATGTGAGCATGAGTGTTATTCTCCAAATGAACAGAATTCAAAATCATACAAGATATGTAAGCAGCCAAAACAGTGTATACCAATCATGATCTGTTTGGATGCAGCTGAAAGACATTGATGCTATCAGATTTCTGGTCACACTTACTTTTCAAGATAGTTGAAAATAATCATACAGACCTATATAGAAAATAACACATGTTGGACACAGGTTGAAACTTCCACATACAAAATCATCCTTCACAGCAGGGAAAGTCCATTCATGGGAGTTGGCCAAAATCTTTTCTACCTATGCCTTTATCTGTCTGCATACATTTACATATCTGCCTTTGCTGTTCCAACTGTATCAACTTCTAACTCTTTCTAATCTACATATCTATCTAAGGGTATAATTACATAGCTTTAATTATCAGTATATGGTATTATGGAGCCAACAGAGATACAAAGAAAACAAACGTTTCAATAATTATAATTTGATTTTCTTAAAATACAGCATATTTTATCATTGTTTTACTCATCCTGGGATACTGTAATTGGGGCAAGCTCATATTTTCAAAGGGCAAGTTCAATTTTACAGTCACTTTGTCCTGGGCAAGCTGAATGTTATAAACTTTGTAAATTCCTGCTCAATTCAGTCAATCAATCAGACAATCAAGCAATAATAATAATAATAACAGTTTTATTCAAGAGGGTGACAATCAGTTGCTCTATGTTCTTTAGTTTTGTTTAGAGTAATTATACCAGACCATGTGCTGGTTAATTTTTAATATAAATATGGTTGTATGTTGATGTAAAAGGAATATATCCATGATAACTGGACTTCAAGAAGTTAAGAGAGATTTTGTGGTACCAATGAATATCAGGCTGAATGTGCCAAAAGTGTAACACTAAAAGGAATCATCCCCATGCAGCACAGCTTACAAATCAAATATATAATGTTGTGATAGAAAGGATGCAAAATCTGAGCACAAGTCAGATCTAAGCATCTAATAGTATCAAAAGAATGATAATAGTCCATATGGACACACTATGTTCAGTAGAAAGGCTGACATAACCATTTGTACCAGCATCCAAATTTATGTGAGTATATTTTGTTGCTGATGGCAAGACAATCCCCAAGATCCAGTTTTGGCAGTTGCCCCTTACCTAACAACATTTTTTAAATAAATAGTGTTTCATTGAAATAAAACTACACTGAGTTGATAAAACATATGTACCATACAATTGTGACACCTTTATCAAACAGTAATTATTATTATTATTCTCAAGATTGTCAGAGTAACTAATTGTCCCTCTAGTGTCAGTTAAAATGAGGAAACAAAACACCATGTTAACTATTGTTACCCATTAAGAATGCATTAATATGCAAGAGGTTCAGTGCAAAACAAATAGTATTTCAAAATGTATAACCAATGTTGAGCACTATGTACATAAAACTGAATTATACCTCATCTTTAAAAGTATTTTGAAACTGCCTGATGCAAAAGTACAGGTAAGTCAGTCACAACCCAAGCTGAGTGAGAACCCAAGCTGAGTGAAAATCCTAGCTGAGTGAGAACCCAATCTGAGTAAGAACCCAAGCTAAGACAGTGGCAAGTATTAGGTCTTATAATTGCAGGCTGAACTATTTATACTGGTAACTTACCTTAAATCCCCACAAAAGTCAGGTTCCTTTTACTTGTTTAAGGTGCTCTGGTTTGATAATCTGCAATTTACACAATATAAGCAGTTACAATCTTGAACCCAAAGAAAATGGATGGGAAAAAGTGGATTTTTAGAAAGGATCAACTTGTCAACACCCCCAGCCAAAAAAATGGGATAGATGCCACCAAAGAACTCTTCTACAGACAGCTGACTGCCAGCTTAATCCAAGATATGGGACATAAACTTGCACTAACTCAGCAATGTATCAATACTGCCATCATCTACATGCACAGATTCTACATGTTCCATTCCTTTACACGCTTTCCACATCAACAGATGGTCCAAGCTTGTATATTCCTGGCAGCCAAAACAGAGGATCAATGGAGAAAAGCTGAACATGTGATCCGAGCAGCTAATGGATGTCTGCATCAAGCAATTGATGTAAAAAATGAGGCCTACCTAAGGCAAGTCAATACCCTGGTCAGCAATGAGGAAATCTTGCTGCAGACTCTAGGTTTTGAGGTTACAGTGACTCATGCCCATACTATTCTTCTCAAGACCTGCCAGCTTATACATGCCAGTAAGGATCTAACCCAAGCATCCTACTTTCTGGCCACTAACTGCCTCCATTTGACCACCTTCTGCCTGCAGTACAAACCAAGTCTTGTAGCTTGTATTTGCATTCTTCTGGCCTGTCAATGGTCAAATTGGGACATACCAAAATCAAGTGAAGGAAAAGAATGGTACTATTATGTAGACAAAAATATTACCTTGAAAATGTTGGAAGAATGCATACAAGAATTTCTAAACATCATGGATAAATGCCCGAGCAAGCTGAAGAAAATAATGGAAAATAAGAAGGCTGCAGGAACAAAGCGCACTATCAAAGATGAATTATCAAGCGAGGCCCCACCAATGAAACGCCAGCGACTTGAAAATATCTCTCCTGCTGCAACTATGGCTGGTTCTAGTTCTGGAGGAAAGTCACATGTGAATAGGAGTCTATCTATACCAACTGGTCATGAACAAAAGCTGCATTCACAACAACAATGTAGTACTTCTGTCCTCACCTCTTCCAGAACAGTTAACAAGGTGCAGCAGCAGCAGCCTTCTTCTCAGGCACCCAGTTCATACATCACTAAATCCCATCAAGTAGAGCATATAAAAAGGCTACTGTCAGACAGTGGATCAATGCAAATGGCTTCTTCTTTGGCAGCAGAGTTGCAGACTAAAAGGACAAAACCAAATTCCATGAATGTCAAAGCTTATTTGAATAGAAAGGAGTCGGACCATAAAAATGAAAATGTACAGCCACATGAAAATAAACAACATGTTTTTAAAGTTCCAAACATTCCTACAAATCGGGAGCCTGTGCCAAATATTCAATTTAAAATGGGCATTTCTTCAAATGTTAATACAATTAACAATCTTAAATGTGTATAAATTCAAACAACACTCAGTGCTTTTGAATCTGTGATTTCTTTTTCCTAGCAGAACAATTTGTAAATATTTTTGACAGAAATGTTTCCCCAATTAATGTATAGCTTTATAAAGCTATTGTAATATATTAACCTATGTTTCACTGACAGATATGGCCTTGTCTTGCTTCATAACCACAGACATGAATCTACTTTCATACAGGACTTCAATAGGATTTTAGCATTGTTAACCATGTCTGGACCAATTTTATCGATGTAAAGATTCAAATTGTTATTATCCAGTTGTGCTCTCTTTTGTTGGGTAGTAATCATTGATACCCTAATTTCACCATGTTGACTTCCATGCAATTTTAATGTTTCATTGTGTTTGTGTTGTTATTTAGAAGTAGATCAATTGCAGAGTCTATTCTATCATGTGATTGTGGGAGTCAGGACAGTCTCTAAAAATATTCCACTAAAATATTAATGCAAAGAAACTTTATCATATTAGCACAACTTTATTTAGTGCTTCATATACACCTTAAACAACTGACAAATTCTATCATTTTGTTTTTCAATGGGCGAGAGACTTTCTCTCCTAAAACTTTCAGGTGTATGATAGATCCTATACTAGCGTTTGATACGAAGATATTCATTCAAATGAAAATAACATTTTCCATTGGTTTTGATAATCAGTTATCCTGAAATAGCTGTGATTTGCACTGCATCTGCTTTATCTTCAAATTAGTGCCTCTCAATATGTTTCGGTATCAAGCAACCTTCGTAGGTAATTTAGCTTGTAAGAGAAGACACTGTGCATCATTATTTTTCTTAGAGAAAACATGCACCATTATGTTTTACATTATTGATGCTTCATCATATTTCCAGGATATTCTGTATTGTTTTAATATTTTCAATGACTTCTTTCTTACAATTATTAACAAGAATGAAAAATTTACTGGTTCATAAAACAAAAAAATATTTAATACTTATTTGGATTTTGATACACTTCTGTACAGAAAATTCCATGTAAATATTAACAAACTATTCAGATTTTGATACACACCTGTGTGCAGTATTAATATTCCATGTAAATTTTGTATGCATATTATTAAGATTGTTATACACTTGTGTACTCAACAAATTATAATACACTTCTGAAAGAAAGATAAATAAAATCTATTTAAAAGTCTCAATAGCTTTCTTTTTATGGTGTACATTATTAAACAAATCCTCAATAGGCAAATAAATCACCAATCAAATAAGAATGCAGATTTAGTACTGTAATGTATATAATTACATTTCAATTCCATAATTTGCTATACAGTGCAAACCTGTTTTGAGATACTACTCGTGCTGCCAACAAAAATTAGTCACTTAGGTGGTCTCTTGCAACAAGTATTTGCAGGAAGGCAATTTTTCAAGGCTAAACTAAGTTTAAGAAGGTGTGTGTGATTAGGATTTTGAATGTAGCTTTTAAAAAAATTTCAGTCATATCGCTATGATGTTTTGCAGTGTGGCAGTTTATAGTGATGTCTAGCACTGGGGCATCATGCTGCAGACATGTAGCATGATGTCCCACCCAATCACATTATCATGACACCAGGCCAACCAGTCCTAACAATAAATAAGCGCCAAGCGAGATGGCTGTTAGTGCCATTTTTGTGTCAATCTTGGTAATGTACGTCCGGGATTCGAACCCACGACCTCCCGCTTCCGAGGCAGATACTCTAACCACTAGGCCACCAGAGCGGTCAGTTTAAGAAGGAAATATGTCCATAATTACAGTAGATATATTTAATCCTTATTCACAGTTCTTGCCAATGTATTATAAAAATTCATAGGAACTCTGGTGGGCTCTGGTTAGTATGCAGACTAACAAAGGAAAGAGTGCAAGTTTCAATCCTACCATCAGACCAGCCTGGGTTTAGCTATAATTGTGTTTCTGTGTGCAAGGAACATTATACCAATTTCCTCAGCTCTAAATAACCTATCTGTGTTGCCATACCATAATGCACCAAACAAAAACAAAAAAATACATTAAAATCTAGAAATATCTATACTAGCAATAAAGTTATACCAATCATTTACATTTTAATTTTAAGTTCACATGAAGATGATTAGAAAAGGAATTCCAAACTACAGGTAACAATTATCATGTCCACGCTGAACCGTTTCCAGACAGGACAGGGGCATTGTGCAGTCAACCTTGTAAGATGGGGCCAGGCAACTGGCTCTTCTTGTAGTGCGGAGCTCTGCAGACCATGTCACACACTGAACAGCTGCCCACTGACAAAGTTCCCCAGTGGAACGCAGGCTCTGCACCTTGCTGACGATGGTGCTGTTAAATGGCTAGGCATGCACTGCACATGATAAATAATAAATAATAATTCCAGATATTAAAATGGAGGTGGGGTGAGAAAGGTATATCCAGTGATTACAAATGTTTTGGGGTGGTTATCGTTTCAAATACAGTGTTGTTTTACTGTAAAAGTTCATTATTTTCTTAATAAAACTGGTTGGGTGCTCCTAGGTATTTGAAACACACATTCCTTTATTCACATTCAATTTAGTTTGGGAAATTATAGCACTTACAGGTGACACTTATAAGTAAGAACATTTCAATGCTTTGCTAAATTTCAGTGGCAACCTATTAAACAACTAGTCATGTGAGTATGAGTGTTATTCTCCAAATGAACAGAATTCAAAATCATACAAGATATGTAAGCAGCCAAAACAGTGTATACCAATCATGATCTGTTTGGATGCAGCTGAAAGACATTGATGCTATCAGATTTCTGGTCACACTTACTTTTCAAGATAGTTGAAAATAATCATACAGACCTATATAGAAAATAACACATGTTGGACACAGGTTGAAACTTCCACATACAAAATCATCCTTCACAGCAGGGAAAGTCCATTCATGGGAGTTGGCCAAAATCTTTTCTACCTATGCCTTTATCTGTCTGCATACATTTACATATCTGCCTTTGCTGTTCCAACTGTATCAACTTCTAACTCTTTCTAATCTACATATCTATCTAAGGGTATAATTACATAGCTTTAATTATCAGTATATGGTATTATGGAGCCAACAGAGATACAAAGAAAACAAACGTTTCAATAATTATAATTTGATTTTCTTAAAATACAGCATATTTTATCATTGTTTTACTCATCCTGGGATACTGTAATTGGGGCAAGCTCATATTTTCAAAGGGCAAGTTCAATTTTACAGTCACTTTGTCCTGGGCAAGCTGAATGTTATAAACTTTGTAAATTCCTGCTCAATTCAGTCAATCAATCAGACAATCAAGCAATAATAATAATAATAACAGTTTTATTCAAGAGGGTGACAATCAGTTGCTCTATGTTCTTTAGTTTTGTTTAGAGTAATTATACCAGACCATGTGCTGGTTAATTTTTAATATAAATATGGTTGTATGTTGATGTAAAAGGAATATATCCATGATAACTGGACTTCAAGAAGTTAAGAGAGATTTTGTGGTACCAATGAATATCAGGCTGAATGTGCCAAAAGTGTAACACTAAAAGGAATCATCCCCATGCAGCACAGCTTACAAATCAAATACATAATGCTGTGATAGAAAGGATGCAAAATCTGAGCACAAGTCAGATCTAAGCATCTAATAGTATCAAAAGAATGATAATAGTCCATATGGACACAGTATGTTCAGTAGAAAGGCTGACATAACCATTTGTACCAGCATCCAAATTTATGTGAGTATATTTTGTTGCTGATGGCAAGACAATCCCCAAGATCCAGTTTTGGCAGTTGCCCCTTACCTAACAACATTTTTTAAATAAATAGTGTTTCATTGAAATAAAACTACACTGAGTTGATAAAACATATGTACCATACAATTGTGACACCTTTATCAAACAGTAATTATTATTATTATTCTCAAGATTGTCAGAGTAACTAATTGTCCCTCTAGTGTCAGTTAAAATGAGGAAACAAAACACCATGTTAACTATTGTTACCCATTAAGAATGCATTAATATGCAAGAGGTTCAGTGCAAAACAAATAGTATTTCAAAATGTATAACCAATGTTGAGCACTATGTACATAAAACTGAATTATACCTCATCTTTAAAAGTATTTTGAAACTGCCTGATGCAAAAGTACAGGTAAGTCAGTCACAACCCAAGCTGAGTGAGAACCCAAGCTGAGTGAAAATCCTAGCTGAGTGAGAACCCAATCTGAGTGAGAACCCAAGCTAAGACAGTGGCAAGTATTAGGTCTTATAATTGCAGGCTGAACTATTTATACTGGTAACTTACCTTAAATCCCCACAAAAGTCAGGTTCCTTTTACTTGTTTAAGGTGCTCTGGTTTGATAATCTGCAATTTACACAATATAAGCAGTTACAATCTTGAACCCAAAGAAAATGGATGGGAAAAGGTGGATTTTTAGAAAAGATCAACTTGTCAACACCCCCAGCCAAAAAAATGGGATAGATGCCACCAAAGAACTCTTCTACAGACAGCTGACTGCCAGCTTAATCCAAGATATGGGACATAAACTTGCACTAACTCAGCAATGTATCAATACTGCCATCATCTACATGCACAGATTCTACATGTTCCATTCCTTTACACGCTTTCCACATCAACAGATGGTCCAAGCTTGTATATTCCTGGCAGCCAAAACAGAGGATCAATGGAGAAAAGCTGAACATGTGATCCGAGCAGCTAATGGATGTCTGCATCAAGCAATTGATGTAAAAAATGAGGCCTACCTAAGGCAAGTCAATACCCTGGTCAGCAATGAGGAAATCTTGCTGCAGACTCTAGGTTTTGAGGTTACAGTGACTCATGCCCGTACTATTCTTCTCAAGACCTGCCAGCTTATACATGCCAGTAAGGATCTAACCCAAGCATCCTACTTTCTGGCCACTAACTGCCTCCATTTGACCACCTTCTGCCTGCAGTACAAACCAAGTCTTGTAGCTTGTATTTGCATTCTTCTGGCCTGTCAATGGTCAAATTGGGACATACCAAAATCAAGTGAAGGAAAAGAATGGTACTATTATGTAGACAAAAATATTACCTTGAAAATGTTGGAAGAATGCATACAAGAATTTCTAAACATCATGGATAAATGCCCGAGCAAGCTGAAGAAAATAATGGAAAATAAGAAGGCTGCAGGAACAAAGCGCACTATCAAAGATGAATTATCAAGCGAGGCCCCACCAATGAAACGCCAGCGACTTGAAAATATCTCTCCTGCTGCAACTATGGCTGGTTCTAGTTCTGGAGGAAAGTCACATGTGAATAGGAGTCTATCTATACCAACTGGTCATGAACAAAAGCTGCATTCACAACAACAATGTAGTACTTCTGTCCTCACCTCTTCCAGAACAGTTAACAAGGTGCAGCAGCAGCAGCCTTCTTCTCAGGCACCCAGTTCATACATCACTAAATCCCATCAAGTAGAGCATATAAAAAGGCTACTGTCAGACAGTGGATCAATGCAAATGGCTTCTTCTTTGGCAGCAGAGTTGCAGACTAAAAGGACAAAACCAAATTCCATGAATGTCAAAGCTTATTTGAATAGAAAGGAGTCGGACCATAAAAATGAAAATGTACAGCCACATGAAAATAAACAACATGTTTTTAAAGTTCCAAACATTCCTACAAATCGGGAGCCTGTGCCAAATATTCAATTTAAAATGGGCATTTCTTCAAATGTTAATACAATTAACAATCTTAAATGTGTATAAATTCAAACAACACTCAGTGCTTTTGAATCTGTGATTTCTTTTTCCTAGCAGAACAATTTGTAAATATTTTTGACAGAAATGTTTCCCCAATTAATGTATAGCTGCATAAAGCTATTGTAATATATTAATCAATGTTTCACTGAGAGATATGGCCTTGTCTTGCTTCATAACCACAGATATCAATCCACTTTCATACAGGACTTCAATAGGATTTTAGCATTGCTAACCATGTCTGGACCAATTTTATCGATGTAAAGATTCAAATTGTTATTATCCAGTTGTGCTCTCTTTTGTTGGGTAGTAATCATTGATACCCTAATTTCACTATGTTGACTTTCATGCAATTTTAATGTTTCATTGTGTTGTTATTTAGAAGTAGGTCAATTGCATAATCTTTTCTATCATGTGATTGTGGGAGTCATGATAGTGTCTAAAAATATTCCACTAAAATATTAATGCAAAGAAACTTTATCACATTAGCACAACTTTATTTAGTGCTTCATATACACCTTAAACAATTGTGACAAATTCTATCATTTTGTTTTTCAATGGATGAGAGACTTTCTCTCCTAAAACTTTCAGGTGTATGATAGTACCTATACTAGCTTTTGATATGAAGATATTCATTCAAATGAAAATAACATTTTCCATTGGTTTTGATAATCAGTTATCCTGAAATAGCTGTGATTTGCACTGCATCTGCTTTATCTTCAAATTAGTGCCTCTCAATATGTTTAGGTATCAAGCAACCTTCATAGGTAATTCAGCTTGTACGAGAAGACATCGTGCATCATTATTTTTCTTAGAGAAAACATGCACCATTATTTTTTACATTATTTATGCTTCATCATATTTCCATGATACTCTGTATTGTTTTAATATTTTCAATGACTTCTTTCTTACAATTATTAACAAGAATGAAAAATGTACTGGTTCATAAAACAAAAAAATATTTAATACTTATTTGGATTTTGATACACTTCTGTACAGAAAATTCCATGTAAATATTAACGATAAACTATTCAGATTTTGATACACACTTGTGTGCAGTATTAATATGCCATGTAAATTTTGTATGCATATTATTAAGATTGCTATACACTTGTGTATTCTAACAAATTATAATAGACTTCTGAAAGAAAGATAAATAAAATCTATTTAAAAGTCTCAATAGCTTTTTTTTTTATGGTGTACATTATTACAAAAATCCTCAATAGGCCAATAAATCACCAATCAAATAAGAATGCAGATTTAGTACTGTAATGTATATAATTACATTTCACTTCCATAATTTGCTATACAGTGCAAACCTGTTTTGAGATACTACTCATTCTGCCAACAAAAATTAGTCACTTAGGTGGTCTCTTGCAACAAGTATTTGCAGGAAGGTAATTTTTCAAGGCTCAAATAAGTTTAAGAAGGTGTATGTGATTAGGATTTTAAACATAGCTTTTAAAAAAATTTCAGTCATATCGTTATGTCTGCAGTGTGGCAGTTTATAGTGATGTCTAGCACTGGGGCATCATGCTGCAGACATGTAGCATCATGTCTCACCCAGTCACATTATCCTGAGACCAGGCCAACCAGTCCTAACAATAAATGAGCACCAAGTGAGGTGGCTGTTAGTACCATTTTTGTAAGTCTTGGTAATGACTTGGCTGGGGTTCGAACCCACCACCTCCCGCTTCCGAGGCAGACGGTTTAACCACTAGGCCAGCAGAGTGGTCAGTTTAAGACGGATATATATCCATAATTACAGTAAATATATTTAATCCTTATTCACAGTTCTTGCCAATGTATTATAACCATTCATAGGAACTGTGGTGGGCTCTGGTTAGCATACAGACTAACAAAGGAAAGAGTGCAAGTTACAGTCCTACCACCACACCAGCCTGGGTTTAGCTATAATTGTGTTTCTGTGTGCAAGGAACATTATACCAATTTCCTCACTTCTAAATAACCTATCTGTGTTGCCATACCATAATGCACCAAACAAAACCAAAACATACATTAAAATCTAGAAATATCTTTACTAGCAATAAAGTTATACTAATCATTTACATTTAAGTTCACATGAAGATGATCAGAAAATGAATTCCAAACTATGGGTAACAATTATCATGTCCATAAGTTAGCTGAATAAAGTTTATTTACAGCCAAAAAGTCAAACCTAAGTTGTCCACAACAGGAATAAAAATGGATAAACCAAAGGTGTATATAAGGATTAACAGACACGTGTGTATGTGTTTTAATGGCACATCAACACAATCCTTCCTATATAGTGCCAAGCGAGTTAAATACCCAAAGAAAGGTCCACAAAACTAAGAAAATGGCAAATAAGACAACTTTCTTAAAATACTCCATCACATGAATTTTCTTTATAATCTCAATCATCCCAGTCATAACGTATTATAACTTGACTGCAGTATCCAAGGTAATACCAGAAAAGAAGGTTAAGATTTCTCAGCAAGACATCTGCTTCCTTCAAGGATGGAACAATTAACTGTAAAATACATTTAGATGATGATGGCTCAACAATAATGCTTTGTAACATGTACTTGAGTCTCGTTTATGTTCCATTACCATACAACTCTACCTTGTACATTTAGAAAACTGATAACAAGACTACTTTTCTCCATATCTTTGGAATCTTGATTCACAACAGTCTGCACTCTGCCTTTAGACTCTACTCAGTCAGCATGGTTACAAAGGAATAAATAAAGATCCAAAGTAGTGTTTATAATGGGTTCTGGGATACAGTCATTCATAGTGGTATTAAAATACACATTTTGCTTAAATATCATGGTCACTGGTAACTGTTAGCAAGTGACCACTTTTGTTAATGCCTTCGTATAGAAAACTGATCCAAAGATAAAATTCATGGGAGACTCTTTGCTATCAGAACAACTTGCATATTATTTCATCATTTCAGCTCAGCTAATACAAGTACCTGAAAAAACTTTACAGTATATTTTTGCAGTTATATTGGCTATCCTGTATAGCCTAATGTGTGCTGAAAAATGGTTTTAAACCCACAACAACTCATCATTTGCTACAGATGCTTATCATATATTTGTTACACTTTGCATACAGTGTTTACAGTTTATATTTTTCATATCAACATGTTAACATATCACTTTATGTGAACCTTGTAATACCTCATTAAAAATTCCGCCTTTGACCTTAAAGTCTACAAATTACAACATTAAAGTAATCGATTTAGAGCTTTTTTCTTACACATGTTAGTCCTAATTGGATTACTCAGTCAAATCATTGCACTGTTGGAACAGTTCTGGTCATTGTAGACTATTTTTGACTGGCTTCTGCAATTTGTGAACAAAATGCATGAAAATAACTTCTCTTTCATCTCAAACATTTTAAACTTTCAAATATATTAGATTTCAACAATACAATACAGTGTGGTAGACAACCATTAAAACCCTATTTTATTCTACCTAGAATGTAATGCATACAAATTTTATGAGCATTTCATGTTTCTGTTGGGCTTGGGATATAAATTGGTTGTCCATTTTTTTCAGTGTGGAAAGGAAACTGAAAAAGGATGTGTGTGTTTTGGATGTGTAATTTAACTTTAAAAGTTTTTCAGTCACACCGCTACGATGTTTGCAGTGTGACAGTTTATAGTGTTGTCTAGCAATGGGACTTCGTGCAACAGACATGTAGCAAAATGTCCCACCCAGTCACATTAGCCTGACACCAGGCCAACCAGTCCTAACAGCAACATCTTAATATTGTGCGCCTAGTGAGACAACTGTTAGTATCATTTTGAGAAATCTTTGGTATGGCTCAGACAAGGGTTCAAACCCATGACCTCCTGCATCCTTGGCAGATGCTCTGACCTTTATGCCATGGGAGTTGTCTGTTGCTAAGGAAACCAGTGCTATATTTGCAACTTGAATAAACCAGTAATGGATCATTGTATGTGATTTGGATATTTAAGGTAGCTTTTACAATTTTTCAGTCATATCGCTACAATGTCTGCAGTGTGACAGCTGATAGTGAGGTCTAGCACTGAGGCATCATGCCACAGACATGTAGTATGATGTCCCACCCATTCACATTATTCTGACACCAGGCCAACCAGTATTAACACTAATCTTGTAATGCTGGCCAAGCAAGGTAGCTGTTAGTACCATTTTTGTAAGTCTTTGGTATGACTCGGCCAAGGATCGAACCCATGATGTGCCACATCCAAGGCAGACACTCTAACCACTTGGTCACTGGATCGGTGTAATGTTACATTGAGTTAGACATTTTTTATCATACCTGGCCATTACTGTGGGTTTCAAATGACGATAGTCTGGCTATACATCCCCGTTTGTTTGTAAACCCCTATCGATTTCAATAGCGAAAAAGTTTAATGTGATAACAAGTGCACAGAACTAAGTCAACTGAATCATTAATTTAAAATTTCTAACCTGAGTGTGACCAGAATGGCACTAATACAGGCATCCCTTGCACTCTGTCATGCTTAACGGACTTTCAATACTAACAGCGCCATATTGTGTACACTATTGGCAAGTTTATTTCCATCAGACAACATAATGACATAGTTCATCCTGTTTGTAAACCATTATGTTGCGAGTTTGGAATTGTATCTCTTTGCACACATGAACATAGAAATTAAACCGCTTGTTAAATCCACATGAAAAGCAAATTTGTTGTTGTCTGTAGTCGTGACACACCCATTTGCTGACAATGGACTTGTTCAGGAACTGGAAATGGATCAGAGCATATCCATCTATTACATTGAAAACTTGCATGTTTGTCTTCCGTTAAACATGAAACGCATAGTCGATCACGGTGTTAGGGCCACTCTACTCACAGTCAGGTCAGAAACCATAAATCCGTGAATGAATTGACTAAGTTCCTTGCACTTATTATCACATTAAAGGTTTCCATTATTTAAATCAGTAGCGGGGTACAAGCAAACGGGTTTCTATTGTCAGACTATATAATGGTTAGGGCTTTGTTGAAGTTTCAGTGAAGTGACTTCTTGTGGAAACTCTTCAGAATGACGAGACACACAAAAACTAATGATTTAAAAACTACATATATAGATGCCACTTTAAATGAGAAACATTCTCTAGTTGCAAAAATTAATACATAGTTCATTTTTTAAAATAAATTTAACACTGAACAGATTGATGGATAAAGCTAAAGTGCATATATGACCCATAACTGTGGATATGTTATCCTTGCGGATATGACATTTCTTTTTGTTATATATCAAAACTGCATAAGTAATTTGTTCCATTTCTTTTTTTATTTCATCAGTCAGATAGAGAATGATTACAAAAACATGTTTATTTTTTGCAGCAATGATGATAATTGAAACATCACCCTTCTATCCTTATGATTACCGATGGCAAACAAAAAGTGGTCCCGGTGGTAAAAAAACACATCTGGTAGCAATCAATAAATTCATTTTTGAACTTACTGGCTGGATATAAAATACAAAGGTTATTTTATTACAAAGCAAGCCAACTCCGTAGGCTGACTTCAGCCAACAAAAGGAAGCCAACTTTGTTGCTAAGGAAACCAGTGCTATATTTGCAACTTGAATAAACCAGTAATGGATCATTGTATGTGATTTGGATATTTAAGGTAGCTTTTACAATTTTTCAGTCATATCGCTACAATGTCTGCAGTGTGACAGCTGATAGTGAGGTCTAGCACTGAGGCATCATGCCACAGACATGTAGTATGATGTCCCACCCATTCACATTATTCTGACACCAGGCCAACCAGTATTAACACTAATCTTGTAATGCTGGCCAAGCAAGGTAGCTGTTAGTACCATTTTTGTAAGTCTTTGGTATGACTCGGCCAAGGATCGAACCCATGATGTGCCACATCCAAGGCAGACACTCTAACCACTTGGTCACTGGATCGGTGTAATGTTACATTGAGTTAGACATTTTTTATCATACCTGGCCATTACTGTGGGTTTCAAATGACGATAGTCTGGCTATACATCCCCGTTTGTTTGTAAACCCCTATCGATTTCAATAGCGAAAAAGTTTAATGTGATAACAAGTGCACAGAACTAAGTCAACTGAATCATTAATTTAAAATTTCTAACCTGAGTGTGACCAGAATGGCACTAATACAGGCATCCCTTGCACTCTGTCATGCTTAACGGACTTTCAATACTAACAGCGCCATATTGTGTACACTATTGGCAAGTTTATTTCCATCAGACAACATAATGACATAGTTCATCCTGTTTGTAAACCATTATGTTGCGAGTTTGGAATTGTATCTCTTTGCACACATGAACATAGAAATTAAACCGCTTGTTAAATCCACATGAAAAGCAAATTTGTTGTTGTCTGTAGTCGTGACACACCCATTTGCTGACAATGGACTTGTTCAGGAACTGGAAATGGATCAGAGCATATCCATCTATTACATTGAAAACTTGCATGTTTGTCTTCCGTTAAACATGAAACGCATAGTCGATCACGGTGTTAGGGCCACTCTACTCACAGTCAGGTCAGAAACCATAAATCCGTGAATGAATTGACTAAGTTCCTTGCACTTATTATCACATTAAAGGTTTCCATTATTTAAATCAGTAGCGGGGTACAAGCAAACGGGTTTCTATTGTCAGACTATATAATGGTTAGGGCTTTGTTGAAGTTTCAGTGAAGTGACTTCTTGTGGAAACTCTTCAGAATGACGAGACACACAAAAACTAATGATTTAAAAACTACATATATAGATGCCACTTTAAATGAGAAACATTCTCTAGTTGCAAAAATTAATACATAGTTCATTTTTTAAAATAAATTTAACACTGAACAGATTGATGGATAAAGCTAAAGTGCATATATGACCCATAACTGTGGATATGTTATCCTTGCGGATATGACATTTCTTTTTGTTATATATCAAAACTGCATAAGTAATTTGTTCCATTTCTTTTTTTATTTCATCAGTCAGATAGAGAATGATTACAAAAACATGTTTATTTTTTGCAGCAATGATGATAATTGAAACATCACCCTTCTATCCTTATGATTACCGATGGCAAACAAAAAGTGGTCCCGGTGGTAAAAAAACACATCTGGTAGCAATCAATAAATTCATTTTTGAACTTACTGGCTGGATATAAAATACAAAGGTTATTTTATTACAAAGCAAGCCAACTCCGTAGGCTGACTTCAGCCAACAAAAGGAAGCCAACTTTGTTGCTAAGGAAACCAGTGCTATATTTGCAACTTGAATAAACCAGTAATGGATCATTGTATGTGATTTGGATATTTAAGGTAGCTTTTACAATTTTTCAGTCATATCGCTACAATGTCTGCAGTGTGACAGCTGATAGTGAGGTCTAGCACTGAGGCATCATGCCACAGACATGTAGTATGATGTCCCACCCATTCACATTATTCTGACACCAGGCCAACCAGTATTAACACTAATCTTGTAATGCTGGCCAAGCAAGGTAGCTGTTAGTACCATTTTTGTAAGTCTTTGGTATGACTCGGCCAAGGATCGAACCCATGATGTGCCACATCCAAGGCAGACACTCTAACCACTTGGTCACTGGATCGGTGTAATGTTACATTGAGTTAGACATTTTTTATCATACCTGGCCATTACTGTGGGTTTCAAATGACGATAGTCTGGCTATACATCCCCGTTTGTTTGTAAACCCCTATCGATTTCAATAGCGAAAAAGTTTAATGTGATAACAAGTGCACAGAACTAAGTCAACTGAATCATTAATTTAAAATTTCTAACCTGAGTGTGACCAGAATGGCACTAATACAGGCATCCCTTGCACTCTGTCATGCTTAACGGACTTTCAATACTAACAGCGCCATATTGTGTACACTATTGGCAAGTTTATTTCCATCAGACAACATAATGACATAGTTCATCCTGTTTGTAAACCATTATGTTGCGAGTTTGGAATTGTATCTCTTTGCACACATGAACATAGAAATTAAACCGCTTGTTAAATCCACATGAAAAGCAAATTTGTTGTTGTCTGTAGTCGTGACACACCCATTTGCTGACAATGGACTTGTTCAGGAACTGGAAATGGATCAGAGCATATCCATCTATTACATTGAAAACTTGCATGTTTGTCTTCCGTTAAACATGAAACGCATAGTCGATCACGGTGTTAGGGCCACTCTACTCACAGTCAGGTCAGAAACCATAAATCCGTGAATGAATTGACTAAGTTCCTTGCACTTATTATCACATTAAAGGTTTCCATTATTTAAATCAGTAGCGGGGTACAAGCAAACGGGTTTCTATTGTCAGACTATATAATGGTTAGGGCTTTGTTGAAGTTTCAGTGAAGTGACTTCTTGTGGAAACTCTTCAGAATGACGAGACACACAAAAACTAATGATTTAAAAACTACATATATAGATGCCACTTTAAATGAGAAACATTCTCTAGTTGCAAAAATTAATACATAGTTCATTTTTTAAAATAAATTTAACACTGAACAGATTGATGGATAAAGCTAAAGTGCATATATGACCCATAACTGTGGATATGTTATCCTTGCGGATATGACATTTCTTTTTGTTATATATCAAAACTGCATAAGTAATTTGTTCCATTTCTTTTTTTATTTCATCAGTCAGATAGAGAATGATTACAAAAACATGTTTATTTTTTGCAGCAATGATGATAATTGAAACATCACCCTTCTATCCTGCATGAATCTGCCAATATGACCACGCATTATGTATATGATTAATGATGTCCAACTGTTAATTACAATATCAACAGCTTATTCTATTACCGTATTTTCGCGAAGTCAAGTTTGGTTCCTTTGGATTCTTCAAGTGTGCTGATTTCTTTCATCTTTTTCTTTTATAAAGTCTTCCGACACAGGGTAGCCAGCATTGATTCTTTTTACCTGTATTACCGGGAATTTTCAAAATAAATTGAAACAATGGAGCAGTTTTGAATGCGACACAATCTAGTGCATCATACACACATGCCGATGTAAAGCTGAACAGTAAATTAGTTTTCATTAGTTTCATCTAAAATATTCCCTATCCATAGTTTATAGTGTTTTATTTTTTGACAACAAGAAGCATGTACTTTGTCTTGTAGGGATAAATGTACGTCATTTCCGGTTGTGTCCTCTATAGGTGGGAAATCATAACTAAGGGGAAGTAACAGCTTTGTATACTTCTATTTCGAGTAATTAAATTATTATTTCTTCTTTACACTTGATAATTTTTTTGTTTTCTTTGTGTGAGTATAACTATTTTTAATCATGTAATGCAAATCTGATATAAACAGGAAAATGTTGGAGTATGGCCGGTGACCTTTAAGTAAACTTCTCGACATGTAAAGTGAACAATATCACATAAATCACCAGTAGACATTTTTTAATTAATCAATCATTTCATCCATAACAGCTTATAGCTGAATCAAAATTTTGTTTAATGAACATAAGGAAATTTTATATATTACAAACAAAACATCAACACTGACAGAATAATACAGAAAACATCAGTACTAACCTCACTGGAATCCATAACCTTCAAAATGCATTAAAGTTGGAATACATTGCCAAGGAAAATCCTACAAGCAGAGCACATCAGAAAGGAATCTATTAGCCTGATTCTTATATTCATCACAAGGTGAAGAATTCAGGTACATAATACATCAACAATTGTCAAACTGGCCAATTGGATAGTTGCTTATTGCTTGTCCTCTAATTGGAACAAAACAGCATGAACAGTAATCAGGTAGCCTAATTATCCAAGGTGAAAACAAAGCTCAAGATTACCCAACTGACTAAACTGTTCAACAAAAAAAGAAGACTAAAAGTAATTGCAACTGGTGATTTTATTGCAACTACAATACCATATAAAATAATAAATTAATTTAATTCTACCTAATTAAGACATGATTATTATATAAAATGATAAAAGTATTTAATTTACATAATTAAAACATGACTATTTTATATAAAACGATAAAAGTATTTAAATATACTTAATTAAGACATGACTATTTTATATAAAGCGATAAAAGTATTTAATTCTACCTAATTAAGACATTATTATTAAAATATGATAAATTATCTGATCCTGCCACATACGGTCTTATAGCCAAGCTGCCACTGCTGAGGCAGAAACAGCTATATGGAATGAATGGCCACTATACTTACAGTAGATAAACCACCAATGATTAAGGAAAACAACTCTTGCTAATGCTTCACCTGCAGCAATAAGGAGTAAGGCATATGGTTACTGTGATGAGACATCTCCTCAGTTGCCTAAAAGTCTTCAGAGCAGAGTAAGAGCATTTGGGTCACCTGTAAGATGTAACTGAATAGTAACACCATTTCAAAAAAGGGTTTTTGGACCTGATTCGGTGGCCTAGTGGTTAAAGCATCCACCACGGATGCTGGAGGTCGCAGGTTCGAACTCTGCCGAGCCATACCATTGACTTTTTAAAATGGTACTAACAGCTGCCTCACTAGATGCTCAGCATTAAGAGGTCAGTGTTAGGACTGGGTGTCCTGGTGTCAGGAAAATGTGACTAGGTTGGAAATCCTGCTACTTGTCTGCAGCATGATGTCTCAGTGCTAGATATCACTATAAACTGCCACACTGCAAACATCGTAGCAATATGACTGAAAAATTATTAAAGCTACGTTAAAAGTCTACACACGCACACACTATTTAATCATATAATTATTTTAGTAACCATGACACCATAACATTTATAAATCACACGATCAAGTAAGTTATTGGTGGGTCATCTTTGAATCTCAGATAACTAAAACTAATATCAAATACCCAAATAAAATAGAATATATTTGGCTATTCAAAGGGAATTCAGTGAAACAGGCATGGGGTCGATTACAGGTGCTTGATTACAATTATGATTACAATTACAGGTCGTTTGGCACTGATGATTACGATTACTCTTTATTGGAAGCCATGATTATGATTATGATTACAGGGGGATGATTATGATTGTTTTGTATTTGCTTGTCATCTTGTTTTGCTCTGTGTAGATATCATACATTGTATAACCAAAAAAGCAAACAATTTTAAGTCTATGTAAATGTTTACTGACTTAGCTTCTATACTGGCCACCTAAAATTACCCATTCCTTATTGTAACAGTCAACAATCTTGGTTTTTTATTTATGGCAACATTTATTATTCTTACAATTATTAAGAATATAAATAGTGATTTTTTTTGGTACTCATTTGTAATTAAAGTTTGTCTTTTCCTTAGGCTGCTTTCTATAAAACAGCAGTCCAGACTTATTCTGACCACATAGCACACACTCTGCTGGGAAGAGACAAAGTATATTTGGTACACACTCAACAAGACTCAAGCATATCTCCCCTTGCCTTAAATTTCTTGCATTTAATGCACTTAGTGGACACATTTTACTTAAACCATATGAGAAAAAAGACTAAAATTAACAGCCCAGTGTGATGCAAAGTTGCTAATACAGCACCCATTACTAAAGTAATAAGCAAACATAGGCAGTGTCACTAAAAACCGTGAATGACAATGTGCATTCAATGACAGTGTGTTGTACATGTGGTTGAAATAGGCAAAGTCCAAGCATGTGACAACTTCAGTCAAAAAATAATAAAAAAATTATACAACCTGTAGATGAATCATTAACACAAAATAAATCCAAATTCTTGGATGGAAGGCTAATTTTGCACTCATATTGGCATGGAATGTTGGGAGGTATCAAATATGAAGTTGACAGTACTGAAGCCAAAGAAAATAGTGACAAAAAGTGGTGTCAAGAGAAGGTAATGGGCAATAGTTATTTCCCTTTGTCTAGATGAGCTAGAAAGACAAACTTTTCATCTCTTTAATAGGTCTGGATTTGTGAGGCAGCAGGTGTATATACTTAATGTTAATGTGACTGGTGAACATTTAAAATAGAAGTCATGATCTATGCTTCTTTGTGCACATTTTCAAAGTAACTAATATTATTACAATTCTATAAATGCACTCAGATCAGTTAATAAGCACACATACCATCTTTACCATATATCTAGGGACATGATAAAATACATGATGTTGTTCTTGGCCCAGAACATATGGTGAAACTTTTTCGCCATGTCAAATGTCCCAAGACTTAAGAAACGAAATAAATTTGTGCTCCTCTCCCCACTTTCCAGCTACAACAGATAACAAAATTGACGAATATAGAGAAACTAATCATGTTTGGTTGCACTTATAGGTTTGAATATGCTATCAGACTGGAAACAGGATCAAACAAAATCAGAAACAAGCGTGGAGAGGGAGAGAGAAATAGCAACTGATTGCTTGAAGACACCTGCCATTGATGCATGACACTGTGTAAGGTGCTGACATTGGTTACACAAAGTACTATTAAAGCAAGTTAATGCTGTGTATACTATTTTCATGCAGATATCAATGTCCATTTGCATAAATTATGATTACCGATGGCAAACAAAAAGTAGTCCCGGTGGTAAAGAAACACAACTGGTAGCAATCAATAAATTCATTTTTGAACTTACTGGCTGGATATAAAATACAAAGGTTATTTTATTACAAAGCAAGCCAACTCCGTAGGCTGACTTCAGCCAACAAAAGGAAGCCAACTTTGGTTCCTTTTTACTGGAATCCATGGGTATTTTGAAAATAAAAAGAAACAATGGAACAATTTTTAAAGCAACACAATCTAGTGATTTGTATGCTGACATCGATGACCACAGTCTCCCAGAAGATCTGAAGGGGAAAATATAACCACCTGATGAATTCGTGAAGGCTAGAAAAGAAGAAAATGATTTGGCCAAAAACATGATCATTATATGGATGAAACTCTGGTGTACTTTGATCACATTCTGTCAATAAGAAGGGGGTTAAAAGCGATAGAATTCACACAACTGGTGCAGATAAAAATCTAACTTTAGACTGTATAGTTTCCATAGCATGAGATCTGTTGCCTCCAATGATAATTTTTCATGGCGTGAGGGAGCTAATATTCATGCACTGAAAGGATGGATCAATGATCAATCATCATACATGTGCAGGGAAAAGGATGGGTTGATGAGGTGTTGCTGAAGTGGATTAAGGAGTTTTATCTCAAGTACACAGTTTAAAATTTCTTTTAAACAAAATTAGTCTGAGTGCATTTTCTGACATGTAATTTTCATATAATTTATAAGATGTTCCTTAGCTTAGGACTCAAGAAAAAATATGTGCCCCAGAACATACAGTGCACAAATGTTTTTTTAATTTATTGCATTCCAAGAAATAGTGTTCCAAAAGATATGGTAAATATAATAGACCAGGAATACCCAAGAGGGAAAACCAATGTCCTGAAACCAAAGAGATTCGAAGTAAACATGTTTACCTACAAATAAAAATAATCTTAAAATATAATCAATAATCATGGACAAAAAATTAGATATGTAGTATGTTGTTTACAAAAAAAGACATTATTCAGGTATTTTAGTGTAGTTTAAACCTAATTTATTTGAGAAACTTTGTCAAATACAATTAGAAACATATGATTTGGGGGATTCAGTAGAATAAATAATCATAGAACGCTCGAGTTAATATGGATTACATCCCTTTGTAGTATCAACTGGATCAATGAAAAAGCTATGCCGGTAATTGCTCACGTGTGTCCAACATTATACTGGAAAATCAAATATTAATGGACCAGTTATTTCATATCTTTTATTTTAGGAACAAACAATATGCTTTGAATTAGTACAGTACACTATACAGTATAGACCATAAGTGTGCTATGTGGCCCGGTGAAGTTCTTACCGGTACAGTAAATTGTTTTCTTTTATTTTATGTTTGAGAAATAAGAAAAAACATGCAGAATGCAAAATAAATAATGACAAAACTTACAAATATAAACGCAGTCATATTAGTTTATGACAATTTATTGACATAGTAATTTAACATGAATTTGTACTTCTATGTGACCTGTTTTCGATTATGCCGATTATGGAGAAATGTCAATAGCATACCGGATACTGTTATCCATATATAAGTCGAAGCAATTTCAATGATACAATCCATATATAAGTCGATTCGGAGTATAAGACGAAGACCGAACTTTCAAGTCAAAAAGTATCGACTTATATGCCGGAAAATATGGTAGTCAAAAACTCCTACCCTCAATTATGGACAAAGGTCAATCACACAATATAAATTAAATATACATATCATGCAATTACCATTTTAAGTATTTCTTGCTTAATCTGCATCAATTTATTTTGATAACTGCATCAATGAAGCCTGAAAATTTTGGTCCACTCCCATTCCTCATCTTTTACAGTGCAAATGTCACATTTTCTTCAGTTCACCGGCTTGTTTAAATACTGCACTATACATTACATAACATGATAGCACTCTATGGACAGCAACTATTATGTTATAAAGCACTCTATGGATTCCTAATATCATGTTATACAGCACTCTATGGACCCCTTATATCATGTTATTCAGCATTTCATTTCACATTTTTCCATGAATACAGAACATGCAAATTTATATGCTATTTATTGCTCCCAATGTGGAATCTTCCATTATAAAACAAGTAGAGCTTTGTCTGCTCTTTCATTATCTTTCACTGTGTACAGGATAAATAATAACAATAATAATAATAATACATGTAATAAAAAAAACATCAAGTATTTATGGTGAATTCAGTTATTTTTATTGATCTCTCCTATCACGTATTCTAATGAGCTTCAAAATTTTAATTAAATATGTACAACCATCATCGACAACCTTTGACCCCTGTATTACTTGCACCTCATTAAATATCCTGCCTACGGCCTCAAAGTTTTGAAATTACAACAATAAGGTAATCTATTTACAGCTAATGTCAGTCCTAATTGGAGTACTCAGTCAAGTCACTGCACTGTTGGAACAGTTCCAGTCACTGAATACAGTTTCTGACTGGTTTCAGAAATGTGTCATAAGGATGCATACAAATGCATTCTTTTTCTCTCAAGCATTTTGTAATTTTTCAACTTTCAAATACTTAGACTTCAACTATAAAGCACAATACACCACTCCCTCGATAACTCGCGCCCGGATAACTCGCGATCCCGCTTATAATGCGATGTCCGTCTTGGCTCCCGATTTTTTCCAGAGAAAATGTATTTAAAATATCTTTAAAATATGCTGAACATGAAAAAATTATGATAAGAATTGATAAATTAAACCTTGATACATTGCTCGTGTTATCATCGAAAATGGTGATTAATGCCCGTAAAAATATAATCCATATTTTGAAATTTGCAAGTTCTAGAGAAGAATTAATTTCAGAGATCTCGAAAATGCTTAATTACGCATATCTGGATGCCAATTTTTGATCTGGGATGCAGAAAATCTTTGATGCGGGAGTCCTCCGTATGCATGTAATAGGTGCGCGGGAAAATTCAAAGATTTGCCGGTCCTGTTTCAGCCACCTGCTTTGTGGGAAAATGTGTTGATCAGTTTACTGTGCTGATATTTACAATGACAGAATTCAGTGGCTGAAAGACTCTTTGATGTACTGTTGCTATTTTATAAGAGTACATTAAAAAAAAAAAAAGAACATGATGTAACAGCCAGGCAGCTAGTTCAAAGGTTTTGACTTGGCGGCCGAGTGAGAAAATGTACTGATATTTAGTGATTGAATTCAGAGGCAGAAAGACCCAGTTTTAAAATCCTAGCGAGACTTCTGTTTAAAGATATCATATATTATGTAAAGTTTTTATGATAAATAGTTGTCATTATACTGTAAATAAACAGTCTGGTGAAACAGCGATCAATGAAAACTTCTGGTAAATGTTAACAGGTGGCAACAGAGAATGAAATAAACACCAATTAAACATCTTCCTGTGTGAAAGTCACGTTCTAATCCTTTAATTCCGTTTCAGTGTAAACATTATAATCACAACATATTCTGTTCATTGAAAACATGAAAAGAGTCAATCGACCGTCACATCGAAACCCGTGAGTACTTCCGTGAGAACCTAATGTGAAGTGGCAAATTTTATGTCGATCTAACAAGAATACCATTAGCTGAGACCAGACAACCATTAATTAGATTTATGGAGACAAGCGCGTATCATATCGCCATACTACCGTGTACGGTAATGTCCTTTAGAGGGAGAATTCTGTTTCTAATTAAACATTTGTTTTTACAGCAGCCAGGCGGACACTTTAGGACAAGGAAAACTTCGTTTTCATGGTAAAGTTGTCACAATTGAGAGAATGCAGAAACTCTGTTACTCAAACTACTAGGGTCAAGTTGACCCTGACTTTGGCGCCTCTGGAAAAAAGGGCGGCAGAGATATTTGATTCTGATTGGTACGTTAAATGAGAGGGCGTGTTCCAACACAAAATTTCATAGGTTTTAATATCGCCCGCATCGAATTTTAATCAGTCTAAGCTTTTCCTACAAGAGGAAACCCAAAGGTTACGACTCCGGGAATTTGCAAGAAATTTCCGTAAAACTGTTGTCCAAAAAGGGGACGAATGTCGAAAGGAACCGACAAACTAATCTACCGATTAGGGGGAGAAAACGTTGACAGTAAAGGTAGTGTGACAATTCCATGTAATTTGTTGATGCCATATATAATGCTTTGCTGAAGTTATTTATTTGTATCTGCATGATTCTTTTTTTCTACATTCGTGTAATAATTTGCTTTATGAAGTATAACTGTGTTGAGTTTATGCATAGGAAGTTGTATATTAATCTTCTTTAGATAAGTTTGACGAATTGTTTGAATTTGTCGTCTTGTTTGCAATAAGGATTATGTTCTAAGAATTTAATGCATTACATTAGTTAATATGATTTCAAGAATCTGTGTGAATTCGCCGAATTTAGAAGATTTCACGTATGATTAAGAATAAGTGTGTATTGACGGAAATGATCTAGTAATTGATTGACGTGATGGATCCTATTTATTCGCTGTGTATGTGGTAATGTGTAAGGTCAAGGCATAACGAATTAGCCATTTGACTAACTAGGGTCATTATAGGACATGTGGAGTCGATTGATAGCCTTAGCGTCTGTTTAGCACTGATAGTGAAATCTGATAACGAGGGAGAATAATGAAGCATTAACCGTTCATAAATAACGGGAAATTTAGGTTGTCTCTATTTATATTTATTTAAAAGGGAGAAAACAGCTCCAGAGACGTATGAACGAATGAGTGATGTTATTCTGAGACCTATACGGAGAAACATAGAGAAGAGTGCAGTGAGACATATAATCCTGTGACGCAACCCTGCGATGTATTAATTTCTTAAGAAGTATTTTGAAAGTGTCCTGAGACGGGTGGTAGAAAGTATCATCCCAAGATCCAAGGGTCTGAACAGCGACAGAGGAAGCAAAACAGACTGAGGACGAGCAGGTTATGAAATCATACAAGACGCTGACTTCGATTGTTCACTCGATCCTATGATGAACTAAATCTATCAGTAACAGATCGACTATCTTATCTTAATCTATTTGCGTTTTCTTTGTATTTCGGTGAAAGTTAAATTTCTAAAAGCAGAGTACATTCCTGATGTAATGAATTTTCACAGTGTTTGTATGTAATTGATTAAATTGTTTGTTTACATGTACGGGGGCTCGTGTTGGTTTGTTCTATATACCTGCTCAGATCTCTATCTATTCCACCTATAAGTTTCACCACTTATATGTATATTTACTCGAACCGGGCAATAACATCGAGGGCGGTCAACCCCTAGATAACGGAAACCAAATACGGAGGGACATTCACTCCCCCTGTGTAACACCTAATTACATGTACATGCCGGCTTTGTTTTGATCAACAACTTGGGGAAGTGTTTGTTGCATTAAAAAAAAAATCGATTACAAGAGACCTCGGGTGCTGGATTACGGGTCTTGGAGCTGCCTTTGACGTAAAGCAAAACAGTAACAGAGACAACGACGATGGTAGTGACTTCAAATGTTTCAGTGAAACTGATGTCATTAATGCCGAGGCTGTTTGGGAGAAATTCATACAGACTCATAGTCCTGAGATGGGCGTTTCTCTTGATGATATGGAGGAGTGGATTTGTGCTGACAATGATTGCCCCACAGCCGAATACATGTCAGATGAAATTATAATTATTTATATAGCGAACAAATTTGCAGCAGAAGACGATTCTAACTGGAGTAACACAAGTGTTGAAAGTGATGCAGACGCAGATGTTGCACCCCCACCCCTCTGCACAGGAAGCAATCAAATATTTTGATATTGCCATAAGGTGGCTGGAGACCCAAAATGTTGACTACGTAAAGCTCATGCAGTTGAGAAATCTGAGGGATTTTGCTCGGCGGCAGAGAAACCAAGGAGTAACACACAAAAGAAAAATTAACTGATTTTTTCAAAAAGTGAATTGATATTTGTCAAGCGTGGCACAAACGGCAAGTATTAACTTGTTCTAATTTACGTTGTTTTAAATTTGTAGACCAATTAAATATCTTAGTACTGATTAACCCTTGGTTTTTTTTGTTTTCCATTTTACTTCTATCGCATTCAAATCTATCTATCTATCTATCTATCTATCGTTCGATTGACACTGTTTCTCGAAAAGAGTCGATCTTTTGTATATAAAAAAACGTCTAATTTGGATCAAACAATAAAACTAGAATGTATCTAATTCAACATAAAAATTAGTTACGTAGTACACAATGTGTGAAGTGGTACACATGTTCAGTGAACGGAAACCACGTGGAATAATGTTTTCGATGATCGCCTCAATATACTGTAATTTATCCTGAAATTAATGTTGTCCTATGAGAAAATAATAAAGTACACCGTTATGAAGAGATATTTATTAACAGTTAATCTCAGAACGATTATAAAGTGAGTATTCAACAGTATAATCTGCCTACCCACCCCCTTATTTTTCTGTTATGTCGTCAATCACTTTATTGGTTTTGGGCTTATTTTATAGGTCCCTCGATAACTCGCGCCTCACTTATAGTGCGGTCAATGTTTCTGGACCCCAATGTGCGCGAGTTATCGAGGGAGTGGTGTATGTGGTATCCAAATTTAAAAAATGTATTTTTTGTTAGCCTATATAGAATCAAATGTATGCTGATTCTATTTTTCGATAAGAATTGGGAAATAATAGGTTAAGTTTTTCAATGTGCACAGGAAACTAAAAAAGGATGATGAAATTTGGTTTCTGAGAGGTCCTGATAAAGCTAACAAAGTGGAGAATAGCTATAATTTCTATTGTCTAGTCTGTCTTTATCACGTCAAGTTCAAATTAGTGCCATAGGAAATCAGAGTTGCATGATTTTACATACTGACAAAAACTTTTAACTAACAGTAATTTTATTTTTCTTGGATGTCAGGCTAAAAAACTTTCTCAGCATAGCTACTTAAATTATTTAAAATTAATTTCAAATTTAGATTTTTAAAATTTTTCTTTAGGAATGCATAAATAAGTTGATAAAAAAACTTCTGCATTTTTAACCCGAATCTCCTACATGTGTCCTTTGGCATTGTAGTAATTATTCTCATCAGTTATGCAAAGACATTCTTCTCAGTGACACAAAAACATTCTTCTCTGTAACCGAGTCTTTTCAGTGACACAAAAACATTCTTTGTAACAGAGACATTCTTTTCAGTGCCACAAAAGCATTCTTCTCTGTAACAGAAACATTCTTCTCAGTGACACAAAAACATTCTTCTCTGTAACACAGACATTCTTCTCAGTGACACAAAGACATTCTTCCCTGTAACAGAGACATTCTTCTCAGTGGGGGCACTCACCAGTTATTATGTACTTTCGAGAATGTGTGTGTGCTGTGTGATTTTGATTCTAACATAGCTTTAACAATTTTCGAGTCATACTGCTACAAGGTCTACATTTTGGCAGTTTATAGCGATGTGTAGCACTGGGGCATCATGCCGCAGACATGTAGCATGATGTCCCACCCAGTCACATTATCCTGACAAGAGGCCAACCAGTCCCAACATTATCCTCTTGATGCTGAGTGCCTAGCATGGCAGCTGTTAGTACCATTCTTATACGTCTTTAGTATGACTCAGATGGGGTTCGAACCCATGAGCTACCGCATCTAAGACAGACGCTCTAACTATGTGGCCACTGGAGCTGTATTGTACTTTGGAGAGTGTTATGTTATGCATGGTGATGTTGTTTGTATTTGAAACATGCACAATGGCGAGGATGTTAGCATGCCTCTATGTTACTTTCATGTACTGTGACTGGCATTTCTTTTGGACATTGTACCTGTGGAAATGGTACATGACCTAAGCACACAGCTAACTAAAATAACTTGTCCCTTGTGCTCAAAAATAAGCCTGAATTAGCCTAAAGTACACTATCTTTAGCAGTTATCAAAACAGGGAAAATGAATTTTGCCAGACCAGACAATACAAGCTTCTGAAAATGCAATTAATGAATTACCAAATATATAAAAGGTAAAAAAGTTATCTGTTCTTTTTTTCAATACAATTTACGTCTGATGTCCTGGAAGTGAACATGACCAAGTGGAGCTATCAGTTTTTTTTAAGAAGTGCATATCTGGAGTAAGGCCAAGCTGTATACTCTATAACCCATAGTACACCCATCAATCATACACCAAAATAAAGGGAATTAAAGGTTCTTTGAACATTACCTAAGATATACAAGGCCTATTTTAAGTAGCCAGTACATGTACAACCAGTTTGGAAATTCTCTGTCTTTAAAATTCTAACCCGATGCAAAATATGAAACTGTCGAGTGCCATCAGTGACATAAAAACATACTTCACTGTGACAGAAACATTCTGCTCAAGAATACAAACATTCTACTCAATGACAAAGACATTTTTCAAAGTGATGCAAAACTGATTACCTTTCCTCATAGGCCTGTGTGGCATCCTAAATGAAGTTACTGATTTGTTTCTTGTTTTCCTGAAGATTCTTGTTGAGATTTTAATGTAATAAACTGTCAAACACTGTCTTGTCTCAATGCGGGTGGTCACTCCTCATGAAAGCTGCATTTTTACCAGTTGCTCACTGAACTGAATCAAAGCCTGTGGATGGAATTAAAAAATACAAACAAAAAACGTCAAATATAAATTGTAAATTTCACTGAAGTATAAACATTATCACAAAAGATTTGACTGGAGATAACAGAAAACTTCAGTTATGTATATTTAATTTATATTGCATGAATGACCTTTCTCAGAGATTGCTGGTAATGGTTTGGTCCACCTGACTTTTGTAATGCTTTTAAAAGAGATTTACTTCAATTTGAGTCCATGCCTAGCCTTATTTACTTCGAATGTTCTGGAAGAGAACTAGTTTAGAATCAGATTGAATATATATATATATATATATATATATATATATATATATATATATATATATATGAGGAGGAAAACAATTATTTATTCCTGTTTTAAGTTCAGTCTGTGGAATCAGTTACTACTGCATTCAGATGTAATTTGAAATAAATCATTTAACTATTCATTGGAATTACATGGTGCTCATTGACTTATTGGACTAAAACGTTACTTTGGGAAAACTGCAAATTCATTCAAGGACATTCTAGATAATATCATTAGAGTACAACAAGACTGTTGCTACATCAACATATTCTAGACTATTAGTATATCAGCAAATTAAGGATATTAAAACATTAAAATATTTTAAGGCTCTTGGTACATCACCACATTCAAGATTTTTGAAATTCATTTGGAACATTCCATACTTTTGAACTTGTGATAGAACATTCAAGATTATTTGGGATTTAAATTCACAACACTGTCTTTTAAATTTTGACCTTGTTTTTAAGAAAATAAATTTTGTCTGCTGAATTTTACTAAACTTGTTGGCTTAGCTTCTTTCCCTTAGTTTAACAGCACAGTCTTAACATGGTTAAGAACTAACCAAATGACCAAGGCCAGACTATTCAAGATATCAAAATGGGGGGTGAGGTGAAAACGGTATAACCAAAATGATCTGGTAGCTATTGTTTTAAATAGTTGTTTTACATTAGAAACTAATTATTTTCTTGATAAAACTGGTTAGGTAGTCCTACATATTTGAAAAACATACTCCTTAATCCACATTCAATTTAGTTTGGGAGATTACAGCACTTATAGGTGACACCCTTAGATAAGAAAATTTCAAATTTTTGTCACCTTTCAGTTGCAATCTATTACACAAATAAAAATAATAATAATAATAACTTTATTTAAACATGGCAACTTAATTAGCTAAATACATATATCTTCATGCAAATGTTTCTCTCATGAAAATAACTATTTACAAGTAAACACATCTACAAATACATACTAAAATACATTAATATACATTATCAAAGTAGGATTTAACTGCATTGCACATGTAAGTTTTTGTTTCATCTCTCCAATAAATAAGTTTTGAAAATGACTTTCAGCAAGATCACTTTTGCTTAGATATGCCTTTTGGCTAGTCTGCCAAAATGTAGTATGCAGTAAGTTTACATCAGTATTATACTTCTTCATAAAACAACATTAGGTACCAAAGTAGAGAGATATTTATACAATGAATTTATATACATATACAAGACATTCTGACCAACTTCCATAAATATACTAATATAAAAGATACAAAACAAACAAGTGATTTGAAGAGTAACACTGAGATAAAAACCAGAAACTCAAACTTACATTTTTCTAGTTCATTAATATGTAGGTTTGAAATAATGTTTAATTTTTAATGGATTTAACAGCATCAGCAGACTGAATATAAACAGGAAGTGAGTTCCATATTTGAGCCCCTGAATAGTGTAAACTTCCTTTGCATTGTTCAATGCAAGGTTTTGGTGATACTAACTTGTTATTTAAATTTGATTTGAAATGATATGAAGAGGATATTTTGTAGAATGCCTTAAGTTATATACACGGGAACATCTCTTGATACATTTAAAAACCAGAATTTCTTTCTGAAAAGTTATTTTCTTGCATAGCAGCAGAGAGACTGAGCCCACCAACTATTCGTTCCAACAGAACCTTCTATCGAGAACACTCTTGATAGAGGGTCTTATTTCACAAAATAAACCCTCTATTCAGAAAACTATGATAAATAAGCCTTCTCTGCTGACTAGAAGAGTTATTTCATGAAAAATAACTAACTATAAAAATACTTCTTGACTCCGGGGTGGGTTAGACGGAATAGTTGATGGCTCAGTCTCTCTACTGCTAAAAATGTAAATATTTTTAATCCTTCAGGATTTCTGTGAATTAAAAAATTATAAAATCAATAATAATGGCAAATATCAGAGAAGCATATAGTGTTAGATTAGTGCGAGAGCGATTAGAAGCAATTAAAAAATTTCTTCCTGTCCGCGATAGTTTTAGAGAAAAACTTCAACAACGACAGCAAGCACAAGTTGAATTTAGAGAGGGTACAGAACAGTTATTTAAACCAATCGTTGAACCAACCAAAAAGATCGCTGAAGCTACAACAGCATCACAGCAAGTTCTCGCGGAATTACCAAAACAGATCAGCGAAGCAATGGAGTCTGCTAACAAAACACGTGCTGAAATTGCAGACGTTAAAAATATTGTCGAGGATTTACCTAAACCAGAATTAAAAACTAAATATTTTGCTCAGCAGGGTTATGCAGAAGTTATAGCCGATCCTGTTAAGGTCGCTGCAGCGGGATATCAAATGCGTCATCAGCTTCTAAAGCCAGAATTTTATAACACTCCAGAACACGATTGGAACGTGAGGGTATTTCGTGAGTGGAAAGGTATTTCACAGATCAGCAAAAAATATAAGCGCGAATATGATAATTTTGTTGAGCGAGTTAATGAAATGAAAAGGGGTATTTCAACACCAACGAAGCAGCGATCTCGACCACGAAGACAACCATCACCTGACCCGGGTGTAACCGGTAGTGGTTTGGAAAGTCACATTACTTGTCCTGATAGTGTTCTCAATGATGTATCGCGGTTAGAAGTTCTCATCGGAGGCAGACGGGCTGGAAATAACTGACCGGAAATAATTAATGAAGCAGCTGATATCTGTCAGCGATTATTTCAGGGTGGTATCATGGATGTTCAAGGGTATCGAGAACTTATCGATGAAATCATTGACTGAAATTCATCGAGTTAGATAAAAAATAAATAATAATGATCATACTTAACGCTCACCGTGGACCCGTCGTGGTCAGGGTAAGAAATTCACGACTACCTGTTTATAGAGCAATTTACGGGGATGGACTAGGTGATGTTATTCAAGGTTTATTCAGAAGACTAGCACCCAAGGCAGCGCCGACTGCAAAACAACTATCAATGAAAGCTATTGATGTTATTAAAGATAAAGCTCCTGGTGTTATCGGTAATATTGCCAGCAAGGCATTTACTGCAATCAAGGAAAGATTAGCGCGATTACACAGACCAGTCAAATTACCAGCCACCACAGAGATGCCTGCAGATGTCAGTAAGGTAATAAATCAAGCTGCAAATAAAAAACTAGCCGAGATACTGGATCAACCAATAAATACAAGTATGATATCAGGAAGTGGTTTTCATTTTAGATGACTATGATTTACTATAAAATGTTTAAACGCGTGTCTGATCCAGCTTTCGATATGGATGCACCAGTACTCAAGGATAAGTCTGTGCGCGATTATCAGTACTATTCTTATGAAGCACAAGAACCAAATCAGCAGGGCAGAATTGAATTACAAGTGCAGGATACAAGTAGATATTTCGTTGCCCGTGGAAGCATTTACTAAAGTTACAGGTGAAATCGTAACAAATGTTATCGGTAATACACCATATGCAGCTGATGTCCAAGTTGGCTTTGTAAATAATGGCATCATGGCACTATTTTCCAGCGCCAAATATCTCACAGACGGCAAAGAAATTGAGACAATTCAAGATAATGTTGATGTTGCTACGACAATTATTGGGCTGGCAAGATATTCAGATGATTACACTAGATCAGCTGGCCCAACTATGATGTTCGCCAAAGATGATTCTAATTTTCCTGATGGAAGACCTAGCATCGCAAGGCGACCACAAAACAATGCCAGAAATGCTAATGCCGATGTGGAAAATTTACCCTTTCCCAACACTGAATACAACTTAGGGTTTGGAACACGAAAATTAATGTTGAAAGGTGATAATAGAGAATTTTCATGTGCGATTCCACTGTCTCACGTCTTTGGATTTTGTAGAAATGTCAGAAAGGCCATTTTTGGAGCCAAACACACAGTTGTTCTTGTGAGAAAAGGTAATGACGATGATGCTATCTGGCGAGCAGGTGGCGCTGCTGACAGTAAAGTAAAAATAAGAAGACTTGCTATGTGGATGCCGGTGATGACTCCGTCACTCGCTGATGAACAGCGGTTAATTTCTTTCATGGATCAAGGTGGTAAATCAATACTGTCGTGGCTAACAACAACCACTGACGTTAATCAAAATTATGTTGATGGGCTATTCACGTGGCATATATCATCACAGCAAGGTGTTGCGGCACCAAGACATGTCTTTGTTGCATTTCAACTTAATTTACGATTAAACAATCAAGAACGTTCTCATATGATATTTGATCAACTTGGTATCACTGCAGTATCCTTACGAATAAACGGACATCAAGAACCATCCGAGGATATAATATTGAATTTTGGCACTAATAATGTAGCACGTGTATATCACCGTTTGATGACATTTATGGGACGTGATCAAAATATTGATACTGGTTTGCAAATATCACAGTTGGATTTTACGAGTATGTATCCGATTTATTACTTTTCGCTGGAGCATCTTGATTTAGCTAAACAATCTGTTGTTGATTTACACTTCAGAGCTAATGTAAACTCAGGTAACCCTTACAGAGCAATCGCGGTCATACTCTCTGATAAAACAATGCTACTTGAAGGTGCTGGTGGACGAATGAGAGTCCTTGATGCCCCAGTGGAAAATATGTAATATTTTCAGAAAATATGTAACATTGCTAGCAGCAATGTGTAAACAATTAGATCAATCTCATATTAAATAAAATGTCATACAGTCATGTTAATGTCACTCTGACTCCTGGTCAGGTGAAGAAATTACAATCGAAAAACGCGAGCACATGTGGGACAGCGATAACACTAAAACACGATCAGCTAGCGGGTGGTCCAAACAAACTGTCATTAACTAAAACCCAACTAAAACATTTCAATAAAGCAGCGCAGGCAACGACTGGAGTTCGACTTGATCTCTCTCCAGCCGCGGTCAAAGATATGGTTAAAACCGGCGGTATATTTCCTCTTCTCGCCGCAATACCAGCACTGATAGCTGCTGCTGCTCCCACAGTCGCAAAAGCTGCAGCGTTAGGAGCTGTTGGAACCGCTGCTGGAATGGCACTAAAGAAAGCCACAGGGCAAGGATACAAAAAAAAGGGAACCCGCGGATCAGGGCTAAGACTCCCAGGAACTCCGCCATCATGGTACCCAAAAAGGTTCTAAAAACACAAAGTGTTTTTACACCGATGTCCAATTTTGATTTGCTTGATGCTGTTAAACAATTGCGTATAAAGAACTTCAGAGGCGTCTTTATGCGAGATCAATTACCAGCACGACCGAATAATCTAGAAACCGGAATTATTAATCTTGATAACAGCGATGGTCCAGGAACTCACTGGGTTGCTTACGCAATCGATCCACGTGAAATTATCTATTTTGATTCGTACGGGCTAGCACCGCCAATTGAGTTTCTTCGATATACAAAAAACATCCCCGACAGGTAAGATTTGGTACTCAACGCTGCCAACACAAACATTAACTGATCCTCCGATATGTGGTCATGAAGTATTAAATGTTCTTGATGCAATCTCAAAATCAGCGAGTTCTCCTCGCAAAGTCGTGCATGAATATACTGCAAATTTAAATAATCCTGTAACTAATAAAGGTTGATATTTATGGAAGATCAAGCAGAACAAAGGAAGAAAAAAAAAGATATAGATTTATCGAAGTATGCGACCAAAGATGAAATTGATAATCTTTTAAGTCTGACCGGGATAGACCCAGATGAGGTTGTAATTTTTCAAGATCGACATGGCCAGCTAAAAACCAGTAACATTAAGTGGAATGACATAATTCGCAGGGTTATTGGAGCTACCACGGACAACATCGTTGTATTCACTGACAGCGGCAGAATCAGAGATTCGCTGATATCAATCGCGGCGCTTCGAGATGATGCACAAAAAGCCGCAGGGGAACGTGTAGCGAAGATCGGCGATACAATGACAGGTGAACTCAGCATGAACGGTAACAAAATAACCGTTTTAAGAGATCCAACCTCGCCGGAAGATGCCGCAAACAAACAATATGTAGATGCAAGCACTAGCACCATTGACGGTAAACTAGCCACGTTGCGGGCAGAGTATGATGTTCACGTGGGCGCGTTTACAAGACTTCGAAGAAACTTCGCAAAAACTGATGAGGCCATGGATAAGTTCTTTGGGGCTCCTCCAGTCATCGATATGAAACTTTCTGAAATCATACCAAATCTTACTAATAACGCCAACGATATCAACAAGATTAATACCCGGTTAGGTGTAGTCAGAACAGAAAAAGGTTTTTCAGATCAAATCCAGATAATAGAAAATAACATTAACACGATCAAACAAACACAGCAAAACATCGTAGCGGGAATTCCTGAGATCATTGCCAAAACCAGTTTGATTAAAGTCCCCAATGGAGTTACTCCCGGGCATATCACCAACATCGCATACACGGTATCATCGGGATTCGCAACATGGTCCCAACAAAATAATACTATCAAATATACAGCAACAGCCACTGGCGTGTATAGACTGTCTGTATTCAGTGCCGCTAAGTTTGAGATCTTTACAACATATCCCTGGAGACATTCCACCGATAAATATTCCGGGGTTGTGACTATCATATTAAACAAGGAAACCGAAGAAACATTTATACTGGAAGCCGCAGACAGGAAATTAACCACAACATCTTACTGGTGGTGTCTGGAATTCGTCGTAGAAACACCTCAATTGGTCACCGCGTAAACAAATAATGAACGCAAACGAGTACAGATACAATCAATGGCAATCCGAGTTGAAAACCGTCATCAACGAGTATACGTCGAAAGTAAAAAAATACCGTAGACGTGTTACCGTGTTAGACATCATGGTTTATTCGGTATCTGCGGTAGTTGCATCCACCGGAGTAATATTATCAGCAATAACCCCAGTGTCTGCAGTAATCGCTGCAACGATATGTGTTTCCACGGCTACAACTACCGCGGGTGTCTTTGGTATCATCGTGAAAAAGATATCATCATGCGCGAACACAAAATTACACAACTACACGGTAAAATTAAATACAGCCACGGCCGCATATCAGAAATTGTCATCGCTGATATCATCAAGTCTTGACGCACGAAGTAGCTCCGGTGGGGCAATATCAGATTCTGAATTCAAGTTAATGGCAGACACATACAATGACTTCTCCAAAGTAAATTCGAAGAATTTCAATTCCAATTTAAAAATGCAGCAAATAAATAATCATGTCAAAGCCAAACGAATTACTTCAGCAAATAGTCGCGAATACAAACCCGGTGAAAACCACGATGATAACTGTGTCCTCGACGAGACCCGAATTTGGTATTAATTTTTCAACTCCGATTCCAGTCACCGAGATCACGTTGGCACAACTGCAAGTATACCATAGCTGGCCCAATATCAGAACGGCACCGTTCGGCGGACTGCAGCCAAATAATTCATTTGTGTTTTCGCACCGGGATAATCCCGATGGGGTTCCCAACTGGAATGTTATTGTGATACCCACTGGGAGTTATCAGATCGAAGAAATCAACGCTGAGATACAACGTCAAATAAAACGAATCACCACTAAGGAATCAAAGATATCAATAAAAGCTCATGAACCAACACTGTCCGCGGCCATCGAGATTGCTACACCCGGTTACGCCGTAGATATCTATAACAGTTCAATCCGAACAGTGTTAGGATGGCCAGAAGAAAAACCACCAACGATACCACGACCACCAGAACCTAAAAAATCTGATTACGTAACAGAAGATCTTTCTGATGATTGGAAAACTAAATTCTTAGAAGAAGAAGAAAAAGGCACTAATCCAAAATTTAAAATCCCCTTTATTTGGGAGTTAGGATTCGTGAAGATAGATCCCGATTTTGTAAAGACTTCATGAATTTATCCTGTCGAAGGTTATTATGATATACATTTCACGACAGAAGATCTCATTGATGTATTTAATTATTATAACGAGCTTTATCGACAACAATTATCTAGTCTACGTGGGGTTTTTCAATCACATATCGGAAATTTTGAACACCGTGATGAAATCATCAGGAAAATTAAAGAACTAAATCATCTTTCGGTTACCATTGAAAACGTACACGATCATTTTGTTCAAACATTTACTAGGCATTCAGATGGCGTAGAAAATAAATTTAAAGAAGCTAAAGAGGATTTAGATAAATCCCTTAGTTTTTATGTTAGTGCACCCGCAGTATTAAAACCCCGCCCCGAAGACGACCACAACCTGGTACTATTAGGATATCAAGCAAGATTAAAAAACGCTGAAGACGACTATAAAGCATTTCAACAATTTTTAACCAATAAGAAAATCAGAGGCTGAATTACCAAATTGGAAAATTCCCGGATATGTGTCTGTGGCTGATCGTAAAAAACTTCGTGATGATCTCATCGATGAATCCTTCGAGGATATCCTTGCCGCGCACAAGCAAACACTACCAGAACCCGTTATCCTCAGACACGACAACAGCACAGAATCAACTGGTAGGCATATCTCTCTGGGGAACGTAAATATCACAGATGTGGTTGCGGTCAATCTTGTATGTGATGTCATCGACGGCAGCTACAGTACATCAGATACAACCACAACAGCACAGCAGGGGTTCATCCTGTATTCATTTACACCTAAAGACTTGCCTGGATTTTTGATTGTGCAAGATCCGATCAATCCGGTCTATCTGCGGTGTCATAACCCGTGGCTGTCAAGAATAAATTTTAAACTCACTGACCAGTCAGGAAATTTGTTGGACATACGTGGTGAGACGGTTAGTGTAAACTTACTGGTGAAATCGTAGACTTTCAATTAATAATATCATATCATAATAATGTCCAAAAATTCTTCGAATTTCCGGAAGTATGATGATGATGATGAAGATGTCTCTGACAGTGATTTTATTGTTAGTGACAGTGAAAGACAAAGTGTTTCCACTGACAGTGATTTTATTGTTAGTGATGAAGATGTCTCTGACAGTGATTTTATTGTTAGTGACAGCAACGACGATGATGGCACTGTTGGTAACATCACCATCAATGACAGCACTGTCACATTAAATTATATTAAATGATAAAAAAAAATATAGCATGTATCAGCACGTGAAATGTTTCATATACGACAAACAAACACTTGAAGAATATATCAAAAAATTATTCAGCGGAGCGTCGTCGATTTCATCAATGATGAAATTAGGTGAAGTTAAAATAGTTATTGATAAATACGGCAATGATAATTTTTTACTGACAGAATCGCAGTTGAAACAACTACAAGAAAATCATATCATAGCGATCACGTTTTCCAGACCAAATCATGAATTATGCTCACTCGTGTATTTCGCGGGATCATCTTGATAAGATACTGCAGTGAAAGTCAACAGGGAAAAAATCACAGAAATCGGACGATTTCACGATAATTTTATTTTTTTGTGCAGTAAAAATATTTGAAAATTCTAAAGAATTTTTACTTTGTATATATTTTTTACAACACTGACAATTTCACTGATTTTGATAGGGTATCAGCTAGTGAAAACCAACGAAATTGTCCAAGTTGCTGATTTTGATAGGGTATTTTGCTATGAAAACCAACGAAATTGTCCAAGTTGCTGATTTTGATAGGGTATTTTGTTATGAAAACCAACGAAATTGTCCAAGTTGCTGATTTTGACAGGGTATTTGCTAGTAAAAATGATAAAAATCGTGCAGTTTGTATAAATTTCATATAATAATTATTTCACTGCGGGATTTTATTTTTTCTTATAGTATTTTTCTGCAACAGACCAAAGTACTCAACGTAATAGGGTATTTGCTAGTAAAAATGATAAAAACAGTCCAAAGTCACAGATCTGATAGGGTAATTGCTAGTAAAAATCAACAAAACAGTCCAAAGTACTCAACGTAATAGGGTATCAGCTAGTAAAAACCAAGAAACTGTCCAAGCTGCTAATCCTGATAGGGTATTTTGCTATGAAAACCAACGAAATCGGACAATTGCATAATTTTATTATATATATTTTTTTTAACACTGACCATTTCACTGATCCTGATAGGATATTTTGCTATGAAAACCAATGAAATCGGACAATTGCATAATTTGGACAGTAAAAAAAAAGTAATATTTTTTTTACTTTCGATTTCACTTCCAAGTATTTGACGAAATCAAGGTGAGGTATTTACTTCCTCATCAGTGACAAAGTCAGCGGACATACAATGCTTTAATTTTCTAACCCGATTATTTATTATCTTTTTAGTTTCATACTCGGCTGCCAGTGCCAGCCTGATCTTTTCGATTGCACGAGACAGTGGAACAAATTCATTTATTTGTGCCTCCGCTACGCTGGCCAGCGATTTATACAAATTATTTTGAATCATCTTTATGAATCGATATTGAGCAGGAAGAATATAACGCCCTGCACATTTAGCTTCATATAACGATTCAAAATCAGACAGTATTGTTTCAGGATTTAGTAATATATTAAATCCTTGTTTTTCTAATTTTTTAATAGCATCAATCACATTAATGATATTTTCGTGATTCATATTTATATATATTTTTATATATTTAAAATAAAAAAAAATAAACAGCAGTCATTGATGAGCGGTTAGTCTTATATTGGCTTATGGGTCTCCACGAGGTCCTTTCAGACTAGATTTTTTACTTCCTTGATTTTGTCAAGGTGATTTTGTCACTTTGTTTTGAAACACTTTGTGTTTTAGGTGACTTTTTTATTTTTCAGATTTTTTTTTATCTCAGTCTTACAGAGCTTTTCTTATAGCTTCTCGGCATCCTCGTGATCGGTTCTTTTAGCCATTTTGTTTTTGACCGCGCAGCCAATGACTACTGTTTATTTTTGGGGGCTCCAAGCGAAAGTGAAACTGTCTGTGTGCATACCCCCCCCCCACCAAATTGAGTCCCAGGCGTAAAACGTACCCCCACGATTCGACGTGGAGGAGATATGCACACAAGGCCCCTGCTGGAGCCCCCACTATTATAAAAACCCTATAAATCGGGCTCGTCGAACAATATGTCCGTAACGAGGATTCGAACATGGCATTTGATAGCGTCGGGACGAAAGTCAAACGCGTTACCACTGTGCCACTGTTCAATCTGATAAAATAGGATTTAAAAATTATTATATACTGATCTACCTGTTGTGAAATTTATACAGGTAGGCCTCATGTAGAAAATCGTCTGCTTGTTACCTGTGAATGCGGAAGTGTTATAGCGCGCTGTCAAGGTGACAAGGGGGAAATAATTGTATCATTGACTTCAAAAATCCTTCGATTTTCACACAGTCGCTGTAGAGTTATCTCCGTTTGGAAGATCCTCGGATTATAGTAAATTACCTAACAATAATGAAAAACAATTTTCTGCTTATTATATGTTTTTGACAACGCGGATTTATATATTTTTTCTGCGACTTTTCGTACTGAAGCCCTACAAATACCAAAATGCTTGCCAGCTGCATATGTCGATTGAAATATTATTTCTTCATTTGTATTTAAATTTATGGAAACAACTGCCCTAGACTCTCTCTTTCCCCCAGTATTACCAGCCCTACAATTTTCGCTCTGCGTCACAGCTCTCAGGTTGGATAAATTATTATTAAGTTTCTGTCCATCAATGTGATCAATTACAAGATCATCTTTGATCTCTCCTTGGAAACACTCGAACAAGAACCTATGATTATAATAGGTTTTACCCCCAGAAACCTTAAATCGGAGATAACCAGAATTTTCAATGACACCAACTGGTTTTTTCAATCTACAGTGTCTCACTATTCCCTCGCGGGATGCTTCATAATTTTTGATGGTTGGATGTTGAACAAATTCTTGATTCATTTATATAATAATATATTTGTCTAATTTATAATTTGTCTGAAAACTTAGTTATATAATCACTCTCGGATTTCAACGCATTTCTGTTATTTTTTTTATTGTAATATCACTTGAGTTCCCGGTATCATTTCCCCCCACATCCCGCACATAATTGTGTTTTACCCCTGACACCAATGCACATCGCAGGCATGGGATAGGTCCTGTGCTTCCTCGTTTGATGCTTTGTATATGTTCACTGCAGAATTCCTTCCTGCAAGGCTTATTACAGACTGTTACAGATCCAACTTTTAACCACTTGCAGTTATTCATTGTATATAAAATATTTCTTATTTAAATATTTGTCTTAAATATAATATGAAGGGTTTATTTGGTGCTGGGAGATTCGATCTTGACAGGCTAAACAGAGATCCACGACGACGGAATCTAACTGATCTGTTTAATATTATCAACGAGGGTAAAAAAGAATTCCGTGACAACAGCGCATCTCATGTATGGTCGTCATTTAAAATTATCCGCGATATTGACGAAATCATCGATGACAGCATCGATGTTGACGAAGTCATCGATGCTACAATGACTGATGCCCGAGCAAAAACAATTATTGATTACCTCGCTGATATTCATCAAAGCGATGAACACAGTAAGAAATATTTTTTCAGAATAAAATTTATTGTGCAAACAGATTCTGATGAATGGATTATCTGTGACAAACTTGACCCTGTTCTTGTTAACGGAAAGACCATTCTGTTAAGTAAAGATTCCAAACCAGGAATGCTGACCGGGATTGATAAACCATATTACGCTTGAGCGTATCCTGTAACCGCAGTCATTTATGGAAAATAAATCCGGTAAAAAAACCAAAAATTGATAAACTCACCCCGATGCGAATGACTACGTCATTTACAACGTCATCAATGACTACGCTGAATTGTGGAGCCGAGCGAGTAATGAACATTTTAAAAACGCAAAACGAGGAAACGGTTTAACCGATCTGTGACAAAAAATAACAGCATGGGCTGAATCGGTTAAGGATACTGGGGCAACAATAAATGATGTTGCTGTGCTATCAAGTAAATTAAAATGTTCAATAACAGTAAAAACACTAACCGGGGAAATATTATATAATTCCAAACATTATAAAAGTCAGGATCACCGATTGAAATTATTGATCATAACTCTCATGCCTGGACAAATGCAGTTACAATATTTCCACGAGATCGTGTTGTCAAACTTTATTCCGGAAATATATTTGATGCTATTTACACGCTGAGTAAAACCGACCCTGTGTCGGTGTGGTTATTTAGGAGTTCCGAAGATTCCGAGTATGATCAATTTGCAAAACCCAACAGGGAATTATACCGGACGGAGTCGTTGCAACAACAAATGAAAAAACTCGCAGAGAAATATGCGAATGAAAACATTGAGCAGTTATTGGTTAATTGTTTTACAGTTCCATGTGTTGCCGCTCACGCCGCCAGAGAAAGAAATTCGTGGAGACCAACCCGAAGTCAGTTTCTCTTGGATATACAATTAAGCTGTGTCGAGTACGGGCATGGCGGGCTGTGGAATACCCGGTATGACTACCGGGATATGATTTCCGTGGATATGATTGCTTGCTACCCAGGAAGCTTCCTCGGGAACGGCGAGTGCAGCGAATACTTTAAGAGATTTGGACATCCCACGAACTCGATGACACGAGTTGCTATAAACGGCAGTTTACCCGACTTTGACCTGACAGGATTTGCTCGTGTGACTTCGTTTGAATTTGCTAAAGGGCTTCATCCGTGCTGTTATGTTTGGTTTGGCAGACACTTCAGTGAAAAGCACTGGGTACCAATAGTGTTATTGCGATATATGCTTGACAGCCGAATACTGGTATCGTTGACTGTCAGTGAAGCAATCATATCATATCAACCGCAGACCTTAGTTTGGTTGCCAACACCGGAGCGTGTCAGTGTAGATGAAGTTATCGGCGAGTATGCACGAGAGAGTCCAAATACCCCGATGGATGTCATTGTCAGTGAGGCTCCTAAAGTTCTCAAGATAAAACATAGCAATAGTGAAAAAGCAGCAAAAGAACTCGGACGAAGAATAATCGGTAAATTTACTCAGGGTGCAGCATTTGATCATAAAATGCATCACTCGCGGTTGATTATCGATGATGCTGAATTGGATTTTATAATTGCTGATGCTGTTGCGAGAAATATATTTTGTAATCGGGAGGATGTGTTCTTGTCCGACGGGAAAAAGTTGGGCACAATTGTAAGTTATATCGACGGAGAATCGCCTCAATACACACATCTAAGATCTTCAATGCTGGGTTATGTTTCTATAAATTTACTATCAATGATAAATCGATTTCCTGACACCGCAGTTAGAGTTGCAACGGATTCATTTTACATCAATAAAAGATATTCAGAATCACTGGCTCGTTTTATAAGCACTGATGAATCATGGAGTTCGTGGAGAATAAAAGCGGAGATGTTACACGAATATTGTGAATCCGCCGATGTTGCAATTAAGGATGATTATTGTAAATCAGAAATCTCAGAAATATCTTCCGCACCATCTGTGTATGATCCAATCACTAGACACAAAACCGTTTATTTGAACGGGCTGGGTGGGTCTGGTAAGACAACTCGAGCGATTGAATTATTTGGAAAATCGGATATGATTGTGCTAACACCTACACACAGGCTTGCCAGGGAGATGAAACAGCGAGGAGTCAATTCTTGCACTTATCACAGCTTTTTCAAATACAGCGGCGGTGTGTGGACGTCAGATCGAATGGGAACAAAATATATTCCCGAGAAAATAATTTGGGATGAGATATGTACGGTACCGCTGGAAACGTTAAAAACATTTCTTGATTGGCTGCTAACGAAAAATACTGCAGTCGTTATGTGCGGCGATCACGGTCAACCACCTCCGTTTGTTGGCGCATCTCCGCATGATTGGTTAAAAGATTTTGTTGATTATTGCGAAGAAGTGTCTGATGATCATAGAGTACTTGATGCAACGTTGAAAGAATTTAAAACATTAATCAGATTACAACCGAATAAAATTCAATGTGAAATTATGCGCGAGATGATTCCTGAAACTTCAATGAGCGAATTTGTACGCGTGTGGAAACCAGACGATTTGATAGTGGCAAGTAGAAAGATAGTCAGAGATACACTTCAACAGCAGCTATTTCAATTACAACAAGAAAAGTTTCCAATGCTGCCAACGCCGTTATGTTATAGACCAGCTGATACGCGGTTACAAACTATAGATGTTGATATACCAGGACGCCAGACTGAGTCAGGGACCTTGACAGAGTCAAGGAAACAGAATTTAGTACTGAATGATATTGTGTTAGTTGATATTAATGCTGTCAAAGATGCAATAAAAATAAATAAATCCCCGTGGACGCTAGGATACGCAATGACCATTCATTCATCTCAAGGACTGACTATTTCAGATACAACTGTCTGGATTGTTGATGATCGAATCGAACTTGGTCAAACTTAGTCTACCTGGCGGTGTCCAGAGTCAGAAGAATATCTCAACTGCGAAGAATTGTCTTGGAAGATTCAAACGCTGATAAAATTAATAATGAAAACAACAGTGATGATGATGTAATAAGAAAAAAACTCGCCGGTTACAAACAGAGTGACAAAAAAAATAATCGCGACTTTGATCTTGATGTTGAATTTATCAGAGTGTTGAAACAACAGCAGAATAATCACTGCGCGAGCTGCAATTGTATAATGCTATGGCAGTATTCGAATAAAAATTCAAGACAATTTACCGTAGACAGAAAAGATAACAATCGCGGTCATACACGTGATAATATCATGTTGACTTGTCTTGAGTGCAATCGATGTCGGGGTGCTAGTTAAGTGATCAAAATTACCGAAGTGATTTTGGCGGTAATTGTGTGTCCTTGGGAATTACCTGCAGTTGCTCACGTGTGAATCCACGTTGAGGAGCAGTTGAATCCAACCTGTAGATTGCTGGTCTGCCAGTGGATCTTGTCATGGTGGTTATCTTGTGTGTGGTAACACTCCAGATAGGATCAGTTGCTCTTCGTTTACCACCTTCAAGTTCACCCGGTTCATATAAATATCTAACTGTAACATTACCCAGTATTGGCTGCGCTGAAGAATCATGTCGTACGGGTATACGTTTTTTTGTGATCGCGATGGCAGGTTTCATGTTGGTTGCTCGTGTGATCTCGCTATTTAGTGCAGCTATCACGCTTGGTAATCTTGCAACCCATTCGCGCGATCTCGTATCCTGAATAAATTCCTTCGCGTATTCATATCCAAATAACCGCTCAGCAAGTGTTCGATTAAATCGCTCAACAATTGCCTGATCGCGATGAATTTCAGTATGTCCTCGTCTGATGGTGACATTATGTTGCTTCATCAACGATGATACTGCACCATGAAATTCTTTGCCAGGATCAACTTGTAATAGATTTGGCCAACATAGACCACGTTGATAAATTCATTTAAACGCAGAAGCAACCTCAGATGCTGTTTTAGTCGTTAACGGTTCAGCATCTTTGTATCTACTTGCAACATCAACTACAGTTAACGCATACTTGTATGTACGTCTTCGGATAGTATCATGTGGCAGAAATAATATATCAGCCTGATGAACCTCATTTGGTACACTAACATCAAAATGTGCAAAGTGAATTTGTTTAGGACGCGGTAGATAAATTTGCCATATTGCCTGTTGGGATAACCAATTTTTGGCAGTAACTTTTGTAACTTTTGCTGCTTCAGCGAGTTTACTAATTGCTGCGCTACCTCTCCAATATCCGCTTGGGGAATAATAAATCAACTCCATTATATACCAGTACGGATTTTATTAACCAGGATGCTAACTTTTCTTTGAAAGATTTATCAGGGATGGCATGAATTAATTTCACGTCCGCGAGATGGCACTGTTGTAAATCCTTGCTTCGGTAAGCTACATCATGAACATGACACGCCTTATCAATAGCGTTTATCGGATACTCACCTGGTTTTGGTTGATCTTGGTCATCAAGTCTGATATCAAGTCGGGTTCCAGGACCAAAATAATTATATCCTGGAAGATGTTTTTCTCCTGGGTATTTAGCCCACGGTGTTCCTGGTAATTTTCCTAACTTGGCTGCGATATCACCGCCTCGCTTTTTTTAAAAATAAATTTAAACTTTTTTATACCGCATCGTTCACACTTGCCTGTAAGCGCTTGTCGATTATTTTTTGTTGTAATTGTTGTCATATCCGCAGTTGGGGTATGTGCTCGGCATTTCACACAATATAAATTCATATTTATTTTATGATATATCTAATGGAGATCACTGACTTTTCTGCGTCAAAGCGAGAGAGCCAATTAAACATAACTCAGTGCTACCAAATTCAATTCGAATGATTATTATAGGTCCATCTGGGTCGGGTAAGACACAGTTGTTACTTAATTCAATAATGAAGTGGATGAAGTGGGATAAATTATATTTGATAGCCCCGTCTGTGGACGATCAGCGATGTTATCAGGTATTAAAAGATTTTAACGAAAGTGCAAAATCGATAAGTGAAGAAGATGTTGTTGATTTTATAACTGATATCAATGAAGCACCGAGTATCAATGATGTTGATGGGAGTATTAATAATTTAGTTGTGTACGATGATATCATGCTGGACAAACAATCAAACCCTGCCAGGATATTTTCACGTGGCAGGCATAAAAACGTTGATGTGATTTATGTAACTCAATGGTATACACAAATACCAAAAGTGATCAGAGATAACTGTAACGTTCTCGCGGTATTTAACGGCGTTGACGCATACACGTTACAAAATATTCATCGGACTTGGTGCGGCGGTGACATGGACATAAATAAATTCAGAAATTTCTTTAGTCGTGCTCAGGCAAAACCATACGGATTTGTAACAATAAATTTACATGATCCTCGGACATGGTATCGAGTTGGGTTGGATACAATTTTTAGTTAGAAATTCTGAAGGATTAAAAATATTTACATTTTTAGCAGCAGAGATACTGAGCCACCAACTATTCCGTCTAACCCACCCCGGAGTCAAGAAGTATTTTTATAGTTAGTTATTTTTCATGAAATAACTCTTCTAGTCAGCAGAGAAGGCTTATTTATCATAGTTTTCTGAATAGGGGATTTATTTTGTGAAATAAGACCCTCTATCAAGAGTGTTCTCGATAGAAGGTTCTGTTGGAACGAATAGTTGGTGGGCTCAGTCTCTCTGCTGCTTGCATATTGTTAATCATTTTAATTTTAAGACCAAGTCTGATGATAATGCATCAATGGGAACATTAAAAATCAGCCAAGCTGCTTGTTTTTGAAGCATGTGAATTCTGTAAAGTTGGCAATTAGTATAATTTCCCCACAGTGTTGAACAGTAGTCAATTGTTGGATGTATACAAGTTTTAGAGCAAATTAATTTTGAAGTCCTTTTTCCCACTTAATACTTCTGCTAATGATTGCTCCCAACAGCTTCTCATTGTGTGCATTTTCTACCTTGTTATTATGTACAGCAATCCTTCTTTCACTTTGAATGCATTTTAGATGTTCCCATCGGCATGCATTTTGTCTTTGATTAACTTATTGCCAACTTATTTTGTTATGACCACTCCTCAATTAATATAATGTCTGAACTGAGTTTGCATTCCAGGGTACAGACACTTCTACTTGATGAAGAAACTGTTACATCATCTGCAAACATGTCAGTAGTTGCATTTTGAGTACAGAGTGGAAGATCATTGATAAATAAAAGAGAAGGGAACTCAGTATGGAGCCTTGTGGAACACCACTGCCTTATAGAACAGGTGATAAAGTGGTTATTGCCCATAGGGATTTGTTTCTTCCTATAAAATAAATATGAAGTAAACAAAGTTTTTGTATCATCATGAAATCCATAACAACATAGCTTACTTACGAGAATATCAAGCAAAACTAGATCAAAGGCTTTCATAAAATCTAGTCCTGTTAACTTTAGGACTTTTGGTCCATCCTCGTCTGCACCACGTTTTTGTGTTGATTTTGCTAAGAGTGTAAGAAATGCCACTTTCACTCACAATATCAGGGGCAAATTGCAGGTCATCAAGAACTCTAGTCTTTATACAAGTTAAGATGGGGTTTAAGTCTGGGTTACAAACATTTTGTTTACTTTTAGAATATTTACTTTCTAAATTTGTAAAGAACTGTATAAACATGTCAGCTATATCCTAAAATAAATAAACATTGATGTCATTATAACTCAACTGTGTTGGAATGGAATGCTTCTTTGATGGAATGAACTCATTCAGATACTGCCACAAGGAGCTGGAATGTTTCTTTTCTTTAATACAAGTTGCATAGTAACTTCTTTTAAATTCCTTTATTAAAAAGTTTACTTTATTTTCTATAGCTTTTCCAGTCTTTGTTTTTATCAAATTTATCCATTTCATACCAACTTCCTTTATTTCAGAGGTTATCCAATTAAGATGACACTAATGTTTAATGTATTTTATTTTTATTGATGCATGTTTGTTTAGAAAATTGTTAAAATGTCCATACCACATATCAAGAGCAGTGTTAGTGTAAAAAATATTTTCAATCTCATGGAAAGGCATTTGAGCCAAGTCATAAAGAAATTCCTTTTCATCAAAACGTTTCATTTCTCTATATTTTATTTATGCATGATGACGAACAGAGATGCAATGAGTGTCTGGTTATACACACTGGATAGTGATTAGTTGTGGCATAAATAGGCACTTTCATTTCATTAATATTTTCCAGTCTGTTTATGTAGATATGGTCAATAAGTTTAACTGCTTTCAGTTATCCTTGTTGGTTTATCAATCATTTGGGATACATTTATGTCTGCACAAAATTTGACCATTTTTGAAGAGGATCTTTTAATAGATCAATATTAAGGTAACCTAGAATGATTTCATATTCTTCATTTAGAAAGGCCTTTTCTGTTTCAGTTTCTAGTTTATCAACCCATTCAGAGATAGATTTTGGGGGTTTACATGCAGAATACTGAATGGTCTGGATTGAGGAAGTGATATTTCAATCCATATTGTTTCTATTTTGCTTATTTTTAAAATCCTCCCTTCGTCTATAGCTTAATGACTGAGCATTGCATAACAGAATACCCCCTCCATAACCATTTCTGTCTTTCCTTTCCAGTTCATAATTATCTATACTGAGTATATTATGAGGAAGAAAAAGGTCTCACATAATCTCATATCAACTGACCCTTTTTCATGCAACATTAACTTAATTTTATCTAATGTAGGTGTAACATAGTGAATATTTAAATTTCTTATCCTTAAACTCTTCCTGTTTAATCCAAATCTTATATAGTTAATAGAAGCAAATTTATTTATATCAGTTGATAAGATATTTTCTCTTAAAGAATTCACATCATTACTGGAAGAAAAAGTACAGGTAGTCCCAGTATTGTAACTATTAACTCCAACACAACAAGAATTACATAACCTGCAATATACTGGAGAGCCTTCAATGGAGGGAAAGTTACTAATCATTGAATCGCTACAGCTATATTCATGATGTACTTCACGCAGTCAAACCAAGTAGCCATCTTGAATTCAATGCAACCATTCCTGTGACCACGATTACTACATGAATCCTCTAATTTAACAAATTCAAAGAAGTCATATAACATATGTATGTAGCCAAAACAGTGAATACTCTTTTAGTCATCTGATTGGATGCAGTGAAAAGGCATTGATGCAATCAGATTGCTCATGACAATTACCTTGGAAGATCATTGAAAATAATCACAGAAGCCTCCACAGAAAATAGGACATGTTTGATGCTGGTTGAAACTTTCACACAAGTTTATCTTTCAAGTCGAGGAAAGTAGCTTCATAGCAGTGGGCATATTGAATGCCTAAAATGTCATGTGACGAGTTCTCTTAGTGGTCAACTGATTTTGTCTGCTACAAACAGTAACTCTTTCAAACAAAAGAGGGAATTTCTTCAAAACAATGTTTATGTCAAGATGATCTACAGACAATTGTCATCAAATTCCCAAAAATGATGTTATTTCTAATGGCGTAGAAAGAATTAAATGGCATCACTCATACAATCACATATGGAGGAGTAGAAACACACTGTCCCTGCTTTTTCCATGAAAAGCATTGCGACAAAGATGCATAATGAACCTCGTCATGAAAGACATGTTGTCCCCCAAAACAGGGATCTTTCGAGTTTGGCTGTATTAATTGTTTACCATTTTTATTTCCCTGATACATGCCAGTACTGACTTTAAAATTAAAGCAAATAAGCTGACAATTTTAAATTACAAACTAGAGGAATGCTAAGCAATCAAATTATGTTAAAAGGCTCCTGCGTCTCCTGCATCCCACTAATACCACATGACAGAAGAGTCTACCAATATGCTAAATAGAAAGGAATGACTTTTCTGAAAATAATACCAATACAATGATCTGTCAACATCTGAAGATAACAACCCTAGAGAACAATCCACTAACATACACACAATTCTGGCAAATATGACAAAGTGCAAAGTGGCAATAACTCTTTAAAAAAAAACACCAGTACAATACTGTATTATTAATTATACAAATTCGATTATGGATGACACTGTGCATTAAGCTACAAGACAAAATGGGCAATAACTCTTGTAAAAATTTGTGGGAGCAATCATTATGAAGTCTCTTTGGACCACAGACTCAGTGGCAGCCTTATATTTTATCCTTCTACTTTCAAATGAATTTTCATTCTCTGAATCTTCCTTATGACCTTCCTTATAAAAACAATTTAGCAAACTCATGTAATTGATACAGAAAAGATCACCTCAATAAACAACTACTGCTACTAATGTAATCCTAACATACACTTTGTCTTTTAAATGCAAACACAGACAGCTGCTTTGGCTAAGTATAAATCAATTAAAAAAATTAAAGACTCATTACTTTCATTTAATCAGTTCATAAAGGAAATAGATACTTATTTTGATACGTACCTTCCATTAATTTCACTGCATTTGAACTGAAGGACTGAAATAAAAGTGTAATGGGTTGCCATGGAATGCTGAAGTTGGTCCAAGTTTACATACATAAATTCTTTAATGAATAAATAGAAATATACTAATATTGATGAAAGAGACTCATCATCCCTTTAAGTGACTTCACTTTAACTGACTGCAATGCAATTAAGTTTGTAAGTAAGTTAGTTTGTTTCTTTAATGAAATTAATAAAAATATACAAATACTGTAAAAAGTGTAGATATCTTCCTTCAAGATTCTTATCAACCATTTAACTGATTTTGGCATTTCCAACTTCTATCGCATTCTAGCCAACTGAAATTGGGTCAATGGAACTTAAAAACACATTTTTGGTTTTGTCAGAATTTGAATTTATTAGTAGCAAAGACATACCAAGTAAAGTTTGACTAACACAATATGACTTTAATTTGTAGAAAAACTTCAATATGGGATGCCAAACATGTGAGATATTCCTGAATATTTGACATCTCATTCCGATGTTAGTCAACCTCAGAACATGCTACACAATGCCATTATTTAGGCAGTAAGACTCAACCTAACAAAACACAAGTAACCTGGATCACTGTATTATTGCAGTACTTAATGATTTTATCAGTACATATTAAATCTGTTTAGCTAGTGTTAGTTACATATAATATGTAAATTTCTATGACTTTCCCTCTTTCCATTCCTATAAAAAAATCTTTGTCAATCGAAGTACATAAATGTAAATAAAACTGCATATGGTGGCTCACCCAGATCAACATACCATCGGGGAACAACTCTATATTATCACGGTATTTGCCTAACTTAGGTATGGTAGCACACACGTATCATAATAAGCATCAATTGCAACCTACCTATAAGAAGCAATGTTCGCGCTTGCACTAGCAGAATATTTCCACAAAAAACAATAGGATCCAGTGATTAAATCGAACACATAAATGTAATTGAAGTGGAAATCCAAGAATGACAACATTACAAATTAAAAACAAATATTATTTAACTTTATGTGAATCTGACATGCAATGAGGGCAAAGAAATATAAATGTATAAAAAATTATAATTATTATATAAATATTACTTATATAAAGAAAGTTTGACTGTTACTGTGTTCTTATTTTTGTACAAGAAGTATGATCATAAGCAACATTTTGTCAATTTTGGTCCATACTGGCTACCAGGGAATGCAATTCCAAGCTTAACTTCATAAGGACATGTACGTCACCATCGGTATATGACTTATATCATCAAACATCAGACAATACATTGAGTACATTTCATAATCAAAGCCAATACAGGTATAACAAGTTTGACTGGAGTACTGTATATGATCAACGGAATTGCATGCACTTTACAAAAAAGTGATGTTCATTAATTTTAAATGTAAACTAAGAAAAAATGTTGACATTTAAGAGGAAATTGTGCTATATTATATTTTTGTCATTACTGGCTACAGCTTTAAATATGTAAACAACCGCCAGACAGCTCGTGTTCAAAATTAATCGGAAAATCCCGTTTACCGCGATAACAGAGAGTCCGCGATACGATAATACAGCGTTAGAGTTTGTGGGACATTGTATGACTGATTGTTGAAATGTTATAGTTATATTGTTTATAGTCGGTAAAATAGCTCCAACGAGCTAATGTTTCTTATTATGTAACGAAACCCTGACTTTGAATTAAATATTCTATGCCTACGGTATGTCTAACAGTAGTCTGACACATAAATATCAGGGTAGACATCTCAAATACGATGAAATGTTGAATTATTAATGAAATTTCCTGCTGAATCATCGGATACGGTAACTAATGATTTAAATAATGCACATTCAGATGCCACTTTAAATGAGAAAAACATTCACCAATTGCAAATATTAACACGTTCTTTTGTTTCTTAAATCAGCATCAAAATACTTATCGGCTGCTTCTCCTGCTATGATGAGCACTTCCGTTGCAAAAAGGGTAAAATTAGAGGCTGAACCAAATGTCACGTTTTGCTAAGCTGAGAGTGGCTCAATCTCTTCTATAAAGTTATCTATGAATGTTATTTTATTTTTTTAATGTTATTTGCAGTAATGATAACAATATTTGATGGTGGATTGGTACCGTTTGAGGCAGTCTGAAATACATTCTAGCCAGGACACTTTCCATCAAATTTGCTCAAATTATGTTTAGTGGTAATTATAAGAATGTGTCATTTAAATGATTTTTATTTAAAGTATTGGTGCCAATATCACATGTGCTTGACGCGAGCTTGATGTTAAGAAAAGAAGAAAAAATGATCTGAAGGATAAAAAAATCATACAGAGTGACAAAATACCTCAGATTACCCACATGACCCGTTCTGACATAGGACCCTCTCTATCGTACTATATAAGAGAGAAGGTACGTAACTTCCAAATACTTGGTTCCGCCCATGACCCCCGATTTCCTTCTACTATTTCTGTCTTTAAAGGCACACGAACATACTCTATGGCTTGTTGTACTCCTGTGATATTTTTATATTCATCAAGCCATCATTGACTTTTCTGCGTTTTGGGCTCCGGCGAAATATGATTGGCTTAAAAGGTTATACTTAAATGTATACTCTCATTAATAGAACACATTCAAATAATTTCTAACATGATGCGGTCATTTTATTACCTATACAGTATTGATTCTGAACATTCTTTGCATTTTTTAATGTTGCTTTGGGCAATCATGGATCCTGTATAGGAAGGGCAGGAAGTCAGCACTTCAGCCCCACCCCCATCAATTCGTCTCTCTTTTACCAGATGCCAACTCTTTTCCAAGATCTTTCACATACACTGCATGTAGGTGACTCAGTCCCATCATCTAGATGACTAAACCCCACACTCTAAGTAAATTAACTCCAGCCTCTAGGTGTTGATGTTGTTAGGTATATCTGATTTTACGTATATCTGATTTAATTTATATTTATTTTAATTGTATTGTTTGTTTGCCAGCCTTCTGTTTTTTTAATTATATTACATGCTATTATAATATAATCTTGTTTACGTGATTTGGAAATTTTTTCCAGAAAATAGTTTGACCTTGACTGTCCATTTGTAAACACTTATAGCTGACTTAGTTCCCTACCTTAATTCAAAATTAGCAACAGTCACGTGAACAAGTTCTTCTTTTTTTATATTTTTGTTATTGTGGGAATAATAAGGGTGAGAGCCATGCTGTATTGGATACGTGACCCTCGACTTGTAAACAGTTTTAATTGAAGTAAACAACTTTTTATTTTATTTTATTCTTTGAGTAAAATGATTGGTTTTCGTCGGGGCCACGTTGAGAGTACGTGATGTAAACATAATCACGTGACCCTCATCCGGACATCTGTTTTGCGCAGTATTCAGGTTTTATACCTTTGTTTATAGAGAATTTAGTCAGTCTGGGCTTAAAACACTTGATGTCAAGTCATTTTCTTCTGTTTTAGCCAGTTTTCGAGTTATATGTTAATTTTTATTCAGATTATTTGGTTCTAAAAGATTAATTCGGTTTTTTTTTGGAAATATTTTAAGTGCTCGTACAGAATTCATGAACAAAGACATTTCTTAAAAAATTTATTCGGATTTCCAACACTGGAGTTTTATTTCTTGTGTTTCTACAAGGAAATGTAGACATCAACACTGTACAGGGTACAGCATACGTCATCGCCTTCCATCTTGGATTCTTTGTTGGGACTCGAACTTGAATTCATTAGAACATTTCAATATTAGGACTTCTAAAATTTTATTCGTGGACTATTCTTGTATTATTTTTGGATTTGATTCTTAAAACCGTAAGTTCTTAATTGTTCAGTTTTACAGTATTCTTTCAGGGAAATAAATTATTTGTTAAATTTTTCAAGGCTTGTTTTCACTGTTTCTTGTGTTACTGTTTATTCGAGCCTAAACACGTAACATACGAATGTTTGGCCTATTCGTGGACGTAAGCTGATGGATCATTGGCAAAATTCAACATTTGCAACAATCAAATGATGAATTTGGCATCACCCTTGTAAAACATATGTGCATGTCATGCACATTTCACTTCCTTCAAACAATGAACAACAAAGTTTCTAAGTGTGATCCATGGATCAACTCCACACTCTAAAAAGGAGCAAAGTCGAGATTAACGATAACCAAGTAGCGTGTTTTTGGTTTGTGCAAGTTTGGTAGTTCTAATTTGTGCATGTCATGCACATTTCACCTCCTTCAAACAATGAACAACAAAGTTTCTAGGTGTGATCCATGGATCAACTCAACACTCTAAAAAGTAGCAAAGTCAAGATTAACGATAACTAAGTAGCATGTTTTTGGTTTGTGCAAGTTTGGTAGCTGCATATCAAGCAGAGAAAATCCATACATCTGAGTACGGATTTTAGAAATTTGCATTTGTCCAAAAAAGAGTTAGAAGCAGAGACACTTTTGAAACAAACTGTGATTTCTAAAGAGATCCTGCATGGACTCAACGAGGCGCAAACAAGTCACGAAGTATGCCCCAATCCCCACTATAGTTGGAAGGTATACCCACAAGTGAAACGTGATCTCCTGTTGTCAAGGTTGTAATTTTCCAGATGGAAAACACATTGAGATATGCGATTGGTAATACTTTTTATTCCATTACAGGTATCAGAGAATATCATGAAACATATAATGTTGTGATAAACGTCAGATTATTTGAGGGAAATGGAATGATTTCATGTTTCAGGTTTACCTTACAAACATCACGGTCAAAACATCGAGTGTCAGAATATCGACGATAATATCGTGCAGCTAGAAACATAATCTCGTACTGAGTACATTCACTTCACCCTTGTTTATGGAATGAAAACATGATACATTTTCGATACTCTCCCCCCCCCCACACACACACACACACAACACAGTCGAAGGTTGGTATCGGGGATTAAGCCAACTTCTGGGTGCAAACCATCCTGTTCTCTGGAAGTTCATCAAGGGGTTGCGAAAAGATAAAAGAAGTCCTAATAAAACAAAAATTGAACAGTATATAGCAGGTCAACAATCACCTCAACCAAAACGCGTCTGCAGGGATAACGCCGTACGAACAAAAACGATAGTCCGCCAAAATACGCCTATAGGGATAACGCTGTACGAACAAAAACGATCGTCCGCAAAAATGCGCCTAATGGGATAACGCCGTACGAACAAAAACGATCGTCCGCCAAAATACGCCTACAGGAATAACGCCGTACGAATCAAAGCGATCTTCAGCGATTATGGTAAATGTCCTCTGATGGAATATCTACGTGGGTTCGCACTTATCTCAACCTTCAATTTTAGAATGGTTAGTTCTAATTTAATATCGAAATAAAATTTCCGTTACTGAATAATTTTATTCTTAAATTTGAACCAGCAAAACAGATTTCAGAATGGAAAATGAGCAGATTAAAATAATTGTAACTTTTTTCTTATGGTTAAATTTGGCGTGCCGTAGTACTACATTAGTTAATCTCTACAGAACTACAACTTTTTACTACAGTTTTAGCTAGTTGTTATAATTAGGCTACTAGTTGTTTGTCTTGATATAAGTACAATGAGATTATATTATATTATATTATATTATATTATATTATATTATATTATATTATATTATATTATATGCCATCTATTATAATTATGTGATATGTTGACGCACAATATGATTTACCGTCCATATTCTGACACGCGATATTTTGACAGCAATGTCAGGACGCGTGATATTTTTACCGCGATGTTTTGACGAGATATCCATGTTTCAAATCCAGATGCCTTTTTGTTGTCAGGCTTGTTATGATCAACACAGAATTAAGAAGGTTTAAACAGAAGAAAAGCACCTGTGAATTATTAGAAGTGTGCCAGAAATGTAGATGTATTGTAAAAAGTTATCCAGGATGGCAGCAATGTTCAATTTTGCTGTGATGTCATCAATTTAGATCATCAGTGTTACAGTCATAATCATTCTAATGAGCCAGATGAATTAAATGATAGCCCAAAACCAGAAGAAATATGAATGGAACCATCCAGTACACGTTATCTTTTTCTTATTTTGAATGGTCTGAAGCCACTCACACTCACCTCTGTAGTAACGACCTTGCTTTGAAGATATTAAGGAACCTTCATAAAAATGGCAGGTCCGAAATGTAGCATGCTCCCAGATGGACAAGAAAAACTATTTCATGGAAAGTAACAGTCCAGTTTCATTCAGTTGTTCTTAGACCCTTCTTATGGATGGGACAAAGATGCAGATCGTTATGGCAACTGTCAAATATTATAAGAATGGGAGTACGGATGATGTTAAGTCTAGTACAGCGATGCTGATTGATGTTGTCTGTGTGTCTTTATTTAGGTTGCATAATTGCAAATATCTTCTATCAGAAACATATTTTATAATGGATGGGACAACCGATGGATATTGTCTATAGGTCTTTTGTTATGTATGTTTAATTTAACTTAATTGTTTGTAAGTTTTGAAATCTATTAATTTTTTTTCATTACATGTTAAGTAATGTAATTTTGTTTACTGGAATTTCATACTTTCCAGAAATTAGATTGACCTGACTGTTTAGTCGAAAACACCTAAAAATAGAACTTTGTATCTTTGTGCTGACCTAGTTCCTGACTTTGATTGAGAATCAAGTAAACAACTGTTAGAGCCTAAACACGTAATATAAACAATTGGGTTGCTAGTCCACGGGATATATGAAACTTGGCTAAATATTTCAGAAAAAATTGTTTTTTCAAATATGAATTCCGCTAGATTTTTTAAATCTTTTAAAAATCCCAATTATTCTTTATAATTTCGAAGTCTTTTGTGAAATCCGCAAGCTTTTTCTAAAATTCATCAAAAGTGGAAATCTTTCTTTCAAATCCTACACAGGAACAGTTAGATCTTTTCATATAAAGTTTAATTAATTCAACTTGCCAGAAAATATGATCTTTCTGAGTCAAAGGCTTCCTTAACGAAGCAAGACATCAAAAATAGTGTGGTCCAGTAATATTTGGTAGAATTGAATGTTTTGGATAAAAGTGCTTTGATTTCGATCAGTAAGTCTGTATCAGACTCTGACATAAAAGTAAAGGAATTATAATTAAAATACAAGATGGAATTGTAGTTAAGGAAGCTGGAACTTCAGAAAAATAAAGAAGAAAAACAAATGCAGTTGCAGTTGCAATTGGAGAAAGAGAAAGAACAAATGAAATTGGAGAAAGAAAAAGAACAAATGTTATTACAGAAAGAATAAAAACAAATGCAGTTACAATTTGAGAAAGATGAGAGACAGGAAAGAGAGAAACAAAAAAAAACGCAGTTATAATTTGAGAGACAGAGAGAGAGAGAGAGAGAGAGAGAGAGAGAGAGAGAGAGAAACAAATGCAATTGGAAGAAAGAGAAAAAGAAAGACAAATGCGGTTACAAAAAGAACAAATTCAAAAGGAAGAAAGAAAGAGAGGGCATATCAATTTAGAATAAAAGAAGTGGAGGTGGCAAGCGAAAAGCACATTCTGACTTCAACTACAAATTTAAGTTTTGATGTTGCAAAGAATATTAGGTTAGTGACCCATTTCTGAGAAAAAGATGTAGGCAAATATTTTCATTACTTTGAAAAAGTTGCTGAAAATTTGAAATGACCAAGGGAGCATTGGACTCAATTATTACAATGTGTACTTATTTGTAAAGTTAATGATATTTACCATTCACTGTCCGATCACCTGTGGTGACTATGATATGGCTACCGAATGCATCTTAAAGGGTTATGAGTTAGTACCTGAAGCTTACCGACAAAGAAATCACAAACTACCAAAAAAGAAATTGAACAAACTCATGTTGATTTTGCTAGAGAAAAAGAGAAGTTATTTGATAGATGGTGCTTAGCCAAGAAAGTTAATCAAGATTATGAAAGTCTCAAACAACTTATGTTACTTGACGAGTTCAAGAACTGTGTCCATAGCGACATTAAGACTTATCCTGACGAGCATTAGATTGAAAGCTTGGAAAGTACTGCTCGTGCTGCTGATGCGTATTCTTTAACTCATAAAGTTCCTTTTGTAAATGAGACCTCCACTCAACAATCTTCTGGAAGAAAGGTATTTCATCCTAATTCAAGCCCTTCTAAATCTCAAACTAGCACAAATTTTAAAAATCAAGCTTCAGATAAGCTTGGCCAAAGATCCTTGTATCTTCCTACTATTGCAAAAATAAATGACACGTTACCTCTGATTGCTACAAATTGAAAAATCTGCATCAGAAGCAAGACAGACCTATTCCAATGCTCGTATTTCTAAGAGGTCAAGGTCACGGTCATGTATTGAAAGCAATACATTTGTTGGGTCTAATAAACCCCAGTCTGATTTTATTACGGAGAATTATGAACTGATCATATCGAAGGGTTCTATATCACTCTTGGGTGATTCGGCAAATCCTATCCCTATTAAACTTTTAAGAGACACAGGAGCTTCTCAAAGTCTTTTATTGTCAAGGACTTTGCCTTTTTCCGAGAAGTCTTCTTCTAATGAGAGTGTTCTTATTCAGGGAGTAGAGTGCGGCTTTGTTAATGTTCTTCTTCATTGTGCAAATTTGTCATCAGACTTAGTCTCAGGACCAGTGACAGTCGGAACAGTCTCTATTTTACCCGTTGAGGGCATTCATTTCTTACAAGGCAACGACCAAGCTGGAGACAAGGTTGTGGTTAATCCACTTGTAACTGACAAGCCTTGCTTGGATCAGAAAGTAGATCCCATTGAAAAAGAATTCCGGAATTATTTCCAGCTTTTGCAGTTACCAGAGCTATGGCAAAGACAGCTCGTGAGAATGATGTTGATAAGGGAAGTATTCCTTTCAGCTGACACATGTATTGGTCAGGCTTTCGATGAAGTCACTTTCACTCCTTGTTTGGATCAATCAAAAGGTATTAATCACAATGATCCCGTTTTAACTACTCATTTTCATTATTCTAATCAGGCTGATAAACGACAATCACTTGTCGTCGAACAGGAAAAGGATCTTGATATATCCTGTTTGTTTCAAATGGCCATTGGTGAAACTGAAGCAATTAAAGTACCTGTCTGTTATTTCATTAAAAATGGAATTCGTATGAGAAATTGAGACCTCCCGAGGTACCTGCTGGTGAAGAGTGGTCAGTGAACTTTAAAATTGTGGTTCCAAAACCTTACAGACAGGAAATACTTAGTCTGGCTCATGAAACTCCTTTGGCTGGTCATTTAGGGATTAATAAGTCTTATCACCAGACCTTGAATCACTTCTACTTGCCAAAATTAAAAGTGATGTTTGTAAATGCTATAGATCTTGTCATACTTGTCAAATGGTAGGAAAACCGAATCAGAAGTTACCTAAGGTCCATCTACAACTTGTAACTGCCTTTGACGAATCATTTAGTAGAATTATGGTCGAGTGTGTTGGTCCCTTACCTAAGACAAAGTCAGGTAACCAATACCTGTCGACCATTATGTGTGCGTCAACAAGGATTACAGAGGCAATGTCTTTGAGGAATATTCAATCTAAAACAATAGCAAAAGCTTTTTTAAAACTCAATTTGGCCTTCCCAAATCTGTCCAATCTAATCAAGGCTCAAATTTCATGTCTGGAATTTTCTAGCAAGTTATGTACGAAATAGGCATCCAACAATTCAAATCTTCTGCCTATCACACTGAGAGCCAAGAAGCATTAGAAAGATTTCATCAGACTTTGAAAATATGATTTGATCACATTGTTTTGATACGAGTAAAGATTGGGATGAGATCATTCATTTACTATTGTTTGCTGTTAGGAAACCAGCTCAAGAATCTCTAGGCTTCAATCCTTTTGAACTGGTTTTTGGACATACTGTGCGTGGACCGTTGAAGTTGTTGAAAGAGAACGTCTTTCTAATGAAGATACTGAAATTAATATTCTTGATTATGTTTCTAATTTTAAGTATACGTTGTCAAAGGCTTGTCAGATCGCAAAAGCAAATCTGCACTCTACTCAATCGAAAATGAAGCCAACATATGATAAAAACAAGACAGAAAAGGAGTTTTCAGCCTGGTGAAAGAGTCCTGGCTCTCTTGCTCGTGCCACAAAATTCCTCTTCAGGCCAAGTAGTATGGTCCCTACACAGTTGACAGGAAAGTAAATGATTTAAATTACATCATAAATACTCCTGGGAGGCAAAAACAAAAAAAACAACTTTACCATATAAACATGCTAAAGGAGTATATTGAAAAAGATAGCCAGGTTAAACATGCAATTAATTTAGTTGTACCTGTCCCACTCATTGAAGATTTAAGTGAAGGAATATCATTGGATTCTACTGATATTGGAGTGGAAAATCTTCGGAATTCAGAAATTATGAAAGATCTGGACTAGAAACTTTCATATTTGCAAATGTAAGAAATAAATTAACCTAAACAGTTATTAATTGAATGTGAGCACTTATTTCCAGATGTTCCTACAAGAACAAACGTTGAAATTGTAAATTCCAAACCTGTGAGACAACTTTCGTACAGGATGAACCCTCTCAAACAGGGAAATCTGAAAAAAGAAATTCAGTATTTGCTGGAGAATGATTTCATAGAGCCCAGTAAAAGCGACTGGAGTTCACCATGCATACTTGTTCCAAAACCAGATAAAAATTTCCATATGTGCACTGATTATAGCAAGGTGAATAGTGTGACAAAACAGATTCATTTTCATTGCCAAGAATCAATTACTGTATTTATAAGATCGGAAATGCCAAATATGTCACCAAATTTGACCTTCTGAAAGATTTTGGCAAATAACTAAAGGAAAGAGCAAAGGAAATTTCAGCATTCGTGACTCCAGATGGGCTTTATAAATATAAAGTAATGCCGTTTGGGATAAAAGAGTCGCTAAGTACTTTTCAACGTCTCATGAATATGATTACCTCTAGTCTCGACAATTGTGATGATGTCATCATCTACAATGACACCTGGAAAGAACACTTAGCATTAATTCGGAAATTCTTTGACAGACTCACAGATGCAAGTTTGACAATTAATTATCCAAAAGTGAGTTCTGCCGTGCTAGTGTAACTTTTCTAGGACATATCGTGGGACATGGACAAGTTAAACCTTTAGATGCTAAAGTCAAAACTATCTATGAATTCACTGTATCTGTTAGTAAAAAGCAACTGATGCGATTTTTAGGTATGGCTGGGTACTATCGGAAATTTTGTTCCAATTTTCGATAATTGCTGAGCACCTGACACATTTATTGAGTAAGAAAAACAAATTCCTTTGGACTGAAAAAATGTCAGGAGGCTTTTGATAAGTTAAAATCCATACTTAAAAGCGCGCCAGTTCTTATAGCTCCAAATTTCAGCCAATCATTTAAACTGTTGATGCAAGTGATGTTGGGGTTGGAGCAGTATTGATTCCAGAAGACGAAAATAGTGTTGATCATCTAGTGTGCTATTTTCTAAGAAATTAAATAAGCACCAAAGAAATTATTCAACAATCGAGTAGGAATGTTTGGCTTTGTTATTGGCATTACAACATTTTGAAGTTTACATTAGTTCAGATCCTTCTTCTGTTATTGTGTTTAGTGACCACAACCCCCTTACTTTCATCGGCAAGATAACAAATAAAAGTCAAAGACTACAAAGGTGGACTTTTTTGTTTCAAGAATATGATATTGACATTAGGCACATTAAGGGAAATGATACTTTATTAGCAGATGTACTCTCCCGTGTATATAAATGTATTGTTTCATGTACACTTCATATAATTTACAAGAGTTCTTATTAACCTCATATATAATTAATCAGTGGTAAAAATAAAGCTTTTTCATATAAATCTTTCTTTTTCTTTATGAGGGAATTGTTATGCATATTTGATTTAATTTAATTGTTTGTAAGTTTTAAAATATTTTTATTTTATTTTATAATATGTTAAGTAATGTAATTTTGTTTACTGGAATTTGATACTTTCCAGAAATTAGTTTGACCTGACTGTTTAGTCGAAAACACCTAAAAATAGAACTCTATCTTTTTGCTGACCTAAATCCTAACCTTGATTGAGAATCAAGTAAACAGCTTCTTTTTATAAGTTTATTTTTATTGTTGGATACATAGAGTGAGATCGAGACTGTGCTAGAATACATGACCTTAGACATGTAAATAACTTCTAAACTGTTCTGGAAGATGATCACGTGGCCCTCATCAAGGCATCTGTTTTGCGCAGTATTCAGATTTATTACCGATGTCAATACAAAATTTAGTTAGTTGGGCTTTTACACTTGAAAGTGTTTGTGACCAGTTTGGAGTTACATTTTAATTTTTATTCAAATTATATGGATTCTAAAAGAGTAATCTTTTTTCTGAAAATATTTGAATGCTCATACAGAATTCTTGGACAAAGACATTTTTTAAAATTTTATTCGGAAATTCGAACATCGGAATATTGTTTTTTAAACACAAAGAACTGTAGACACAACAGAACAAAACTAGCTACATTATACGTCATCGCCTTCCATATTGGAATTTTCGTCCGGACTCGAACCTGAATTCATTAGAACATTTCATTACTATGACTTATAATTTTTAATTCATGGATTATTCTTGGATTATTTCTGGATTTGATTTCTTAAAACCGTCATTTTTTTTTTCTTCTTCATTTTTACAATGTTTTTTCCAGGGAAATAAATTATTTGTAACTTTTTTCAAAGCATGTTGTTTCCACTCTTTCTTTGTTAATGTATATTAGAGCCTAAACACGTAACATAAGACTTTGTTTTGTGTGGTCTTGTATATGTATCAATCAGAAAAATGGATTAAAATTGGACCTGTTGACGGATGCTGCCCGTAATCTTTTATGTTGTTTCAGCCCGAAAAATTCAAGTACATACACTACATGAATATGGATGCCTGTTGAAAAATGTTTTGTATATTTCTTATTACATTTTGTAAGTTAGTGTTACAAATCACCAAATCAGATATATATATATATATATATATATATATATATATATATATATATATATATATATATATATATATATAGAGAGAGAGAGAGAGAGAGAGAGAGAGAGAGAGAGAGAGATCATGCATTATACGGGAAAATTGATGTCTTATTTAAGTGAATTTTCTATTTTCATAAAATCAAATTTTTATTGTTATAAATCAGATTTTTAGAATTTTATAAAGCGTAATTTACATTGGTTGAACGCTACGATGCTTGTTGCTCTGCATAAATATATTACAGCGATACGTCATATATTCTACCACAGCGACTTAAGTAACACTACATATTTTGGATGCTACGTGCAGAAAATCGCTTATTCTTGCAAATTCTTCCACGCTTACGTATGTAAGTTTAAAACATGCATTGTTGAAAACCTAATGATCTCTGAAGCATATATAATTATATATTAAAGTCAAACGACATTAATAATACAAAATTGCAAAAAATTGATAACCCCATCATTAACTATATTTGAGATTTTAAAACACGTTATGTAAAAAAAGAAACTTTATATAAAGCAAGGGAAAAAGGAGGACTGGCAATACCGAATCCAATGTTAATTAAGCATGCTAATATTCTAAATAGATTTTAGAAAATACAGAGCCAGAATACCCGTGGGAAGGGATATATGTATATTGGTTTGGTTTTTTTTAATGAGAAACAGAAGAGACATTTATCAAAATAATAAACTTGTAAAAAAAGCTAGAAGTACCTAGAAGATTTAGATATATTAAAGAACTACTACAGATGTATAGAGATAATAAAGAGCTATGAGAACTAGATGATAAACTTACAAATGGATAAGGGAAATAACTACAAAAAAGTATACATATAAAGTAGAAGAAAATAAGCTATATATTAATTGGGAAAGAGCATGGGGGCACTGGCTTAAACTAGGCTCCCTTAAAATACAAAACCCTTGCTTCAAATACATGCATGATGCATGGTTGACGGGAGAGGTTGCAGTGCGACGGCATATGGTCCGAGTACAGCCAAATTGTCCACTGTGTAAAAAAGCTATTTTTAGCAAACATCATGTTATTACTCAGTGCGAGAAAAGAAAAGTAGAAAGACTAAGAGTTATAAAGAAAATTAGTAAGAATGACAGATATAGAAAAGAAAAGTTACCATACTTAGATGGGAGATTTGGCAAAGAAACACTATATAAAGTAACTGACTATATTGTAGACACAATGAAAGCCTGTGGCCAGATCATAGTGATAGGCAAATAAAAAATAATAATGAAAACAAAATCAATTCTTTAATTTCAATCGCAATTTAAATTCCAAGCATTTAACAAGTAAATATACAAATCTCCCAGTCATATAACTTCCTAAAACTGAATATTTGTAGAAATATCCAACACATAAATTCTTATTATTACTCTCAAATCTTCCAGTCATATAACTTCCTAAATCTAAAGAAAACTTCATTTTTTTATATAAAAATTTCCATCTTTCTCTCATTCTTAATGGGTATAAGAAATGAGAAAAACAGGGAGGGACATGGATCCCTAATGGGGGAAGTACGAGATAATGACGTCACGGGGCTACGTCACATGGCGCTACACGAAGTGAACAGGGCCGTGAAAGAGTTTTGGAAATCACCCCAGGTGGGAAACTCAGGCGTACAACACAAAGAAATTACTACTCGTATATACTCTCGACCTAATTCACTCTGTCTCTGTTACACAGCTTCCGTACTGTGTCCCCATTAGCCGGAAATAAATTTAAAAATTACCTTTTTTTTTTTTTTGGAACATAATCTTAAAAAAAATAAAGGAGACTAATTCGAGCAGGGAGAAATGCAGTAAATAAAGAAAGTGTGAACCCCTGCTCGAGCCCAACCGACTTAATCATATTAATCTATGCGAATAACGACACAGACCAAAGCACACATAAAACGATAGTTTCTTTTTTTTTCTTCAAAACGAATAGTCCACCGTTACTTCGCCAAAATTCCAAATTTGAAATAAATATAACCATTAATAAAATATAAGATTGTAAGACAACTGGGTTAAAATTTGAAATAACTGGCTATCCCTACAACGAAAGCTATATATAGCACACATACATATAGCAATATACACATAGCACTGTTAGCACACACGGGATATAGGTGACTTCTAGCCAAGGTCAACTAGAAAATCAGGGATGGGACTTCGAGTAAGGTGATAGAAACCAAATCGGAAAAACTACCCTGTAGAAAACACTAGGAAATCTAACAAATTTCCACCTTCTGAGATGATCCCACCCCTAATGATTTAATTGTGCTAATTGAATTTCACTAGTTACGTTACACTCGAACTTGCTCTATAACTTTCCTGAGACCTTTTTTCAAGTTCAGTATGGAACTTTTTCACAAACAAATATATGTCAAAACAAAATTCTTGAGATATGTAAAATATATTTTTTATGCATAACGTGATCTTTAGTTAACACATTTTGCGAGCACAATGTGACCTATAATTATTACACTTGAGAGCAGAACGTGACTTGTAATGAACACAGATTTTCAAACTAAGTGCAACAAAATGAATAATTCGAAAACACACTGTTCAGTCCATCCCTTGAGCGGGAATCAAGAGCAGCAAGTTATTAAATTTGTATTCTATGACTGTCCAGTTGTTGCTGAACCGTTTTGGAAACTATTAGTCGCATGGGTCAAAGCTTATGGTCCAAATTTCAGAATTTTCAGAAAAGATGTTGCAAAGGGAAATAATTGTGACAAGCTTAAAAACGTTTAATTTTGCTCGCAATACGTGTTAATTACAGGTCAAGTTATTCTCGAAAAATGTGTTCATTACAAGTCACGTTGTGCTCGCAGATGTATTAATCACAAATCACGTTATGCTCGCAAAATGTGTTAATTAAAGATCACGCTATGCATAAAAAATATTTTACATATCTCAAGAGTTTTGTTTTGACATATATTTGCTTGTGAAAAATAAGAAGCCAAAGCGAATAATATAATTGCTGATTCTGAGTAAAAGTGGAACGAAGTTTCAACTTTTGATATGAGATTTCATTTTCTTTCTTACCTGAAACCTGATTTTTTTTGGGGGGGGCGATTTTTTTTTATACTTCGGTGTCTTTCTCCAACGGAAATAAGATCATAGTTGAAGAAAAGACAATTTGATAACACAAAGAGATCTCTGCGTGTGAGTCTGCGTGTATAAACACGTATTTGTGTCCATGTGTGTTCAAGTATGCAAATATAAGTAAAGAACAGGAAAAAAAATGATTTAAGGTAACCACCGCCATTCCCCTCCCCCCTCCCGCATCCACATCCACTTGGTCCAGTGGTGATGTGAGTGAATACGCAAAACTATCACACTTATGTAAAAACCAAATTAGGTTAGCGCAAAAGGCAAACTTATTGAATAAGTTTTGTAAGGTAGATGACCTTTCTTAAATGGGAAAACTTATGGTCAGATACCACTGCAAAAGGCAATACAAGTGTTGTTCCTCTTTCTTGGATTTTACATAGCAGGACCGATTGGCACTATTGCACTGCTGGAGAGTCGAATTCTGTATGTTGACTTTGTAGTTTATACCATTATGATATATGGAGACTGTTGTCACTTCAGCACATTCAAGGTTATTGGTAGAACAGCACATTCGAGACCTGGAATTCTTTCATAGCACACTATTCTTTTGGACTTGTGATATAACTTTTAGGATTATTTTGGATTTAATTCACAATACTGTAAGTTCCCCATAAAGCCTCATTTTTGACTGATAAAAATGAATTATTTCATATGCTTAGCAAAACATGTTGGTTTGTTTCTTTCTGTTACTCAGTTTCATGCTATAGAGTCGTAGCAAATACCAGTGCTGCAGCGGATACCATAATTTGTTGCAAAGAACCATATCGAAGGCTTTCATAAATTCAAGAATTATGACGACTGTTTTGGATATTGCCGTCGATATTAACTGGGTTTAAGAACATCGTCATGAAAGATTTAGTATTGTTAATATCTTATGTCTTTCCAAATACGAAACATATGTCTGCAGATGATATACTTAATCAATTTGCATGTGACACACGCCACTAATACTGCTCTGAAGTTGATCAGCAGGTGGATATGGCCATTTATGAATAATGAGTAACGTTTGAGTTAGCAAGCCAGTCCAAACGGGGCGGGGAGAGCACAATAGTACCTAACCGTTGAAAAAGAGCGGTTGGGCTATGTGCCAAATATGTGTGTGTGATTTAGATTTTTAACGTAGCTTTAACAATTTTTCTGCATTGTGGCAGTCTATAGTGATGGCTAGCACTGGGGCATCATGCCGCAGACATGTAGCATCATGTTCTACCTAGTCACATTATCCTGACACCAGTCCTGACACAAACCTCTTAATGCTGAGCGCCTAGCGAGGCATCTGTTAATACCGTTTTTATAAGTCTTTGCTATGACTCGGTAGGGGTTCGAACCCTCAACCTCCCGCATCCGAGGCGGACGCTCAAAGCACTAGGCTACCCGAGCGGTCTGCGAAATATGTAACATATTCTTTGATTATCAAGTTTGATTCACTTGTCCCAGCGCATTTGGAAATTGTATGTTATATAGATCCATTATATATCCACGATTGTTGGTCGGATTACAATGTATGTGCCATGCTAGCCATTAAGTTGATTAATTTATATCATGATACACTTGTGTGAAACTGAAAGTATTTGAAATCGCACTCGCTCTGAAATGCCAAAGAGTCAACAAAATATCAAAGCGATGGAAATGCCAAAATACAAAAACTGTTTAAACCTGTGTCTATTGCGTCATGTTTGCGTCAAAATTTACAAGAAAAACAAGAACTTTATTGAAGATATTTTATTTTATTTTTTAACAATACAAGACTCCCATAAGTAGGAAACAAAATTAAAATATTAATGAAAATTTGGACTTTGCAGCAAGTTGATGCAAATTTCTTACATGCAAGCATTTTGATGAGATCATACCTTTATTTATGTTGAACTGAAAGTAAAAAAGTTTCAAAATTAAGTACCACAGAGAAAACTCCAAAATCGAAATCGACTTCAGCTCTATCTACTTTAGTAATTAGAAACGAACTGTGAAACTTGAATTAATGTCCCTCAGGTGTGAAAACTTTACGTTCACCAGACGTCGCTCACTCTCATTTTGTTCTCTTTTCAAATGAGTGACTCGTTGAATGTTATATTGCATACACAGACGAAAACAATTAAAACAGCGTATCTTGTATGAAATTTGTACAGTGTTGTTTCAATTATGAAACCAAATTACTGGTGAAACTTTACGAAATGTACGCTTTATAACATGGGTTCGCTATTTTTTATTGCTTCGATTTATTTTTCTTACTTAACGTCTCTCAGGACAGATCAGCGACATTACAAAACATCGTGTACACACTACAGCAAAATAAAATAACAACTAGTAAAAGTTTTGGTCAAAACACCTTGTGCATGCTCTAGTTAAATCAATTAGTACAGACTGTTGTCGAAATATACTGTACACGCTACCCTCAAAACACAGTACAAGCATCAGGGCAGGTGAGCGGACTTTTGCGGACTCCTAAGCAAGGTTGACCGCAACGTGGTTATTCAAAGTCGTCGGAGTGTCTGACTAACACGTGCTTTAAATTCTGCTGGTTTCTAAATGCGATTGTGATAAATCATGCACGCAGACGGCACCAGGTAGAAAAAAAGATACGCATGTGCAAATAAATGTTAACGGGGCGAACCTAAATCGCATGCCCAGCAGCGTTCTGTCGCAGCGCGTGGTTATGTGTAGCTGTTGGCGCGGTCCAGTGACAATTCTTGAGTACATTGCCGCGAAACTTGAATGGTTCTAACTGCGGTTTGCATGAATATTTACAAGGCCCCGCCAAGGATACTTCTAAACAAATATTTTGTTTCAAATTTGAGATATCAGTTCTCATGTTTATGATTGGAAAAATCAATATACACGGCCTCTCATGAGAAAAACACTGGATGTGGGCAACAATATGAGGGTTCAATACTACTGGAGACGTGCTTATCGTGTAGAGATGATAGATATATATTTGATTGCGCGCATTTATGTCTTTTTTTTTCTACACACGTAACTCACCCGAAATTATTTATGATATATCGATCATGAGCTCTTTGATTTTCCTGTTTCGAAATTTACTCTCAGAATATTTTACGTTCAACTATATATAATTCTGTGGTTTAAGTATATATTTAGTTGTTGATTTAATAATTTATTTTTACTACAGCTGCGCGCATGAAGACACCCTTCCCACTATTGACACACAACGGTCACGATGCTGTTATCCAGACTCGCAGCCACCTGACATAACCCCATGGGGGGCGGGGGCGGGGGGGAGGGGGTTGCGCCTTGGTTGCAGTTAATAAATTACAGCCTTTATATGTTTGTTTTTTTTTTTTTGCCAGAAACTTCCACATGTTTGTGTAGTGTTCCTGCAAACCGCAGCTGGAAACCTGCAGTCATGCCAGCGTGAGCGTCCTAAATAATTGTTTTCGGACCGCGTCAACGACTATACATAACCATGTGCGAGGTACAAACCCTGGGGGTGGGGGCGGCCACAATATGTCCGCCCGGTTAACATCTTTTTGGCACGTGCGTGATCTTATTTTCTGCCTGCGTGTGCAAATATTCTCAGAAATGCAATTAGAAACCCGCAGATCCTCCAACACACTCGTGCTTGAAAGTTATTAACCATGCATATCGACCACACATAACCACATTGTGGTGACCTCTGCTTGGGTGTCTGCAGTAGGACTGCTCACCTGTTGTAGAAACTGCACTCAACATAAACTATTGTCAAAATATCTATTTCAAACTATAGTGAAAGTAATTTCAAATGAATTTGGTAATGTGTGAAGTTAAAGCCATCATCTCGTAAAAGATCTCGCCAACAGATTCTAATAAAACAATGCAAACATTTTTCATCCAACTCTAAGCAGGCTTATAGGATTTCTACAACTCTAACATATAATTTCAGCATTTCTCTATCCAACAGAGATCACAAAACACAAAGATCTTGGAATCCTTCCCCCATCCGGTACATATAGAATGCTCCCATATCCCACGTGACCATCCACCAATAACCAGAGTATATCCCGTTCACAGTCCCCGGCTTACCTGCACCCCCATCCTGTATAATAAAAAAGTCCATATCCATAATTGGAACAGATATTATTGATGCATTATAAAGGAATAAGAATGAATTATAAGAGCACTGTGTTAAATTAGATAGATAAAACATGGTTTGATCCAGAATAAATATGTCTTAACTAAATTGGATAGAAATATTGTTTGTGATTGATTACCCCATGAGGATAATTTTGAATAGTAACTATTACTTTGGAACATGTTAACACACAAATTAACAGATTTAGTTTTTATTGCCGCTGATGCTTCATAAAGCAGTGGCAAGGGTGACCATGATGATATCTATGACAATGATGATAGTGATAAATAAAACGAATGATGACAATGAAGATAGTGATGAATTAAACGATTACTGACAATGATGATGATATATAGCTCCAAGACGACGATGACGATGGCGCCAGTGCATACACCAAGACAACAATGAAATTCAGTATGGCAATGCTTGCAGTGTTGGTAAAGAATGTATTAACTATATAACTAACCTGTTCATTCCATTCCCATGTAGGACCCCGCGTCACTCTCTTCCCTGTATCAATATTAGTTCCACATACTAGAAAGATATGTATTTTTTTTTTATATTTTATGTACCTGTTTAATTAAATATCAATCTCTCGAGCAACTTATTTACGGATAAATTTAAGCTACAGCTCTACACAAATGCTATATAATAACACTTAGAAGACAGACAAGTTGACAGATAGATCATCGATTGCACTTAAAATTTGTCTCCGACTTGACTGAAAATCCTGCTCTTTCTCCCATTTTACGCCCCCCCCCCCCCCCATTTCAAGATGTTTATCTCCTCTTTCATTATCTAAGCTGCATTGGTAGTGCCCCGTCAAAATGGTAAACTATGGTATGTCATATGTTTAAGTATAGAAAAATCAGATATCTAAGTCTTGATATTAAGTTTTAAGCATTATACTTTCCATATTCATTATCAGTAACGATATCTGGCTGGCGAGCGATAACCGACAATATGTATGATAATACAAAGTATTGGGTAGAATTCAACAATATCATATCTCGCATGTGTAATATTTGATAATTAGAACGTCATTGATAATATTGCTAAACATATGGTTCAACACATCAACCCTTCAAATCTGTGTTGATACTAATGGATAAAACTGTGGGTATGATGTCACTGTTTATTAATATGTGAAATTTCATTGCATGCGAATGTTTCCGGAATACACAAGCGTACAGTTGAGACATTTACTGGTATCTGGTTATAGTCATATCTAGCGCGAAATTCAAAGGACCACTTAACAGCGGATTGTGCTATTTGGATTTGATCCGGAAATAGTATGTACATATCGTCAAATGAACCTTTTGCTGACGGTAGTTCAACAGCTGCGAAACATTCCGGTAAGTATATAAAATATACAACAATGTGTGCAGACGAAACTCATATTTTTGCTGCTTTTAATGAGCAGTAGGGAGGGTGAGCAGACCTTTTGCTGGAAAGTCCATTTACGAAAAATAAAGCTTTCTACGAAAATGAAAAATACAGGCGTAATAACGTCAAACCGAAGCCTCTAACCGACCGATATTTTCTCTAATTGGGTTTGCTCATTTTGTTACTTTATCTTTGTCGTTTGTTTTCAAATTTGTATGTGAGTTTGTTTACCCGTCGGACACTCATTTGTGGTAGCACCCTCCCTGCTGCTATTAGCCACTTTTTTTTTATCAAGACCTATGCGATATCCTTGACTTTGTCAAGGGATCGAGGATCATGCAGATTTATTCTAACAAATCCGTGTTGGGTAGATTGCACATGTGAAAAGAAGTTTTTAAACTTAATCATATCCATATCACCTGAACACCAAGCCTGAAGAATATTTCTCAGAGTATGTGTATCAACTCCATTAAACACAACAAAAATATTGCAGTTATCTTTGATCACTTTAGGTATTTGTGTATATCGCTGAGTAACATAAATCACGTCTGTATTTGTATGTCTGCCTCGTGAAAATATTCTGGCTGGATTTTGTTGTTTGTCCAACATCACATAATCAAAGCTTTACTTTTCGTAAATGGACTTTCCAGCAAATGGTCTGTTCACCTTCCCAGCTGCTTAATGATTAGACGATATCATCCCCTGAAACGTTCCTTACTATCATTACTGCTGTGCGGCTGATTTATCGGCCTGAGCAAGTATTACCTGCGAAGTATAATTGCCTAGAACATATATAACACATCTATGAATAGGTTTTGAAATTTATGTTAGTAGTTTCGAATAAACCATTATTGCATTATACTTCTACTGGCAGCATCAAAAACACTCTTTGGAATAGCCGCAATTACTGTAAATTTGGTACATGAGAACAGTTCTTTTATTTTCAAATGTACAAGGCAGAAACTACTAACAAGATAAATGAAGGAATTTATTTTCCAACTAAAGAATTGTTAAGATCCTTCATATAACAATGTCAGCTTTGTAATTTTACAATTTTTCATTTACAAACAGATTTAAAATCCTTACTTCCAAAAGATGTGCTTGTTGTTGTTTTTATTGTGGTAGTGTCGTCTGCAACGATAAAATTAGACGAAGGAAATGGTACAAATCAAACTTCATAATTTCATGTTTCATGAATTGACCATTTCAGAAATTATCGTGCGCATAGAAATGCGGAAGTAAACATGAGATGATCTAAAGATTAACAAATAAACGTATGCATTGCGGATTCTAAAGAATGAAAGTTTCATATCCTTCAAAAATTGAAATAACCAATGATTTCATTACATAAATCGCATTGTCAAATACTCTGAAGGTTTTGGTCGTTTGCCTGTCATGTATCTTCAGCTGCCTAGGTCATTAAACAAACGTTCAAGATATAAACTATACTTAGACGACCGCACATAGACAGAAAAGGAATGGCAGAATGATAAACGGAAGCACAAGGGAGACACGTAATGTGTCCTATGCGCTCTGGGTCGGTTATTACATGAGACATTTTATCAAATGCAAGTTTCCTTGCGTATCTTACAGTGGACTAAATGATTGGTGTTAAGGATTTTATACATGGGACTTATATTTCTTGTATTTTATATACAGTTTACAACCTTTTGACACGTATATGATTCATATTTTATCTTGTATTTGATTTTTGCATTTATTTGGAATTGTATACCCTCCTAAATTTGTGTAAAATTGTTTTCTGCATTTTTGACAATTACATTTTGATGGCAGCATAAAGGAGCTGTTGTTCTGAGGTGTCGTAAAATGCTACATACATGCATGCATACACATACGCATGAACGCGCACATACATATATACACACACACATACATACATACATACATACATACATACACCAACCGCGTGTAAAACTGTATAACTTCCTCAACTGTTATCGAGTGGTAAGGTATGGACAAACACTAAAGTCTTTAACGGCTACAACTAAATCAAATTCGGACAGACAAAAATGAAAATCAGGCATATATTTTTAAACCGGATTTCATACTAATTTTGACTGAACTGAGTGATGTACTTGAAATGTAAACTAGTAGGAACGATATTCGCGATGAAATAACACACCTATAGGACAAACAGAATAAAATATTAAAAACATTCAGTTTGCTTAAATTGGAAGAAGTTATATTCGAATATGACCTAGATGTTGTATCTTTACACCAAAGACCTAATTCCTCGAAACAATATAGTCCTTTAAAACGTTTTATGCGGAAACAAAATTCATTATAAATGTAATGAAAAACCTTATAACTTGGACGTAAAATGTAAACACCATATTCCCCTTTTAAAATGGAGGAGAGAAAAAAGATACAAAAATTGCTAAAATCTCTCACCGTAGTCTCCACGTATCCGATAAAATCTATGTACATTTTGTGACCTTGTCCGATATAAGAAGGAGCCAAGACGTAATTAGGAAGTCTTGCGTTGTTAAGTGGACACATGCTGTTAAGTGGATCGTAATAAGCGGAAGTACAGGTTGTTTGTTGGACACAAGACGCAACACATTCTATCAGATCTTCACGCATAAAAGTAGAAAAAACCAGTTTCTCTTGATAATCCTCTTCATTTAAGTGATACACACCAGCTGTGGCAAATTTTTTGTGTTGCCTCTGCTAACTTCACTATAAACAAATAAATTCAGAGCTTGTAAAATCAGTTCTATGACCAGAACTTTGGACAGCATTGTTGATAGTTACTGATCCTCAAAAGAATACCACATAAATTCAGTGTTCCTTTATCAGGCTATATGCATCTAACAGGGATTGCGAATGATGTTATTAAATAACTGTATTAGTACCACAGTCGTTAATTGGTGTTTCATAAGTAGTAATGATGACGAAATAATGAATTGTTGGCCACTCTACGAGAGTATTTTAAATAAAATATTCATATGAAATAATATCTTCTGGAGTAGTCTTCTTAGAAATAAAAATAGACTAGCATGAAATATTAACAATGCTGCATGATTTAGTCGAACTGAAATACCGGTACTATGGCTGGTGAGCTTGCAATATTAGATGGATTTAGTCGATTTAACCGTTCTATTAATTTCAGTTTGCGTTAACAGCAGTAGTTGAAACATTTAAAAAACCCAAACCAAGCTATAGAATACTAGCAATTTTGTGTGTTGGGAAGAAGGGTCGTTGAGTTGGATTTGTTTATTTACTTGTACACTCAAATGGTCCATGAACTTTCTGCTTTATGTATATTGAGTTTCTTTTAACTTTTATTCCTATTTGGGGTTTGGCAATTACAGCAAATTCGTAAAAAGAATTAAAAAAATTACAAAAAAAAAACTTTTCAGGTTATGCTCATTTTGTTTTGAAGACTCATAATTCCTGGTAGATCTTGTATTTCTTCTTACAATCATAATTAAGTTTATCTTAAGTAATCTCTTTATTTTGACTACATTTGTATTTAGACAAATACACTCATTGAGATATAATAAAAACTAGTATTTATGAAAACCTGTTCAAAGTTTCCCTAAATAATTTTAGAAATAGTATTTCCATAAAAGATACAAATAAAGCAACTAACTAAACCAGACAAACGAACAAAGAAAATATGAAACTTCGTAGAGTTCCAGTTATTATAACGTATATTAGAAAAAAGTAAGAAAGAAATTTTAAATTTAAAACAATTACCAAAGTTTAACAAAGTAAATAAATATAAGTGAAAATTAAAAATTCAACGAAGCTAGGACCCTGCCTCAATGATCGCAAACCACTATGATATTGAAATCATTTCCCCATCTAAACCATAGGGATCTCCTCGGATAATCAAAATCAGGCTTGTCCACTGTATGATCAAACAGATATACAACTATATTTTGTAGTCGAAGCCAGAGAGACGAAACAATAAACAGTTTTTTTGTTGTGATGGAGTAGAATGAAAATTGCTGCTTTTGGATTTTTCTTGTATTTCTGCAAAACTGCCTAGGACAATGAAGGCGTATTTGAGATTATGATTTGACAAATTGTTTTTGGTCTTTGTTTATTTTGAGTTGTTTTTACTCGACTTTTGTGGTCTGTAAATCCGTAACCGTACGGATTATTATTTGTGCTTGGAGTTGTCGGAGATTTTCCATTTCCGCCAGTAGAGTCTCGAATTTGGCTACGCTAATTATTTCACCTTTGATGGCCATCGAATATAGTTTACTAATCGTGTTGAATCTTATTTTGCCACAACAAGCATTTCTGAATATCACCACCAGAGACATCAGTTACTATCGATATTGCCCGAACAATAATCCCGATTGACGCACATATGAAGGTTGTCGTGGTTGAAATTCCACTCACACTATCACCAACTGTGGTTTCTGCAGCAAAACCACAAATAATATATACAACCAAACACGCGCGTTTGTATTTCAAGATCAACACTGTTGCTCTGCTTCGATTTATTTTCTCCTGTCGGTAACAAAGACTGTCCATCATAGGTTTTCTATTAATTATTCAATTATGTAGTATAAATGGACGACTGGCACATGCACCTCTAACCAATTATTCTTTTTTTTTTACTGGTACAACTATAACACAACATTAGAAACAACTTTATCGTAAGAATATATTTTTTTCTCAACAATTCTGCGATCTTTGCACTTGCATTATGGTTATTTTAAACTATCCTGGTTGTACTAGTGCCTGATATTTGGAAAGATTGTTCTCGTCTTCGTCCAGTAAGTGTTAAACAAACAAGTACACTTTTGTTTTTAATCTTTTGGGGTTCCTGGCCGGGTGTGAGTATTACTGAATAACTTCTTTTGCTTCGATCCACAAACACAGGAGCGCGATATCTGATGCAGCTATGAATCATGGTATAACTTTAATTTCTACTGATACATTAAAGATTTTGTCTAGTACCGTTTGCAAGATGGTCCTACTCTACTTCCCATTGCCAGATTTGCAATTACCGAATCTAACAGTCGTTGTTGAGCGGTTTCATTAATAATTTTACGAATCACAACTGCCATTATTTATGTTGATGATAACGTAACCATTTTTGGTTCAACTGCACTTCTCCTTGCAGTTGATCTTTGGGCGACCACATATTTTTCAACTGATATGCGGCAACATTTTTGATGCTTTCAATGACTCGCACTGTGACCTGCTTAGCAATTGATGCAGAGCGTGATGATGCTTCCGCAGGTACCCTGGGTACACCTGTAAATAATCCACGAACAGCATCACCGAGGCCAGTTCCGTAATATGTCGCGTAAACGAGTTTTCTTGCGTTTTCAATACGCACAAGTCTCGCACGTCCACGTGCGACTTCGCTGTATTAAATATCAGGTTGATCTCGAATGTACATTTTTCTCCTTAATGTTTCATATCGAAGATCTTCAACGTGCCCATTTTGATCTACAAGGATAAAATGAATATGTATCAACCGATCATTATGACATGAAAGATAATCAGGAACCGCAGGAATAATCGATATCAAATCAGTATGGTTACGAGTCTATGCTCTTAAAAAAGTAACAAAAAAGAGTGAAAAGCAACTAGTTTTGTAAAATTCAACAAATAATTTATTTTTTTATAATACAAAGTGAAAATTAAAAAAAGTTAATGACTTCTGGTGCATTGTTGCCTGCACTAATTGATCTAACGTGTGTTTCTAATCGATCCGGGAGGTCACACAGTCCACCAGGGCCTTGTTTTTCGTTTGGTTGTTGCTGTTTTTCCTAGCCACCTCTCATATTCTTCATGTGTGCGAAATTTTGCTTGTTCTGATGATACATATTTGGATGCTGTATAAGGTGTACGTCGTTCCATACATGGATGTTGTTGGTCATCATATGCACGTTGTCGTTGCTGTTATCTTGGCCATTCTTGCGTTGGTTGCGAGGGAATTGCTGGTTGAGGTAAATACATTGCCTTCTATGCTCTCCATAAAGTTTCACCTTCTTCAATTTTTCCATCTATAAATGCATTTAGCCTTTTTTTATGTTTAAATTTTTGCAAAATGCTCCGCAAATAACAGGTTTCTTTACAGTAAACTCCCTAAATAATATTTACTCAGTATCCATGCATTTATAATGTGTCTTTATTTGATGGCAGATATATTATTTACCATATACTATATACTCTTTCCAGGTGCTGGGTCAATTAAGAGCAATATACACAGGATTTGTAAAGATCACCCAGCTAGCTCTTTCGTTAAAGAATTGGTGTGGTTTTGGCAACTTACAACTTGTAGTCGGGAGGTGGGGGGGGGGGGCAAGTCTGGTATTTTTCGCAACTGCCTTTCTTAGTCTTCATCAAGGACACGAATGCCTTTTGAGAGTACACCAACGTCTTTTCCAATTTCTCCGACGACTTCAATAACTTCCCCAATCGTATGTGACAAGCATGTAATAATCTCTGCAGTTGCTCTTGTGGCATTTTGACATCCTTGGTGCGTTGAGATATTGTACGAACTGGACCCTGTTTTTCTTCCATTCAAGTTAGTGCTGCCACTTGTTGATCTTGTTGACTTCTTAATATCCTCAGCACGTTCGACAATTTTTCTTTTTGTTCGAAACCCGCTGTGAGGTCTTCTCGTACAGTTTCACGCGAATGAAACATATCTTTGACATTAGTGCGGCCTTCCACGTGTCAAATCAATAGTGTGAAAACTATACGGTTCTTAGGTATTTGCTAAACATATCACGAAACTCATCCTATGTGTAGTCAGCGGCACACCAAGTTCAATAAAAGGTTTGAGGGACCTTGCGTGTATTGTTGAGTCAAATAAATCACGTGCGTGTTTTTGTGCAGACCTAGTAAAAATATTTACGCGGGATTCATTTGGTACTCAAGTATCACATCGTTATATAATAATAATAATAATAATAATAATAATAATAAGGATTTTATATAGCGCCTAATCTTTAGAAGCTCTAAGCTCTTTACAACATTAGACAACACCTAAAAGATAAAAAAACATATATAATGATATGATTACAAAAACAAACACCATGAAATTAGAAAACATAAAAAAACATGCTGAGAATAAGGTAGGAAACATTATTAGGTCTTTAAGTTTGTTCTTGCAGTCGAATTAAGTGAGAGCACTCTTGAATGGGATCACTGTCTTTGTGTCTAAGTTCAGTGAGAAATTCATTCCACGTTGCTGGGCCCTGGTATGCAAAAGAACGCTGTCCATATGACTTTGGTTTCATACCTGGAATAATGAGTATACGATTGTCAGAAGAGGAGCGTAAGTATCTTGCTGGTGTGTACACATGAGCGATGTCGGATAGGTATGTTGGACTGGAGTCTGTCAGTGAAACATAACACAGAGAACAAATTTTGTGTTTGATTCTGTATCGAATGGATAGCCAGTGTAGGGTACAGAGCAGCGGGGAGGTGTGCACTGATAGTGGTACTCTAAGTATGATCCGAGCAGCTGTGTTTTGAACTTTTTGAAGTTTCTGGAGCAGATATTGAGATGAACCAGACAGAACTGAGTTACAATAGTCCAGTCTTGAAAGTACTAATGAACACACAAGTGTTTTAGTGGCATCAACTGAAAGATATTTGCGAATGGAGCTGATGTGTCTCAGCTCAAGATATGCAACCTTGCATATGTTCATGACATGTTGGTGCAATGTGAGAGTACTGTCCAGAGTAACACCTAGGTTTCGTACTGACTGTGTGAATTTAATGTTGGTGTTGCTGATATTTATTGTTTGAGGTAAAGGATGTGAATGAGAAAGTCTTTGTGTTGTGATCAGATGGCCTCAGTTTAGCATCATTCATCTGCAGCTTGTTACATGTCATCCATGATTTTACATCAGAAATGCACCTCTCTACACGTTGGATGGTAGCATTAACTTCAGTTGGGTGGCTAGATTTGTATATTTGGGTGTCATCAGCGTACAACTGGTGAGTGATGTGATGTGATGTGATTTTGATTTTTAATGTAGCTTTAACAATTTTTCAGTCATATCGCTACGATGTCTGCAATGTGGCAGTTTATAGTGATGTCTAGCACTGGGGCATCATGTCGCAGACAACTGGTGAGACACTGGATGATGATCTATGACACTTGAGAGCGGCTGGGTGTATAGAATGAACAGGACAGATCCAAGAACAGACCCTTGTAGAACACCACAACATAGATCAACTGGGCTGGAGTGTATTCCATTTGCAGACACAATTTGTGACCTGTTGACCAAGTAGGACTTGAACCACAGTAAGGTGTTATCATGAATGCCAAATACATGCTGGAGACGGTGAAGTAATATATCATGGTCTATTGTGTCAAATACTGCAGACAAATCAAGGAGGGTGATGACTGTAATATTTCCGCTATCCAATGCAGACAGAATGTCATTAACTACTTTTAGAAGAGTAGTTTCAGTACTGTGACATGGGCGATATGCAGATTGTACATTGCTAAAAAGACTGTTTGTATTCATATGAGATACAAGCTGGGATAGAACAACCTTTCCTATGATTTTTTAAAATATGAATGGGAGATTAGAAACTGGGCGGTAGTTCTTTAAATCGTTATGGTCTAGTGTTGGTTTCTTCAGCGGAGGCTTTACAATGGCAATTTTGAAAAATGATGGGAATTGCCCGGATGAGAGAGAGGTATTAATAACATCAGTTAATGAAGGCAATACTGGATCTAAGCACTCAAGCAGCAGTGATGTTGGAATTGGATCAAGTTCACATGACTTTGGTGCACTCTTCATCAGGATTGTACGAACGAAATCCATAGAGACAGGTTCAAATGCTGCTGATGGTTGCCGCTCAAATTCTGTATCCCAACTGTATGGTGACGACAAGTCAGTTGAAATTGTGGTGTCAAGCTTATCTCTAATGGTTTGTACTTTGTCACAGAAGAAATTTGCAAACATGTCCGGAAGGCTGACTGGAGAGAAGGTAGTTGGAAGTGGTGTAGATTTGTTCCTTGACTTTAGCTTGTTAGTAATCTCGAAGAGCTCTTTGCAGCTGAAATTTTCCATGATCTTATTAGTGTAGTGGGCTGACTTCTCTGCATGGACTATATTTGTGATGTTCTTCTTAGCGACTTCATAGATTTGCTTATGAATAGTGAGACTGGTGGAAAGCCAGAGCCTCTCATCTTTACGGCGGTCTCTTTTAGCAGTGCGAAGTTGATCCCTAACACTGATATACCATGGAGAACACTTTTCAATTGATACTCTGCACTTGGTAGCTGGGGCATGTTTGTCGAGCAATGAACGGAGGCAGTTATCTAGTTGTTCTGCTGTAGGAGGAAAGCAAATTATTAGGTTTGCTTGGATGTCATGCATTAGTTTGGTTCTATTTATCATACGGAGGTTTCTCTTAGCAGCAGATGAAGGAGGTAGGTTAGCGAACTGATACGTCAATATGGCATATAATACAGAGGTGATCTGATGCAAGGTCATGGGATACCAAGGAGGACCGTAGAATATTATTATCAGGTCTATGAAGAATCCAGTCTAAAATGTGTCCATGTTTATGGGTGGGTTGGTTAACTGACTGTTTGAAGTTGAAAACATTAATGGAATCTATGAGTTTTGATGTGTTTGGGTTTCCGGGACAGTCTAAGTGAAAGTTGAAATCTCCAAGAATAATCAGGTTGTCACCTATCGAATTTCCATGCTCCAGGAGGTTCGGAAACTGCTCCAAACAGATAGATTCAGTCAGCTTGTTTTTTCTACTAGGAGGAGAGCGGCATACGGGAGAGTTTTGGGGAACGACTTGATGGAGTAACCAGTGGGTGTTAGATCCGCACACTTGGGCTCATCGCCTGGTATTTTTAGCCATGTTTCTGTCAGGAAAAAGACGTCAATATTATGGTCGTTGATACAATTAACTATTTCTGTGCGCTTTTCCGGTGTTCCTACTGATTGGACATTGAATAATGCAATACTCAGAGGTATCTCTTGGATAGTTGACAAAAAGTTGACGAATTAATAGGGATTTAAACTAAGTTATCTAAATTAACGATCGAATTTTTAAATTGTTCAGCCGGGAAGGGCATAAGGGAGATAGCTGGAATTCTTCTTCTTGTTCTACGCGGGCCAGCTTTGAAACAACGTTTCTTTTTTCGCTTCTGTTGTTGTTGTTGTTGTAGGGCTTAACGCCATTTTTCAGCACAAGATAGGCTATACATGGCGGCCAGTATTAATGGTGGAGGAAGAACCCGGAAAACCCCCGGAAAGAACCACCGACCCACGAGAAGCTACTGGCAAGCTTTCTCACATAACCACATTAGCCGAATCGGAGACTCGAACCTACGCAGACAGAGGTGAGATGGCAGTGATCCGTAACGGTGAGCGCTTTAGACCACTCGGCCACTCGGGGCCCCCTTCGCTTCTGTTTACATTTAGGCAATGATGAGTCCCAGTTCTTTTAGTCTAGAGCACAATGTAGTGTGGAGAGCCAAGGAGTGGTCATTTAAAGCAATTAATGAGGGTCCATCATAGCATAAACGGGTTGACTGGCGAGTATCACTTGATGACGGTTTGTTCAAAAACAAAGAAAGTTGTAACAGTGGAGCAAGACAGCTGAGAAAAAGTCTAATTGCTCTCGTTTCCAAAACAAGGAGATGAAGAAACACATACGAACTGAACATCCAATACATAATGAACACAATAACGTAGAAGAAGAGAGGCAACAAGCACAAATATCATGAAGACGGCATAAAAGACGGAACAGCTGCTTCAAGCCGATTAAGCTTGTTTTTCATCATATACTTCATGATTGTTTGTACTTGGATCCAAATCATCATTGGTAGGTGCTTAAGTGCCTGTGTAAATTAAACAAAGATGGGCAAAGCAAGTCGTCTCGGCGCTTCCACCACTGTTCAGTGTTTCCTAAAAATCTTCTAAAACATGATAACACGGTTCATCATCAGTCGACAGCATAATAACGTACCGATCCCACTTCACCCATCGTAAAATCATATTCAGCAATAGTGGAGTTTTTCCTGATCCAGCTGGACCTGTGATTAGCTCAACAACTGAGATTGGAAACACGGAATTGTTGACATGCTTGAATGGTTATCTGCATCTTGCGCTTAAAAAAAGTCAGTGACAGAAAAATCTTAGATTTTTCTTTTATGTGATGGCATATAATAATAAATTTCGTGTATAAGACGATCACGTCTTCATTGTGTGTGAAATGTCGCACAAAAACAAGTACCGCACATCCAGCTGGAGTTCGGGTCCATAATGAACATGCCACTATCACTGGAAGTTGTGTTGGATGTGGAACAAACAAGTTCAGCTTTATGAGAACCTCCGGTTCCAGACTTTCGGGAAAGTTGTAAACGCACAGAGTTTATTGAAAAGTAGGCGATGATATCATCGCCGTATTAACAAAGCTACTAAGAACACAGATGAATACGTTCCCTGGTGAAAAACATATACCTGGATATAATTAATATGGGTCTTGTACACGACTTGATATACGACTTGATTCTAACAACAAAAAAGGTATGGTGAAACAGTTGATCGTGTTGGTGCTGCATGTTACCGACATGAATTTGCTCATCACGTATCAAATGACATTCGTTCTCGTCCAGTACTTGAATGCGTTTACTCCTACACCCGGAGAACAAATCGCCAGTTGGATCATCAAAGGATATGAAAGCCAATATTGCTTGTGAGTGGTGGACTATATCCACTGAGTTCCAGCGCTGTGGATGCCATTAAAATTAAAATATATTCATGCAAAGAAACAAAATATTGACCCAAACAGCCGAACATTATAAAAAATATACTTTTTGATCCCTAGAGCGTGGCTAGCCAAACCAGCGTTGTGACAAATCTACCTACCAATGCCAAAGAAGCGTTTCCGTGGATGATTTTGATGTCATACGAGTAAGGAATATCATCAGGCTGATTTCCTGTTTCTTGTACCTGATCGATGGTGGTAATGCCTTCGCAATACAGTTCTGAATAAAACCTCTGAATAGGTGGCAAGTGAGTTTCAGTTTTAAAAGCATCAGCTGTTCATGTATTAGTATGGGTACACACCTTTTCTCATTAGCAGGTCGATGTTAGCGGCGCACTATAGATTAATGTTTTTGAAGTTTTCCATATTATTTTGAATAACACTTAGTGGTGCCTTTGTCGCCGATGATACTGTTTGCAGTATTAGGTGAACATCATACATACTCGGGTCATGAAACGAAACAAGAATTTTTCTTTTGTTCAGGTGAATTTTTAATTGCAAATTACATGCGCTTTGTGCGGTTCCTCTGTAAGCGCCAGATGTGTTCAAGAACTTTGGCATCAGTTAAAATAGGACCATCACAGATCCAGCGAAGAGAGGCCTTCGAAAAATAATAATTATCGTAACTGGTCATAATCATGTCAGGGGATGAATAAAGTTGTTGTCGAATAGTTTACTGTAACTTCTGTTGATAAAAACCTATACCGAGTCTCTGCCACAATACAGTATTTGTTGTTCAGTGTGCCCCTTACACCGAACTACATTATACAAAACACACATGGAGGTTGGTAACTATCTTACGTTGTATTTATTTTATTTGTCAGGTCCTAGTCGTTCCACGTTTGCATCTTTCACAAAAACGTGGAAACCTTCAAAGTCCGTGCAGATGATATAAAGAACTTTCATCCTTCGTTGAAGTGCAGTAAATTTGTGACTATATTTATTGTCCGCTGCTGGTTTTCACTCATTCCACCTCACTAAAGTTCAAAGTCAGTAAGCAGTTTTTGTGTGCTTGCTGTGTCGGTTAAGCAACCGGGCAAGATTCTTTATCGATACAAAGCGTAATACCGACTCTGAACCAATGATATCACTCAGCAGCAAAATATCAATCCGGGTTTGTTCACTCTGTCGATATGGGGATAGTGCAAGCGGACTAAAGTTTTTATTTCAGGTAAACACGTTAATAACGATACTTGGAGTAAGTGTTTCACCAAATTTGTTCAGTGTTGGGTTAGCAGCTCGCACAGGAAATTCTATATCACTAAAATTAAGTTCATCCAGGTGGTGCCGGTATTTTAGAGGATGGTCTTTACTGTCACAAGCAGAATATGACGCTGACAAAATCACCTATTCAAAAGATATGCTGCCTGCATTCTTCACATTCATAAATGACCGTGGTGAGATCCTCTTTATTGGTATTGTTGGTGTTGGTATGTAACTGGATCCACGAAACGATTCAGATGGGGAGATATGTAGCACGACTTTCGCACATTGGTCATGAGTCCTGCCTAATCTGGTATTGGTATTATTTCCAACGTCTCAAGAATCGTTTCAATACCATTATCAATTTCGTCATTTATAGTTTTGGTGTCATTACGGTTCAGAAATGTATGACCACAACTGCGACCCCACGGTATAGCTGCTGGCAACTTTTCATTAGGTTTATTTATGTATCTGCTTCGTTTATTCTTTTATCTGTTTCTGGTGTTGTGAAGTTACTTGTTGAGCAAATCTCTGACTTCGCGCACGATAGGATTCATGATGAGATCCGCATGGCCGGCAAAGGTGATTACGTTATTTGAATCCGATGCTATATTTAAGACATATTGGAACACCTGTACCAGAGAGTAACACCAGCAATATTTAAAATATCTTGTTCTGTTGCAGTGTTCACGCTTTCTAATGCATACACCTTGCACTGATTACGTCCCAATGTCACTGAACATATTTTATATGTAAAGGTTTGCCTAATTGGGTGTAAGCACGAGACTTTTCCAAGTTTTCGCCCTTTTATCTCGTTGTAATTCTCCATCAATAGGTACACGAAATTGCAAATGGGCCCTTTTCAATTAATTAAGTGTGCATATTTTAGGGTCCTCATAGCTAAATTCCCTTTCGGCGATAGACAAAATATTTTTCAGAAAGGTGTCCTCTCATAAAACCTCAAATGTCCTATCACTGAGTATGACATACGTTAGTACCAAATAAATGTATTGCAAATTTCTTTAATATTTTTGGGGTTTATGGCTGATAGCAAGCACTGCTACTTACCTCATGTCCCATCGCTACTATGCTTCTCCATTGTTGTATTTAATTGCGTTATATAAATGCCAAAAACATTTGTTTAATTGATTTGCTCTTGGGTATTTTTATTGCTACTAGAATATTTGCTCATATCATCAGAGGATTCATTCGTATAACCAACTTCACTCACATTGGATGTTCTAGTTGATTTAATCGTCAGAGAGTTCATTTTTATCTCGCACAATCTTCTATAATTGTTTGTATCTTTTTCTTCTAACAAGTTGACCAAGTCTACACCGTTGGTGTTCTAAAACCATTCCTAAATAATTAATGTCTCACTATGTTCTGTATATGTGTTTGAAACTGTATGTATCATCTTTTGAGCTCCTTCGATAAATCTCCGTGCGTTTCTGAATTTTTAACTTAGATTTTACAATTTGAGTCATATCGCTACGATGTCTGCAGTAAGGCAGTTTATAGTGATGTCTAGCACTGGGGCATCATCCCGCAGACATGTTACTTCCTTGGTTTCTTATAAAATGATTTAGATTAAAATCATAATGGAATCCGTTCCCGATTAAAGATACCTCAAAATATGTGTCAATAGTCACATAAAATTTAATTTTGGTGTTATAAGTTTTTCAAACACCTGCAAGTAACTTTGTACAAATGTAGAACGCTTTTTCTTAACTGGGTAAATATAAATCTTGAGTTTCGTTATGCGTGTGAATATCAAACATGTTAGTTTTTATAATGAATAGTCCTATTTTGAAGCTGCAATATGTTATGAGACAAATTTGTAGCATGGAATCTACTGTTTTCTGGAAAAGAAAATAACATTACATTTATTTAAAAAAACACAAGTCAACCGCTTTACAGTGTAAGACTAACAAGATTATAATCCACTCTTTTCCACACTCTTATTTAGAGCCAATACATACGTTTAGGGGAGGAAAATGTAACAATGTTGGACATATTTTCTCTCAGTTGATTTCAGACTGCGATAGAACAATCTTTGTTGTCTTTTGGTGCTGTTTTCCCGTTCTTTTTTAAGGGAACTTTGCAACGCTGTAGCCTAAGGCCGAATGCTGCAAAACTAAGATATCTCTAAGATTTATGGAGTGGGTATAAAGCAAATGTTAGAGTAGGCAGTCGATAGTAAGTATATCGCAACATTTGTATTCATTCGTGCTTAAAATCTAGCAGAATAAAGTTGTATTACTGTTCTGATTAGTAAACATTTAGGCTAGAATTTATATTTTCAAATTGTTCAATTCAAGTGAACTTTCGCTTCAAATACAGACTGCTCTTAAAATAATAATAATCTTGGACAGAGCACTTTATTCGGATTTATCGTGAATTCAAACCGGAAATTATATTCATGTGTTTCAACAAAAGACTGATGGCACATCAACATAATACAGGTAATCACAAACATATCAACACCTCAACGTTAGACTTGATTTGGATTTTCTACCAGAATATATTCAGGTCCTTAAATTGCTATGACTTGTTTCTGTAATTTTAGGATTATTTTGTAATTTAATTTGCAACAACGTAAGTTCTTTTTTCATTTTTTCTTTTGTATTCAGTGGAAATAAATTATTAGTTGAATTTTAAATACTTGTTGCATTTCACTCTTTTGTGTCAATTATTTTTAGAGCATATACTCTTATCAGAAAACTGGGAACAAGTCCTTGCGATACGAATGTCTCTAAAATATTGAAGAAAACTTTGTTTTTGAAATTTAATTTCATTTTGTTTTGGAATTTTATAAGTCCCTGGCATTTTGTCACATTTTAGAAATCTCTAGTGAAACAAACGAGCTCGTACAATTTTATCTAAAGCGGAGATTTTTATTTCAAATCCTCCAAAGGAACAGTTAGACTCTTTGAAAAAAGATGAAACAGTTCAGCTTGCCAGAAAATAGTTTCTTTTTGAGGTAAAGGCTTCTTTAAGAAGAAGAAAAAAATATTTGGTCCAAAATTAGGTGGAAAAGAATTATGGGATAACAATGCTTTGAAATTGGTTAGTAAGTCTTCATCTAACTCTAACTAACAAGTTATGGAATTGAAATTAAAATACAAGAATGAAATATAGTTAAGAAAGCATGACGAGCTTCAAGAAAGACGAATGCAATTATATAAAGACAAAGAGTGGACAATGCATTTACAGAAAGAGGAAAGAGAAAAAATTCAAATGCAATTGGAGAAAGAGGAGAGACAAAATTAGTTACAGAAAGAAGAAAAACAATTGCAATTGGAGAAACAAAAAGGAGAGAAGAAAATGCAATTGCAGACGCAGAGAGAAAGAGAAAAGGAAGAAAGGGAATTTGAATTTAGATTCAAAGAACTAGAGCTGGCAAAGGAAAAGCGATTCTCCACTTTACACACAAGTTCAAGTTTTGATGTTACTAAGCATGTTAGGTTAGTACCCCTTTCGAAGAAAAATAAGTAGATAAATATTTTCCTCATTTTGAAAACATTGCTGAAAATTTGAAATAGAAAAGAGAGTATTGGACTCTGTTATTACAAAGCATTGGAAACTGTTATTACAAAGCGCACTTTATGTCAAGGTTCGTAACATCTAGGCCTCTCTGTCAGTACAACAAAGTACTAATTATATTCCGGTTAAGGAATGCATTTTGAAAGGTTGTGAATTGGTACCTGGGTTTATCGACAAAAGTTTAGGAACTATAAAAAATAAACTGGACAAACCCATGTCGAATTTGCAACAGAAAAATATCAGTTATTTGAGAGGTGGTGCAAAGCCAAGAAAGATTACGATAATTTGAGATAACTCATATTAGTTGAAAAGTTCAAGAACTGCGTTCATATTAAAGGTAAGACTTATCTTGACCAACATACGGTCGAAACTTTAAAAAATACTGCTTGCACAGCTGACGCGTATTCCTTAGCGCATAAAGTTTCTTTTGTCAAAAATTCTTCCACTCCGCAGTCTTCTGGTAAAAAACTACTTCAGTTTAATACGAGCACTTCTAAATTTCAAACTGGCAAACTTTTAGAAATCAAGTTTCTGATAACCTTGATCAGAAGTCCTTTTCTCTTCCTACTTGTACGAATTGCAAGAGGAAAGGGCACGCTATTTCTGATTGCTACAAATTGAAAAATAAACAATAAACAGACCTATTCCAAATGCTCTTTGTCTTAGAGGTCAAGGTCACGGTCATGTATTGAAAGCAATACATTTATTAGGTCAAACAAACCACAGTCTCATTTTATTATGGAGAATTATGAACCAATATTCTTCCTATTAAAATTGTATGGGACATAGAAGCTTCTCAGAGTCATTTATTATCAGTTACCTTTCCTTTTTTGGAGAAGTCTTTCTCTTCATTGTGTATATTTTTCATCAGACTTAGTCACAGGACCCGTGACATTTGGAACAGAGTCTGTTTTACCCGTTGACGACATTCATTTATTACTAGGCAATGACCTAGCTGGAGACAAGGTTGTAGTTAATCCACTTGCAACTGATTAGAAACTAGATCCTATTGAAAAAGAAATCCCTGATTTATTTTAAGTTTGTGCAGTTACTATATAGTTATGAGAAAGAACACTCTTGAAAGTATTCATTTAGCTTACACTTGTATTGGTCAGGCTTTCATGAGGTCACCTTCACTCCTCGTTTGGATCACAGTGATCCTCTCTAACTACTCATTCTCTTTATTCTAATCAGGTTGACAAACGACAATCACTTGTCGACGAACAGGAAACAGATCCTGCGATCTCCGGTTTGTTTAAGAGGGATATTAGCGAAACTGAATCCACAGAAATACCTGTTTGTTATTTTGTTAAAAATGGGGTCCTTATGAGAAAATGGAGACCACCTGCGGTATTTGCTGGTGAGGAGTGGTCGGTGAACAATCAGATTGTAGTTCCAAATCGTACAGACAGGAATGTATTAGTTTAGCCCATGAAACTCCTTTAGCATTTCGGGTTCGATAAGCCTGATCACATGATTTTGAATCACTTTTACTGGCCAAAAATTACAAGTGACGTTTGTAAATACTGTCGATCTTGTAATACTTGTCAAATGGTAGGAAAATCCAATCAGAGGATACCTAAGACTCATCTGCAACCAATTCCTGCATTTGACGAAGCATTTAGCAAAATAATGGTAGGTTGTGTCTGTTCCTTAGCTAGGACCATGTCAAGCAACCAATACCTGCTGACCATAATGTGTGCGTCTACAAGATTCCCAGAGGCAATTCCTTTGGGAAATATTAAAACTAAAACAATATTAAAATCAATTTGGCCTTCCCAAATCTGTCCAATCTGATCAATGGTCAAATTTTATGTCTGGAATTTTCAGCAAGTGAAGCATGAATTAGTGATCCAACTGTTCAAGTCTTCTGCCTATCATCCTGAAAGCCAAGAGGCTTTAGAAACATTTCATCACACTTTAAAGAATATGATTTGGTCATATTAGTTTGATACTAGAAAGGATTGGGACGAAGGTGTTAATTTATTATTGTTTGACTGTCTGTGGACTAATGAAGTTTTTAACAGAGAAACGTCTTTTAAATCAAAATACAGAAAGCGATCTTCTCGATTATGCTTCCAATTTTAAATATACAAGTTGATAGAAATATTTAGGTTAATCATTCAATCAAGTTAGTTGTTTCTGTCCCACACAGTGAGGATTTAAGCGATTGAATGCAATCGCACTGTTGTGACTTTGGAGTAACCAATCATCGGGATTCAGAAATTATGAATAATCTGGAATATAAACTTTCACATCTGCATCAACAAGAAAAGAACGAACTAAAACAGCTTGAAAATGAGCACTTGTTTCCAAATTTTCCTACACGAACAAACAAAATCTACCATGACGTTGAAATTCTACTTTCAACACCTGTGAAACCACATCTGTACATGATGAACCCTCTCAAACAGGATTGTTTGGGGAAAAAAAGCAATTTATTATTTACCGGAGAATGATTTTTTTAAATCTGGTAATAAGAATGGTAATAAATATACTTACGTTTATGCATCTTGAATTTCCTCAAAATGTATTTTCTTAGTTTATTCTTCAAATCCGACCGTCATGTACTACAAAACCTGAAACACACCTAAACTGTACTGGAATTTCGAGTACATTTGCAGCTGAAATCCATTCTATTTACTACACTGAAGTGACCCAATAACCCACTCCATCATAATGAGACAAGCAGAATTGAGATGGATCAGCAGAGAAACAAAACCCATGCGCAATATGACTCTAGATTTCAATTTTAAGTAAACCAAAACGACAATCCTTTTTGAAACTACTGCCCAGTTCGCGAGGAAGTTCAAAGGTCGATGAAGATGTGCTATGTGCAAATTAATATTGTTATTGTGTACGGTTGTGTATTTATATTTTAATACAGCATAAAATCAATTACTTTGTTTCTTGTAGTGTATATTTTTTAAATTAAGACTTAGATAATAAAAAAATGAGTATACAATCAAACGGTTACTGTATATGTATGGGGAAATATGAACTAGTTTTCTCGAATGGATACCTCATTCCCACAGGTCGTCCAGTATCAATCCGAAAAAGAAAAGCTCGTTCATATTTTCCCATACAAATGTATTAACCTATAAATATCGATGAATTAAAGATAACTAAAATGCTCAAGAATCAATAGTTCAACCTAATGCACATAATTGTTCTACAGTAAATATAATGTATTGAATACATTACCTTAAATTCCACAATATTATGTTTTGTATCTTTAAAGGTATGTTGTTTCTAAATTAATTTTTATGAATCATGAAGTCTGTAAAGAAATTGTTTTAAATATAGTTTAGTACTACGATTACAAATACATTAAAATTTTTAGTTAAGTTTAAACAATCCATCAAACAATATATTTCATAATTGACACAGAATGAAACAGAATACAGCATATTTCAAGAGAAAATTCAATTCCTTTCCACAGTGTCTTTACAAAACGGTCCGCCTGTTGGGCAAAAGCTGACACCTCCGAACTTCAGGCTTCATGACCATCCAAATACTTATTTTCCATCTGACAAATATAAAGCAAAGATGAATTTGCTAACATTAACGATTCCTTTCATAAAGCATCTGTATTGTGTAGCGTAGAATATAGGAGGGATCACTGTAATATTTTTATGCAATGTAAAACAAAATATAGTATCACTTAAACATAAAACTCCTCCTTTATTAAAATTACAAATATTTGGGTTATAACAATACAAATTTTATTTTCATGAAAACTCGTAGACAACAAATCATCGTAAGAGAAACACAAAGTGGACCACGAAGCTAGCCATGGATCTGAATATTTTATGATGGACAAGTCACAAAGTTTTACCCATTGTGGGGTTAAAGCGTCTCCACGAAAGGGTTCTAGAGTATAATTGGGCAATCCTGAACTCACAAACCGAAAGCGTTCTAGAGTATATCTGGATAATCTTAGGCTCACAAACCCAAATGCATACATCGACAACGGAACCATGAAAGGCTTTTGATGTGCAAAAACAGTTTCTTGCATGCGCTTACACATATAAGAATGTTTGGCTGACTGAAAAAGAGAGGATGTTCGCGGTCTGCAAGGGCAAATTGAATGCGAACACTGCTGCTATAAGTATATTGGCCTTGTTACTTCCTCCACGCAGATCAACGCGTCTATCGCTTCAGCATTTGAGAACCGCTTCTTTGGGTCGCTCAGACCGCTGCAACAAAGGGGTGTGGTACACTATCAACGAAATTTCTCTGGGGCTCGATGTTTTGACACAAGCAGACCTTGCACGCATGATCCGGTAGCAGTACATGAGAAAAGTGTATATCCTGTACAACAGTGACGAACAAGAGCGACAGCGCGTGGAGCATTACCCTAAACACGGGAACAAAATCACACGAGTTAAGTATTTCTACAACCCCCTTGTCGACAATGTGTCGGTGACAACCGACGGCGTCCCAAAAGAGATATATGCCCATAAGCAGGAGCGGTGCCAGCAGTGGAGAGAGTCATAACGCGTTAGCACGTATCTACAGCAGGGACACCCCGATACACCACAGGCCACCCTAAGACTCTCCAAGAACACATCAAGGCTTAATAAAATACCTATTTTAAATTTTAACAACAACACAAACAAACAAACAAAAAGTGTGAATATTTAGCGATTGGTTATGTAACGGGAAAAGTAGCGAGGTGAAGGAGTTGTCAAGGGAAATAACTCCCATTTAGACGAAGAGTGTTCTGGTGCAGTAACGTTAATATTTGTCAACATTTATAAATAAGTAACAATACCACATGGGAGCAAGACATTTCGACCCCAAGAAAATTCCCAAGACATTTCGACCCCAAGACACTTCAACTCCAGTCAAGGGACAATTAGCCCCCCCCCCAATTCATGCATATTTAAAATAATAATTAGCACTAATACTAATTTCCACTAATCACGCCATTATTCATTGACGTCTGCAATTAAAGAAGATACCAACACATCTCTAAGTCGCCGAAAAAGATGTCAACAGTTAATTATAATTAAAGTCATGTTTATTAAGTTAACGAATGCACGCTAATCTGAATGAAAAGAAATCACATTTACTGCACACTAGAGATTTGCATAAAAAATCCGATTTTGTTTTAGAAACAATAATTAGCACACTGCTAATGGCCATTCCCACTAATCACATTGTTATTCATTGATGTCTGCAATATATAAAAAGATGTACAACAGTTAATTATAATTAAAGTCACTTTTAATAAGTTAATTTGAATGAAAATAAAAAAGTTTGAAAATTAAACGCACCCCACGCTTTAAATTTGTACAAAAGGGCCAAACATTTTCATTACATGCTAGTTTTTATCATAAGCTTTAATAAAGGTGTTTGGCATACTTGTGTGTACATTTTGCATTAATTTATAGTAATTGCAGTTTATATTGTGACATTTCGATTGGATATATTTTGGTATAGTATGAACTGAAATGTGTTAATTGTGACAATGGCGTTTCATCCTTGTGTAAAATATCATAATCATGTCAGGCCTCGCCAGCTTGCTTTGTCTTGTAATAGATGTGGGAAATGACAGCATCGCGTTACAGGTTAGAGTAATGATTCATTGTCTTTTTTTAATTCTGTCAGTCTTCCTCTCTTAAATATTTATTTATTTATTTCTGAATTGAACATACCAAATAGCATAGATGATGCTTGTATATTCATACTCTTTAGATATAAAAGTATTTCATACAGCTCTAGAATTTCTTTATTTTTAGAACATAATATAGATAATTAAATATTGAATCAATTAACGATTAGCAACTAAATCTTACTTTAATATTTCAGGCTGTTGTTTGCAGTAATTGCGAAGTATTAAATGTTTGACTTTAAATACCAATATATCATGTTCTATAGTTTTAAAGGTATTTTATTTCTAAATTAATTATTACTGAGCATGATCTTCTATACAACAAATCAATACTACGATTACAAATACATATAAATTCTTAATAATATTTAACTTTCCAAAACACAATATATATTTTATGATTAGTAGTATAAAATAATAATAGCCTTATCAATTACGGTACATATTCCATTTTGTGATTTCATGTACTTTGATTTCTGTATATGTTTAATGTCATTGAGGACGTTTGCGAAAATCTCTGTCTTTTGCTTTTCGGATTTGCACCTCTAGACGCTGTCATGTATGTGGCAAATGTGTTTTTTCGTTAACTGATAATTCCCGCTGTCGTGAAGAGCGCTTCTATCATCCATGGAGCTGTGTCACGCTGAAAAGTTTATATATTAGATCTTGCGCGTGTTGTGGTTTCCAGTCAACGGAAAGTTGTAGAATGTTTTTGATGGATGCATTTTCATTAGTCAAATTCACGCGTTTAGTATTTCTGCAGCTAGGTTTTCGAAAAAATATGCATGTAGTCTTGGTTTCAAGTTATGAATAAAGTACAGTGCAAAATGTCAGATGCAGTTCATTGATGATTGTTTCCAGAAGTTCCGATCGACTTTCAAAATCTATTGTAGTATTTGCGTCTGTGATGATACCAGTATCAAATATTTGTGTCATTATTACATCCCGTTCACCCATTTCCACTCATATTTTATTTTGAAGGAAGTGCCTGACATTATTCTTCAGATGTTTCATGAAAAGATAGCGTGTAGCCGAGGGGAATACAGGCTCTATTGGCTTGGTTATACTCTTCTCACCATCACTTCCAAATTCCATCATTTCAGGCACTCTTATTTCCATGGACTCAATACCTCTATCCAGCTCTGTAGCAATATGTTCCAGAAAGCTCTTGCAAGTTTTGTAAGAAGCGTCTATGTACAGAAGGACAGGATCAATACATATCGGATGATAGTTTATACTGTTTCCGACAACTCTTTGATACGTTATAATATCGTTTTACTCATCAATAACTCTTTGATACGTTGTACTATCGTTTTACTCGTCAATAACTCTTTATGCAATTTGTTTGCAAATATAATGCGAAGAAAGCACGATTTGCTAGAGAACTCAATAATCAATAAATATGCATTACTGTTTGATAGTTTTGATAATGGTCTGATTTACGAAAAGTTCATTTTATATTTTCTTTATGGAAACATTGGAAAGTTATTTTGGTAAAATTAAATGTAAATGAAATAGCTCATATCTTTTTTTACTTCTTCTGATTTCAGCTAGTAACTTGCTATATTAAATAAATTTAAAACGATGAAAATCTACCTTTTATATTCTATTACTATGCTTGCGAAAACATTAATAGCTTCTAAAATGAACCAGTTATGTGTGTTTCATCGTTTTTCTTCTTTTAATCAGTCTGTAATTTGGGTAATAGTTTTGGCATGTCCTCTCGATTCGCTATTGAGACAGAGTAATTCGTACAGAGTAATTCATACAGAGAATCAAAACGACTTGGTGGTTTTTTTAGTTATTGCTGATAATTAATTGTCTATGTGACTGTACCAATCATTAAATGGCCTGTATAATCAAACAGTTTAGATAAACTACATCTGATATATCAAGCATGACATTGATGTAAAATCGAAAGGAATTACAGAGCGACTTTCCTTCACGACTACTTAAAATCAAGGGAAATCAGTCGCGTGGAGCTTGTAACACTCTTTGGTCATGTATTCTAAACGTCTCTGTCAAAAATGTTAATGCACGATTTAAAATGAAAATTTGTATATAAACAGTTTATAACAAAACAAATGAGAGAAGTATGGTGCATTGCCATTAAATGAGGAAATTGTTTAATAATATTTTAAAATTAAAGAGATTTGATGCATAAGAGTTAGTTTCCGTAGGTTATTGGAAAGCAGCAGAGAGGGCGAACAGACCCAAGAATTCCGACAAAAAATAAACAAAAAAAATCATCTCGTATAAAGGTCCAGATTTTTTACAAATAAACGTTTCCTTGAGATGATTTTATTTTTGTTGAAACCAACCTCATCAACAAAACCTTAGTTCGAAAAGGTAGCTGAAAAATAAAGTACTCTACGTGTTTATTTATTTTTTGTTTAATTTCCCCGGACGACCAACGTTGGTAGGCGCCCTCTCTGCTGCTATATTAATTAAAAAATTGTTATATTAAAAATAATGGTACATCCAGAATATCATACATGCAAGAATAGCACGAGAACGATTAGAAGCAATTAAAAAATTTCTTCCTGTCAGAGACTCATTTAGAAAAAATCTACAAGCGCAGCAAGAAGCACAAGTGAGTACGAAGAAGATACAAAAAACTGTTTAAACCCGTCACTGCAGCTACGGAAAAAGTTACAGCTGTCATCAAAGAAGATCTTCTTCCGGTATCAAAACAAACAGCAGAACAAGCTGAAAAAATAGCAAGAAGAACTAAACAGACAAAGAAGATATTACGAGATCTTCCAATTGATATAGCTGCGGCTCAACCTCCACCTGTTGGTGAGGAAATATTTGAAAGTATTGGAAAACTTCGTACTGAAGTCGCCGACGTGCAAAAAGAACTTGCACCTAAACCTAAACCAGTAAAAGAAAACGTAGAATTAATTGCAAAATTTAAGGAAGGGTTTGTCGAAGATATTAGAAATACTAAAAAAGACGAATTACCTGAAAAAATATTAATAAGTATATTTAATAAATCTAAAATTTTAAAACCCGGTTATGAAAAAGTTAATGATGATAATCTTATTAAATGGATATATCGTGTATATAGAAATAAAAGACAAGCCAGAGATGATGATTTGGAATATAGAAATCTTGATGAAGAAGTAAAAAGACTTTGTAGAGAGCAAATAAAACAACTACAACAAGAAAAATCCTCCCAGTATCAACTTCCTCCACCTCTGCAACAAATAGAACAACAGCAATCTTCTTCACCGCAGCAAAGGTTGATGTCGGAACTTGAGAGGTCTGAGGAGCTACTTAAAAAAGTAAAAGAAAAAAAATCGCCCTTAAGACTATTTAAGAAAACAACAGAAGAAGGAGCAACGGGAAGTGGTCTGGGAAATAATTTTGTTTGTCCTGATAATATCATTAATGATGTGTCACGGTTAGAAGTTCTCACAGGAAGTAAACGTGCCGGAAATAATTCACCAGAAATAATTAATGAAGCAGCTGATATTTGTCGGCGATTATTTCAAGGTGGTATTATGGATATCGGAGTTTACCGAGAACTTATCGATGAACTTGTTGATGACTAGTTGTTAGATAAATAACAAATAAAAATAAGATGATCACACATAATAATCATCGTAAATCTGTACAGGTCAGAGCGGTAAACTCACGATTACCAATCTACAGAGCTACTTACGGAGATGGACTTGGTGATGTTATTCAGGGATTATTTACAAGGATAGCTCCAAAAGCAGTACCTGTTGCAAAACAATTATCGATGAAAGCTATCGATATTGTTCGTGATAAAGCTCCTGGAGCAATTGTCAATGTTGCTGGTAAGGCGTTCTCGGCGATCAAAGAAAGACTAGCACGATTATTGCGACGAAAACAACAACCGGTAAAATTACCAAGTACTGAGGTGATGCCAGCAGATGTCAGTAAAATAATAAATCAGGCTGCAAATCAAAAACTAGCGGCGATATCTGAAGAAGCAGAAAAAATATAACAGCAAATTTAATAGCAGGAAGCGGTCTTCGTCGACGATGATTTAGATCATCATTTGGAAAAATGGTAATTATAATAAAATGTTCAAGCGCGAATCAGACACAGCATTTGATATGGAGGTATCTGTCCTTAAGTATGAATCTGTACGTGATTATCAGTTTTATTCTTATGACGCAAGACAACCAAATCAGCGGGGGAGAATAGAATTACAGGTTCATGATACAAGTAGATATTTCTTGCCCGCTGAGGCGTTTATTGAGGTAGAAGGTAGACTTGTAACGAATGTTGTAGCTAATACGCCATATGCCGCTAATTTGCGAGTTGGTTTTGTCAACAACGGAATTATGGCATTGTTTGATAGCGCCACATACATGATTGATGGAAAAAATATCGAATCGATTCAGAAGGATGTTGATATTGCTACAACAATAATTGGTCTAGCGAGATATTCTGATGATTACACAAGATCAGCCGGTCCAAGAATGATGTTTACAAAGGATATTACTAACCACGCTGATCATGTTCAATATACTAAGTTGCTGGCACCACGAAATACTGCAGTTGATCCACAACCAGTTGATTTTGAACACGCAGACAGACCAGGTGCTGATTTTGATATCATAAAAAGTGTTAATGCGACTTACAACTTTTACAACTTAGGGTTTGCAAGACGCCGAGCAGCGTTGTCGGGAGATAATATAAATTTTTCGTGTGCAATTCCATTATCTCACATCTTTGGATTTTGCAGAAATGTTAGAAAGGTAATCTTTGGGGCTAACACACAATTGTGCTCGTAAGAAAAGGTGATGATAATGATGCAATCTAGCGAGGTGCTGGTGTTGCTGATGGTAAAGTAAATATATCAAAACTTTCATTGTGGATGCCAGTAATGACTCCATCTATTACTGAAGAACAAAAATTAATTTCTTTTATGGATCAAGGCGGTAAATCATTGCTATCATGGTTAACAGTAACTACAGATGCTATTCAAAGTTCTGTTAATGGTTTATTCACATGGCATATAGCATCACAACAAGGTGTTTCTGCACCGCGACATATTTTTATTGCGCTGCAAGATAATGGCCGGACAAATAATCAAGAACGTTCGCATATGATATTTGACAACTTTGGAGTTAATGAAGTTTCCTTACGGATAAATGGACATCAAGAACCAGCTGAAGATATATTGTTAAATTTTGATCAAAATCACGTAGCGTGTGCATGTCATCGTTTGATGTCATTCATGGGACGTGATCAAAATATAGATACTGGTTTGCAAATATCACAACTAGATTTTGCAAATCTATATCCGATTTATTATTTTTCACTGGAACATCTTGATTTATCCAAACAATCTGTCGTTGATATACACTTTCGAGCTCGTGTTACTAACCCTCCTCCTGATATAGCTGGTCCACCTCTTATTCGCGGCACCTACAGAGCAATCGCGGTCATACTCAGCGATAAAGCCATGTTACTTGAAGGCGGTAGTGGTCGAATGAGAGTCGTTGATGCACCAGTGGAAAATCTTTAATTATTCAGAAAAATATTATTTATATAAAAATGTCGTATATTCATGTTAATGTTACTCTGACTCCTGGTCAGGTAAAAAAACTTCAATCAAAAACCGCCAACAAATGTGGAACTAAAATATCACTAAAACGAGATCAGATTGGTGGTGGTCCAAACAAATTATCGTTGACAAATAATCAGATTAAACATTTCAATAAAGCCCTGGAATCAAAAACCGGAGTTCAATTTCATCTTTCTCCGAGCGCCATCAAAGACATGGTTAAAACGGGTGGTATATTTCCACTTCTTGCGGCTATTCCAGCGTTAATAGCTGCTGCTGCTCCAGCCGTAGCAAAAGCAGCCGCGTTAGGTGCTGTTGGAACAGCTGTTGGAATGGCTCTAAAGAAAGCAACAGGAAGTGGATACAAAAAAAAAGGACGCGGTCTAAGATTATCGGGATCTCCCTGGGGAAGAGGTCTGAGGCTTCCTCGTTAGACGTTTCAGCATCAAATTTTGATTTACTTGATGCTGCTAAAAAATTAAAAATAAAAAACTTCAGAGGTGTTTTTATGCGAGATCAATTGCCGGACCGACCAAACAAACTCGAAACAGGTATTATTAATCTAGACTCGAATTCAGGACCCGGTACTCATTGGGTATCATACGCGGTTGATCCACGTGGAATTGTTTATTTTGATTCATACGGGTTAGCTCCACCCGTTGAATTTATCAAGTATGTCGCACCACTTCACGCAAGAACCTCTGGTTGTAAAGTTTGGTATTCAACGCTACCCACACAAACAATGACAAATCCGCCAATATGTGGCCGTGAAGTAATTAATGTACTTAACGCTATATCAAAATCATCCAAACCGCCACATAAAGTCATGCATGATTATACAAGCAACCGCTTCGTTTTAAACAACAGGTCTTCTTATAATGGTTGATATTTACGGAAGATCTTCTTCTACCAGTAAGAAAAAAAAAACCCGGCGACGTTGATCTGTCAAAGTACGCAACTAAAGATGAACTCGCTGATATCACGAACCTGGCTGGAGTTGACCCGGATGATGTTGTTATTTTTCAAGATCGATATGGTAAACTAAAAACGAGCAACATCAGATGGAATGGTATAGTTCGACGAGTACTCGGTGCAGTTACGGATAATATTCCCTTGTTTACTGACAGCGGAAAAATCAGAGATTCAAGTATGTCGTTTGCAACCATAAGAAATGAAATTGCAAGAAGCGTTGCTAATCGTGTGAGAAACACCGGCGACACAATGACGGGTGAACTCAGCATGAACGGAAATAAAATAGTAGTTTTAAGAGATCCAACATCCGACGAAGACGCAGCAACAAAAAAATACGTCGACAACGTAGATGGTAAATTATCCACGCTGCGGGCTGAGTATGACATTCATGTAAGCGCTTTTGCAAGATTTCGCAGAAAACATCAAAAAACCGCAGAAGAATTCTTCGGCACTCCGCACACCATTGACATTAAACTCGTTGATATCAAAACTAACCTAGACACGATCAAACGAACACAGCAAGACATCGTAGCGGGGATTCCTGAGATCGTTAATAAAACCAGTTTGATTAAAATTCCAGCCGGAATAACTCCTGGACATATCACAAACATCGTATACACGGTATCATCGGGATTTGCAACGTGGTCGCAGCAAAATAAAACTATCAAATATACCGCAACAGTCACTGGCGTGTACAGGTTGTCTGTGTTTAGTGCTGAAAAATTTGAAATATTTACAACGTATCCATGGCGTCATTCAACTGATAGGTTTTCCGGGGTTGTATCTGTTATATTAAATAGCGGAACCGAAGAAATATTTATTTTGGAAGCAGCTGATAAGAAATTAACCGCAACATCTTACTGGTGGTGTTTGGAATTTGTAGCTGAAACACCTCAATTGGTTACTGCATAAAAATATATGGATGGTGCACAGTACAGGTACAATCAAGCGCGTGAATGGCAGGCAGCGTTGAAAGATCGAGTCGGACAATATACAGAAAAAGTAAAAAAATATCGACGACGATTAGTTATCGTTGATGTGATTGTTTATTCAGTATCCGCTGTTGTTGCTGGAACCGGTGTGATATTATCAACTGTGACAATGATGGCGCCAGTAGCCGTAACTATTTGTATTTCAGCAGCAACAACTATTGCAGGTGTGCTTAATATCATCGCAAAAAAAATATGTACTTGCACGAACGAAAAATTATCCGATTACATAATAAAATTACACACAGCGACGGTAGCATACTCGAAATTATCCTCGTTGTTATCAGCAAGTCTCAGTGATGGAATTATATCTGATTTCGAGTTTTCAATGATAACTAAAATATATCATGAAGGTATCGGTATTAAAGATACAAGTATTAATAATGACAGAATTACTCCAGCAGATCGTGACTAACACAACTCCGCCAAAGATAACGATGATCTCAGTAAGTTCAACTAATCCTGAATTTAGTATTAACTTTCCTACTGCAATTCCAGTAAAAGAAATAGCACTAGCGCAATTACGAGTATATTACAGCTGGCCAAATATCAGATCAAAATCATTTAATGGTACACCAGCAAATAATTTGCTTGTATTTGCTAACAAGAACAAACCAGATGGTACTCCTGACTGGATAGATGTAGGAATACCAACTGGTAGTTATGAGATTGAAGATATCAATGAGGAATTTCAACGCAGAATAAAATCAATAACCGGAAAAGAAGCAAAAATATCAATTAACATTCATGAACCGACGCTGTCCTCGACGGTAGAGATACATTCTCCTGATTATGCCGTTGATATTTATCAATCCACGATAAGATCCGTACTAGGTTGGCCGGATGTTCCCCCGGTGTGTGAAGGACCACCAGAACCGAAAAAATCCGATTATGTCACAGATGGACAATCATATCACGAAATTGATACAGTGTATAAAAAAACGTTAATCGATGCAAAAAATTCAAAGGCTGGTGATACGTTTTTTTTCCCTGATAGAGATATATTTTCTTGGACATTTTTGTTTGAAAAAACAGAATTCAGAACAGTTGCCTTAGTTAGTATTATCACAATTGAACTTGCTAAATATTTTACAGAAATTAATAAACATCATAAACAACAACTAGAGCAACTACAACAGTACTTTCAAGAATATCTTTTTGATATAACAAACTCACGCAAAGATATCATTACGCGTATAGAAATATTAAATCAACTTGTTTCCGACATGGAATATCTTAACCAGCGATTAATTAATGCAGTAATTAATGCTAAAGCAGACCACCATGGGAAAAAGAAGTTTTTAGACAAGTATAAAATAAAGGAAGCTGATCTACCAGATTTTAAATTCTCCGGATATAATGCGAATGAACTAAAAAAATCTGTCAATGATGTCATTGATGAGAACTTTTCTAAAATACTCGATGCGTGGAGAAAACTAGCACCACCTCCAACTGTTTTAAGATATAATAATGATCCACATGGCGGTGGCAGGCACGTATCTCCGGGAATCGTTAATATAACCAGCACGATCGTTGTCAATCTGGTTTGTGACGTAGTCGATGGTAGCTATCAAATAGATTTCGGAAAATCAAATCAGGCTCAACAAGGATATATTTTATATACATTTACACCACAAGTTTCCCCTGGAAGTTTGATCGTGCAAGAACCAACTAATCCTGTGTATCTGCGGTGTCACAATAATATGTTACCACGAATAAATTTTAAGCTCACAGACCACCTTAATCGCTTAATTGACATACGTAGAGAAGAGCTTGTGATAAATCTGTATGTGAAATCATAGATCTTTGATTTTAAAGATACAGTAAATATTATATAATGTACCAGCACGTGAGGGTTTTTATACATGACAAAGAAGTACTTGAAAACGCCATCAGAACAACATTTTCACAAAACACAGAACAATTTAGCGTTAATTTAGTTATTGATGAATACGGAAGTGAGGATTTCCTATTAACACAAGAACAGTTACATGAGCTCCGTCAAAAGCATATTATCGAGATCATTTGTAGCAGAGATGAGATTCTAAATTATGCACACTCCTGTATTAAAGTCGATCAACTTAAAAAAAATAATATTCCAGAATAAATAAAATAAGGGGTGGATTAGAAATATTTTTATTTTATTTTATTTTATCAGAAATATTTTATTTTATCAGAAATATTTTATTTTATTTTATTTTATTTTATCAGAAATATTTTATTTTATTTTATTTTATTTTATCAGAAATATTTCATCAGAAATATTTTATTTTATTTTATTTTATCAGAAATATTTTATTTTATTTTATTTTATCAGAAATATTTTATTTTATTTTATCAGAAATATTTTATTTTTTTCTGAATTTCAGTCAAAAATCAAAAAATTTCGTGTTTTTGAGGGGTATTTTACCCATCTTGGGTGATTTTGTCTATTAGATCGTCGGGTAAAGTTGCCTGATTCTCTAATTGATTTTAATTGAATAAAATATCAAAACCAGTAAAAACCAGTAAATCAGTAAAAAATTACATATTTTTTGAGCTAATTTTACTGATATTTGAGCTAATTTTACTGATATTTGAGCTAATTTTACTGATTTTTTGTAATTTTTACTGGTTTTGATATTTTATTCAATTAAAATCAATTAGAGAATCAGGCAACTTTACCCGACGATCTAATAGACAATTCAGAAAATAAAATAAAATATTCAGAATAAATAAATCTGAGTACCAACTAACCCATCAAAATTGCAAATTTGATTGGTTTGTATGATTCTGAGTACCAACTAACCCATCAGAGGTATAAATTTGATTGGTTTGTATGATTCTGAGTACCAACTAACCCATCAAATTCAGAAAAAATAAATAATAATTCAGAAAAAATAAATAATTCTGAATAAATAAATAATAATTCAGAAAAAATAAATAATTCAGAATAAATAATAATAATTCAGAAAAAAATAAATAATTCAGAATAAATCTGAATATCAACTAACCCATCTGAATTATAAATTTGATCATTTTATATAAATCTGAGTATCAACTAACCCATCAGAATTATAAAGTTGATCATTTTATATAAATCTGAGTATCAACTAGCCCATCAGAATTATAAATTTCATCATTTCACATAATTCTGACTACCAACTAACCCATCAAAATTATGAATTTGATCATTTCACATAATTCTGACTACCAACTAACCCATCAAAATTATGAATTTTATCATTTCACATAATTCTGAGTACCAACTAACCCATCAATTTCAGAAAAAATAAATAATAATTCAGAATAAATAAATAAATAATATTTAAGAATAAATAAAATATTTCAGAATAAATATAATCTCAGAAATAAAATATTTCAGACAGGGTTGCTTTGGTCGTTACTTGTTGACATAATTTTTCTTAAGTATCTTATGCGGGTACTGACTGTTTTTTCGTTTGGTACTCGCTGGATAATCCCGATCTGACCTTTTCTACTGCGACAGAAAGAGGAACAAATTCATTTACTTGATCATCGTTCACCATAGCTAGTGATTGAAACATAGCTGCCTGAATCCGCTTTATGAACTTATATTGAGATGATAGAACATACTTATTTTCATTCTTAAGTTCTTCTAACGTTTCAAAATCAGATATTATTTTTTCAGGATTTAGTTCATCAGATATACTAATTCCATTTTCTTCTAGTTTTTTGATAGCAGAATTGATGTCTTTGTCTTTAGGACAATACAAACATATACGATCAGAAAAACCCCACCCACAATAATCAAGCCCGTGGGTGATACGAAAATATGTATCAACCACCGGTTGATATGGTAGTTAAGTTTTGCTGAGCGGGGGTTTTGCGGTTCCCCAATTATTATAAAAATCGCAATTATGCGTACACCACCGACCAGTTGTCAGCCATGGGGATTCGATCCTGGTTCATTATATAATATATAAATCTTTAAAATAAAAAAATTATCCCTATAGAACCCCTATCGAGTGTTTAGCGAGTTCGTCGGGATGTTTCAAGGACGGCACAACATATACAATGAATGAAGAGCCCCTATCGAGTGTATTAGCGAGCTCAGATTATGCATGGGACGGCACAACATATATTACGAAATGAATATATACAATGAATGAAGGACAATACAAACATATACGCTCAGCAAAACCCCACCCAAAATAATCAAGCCCGTGGGTGATACGAAAATATGTATCAACCGCCGGTTGATATGGTGGTTAAGTTTTGCTGAGCGGGGGTTTTGCGGTTCCCCAATTATTATAAAAATCGCAATTATGCGTACACCACCGACCAGTTGTCGGCCATGGGGATTCGATCCTGGACCGCAAGCGTCACAGTCCTATACGATACCGATTGAGCCATCGAATCTTGTTACAAACATATGTTTCGGAAGTTAATATATAGCCGAAAAGGATCTAATTTCAAATATATTTGCACTAAAATAACGGTTTCTGAATAATAATAGTTTCTACATTTAAATAACTGTTTCTGCATTAAAATAACGGTTTTTATATTATAACAGCGGTTTCTGAATATATAAACAGCGTTTTTCGTAACAGACTGCAAATACAAACCTGCGAAATCAATAACGGATTGTGAAATACACCTGTGCACCATAACAACGGTTTCTAAGCTGATTGTAAAAGCAGCGTGTTCTGTGCCTATATTGCAGCTACCTGCGGATCAATAATAACGGTTGTACATTGTCCTGATTTCTCATAAAGATCCGCTATGTTGTATGATGGGAAAATACGTTTATATATTTAAAAACCATAAATATACTTCTACGAGTAATTAATTACGACCTAATTAGTTAAACTGACTAATTACGATGATAAAAAATCAGAAATCTACGAAGAAAACTATATATTACAAAGTAGTCTCTCTTTTGCATAATTAAAAATTCAGTAGTGTATGGAGGAAATACTGTGACATAAATTAAAAAATTAATTCGAGGTGGTGATGATAGTTAATAAATGTAATTCGAGGTGGTGATGATAGTTAACAATACTGAAAGGTGATTTTCTGTTTATATTGTTTTGAGAAAGCAGTTTTATATATATTTTCTGCTACTTTTTGTACTGAAGGTAGATTAATATCAAAATATTTTGCAGCAGAATATATCGAACGAAATATAATTTCTTCACCAGTTTCTGTGTTTGTGGCCTTGATCATCCTTCTAGAAACTGTCTTACATCTTCCAGTATTACCACGTGTTAAGTTCTCGCTCTGTGTAACAACTCGAAGGTTGGATAAATTATTGTTCTGAGGATCCCCCTCAACATGATCAATAACAAGACTGTCTTTGATCAACCCCTTGTGACATTCGAATACGAAACGATGACATTGATAACGTTTCTTTCCTTCCTCGTATGTGAACATCAGATAACCAACATTAGTAATATAACCAACCGGTCTTTTTAACCTGCAGTGTCTGATGACACCATTACGATCTGATTCATAGTTTGTTATTGTGGGATGTGGGACAAATTTATTTTGCTCCATTTATACAATAATATTATTTGTTTAAATCATTGTTTGTCTGAAATCTTGATTTATAATCCTCCACGGATTTTATAGCGTTTTCACTATTATTATTTTTTTTGTCATAATATCTTTTAAGTTCTCTGAACCGTTTTCCACCGCACTTTCCACATAATCTTGTTTTTCCTCGCACCCTAATACCACATCGCAGACATGGTATTGGTCCTAGACTTCCTCGTCGTATACTTTGTAAGTGCATCCAACAAAATTCCTTTCTGCAGGATTTATTACATCGATTTACTGAGCCGATCATCAACCATCTGCATTGAGACATTGTATATATAATATTTTTTTATTTAAATATTTGTTTTAATTATATGAACGAGTTTGAGAAATTATCCCAAACTAGGCCTTCTAAATATAAATTCAACCTCGACAGATTTTTTTCTGATTTACCAGTAAGAGATCTGGTTGATCCGAAAAATAAAAGTTTGATCTCGAAAATTCACGACGCCAAGAAAGAATTTTACACGGATGGTGCATCTCATATATGGCCAACGTTCAAGGTTATACGCACTACTGACAAGGACGCCACAATGAATGAGAAGCGAGCGGCAACTATCATTAACTACATCACTGAATATGCGGACAATCAAAAATATTTCTTCAAAGTAAAATTTATTGTATTAACAGAAACAGGTAGTTGGATTATCCGTGACAAATATGATCCTGTCCTTGGTAATAATAAAACTGTCATATTAAGTAAAAATTCCAGACCGGGTCTATTGACGGGTATTGACAAACCGTATTATGAGCGAGTGTATCCTGTAACAGCAGTTATTTATGGAATCTATGAGATAAATAAAATCCCAACGTTGATAAACTGGCACCCATGAAATTTTCAAGGTTAAATTGTGTAGCCGAACGAGTAATAGAACACTTTACAAACGCGATGCGTGGAAATGGATTAACTGATTTAAGGCGTGAAAAAATAAACTCATGGGCTGATTCAGTTAAGGATACCGGTGCTACAATAAAAGATGTTGCTGAATTAGGAAAAATATTAAAATTTCCAATAACCGTAGCGACAATAACAGGAGAAGTACTGTACGAATCGAAATATAAATCGAAAGGAGCTCCAATAAATATTATTAATCATAACGCGCATGCATGGACTAGCGCAGTAACAATAATTCCGCGTGATCGAACTGTTAGATTTTACTCCTCAGATATGAGTATGTTTGATTTTATTAACGAAATAAGTAAAAACGATCCTGTATCAGTATGGTTATTTAAAAGTGATGAGGAAGGTGAATTTGATCAGTTTGTCAGACCAAACGGTGAAATATATCGAACAGAATCCCTCCATGACGAGATGAAAAATCTTGCGGAAACGTTTTTCGCGGAAAATACTGACAAATTACTGACTAATTTTTTTTACCGTTCCATCTGTTGCGGTTCATTTCGCTAGAGAAAGGAATTCATGGAAACCAAGACGATTTGATTTACTCGAGGACCTACGCGCAAGTTGCGTCGAATACGGACACGGTGGATTATGGAATACAAAATATAATTACAATGATGTTATTTCGGTTGATATGGTTGCATGTTATCCTGGAAGTTTTCTAGGATACGGAGATTATTCTGTGTACTTTAAAAGATTTGGTCACCCTACAAACGAGATGACGCGAGTGGCAATTAATGGACCATTACCTGATTTTGATCTGACTGGATTCGCTTGTGTTGAATCATTCGAGTTTAACGAAAATCTTCACAAGATTTGTTATGTTTGGTTTGGCAGACATTTTTGTGAAAAACGTTGGGCGCCTATAGTTTTATTACGATATATGCTAGATTGTGCGATACTAACATCGTTGGTGGTTAGTGAGGAAATTATATCATATGATGCGCAGACCGAAGTTTGGTTGCCCATGCCAGATTATATCAATCTCGATGAAGTTATTAAGGAATTTAAGGAAAAATGTCCTGGTGTTTCCGAAGATGATATTATCAAAGAAGCTCCTAAAATTCTCGAGATTAAACTTAAAACCGCAAAAAATCTCAGTAGAAGAATTATAGGTAAATTTACTCAAGGTGGTGCATATGATCATAAAAGACATCACGCACGATTAATTCTAGATGATGCCGAATACGATTTTATAATCGCTGATACAACAGCGAGAAATATATTTGTAAATCGAGAAAGTGTTTATTTATCCGACGGAACAAAATTGGGTACGATCGTTAGTTACATAAATGATGTCTCCCCACAGTATACTCATCTAAGATCTTCTATGTTGGCTTATGTTTCTATAAATTTATTATCGATGATTAATAGATTTCCTGAGACCGCAGTCAGAGTCGCAACAGATTCGTTTTATATTTCGAGTAAATATTTAGAATCTGTTATGAAATTCACAAGTAATGATGAACGATGGAGTTCGTGGAGAATAAAAAAAGAATTATTACACAATTATACAGAATCAGCAGGGTAATAAAATATCAGAAATTTCGAAAGCGCCGTCAGTGAGTGATCCAATAACCAAATATAAGACAGTATATTTCAATGGACCTGGTGGATGCGGCAAAACGACTCGCGCAATTAATATTTTTAGAAATTCAGATATGATCGTGCTGACACCCACACATAGACTTGCACGCGAGATGAAACAACGGCAAGTACAATCATGCACGTATCATAGTTTCTTTCGGTGGCGCGGGGATACATGGACTCCTGAACGAATGGGAGAAAAATATATACCCAAAGTAATTATTTGGGACGAGATATGTACGGTGTCATTGGATGCATTAAAAATGTTTCTTGATTGGTTGCCAACGAAAAATACCGCTATAATAATGTGTGGCGATCATGGTCAACCGCCGCCTTTTGTTGGACCATCTCCACATGATTGGTTAAAAACTTTCGTTGATTATTACGAAGAAATAGATGATGATCATAGAGCTCTCGATGCAAATTTAAAAGAGTTTCAAAAATTAATCAGATTACAATCAAACAAAATTCAGTGTGAAATAATACGCGGAGTAATCTTAGAGACCTCAATGAGTAATTTTTTAAATTTATGGAGACCCAACGATCTGATAGTAGCAAGCAGAAAAATAATCAGAGACGCTTTACAGCAGCAGTTATTTCAACTACATAAAGAAAAATACTCAGAATTACCCGTACCGTTGTGTTATAGACCATCAGATACACGAAAACAGAATATTAATGTTGATATTCCAGGACAGACTGAAAAACAGAATCTCGTATTAAATGATATTGTCGCCGTTGATATCAGTGTGGTCGAAGATGCATTACACGCTGACAAATGTCCGTGGGTGTTGGGATACGCTATGACGATCCACTCGTCTCAGGGATTAACTATTTCTGACACACTAGTTTGGATTGTAGACGATCGCATCGAGTGGTCAAATTTAGTCTATTTAGCGGTATCGAGGGTCAGAAAAATATCTCAATTACGTAGAATTATAATTCCTGAAATCGTTAATAAATTTAACATCATCGATGATGATACAATAAGAAAAAAATTAATCGGATACAAACAATTTGATAAAAAAAAATAAACGCGACTTTGATCTTGATGCTGAATTTATTATTGAGTTAAAACAGCAGCAGAATAATCATTGTGCAAGTTGCAATTGTATAATGCTGTGGAGGTATTCGAGTAATGATTCAAGACAATTTACCGTAGACAGAAAAGATAATAGTCGCGGTCATACACGAGAAAATACCATGTTGACCTGTCTTGAGTGTAATCGACGTAGAGGCGCTAGTTAAGTGATCGCGGTGGTAGTTGTGCATCCGTGGGAATTATTTGTAGTTGTTCACGTGTAAATCCACGTTGAGGAGCAGCCGAATCTAATCTATAGATTGCGGGTCTACCTGAGGATCTTGTCACGGTGGATATTTTGTGTGTGGTAACACTCCAAATAGGATCAGTCGCTCTCTCTTTACCACCTTCAAGTTCACCCGGTTCATATAAATATCTAACAGTAACATCACCCAATATTTTTTGTTTTTCAATATCTTTTCGTTGTGTTGGTATATTTTTTTTGTAATTTCATTAATGGGTTTCATGTTGGTTATTCGTGTCATCTCATTATTTAATGCAGCTATCACGCTTGATAATCTTGCAACCCATTCGCGAGATCTTTTATCTTGAATAAATTCCTTAGCGTATTGATATCCAAATAACCGCTCAGCAAGTGTTCGATTAAATCGCTCAACAATTGCCTGATCACGGTGAATTGCAGTATGCCCTCGTCGTATTTTGGTATTATGTCGTTTCATCAACGATGATACTGGACCAAGAAATTCCTTACCAGGATCAACCTGTAGCAGCTGTGGCCATCGCAGACCACCTCGTGGTCCGGGTCCTCGTTGATAAATTCGTTCAAACGCATCGGCTACTTCAGATGATGTTTTCGTTGATAGCGGCTCTGCCTCTTTATATCTACTTGCAACATCAACTACAGTTAACGCGTACTTGTACGTTTTTCCACGCACAGTATCATGTGGTAAAAATAATATATCAGCTTGATGAACTTCATTAGGAACACTAACATCGAAATACGCGTACTGAATTCGTTTCGGTGGTGGTAGATAAATTTGCCATATTGCTTGTTTGGATAACCACGTTTTAGCAGAAGAATGTTTAACCGCTGCTGCATCAGCGAGTTTACCAATTGCTGCTTTGCCTCTCCAGTATCCTCTTGGTGAATAATAAATTAATTCCATTATATATTACCAGACCCTAATACGAGTTTACCTTTCATCGCAGATCTTAGCAACCAGTTAGCTAATTTTTCTTTGATATTTTTATTTTTTATAGAATCCAGCGCGTGAATTAATTTCACATCTGCAATATTCCTATCTTGTAGATTTTTACTTTTATACGCAACATCATGAGCGTGACAAGCTCGATCAATAGCGTTTATTGGTTCCTCGCCTGGTTTTGGTTGATCTTGATTATCAAGTCTGATATCAAGTTTGGTACCAGGACCACAATAATTATATCCTGGTAGTTGTTTTTCTCCGCTGTATTTAGCTCATGGGGCACCTGGAAACTTTGACATCAAATTAGCAATATCACCACCGCGCTTATTAGGTAAAAATGAAAATTTCTTTCTACCGCATACAGAACATTTTCCACCATAAGCTATTTTTTTATTTTTTGTTGTAACCGTAGCTAAATCAGTAGTTGGAGTTTTAACTCTACAGCGTAAACAATATAAATTCATGTTATAAAAGATATGGATATAATTGATTTCTCAGCGACAAGAAAACGAGAACCTGTTAAGCATCATCCTGCGCTACCGAATTATATCAGAATGATTGTCATAGGACCATCTGGATCGGGTAAGACGCAGTTATTACTTAATCTGATAATGAGATGGTTGAAATGGGATAAATTATATTTAGTAGCACCATCCGCTGATGATCACGATGTTATGATGTACTTAAAGATTTCAATGAAAACGCAAGATTGCTGGACGAAGGTAATGATGTTATAGAGTTTATAACCGATATTGATGAAGCACCATCCGTAGATGTTTTAGACGGATTTATCAATAATTTAGTTGTATACGACGATGTGATGCTAGATAAACAATCAAATCCAGCCAGAATATTTTTTCGCGGCAGACATAAAAATACAGATGTGATCTATGTTACTCAACGGTATACACAAATACCAAAAGTAATCCGGGATAACTGTAATATTTTAGTTGTGTTTAATGGCGTAGACACACACACACTTAGAAATATTCATTAAACCTGGTGCAGCGGTGACATGGATATAATTAAATTCAGAAATTTCTTCTCACGAGCGCAAGCTACTCCGCATGGATTTATAACAATAAATTTGCACGATCCTAGAACAAGATATCGTGTAGGTCTTGATAAAATGTTTGGATAGCAGGGGTGATGATAAAATTAAATTGAATTAAACAGATATCATTAATATAATGAACAATTGTACGTGGCTGCGTCAAGGAACCACTAACAAATGTGATAAAAAATGTTGTGGAGAATATTGCAAAAAACATAATTATCTTATAAAGAAAAACCTTCATGCTGGTCCACAAAGTTGTGTTGGTTGTAACAACGGCGTTAGAGGATTATATCAGATTTGCAAAAATTGCGGTGGAGATCGATACAGAAGTTTGATGATATATTACAGAAAAAGAAAGAACATAAATCCAAAAATAGAAAAACCACCATGAGAACTTGAATATTACTTGAAACATAGAACAAATGAACAGGATTCAGATGAAGATTCCTAGGATTATTCAGAATAACATAGCAGCAGAGAGGGCTCGTCTACAATTCTGTTTGGGACAAACAATAATCGTAGACGTGGTATTGACCTCTATGAAGGGTCACTATTTTTTTTTGTGTCTAAAAACAAGGGTGACCATTCCCTAAAGTGGTCTGATCGCCCTCTCTGCTGCATGGAAATAGAGACGTCAACCAATACTATTAATCACTGATGGTAACAATGTCCGTAGGTGTGTTTGTTCCCTCCCCCACTTCTTAGTACGTTTTTGAGAGCTTTGGTGCCAGTATATGTAACACTGAGGTGTTATTGGAGAGTTTTGGGGTTTCTTGGTGTTTTTAGAGACAGCGCAGAATTAAGACCGTTGAAAGAAACGTAGAAAGTATATAACAATTGAAATGGCCGTTGAAGAAAGAACATAAACACATTACTATTATATAAATCGTGGTCCGAAAGGTTGATTGAACATATAATGGGCCGAGCTCGTTATGTTAAGTTATGTTAAGTTTGTTATGGGCTGAATTCGTTAATGGGCCAACTCTGCTATGGGCCGGAGTAGTCTCGTAATCTGTAAATTTTACCACAGACTCGGAAGTTTAATTTGCACATTAATGATACTTGATCTGGATCACACAAAAGATTGGTTTCCAACATCATATACACTGCCAAGTAAAGCCTTTACTAAAGGTACAAGCCGGCAGGTATCGAAAGTAATTTTGCGAGTCTTAACAATAGTAGATTCTACAATGACATCTGCATTCGCAAAAGAGAAACCTTTTCCACCTGTTCCAGAAGATGGGAAAGTTGTTCTTGACACGTTTCTTGAGGCGGCTAAAGGAATCCCAAATATTATCGGTAAGACGTTTGTTCCTTTTCACCGCGTATTCGCAACCACCTGTAACGTGTCATTATGGTAATTTACAACATTGTCATTTCACCATGATTTCATCATAGAACCTTTAACTTTGTGGTTCTGCAGAGTCTGCAAATAGTATACAGTCAGATCAGTCATAAAAAAATACGTAGTTAAAAGGTTGAAACTATTTATTGTATGAAATCAGTTGTCTGCTATCCTTGGAGTACAACAGCTTAGTCTTACAGTACACAGTATCGTCGATAAGGGTTGCGAGATATTCCTGAAAACGTTGCCTCTCGACACAGCGCCGTTATTTATGTAGTAACACGTCGACACAAACACAAAAGTCCGGTCGACTTACATTGTAGGTTTAAATACTTTCTTTCAAGGGCTTGTATCATTGCTTACAAGTTATCCATCGCTTACACATATACTATAAAAGCTAAAAGGGAGGACATTTCTGTCCATTGTTGAGCAATCTATTTACGAATCAGTGCTGATATTTCAAGCTTCACTTAATGTAACATAATAAATTTGGTACCGATTTTTAGCTGAAGCATTTGATATTGTACACAGACTCCAAGTTTCTCACAGTCTGACTTACTATCATACGTTTTGACCATTTTCCCAAGCTGCCGCTAGAAATGGCCATGATTACTTCAGTTTAACATAAAAATGCAATGCAATGAAAGGAATTCTTACCCCATAATTGGCACTTGAAATTCAAAATATCACTAGTACATTATTTTTGAATGACCAATGAGAGAGCAGTAATCCATTCAGGTCATTGCACTTGCATATTAAGTTTTTAATTTTTGATTATATTGGAGTCAAAGATATGCTCATGGGTAAAGAATGAAGAGTGAAGGAGCTGTTTTTGCCTGGGTACAGTCCTGATATTGTACACTCGCTAGAATTGAAGTTCAAATTTAAAGCCAGATTCCCTGTCATTACTTGATTAATGTGTGCTTGAAATTGAGATTTTAATGTGATGGGTCTTCATGACAATGTGTAATATCTTATAATTTGGTTTATAGTTTAAACTGAGACTTATTAGTTCCTGTTCACAGCATCAAAACCTTACTGAGATAAGGACTTAAGGCACTAAAAAAATGTTCATCACAGATCCACTGAATTATTCCTGCGTTTTGAAAAATGACACACTTCTGGGGTTCTACATATTAGGTCAGGTGGTGACCTCATCAAAAAGAGAAACAAAATGAATTGAAGAAAAGGCATTGCTGGTTGATTGAGAACTTGTTTTTTGGAGGCAGGGAATGTATTGTGGCTTACTGTAGAGTATGGAATATGCTGAGAGTGACTCACTGACTTCTGATCTTGACTGCCATATCATCATATGCTTGAATTGAGTATGGTACTTTCAAGTGATCTATTTTGTATAAATATGTTCAAACTGTCTGTTTTTGGTATGCAGACTATTTAAAACATGTCTCTTACATTCTATAATACACTGTAATAAATAAAGTGCACAGTTATATTTGAGTTTTAAAAAAAAAATAGACCACTGGGTTTATCTTTAGCAATCAAACCCAGACTTGTTTAACTGCTCTTCATTAATTCAGCTAACAGTAATGAATTGACTTTATTTGTTGTATGTTTCAAAGAATAGACATTTTTATAATTTTTAATGTGAAAGATAATTTAAACCAGAATAAGGTCAATTACATGCCATTGTTTATCCCAGTTGCTAACAGTATGTCCCAGTGAAAACTTTTGACCAATCAGTTGCATCTGGCAAATATATATCAGTGCAGGATTTCTTTGTTACAAGGTGGGGATTGTGGTACTTATGACTCTTGGGGAAACATTCCCCCTTCCCTAAGGTAAGACTTACTCAGAGATTTATAAAATAATACAATTTCAAGTTTTATTTGAGGTTTCAGTCCTAATATAATTTTCTTTACAGATCTTTTGGGCATGCAGTTCAAACCAGTAAAGTCTGACATTAATGGAAATATCACAGTAAGTACAACAGTGCTCAATTTTACCACATACTTCTTTGTAGCCAGAAGGACTAGTATATTGAGAAATTTACTAGTCCTGCCAAATCTTTACTAGTCCTGTTCACAAAACAATGTCACACAGCTTTCATGTACGTTTACTGATTCAGTTTTAAAGTTCGAACAACCTGCAACAAAACTGGATGTTTTCTGTGTGTTTATTTTTGCAAATTGCATGCACAAAATACACCACATAACGTTCCTTTCCTCATCTTAATTCAGCCATTCCCTGTCTATTGTCAATTTCTTCCTTAAATTTTCCATTATGCTTTTTCCTATCATAAGAATTATTCCTCATCATTCTCATTCAACTTAAGCCTTGTTTTCAGGTGGCTGAACACCTTCTATCAAATGCCACATTTTGCCTATCTTATAAGGAGGGAATTGTGCCTTGTTTTGAAATATGAGATGTTATAGTATAGCTGACGTGAATTATTTAAAGCAAGAAAAGGAATGGCACAATGTCCTTTATATAAGAATGTCAGAGCAAGAAACACGTGTCTTTGCCCCCCCCCCCCCATTAAATGGCCTCTCCCTAACAAAGACTTAACTTCAGCAGATGTTCTGCATGATCAAAGCAGTGGCTATTGGAAACACTGTTATAAAATATTAGCATCAGAAGACAGTGTTAGTTTCAGCTTGGAAAAGGTGTGTTCCAATCAAACGAAGCCATCTGACACTCGGCACGTTGTATTTAACAGCTCCAATTACGGCAACATAAGTCGTAAGTTTGGTAATTGTTCCTAATTAATCGAACCTCAATGTATTGTTGAAATTAATAATAAGGCGGAAATTTTTCAAATCTTAGGTGCCCATGCTCAGAGATTTTAATTCCCAACAAATGTACTGCATTCTGCTTGGATATCTCCACGTGCATTCAATTATTTGTTCATTCTTGTAAGGGAAAAATGTAATAACTATTCTTATCATCATAGAAAAAGTAGTTGTATGGAAAGGATGTGCTAATAATGTAATCGTAATAAATTGATCAAATTCTTATAATTATTTCGATGGAAATGTAAAATATGTAGTTTCCTATTTGTAACTGTTGGAGCATGTGTGTAGGAAGCACAAAAAAGAAAAAGAACCTTAAACAAAAAACATGCAAACTAATTTCTTTTGCTGTGTTCTTTTGTGTGGTATACCACTTTGTAGTTTGTTACTGTGGTCGAGTGAATAAAGTGTGATATCACGTCATTTTTTCATTTAATTTGTTATCAGATTAATTAGGATCAATTACCAAACTTACCTTGTTAATGATGGGACCATAATTTGTGCTGTTAAGTGAAATGCACAAAATTGGATGGATTCTTGTTATAGAAATGCACCTTTCCAAGGCAGAAATTGACTTCATCTGCTCATGCTAATATTTTATGAATGTGTTTACAATGGCCATTGCTTTGATTCTACAGAACATCTTCTAAGTCAAGTCTTTATTAGGGAATGGCGTAAACATATGCTGACTATTGATAACCGAAACTTACTAGCCCATTGGACTATTAACATTATGAAAGTTACTAGTCCGACAGGAAATCTGCTAGCCTTGGGCTAGGGGACTACCACTAATTTCAAGCCCTGGTACAACACTATCTGGTAAATCATGCTGTAGAAATAATATATCCCCTGCAAACACACACATTAAAAACTGGAGATAAATTATTGAATATTAGATGGATTCAATGAAGATATATGGGTAGGGCTGAAAAATAATCAATTTTGATATCTTGCATTGAGGTTTAGATGAGAATTTTAAAACATTTCAGTGACTCGTGCAAATAATGGATATGTTGGTCTTGATAACTTTTAATTTATACACAGAGAAAGTTATTAATGTTCAGTTTCCTATTTTCTAGTTAGCAATCATTATCCTGTATGCATTGTTGACACTAATCACATGAAAATAATTAAAGAGATACTCTAAATGAAGCCAGATACACCAATCCCTCGATAACTCATGCCCTGATAACTTGCGTACCCGCTTACAACGTGGTATCAGGCGTGGATCCCATTTTTTTAAACCAAAAATACCCCAAATATTTATCCCTATTTGTTGAACTTGAAGAAAATCGCGATCAAAATTGGTAACTGAAACTTTGATGTATCGCTCGTTTTATCGTTGAAAATCATAGATAGGACCTGGAAATTTTAATCAATACTATGAAATATCAAATTTAAAAATAGCTTATACAACTTTTTACATTTTCTTTCAAAACGACATTCCTAGTACCCCACAATTAATGATATGTAAGGAAATTTCGATCAATGAAAATGTCACTTACGCCGAGTGGAGGCAGTACTTTAATAAATAAATACAAATTAAATAATTTTTGTATCAGTTGAAATTTGTGTTCTAGTTCCATCTATTAGTTCCTTTTAAGTGTAATCGTCATAAATGCAATGTGTACTCTTGTAATTAAACGTAAAATGCATCAATCTACCGTAACAGCTATGTCCGTGAGCGTTTCTCTAGAACCTAATTAAGTGCCGACCGTGTTTTGATAACTGAATTGCGGAAGTATTTGTTGTATTGTTGCACTGAATTAAATGCTGGCCTCCTTTGTATTATCACTTAAATTATGTCTTTTGAATTAAAAAAAAGGAGTTGGAATAAAAGAAAAGTTAAAAGGCACAAAAATTGGACTAACTTAAAATCAAGCAGCCTCGTCATATGTCGGGTGAACTCACTTCATATGATCAATCGAACACTGTAATAAACGTTATTGTGTATGTAACAGAAACTACCTTAAATTAATCGACTCTTTCATAACTGTGATCAAAGATAACAAGGCAGCCAAGCGAAATGAATACTGTGTAAAATATCGAGCTTGATTTCACCGATACGGACCATTGTGGGCAAGCGAGGTTCAGAGAATTCTTGAACTGGCATTTAGAGATATCCTCAGGGATGATAAGAAATTTCATTATTACTTCCATTGAAATCATGACATTAACATTGTACTAACTGAACAATAAAAAATTGACGTTCAACGTAGAATGTGTCACGAAAAAATTTCGCGTGTTCTTGAAAAAAAGGAATGTTGTTTGGTGGTGTATCAACAGTTAGTCTAGTTCCCAAATTATGGACTACTGATTTGGCAAGATACTATTAAACACCACTACGGGAACCAGACTCATCAAGAAAACAAAAAGGAGTGATGTAATACACAGATTTATCGCATACATGTGAAGGTTGTTCAAACCAGTTGGAATGATCTTTCATATGTTGGATATTTTGAACAAAAAATGTTATTTTAACAGAATAACGAACAACTTCATTAGAAAAAGCGCATTATTAAAAATTATTATCGACGTGATTGTAAAATGAGGATTTAGTCATTCAGTCATTAAACAGCCCAGTTCCCTAACGCCGCCCCCCTCCCCATACGATTTTCTCTATGTCAAAGCAATTTTTTCCCAATATTTGCAGGTCCCTCGGTAACTTGTACCTCGTTTATAGTGCGGTCTATGTGGACCCCATTGTGCGCGAGTTATATATATATATATATAGTCTGACTTCATCAATGTAAGGAAGTATGGAAATATTTTAAGGTAATAAATCCTCGTTGTCCAAAGAAATGTACTACTCATAAGCTTATTGTTGATATGGTTGTTTAGTATGTTGTCGGACAATTTAATGAGTACTTTATGAACATGACAAACTTTAATGTTAAAAATTCAATAGCAGATAGTGAAGAAAGTTCAAAGCTGCAGGATTCTTTAATTCTGTTATACCAAACAATGTACAGTTATCTATTTCATATATGTGGAGACACATAGTATGTACAGCACTAGGATAGCAAAATGTTAAATTGGATGTGTAGATCATATAGGATCATTTACCTTGAAGATAAGTTCAGACATTGTGGCTCAATTACCAGGGGGAAGAGATATACTCAATATATGCTGTAAATAGCAGTATAAATCGGAGCTAGGGTTTCAAGGTTTGTCTGAAATGGGGTTAAGATTTGCAACCAATATTTGGGGTGATGGTGGTTTTTGATTATCCAAATGTGTCACCACACATACTATGTAGGCTTTATCATAGTTAACAGCTCAGTAAACCAGCCAACTTTACATAATGTATTTTGGGGCCATGGAGTAGTTTCATTTTATGAATGGTGTATAAAAGCTTGATTATTTTCCTGGTAACAAAATATCTAAATTTGTCATGGTTAATGTTGAAAACAGAAATGAAGTTGGATAGACATTGGTCATTTATTATGTATATTATATCTTATACATTGGTGCATGACTGTAGATTGCATATGTGCCATAAAGAGGTGTTTATAAATTTTAAAAATTAATCCTAATAATGAACCTTTGTACATGATTGAGATGATTTCTCACAGGATGATTCATTATGGTCTGCTCTGTTGCAACATGATGTATTGTAACATAAGTTATGTAGAAGTATTGCAGCATAGATCAGATAGGAAAATATTGCAACATAGATCAGATAGGAAAATATTGCAGCATAGATCAGATAGGAAAATATTGCAGCATAGATCAGATAGGAAAATATTGCAGCATAGATCAGATAGGAAAATACTGCAGCATAGATCAGATAGGAAAATATTGCAGCTTAGATCAGATAGGAAAATATTGCAGCATAGATCAGATAGGAAAATATTGCAGCATAGATCAGAGAGGAAAATATTGCAACATAGATCAGATAGGAAAATATTGCAGCATAGATCAGATAGGAAAATATTGCAACATAGAGCTATATTTTGTATATAAGGATGAATACAAGCATACAAGTGATTCATTCCTATTTCCTATGTTCATGTTTTAAAATCAGTCTACTGATGTGTTTAGATATAATTTGATATGGACCATTATTTGATTTATAAATTCAGATGAGAATCATTTTTTTTATTTGAACAAAATTTGTAAACAGAATGCCTTGAAGATAACCACAGGGGACTTGGAATCATTTTTGTTCATAGTTCAATAACAATAAAATTAACACAAACAGGCAATTCACTGACTTTCTTCCAAATGATAAAATGCATTTGACACATCAAGAAATGGGTGAAATTGTTGTAAAATCTCATCTGCCAAGCTACAATCATATTATATCTGAATTTATACATGATCTCCTCGCCAAAATGACAATTAAATATTTACACATTAGTTTTCATGCTTTGAATAAAATTTTAACCAACAAATATAAAAAATTTCAGGAACCATGACATGATCATGTTATATTCAGATTCATACATGATCTTTTCCCCAAAATGATAGTAAACTTTTCTTAAACTATTTCTTGGACTTTAAGGAATATTTTGTGTGTACAAAAATATACCACATTTTGGGAGCCACACCACAATTGTGTTATATCCAAATACATGTTATAACAGTGTGCTGTAGCTAGGTCCCACTTAGTCCGATAAATCATCCCCCCAAATCTGTGTTGATACTGATGGATGATATGTGGGGCTAATGTGACCTGTTCAATAAAAAGAGCAATTATGCTGCATGCAGATCATTCCGGAACAAACCTGCATACACTTTAGACTCATACCAGTAATTGGTAACAGTCATATCAAGTGCAAAATTCAAAATGGCCACACGACAGATGGTTGTGCTATTCCAGGTGGATTTACAAGTCACCAGACATATGATTTGCTCCTGAAATATAACGTATGTGTCACCAAAAGAACCCTTTAACCAACAGTAGCTGCACAGCCACGAGAAATACTGGTAAGGGTATAAAATGTACACGATGTGTGCAGCCAAATTTGGATGCAGATAATTGCAGCTTTTAATGAATAGGTGATATCAGCCCCTTTCCCAAAAATCAGTATCATCACAGGTGAATGGCTGATTTATTGGCCTAGTTCCTGCTGTATGGTGTACTCTTGGAGCTCTCAGTAACTTGGATCCTGTGGATGGAACTCTCAGCCAGACCACAGCTTTTGCATATTAAAAAAGAATAATATTGTAACAGTTAAGATTTGAACCTAGAAGTAACTCATAAAGTTATTACCTTAGCATTCAATGGCAATAAGTGACCTCCGTATGGTTCTTTTTACCTGGCCTGTCACATATATAATGTTTACACTTTAAATTTAAAGTACATATTATCCAGGTCTAAAATTTGCACAATCTCATTGGAATATATGAAATCATGCATGCATTGCATTGGAAATCCCTATATTTGTTACTTTGTTGCATTTCTTTGTAGATTTCACGCATTCAGGAATGAAATGCACCCCCCCCCCTTTTTTTTATGGCTAGCTTCACAAAGTACATCTCCATCAACCAGGAGTTCAGAAATTTATTTTTGGCATGCTTTACATACTTTGCTTGTAGTGAATTGATTCCTAAATCCCAGGAATGATCACTGAATGCTGTAGATTTTTTCTTGACAAGCAAATTATAATCTCCATTCCCACCAATGAAACTTACACAAGTCAACTTGACCTGGCATTTCTGTACCACATATATAAGCATTGATTACCATCATTAAATTAAAAGAAGGAATGAAGAAACATATCACAGAGCATATGTGCCCCCAAAAAACGAATTCAGAATAAATGTTATTTAGTAAAGAGTTGTATTTGCATATATGAGTTAACAATAAGAAAAAAGGTGGGATATAAAATGTGGGAAATAGTTATCACATGTATGGTAGCTTGAGACCTTATTTGAACTGTTGACATAAATCCGCACACATTTTAGGCATTGTTAGTTATAACAAAAATAGGGCATGGTTTACTTGTCAGTCAAATGCCAGTGCTTTCACTAACTGTAGAACACGGGTGCTCGACACGAGCTTGATGTTAAGAAAAAAAAACAAAACAATAATCTAAAGAAAAAAAATCATACAGAGTGACAAAAATTAGATTACCCTGATGACCTGTTCTGACATAGGACCCTCTCTATCTTATATATTATGACAGAGAGGGTCCAATGTCAGAATGGGTCATTGGGGTAATCTAAGGTATGTTTGTCACTCTGTATGATTTTTTTCCTTTAGATTATTTTTTTCCTCTTAACATCAAGCTTGCGTCGAGCACCTGTGCTGTAGAACAAGGGGTTTCTTGAAATAATCGGTATCGGCAATTTTAATAATCAGTTATACGTGGTATCAGCATGATCAGCAAAAAGTGACGTCTGTACAGCTTTAAATACATTAATCAAAAAGGTTTTTTTTGGTAAGTTAAACTCCTTGTTAAATACAAATGACAGTGGATTGGTGGTAAGTTACATCCTTGTCATATACATCAAGACAAAGAATTGCTGGTAAGTTAAATCCCTGTCAGATAATTCAAGACAAAGAATTGCTGGTAAGTTAACTCCCTGTCAGATACATCAAGACAAAGAATTGCTGGTAAGTTAACTCCCTGTCAGATACATCAAGACAAAGAATTGCTGGTAAGTTAACTCCCTGTCAGATACATCAAGACAAAGAATTGCTGGTAAGCTTAATCCCTGTCAGATACATCAAGACAAAGAATTGCTGGTAAGCTTAATCCCTGTCAGATACATCAAGACCAAGAATTGCTGGTAAGTTAAATCCCTGTCAGATACGTCAAGACAAAGAATTGCAGGCAAGTTAAACTTTTAAGGATCACATTGGTGTTCTTTAATGAGATTATGCACTGCCGATTTATGACAGGTCATAGATTGATAATGATTTCCCAAGGTCTTGTATTGCTGACTTTCATAGGATAGTTATTGTAATTAGTACAATCATATTAGCAGTTTTCTTTTAAGAGACAGAACCAAGTAATTTATGTCCAGTGTTTTCCAGTATTCATGGTGTTACAGTATACCTTGGTAAAAAGTGACATCATGTTCACTGTGCCATATTGTAATGATCACATCATTTCAAGCTATACAAGTGTTGATATTTCAGTCACAAAAGATTTTCAGAGACCTGTTATTCTTTTCACTGACTTTATCATTTTTTCTTGGCATGACAGTTATTGTACTTGTAAAGGAATTTTTTTATTCATTATTTAATAAGAGTCATCAGTTGGAGCACTGTCAGTTTTTGTCGGTTATCTCCCAGCATTCAAAGGTATGAGATACCTAGGGAAAAGGTCATGTCACATTGATGATGCCATTTTTATCATTTTGAGCCACACAGTAAATGATGATTTTACAAAACTTGTTTGCCTGAATCAGTTTCTTGATAACCTTTTTCAGAAAATCCAGAAACATTACGATCAGAATCCAGCAGAGTATGTGACAGTGAACTCAATTTTAGAGGCAGAGAGGGAAGCCAAGGTTGCCAAAGATGACAGCTCAGCAACCACTGGAGTTCTTTGGCTCAAGAGGTAACTTACACAACTACAGGTCCATCATACTGTGGCACCTGACCCATAAAGGTGTCTTTGAAGATAAACTGTCATTTAATACAGGTTTTAGAGCTTTTAAAGTATCAAACATATAATCAGATTTTGTGGCCTTTAGTACAGGCTCTGCTGTCATTGGTATTTTACTGTAAAAAGTTTTTACAGTGCTTTTATCCCAGTTGCCAATGGCATAGATCCAGATCTTTTTTGCATAATGCGCTAGACTAATGGGATCAACACTCTTTTTCTCTGTTTGATTTAAGTCAACATCATTTACATTGATCAGTTAGTACGGCCTATGCCTTTTCTATTGCATGCTACAAAATGACCTTTGATGTAATTTGTGACCATTTTGCACTGCTCTCAAACCCATGGTTGTTGTTACATCATAATAAGGGGCCCCGAGTGGTCTAAAGCGCTCTCTGTTATGGATCATTGCCATCTCACCTCTGTCTGCATGGGTTTGAGTCTCAGATTCAGCCAATGAAGATATGCGAGAAAGCTTGCCAGTAGCTTCTTGTGGGTCAGTGGTTCTTTCTGGGGTTTTCCCGGGTTCTTCCTCCACCATTAATACTGGCCACCGTGTATAGCCTATTGTGTGCAGAAAAATGGCATTAAACCCTGCAACAACAACAACAACAACAACATCATAATAAATGTATTGATATTGCATTTATGATGACCTGTTGTCACCAATTGAAATATAAACAATGGTTTAAGGCCATGGAAACTCTGTTATCTCCAAAAAAAATTACATTCCAAAGTTGCAGTAATTACATTGATTAAAACTGTTTGCATTTTGTTGATGGCTGAAATGCCATCAAATGTTATTTAAATGCATATATCACATTATGATGATCTACCCTTTGAAACAGATCAATACTATAAATAACTCTCCCTTATGTGAAATGTAACAGCTTATCTGATACGCTGTTGAACCACACGAGGAATTCCAAAACTCACCAAAGCATTAAATTTCTAATGGTGTCAGTCTGATATCTGAGTACTGTAGGACTAAAGATCTGATTTTAAGATTGTGGCAGATTGTTTTAAAATGAGTCTTGTAAATAAGTGCTCACTTAATGTACAGTTGGATATGAGTGTGTGTGTGTGTGTGTAGAGACAGACAATTGCTGGTAATTTGGGATAATATCAAATACTGGTATATCATGGTTTGAATCTGGTGGTTCGGCTATCTCAGTATTTGCTCATTGTATTGATATAACACAATATTGTCATAGGATTCGAAACAGCTGTTGTTGTTGTTGTTGTTGTTGTAGGGTTTAACGCCATTTTTCAGCACGCGATAGGCTATACATGGCGGCCAGTATTAATGGTGGAGGAGGAACCCAGGAAAACCCCGGAAAGAACCACCGACCCACGAGAAGCTACTGGCAAGCTTTCTCACATGTCCACATTAGCCGAATCTGAGACTCGAACCAACGCAGACAGAGGTGAGATGGCAGTGATCGTAACGAAGAGCGCTTTAGACCACTCGGCAAAAAAAGCTGTTGTGAAACTCTGTAATTTCATAAAGTTAATGTTGGCATCCTTTTCCCACTTGACACACTCCCAGATTGACATGAACCTAATCTGAATAATAATGATAATAATAATGACTTTATTTAAAGAGGGCAAGACAATTAGTTTCATGGAACTAATCTTCCTTGTAGCCCTCTATTATTTGCATATGTACATTCAGAGTACATGTACACACACACAATCACACACAGCATTGATCCAGAAAATTTAAATGAGCATGTTCCAATTAGGTACATTGTGTATATACAGTACAACTAGGTACATTGTGTATATACAGTACAACTAGGTACATTGTGTATATACAGTACAACTACAGTGTATCCCCCAGGGGTGTAAAACTGAGGGTAAAAGAAAAACCTTGGTGTCAGAACTGGGGGTCAAATGAAAAATGTGGGGGTCAAAAATATACTGACAAATTTTCATCCGACTCGTGCTTTTCCAGCTTGAAATATGATACTGCAACTTGCACAACGTACTCTCTCTCTCTCTAAACATACAAATAAACCAACATGCACAATTAACAAACAAATGCATTGTCCATTCAAAGAATACTTTTATTAGTTCATTTTTCTTTTAAAATTGTACTTTTAACAGTCTCCTTACAATCTTTTTGAAGCAGTATTATAGAGCAACATATTACATACAAGCCAACACAAAAAGCCCAATAAATCTTTTTAACCGAATGGCAGTCAATTTACTGCCTGTCATAAAATGTGTACTATCATTGGTTTCATTGTACTTCGTCCTAGAACAAATTTATAAAAAAATCAAGGAGGCTAATGATTTATCTTGTTTCTAATAAGGTACACTTGAACTTTAAGGTCTTTCTTTTATTGCAGCAAAGTTAAAAACCAACAAAATCTGCAATGACCCCCTGACTGTGTAATCCAAATAAATGCATTTGTCTTGGGAAGTTTACTGATTTCTTTGTTTTGAAAGAATGTCTTGGGTTATAATGTGTTCCCCAGATATCTAGTGGCGAACAAGGGCAGATTTGTTAAAATTCTTAAACCCTGTCACAAAAGGATTATTCACTTTTTCAGTCTTCGCAATCACGCTGTCAGAAGTCACACCGGTAATCCTAATGGATATGCCGTATTCCAGTCAAGGGAATTATTTTCTCCATTTTTCATTAAAGTTAGAGCCACAGTTACTCTTTTGTGTTCTGCTTCTTTCACTTTCTTCGCTAATGATTTTTAGTGCACGACGCTTTAATCTGGAGATCACTTTCTAGTTCTAGCACAACAAGCATTGAGGTTAAACATCAAGATGACATATTGCTGAGCTCAATGGAAATCGCATGAGAGCTCACGAGATTAGTGGAAGCTACTCCGTCATAACATTGCCTATGCTAGTCTGGTTCCTTATTTCTTATGTTCCCTGCGTTCCACTCCGCTATACGAATAGAGGAGCCCAACACAGGGAGTAAACAAAGCTGGGAACCAGTCAGTGCCAATGCTCAAAGTATACACGATGTCACCCTGATCGCACTATGCGAATCCCTTGCGTCAAAAAAATGCACGACAACAAAATGTGTGCGTCGATTTTCTCCAGCATGCGTCCCTGACGCACAAATGTGCGTAAAGGGAAACACTGCAACTAGGTACATTGTTTATATACAGTACAACTAGGTACATTGTTTATATACAGTACAACTAGGTACATTGTTTATATACAGTACAACTAGGTACATTGTGTACAACTAGGTACATTGTTTATATACAGTACAACTAGGTACATTGTGTACAACTAGGTACATTGTTTATATACAGTACAACTAGGTACATTGTGTATATACAGTACAACTAGGTACATTGTTTATATACAGTACAACTACACAAGGTGTAATAATAATAATGTGACTATACTCAAGTGTAATAATAATGTGACTATACACAATGTGTAATAATAATAATGTGACTATACACAAGGTGTAATAATAATAATGTGACTATACACAAGGTGTAATAATAGTAATGTGACTGTACACAAAGTATAATAATAATAATGTGACTATACTCAAGGTGTAATAATAATAATGTGACTATACACAAGATGTAATAATAATAATATGACTATACACAATGTGTAATAATAATAATGTGACTTTACACAAGGTTAATTTATAATAATGTGACTATTTGCAAGGTGTAATAATAATAATGTGATTTTACACAAGGTGTATCAGTAATAATGCGACTGTACACAAGGTGTAATAATAATAATGTGACTATACACAAGGTATAATAATAATAATGTGACTATACACAAGGTGTAATAATAATAATGTGACTATATGCAAGATGTAATAATAATAATGTGAATATACACAAGGTGTAATTATAATAATTTAGCAAGGTATAATAATATTAATGTGACTATACACAAGGTGTAAAAATAATAATGTGACTATATGCAAGGTGTAATAATAATAATGTGACTATATGCAAGGTGTATTAATAATAATGTGACTATACACAAGGTGTAAAAATAATAATGTGACTATATGCAAGGTGTAATAATAATAATGTGACTATATGCAAGGTGTATTAATAATAATGTGACTATACACAAGGTGTAATAATGATATGGCTGAAAATTATCTCATTCATGTTTAACATGAACAGCATGTGGACTATTGAATCTGTTTTTAAGGTGGACCGAGATCTAGTTTAGAAAAAGTAAAAGGAAGAACAGACCAAATTTCACTTGATACCACTGAGATATGTTTTGGAGTGGATTTCTTCTAAGCATGTTAAACATATAGTCATTGTATTTGCATTTTTATGATTATCCTTAGTGACTTGTGAAAACTACATGTACTTCATCAGACATTTGGAAAGGTGAAGAAAACCTAAAGTTGACATTTTAATTACTGAAGAAGGTAAAAAAGAATGTACATTTAAGCCCAATTATTCATAGACAGTTTACCATTCTTATAATTTTATTGTGTTGAAGTCATTTTAGGTATTGAAAGTAATGTGTTAGTAAAAGCACATGTGTATGTAAACAGGTAAATACTTACCAGTAGAGCAAGTCTTCAATGCCATATTCCACCTGTCTTTTATTTCAAGCATCTCACTCTTCCCTCTGATGACACATATATATTCTGTACTTTCCTGTGTGCCCAGTCGCTGAGTGGTCTAAGGCACTCACCTTTTCAAACCACTCACATCCCACCTTTGTCCAGTAAGTTTCAGTAATGGAAATGCTTATTGCATGGGTATGGACTGATGTCCTTGGAAAAGGGGACAGAGCAAACAAATATTTTTTAAAGTCCATAGAAGTTATTACATAATTTGCATCAGCTTTTAAGGACTGCATAGGCAAAGTAAAATATATATTTTTTGTGCCAAAACTTGCAGTTATTGGCTCATTACAATGGTCCAGCTAGGTAGAAAAAGAAGTGCGCTTCTCTGCACTTAGCATACCCCTCCAACCCCCACCCACTCTATCTTCCAAGATTCCTCCCAGCTGCCTCTCTCATGATCACTAAAACACCTTCTTAAATCTTTTTTTCTTCTTCTATTTCTTCCACTTAATTTTTTATGTTTATTTAATGTTGAATGAACTTTTTGTTTCATTCTGTCGTGAAAAAGATTAAATGCTAATTTTATCATTGACATCAAGTCATTTTATTACCAGAAAATACCCTTTGCTGCAATTCCTGTTTGCTAAACTTGGCCCTCTTCTCCTCTCTGTAAGAAATTCCCAGCTGGAACACTGCTCCTTAAGATGGTTTTATGGAGTTTCATACAATAACAAAGTTTGTGTGAACACAAGTACAGCAAATTTTCTGTTTGTACAAAGTGAATTTATGTATCGGATGATGAATTTTATGTATGTCATTATTAATAGGGTTATAACATTTTTGAGATAGTGAAGTTCTTTTTGGGATCATGAAACATGTTTAATGTACTAGTAACCTACTATGGTTTTGATATTTTGCAAAGCAGGTAGATTTAATAGGCATATTCAGTATGCATTTGTATAGACCTACTGTTTGATAAAGCATTATGCTATGTCCTTGTCCATCCATCTGTCTGTTAAGTTTTCCTTTTCCACATAATTTAGTTCTCCATCAACAGTTGCTAAGGTTTGTGAATGGGTTGCACTTGCGATAAGGTGGAATTTGTTTGATCAGGAGAGTAGAGGCACAAACATCATGGTCTCTGTGTCTGAAAGAGAAAAAATGTTTGCACACAGGAACTTTAGTTCTACATCAATGTACCTTAACTACACTTTATGGATAGCTTGAGCTCGAAGAAGCCTATCAGTATTTCTATATATAAAGAAGTCAAAGAAACAAATGGCTTCTATACCTTAACATTAGTTCAACATCACAAACCATGTTCAAATTTTGTTGATGGCATGTGCATGTAATAAGGAACTACCCTACTGATTTTGGCATCAAATATGTCAAAGGTACTTGAAGAAAATGGATTCTGATAAGAATTTTAGGTTTTGACCTTGTAATTTCACTAGAAATTATGGATGCCTTGCATTTTGGACAAGAAGGAAGCCTGTTGATTTGAGCATCTAAGGTCAGTGTCACTTTGATTTAAAGAGGAAATATAGCTTTTGCATAATAACTAATGTTCTAGACTACATATCTTGACTAAAGTTTGTGGATAGATTTCAGTTTGGGTAATAAAGAAACCTATGTATTCTTTGGTCTAGAGGTCAGATGTCGTGGCCATTGTAAATCTGATAAGAAAATATTGGTTGTTGCTGCACCATAAATAAAGTTGAAGATCATACCTTTAAAAATGTTCCAGGTCATTAAAACCCATTGATCAGTTATCTTCAGAATTAACCATGCTGTATTAGTGCCTACATAGAGGATTGTTAAACATGGGCCAGGTGTATAATGTGCCATTCAAGGTACTCAGGTTGACGAACTACACATCATTAAAATTGTGTCATTGGACACCGATTACATGTATACAGTATGACATGCATCAAGTGTGTGAATAAATTGGCTTTGTAGTATTTGGTTTTTCTTTAAAGAATTACATTTTCTGGAAGAAGAAATTAAAATAATCAAATACTCAGTCATAATAATAATAACATTAATAATAATAATAATAATCATCATAATAATGATCATAATATTCAGTTAAAATAATGATATTAAATTTAATAATAATAATAGTATTTGATAATCATTTGAAAAGCATTTTTTCTTTTCATTGTCTCTAGATAATTCAGGACTCATAGGTGTATTGCAATCATCAGAAATTTTCCTTCAGTGATTGCTACCATGACTTATTAGGTAATCAGATTATCTAATAATTAATTTGTACCATGCTGTATGTTAATGAGGTGTAACGAGTTTGTAATTAATTATTCATCTGTATTCTCTGTCTTGATATGGGTGATAAATAATTGACAATCTACAGAATTTGTTCCATTGTAACATAACAGGAGGCACCAGAATAGCTAAAAAAGCTGTTTTTTCATTACATTTGCCTTATTGGCCCAGCTATGCCTTACTCACATAGCTGCCATCATATTATGTGTTAGCATATGAGGTTCTCTGCATGTTGTTCTGTTAATAATGCATTAGCATATGAGGTTCTCTGCATGTTGTTCTGTTAATAATGTCTTAGCAGATTAGGCTGTCTGCATGTTGTTCAGTTAATAATGTGATAGCAGATTAGGCTGTCTGCATGTTGTTCTGTTAATAATGTGTTAACATATGAGGTTCTCTGCATGTTCTGTTAATAATGTGTTAGCAGATTAGGCTGTCTGCATGTTGTTTTGTTAATAATGTATTAGCATATGAGGTTCTCTGCATGTTCTGTTAATAATGTGTTAGCAGATTAGGCTGTCTGCATGTTGTTCTGTTAATAATGTGTTAACAGATTAGGCTGTATGCATGTTGTTCTGTTAATAATGTGTTAGCAGATTAGGCTGTCTGCATGTTGCTCTGTTAATAATGTGTTGGCAGATTAGACTGCATGTTGTTCTGTTTATAATGTGTTAGCAGATTAGACTGTCTGCATGTTCTGTTAATAATGTGTTAGTAGATTAGGCTGTCTGCATTTTCTGTTAATAATGTCTTAACAGATTAGGTTGTCTGCATGTTCTGTTAATAATGTCTTAGCAGATTATGCTGTCTGCATGTTGCTTTGTTAATAATGTGTTAGCAGATTAGACTATCTGCATGTTGTTCTGTTAATAATGTGATAGTAGATTAGGCTGTCTGCATTTTCTGTTAATAATGTCTTAACAGATTAGGATGTCTGCATGTTCTGTTAAGAATGTCTTAGCAGATTAGGCTGTTTGCATGTTGCTCTGTTAATAATGTGTTAGCAGATTAGACTATCTGAATGTTGTTCTGTTAAAAATGTGTTAGTAGATTAGGCTGTCTGCATTTTCTGTTAATAATGTCTTAACAGATTAGGATGTCTGCATGTTCTATTAATAATGTGTGAGCAGATTAGGCTGTATGCTATTTGTTCTGTTAACACTGTACTAGCAGATTAGACTGTATGTTGTTTTATTAATAATGTGCTAGCAGATTAGGCTGTATGCTGTTTGTTCTGTTAACAATGTACTAGCATATTAGGCTGTCTGCTGTTTGTTCTATTAACAATGTACTAGCAGATTAGGCTGTCTGTTGTTTGTTCTGTTAACAATGTACTAGCAGATTAGGCTGTCTTTTCCCCCATTAATATTTGTGCTAGCAGATTAGGATGTCTGTCTTTTTTCATTAACAATGTGCTAGCATTTTGTTCTATTAATACTTTTCATTGCATATCATAAATGTAAAATTTCATCATAGGTTGATTTTATTGTCATAAGTATTTGATGGTTCGTGCTGTATTGGTCTGAATTTGTGATTGTGACCAGTCCATGTCAAGGCATGTTGAAATATGCACATCACAATGAGGAACATACAGAGTGGGTGAAGGAATACATTCTCCTATCTATATCAAATATGGATCATTCCATATCAGGAATGTCATATCATAATGACAGACAGACATACAGACTGAATGAATGAATACTGTCTGCATCAAAATATGGATAATGTTCTTGTCAGGGAATGTCATAATCATATCATAATATCTGACATAAAGAGTGATTGAAGGAATACTGTCTGTATCAAATATTGGATCATGTTCATGTTGGGAAATGTCATATTCATATCATAATGACACACAGAATTAATGAAGGAATACTGTCTATATCAAATATGGGTCATTCCATATCAGGGAGTGTCATATCGTATCATAATGATGGACATACAGAGTGAATGAAGGATTACTGTTTATATCAAATATTGGAACATGTTTATGTCAGAGAATGTCATAATTATATAATGACAGACATAATTTGAATGAAGGAATACTGTCTACATGAAATATGGATCATGTTCATGTCAGGGAATGTCATAATCATATAATGACATTGTTTGAATGAAGGAATACTGTCTATATCAAATATGGGTCATTCCATAACAGGGAGTGTCATATCATATCATAATGATGGACATACAGAGTGAATGAAGGATTACTGCCTATATCAAGTATTGGATTATGTTCATGTTAGGGAATGTCATAATCATATCATAATGACAGACATACTGTTTGAATGAAGGAATACTGTCTACATGAAATATGGATCTTGTTCATGTCAGGGAATGTCATATGCATACCATAATGACAGACATCCAGCTTGAATGAAGGAATGCTGTGTCAAATATAGATCATTCCTTATCAGAGGGCAATTTCTAATCACACATGTAGTGTTGCATGAATACATACACAGTTAATAAAGGAAATGATCATTCAGTACAGTAAAAGCAATACTTACTTATGATTGTTGTTGTTGTTTTGGGGTTTAATGCCATTTTTCAGCACAAGGTAGGCTATACATGGCAGCCAGTATTAATGGTGGAAGAGGGCAATATAATTGGATATGGACTCTCTTCTGTCCAGGGCCATGACCATTGGGTTTGTATGTCCCAAGCCAGAACATGGTTCATATCCACTGATTTTGCCCTTTGAATAAATAAGTATACTTGGAAATTTATCAGTGAAGACCTATGCTAATTATGCTTCATGCAACTTTAGCATTACTATCATTCATCTAATTGATATAAAATGTTTAAATCCACAATTTATGTTTGATATGGAAGTGATATTTTCACAACAAAATTTTGATTTATACCAAAATTACTCTGTTGATTAGTAGGTATGTTTAGCTTTCATGTGATTTTAGCAATTGGTCATTTGTCAGGAGAATGGAATGTTACTGCCAATAGGTCAGTTGTCAGGACAATGGAATATTACTGGAAATAGGTCAGTTGTCAGGACTATGAAATATTGCTGGTAATAGGTCAGTGATCAGGACTATGGCCAATCACTGGCAGTAGGTCAGCTGTTAGGCATCTTGAATATTACTGGCAGTAGGTTAGTTGTCAGGAATATGGAATAAGCCTGGCAATAGGTCAGTTATCAAGACTATGGAATATTACTAGCAATTGGTCATTTATCATGATAGTGTACTATTACTGGCAATAGGTCACTTGTCAGGATAATGGAATATTACTAGAAATATGTCATTTGTCAGGATAATGGAATGTTACTAGAAATATGTTATTTGTCAGGATAATGGAATATTACTAGAAATATGTCATTTGTCAGGATAATGGAATGTTACTGACAAAATTCTTGATGTGAGGAATTCTTAAGTACTCCAGATGATATAAACCATTGTTCCTTTATGGTTTGTTTCAGGGGCTTGGAGTTCATGTTGAGATTCTTTGAAGAGCTGATTAAAGATTTCCAATCAGGAGCAAAGAAAGAGAGTACCAAGGATTGTGTCAATGCTGCATATGAAGCAACACTGATCTTTCATCACAGCTGGATGTCGAAAAAAGTCTTTGGGGTAAATCTCCTTTTAATATATCATCACATGTCATGATTCATTATATTTTCTAACTCGAATTAGCAAATGGCAAGACACATCAGTGCTAAGATTCTTTTTCAGAATTGGGTTTGTGTCACACACTTGTGAACAAATAAAAACTCATTGCTTATGTGCATTTTTTATACCACTTTCATTGCGTTGTCGTCAAGGTCAATGTCACATGTATCAAAATTGTGTTAAACTCCTTGCAAGTCAGATACATTCAACCAAACCTTGTTATCAAATCAAAACTTGGACTGCAAGAATGTTCTTTATCCTTCTATGTTTAAGGTCACGGTCACAGTCAACATAACTTGTGTTAAACACTACCTTTAAAAACTGTTCAAGATATTGATAGTTGGCCGCAGATCAAACAAGAAGTTTGCAGTTTATCATTCTGTATGTTCATTTTTTTTAGCTCATCTCCACAAAGTTTAAGAGAGCTATTATGTACCTCCACAAAGTTTAAGAGAGCTATTATGTACCTCCACAAAGTTTAAGAGTGCTATTATGTACCTCCACAAAGTTTAAGAGTGCCATTATGTACCGCCACAAAGTTTAAGAGAGCTATTATGTACCTCCACAAAGTTTAAGAGAGCTATTATGTACCTCCACAAAGTTGAAGAGAGCTATTGTGCTACATCCGGCATCAACATCCATACATGTTAAAACAAATAGATATGTACAGCCTCGCTGCATCTCAACTAGTCTTTCTTCCTAGGTCTTAGGCAACACTTTGGAGTGGGGTTTGTAACACCAACCCCCTGGGTAAGGGGCTAAGATGAATAGCTGTGCATGTGTGTAGATTGGTTAAGTTTCTTTGTTTAGGTTAGTGGATGCATCTTGAAGAGTACTACACCCTCACAGTAGCCATTATAACCCATATTTTGCACTTTTCAGACTTTGACTAAATTTTGTAATTTATGTTTATTTCTCAAGCTCTGTTCATTGAATGATCTGACTATATGATTGTATGAATTTCTTTTAGTACAATACTTTTACAACAAGATAACTGTGACCTACATTTATCATTTTACAAGCTTTTGCATTTAACTTATGACTACATGCTATATGCATAATGTTACACCTTGAGTCATGACATTTGTTGAAGGGATGCATTTGATGAGTACTACCCCCTCATTACAAATGTAGGTCACTGTGCCCATATTTCACACTTTACTGACTTGGGTTCAGTTTGTGTTTCAAGTTTATTTTTAAGCACTGTTCATTCTGGAATCATCACACTTGATTATTTTATGCTTCTTTATTTGTACCTTACTCTTACAACAGAAGAAGGTCACTGTCACTTACATTATACATTCTTGTGGGTGATGTTATGTTTTTGTATTCAGCTCAAGACCTAATGGGATTTTTGCATCTATACTGTTTTACTTGAAATTATGAGACATTGTGAAGGGATGCATCTTCATGAGAACTATTACCCTCATCACCAATGTAGATTACTGTGATGCACATTTCATGCTTCACTGACTTTTAAATTTTGTTTTAGCTGTTCATTCTAGAATCAATCAACTAGATGAGTGTATGCATCTCTGTTAGTACACCCATACAAAGAAAGAAGGTTACTGTGCCCTGCATGTTGCATTATACAGTCTTAAGGTAACATTTTGCACAGAGATAATTATAACATAAGCTTTTTGCATACTGTGTATATACTGTCCTATTTAGAAGCATGAAACTTCTTGAGGGGATACATCTCGATTGGAATTACTCCCTAATTAGCTCATTATAGCCCATGTTTTACACATCAAGGAATTGGGTAGAACTTGTTATTTAATTTCTCAGGCAATGTTCTTGCTAGAATAATGAAATTGGTCATAATGTATGTCCCCTACAGTACCATACCATTACAAAAAAAAAAAGATTTTTATGACCTATATCCTATCTTATACTGGCTTTGGTTGATGTTTCCACCCAAGGTTGTGGTGTGTGTGTGTGTGTATATATATATATATATATATATATATATATATATATATATGCTTTCTATCTTTCCTAGGACCATGAAATTTGGTGAGGGGATCTATCATGAGAAGTACTACAGCCTTATTGCAAAAAAGAGGTCACTGACCTGTATTTAATGCTTCCATGACTTTTTTAAAATATGTCTTTAAAAAAGTTCCATTCTTGGGTGCTCTTAATGTTGTAATCAAGAAACTTGTTAATTTTTGATGTATCACTGCTAGTAGAGAACCCTTCACTTTGACTTGCATTTTATGCTGTACTAACCTGCCTGCATTTTATGCTGTACTAACCTGACCTGCATTATGTTCTGTACTAACCTGTCTGTGTTCTATGCTGTACTAACCTGCCTATGTTCTATGCTGTACTAATCTGCCTGCATTATATGCCTTACTAACATAGGGTAAGTATGTGCATTTAGCTCATGACAACGTAGATAATGTCCTTGCTATAAACTGCCTAGTCTAGATAGAAAGCCCTATCTGAAAAGTGGAAGTAGAGATAAATGTGTTTATTCAGTGGTAAACTTTCTATATTGATGACTCATCACATGATTTGAAAGGCTACTGCAACCGGTTAACTGTACATGTGAATGGGTATAGTAATAAAGTGACTGATCTGCATACATTTCATGTGCAACCTTGTCTGTTGTGGTGGATCAAAGTAATTAATTACTGATGCACACACTATGCTTCTGATAGTGGCTATACCTGCAGCTGCCTTTCTTAGCACTTAGCATTAAGGGGTTAGTGTTAGGACTGGCTGGCCTGGTGTGAGGATAATGTGATTTGGTGGGATATTTTCTTAACATAGTGTTACTATCATACTTTTACTGTAACTATTTTGCTTAATCTACTCTTTTGTCTCAGTAATATGAACAGATCTGCATGTGTGAGAGGGTGCAGCAGTATCTAATGTTAACTCAAAGTTTTGTAATTTCATTTGTCGGTTGCACCATGGAAGCATTATCTAAACTAGGATGAAACTTTGTGCTTACACATAATCATTTTACTTCTTTTCAAGTACTACTTTCAAGATATTTTTTTCTTCAAAATATATTACCCAATCATAATACCTTAGGAGTACAAGCACTGCCTCACAAATCCAGCATGCCCAAGCTAGTTTTAAGCAATAAAAGCTAAAAGCCATCTGCCAACATGGGTGGGATTTAGACAAGAGTGATATCCCCTTTGATAGAGGGATTGGTACTGATTCCTGTCTATTTATCATTGCTACGTCCACCGAAGCTAGGAAGCGCAAGTTCATGAGGAGACCTCACAAAACTGTTCTCTGTGTCTTTGACATTTGGAATTATTCTAAGGAGTCTTCTTATATAGAAATTAGACTTTTTCAGTATTTCTGTATATTTCAAACTCTTTTCTTTCCAAAGATAGAAAATTTACACTTTATTTGACTATCTCAAGATATATATGTTTGTGCGATTTTGGTTATCTTCCGTATGTTCGATGCATGTTCATTGAAATAACTTTGTACATACAGATTGGAGGTGATCACCCCAGCCCATCATGCTAGCATCCATACAGATTGGAGGTGATCACACTAAAATGCTGTGATAAAAGTCTTATTGTCTAACCTGATTAATACAATAGACAGGTATTGCTTTCCTGGATGTTTTTGGCATTGGGAATCATTGTCCACATTTTGTTAAAATTTCTTGAAAGTTATATGTATTTGTATCAGTTATTGTATTCAACAAAACATTTGGTTGATGTTATTGTTTGCTTGAAATTTACAACCAGAACTGCGACTGTTTCCAGTCATGCCTGAAATCTACACCCAGAACTGTGACTGTTTCCATTCATGCCTGAAATTTACACCCAGAACTACAACTGTTTCCAGTCATGCCTGAAATTTACACCCAGAACTACAGCTGTTTCCAGTCATGCCTGAAATTTACACCCAGAACTACAACTGTTTCCAGTCATGCCTGAAATTTACACCCAGAACCTCAACTGTTTCCAGTCAAGCCTGAAATTTACACCCAGAACTACAGCTGTTTCCAGTCATGCCTGAAATTTACACCCAGAACTGTGACTGTTTCCATTCATGCCTGAAATTTACACCCAGAACTGCGACTGTTTCCATTCATGCCTGAAATTTACACCCAGAACTGCGACTGTTTCCATTCATACCTGCAGCAGTGGCATCTGTGGCATAAACATTTAGATTCAGCATTAAAACTTTTGAAGTTACATATAATTTACATTCAGTAAAACTTGAATAAATATTGGTGTGTGACTAAATTGTTATCCAATGCTGTATTAGGGTTTCTTTTATAAAACCTTGATGTAATATTTTGATATGCCTGCTGTGTTTGGGTTTCCTTTTTAAATTGTTGATGTAATATTTCCTCAAGTCTGAAGTTATTACCCTGGTACGCTTGGGCTTCCTGTCTTGCCTACACTATAGGATGACAATGTATGATAATTTTGTTCACAGATAAGACACTGCATTACATAAGGCCCTTATCATGGAATGAATGTATCAGTTTGCTTATTTTATAGAGTGAAACTAACCTGAACCATACACTGTTGACTGTGTTTCCACTGTTGGCTGTGTTTCAGAGGTTGCCAATGTGTATAAGTATTATTAATACAAGAATGATTGGGAAAAATGGAAGTGAAAGGTAGGTCAGGGATAAGCTAGTTTCTAAATATTTTCTTTTTGATCTTTTTGTTCAGTTGATTTTTTGAGACCATATGTCTTGATAAAGAAACAACGGATGCCACTAACTGTGTTGTATTCATTATTAATTTTCATTTTCTCTGTCCTTGTTTCAGCTGATGTCAGGTCTTTCACCAAAGAGAGTGGACATGATGAAACATTTGGCCTATGATGTAGAAAATAAGGATGAACAGGTCAGATGAAATTATTGAAGATGAAATTAATAAAGCTCAACTGGTCAGATGAAATTATTAAAAATGAACAGGTCAGATGAAATCAATAAAGATCAACAGGTCAGATGAAATTAATAAAGATCAACAGGTTAGATGAAATTAATAAAGATCAACAGGTCAGATGAAATTAATAAAGATCAACAGGTCATTTGAAAATATTATAGATGGTCAGGTCAGATGAAATTAATAAAGATCAACAGGTCAGATGAAATTAATAAAGAAAAAAGTTGTATACATATTGCACAGAAAGTAAAATCTGAGTATAACAAAATTCTTGGGTCCCCAAACCTTAGTTAGATTTATCGATAATTTGTTATATTTCTACAAAAATATACTTTACTCCTCATTAAGTATGCAAATGACTTTGCACTAATCATTAATTGATGAGCATTCTGTGATTTACTGTAATGGCTTATTTTTTATTGCTGAAAATAATTAGCAAATACCTCAAAAAAATAGATGATTGGATTTTATGTGTTAAATTTTACTGATTAGATAACCAAGTGAACACATGTAAAATGCAATTAATTATTTTTGATTATTTTTTGGGGGAACTACTTGATGAATAAAAGTGTGCAGGAAATAGAAATAATGTACACGACACACAGTATTACAGTTCTTGCTGGTTTTAGACATGCAACATTATGACATGAGCTGTTTTCCAATATGGAACTTTGTGTGCCACTTGAACATCATAGATCTCTTGGAGTAAGAAAGAACCCTATTGATTTCAGGATCCAAAGGTCAAATGTCAATGCACTGAAAAATAGTCTCCCTGCAATAACTTGACTTTTCTACCATCTACAGTTACCAAGTTTTGTTTGTAGCTTGCACTTCAGGTAAGAAAGAACTCTGTTGATTTTGGGGTCAGTGGGTTAGGGTCACTTTGATTGGAGGAAGAAACATGCTTTCTGTGCAATAACTACAGTCACACTTGGTGTGAGGAAGAATCCTTTCAATTGCAGGGTCTAAAGATCAAAAGTCTATATCACTGACTGAAAGCTGTAGAATGGTTTACACACAATATAGTAAAACTTCTCTTGAAAGACCATTGCAATAAGAGACCACCAGTCCAGAAACCCACCTTGCCATGCATAGATTTATTAAATATAGTGTTATGATCCATCATTAGAGACCACCTGTCAATAGAGACTATTATGTTTTTGGCAGAAGGGGGTGGTCTCTCTAGACAAGTCCTACTGTATCAATAATTCAAACTCAATACCTGAACCAGACTGTGGAGATCTTGCACTTTGGACATGGAAGTAGTCTATCAATTTATGGTGTCTAAGGGTCAAGGATCAAAGTTACTGTGTCTAAGACAAAAATAATTCTGCACCAAAAGTTTATTTCTTCACCATGTTCCTTCACAAAACTTTGTGGATGACCAGCCTGTCTTGTAAGAAAGAAGCCTCTTTATTTTTTCATAAAAAATTCTAAAGTTGAGGTCACTGTCACTGAAAGAAGAAATTTGTTTTTTTGCAATAATTTTAGTTCTAGAGTCTACTTAACTTCATCAAGGTTTGCACAGGGTTTGCATTTTAAGGTAGAGATGTCAAAATGTTAGAAAAAGCAACTGGGTACTCGATCCTAATGATCGATTACAGGGGAACCTAATCGAAGGGAAACTTGAGGTATAAGTGTAATTATTACTAATATAAGTGGTGAAAAAGTGCAGTCTTAGCATAAAACAAGAGATCTATACATTACATGCCATAATTACAGTAAACCTTATCAAAAAAGCACATTTGTTAAATTTTATTTCTTCTACTTACCTTGATCTGCAGTTAGTTAAATTATTGTCACAAATCGGCTAAATCCATGTGGATTAATACAAGAATACAGTCACAGAGCAAAATGATAAATTATTTATACACAAGATTTACTTTAATCTTCATCACATGTTTAGCTTTTGCATAAAGGTTTAAAGTCAAGTCCATAAATTCTTAATGCTGTATTATATTACTGTGGAATTGCTTTTTCAAAATTTATAAAGCACTATTGATTTGTCCATTTCCTGATGCAACATTTTCTTTAGTTTAACAAAATCTCTGTCTAACATTTTTCAGTCATTTTACATCAACAAGCCACATCGATAAAGCCCATTTCACTTCATGATATTTGTTTCTTTTCAATATTGATTAGTTTGCTGCATAAGTGTGTATAAAGCAATAAATAATCTATGACATGTAGTTTTAAAATTCTAGAAACCCATCTCTTTTCTTCAAAACAAATCATGTATAGTTACTATAAATAGAAAATAAGGAAACTGTTTGAGTACATAGCCATATGGTCACACACACTGACAATATGAAGATCTGTAGATGAAGGGCTATGAGGGATCAGTGTGAAATGACCTGAATAATTTGTGTCTCACTCACTCCTGACATCACCAGATATAATCTTTGATTTGAACTCAGAAACATTTTTTTTTTAAATTGATTTTTTTGAAAATTTGTTTAAACATTAACTAAATGGGTACCTATGGCTAATTTTTTTACCCAGTTAGTTATGAATGGGCAGGCACCTGAGTACCAGGGCAAAGTCATGGTAAGTATAATAACAGAACAATGTTTTCTGCACATAAAGTTTAGTTCAGGAACATATCCTTTGACTTTAAGGTTGAGGTTATTTAAGACTCATTAGTCAAACATCTTGTGAGTCAGATATGTTCTGTTAATGCCTTTGTAGAGGACTTTTAAACATAAAGTGGGCATATAATGTGGTGTTGATGGCACTCTTGTGGGGTTTTTTTTCATGGTAGAGGGTTCCAATTTTCTGAGCTAGAATTTACTGAAATTACGGAAGGAATATTTAAGGACCAAAAGATGATTCAGATTTAGGATATTTTGGGTTTACAGATATTCCTGTTTTCCATCGTATCTCCATCATCACTTGGCAATTAGGTTATCTTGCACACATTAGTGATTCAAAGGTTGTATATGCAGAATTTGAGCTAGGGTGTCAGTGTCATCAGTTATGAAAGAGGTTTATGGGATGACATGTAGACTGTTATCCATAATCCAGTGTTAGCACAAATTTGTTATCACTGTTGTTCCTAAACTGCTTGGACGATTGCACACACATTCATTCCAAGGTTTTGTTTGTTCCAAATAAAAATGGTGCTGCTCCAACATCCATTTATGGTCACCAGATCAAATATCTTGAAATTCTTTTTTATCACTACTTGTCATAAATGGATGGCAATATCAGCATGGGGTATTCAGTTTAAAGACGTCTTAATATGTTTAGTTCATGCTAAACGAAAACGGTGCTGATCTTAAATCCAATATGGCCACCATGGCGTACATACTGAATTTTTTTTTCACGGCTCCTTCTGAATGGACAAGTATCTTAATATCAGCTTTTTGCCAGATGACTATTTATGATACCAACCTGACATCCAATATAGCTGCTGCAGGTACCAGCTTGAAAAGCTTGGCATTGCTCTTCCTGAACAGAAAGAAATACTGGCATGGTGTTCTCAAAAGAAGGTTCATTATGATGCCTGATTGATGCTAAATGAAGATGGTGCTACAGACATCCAGTATGGTCTTTATTTTGACCATCTTGCGGATCTTGTTATCACTACTCCACTTCTTATCATGTCTAGCTGATGCTAAATGAAAATGCTGCCAATCTGTCATCCATTATGGCCACCATGGCAGCCATCTTGAAAATCTTAACACTACTTATGATGAACAGAAAGGCATACTGACATGGGATTTTCACCAGAAGATTACTTATGTCTAGTTGTCATAAGTGAATTGGTGCTTATCTAACATCCAGTATGGCTGCCACAGGAGCTGTCCTGAAAATCTTGTTACTGTTGTCCGAAGCAGAAAGTCATATCAATATGGTGTTTTCGTCAGAAGACTTATTATGATGTCTAGATGATAATTGTACAATCCGGATATCCAGTATGTACATGCCGACAATTACTCTGTTTTTCACCTAGTACTTAAGTCATATGCCTGTCTGTAATTTAAATAGACTTTTTTATTATCATCTTTTTGGTCCCACACACCACATAAGTTTGAGAATATTCTACACAAGGTACGCTGCTGCATAGTTATGAATAGTGCAAGAGTACATTTGTCCATCATAGACCTACATGTACTTATTTTCTATTTATAGCCATTGTATGTGACACAGTTCCAAGTAAATAGTTGATTTTCTTCTATTTTAAAATCTTGTCTCACAGATTCATTGTATTTTAATATGTTGAGGTTGTGGACCAATCTGTAATTAAAAATATTTACACCAGATGTTAAACAAAATAGGCTTTATCAATGTGTCTCATTTATTATATGACTGAAAAATGTTAGAGGAATGGGATCGTTTTGAACTTTAAAACATATAAGATTAAATTAAAGAATAAAGACAAACCAGTAGCGCTTTACAAATTTAAAAAGAAGAATATGACAGTGATGTGAAACAGCACTCGGATTGAGTAGGTTACCATGCTCATTAGAAAATGTGTGGACTTAGCTTTATGATCATTCAATGAATGAGATGTCAACTAGCTAAAGTGAGTGTTGTATATAAATAATTTGTCAATATCTTTTATGTTTGTATTCTGGGACTAATCAACATGGAATTTGCCCATTTGTGACAAGAATTTTAACTAGTTGCAGATCCAGGTTAGTAGTAAAGATAAACGTACATTTTTCATGAAGCATACAGCTTCCTGTAATTATGGCATGTAATATATAGATTAGACTTACTCTTCTCAGAATACATTTTTTTTCCCCATTTATATTAGTAATAGTTATGCTTATATCTCTCTGGGTTTGGTGTGCATGCCAATATGACCATCTTGGAAATTCTTGTTATCAGTGCACAACATGAATGGATTTCAAAGCAGCTAGGGGTTTTCACCAAAAGATTTCTTATAATGTGTTGGTCCTAAATAAAATGGTATACTTCTAACATCTTGTAAGGCACCACAGCAGGGATCTTGAAAATCTTGTTTTTTCTGCTCCTTTGCTGTAGAAAGACATATCAGCATTGAAAGATTTCTTATGGTGTCTTGTTCATTGTAAGTAAAATTTATGCTGATCTGATGTCCAGAAATATAGTCACCACAGCGGCCATCTTGAGAATCTTATTGTTACTCCTCCTAGATGGAAAGTCATATCAACATTGGGTTTTCACTAAGACTTCTTATGCTGGTAGTTCATACTAAATGAAAATAGTAGTGATCTGTATCATTGCAGCCATCTTGAAAATCTTGATATTGCTTACTTCTCCTAAATGAAAATTGTGTGTTTGTGTGTTTGTGATTTGGATTTTTAAAGTAGCTTTCAATTTGTTTCAGTCGTATCACTATGGTGTCTGTAGTGTGGTAGTTTATAGTGATATCTAGCACTGGGGCATCATGCTGCAGACATGTCGTGTCATGTCCACCCAGTCACATTATCCTGACACTAAGCTGACTGGTTCTAACACTGACCTCTTAGGGCTGAGTGCTAGTGAGGCAGCTGTTAGTACCATTTTTTTAAGACTTTGGTTTGACTCTGCTGTGGTTTGAACCCTTGACCTTCTGCATTTAAGGTGACACTCTGACAACTAGGCCACCAGAGTGGTGTTCCTAAATGAAAATTCATACCAGCTTTGGGTTTTCCCCGGAAGATTCAGTTTGATATCTGAATGGTCCAGAATGAAAATGCTGCCAATTCGACCTCAAATATGACTGCCACAAGGAACATATTGAAGAGCTTATCACTAATTTTTCTGAATGGATGGTGATATTTAACAAATCTTCTAATGGTGTTGGTTTATCCTATAAATGAAAATGGTGCAATCTTAATCCAGTATGCTGCCACTGTGACAGTAGCTGATCTTAAAATTTTGTTCCTGAAGACTATCAGGATGGTTTCAGCATTTGGTTTTTAAAAAGTAGAAATGGTCTTATCTTCAATTCCTGGAAATATTTGCTTGGCAGTAGAGTGTTTGTCCTGTCAAGGGACTTTTGTTGATAATTAGATGTGCTTTAAACTTAACATGTTTTGTATATACCATTACACAGATTCAGATTTGAATACATGGCTTACTTTGTTTTTACAATGCTTATCTTTTTCTGTTGTAACACAAACTTTACACAACAGCTAAATGAAAAGGAATCAGAATGCCTGCAATGTTACATCTGTTACTGAATGCCTGTAATGTTACATCTGTTACAGAATACCTCTAATATTACATTTGTTACAGAATACCTCTAATATTACATTCGTTACAGAATACCTGTAATATTACATTTGTTACAGAATACCTCTAATATTACATTTGTTACAGAATACGTGTAATGTTACATCTGTTACAGAAAGCCTTTAATGTTACATCTGTTACAGAATGTATGTATTGTTAAATCTGTTACAGAATACCTGTACAGTGGTCCCCCTCATGACCCCCCCCCACCACCACCAGTGGCCACCCACTCTTTATGTCCAGAATCCATTGGCACCGATGAGTTTGTGTTCAAAAGAACCCTTCAGGAAAGGCCACCCCTCCAACGCGAACAGCAGCCAACATATTAGTGCCCAAATGTAAAATGTACCATTGTAAAATTTACTCCTCACAAGCGGCCACATTTTATTATTAATATATGTCCAGAACCAATATTTAATTAGAGTATGATAAGTAATCCGATTATCTTTCCCGGTGTTGGTTTCCTGATGTCAGGTTTTGGTTACTGAAAGAAGTATTGGCTAAAGTACATGTACCACTAAGGTTATTATTATATCATTAACGCCGATGTTTGCAGGAAATGGGGTCAGCAATATTTTGATAGAGCTTTGGACTTCACACAGCAGATTTGTTTTGGTTGTTTTTTGTCTTGTTTTAAATTGAGGATTACGACTGATGTAATTGTCAAGATCATAACATGGTCAGATAGGCTAAAAACAGATTTTGCGGATTAACAGATACACACAAAAACAATCAACTTTGAACAAAACAGGATACTAGACAAAGACCGAAAAATCATGTGACAGTACATGTATCACTTCCTTTATAATAAGGTTTATCGTGTAAAAATAAGTTTGTCTGCAAAAATTAAATTGCAGTACTTTACAATTAGCAACATAGGAATAAATCATTACAAAACTTTAAGATGTCATCATGTAAACAAAGAAATAATACTTTAGAAGAAAAAGTAAAAGTTATTTGACTTGACATCGAGGGGGAGAGTTCACTTGCCAAAAGATTTTATGTTGGGAAGACAGTAAAAAAAAAAGATCATGAAAGATAAGGAGAATATTCTTTGCAGTCGGAAAAATGGTGTAAAAGGAAAGAGAATAATTTTAAACACAAAACAGTGTAACAAGATTTAAATAACATTTTTCAATGGTTCTGTAATGCGCATGCCAACAATATCCCACTCACATTTCACGCCTAAGAATAAGAACTATTAATTTATGTTACTTGAAATAACTCTGTTTTTAAGACAAGAACATTTTAATAATTAGTGCTACTTTTAAATGAAGATATTAACTGCTTTAAGTTATATGTAGCTTTCCTACTGTATACACATATACATACACGTCTCACAAATATAGTCCCCCACTGGAAAGGTCATCCATCTAATGATCTTATAAGGTCACTTTCTCGGTGCAGAAGTGGTAGCCATATAAGAAGGGGACCACTGTAATGTTACATCTGTTATTGAATGCCTGTAATGTTACATATGTTACTATTTTGTATTATTTATTATTATTGTTTAACTTTGAAATACATTTTACAGAGGTTTTATTATTGCAGAAGACTAATTGATTGAAACTATAGGGGATATAACACCCTGCAAAAAAGAACTTCTTATCTGTATTTATTTTTTTCTTCTGCAGGTGATAAATGAGATGGAAGTGTATGCAAAGACTCTGGGACAAAATGTGGCTGCTATTAACACCGTGCTATTGGACATGGGTATAGAGGAACCAGTCAAGGAAAAGAAGTAGCAGCATATAATTCTGATCCATCTCACATGTAATAGCAATTTGAGCCACGGAAATGTTTAAATAATCTCTGCATTAATCATGCATACTTGTGCAAATCCGGATGAATAATTGTGGCCCTATTTCACAAACCCAAAATTATAGTCTTTAGGTCTTTGTTCTTGCCATTTATCTGAATAATAAATCAAGTTTTACAGAATCAAGAGTACATGATGTGGAAATAAGATAACTCAAGACTTATGGTTTGAAGTCAAATTCAGTATAAGGCTTCATTTTCAGTGACCTTGGTCAAGTTCATTTTTCACCTTTTTCAGGCAACATTCTGTGGAGTTATAACCCCAGTTTGACTTTGAACTTTGCACTTTACCCTTCGAAGGATTTTTATGGAGTGAAACCATTTTTTATTATGAGGCTTTGCAAAAAGAAGAGATTGGTCAGTTTCATTGGTTCTGGCAAATTGTGTGGATTTATGGCCCCGTTTGATGTTAAACTTTGCTCTTCTATTTCTGCTTATTACTTTTTGATGTCTTTCGTGGGATGAAACCAAATTTAGTACGAGGCTTCACTGTATAAAGCCTGAAGTCAGATTTGATTGTCACTGCATTTTCAGCAAAATTCTTCTTTGGAGTTATGTACCCTGTTTGATTCCAATTCTGTTCTGTAACTTCTGAAGGACGTTATGGATTTAAACCAAATTTAGTATGAGGTTTTACATAAGAAGATTTGGGTTAAGTTTAATTTTCTGGGAACATTCTACAGTGTTATGGACTTTTTGTGACTTCAGGTGTTTACCTTCAATTTCAATTCAATAGGTTTTGAAGGATATGGGTACAAGGTAGACTTTGATCAAGTTTGATTTCAACTTTTTTGCACAAAATGTTTTGGAATTTCTACTCAAAGGACTTCAACGATTGAAACAAAATTTGGTATGATACTTTACTTTAAGAAGGTCTCAGGTGATGTTTAATTTTAATTATAACTAATTTCCTCGATATTTTAAGAAATTATGATCCCCGCTTGACTTCAGCTTTGCCTTAAAATTGTATTCTATATGCTGGGGTGTCTGTATTGCATGGACCCATTTCTGTTTGGTTCTAAATTTCATAAATTGTGGAAGGGCTTCTAATGTCATCATAGTAGGATTTTTGTTTGTTGGGTTTATTTAATTTGTAGTTTGTAGCAAACTAACAAATTGGTGAAAATTGGTACCCCACCAGTGAAAGTGTATCCACAGTAGATTTTCAGGTGTTGGTAAATGAAGTGCTTTTTAACATAAATAAATATTTTTAATTTTGCTTGATAACCAATGGAAGTGCATTCACAGTAGATTTTCAGGTGTTGGTAACACAGATATTTTTTTAATATACATAAATATTATCATTTTTGTTTGATAAAATTGGGACCTTGATTTATGCCTGCAATGGTAAAACTTTTGTTTGAATTATGACTGAGAAGCATAGTTGGAAATTAGTGCATGCCGATTTGTCTGATACCGATCATTTTCATGTCCAGTTAATGAAAAATTGACATATCTTGCTTGTCCAGAGAAAAATGTATGGTATGGGGGAAAGTGTTGATCAGGGTATTTTTTGTAGAAAAGTGCTTTATATGAAGGGAGAGCATTAAGATTATAGGAAAGGTTGCCAACATCAGATAATAATGTTGTGGCATTTAGATCTATGATGTATGATGTATATAGAATGTAAGATTCTTAAAAAAACAAAATGCATCGAAATACTTTGTTTGAAAAATGCATTGGTTCAACAAGAAATTTAATCAGCCATTGCTATTGCTACAGTACTTGCCTAATGTGATGTCATGATATGACATTAATACCCCTTAGGACACCATATGTGATATTGGTGACATACCAAAATATCTGAAATGGGTCAAAGCACTGTCATATCAATTATGTCATGTGGTATTACTCTGTTTGGTCTCCCTTGAGGCCCTCAAAAGAAAATAACAAGAACATAAACAAAAAAAGACCCACGCCAAACAGTTAAACACATGCATATGATTCTCTCTCCTAAACAGTTGTAAATACACACGCACACATATATATCCATGGAATGCATAACTATATACTACTGCATGTGAAAGAAAGAGTCATGTAAAACACAGGCAGTATTGATGAAAATTAAAATATGAAGTGCGTACCCTGAATTGCACATTGCGTGTTTTCGTTTTAATTTTTTAAGGTAAAAATGGCATTGATTATTAGTGGTTTGAACAGGTATGTGTACATAAATGCAAAGTCAGTAATTATTGTTCCTTATTTTTATGGCATATCATTCTAAGAAAGCATTTATCCTACAAGAATCTTTGCTTTTAATTGTCACAAGTTTTGGGTATTTTTCTGTTGATCGTCACATGTTAAGTAGAAGAGTGCAGTGTTTCTATTTTAAGAGTGTATTTTGTTTTACATTTTATTTTGAAACGATCATACAGGATAGTGATTTAATGATATATGACAATAATATTCACATGGTTTTCTTTTTATCTTATGTGCTTAGGTAGTTATGGTTATTATTTCAGCACATTGTTTTTGAGTTTAGAGTAGGATTTAGATACATTATAAACACATAGTCTAAATGCAAGGTTTACACACTCAATTAATATAAGTTTCCAAGCACATTTCTACTATTTATGTTACTCAGAGGCTTATAATAACAATAATATAATACTGAACTTTTATATTTTAATGTCCTCTTGAGAATTTGATAACTTCAAGGTATTGATATATATTGGATGTCAGTATGTGTTAATGTTTGACAGTCTGAGGCTGTACAACCCAGGGATATTTTTTTTTTGCCTTGTGATCAAATATCTGTTTGTTTATCAGAACGTGGAATTTCAACAGAATAATTTTGACCTTTGATAAATTGTATGTATGTTTGACATTTAGCATAATATCTTGGACATTCATTATTAAATTGTTAGAAATGAGATGTTTTTGTAATGTCCCCCATATATTTCTCTTTAGAAAATTCTTTCATATTTTAGGATATTGATGTCAAGGCCTGTGTTTCACAAAGTATTAGTCTGTATAGGACTTGGAACTCTTTCAGTATGATAACTAGACCCTCATGTCATTACTAAAACTCATTAAGTACAGTGCAATATGGGTTTGTGTATAATGTGCACATAACTGAGAACACTGTCATCTTACATAATAATCTGCTAAATCTGGGTCCCTGAACCATTTCTATGCAGTCAGGTACATTTTATACAATGATACCTCATTATAACACTGTTCAGTGGAGCCTATAAAGTGTACCATATTATAGATGAGGTTTTCTTGTACTCTCCGCTATCAAATTATACGTTGCAAAAATGTATTATCTCCCTTTAGACCCAGGCGTCAAATACCAACTAATTTGACAAACTATCAGAACAAAAACTGGTGTGAATAACAGTCCATGGAATTTTTAAAAAAAAATATTTCATGCATGTTAGACATTAGTGTTGGGAAACTCACCATACATTCATACCATACACGTCCAATACATGCTAATAAATATACGACAAGTACGAAGAAAATACATCGAAATGCTATTGGAAATACGCATGAATTCATTGTAGAAGTGTACCGAAATTGCCTAATTATCCAACCCATCTGTAAACTAAAATTGTCCTGTTTGCAGCGAGATTTTACACACGTAAATCTATAGAAAAGACATCCTTGATATGCAAAATTTATTTTATGATTATTAAATGAGCTATATCCGCCCCTATTTCATCATTTGCCTACTTAATATTCAAACAGGAGAGAACAGATGTGAATCAAGTGAAAAATCCAGCTTAGGTAAATTCGAATTATCACCAACCAAACTTGGAAGTTACACAGAACTTCAGTAAATAAATAGAAAGATAAACATATTATATAGAGGTCAAACATTTATCATCAAGATGATCAGTCCCAAAATGAACCATTTAATTACAGCAATATGTTTTTTATTACCGCGCTCTTAAGACTTGCGACTTCACGTGCAAGCAATCATAAACATTTGAATGCATTCAGTGTTCTTTTAAATGTATATTCTTGCTTCAGTTGGTGATTTGGTGACTTTGCTTAACATATCATGAATTATTTTTGTATCGATATTATACAGTGATCCCTCAACATAATGATGTTCAAAAGAGCCCTTAAAGTATAGTGTTATAGGTGAGGTTACCTTATACTGGGGTTTATTATACAATTATCCCTCACTATAACACTGTTCAAGGGATCCATAAAAATGCACTGTGTTATAGGTGAGGTTACCTTATACTGAGGTATATGATACAGCAGTTATCCCTCACTATAACACTGTTCAGCAGAGCCATTAAAGTGTAACATGTTATAGGTGAGGCTACAATATACCAGAGTGTATTTTAAAATTATTGCTCACAAAAAAAAAATTAATGGAGCCATAAAAGTGCACCCTGTTATAGATGAGGTTTCCTTGTACTTGGGTACACTATACAATTAAACCTTATTATAACATTGTTCAGGGAAGCCATAACAGTCAAAACTACTTGGAGGATTGCCATGAAATTTTATGTACACATTCATCCTGAAGTCTAGTTGCTCCCAAATGACGGCAGTGCTGATCTTTCCTTCAATATGACTGTCACAGAGGCTGGCTTGATAATCTTGTTATCACTGCTCACCAGAACAGATAACGATACTGACATGGTATTTTCACTAAAAGACTTCTTGTATTGTCTAGTTTGTCTTCAATGAAAATGGTATTGATATGACGTTCAGTATTGCTGCCATGGCAACCATCTTGCAAATCTTGTTATTGCTATTTCTCCTAAATGGAAAGTTGTTTCAGTATAGGGTTTTTATCAGAATCATGTGATGCCTAGTTAGTCCTAAATGAAAGATGTGCAGATGTTGCAGCAAGTATGACCACTGTTATGGCTGACTTTATAATCTTGTTGACCTTAATCCACCTGAATCAGTAAGTCAGACTAATGAAATTAGACTATCTATAATGTACTTTTAGGATTGGAAATCTCCTATTTTGTGGATGCTGTAGATGAAAGGTACCAAACTTTATCGTTATCCATATCATGTAGATATGGGATTGAGATATAACAAAATGTATTCTGTTGTTGTTGTTGTTGTTGTGGGGTTTAACGCCATTTTTCAGCACGATGGGCTATTCATGGCGGCCAGTATTAATGGTGGAGGAAGAACCCGGAAAACCCCGGAAAGAACCACCGACCCACGAGAAGCTACTGGCAAGCTTTCTCACATGCCCACATTGGCTGAATCTTAAAAATGTATTCTGTACTTACTTTCTAAAACCTTTCCTTTTTTAATATTTTTGAGTACTGCCTCAGAAAACAAAAGGATTGTGGCACTTTTTCCAAGAGTCCAAAACCATCAAATTTTAATTAGATTGTTCAACATATTTCTTGGATTGTTCAAACTTAGACAAGAACTTTTGATTTAGACAGCCCATACTACCCATTGCTGATTAAAAATAAATGTCACCACATTCCACTTTTTATTTCTGGAATAGCTCTGAGTAAATTGAATGTTATTTTACTTGTATGATACCCTAGACTCTGTATCTATACATAATCCTTGTTGAAATATTGATTATGAACAGATGCAAAGATAGCTCATTTCTTCACTTAACTTAAAGAAACATATTCTAATTTACATCCATGTACATGTATTTTAAAATTTATTTATTGAAAATATATATATTAGTGAAATGAGTTCTTAATTTTCATTAAAGTTTGTGAGTAATCTGTGTTCATTGATTGGTTCCGCTTGCTTAGCAGTTCCTCTAGCAGCGAATGCATATCTCTCAGTTATACTGTTTCTTTCCCTTATACCCAACTTCAAATGACATATTTTGTTATAATGTTGACAATCCATCTGTCTGTTAACAATTGCTTGTCTGGCCCACAACTTTATAAGGACTGGAAATGGACAGATTTTCATGTAACTTGAACCACTGAAGTTACTTTAGTGAAAATTTGCCCAGGTTATTTCATGGCTAGATAACATCTCCATACTAAAGCCATATCCCCTTCCTCAAGGTGAAGGAATCTGTATTCGCATCCAGAGTATAGCGTTTAAGCCACATAAGATATTTTTCATGAAATTTAGTCCTGGTATATGACATGATAAAATAGGTTATTGCATATGGTAGCTATGCCTCTGGCCTCAAATTTAAGATCTTCATGAGGGAAAATGTAACTGACTTGTATCATTGTCTGGAGTAAAGATATTTTAATGAAACTTTAATCAGTTTTATATCATGACTAGGCAGTATGTCACATACCACAGTCATGACTCCCTGCCTAAAGGCCAAGGTCATGGCAATTGAAAATGTAAACCAGAGATAACTATTGATGTACAGATATGACTTTTTAATCAAGGAAGTTATTTCATTGAAACTTTAACCTTTTTTCCTGACTTTATAATGTGTTGCATATTCAGCAATACCACCTGCATCAATGTCAAGGTCACAACAAAGGATAATGTAAGTCATTGGCCTGTTTCTTTATCCATGTTGTCACTTTTAACCCATAAAGATGTTTTGATGAAACTTATACCAAGGACCACTTGTTTTAATATTGTAGTCTAGTCCCTAGCTCAAAGGAGGTCAGCATCATTAGTAGGGAAAAGGTCATGAGATGGGCTTATCATATGCCATTAGTAGGGAATAGATCACAATATGTAAATATCTTGTGCCATTAGTAGAGAAAAGGTCATGAGATTAGCATATGTTCTTTAGTAGGGAATTGATCACAAGATAGGCATATCACATGCCATTAGTATAGAAAAGGTCATGAGATGTACATATGTGTCATTAGTAGGAGAAAAGTCACATGATGAGCATACGTACCATTAGAAGGGAATAGGTCACAAGACATGCATCTCGTGTGCTATTAGTAGGGAATAGGTCACAAGATGGGCATATATACCATTAGTAGGGAATAGGTCACAAGATGTGCATATGTGCCATTAGTTGGGAATAGGTCCTGAGATGGGCATATCATATGCCATCAGTAGAGAAAACATCATGAGATGGGCATATATGCCATTTGTAAGGAATAGGTCATGAGATGGGCATATCATGTACCATTAGTAGAAAAAAGGTCACAAGATGGGCATATTATGTGCCATTAGTAGAAAAAAGGTCACAAGATGGGCATATTATGTGCCATTAGTAGAAAAAAGGTCACAAGTTGGGCATATTATGTGCCATTTGCAGCACTCTTGTTGTTATGTTTTTGTTTTGTTTTACAGTATGTATTGGGTTTAGTTTATGATTTGAATATTGCTGACTACCTTGTTTGTGCTTGTTTTAAACAAATTGTTTTGATGATATTTGTAAATGTTTGTCTGAATTGTAAGAGTTGGTAATATATGTATTATTATCATAATAATGCTATCTTAATTGCTACGTCATGATAAGCATCCGAAAATCCACATTGTGACAAGTCTGATGCTGACAAGATGTGATCTAGCAGTCAAGATCGACTCAGTGTGAAAATTATATTTTTGTTATATATCTATCAGCTTTCAGATAATTGAATAAAATCATTATATGTAACTGAAAAACAAAAGAAACAATATTTCCTAATACATTTGCAAATGTACTCAGGATAAGATAGTGTAATATTCATACTAACTGTCGTGAATTTAACTAAAAGCAAGAGATCATTTTGTTGATAGTTTTGTATTGGTTACCTGGCCTGAGTTTCATTACATTTTTTAAAATGTCTCATCAGATTTCTAGCATTATCAGATATAGAGAAAGAATAAAAAGTAACCCAGTAGATATAAAATTGTACATATGGCATCATTTTTATTCCTGGTAAAAGAGCTGAGAAACTCCTCAGAATATCTCCAGAATTCTTCAGATTGTCATCGGAATTAAAACACACTTCTTTTAAGGTTAATATAAGATATTATCCCTGATTTTAGTGTGAATATCAGGTATTATTATGGCTGATTTTCAATCCTCAACACCTGCTAAATGTTCAGTGAAATGTTGCCAACAGATTTAATTGATATTGAATGAAATCAGGGCCCCGTATCTTTATGGGTGATAACCCAGACTCTATCTCTCTCTTATGATACATTCCATATTTCTGCTGCAGTTTATTATTGTCAGCAAACTGCAAACACTACAGACTCAGATCTGCAGTTGCATAGTGTAATAGAAGATAACGTTTTTAGGGTCTCACACTGCTTACTGATTAGACCCTTGCCTGCCATCACTGCTTACTGATGATTTCAAGCTGGTAAGGTGGACCCTTATCTGGTAATAGTGCTTACTGATGGTTTCAAGCCATTTGGGTGGACTCTTATCTGGTAATACTGCTTACTGATGATTTCAAGCTGGTAAGGTGTTCCTTTAACTGGTAATGATGCTTACTTATGATTTCAAGCTGGTAAGGTGGACCGTTATCTGGTAATACTGCTTTCTGATGACTTAAAGCCAGTTAGGTGGACCCTTATCTGGTAATACTGTTTACTGATGATTTCAAGCTGGTAAGGTGGACCCTTATCTGGTAATACTTTTTATTGATGATTTCAAGCTGGTAAGGTGGAACCTTATCTGGTAATACTGCTTATTGATGATTTCAAACTGGTAAGGTGGACCCTTATCTAGTAATACTGCTTACTGATGATTTCAAATCAATAGGTTGGACCCTTATTTGTAAACACTGCTAACTGATGACTTCAAGTCGGTAAGGTGGCCCTTTATCTGACAGTACATTATTAGACCACACATCTGGGCTTAAACTGTTTACAACTGATGTTAGTGTTAAATACATATCAGTGGAATCTGCCTTAAAGGACACTTCTATAAAAAAGACTCCTGTCTATATAGGGAGTTGTCAGGAATCACCATGAAAATCTTTATATAAGTACCATGTATATAAAGGACACATGTCTAAAATGGACCAAGGACATTTATGTTTGTTAAAATTGTATATTTTTTTACTGAATATAGAGGACATTGTCACAAAATAAATCTAAGACTTGCAAATATAATGTATTTCATTGTGCAGCTGTTTATGCTAATGTATAAATTTAGTTTTTAGGACTTAACACTTTTAAATATGCATTTATATCATCATCCTTTGTTAGAGACAGTAAAACGTAGCCTAAAGAATGTGAATAAAGTCATCAACATCATCCCAGGTAATTGAAAATCAGAAGTCAATATTATTTGATGCAGTAAGGTGATTGGCTTGGTATTTGTCCATACAATTCCTTGGAATTTGACACTATATGCCTTCACTGAACTGCATTGTTTTTGTCTGTTGAGACCTATGTATCACTTAATAGCATAGCAAAGTTCATTCTCCACATTATTATGACTCTATGGTCCTAATAAGCAATAGAAAAGAATAAGATGCAACAAGCTTTGTAAAATTCAACAAAGAATTTATTTCGGAAGATGCAAAGTGAAAATGTAAAAAAAGGAACTTCCTGTATTGCAAATTAAATCCCAAATAATCTTAGAATGACAGACACAAGTCCCAGTGTTTAAAATTCTCAATAAACGCTAGAGGAAATCCAAATTAAATCCGATGCTGAAAGTGTTGATGTCCCTATTGTGGCCTGTATAGTGGTAATGTGCAAACAGTATTTTGTTTGATCACAATAATAAAATCCAAGAATTAAACCCTTATTTGAAATTTCACTGTAAATTCAGGTCTCTGTTTCCAACAAAGTTATTTTTTTTATGAACACTTTGTATTTCCAGTTAATAAAATTATTTGAATAAATAAAATTCCAGCCCAAATGAACCACTGGACACAACAATAGTACAATTGATTCTGCAAAGATCTTAAAGCATGAATAAATAATTTTACTAGTAACAAGGTTATATGGCACTCTACCTGACCTTAGGTCAGGTAGAAAATAAATTTGATTTTTAGACAAGGTCAAGTCCAACATACAATGTTACATTACCAATTACATTACCAAAAGATTGTGCTGAAATTTAGCCCAGGTATATACCATGACTGGATGGTGTGCTATGAGCTATGGTCATATCACCAAGTCAAAGCTCAAGGTCATGGCAAGGAAAAGAGTAAATTTGTGGCCTGACTCCTTGTCTGGTCTGTAACTTTTGAAATGCTCAGAATATTTATATGAAACTTTAGCAAGATTTGACAAAAAGGCATACAGCTTCACCTCCTTACCTTAAGGTCTAAGTTACAGCCAGGGAAATTGTAAATTTCAGTACGTGTCTTTAACCATTGGACGATATTTCAGTACAATTTCATGCCAAGACAAGATGGTGTTATATGTCACAGCCACGCCTCTTGTATCAAGGTCAAGGTCACAGCAAGTGAAACTGTAAATCATGTCATGGACTTACATCTGTGTTAAGGGTATAAATGTTAAACTACTGAAAATATTTTAAAGACATTTTAGTCATGAATGTTGCAGCCATCCCTGGTGTCTCAAGCTCAAGATCAACTACATTTGGTTGAAGCTTACATAAAGGAAAATAAATGTGATGACTTATATTTTGTGAGGTCTGTAATGAAACTTGTCAAAAGGAAAATTTAAGTTTGTATTATTTACTTTTCCAGGCTGTTTCATTAACAACAGGTATTTAAATGCAACCAAATTTTGTTGAGAGAGGTATCTTATTATAACCAAATTTTATCAAAAGAGGTATTTTAACCAAATTTTGTCAGCAGATTACTGATGTGCATAATGTGGTACTCTCTTATATCCTCCATCAAAGTGGGTCCTGTGTACAGTCTGATACTTTAGAGAAGTCTAATACTTGAGAGAAGTCTAATACTTGAGAGAAGTCTAATACTTTAGAGAAGTCTAATACTTTAGAGAAGTCTAATACTTGAGAGAAGGCTAATACTTGAGAGAAGTCTAATACTTGAGAGAAGTCTAATACTTCAGAGATACTTGCAAACAAAATGCATGATAAATTAAGCAAACAAAATGGATGTTGATCATCTGTCATTTTATGTTAAGTTTGTCTTTGCAGGAATCTGTCTTGTCAATATTTCCCCCTTTGGACTCTTTATTGCATCAGTCTGTTATCTGCCAATCTTATGTATAGCTTTTTTTTCTAGATATAAAACATAGTAATTATGTGCTTTAAACTTATACTCCCATTCCACCCATGGTATGCAAATTGCAAAATCAATAGCCAACTGGGAAGAAGAAAAAATGTAGCTACAGCTAAAATTCATTGACCCAAAGAAGGCACTGGAAACATCCTTTTACCTTCTTCTGTGTCATTAACAACTAGTTTCTTTAAATACATATTTGTATGTGCATGTTTTGAAAAAATACAGAACACTTAATGATATCATGTATTAGCCCACTGTGCTACACAAGGTTAATATATGTTAGTCCAGACCCAGATACAGATTTATCAGACCCAGCAATCAATTGTGAACCACCCTATTTGCTATTTTTGCACTTTGCTTATCAACCTCATCCTTTTTTCAGGTTCTGTTTTGGTTTTATTTTGGATTATAACTGATGTGTATTTCTGGTAGCATACTAGTGTAGGAATATTTGCAATATTTTATGATATTATCCACCTTGGGCAGTACACTTGTGCTTAAATCTTTGCTTTTCTGTCAGGGACATTGGGTAAATAAAATTCTCTAAAACCATTGTTTTGTTTTTTATTTTTTATAAGTTTTACACGAGTACAAGAGGGGTGTTTTTTATATATCAGAAACCCAATAACAAAGACAGGGTTTTGAAACTGGTCAGTTGTACTTGTGCAGGTTTGAGGTCAGGCTTTACTATCTAAGCAAAGAATTGACCACTCAGTTGCTTATGCAAAGGTTTGTTTACTACCAAAGCCAGATAGAATGGACACAGCACAGTTAATTCTGTTTATACTACAGACCCGTTTTTACATCCCCACAATATGAATTTTGTTGCTGTCCACTTTACATTTAGCATCCTGAACAAAACAAAAAGCTTACAAGGTAAAAAATGTCTTAAAGCAGGCTCTGCCCAACCAACTAGGTATTGATTGTATATTTAATAATGCATACGCCAATAACCACTCCTTGCAGTGGAGGAATCAATTTGGTCATGTCTATAAGTTTGATTTTCCAAACAAAGAAACATGTTGGCAGAACTGTGCAAACACTACTGGCACATACATACTTGTATCAATATGAAAATGAATTATGGACATTACAGCAATTTTGATTTCTTTTTTTTTAAAACACATTTTTAACTTTTGGGAAATTAACTTTTTGTCAAAGGCCTTGCTAGCCTGATTAACGAAAGTCACTAAGATACCTAAATTAAATTTGGTAGGCATACTGTATTTGTATTTATATGTAGATGACCTAATTAGATTCACGATGTTATTGCAATGTTTAGCTCTACAGAAAAAACAGACGTGCTTATGGGATGGTCTTTGTCCATTGTCTATTGTCTTTCTGTGTCTATTGTCTTTCCATATGTTAGCATAAATTTCCTATTACTTCACTTCCTAAACTTATTGGGGCCCTGAGTGGCCGAGTGGTCTAAAGTGCTCTTCGTTACGGATCACTGCCATCTCACCTCTGTCTGCGGCAGTTCGAGTCTAAGATTCAGCCAATGTGGGTATGTTAGAAAGCTTGCCAGTAGCTTCTCGTGGGTCGGTGGTTCTTTCTGGGGTTTTCCTGGGTTCTTCCTCCACCATTAATACTGGCCGCCATATATAGCCTATCGTGTGATGAAAAATGGCGTTAAACCCCACAACAACAACAACAACAACAACCTAAACTTACTGGATGATTGCTATAAAACTTTAAACATACACTCATCGCATGGTCAAGTTGGTCCTCAATGAAAATGGTGCCAATTGGACATCCAATATGGCAGCAAAAATGACTATCTTTATTATCACTTTCTCCTGAATGAATCATCATATCAATGTGGGATTTTGACTAAAAGACTTCTCATCATGTCTTGTTGGTTCTAAATGAAAATGGTGCTGATCTAAATTCCAATATGGCAACCATGGCAACCACATCGGCCATTTTGAAGTATCTTGTTGTCACTACTCTTGAATGGAGGTCATATTGACATTTCACCAGAAGACTTTTATGAATGTCTTGTTTGTTCTAAATAAAAATGGTACTGATCTGATGTCCAATACGGCTACTATAGCAACTGTCTTGAGTTAGTCTACAAGTGATGGCTGATGTTTTACACACCAAAGCTGGTTTATTGTGTGGCTTATTTTCAACAAGGTATTTAAGATTGCAATGTTTGAATTCCTTTTGATTATGTGAGACCAAACTTGCAGAGTGGATTCATCTTTGGACAAATGTGTATCACAAACTAAAACTGGCTTGGTGTACCCTACTTTCCATGGTTTGGTCAACATCGCTTAAAATATTTTCTTGACCTCAATTCCAATTACACTGGGACCACTGTGGATGAATTTTGAAGTGAATGGGCCATGTAACACTCAAACTTGATCACTTTCTTTTAGCTAGGCTTTATTTCATAATGAACATTAATTTTCTTGCACTGTCCATTTACTGACCAAAGACAGGTGGTACATTTTCTCTAAATTGTGAATTCTAGATCTGACCTGACTTTAAAGTTATTACTGGAATACACTTGTACAGTTTTTCCAGAATTTGTTCACACTGTTGTTTAAACTTTGGCCTTTTTTTCCAATAATTCACAAATAATTCTGGAGGAATTACCACACAATTGTTACCTAGTAGATTTAACAGAACATGGACAGTATATGTTTGGTTTTCATACCAGCCATCACATAACCTGTCATGAGATACATATAACTGTAGTGTCAGCCTTAGCCACATGGTTACTATCATTGGCCTGAATAATCTATACAGAACAATCATATAGAATTTAGATAGGGGAAGTTAGACATGGGAAAGAAGGGACATACCTCTGTAGTGAAAACAAATGGAAAAGAGGGACCATCTGCCACCATGACATGCAGGTCCTGGGTCCCCTAGCCTGATGTATATTGTTACTAGTAGATAGGTTTTGAAATAATTAAAGACATTACTAGCTCAGTTTGACCTTTCTTACAAACAAAAACACATTGGATATTGATCAGTAAAAATAGCATCATGCACTGATCCCTAGCAAGGATCAGGTTAGGTGCAGACAGAACCCTAATCCAAAATTATATAAATATTTTATCAAAATTCTGCTCAGTTTTTTTTTACAAGAAAACATGGAACAACTGACTATGTTGTGAAAACACTAACACATAAAGGCCTTTAAATCTTTTCGAACAAGGGGGTCCTTACAAAGCGAGCCATCTTAATCATTGGTGGAAGGCTGCAAGGGGTCCACACCAATAAAGGACTGAATAATCCTTGCCACTGTTGTTCCTTCCTTATGGACAAACATTTGTGTTAAATCATTTCAAATTGATGATAACAAAGAACTGTTGTAAACTTTAATTTAAAACTTTCTAAAATGTATATACCAGAGTACTGTACTCATAAACTGACTTAAGTTTTACAATGTGCAGGCTTGTCCTGGACTTTTCTGGGGAGTCAGGGTGTAGCAATTAACAGTATCAATAGCTTTTAATATTTACAAAATAATAAAGATAATAACCCCACCCCAAAAATGTAGAGTCTATACAAAAGGGAATATTGTATATAAATATTATGCATTCTTTTATGCAGGTCTAATTTGACCCAGTCTCTTTTTGCCAACACAATATTGATACTATAGTACAAACAGATTTTGAAATTTAAATGCTATGAATTTAAAAAAAAAAACCCTGAACATTGCATAATTATTTTATAAGTCAGTTTGGGGTCATTTTAGTTTTTGCCATTTTCAGAGACTTGTTTGGGTGACCCGACAAAAGCGAGCAAGACAAATGTGCGCCAACATAAGCAGTCAAAAGCACACAGTGAAAAATGCGGACAGGACATAAGTGCACAGACAAAAGCGTGCCTAAGAACATGTGAACAAATGTTCTTACAATATAATGCATTAAATATATATATATATATATATATATATATATATATATATATATATATATATATATGCTAACAAATTTTGGTTTATTTACTTAGAATGCTTATTACTCTATACACAGCTGGCACCCTATACATGCTTGTTGTGAAATGTTAACAAATCTATTATTGACTTATTAAAATATTGAAAAAAGGAGAATAGTGCAAAACTAGCCTGATTTATGTCTAAATCATAAGTAGAAATGTTAGATGTTAACCTTGTGAGCTATTTCTCGCAAGTAATCTTCTAATGGTACTGTTCCATATGGTGGGACCAAAGCCTGGAAATGGCGATTAAGACGAATGTACTTTGATTTAGATGCCTCTGATTGTCTTCTCAGTTAACATTTTTGTATGGTCTTCCAAACCTTATCTTTGTATACACTCTTTTGTCTTGCGCACATCTGTCGGGTTGTTTAACATTGTGCGCAGTTGTAGTGTGCTTATGTCAGTGCACTTTTGTTATGGCAACCTCATTTGACGTGGAAATATTTAATATTTCAGTATTATAACATTGTCATTTGGTTGTCATTCTTGTTTTAATTATTGTAGTTTAATAATAATAATAATAATAGTATAATATAATATAATATAAATTTTTTCTTCTTTTTGTGCCTTATACGAGTTGTATAATGATCTGAGTTTGTGGGCATTGCGCTCTTTGTCATATGAATTTGTGTGTATGTGTGTATGTGTGTACGTGTGTGCACTTACCCGGACTGAGAATTTTGACGAATTCAGCCTGAGCCTTAATTTGGAGCATCTCGGATGTTTCCCGTATGGAAACAATTGTTGTCATAAATAAACCGCGCGAGATAGTTGTAAAATATACGGGGCGGTAAAATTATTTTACATTGAGCAGGGAGTTTGTCAATAAAGTGACACGAACTAGTGATGCCATGGACAGATTCTTACTAAAACGAAAGGCAGAAGAAGAAACTGCAGAATCGAATAATGTAGGCCTAGTACTAAATGAAAAGCGTTTTAAGGAGATTTCAGATCCAGATCCTGCAGTTCAGAGTGCATCTGTAAAAAACGAACTTGAATCAGAAACTGGTGTACCAAAATTAAAATGTGAAATCGTCTGGCGAGAAATTCGTGCAGAAAATTTAAACTGCGATTATACACGTTTGTTCTCAATAAATGAAGCTGACGACCTGCTCGCAATAAGTGAGAAAACCCTCACATACAACACCGGCCATCTAGCAAAGGTCAACATATTTGGGAAATGGCACGATATACCAAGAAAACAGGTTTGAGTTCATGTTGTCAGTTAGTTTATTTTGGTGATATAGTCCATAGGTGGCTGACGCAAGCTTAATTTAAAAAGGAGGCAATAACCTGAAGGAAAATAAATCGTATTAAGTGACAAAATTACCTCCGAGTATTCCCATGACTCAAAAACATTCAAAATACACTCAAAATGTACACATTAAATATATCTTTGGAGGTATATTTATATACGTAGACTCGTTTTTAATCGTTAATTGATGAATGTAAACATTTTAATTCTCCACTGCCTTTGTTGTTGGCGTAATTACATCCACTATTACTAACGATTACGGGACTATTCGGCCCATAGCAGAGTCGGTCCTTTATCTAACCCGGCCCATAACGAACTCGGTTTACCCAAATCGGCCCATAACATACTCGGTCCACATAAAGAACTCGTCCTATTGCATACTCGGCCCATTAAATATGTTTGGTCAGGCTTTCGGTCCACCATTTATATAATAGTAATATTGATATAATAGTAATGTTCTTTGTTCAGCAGTCCTTTCATTTGTTTTTTTATATTCAATTTTGGACGCCTCTTTCAGTGGTCATTATATGAATATTGTGATTAAAAATCACCAAAATAATTAAATTTTATACTGCATAAGAAACTTCTGAAACTGCCCCATGTCTTGCAGCTGTCAATTGTTGATTGAGTTTTACAATAGCATGTGTCTATTCTACTACTTATGATTGTAAACATGTATTGACAGGTGCAAATCTGATTACAGTCACACTTTCTGTCACTATATGGTACATTTTTTTTATCAACAGTAAATATTTTCCATTATTCTAAGATTAAATTTTAAAATGCCCTTTTCCTTGTAAGACCATAGTGTTATTTGACTTAATTAGATATTATATTTTTAATAATAAGATAATCTCAGAAAGAAAATATTTCAAACTCTTGTATATTTATGTTTCTAGTATAAACTGTTGTATCTTTGCCCATCTATGTCCTGTCTTGTTCCTTCTCTCAATCTGTTTTTCACGTCACCAACATTTTTAGTGAAGACATTATGTTTTTAACATTACGAAGGAAAAGTGGAATGTATCACTGTATTGATTTGTAGCAAGCGAAACTATTTATTACTATATTGATTTGTAGAAAGCAAAATTGTATTTATTACTGTAGGGATTTGTAGCAAGCAAAATTGTATTTATTACTGTATGGATTTGTTCTGCTTCATTAATCTTTAACTATTAATCCTATCAAAACTTAAAAAAGTTTCACAAAATTTAAATATCAAATATAATCAACAAAATGTTTTAATGAATGGATTATGTAAGTTATTCTGACGTATAGTGTTTAGAGGTACTAGTTATCTTTCCTTGACCATCTTTCGTTGACCAATTGATACTAGTTAGTGTTTAGAGGTACATCTTTCCTTGACCAATTGATACTACTAGTTATCATTCAATTGATAAAATAAAGACAAAAAGGTTTCAATTCGTTTTGACCAAATGCTGAATTTCAAGGAAGCTTTCAAATAGTTTTCTCTACATTTTTAGTTATGATAAAATATATCATTGAACAGAAGATATTGTAATGATCACTGTGAACGAAATATGGGTAACAAAATTTGATGATTGTAACATACATGTACCTGTAGTACAAACTCATTATTGATTAACTAATTAGTTAGTAAATAACATGTTTGGATTAAATATTTCTTGTTCAATAACAATAGGTGTGACAAACCTGTACAAGATCACCTAATATACAAACTTCTCTCCAAAACGGACATTGTTGGTTATTTACTGCTCAAACAACAAGTATTATAAAGCCATACAAAATCAAAGGGTAATGCAGACTTTGTTTAAACATTTCTTGCTCAGTAACAACCTGTGTTACAAAACCATACAAGATCACAAACAAAACAGAATTGGTTCAGAAACTAACATTGTTTTATGAAAGCATACAAGATCAAAGGTAAGGCCAATTTTGTTGTGAGTTGTCTCCGTAATGGTCCGAGTATGTTATGGGAAAATTTCTTAATTAAATTTATATGGACTGAATCTGTAATGGGTCGACTTTGTTTTGGACCGTCTCCGCTATGGACCAACTCCATCATGGGCCGAGATCTTCTGTTACCTTACTTACTACAAGCACATGACATATCTAATCAACAGTTGAAATGGTATATGTAAGACTAAAATGGAAGGATACATTGTTTTCATGAACCTTTATTTCTTTTTCTTTTTTTGGTTTGAAAGCAAAAACAAGTAATAAATAATAGTTTTATTAGTTTATAATAATAATAATAATAATAATAATAATACTGTAATAATAATAATTGAAGTTCATAAAATCTTTAGTTGAACGATATTGACATTTTATTCAAGTTTTGACTGAGTTTTCTTCTTTCTTTTGATCAAGTGATGTTAGAACCTCATTAAAATAATTAAATAAAACTCTAAATCAATAAGGATAAAAAATGTGATCTTAGTTCTGAGTCTAAGAAAATGAATTGACTTCATAATATTTTGGACATCTATTCATTATACACTTAATAACATGTTTTTACAGTTAATTCGATTAAAATGTAGTTTTCTGGATGAAAACCTGAACTTTCATAGAATGTTTTTGTAATGGTTAGTAAAGAATTTCAATGCAACCTTATTTTCTATGAGACGCTTTATATTTCATATAAATAAAATTTCCATGTGACTCTTTATACTTTATATAAATAAAATTTATGGTTAATTTTGAAAGAAGGAATAAGAAAGGGCAAAGACAGGCAAAGATACAAAATTTAATGCTAAAAGATTAAAGGTTCAAACTATATATCATTTAAGAACTACATTCATCATCAAACAGTAAAATGCAGAAAGTTACAGATTATATAATATTTGAAAAAATATAGGTAAATGTTGATTTACATACACAAATAACACAATATAAATGGACTTTTGATATTGAAAATGATATATTTGATTGGATTTGAGTAAACAGATGCATGAAACCCACTCTGACACTGGACCTTGTCTATCATACTACAGTATATTTGATATTTAATTCCATATGTTTACAGTCATCACCACAAATTGTATTGAGTATTTATCAGCAACTTTGTTAATCAATTGGTCTATACTAGCCAGAGATCATATACCATTTATTTTGAGTAATCAAATCATTGCTCGGGGTGGGGGTGGGGGCAGTACACCAGACTAGTTCCATATGCACAAATTTGTTTTGACAGCAATCACACTAAATGACCTGATGAGTGGATGGTTGACTTGACACCTGTCCATTTGCATCTGGACAAAATCACTAAACACAGGGTAGCAGGTTAGCATTAGTTTGGAACCCTGCATTGTGCAAACTCTGGATATTCATACATGTGCTATTTGAACTATGCTTTTTAATAGCAAAATTGTATTATTAATGGTAGTAGCAGTATTATTACGTTAAGTCTTGCAGAATTCTGGGTTATATCAAGAATAGACTCTGTGATTCAACTTGATAGCTGTCAGTATCAAATACAAATAAACTGGAAAATTTTAGTAGAAACCAGAACCAAAGCTGCCTATGTAGATTTACAGTAAAGCATATCCTGAGAGACCATTGCCATGAGAGATCACCATTTTTGAGAGACTAGGATCTCCATGCACATATTTATTGATTATATAGTGTTATGACCTGTTGTCAGAGACCATCTGTCTTGAGAGACCATTGTTTTTTTTAGCGGAAGTGGTGGTCTTTCAAGAAAGGATCTACTTTATAGAGAAGAAAGAAATTGGTATAAGTTAGAATTTATTAATAGGGAGCAGTTAAGAGATACCATTACTCATAATTTCCTGCTAATTGGGAAGAAAAAGTTCTTCACTTCTTTTGAATTTGGATAAGTACTTGTTTAGGACCTTCCTGCTGAGTCAGCATATTCTCATATGCATAGCAGGGTTGGACAAATTTCAGTCTGATTTTTCCTTGTGGGATAACAGTGAAAGTACTTGGATCTTTACAGACCAATAAGTTGAATCCCACTGCAAAACTAAAAAATTAAAATAGATCCTGATCTGCAGCTACAGAAGAGTCTCATAAATGAGGGTCTGTATTGTTTGTTCTACTGATGGGTCCAAAACAAAACACATTGACCCAGACCTGTCAGCACTTTGTGCAATGTCAGATCTGTTAACACAATATGCCATGGCATGTCTGGGTCTTTGCTGTTTGCAGTTGGATTCAGCTTATATAAAAGTATATACAAATATTGTATATTCCAGTTGAATCTACAGTTGTCAAAAGACATTTTAATATAAAACTGAGCTTTAAGGGTAACATTTCCTTTATCCTTGTAATGAGTAATTAATAATTACATGTATTTTGTTCTGGAAAAAATGATACTTTCAAAAAATGAGAAAAAAGTCAAGTTATTATGCAGTAACTCACAAGGCTACTTGAATTTGACACATTGTAGCCCAGACTCAACATTCTGGTTGCTGGGCTCCAGATTTCAACCATGTATAAATCACCAATCATATCTCAAAGTTAAAAAATGTTGAGGAATGTACAGTGTAGACCTTTTTGATAATCACAAATAGCAGCCATTGGCAGCATCATATTAGTATATAATCACTGCCATTTCTTCTAAAACCAGTGATAATCCAAGTTTTTTCTTTGAAAAGCAAATTGCTCTAGCTATATTCTTTAAATTACCTATATGATATATAATACATAGTTTTAGTAAGGAGCTTGACATAAACAATAGAGTTAGCATGGCTGCACTGTACAGAACTGATAATTTGAAGGTGGTGGATTTTAAAATAAGCTCCTTTGATTTGTAGAAAAAAGAAGTAATTCTTTTCGTCTTATTAGTTCTCTTGGGATAAAAGAAAAAAATCCTCAGTATTCAATATAGAAACGTGTATTTTGTCAAATCTGATTTCAGTTCATATGATGAAGATGTCTTTCATACATGTGCAGGTAGCCCATGGTGATGCAGGCCTATCGTACACCTTTTCTAACAAAACACTGCCAGCTCGACCATGGATTCCATTCCTGGAGCAAATACATGACAGAATCACAGCTGCGACAGGTTACAGATTTAATTTTGTCCTCATCAATAGGTATGAAGTGAGGAAAGGCACTATTGTGTATTACAGATAAATATTTCTCATAACCATAATTCTCGGAGAAAAGCAGCAGATGTCACTCGGGTCTTTTCCTGACCGGCATTGAAAGTCTAAACCTTTTAGTCTTGTAGTATGTGTAGGAGATTAATTGATTTGTTTCATTCATTGATGCATTAATTCATTGGTTTTTATGCCACATCACAAAAAGAGTATTTATTACAGAGGCTTTGTGAGTAATGTCCCTTGGCCAATGAGTGGACAGAGCACAAAAGTAAACTTTTTCTGGTTTTGATAGGATTTAGACCTGCAACCCATATTTTTCACAGAACTTTTGCATCATTCACAAATGTATTTTCTTTTGTCAGAAATATTTTTAATCTGTTTGGAATTGTTTTTCTTTAAACATTTTTAATATTGTTGGGTTTTATCTTAAATGACTACATATGTACATTTATGTGCAAAGATTTATCTGCCTAAAGTTTTTCCCAATTTTTCCCTTATATATTTTGGAACATTCTTTTATATGGCACTATATAGCAGGGATTACGTTCATGTGCCATTGAATCCCATACATACCGATATGATTCTAAGTCTAAAACAGAAAGTGAAACCAACCAGTTTTAGTAAAATTCGACAGATAATTTATTTCCCTCAAAAACAAAACTGAAAATTCAAAAGACAGTATTGTGAATTTCATTTAAATAAATTATTCCTCTCAAATTATATCTGAACATAAAAAAATAAATCCACATACAGAGCATAAAACAGGAATGAAGACTTTGTTTTTACAAAACCTATGTACTATTTTCACTTAAGATGCAATACAATGACTAGGATGCTGGCCATTTCAAATGGAAAATTCCATCAAATTTGTAAACAAGTTTAGGCCTTGAACTTAAATTTTAAGGAACATCTTGTTTACCTTTTATAATCATGATTAAAGTCAGGAAAGCAAAACATGACATTAGTCAGATAGGCCAAAACTTTACCCTAGGTCACAAAGGTAAGGCTCATAATATAAAGTATACATACATACATACATACATACATACATACATACAATACATACATACATACTGGGTTTGAATTCAGGTAATAAAAATAAATATCAGCAGTTAGTGAACTGTAAATGGCACTCACAGAGTTCCAACAGGTCTTGAAATCAAAAAATTCCCAGTCTTTTCCTAGATGAAATGTACTTTTTTTCAAGGTTCACTTAACTGAATCAGCAGCATCTTGGCATCAAAAATGTGCATTTTTAAAATAGAAACCTGCTTTTGTTTGCAAACTCTCTCACAACATCCAAGTTTTAACTTGAATTAGACATGCAATCATACATATATAAACAGGTATAACTGTAGTGAAACAAAAATGAAACTAACTGTATCATTCTAATTGTACAAGATGAATATATCACCTTTAATACTTTCCTTAACTGGATAATGTCGGGGATGAAGAAATAATAATGAATGAACAAATGAACTAGTTTTGTTGACTTCTAACTTTTTCCATTTATAAGAAGTGGGGGCTGTTCACAAAGTTAACACAAATAAGTCTTGTTAAACTCTGTTATACTGACTTGTACGGATTTAAAAAAAAGATGATATTTGTAAGTACTAACAGTTACGATCAGATAATATACTTTTCATTTAATGAAGAATACATGTATTTTAACTGAAGTGTGTTCAAGAGAATTCAATGTAACATTAAGTTGTCTAGTCATCATAACTGAAAGATTTTGTTGGATGAAACATTGTTCTCCCAAATTGATTTAGTTTTCAAAGTTCTAACTTTCTTATCAGCTAAATTCCCAAGCAGGTATCACTGTTATGCAGACTGTCCACCACAATTTGATTTGTGATTTGAATTTGTGTTGAGTATTTAAATAAAATTCTTTTGAAAGATAAAATTGAAATTTGTAGCAGACTGTACTCATGTTTGCCTGATTAGTCTTGTCCTGCAATCAGAATGATGGTGGTACAGTAAAATGTCTTACCCTGCATTAAAAAATAATGGACAGTAAAATTTTTTTCTTAACATTGCTGTTTCAGTTTGACATTTAGCTACTCAGAAAGTAAGAACAACTTTGAAAACAAAGAAAATTGTGAGAAAAATATCTCTTGCAACAGAAACATTTGTTTTCTGATGTAGACTTTCATATCAGTTATGACATTAGTTCAGATGTTAAAAGGGTCAAATGAATACAATACTCCAAAATAATTTCTTTACACTCTCTAAAGGGATTTAAAAATTTAGTCCAGTTCTTTACATGTGTCTACACACATGCATGCAGAATTTTTTTATTTCTCTACCCTGAATACATTTTGCTAAATTGTGCTTGCAAGTCCACAGTGTGTAAAATAAAAAATTAAAAGTCCACAATTGTATAAAATAACAAAAAAATAATGATGTTAATTGTATAAATGGCCTGAAAAACTAATTCGCTATTTATCTACCTACTAATATAAAAAAGCCTATTAAGTTTCATTTATCTACGTCAGGGATTTTTTTACCTAATCAGGCTTTCAAGGCTTTTGTCTGAAAGGTTTTAAAAATCAACAAAATTGTATTTGTCTAACACATGTGACATGTCTAACACATGTGACATTTGCCTAATTCTGCTGACAAGCATTTTATCAAAACTGTCCACATACAGAATATTAAAAATCTGTGAATAATTGCTGTATTTGCATTGAAATCACATTAGGTTCTCTACATATTAAAATGTAACTAAATATCCATGCCAGTTCTTTTGTATCTGTTACAAGTAATTTTTGATTCACCATAAAAGAATTTTCACAACTGTGGAAAAATCAGGGCACAATATTTAAATATGAAAGATAGTCGCAGTTTGGTTCAGTAGTTTTTTTTTAGCAATGTTACCTGCAAGAAAGTGGTGGACTGACAAACACAAAACCAGTTAGTCTCCTTAGAGGGGGGACATAGCTAGGGTTGTCTAAAGTTAACATTTTTACATTACAGGATAATGAAACAATATCTTTTAAACAGTGGTATACAAACATCACTAACAATCATGATCAGATAATGTACTTGTCTTATTTAATGAAGAATATTTTGCATCTTTGAAGCTGAAGAGCAGGAAGGAGAGAGACTGAGAGAATACAAATCAACAAGTTAACTGCAAGTTGTCTTCAACTGCAGTAATTGTATCTGTTTCAAGGTCTTGTCGGTATAAAGCCACCTATCATTCTTTTTATAAAACCAAAGACATCGGTAAAGGTAATATGTGGAAATTGGTCAGGAAGGCAGGCAAGGAGGGGAACAAATACTACACATGATGTCATGGAAAGCTGGAAATTGAAGTTTTTCAGTGTCTCATCATTATAAATTCCCACACAACAAACTTATGTAAAGTTATGCTGCAAAAACCAAATTTTGGATGGGTATTCATTAGTATATGTGTACCTCTTGTAAAAGATATCATAGAAAGATGGAAATTTGACTAATGCAAGGTCTCATCATGCAAAATTTGGTTGAATATAAGAGTCTTTGGGCAAGTTCAGCTGTAGAAATGAATATTCATCGGATATCAGTCAGGGACAATAACTCCTCTAAATAATAACAAAGATGGCTGGAAATGTAATATTTTTAAACCACATCAACATAAAGTTGCGTCCCAAATTTAGCTAAAATCCAATAATTCCCAGTAAAGTTATCTTGTGGAAACCAAATTGTTGATGGACAGTGTGATTACTGCAGGCAGTGTTGCATCTTGAACAAACCAAAGAGAGATTATCCTACTCCAAACTGATAGGGTCCTCCAAAGTTTAGTTATTCTCTGTATAATGGTGTATATAGGTTAACAAAAGCAATGAAAAAACAACTCATATTTACACCAGATTTGCCAAACAAAATCCCCATCACAATTTTCAATCTCATGTTTGTGCATTAAACAGTTCAATTTATCAACTATTGGGGGCTTGAGTTTAGCACAGAATGTTCAAGAGATAAGGAAATTCATGTAACAGAACCTGACGATGGGTGATTCAAAAATGACATACTGCCTGTGACCTGTACCTACCAAGATAGGCTGTGCCAAATGAAAAACAAGACTATAAACTGCCCAACAAAAATGATGTTAATTGTTATATGCAAATGACAAATTTTTAAATGTGCATCTGTGATAAATGGGGCAGGGTATCAAACACTGCAAAAATGTTGTCTTTTTCAAAAGAATATCTTTAGGAAAGTGTTTTAAGCTTATTATGAAGACATAAACAAACAAGTCGTTAACACATTTTAGTTCAAATTGTATCCAGTAGAATGCGGAGGAGCTGATGTTGGAAGTATTTCCTGTTGAGACAACAGGTCTGTTTGCAGGGCAAGCAACTGTGTATTATAGCTCAGACTGATTGATTGGTCTGGTGTTTTACAACACAGAAGCGCACGTAGGCCAATTAGTACAAAGACTATTGGAGTAAACTTCATTGACCAAGGTCACACCAGACTAGTTGACCTAGGCTGATCTATTGGTAGGATTCAAACTTACACACTGTTGGTTGCTACATTCACCACTGAGTCACTGCAGCTTCTGCTTACTTGCCCGTTATGACATGCAAGATGGTGCATTTGGCCCATTCTGCTTATGGCCTATTATGGCATGCAAGATGGTGCATTTGGCCCATTTTGCTTACGGCCTTATATGACATGCAAGATGGTGCATTTGGCCAATTCTCCATCCCTGAAGCCATAGAGAAATAGTTTAGAGCAGAGTTGGAATTGATGAAAATGAAAAGGAACATCACCATAAAATCATCCACAATTTATATATCTGGTAGTAAAATTGAGGGTCTTTATATATCTTTTAGAAATAAAATAAAATAAATTAACAAAATAAGTCACATCTTCAACTGAGGCTGCTAGAGCTATATGTGTTAATTTGGTAATTTTCACCTCATTAGGTCAAAGACTGGAAGAGATTATGGGATGATCTGTTCATCATCTGTCTGTTAGTGCAAGTTTTTTTTTTATCGTTACTCTTGTTACTTGGAGGATTGCCAAGAAACTTTAGTTATAGTTGGTCCTTGATGAAAATGGTACCAATCTGAAAATCTTGTTATCGCTACTTCTTCTGAAACATTAGCCATGTCATGATGGGGTTTTCACAAAAAAGACTTCTTATGATGTCGAGTTGGTCCTGAATGAAAATGGTGCCAATCTGGTGTCTAATATAGCTACCCACAGTGGCCTTCATGAAATTCTTGTTATCTCTACTCCTCCTGCATGAATGTCATGTTAACATGAGGCTTTCACTCAGAGACTTCATTTGGAGTCTAGTTGATGTTTCAATCTGGTGTTAATACATGTTATCATTTCTTATGAATAAAAATTAATAATGTCATGCGTTTTTCACCAAAACATTTATTCTGATGTCTGGTTAGTCCCAGATAAAATGGTGCAAATCTGATGTCCGGTATGGCCACTATAGTATTCGTCTTGCAAATCTGATGTTCAGTATGGCCACTTTAGTATCCATCTTGCAAATCTGATGTCCAGTATGGCCACTTTTGTATCCATTTTGCAAATCTGATGTCTACTATAGTATCCATCTTGCAGATCTGATGTCCAGTATGGCCACTATAGTATCCATCTTGTAAAATCAGATGTTTTTGAAAATGTTGTTGAAAGTGGGAAAAAATTAGGGATATTTCTCCGAGATATTAATTTTGATTGTTCAGAAAACTGTTATTTAATTTATAGTTTTGATGATGGAAATATTAATGACTTGATAGCATCATTCAGGCTTTCAAACAATAATGCAAAGTTGATTTACATGGCAGGAAAGGTAAGGTGTATACAGTATTTTCTCTGTCAACAGCAAAATCATTCCTGAAATTTGATTAATCATCAAAAATCAAACATTAATGAGGACTTTGAATTTTGAATTCCTTGGATAGCTATAAGGATCATTGTATTTGCAGGTACAAGGATGGAAATGACCACATTGGAGAACATCGTGATGATGAAAAAGACTTGGTGAGAGGGTATCCAATTGCCTCCCTTTCTCTGGGCCAAGCTCGTGATTTTATCTTCAAGCATGCTGAGGCAAGGGGAAAGAATGCAAAAAGGAAGATGGCACCCATTAAAATTTTACTTGAACATGGAAGTCTATTATTGATGAAACATCCAACAAATGTATACTGGTATCATTCTTTACCAATTAGGAAAGGTCTGCCAAATGTTCGCATCAATATGACATTTCGTAAAATGGTCGTTCAGGATTGAGCTTCATTTTTCTTACATTCTTTGAAACATGTACCATATAACATATTTAGGTAAAGTAGAACAAAGTACCATTGAATAAATACCTCAAAAATATTTTTGCTACCAGTATGTCCCACAAAATGGAGTGCTGCATAAAATTTGTTAATTATGACAGTTTGCCTTTGTTTTATAAAAGATTTTTTTCTTCGAACAGAACAGTATAGATTTGCCAAGAGGGGATGTCAAACAAATTTACACTTTTCACAGTTGCATGTCATTGTTTTGAAACAGTAATTATTTATGGTGGACTTTGTGCAGTATATGAACAGTACTTTTTCATTATTCTACTTCTACACTTGTTAAAGTGTCATAGTTTGATCATTAGTTTCCATCGGAAAAGTACATTAAATCTGTAATACTGATACAATGTTAATAGACTTTAATAGCAATGTAAAATGTATCAAAATCTTAAATCTTGCAGATATCCCAATTTCTGTGTGTGTAATTTAGACTTTTAACATAGTTTTATCAATTTATCAGTCATATTGCTATGATGTCTGCAGTGTGACAGTTTATAGTGATGTCTAGCACTGGGGCATCATGCCGCAGACATGTAGCATGATGTCCCACCCAGTCACATTATCCCGACATCAGGTTGACCAGCCCCAACACTAACCTCTTAATGCCGAGTGCCAAGCGAGGCAGTTGTTAGTACCATTTTTGTAAGTCTTTGATATGACTGGGCCGAGGGTTCGAACCTGCAGCCTCCCACTTCCTAGGTGGACGCTTTAACCACTAGGCCACTGCAGTCCCCAGTTTCAGTGGTTTACTCTTGGAAATCTTTTTTCCAGTGGATCATATTTGTATTTCATGTTGTGACTTCCATCTCTCCAGTCATCTGTCAGTGCCCATTTTTGTTTATGAACAAAAAATAGACATCTCCACCATTACCAAAATTTAGAGATAGTTTGAAGTCTGGTGGCAAAAGGTCAAAGGTCAGAACAAATGTAACTGAAAGAAGAAAACCTGGTTCTGCACAATAGCATATGGTTCATAGTCATGATTTCTTTTTTTACCATGGAGTTTTCAGACTTCTAAATGTTATGCAGGAGTATTTTTTGTATTTTGTTTTTCAATCCATAAATAGGTACAAAAGTTATAGAAGCATCAAATGTGCAACTACATCAAAGATGCAGTGCCCATCTAGTAGCTACCAGTGCCATGTGCCCCATTTTACTTGTTTATTTATTATTTTTGTAAACTATATGTAAATAATAATTCAAAATTTAAAGTGATGTATTTTTTATTCAGTTCAGATATATTTTATATATGATGGATTTCCCCAAGTTCAGTGGACATCCACTTAGTCTGGTGGAAATCCATCATGGATTTTATTGTGGCCATATTAGGTTTAATGGCACTCCTTAGTGATTTTATTTTATTTGTTCTGTGAATTGATATATAAATAGATGGGAGAAACCACAGTGCTTTAAACACACAACTATGCAGGTGTCAATTTCAACCGTTTACTTGTATGAACTGTACAGTGGTAACATTTCTTATGGCCTAGTTAAGAATACATATGAACACATGTAGCATAGAAAAGAATACAAGGTTTTACATTTCTTGGTTATACTTTCAGAAGAACTGCTTAGCTAAAACGTATATCCCTGCAGATCAATTACATGTACCTGTTGTCATATACACATGTGGAAACAGTTCTGTATCAAGCAGTGTTACTTTGATGTTCTTTCAATAAATGATATTTCATAAAAGTGCTTGTTGTACTGTTTATTAATTTATTTCCATAATGTCCATATTATCTCCAAAACCTCCTTAAAACAAGTTATTGAAAGCAGCATACAAATAGAACGTAGAAAGCCCTATCTTATCTCAGCACATAAGATATTCATGTTAGAGAATTGTCATTTTTGCATTTGTTTCTTAGATCTGAGCAAGTTTGTATCAAGTAAACAGTTGCATTAAATGTAACAAATTGAATAACTGTATGAGACACATACAGCAATAAAAATTTTTTGAAAAAGATAACCTTGAAGTCTAACAATTATGACCAGCGTTTTCAAATAACACCATATTAATCACATGTACAACATCCATGCACGATGAAGTACGAAGAATATACTGACATGCATGCTATAATTCAATTTTATTAGTAAAAATAGTATTATACATATACTGACATAATACAAAACAAGATGTGCAAGCTTGAAAATGTTCTTCTGTAACTTTATCGATAGACTTAGAAAATGAAACATTATTTTAGAATACAACAATTTTTAAATGTGTCGAATTCATCTACAATTATTCAAGGCTGTTCATGCCATAAATGAATTGGTTTTTTTTGGAAAATATTAATGTGTTCATCACAGTTTGGTGAATCTATCATCAAGCACCAGCCAAGGAGTGACATTTTTTAAAGTCAGTCCCTATGCTTGTTATTATTAATGTGTTCCTCACAGTTTGGTGAATCTGTCATCAAGCACCAGCCAAGGAGTGACATTTTTTAAAGTTGACAATGGTCAGGCAGGATGTTGTGGAACTCCAGTGCTATTTTAGCACTCTTGTTTCAAAAGAAACATTACCCTGTCAGTGAAATGTTTTTTTGCTTTTTATGGGGGAAAACAAATTATGGACTGAGAAAAACGCAATGAGATAAAGTTGATTTTTTTCACTTAAAATTGGTTTATAGCAGCACATGAAACAACCTTGTAACATTTTTTCTCCCCATTAATCTTTTAATGCAACTAATACAATTCAATTGCAGCAATACAGAGCTATAACATGTTTGTGAAAGCTCTATTACATTACAGGCTTTCATTTGTTAAAAAAGGTATCTTTCTAATAAATTGTATATTATCAATTAGAGACTATGCATGAGAGCTTTTGACTATTGGTGTTACTTGTAGCTCTTATAGCTAACTCTGAAACAGTTACTGATAATTAGAGAGTATGTGTTTTTGAAATGTGTTGCAATTATCTTTGTTTTTAAATTTGTCTACTGAAAAACTTTAAAAATAAAATTTTAGTACGACATGTTGATCAGAATAATTAAATTTCTGCTTAACAATTCATTTTGTACTTAAAAATAATTTATATAATTTTGTTATTAACATGCTGTTAGTGTGTTGTACGTATTTCCTTATTCTAGTTTGGTTCTATTGCGAAACAGGTAACTTTTAAATCTAATGAAATTTGTATAGATTGAAAGTCAAATGAGAAATCACTACTGCAGTAATCAAACTGAACATGTTGCCAATATTCATAATGACCTTAAAATTAATATGAAAGGTTCACTGTAAAGAGGAAATTTTACAACCTTTGAAGCCAAAACCTCTTCCACCTTCAGTTTGGTGCAGATAAAAATATAAGTTCTACCAGGGATACTTGTTTAGATTTTATTAACAGCAATTAGTGCAGTTAGAGATATATTTTACTGGCTTATATATATAATAAAGCACAAGTTAAACAAGCGACAAAAGTATGAATAAGAAGAAATTTAACTTATTTAGACCTAAAACTAAATGGATGTACAAAACTAGAGGTATTTATTGTACAGTAAACACAATCATATCAACCACAGATACCTCATTTGCAACTAAGCTGGCATAATAATATGCATTTTGGTTGAATCGCAATGATGGATATCCAGAAGGTAGTAACTGCTAGTGCAAGATATGGGGAAAAAACACCATTTTCACAACCTGCATTTAGTAATTGGCCCAACACTTTTTTTGTTACTAATGTTGTGTACAGGTACATCTTCAGGCATTTAACCTTGGATTATTATTGCTTTTAATGCAATTTCAGAGTCCAGAGTTTGTTCATGTGGCTTTAAGCTTAATTTTGCATCCAAAAGATTCAGTGCCATTTGGGCAGTTACAGAAATAATTTTAGTAATTTAACATATTTGGCCTAATTGCTAAACTTGGTAAAAATACACATTTTGTATATGTTCTCTGGTGACAAAATGTTTTTTATTTTTTTTATTTTTTTAATAAATTTATTAAAAAGGACAATTGGGTCAAAATTTAACAAACTAAATTGGTAAATAATATTCACTTGACATTCAGGAACATTTTTGCATTATATTTGTCATGTGGATTGAAAGAACGTACTGTACTAAATAAAAGGTACCTTCATGAACTAAAAATTATATAACTTTATCTCCTACTCAAAATAATGATCATGCTTTAACATCACTTTCACTTTCCATTTGGTAATATTACACTCATCAGATGACCAACTTTTTAAAATGAATCCTTTACTGACACTTGTAATCGATAATCCACATGCGATACAAGTTGTTTTTCTTAGTTACTCATCCCTCGGCATGCTTTATTTTTGATTACCATAGAAATTTCAAGGAAAAAGTAAACAGCTAATGTAGTTATTTCAAAGACATGGCAGATATAGCAATTTAATATTTAGGCTGGCAATTCCATGTTATTTTTTATGTCATGTGGGTATGTGAGAAAGCTTGCCAGTAGCTTCTCATGGGTTGGTGGTTCTTTCCAGGGTTTTCCCGGTTTCTTCCTCCATTAATACTGGCCACTATGTATAGCCTATCTTGTGCTGAAAAATGGTGTTAAAACCAACAGCAACAACAATGACAGTGTTGATGCATTGTTCAGTACATGATTGTGTGTGTGTGTGCTTATGTACTGGTGTATACAATCAAACTGTGATCATTCAACTTCCATTTATCAGAATTGTATTTACACATGATATTAACATTGACAATATCTCATCATTTTAATTCTTTAGTGTCTACTTATACTAATAGTATGGTGAATCCATTTTTTAAGGGGAAATAATCTGAACTGAATTAAGGATGAGTTTCCATTTAGTCTACCTGGCATAAGCAAAATTTATATTTTTTAAAGGGGGTGGGTTGTCTGATTTTAAAGATTGTGTTTCCTTCTTTCTACAAAATTTAAATTGTTTTCTTCCTGAACACAAATGGCATTCCCACATCCTGCCACACACCTATATAGAAATATCACTGAATAACCCTAGAGGAGAAACTGAATGTGCACATAAAAGAAAAAAAATTGCCAATCGATCTGTCAAGGTAAATGTCCCCTAGATATATGCCTCCATTTTATTTGAAATATTCCTCTGCCTGGTGATTACCTTGAACACCAGGGTCTTCTTTACACTAAGAAATATATACAAGAAATTTTCATCCATGTTTACATATAATTTTCACATTTGTTTTGCAGTATCAGCAATTCTGTTTCTTGTTCAACTTGGGGAGTTTGAGTGCAAACATCCATTGTTTGGTTAAAGTATGGGACTTTGCCTATGTTGCTGAAAAAGTGAGACAAGCAGTCACTTTTAAAACAGTGGCAGTGTCAACACATTCAAGTTGTTTAAGCAAGTTTTCATGTTTTCTTGACCCTTTGATGGATTTTGTTCCATACTTGGGATGTATGATTGTGAAGCATCCCTTTGAACTAAGCACATAATGTATAACAAATGCAGTTCAATATAGCAACAGATGTGCAAAATAACATGAAAGCGTTAATACTAAACCTTAACATCATTGACCATGGCAATGTCAGATAGTGGCATCTATGATTTCCTATTAACTGGTTTTGACAAGAAACATAAGGAATCATATTCTGTCAGAGGTTTGACTATAATCCTATGGAATCTCTCATATCACGTCGAAGGTTGTGTTACAGTGGGCAATGGCCAGAAAAATAAAAATTAAAAATGTAGCTATTTGAGGCATTAATGGTAAGTATTGATTCTATGCCAAATAGACAGCACATCAATAGTTTGTGACACTTAATACATGTTAATAATATTTGAATCATTCAGAAAAGCCATACTTTTAGACTTTAGAATTTAACTTATACTAACCACTACTACTGTATATCATTACTATTCATTTTTATGTGAGCAATTCTAGGTGGATTACCTACAAGTCCAGATAGCTGAGTATGAAAATCAGGTACTAGATATTGTATAGAGTATGAGAATCAGGTAATAGATATGGTATAGAGTATGAAAGTCAGGTAATAGATACGGTATAGAGTATGAGAATCAGGTACTAGATATGGTATAGAGTATGAAAATCAGGTAATAGATATATATGCTGTAGATAGAGTATGAGAATCGGGTACTAGATGTATATTATAGATAGAGTATGATAATCAGGTAATAGATATGGTGTAGAGTATGAGAATCAGGTAATAGATATATATGCTGTAGATAGAGTATGAGAATCGGGTGCTAGATGTATACTGTAGATAGAGTATGAGAAACAGGTAATAGATGTATACTGTAGATTAGATAGAGTATGAGAATCAGGTACTAGATATGGTATAGAGTATGAGAATCAGGTACTAAATATGGTATAGAGTATGAGAATCAGGTACTAAATATGGTATAGAGTATGAGAATCATGTACTAAATATGGTATAGAGTATGAAAATCAGGTACTAAATATGGTATAGAGTATGAAAATCGGGTACTAAATATGGTATAGAGTATGAGAATCAGCTACTAGATATGGTATAGAGTATGAGAATCAGGTACTAAATATGGTATAGAGTATGAGAATCATGTACTAAATATGGTATAGAGTATGAGAATCAGGTACTAAATATGGTATAGAGTATGAGAATCATGTACTAAATATGGTATAGAGTATGAAAATCAGGTACTAAATATGGTATAGAGTATGAAAATCAGGTACTAAATATGGTATAGAGTATGAGAATCATGTACTAAATATGGTATAGAGTATGAAAATCAGGTACTAAATATGGTATAGAGTATGAAAATCAGGTACTAAATATGGTATAGAGTATGAAAATCAGGTACTAAATATGGTATAGAGTATGAAAATCAGGTACTAAATATGGTACAGAGTATGAAAATCAGGTACAAAATATGGTACGGAGTATGAGAATCAGGTACTAAATATGGTACGGAGTATGAGAATCAGGTACTAAATATGGTATAGAGTATGAAAATCGGGTACTAAATATGGTATAGAGTATGAAAATCAGAGTATGAGAATCATGTACTAAATATGGTATAGAGTATGAAAATCAGGTACTAAATATGGTATAGAGTATGAAAATCAGGTACTAAATATGGTATAGAGTATGAAAATCAGGTACTAAATATGGTATAGAGTATGAAAATCAGGTACTAAATATGGTATAGAGTATGAAAATCAGGTACTAAATATGGTATAGAGTATGAAAATCAGGTACAAAATATGGTACGGAGTATGAGAATCAGGTACTAAATATGGTACGGAGTATGAGAATCAGGTACTAAATATGGTATAGAGTATGAAAATCGGGTACTAAATATGGTACAGAGTATGAAAATCAGGTACTAAATATGGTATAGAGTATGAGAATCAGGTACTAAATATGGTATAGAGTATGAAAATCAGGTACTAAATATGGTATAGAGTATGAAAATCAGGTACTAAATATGGTATAGAGTATGAAAATCAGGTACAAAATATGGTACGGAGTATGAGAATCAGGTACTAAATATGGTACGGAGTATGAGAATCAGGTACTAAATATGGTATAGAGTATGAAAATCGGGTACTAAATATGGTATAGAGTATGAAAATCAGGTACTAAATATGGTATAGAGTATGAAAATCAGGTACTAAATATGGTATAGAGTATGAGAATCAGGTACAAAATATGGTACGGAGTATGAGAATCAGGTACTAAATATGGTATAGAGTATGAGAATCAGGTACTAAATATGGTATAGAGTATGAAAATCGGGTACTAAATATGGTATAGAGTATGAAAATCAGGTACTAAATATGGTATAGAGTATGAGAATCAGGTACTAAATATGGTATAGAGTATGAGAATCAGGTACTAAATATGGTATAGAGTATGAAAATCAGGTACTAAATATGGTATAGAGTATGAAAATCAGGTACAAAATATGGTACGGAGTATGAGAATCAGGTACTAAATATGGTACGGAGTATGAGAATCAGGTACTAAATATGGTATAGAGTATGAAAATCAGGTACTAAATATGGTATAGAGTATGAAAATCAGGTACTAAATATGGTATAGAGTATGAAAATCAGGTACTAAATATGGTATAGAGTATGAGAATCAGGTACAAAATATGGTACGGAGTATGAGAATCAGGTACTAAATATGGTACGGAGTATGAGAATCAGGTACTAAATATGGTATAGAGTATGAAAATCAGGTACTAAATATGGTATAGAGTATGAAAATCAGGTACTAAATATGGTATAGAGTATGAAAATCAGGTACTAAATATGGTATAGAGTATGAGAATCAGGTACTAAATATGGTATAGAGTATGAGAATCAGGTACTAAATATGGTATAGAGTATGAAAATCGGGTACTAAATATGGTATAGAGTATGAAAATCAGGTACTAAATATGGTATAGAGTATGAGAATCAGGTACTAAATATGGTATAGAGTATGAGAATCAGGTACTAAATATGGTATAGAGTATGAAAATCAGGTACTAGATATGGTGTACAGTAGGGGTCAGCAACCTACGGCACGCATGGCAGACTTTGCACGCAGAGCGATTTTCAATGGCACGCGGAAGACCCCCCCCCCCAAAGGTAATAAGTGGAAAAAAAGATTTTTTTCAATGCAAATCAAAACAACATACGTCAGCATAATGGCTGCTGCATGCACTGGACAGCGCCATATCATTTTCTTAATATTTCTTGCCTTAGCTAGGTGTTGCCACATGTCCGCTTTCACTGGCCAGCAGCAGGCTATATTAGTGTGGCGCATAAAAGCGCTACACCAGTCACTGCATGCTTCTGCTACTTAGGGACACGGCCAACGTGTTAAACGTTTATAGTTTTATTGCTATTTCTTATGTTCTTGTATTAAATACAGTACCCCTAAAACGGCCGAAAAAAGGCAAAAACTTGATCAACGCCCATTTCAAGAAAATTGGACAAAAGAATATGGATTTATACAACAAAAGGATTGTGCTGTTTGTGCTTTCTGTTGTGAAAGTGTTGTGTGTCGTACATCTAGTGTACAAAGACCCTGTGAAACCAAACATCAATCCAAGTTTAAAACCTCTGAAGAGAAAAGTGAAGCCATCAAAAGGGCTATTTCTGGTTTCAAGAAACACACTGGTATTTTGAGTCAAGCAGTTGGAATGAAGAATAAAGTTACTGAATGTAGTTACAAAATTGCTCAGTGTGTGACTTCGAAAGGCAAACCTTTTACAGATGGAGAGTACATCAAAGAAACTTTTTTGAGCAGTGCTGAAATTCTGTTCAGTGATTTACCAAATAAAGAAACTATACTGTCTCGGATTCGAGAAATACCAGCTTCTGCAAGATAAATTGAGAGGTGCATAACTGATTTGGCTGAAAATTTAACAGTTAAACAAACGACTGGATTAAATCAAGCTATTGTATTTAGTGTCGCTCTTGATGAAAGCGTTGACTTGAATGACTTGTCACGTCTAGCTGTAGTCGCACGATATTGTGAAAATAATCGTATTTGTGAAGAGTTGTGTTGCTTGTTAGCTCTTCATGGTACAACCAAAGCAGAGGACATTCTGACTGCATTTGTAAGCTATTTCAAAAGTCAGAACATCAAGTTGAATAAATTATTCTGTGTAACAACTGATGGTGCTGCTGCAATGGTTGGCAAAAAGAAAGGATTTGTCAAACTTCTTGAGAATCACGCTGGACATCGACTATTAAACTTCCATTGCATTATACACCAGGAGAGTTTGTGTGCAAAGATCTCATCATTGGACTTGCACTCTGTGATGGCAACTGTTGTTAAGATAGTCAACTTTATAGTTTCCCTCTCTTCATTGATTCACAGGCAATTCAAGTCTATTCTACAAGAAATTGAGAATGAATATGCAGATCTCCTGTTGTACAGCAATGTTTGCTGGCTTAGCCGAGGCAAAGTCTTGAATAGATTCGTTTCTTGTCTGGAAGCAATTAAGGTGTTTCTTGATGAAAAAGAACAACATTTTCCGGAATTGAATGATGAGGACTGGCTGTTGAAGCTGATGTTTCTGACAGACATAACGACACATTTAAATGAGTTGAACTTGCATTTACAAGGACAGGGTCAAACAGTACTTGAACTTTTTGGCTACTGGAAAGGATTTGCATTGAAACTGGACATATTTTGCCATGATATCAATGCCAAAACGTTCAAGTACTTCCCAAATGTGAAGGCTCATTCAGATTGATTTACAGTGAATATAGATGAGTTTCAGAAGTACATTGAAGCACTCAAAGTGGAGTTTGCTTAACGAAGTCAAGACTTCCAAATTCATGGACCCATATTTTCATACCTCATCAAGCCTGACTTGCTTGATCACCCAATTAAATCTGGATCTTTTTAGGTGGATGGATATTGACGATTTTGAAATGCAGCATGTTGAATTTAAGACATCAGAATTATGGACATCAAAATTTGCCAAATTGCGGAAATCTCTGGAAGGAAACTGCTTAGAAAAGTCAGCTGCTATTCTCAACTGCTGGACATCCCTCCCTGAAGCATTCATCTGTTTGAAGAAAGTTGCATTTGCTCTACTTTCAGCTTTTGGTTCAACTTGTACTTGTGAACAGATTTTCTTTCACATGAAAGCTGTTGTAAGTCCACAAAGAAGTCGCCTAACACCTGAACACTCAGAAGCCTATGTGAAGCTGAAAGTGACCAAATATGTACCTGATATTGAACAACTAACCAAAAGCATGCAAGAACAAGGCTCACATTAATTGAGATACAGATTAATTACATTCAAATGAAGTTTTTATGTTCAATTTCTTTAATTAAACATTAATATAATAAATTCAAGATCAAATTTATTTGTTTAATAGTAGTTTCATATATACGAGTACTTATATAATATATAAAAATATGGTAGAGCAGGTAGACTTATAGGAATATAGGTTGTTGGCATGCTGAATGAATTAGAAATCCTACTTTGGCACACTATTATCAAAAGGTTGCCGCCCCCTGGTGTAGAGTATGAGAATCAGGTAATAGATATATATGCTGTAGATAGAGTATGATAATCAGGTACTAGATATGATCCAGAGTATGAGAATCAGGTAATAGATGTATATGCTGTAGATAGTGTATGAGAATCAGGTACTAGATATTGTGTAGAGTATGAGAATTGGGTACTAGATATGGTGTAGAGTATGAGAACTGGGTACTAGATATGGTGTAGAGTATGAGAATGGGTACTAGATATGGTGTAGAGTATGATAATCAGGTAATAGATGTATATTGTAGATAGAGTATGATAATCAGGTAATAGATATTGTGTAGAGTATGAGAACTGGGTACTAGATATGGTGTAGAGTATGAGAACTGGGTACTAGATATGGTGTAGAGTATGAGAATGGGTACTAGATATGGTGTAGAGTATGATAATCAGGTAATAGATGTATATTGTAGATAGAGTATGATAATCAGGTAATCGATATGGTGTAGAGTATGAGAACTGGGTAATAGATATGGTGTAGAGTATGAGAACTGGGTACTAGATATGGTGTAGAGTATGATAATCAGGTAATAGATGTATATTGTAGATAGAGTATGATAATCAGGTAATAGATATGGTGTAGAGTATGAGAACTGGGTACTAGATATGGTGTAGAGTATGAGAACTGGGTACTAGATATGGTGTAGAGTATGAGAACTGGGTACTAGATATGGTGTAGAGTATGAGAATGGGTACTAGATATGGTGTAGAGTATGATAATCAGGTAATAGATGTATATTGTAGATAGAGTATGATAATCAGGTAATAGATATGGTGTAGAGTATGAGAACTGGGTACTAGATATGGTGTAGAGTATGAGAACTGGGTACTAGATATGGTGTAGAGTATGAGAACTGGGTACTAGATATGGTGTAGAGTATGAGAACTGGGTACTAGATATGGTGTAGAGTATGAGAATGGGTACTAGATATGGTGTAGAGTATGATAATCAGGTAATAGATGTATATTGTAGATAGAGTATGATAATCAGGTAATAGATATGGTGTAGAGTATGAGAACTGGGTAATAGATATGGTGTAGAGTATGAGAACTGGGTACTAGATATGGTGTAGAGTATGAGAACTGGGTACTAGATATGGTGTAGAGTATGAGAACTGGGTACTAGATATGGTGTAGAGTATGAGAATGGGTACTAGATATGGTGTAGAGTATGATAATCAGGTAATAGATGTATATTGTAGATAGAGTATGATAATCAGGTAATAGATATGGTGTAGAGTATGAGAACTGGGTACTAGATATGGTGTAGAGTATGAGAACTGGGTACTAGATATGGTGTAGAGTATGAGAACTGGGTACTAGATATGGTGTAGAGTATGAGAACTGGGTACTAGATATGGTGTAGAGTATGAGAACTGGGTACTAGATATGGTGTAGAGTATGAGAATGGGTACTAGATATGGTGTAGAGTATGATAATCAGGTAATAGATGTATATTGTAGATAGAGTATGATAATCAGGTAATAGATATGGTGTAGAGTATGAGAACTGGGTAATAGATATGGTGTAGAGTATGAGAACTGGGTACTAGATATGGTGTAGAGTATGAGAACTGGGTAATAGATATGGTGTAGAGTATGAGAACTGGGTAATAGATATGGTGTAGAGTATGAGAACTGGGTACTAGATATGGTGTAGAGTATGAGAATTGGGTACTAGATATGGTGTAGAGTATGAGAATCAGGTAATAGATGTATATTGTAGATAGAGTATGAGAATCGGGTACTAGATATATATTGTAGATAGAGTATGAGAACTGGGTACTAGATTTATATCCTGTAGATAGAGTATGAGAAACAGGTCCTACGTGATGATCTGACAGTGACTGCTTAGGAGTCATGTTCTGGTGACCTTTGAATTAGACAGTGGAAATGCTGTTTTCAGAATCAGATTGTTCAGAAGGCATTGATGCTTCATCTTATTGGCTAGTAAAATAAGTGATTATGGTAATAACATAGATCTTCATTCAGGACAGTGGAGATCTTATTTTAATTGGATTGGTTAAATATGCTGTTTTGGTGGGATATAAAACTAACTTTAACAATGTGACACTTACCTGCCACTAATGCATTTCTTACTTTTGGGAACACAAAGTCCCATATTCAAGTTGCACCATTCTACAGAATTCTGTCTTTTTATTGCTACAAGTGTATGGAAGCTTCTAGAACTAAGAAAACAACCAGCTCCAGTCCGATGCATGCATTCTGTTCTGTTTACTATCCTCTTTACTTAGTCACACGGGGAGAAGGAAATATTTGCAGTAGTGGCAGGTAACTATTGCATCAGTTAAATTAGTTTTCCCTCCCCGAACCCCAGCAAAAAAATCCCCAAAGAAACAAAAAGGGTACATACTAATAGGAGTCGTATATTACCTGCCAATATATTGCATTGCTGAATTTTTCAGGTATGACGGAGGCTGAAGGCCTAAAAAAAACCACTGGTACAACACTGACCCACATGTGCTGTTTTACAATTTGGTCAGATGAAAAAAATGCCTTCACTTTGGTGTGCCAAGATAGCAGGTATAATTAAATAGTAGTATGAGACCTCCAGAATGTGGCTCTCATCTCAGTATCCCAAGAGGTCTTACTTCAAGGGCTTTAATTCTCATAAAAGATAGGCCCTTCTCAGTGAGGGTCTAATAAGCTCTCAGTATCTACCTGGAAATAGATGACCAGTGTGTCAGCTGAAAGATCAGCCTGCGTTGAGGTCAGGACAGGGAAATCTATGGCACTATAAATGGGAAGGAAGACCACTTTCCATACAGATTAATGGCAAAGATAGGAAAGGGGTGAATGTTGATCTCATAGCCATTCCTAGTTGGACAAGGGCAAACTTTCTATCAGCAGCAGGATATACTTGCAGCATACTTGGGGTGTGTGGGTGTGACCCCCCCCCATTATAAATAATTGGTCAAGTGATGACAGTTTGATGGAAGAGACCTCGTCAGCTTTATTGTCTTTATTGATAGAGCCAACATGCTACCCTTCCTTGATAGGAAGGCCTATTTCACCTGTGACTGTCACACCACCCTTGCAAGGATACTGTTCCTCACTCACGAGGATGTGGAAGCACAACTTACTCTCAGGTGTTCCTCCTCATGCAAGAGGAATCCAGGATCAGTCCCTCACCAGCACTGATATTTAAAGGTCACCGGCCACCTATATTGTACAAACGTGTGATATTATTACAGTTATAAACAAAACGCATTGGTTATGTATGCACACCATAAAAATGTTTAATTTGACTTAAAACTCCTATTTATAAAATGAAAAAATTATTCGGCAATCTCCGTAAACAATCGGTAGTTCCCGTGTGCCAAAACTGGATATGACGTACATTTATCCCTTCTATTCAGCCTAGCCATTCATGTGCTTAATTTCCCCAAGTAAATGTCTATGTGATATAGCGTACGATCGTGCTTTTGTACAGCAAATATGGTGCACTATGTTGCATACGGATGTAACCAAAAGAGTGATGATGGGAAAAAGCGTTCTTTATTTTTCAGAAAAACCATGTTTACCAGAAAAAAGTGTATTTAATCTGTGGGATCGAATAGGGGAGGGGATGGGAAAGTTGTATCATTTATGCCGGATTATAGTGAATTTGGTTCAAAGACATTTTGGCCCAACTTGAAATATAATTCGGCCAAACTTAACAATAGTTTGTACGTTCTTTTTCTTGAACAAAAAAGTAGATCCTATGTAAGATAGGTTTTAGGAAAAAAACAACTAAATTTAAACAAACTACTTTGATATTCTTTGAAAGAAAATAATCATACTTCGTAACGAACATATTTATGAGAGAAAACACAAACTGACATATCTTGCTTGTTCTAATTAAAATATTTATATACATTTTTTATGCTAACAAATATATGCATCTGCACAACGACATTCTCTATTTAAGTCTTCTGGTCAAATTATCAATAATCAGTATCACCCGATTGCTTGAAGGCACCTGCCATTAAGCATGATAAGTTACTTATTGCAAACTGACCCAGACTATTGTATCCAGGTTAACTACAAGTCGGTATCTCGCAAATAATAAAAAAAATAATTATTTTAAAATACATTCAATGTGAGTGCAAATGATAATCTTTTTGCTAGCATGGGTTACAAAAGTATTATTAAAGCAAGTTATTATTGTGTATAATATTTGCCCTGCAAACATCAATTATGATTACATGTGGCAAACAAATAGAAGCCCGGTTGATAAACACAACTGGCATGGAGCAACAAATTCATTGTTTAAGCTTACCGACAGGATATCAAATACATAGGTTATTTTATTACAATGCAAACCAACCCCATAAACTTGACTTTGGTATCTTTTTAGTGTGCCGATTTTTTCTTCTCAAGTCGGCCGACAAAAGGAAGTCAAGTTTGGTTCCTTTGGATCCTTTAAGTGTGCCGATTTCTTTTATATTTTTTTTTTTATAAAGCCTGCCGTCACAGGGAAGCCAGCATTGATTCTTGATTCTTTTTACCTGTATTAACGGGAATTTTCAAAATAAATTGAAACAGTGGAACAGTTTTGAAAGCGACACAATCTAGTGCGTCGTGCACACATACTGATATAAGGCTGAACAGTAAATTAGTTTTCATTAGTTTCAGCTAGAATATTCACTATCCACAGTTTATAGTGTTTTATTTTTCGACAAGAAGAAGCATGTACTTCGTCTTGTAGGGATAAGTGTACGTCATTTCCAGTTGCGTCCTCTATGTGGGAAATCGTAACTAAGGGGAAGTAACAGCGTTGTATACTTCTATTTTGAGTAATTAAATTATTATTTCTTATTTACACTTGATAAATTTTTTTTTGTTTTTTTTGTGCGAGTATAACTATTTTTAATCATGTAATGCAAATCTGATATAAATAGGAAAATGTTGGAGTATGGCCGGTGACCTTTAACTTATCATCAGGAACCCTTGTGGCATTTTAGACTTCTGAATGCCAGTCTGAGAATATTTCTGCCCCACAGGGGAATTATTCTTTCCCACAAGGGGATAGGATCCAGACCGTTCCAGTCATAACAAGGAAAATGGACCTTTCTTCTTCCCTTATCAATACAGCAATCTTCCACCATGTCTCAAACCTAATCAGGTACAAACAACAGTACATGTGCAACCTGTGCATGCTAAGTGGCATGGCTGTCACACTGGGCTTCTTTATGCCCACACTTTCCCACTGTTTGGAACATTTTGTTCTGAAAAAGAAACATGTGTTCATAATAAACAAAACCTTGAGCTAAAACTGGGTAGAAAATATTCATCTCAGCACCAGTATTATGAAGGTGAATACAATTTACTATAGCATTGCCTTAACTAGCAAACCCCTCGTATTAACAAATGAAAATAAAATTAACAATTAATTAGTAACACTGAACATGGAGACTAATACTTGAACAAAACAAAATTAGTCGGATTGTCAAAATTATGTTTAAAACCAATATCATACATGATTTTTGTCAAGGAAATTACTACCTATCTACTCACATGCTACACATCAAAGAAAAGACAGTAAACAGGATGTGGGCAGTGACACATGTATCAGACTGGGACTTTTCTATGTTCTAGAACATTCCATATTAATAAGAGGAAGGAAGCATGTGGAATCGTTTAACTCAACATGGGACTTTATGTCATGGAAAGTTGAAAAATTAAACAGCAGCAGGTAATGTATTAGTGCTATTTAATTGCTGCTTTCCAGTAATATGTAAAAATACCAGTATCTATCAAATAATCAATTTACAGTTGCACTGTTCTGATTAGTCACATTTTAAAATTTAAGCAGTACATTTTGTTCCAGTTATAGGAACAAATAAAACATAGTAAAGAGCAGAAAGGCTTGTGCTGGTTATATATGACAGGAATGCAGTTATAAAAAAAGTCCTGGACCTTGGATCACCATAATTTTTAGACCCTGATAAACCACAACAGTGAATGAAATATCATGCACAACTTTATTTATCTTGAACACTACAATCATGTGGGGTATAGTTCAAACACTATCTTAATGCCCAATGTAACACATGTTTGCGGTGTATTTGCCACATGCTCTGAGATAGTTAAAACCTCATGAAAACTTTATGAAGAATGGCCAGTATGGTTATTATAGATGTAAAGAGTAGACTGAACAAAATATATAGCTCTACTCTTCCAGTAATTGGTTTTTAGCTCATCTATTTTTTGCCTAACTAGTGGCCAACAAAAATGTTGATTGGCCTTCACAAAAATACATATAACAAACCAACTACTGGCACCCATAAAAACTGGCTCTATCCAACAAAAATTACAATGCACTAATGAATCAAAAAGGTTTAAAATATCATAAAACTGAGAAGAAGAAAAAAATCAACATAAAAAGACATTTCTTTTATACATATTTCCATTATCTTTTAGTAATACTGGGTGGCTACCAATATTGAAAAGTGCCATAGTTTTATTATCTCTTTTAGGAATTAAACAACATAATTTTGCATAAATGGCAAAGTTTCATAGCCTCTCAAATTCTATGTGATTAATGCTAGATCCCTATTTTGGGAGTTAAAAATGTTTCTTCAATAGTACTTACCCGATTATAATACATCAGAAGACCATCACTGCCTCACAAATACAGCCCTCTAAAGCTAAAAAGGTTGATATCTCTTGGCGATTTTTAGCAACAAAAGCTCAAATCAATGTCTGCATGCCAAGATGGAAGCCAGACAAGAGTTGTCTCCCATTGAAATGATAACGTGACACCACATTAATCATCAGTTACTTCTGGGGATGTGCCCACTCTTTCAGGTATGTAACAATATGACCCAACTGCCAACAATATGACAGATGACAAATATTCAGGTATACCAGTGAACTTTATTGAGATATAAGCAACACAATCATTATCAAATATGCAAAAATGGCAATCTTTAAGAAAAATATAGAAAATATCTGAAACTCATTAAAAGCTACAGCTGATTGGTTATGATGAACCAATCATCAATCTTCAAATTCCAACAGATCCCCAAACTAACACTGGGGTAAAACAATTATCAGCAGGGATCTTTTGGACAAGTGGACCAATACATGATCCATGGCCACACTGAGTAGACCCAAAAGGTGAATAAATTCAATTCCACAGGAATGGAAGACAAAACTGAGATGATCTTGATGCCACATTCTTAAGGAACAAACAGTTTTAAGAGATTTTGAAATCCATTAGGACAGAATGACTTAAGATTCATCCTTGTTGACAAAAAAACCAAGGCAAAATAAGAGTTAAACGGATTTCATGGTACAAAATATTGTACACCTAATGCTTTGAAAAAAATGCCATCCAGGTATTTTTTGTCATGGAAATTAGGCAATTTAATAATGAAGTATGGTTTAGGGCCTGGTAATTACCCTACCCTTTTCAAAGACCATGAATTATCAGGACTGTAAATTATGCAATTGTGTGTATGTGGACAGAACTATGGAGGCAGGAGTTGAAAGACTTCTTCAACAGATGTGCAGAAGGCTATCTTCCCTATTGTCAGACTGACAAAGAAAGACGATGCCTATCAGTGCATGTCTTCCAGATTCAAAGTATGTGGTGATGAAGTCTCCTGCAAAGGTAAGGACAATCCATCCATATCAGGACATGGTTGATCTCCAGACATTCACTCTGTCATCGAAGGTTTGAGATGGGTACTGGGTGTCTAGAAATGGGAAGCTGCTATAGCTAGTACTGGATCATGAAGGAGTCTAGATCAGCAAAGCCAATGCCATTCCACAATGTATGTAGGTCTAGCATGGGATATTTTTGGGGAAAGACTATTCTGAATCTGGTACTGGTTATACTGGGGCAACTGGGTAAGAACTGGTGTAACTAGCAGGACACTATCTGCATCTCAAGCCTTTGACTGAGTATATCTTGAAGACAGATCACCACACTCAATCATGGTGGTACAAGGTAAAGGGCATGAGATTGTGCTGGAACTAATGTGGACATGTTCTGGGTCAGCCAAAGTCTGATCAATTGTCACCATGGCCAGCAAAGCAGTCTGCATATGGTGACTGGTCCAAGCGGGCCAAAGTACCATGCCAGTACTGGTCTAGGAGTCTGTTAATTACTGACTTTACTGACCTACTCTCTGGTTATGATGTGTGGGTTGGGGATGGGACAGCTTGGCTGTAAAAGGTGTGTGTGTGTGGGGGAAGCATCTTCAAAACTGGTGATGTTTCCTCTTTGGATTACTCACAATGCTGCCAACCAAGCTGGCATCAACAGCAATGCTGATTTGATTCCAATCCTTGTGGGAGTGTTTCTTTGCTCAATAATAAGCCTAGGTCAATAAAATTGCCATAGCAATCACCGATCTCACTTCAAACCAGTGAGAACCATTGTTAGTGATGCCTGTAATTACAAAAAACAATGGAATGTACAGGTGAAATCAAATGACATCCTAAGCTTGCAGCAAAGAGGATGCTAAGAAATGCAACACACCAGAAAATGCCACAGAAATCATCTTATTACCAGAAATAAATAAACATTTGCTGGATACAAGTTACAAAAAAAGGTAGAGTATTGAGATGTACTACAAGTGCTATAGACCAAAAGACTGGTGATTGAAATGGTTCTGATCAATTAGATTATTATACAGCATAGTTAGACAACTCAAAGCAAAACTTTCATCTGCAATGATGACAAAACAAGAATTAGTAAGAAAACACATGGAGTATACTTCACCTGTGACAAGAAAACTTGGATCACTCAAACTGGTTAAAAGGCATAAAATGAAAGGTATTTGTGAGATCTGTTGTAAAAGTATCCTGACCAGGTACAAGAAGTGGTAACTGACTTGTAATCCCTAAATGGAGAGAACAAGGCTGACTGTCAGTAGGTGATTTCTTTTAGCACTTTTGCTTCTAAAACAAGATATAAAATGTGGTGAATATCTTTCATAGATTGGGACGGCTGGATTTGTGAGATAGTTGGTGTTCTAAGAATGTATTATGATTAGGCAATGACAAACAACCATAACATTGAGTACAGGAAAAAATGACATGGAAACTTAAGTGCTTGTAAAACACATCCTCCCATTTCCCTGCTCTTTTCCACCTCCCCATAAACCAGTGATGCTTGAAGTAAGAACAGACCAAGGGGCCAACACAATTTGCAACAGTTTCTAAGTTATTGGTACAACCCAGTAGTTTCACTAAAACCTTCATCTGAGACTTGGGTCAGTGGTTACGCTTGTAAAATCTTATAATACGAAAGTTATTTTAATTTTATGCAGACCCCACAGACAGCAAATGATGTTTTAAAACCAGTGTGCATCTACTGACCATAACTGCATCTCAAGGACTGAAGTCTCAATCTAGAATGGCATCAAAAGAGCTGCACCATATGGTACAGAGAATACATACACACAATTGGGCAGATCACATAATCACAGACATGAGAATAATGAACCTGGCAGATATATTTGTTCTGTTTCAGTCACAGATTAGCATAACAAAGCAGTGTAGCATACTGTTTCACGGGTCTGGCTACACCTATAATGCCAGATTTTGACAGTACATACTCAAGTAATATTTACATGCAAATTAGGTGAAATAAATTGTACTTGAACTCAAGGAGGTGTGAAAAACTACAAGTGTAAAAAACCTGAAACTCTGAACTGTTTTCATCTTTCAAGTGATCCTTTCTGAGATTTTCGGAATGGCAGAATAAGAAACGGAAAAGTAGGCCAAAGCAGCATTCCAGCTATGTAGGTATACCTCATCCATTCTTTTTTGGTACAATGCTTTTCTGGATGGCATATTCTTTCTTAACTATTTACCTACTAATACCCTCAAGATCCAAATCATAGTCGCTCACTCAGTCTACACTTATAACCTTGCATTCAATTATATGCTCTTCTAAAGATTGTTTTAAGGAGTGTTTGTGGGGGGATGACACTCTTGTCCTCTGATTTTAGGTGAGGCATGATAAAACCAAGGTATTTTCAATTTTACTTTTGCTACACAAATTGGGATATACAAAGTAAAATAATAAATAAATTGCTGCTTTTAGCAAGAAATCTGCAGATCGCTGTGTTCTAACTGAGCTTGTGGTATATGAAGAAAAAAAGTCATTTGAACAAGAAAAGTCAGTGACCTTGACCTTCCTATTATGGCTGTGAATAAAACACCTCACGAGTACACCCATTAAGTTTCATGATTGTACAAGCAATGATCGGCTAGAGTGTCAGAAATAGAAGCTAATGCCAGAACTACTGATAATCACAAGAATGTTAAACTCTGAAGTCACTTTCAACAACGTTTGTAAGGGATGAGTAGTACTGAAGATAAATGCATCCATAAAGTTTAGTGATTGGACTTGAAAGTTTCAGAGAAATGACGTTGGATGCAAACAGGTAACACTGCAAATATGGAAACCAAAATAACAACCAATGTTCTACCTATACCTAGCCCAAGCTTTGTATGCAAGAATGATGTACATAAAGACTATACATATTAAATACAATATCAAGAAAATCTGAACTGAACATTACTTTAAGAGTCTCTAATGCTTAAAAATAAATGAATGACCAGCTGCTACATTAATAGTAAACATCGCTCTTTCGGACCATTCCAATGGCAGTTTGCGTGTGTGTGTGTCTATATATATATATATATATATATATATATATATATATATATATATATACACACACACACACACACATACACTTTTGGGTCTTAAAGTTCAACTTAAAGCCCTGTAATAAATAAAATGTTCTACATAACAAATTTACAAATACTCTGTACTAAACAACAGGTAATAAAACTGAGTAAATCTAGTGTGCATCAGGAATCCGATATTGAGTTCAGTTCTATTTCAAGATTCGCAATTTTTGCCTCCACAACTGCATCTGGAAGAGCCATTCGTTTCCTAGTCTTTGGATCCCATCCATTTTTAATGGCCTTCTGTAGTCGCCGTCTTAATTTGAGCTGAGTTGGCTTTTCGAACGTAGCTACACGTTGGTACCTCTTTTTACTGAATAATTGTTTCTCTGATTTACTATTTATTGAATCTGACTGTTCAAAAATTGTCTCCCACATTTTTCCCTCTGGCTTCTTATAATTTTTGTTCCTGTAGAGCTCTTCAAGGCTGGTCTCTTGTAAATCTTTTCCTCTCTTTTTAGCAGTCCTTCCTGCAACTCCAGATGTATTTGCATTGCTAATGTCATTCAGAGCTGTACTAAACTCTCGAGTCTTCTTTCGACCTGTTCTACTGTTACTGATCTTTTCACTACGTGAACTCTCATTGCCTTCATTTACAAGAGAATCAGACTCGTGACCTCTAGCTTTTGTACTAAGAATTTCTGCCTCTTCCTCCTCAATCTGTGCCATTGTTGACCCCTGAAGCAATCTCATTACTGCCCTGTCTGCAGACCTCCTCCTTCCCTTGCCATTAATTTTATCAGAATGCTCAAGATAATTCATTTCAACATCAAGTAGAATGCTGTCACCATAATTTTCCTGCAAAAATATTAACTCTGACCGTCTCTTTCTCTTCCTAGCCACAGACTGGTTTGTATCCTTTGATGATGTAGCAGAATCCTCCATTGTTAAAAAATCCAGAACTCTTTCAGCCTCTTCATCATCCCTTTGTTCTGCAGTTTTGGCAGATTTTGACAGCATGTCTTTGCCACTATTATTTTCCTGTATACAACTTTCACAAGTTTCAGTTACGTTTTCATTTACATTCTCCTGTCCACTATGCTGTTCCTTGCATGATGTAGCCAATGACATAGAAATATTACTGTCAGTATTGAGCTGGGACTGAGTGCAGTCCTCTATATTTCCAGCTGCATGAGTATTTTCCAGAGACTTTTTCAGCTGGGTGAAACTGACTTCAACAGTGGCTTGTTCTAACGATTCTCTCCTAAAGGTTTGTTCCTCTGTGTTCTCTTCTTTTACTTGAAAAATCATTTCATTGTTTTGCTTTACGAAAACTTTACTTGTATGACTCAGTTCTTTAGGTGATTCACATCTATTAGCAATTTTTTTCACAATTTTATCATCAACTATGCCTGTGTCTAAACCAAGAACATCCCATGTTTCGTCAACTTCCTGATTAGTCACTTCACTTGAGTAAGTAAAAGCTACATCATCTGCAGAAGGCTCCTTGATGAAAACCGTCACTAGTGGATCCAACGTATAGTTCTCACGAGAATCAAAGCCCAGTCTGTCAAATTTACCCCCTCTATCACTAGTTTTATTACTCTGAATTTCATTTGCAATTGCACTCTCTTTTTCATTTGATTTGTCATCACTTAGTTTCATAGCCATTCTCTGATTCTCATCCAACTCTATATTATTAGAGATGTTTCTGTCTTTGTTTAGTTCCTCACTTACAGCTCTGAATGTGTCCAGAAAAGCTTTTGACACTGAGCTCTTCCTTTTGACAGGCTTTATCTTTGTTAATAATGAACCACTAGAGTCTTCAACCATGCTCTTTTGGTTTTCTACACTATGAAATGACGACAACTTCTGTGTTACAATGACTGATGTATTTAAGGACATTCCTGCAACAGCATCGGTAGGCTGTTGATTTTGCATTAAAAAACTCTTCTGGAAACCATCTCTTTCTGTCATCTCCATAACCAGTAAACTTTTTACATTTTCTGCAGAACTACTGTCAGCTTCCTTCAAGGCATTATCCCTTTCATGCAGGATTGGAGAGTTGCACATCTCATTCCCAGAGAATTCAGACTCGGATGTTTTATCACCCTGAGGGCTAATTCTAACCAGACTTGCCACTTTTCCTGCTAGTTTCCTACACAAAAACAGAAAACTAGAACCAAGAGAGTCATTTTTACTGTCATTATGGGACCGATCCATCCTGGTCTCTTCTCTGTCTTTACAATGAAGGGAAGATTCAAGCATTTGGGACTGGTTGGAGGATTCAAGAATTTGTGATAACTGTGAAACAGAGTGAGGACTTCCATCTCGCACTTTGGTGCTACCTTGATAGGAGTCAGCATGGTTATTCTGGCTTTCTTGCTGAAAGCATGGTGTGGTGGAGGGAGAGCGAGGGAAATCTGGTGACATAGACTGGTTACTTGTATCCAATGATCCAACAGAGCTGCTGGCTCTACTTTTTGGTGTGCTGGTTGAAATATCCAGGTTGGAATATGCTGTGTCAAGATCTATATTTGCTCCATCTTTGCTTTCTTCCAATTGATCCAATAAATCACATAAACCAGAACCAGCAACTTTGTAAATGTTTGAAACATTGAGGTCTTTTTCAGATGAAAACATAGAAACAGGTGTCTCAGGGTGTGCATCCTTCACAATTGTTTGGGCACATACACTGGACTCATGAATGGATTCCTGCACTGTCATGGGAGATAAAAAAGAGCTCTTAATAGAACAATTGGTGCATGTCTCTTCCTTCTCAACCGCACGAAGGTTTTCAATCTCAGATTCCAGAGAATCAGTTTTTAAGAAGTCTACAGAATGTGCAGGCACAACGCTGGAACGTCTACGCCGCAATTTCTTAACTGGGGTCAGGTAATTGGTCTCTGTCCACAGACTGCCATATTGTTCAAGCATGTCACCATCTTTCTCCTTGTCTCCTGAAAAAAATAAATCAAATATAATACAAAATATTTTTGACAATACTATTAGTTTAATTAGTACCTGTACAAGGTGTCATAAAAATAAAACACTGCATTGTTCCAGGATTAGAATTAAAGCCGAATTAGCCTAGCCAGAAGCAGCATTTTGCTGTTGGAGGTGGACAGGTGTGTGACTTTTTCTTTCGAAATTCATGGCATTTTTCTACCAGATTTTTCAGCAAACAGCAAAACCATAAACCAGGAAATAACTTTACTACTATTTCAAACCCTGAGTTCATACATGTGCACTATGTAAGCTTATTGGATTTGAGATATATAAAAAAGTCATCAAGTATTTATGCATCTAATCATCAGGCAGCACTTCCTCTATAAGCTTGTATACAGTATATGTATCACTATTTCCCTTACCACTTTAGTCGTCAGTGCCATATACTGTATATTTTGTGTCAGATTAAAACTGAAGAGACTGCTCTAGTGTTCTAGCGTTCGCATCAGATGCAGGAGGTCGTGGGTTCAATCCCGGGTTGAGTCATATCAAAGACTAATAAAAATGGTACTAACAGCTGCCTCGCTTGGCACTCAGCATTAAGAGGTAAGTGTTAGGACTGGTTGTCCTGGTGTCAGGATAACGTGACTGGGTGGGACATCATGTTACATGTCTGCGGCATGATGCCCCAGTGCTAGACATCACTATAAACTGACACTGCAGACATCGTAGCAATATGACTGAAAAATTGTTAAAGCTACGTTAAAAATCTAAATCACACACATATACACAATTCTAAATTCAAAAACTCTATACGACATTAAGTGAAATTTTTTTTTTCTGAATTATGTCCCTTGTGTACAATTAGATATGATTATTCTACTTTGCAAAAACAATGTAATTGGTAAAAGTAGAATCTAATAATATAAAAATAAGTTTACTAACTATTTAAAAATGAAATTGCAGTTGTAAATTAATTTTCTGTACAATATAATTAATTATTTATAAAATACTTCATAGCAAACGTTATGAACACCATATTTGTTATACATATTTTTATTATATAAACTGAGTTCTAATACCCTACTTAATAGCAGAACAAATTATATTAGTATATATATTTTATGTATTTATCTAATTTTGTTTTTATTTATTAATGTTATTTCTTTATTTTCTTCTTTACTTTCTCTTTTCTATTGATTTATTTTCTATACCTCTAATAAGTGTGCATTATACATAATATAAATGTTACTAAAACTGTTTATCTCTATTTATTAATAAATTTTTATATAGTTATCAGTAGAGATATATGTATCTTTAAGATCCAGTTTTATATATTTTTATGTGTTAAGATATCATTAATCTTTGCTGTATATGCACATATCCATATAAATTATTCGTTAAATTACGTTAAAACTGTAAACTATGACGTAATCTTGTTTATGTCATATTAATGACGTAAGCAAGATATTGAATTCAGTTTGAATTCAGTCTGATGAAGCATTAAAGCGAAACCGGTCACACATTCTACGTGTTGGTGTTGTTTATTTTATAATTTACACATATACACACACACACACACACAAAATTGAAGACTTCCCATTTCTTTTCCTAATGACAAGTGGCAATGTTATGTATTTGGTGGTATTGCACTATATCCAGAATCATGTTGTAATGATGCATGTTATAATGAGATAGTTATATTTAGAGAATCAAACTCTTTCAAGAATCCAAATTTTTCACAGTATTTAAAATAAAGCATCAGTATCTAAAATCAAGTAACAAATGTAAGTATGTATGTCATGATACAGAATTATCAAAATTGACTGATGCATCAATATACTGAGTCAGTGTCCAAAACCAATCATTCATATCGTAAGGTAAGTAATCAGATTATCTCTACTGTCGTTACCTGTCTCCTGATGTCAGGTTTCTGTTACTGAGAAGTGTTGGCTAAAGTACATGTAACACAAAGATTAATATTATATCATTAGCTATGAAAGCCGACATTTACAGGAAATGCTCTTTGATGATTACAACCGGTAATTGTGAAAATCATAACATGGTCAGCATAGGCTAAATATAGATTCTTTGGATTAACACACAGAGAAATTAACTTTGAACAAAACAGGGTACTAGACAAAGACCAAAAAAATCATGTGACAATACATATATCACTTCCTTTACAAAGAAGGCATATTGTCCACTCTACAAAAGTTTCATCCAAATAAAAAAATTGCATAGTTAGCAACATCCGAATAAATCATTACCAAACATTAACATATCATCACGTAAACAGAGACATATTACTTTAGAAGAAAGTCAGTTATTCTCGACAACATCTGGGGTGGGGATGCAGGACTTGCCAAACAATTTTATGTAGAAAAGAGATTCGAATAAAACAATTTTATGCTGAAAAGATTCGAATGAACAAAGTCGTAATCGATAAGGAGATTTTTCAGCAGCAGTGGGAAAATGGAGCAAATGGAAAGAGAATTATGTATGTACCAAGATTTAAATGATGTTTTTGAATGGTTTTGCAATGTGCATGACAACAATACCCGCTCGCATATCCCATTTACGTCAAGAATAAGAACTATTACTATACATTCAGTTGAAATAAGTCTATTCAGTAATTTTAGTTAACATACATTTTCTAATTTCAACTCGAGTGATTTGCATCTGAATTAGTCATTGACCAATTGTACCAAACACAGCTCATCTCTACAGTTTGAGAGCATTATGTGAGTGGAAAAAACTCTTCAAAGCTTTGCTACCTCTCTACAAGAAGGGAACATTCAGTGCACTATCTAGATTTGAAAACAAATTTGTTACAGGAGAGAAACTGTATGCTTAATCAAGCAAATATGGTGAGTACTTGCTCCATGACATTATCTATTTTTGATAACATACTTTTCACACTATTCTGATAAGTTTAAATAAAATGCTAATATTTAGACATGACTGACAGCTGAACAGACAGGAAAATAAGAGTATCAACTGTAAACAAGTAATCAAAACCACCATCCAAAATATACACTAGTTTTGTGGAGCTTTCTTGTTTGGAATTTTGATTAGTCAGCAAAACTGCATAGTCTAAAAAAACAACAATGGAATGAAGCAAATGTACATAATGAAAAAATAAAAACAATAAATTCTGGAACATTTATGAATTGTTTTCTCTGTTTATGAAGTTTAAGAAAATGTCATCCTTAACATTATTATTATTATGTGATAAATGGTGCTACATGTCATGTGACAGGAAACACGTGCTTATGATAATCACTGAAATTCAACATTTTTTTTTCCATTAAAGATGTTAGAGTGGAATTTACCTCAGTTTGTTAATTGAATTAGTTGCACACTGCTTCAAGATTATTGGAAGTTGGTTGTATGATGATCTTATTATCAACTTCTCAACCAAGAAATATTATGAACAAGTACACAACCAGGGCTAAGCAAATTTTTTTTTTAACCACTAGTCCAGGACAAGTGGTTTCAGAAAATTCACTAATCCCACCTTTCTCTTCACTAGTCCCACCTTACTCTTCACTGGTCCCAAAATGGTAATCACTTGCCAAGATTTGATGAGACATATGTACTTAATCCATAGGAAAAAAAAATAATATACAACAGAATTATTTCTTAAAAGAATTTAATTTTTCAAAAACATTGGTTGTTATACATTTGGCTTCTTCAGGTTCATGTATATATGTTTTAGCTGATGGATTTGAAAATATGTCCATGTATATTTCTGCCACCTGCACCAGCACTAAGCCAGCAGTTGATAGCTGTGTCTGGGTTAAAGTCATCAAGCTCTGGTCCATTTGCAGAAATATTCATTAGCATTTGTAAACTCTTTTGGTTTAAGGAATTCCTTAAAGAAGTCTTGTTATTGTTGTTGTTGTGGGGTTTAACGCCATCTTTCAGCACACGATAGGCTATGCATGGCAGCCAGTATTAATGGTGGAGGAAGAACCCGAGAAAACCCCGGGAAGAACCACCGACCCACGAGAAGCTACTGGCAAGCTTTCTCACATACCCACATTGGCCAAATCCTAGACTCGAACCCACATAGACAGAGGTGAGATGGCAGTGATCCGTAACGGAGAGCACTTTAGACCACTCGGCCACTCGGGGCCCCAAAGAAGTCTTGATTAAGATCATTGAACTAAATCTTCGTTCACACTCAGAAATAACTACTGCACACTCAGTATCCATCTTACGTTTTATCCCTCCATTTTCAAACAAATTTACCTTTGCTGAATCGCCATTATTACCTTCCTTGCGAAAATAATTTTGCAAACTCATTTTATCCACAGAGTAACTATCAGCCTGCTTGACAACTACTTCTAAAGTGATCATAACATCAATTTTCTCTTTAAATACGAACTGAAACAGCTCATTAATTAACGTAATTGTTTCGCTTCAAACACAATATCGCACGTGGAAGTTAATCATCTGCATAATCAATTATAAATTAAAGAATCATTACTGTCATTTAATCAGTTCATAAAGGAAACCAACAGTGATGTTGGTAAAGTACCTTTCATTAATTTAATTCCACTGACTCACTGGATTAAAATCATAGTGAGTTGCTCGTTATGATCTAGATTGAGTAAACTCGTTGCAACAAAACCACTTACAACACTGCTAATTGATTATACTGGCTTTCTTTTGTTTGATGTGTTTTGATTTGCCGATAATTTGGTCGCTTAGCCCAATATAAAGTCAAGCGGTAACAGGATTTAAATGTATACACGAAGAGGGGTAGAATCAAGAATTCAGTATGCCCAGAGGGCATGATTGGCCAAATAAAGGCAGATATATTGATTAAAGCGTTAAAATAAGGACTAGCCCGACCTTTTTAAAAAGCACTTGTCCCGGACTAGCGACTGGAAAATTTTACTTGTCCGACTTCAAAAATGACTAGTCCGGGACGTTGGGCTATGGGATTTGCTCAGCCCTGACAACTATTTCTGAACAATCCCAAGCTTAGCTTAGGATTAGGCAAGTGGGGGATAACAGGCAGTCCAGTCATAGCAACCACTGAACCAGTGCCATCAAAAAAGATAGTGTGATGGATTGTATATTTGAATAAAATAATAATGGAGCAATTTGAACCTCTAATGATTCTTTGGAGCAAAAAGAACAAAACAAAACAAACTTGCCCTGTTAATATTTTTTGCCCCACTTTTGGCACCTTAAATCTGCTTCCTTGCTGGACAAGGACATCCTGGATGAAACAATGGTAATGGTTATCAACACTAACCAGTTAAAAGGCAGATATGGTCTTGATTTGAATTAATGGAAATTCATTTTGGCTAGCAGATCATTAGGCCATTCAATGGAATCCTGTTTATTATCTTAAGTCATGACAACAAAAATGTTGTTTTTAATACACTTCTACAGTAAAGGATGTTCATTTCAAAATAGAATGATGTCTCACTTAACACCAGAGTGGAAACAAGATGAGCTAATCTGATGCAAGACTGCCACATTATTATAAATAGATGTTGCTTATTATGTAACTCAGTTGAGATAATGATCATGTACATTCGATGTTTTATTCAAATAGACAAGACAAAAAGCCTCCAATGTGGTAACAAGTGCAGCTAATCAGATGTAAGATCACCTGATACTGATGATGTAACTGTAAACTCAAAGTTTCATTAAAACTGGACTACACAAAAGGCCTAAAAAACTCAGCTAATCAGATCCCAGATCATCTGAGGTGTGTGTGTGTGTGTGATTTGGATTTTTTTAAGTAGCTTTAACAATTTTCCAGTCATATCACTCTGCAGTGTGTCAGTTTATAGTGAAGTCAAGCACTAGGGCACCATGTTGCAGAAAATTTAGTATCATCTCCAACCCAGTAACATTATTCTGACACCAGGCCAACCAATCCTAACATTAACCTCTTAATGCTGAGTGCCATGCCTGGCAGCTGCTAGTACCATTTTTTAAAAGTCTTTGGTTTGAACCCATGACCTCATGCATCCAAGGCAGATGCTCTAACTGCTTAAGTCACCTGAGCGGTTCGAGATACTTATGATATCAGTGGATATTCCAAGTTTCATTAAAACTGGACTAGACAAAAAACCTCAATAGTAACAAGCTCAGATAATCGGATGCAACATCCAGGGTTCCTGCCACAAATTTAGAAAATGATTTCAGACATTTTTCAGACTGAACAATGTGACAAGTTTATTGACCTAATGAAACTAACATACTTAAAATTGCAAGTGAAAGGTGCAGAGATTAAAAAATATAATTGACAAGATTTTATTTACCTTAGCAAAATCTTGCAATCTGTTGTATACAGTCCACAGTATTATATAAAACATTAAGAGTTCCAATACATGATGCTTTAGTCTTACGATTGGAAGGCCCTGACCAAGCTTTAAAGTCATCAGCTTCATCCACACAGGGTTATAAATGTAATTTCCAGGCATTCTTTAAAAATTACATATCAAGTCCACACAGGCACACAAATATATTGGTCCAAGAATCTCAAATCAAATAAAATCCAATGAAATTAAAATGACTACTCACTAACACAACACGAAATTTATAATGCATGAAATGGAAATAGTAGAATATAAATCCTCAATGAGTCAGCAAACACCAGTCAAAATGGTGTTGCCTTCTCACACCAATTTATCAGTTATAGGCACCTTGAGATGTGTTATACAGTAGCACCCAAAGAGCTCCAAAAGGAGCAGTCACATTTCTGGAAAAATGAAATTTAAGACTTTTTCCAGATTTTTTTGGTCATTTTTTTTCCCCAGACCTTTTCAAGGCCTGGAAAAGCAATTTTCAAATTTAAGACTTTGTCCAGAATTCCAGACCCATGCGGTAACCCTAAACATATAAATATATACTAGTTCATTCATACTAACATCATCCAAGATCATAATACAAATCTACATTCCTAGATTGATTAAAATGGGATAAAAAGATATGGCCTTCCAACTTGCTTGACCTATTAGGAGCAAGATCACCTCATTAACACAAGTGGATCTCAATGATACAAGCCCATATCAAAAGCTTGATCAAAACTGGATCAGAAATATTGCCTTTAGAATGGCAACATGTCATTGCTGATGGATGTACAACAGACACAATGAACACATGGCCATGCTGCAAGCTCACTCAGCCTTACAGTTCAGGTCAGCCAACTGTGACCTGCTTTTGCTCTTTGTAAGCAGTACCCTCAAGGATGAATATACCCATCATGTTTCACGATTTAAAAAAAGTGACTCACTATAACCTCCCTTTGCCAGTGATCAGCAGTATCATCCATAATGAATACACACATCATGTTTCAGGACAAAATACAACAGTGCCAGAGACTGAGTTGAATGCAACAGCAACACCAATGTTTGAAAAGTGATACATGTGTGTCATGCTATGCTATGCAAGCAAGACAAGAACTAAAGTGATTTTCCCTTTGCAATTAATAATATAAACAGTCTGTGTTGGCCTGACATTGATCAAATGGCTCAAAGTAGTCTACAAGCCAATGTAACACAAACTGGCCGGGTAATTTTTATCTAAAAGCATTTGTTGACCTTGTTGCTTTGGAACCAAAGTCATTTCCAGGGGGGCCTTTGAATACTCAACTGTGGTAAAGGATTGATACAATATGTCGTATGAAAACTCCCACAAATCTGCCAAGAAGTATTGGAGAAGAGTCAAAATTATAGAACTTGATACTAAAAAGCTGTTAAAGAATTTAAAATATTAGTCATGAAAAATATATATTCTGATAGAACATATTCTGCAGAATACTGCTTCAAAGTTCAGTCAATAATGATCCAGTGGTTATGAGACAAATACATTTTTTTTTAATTACCTAGCTACCATAGAAAAGAATGATGTAAAATCAAGAGGCATAATGGACACGGCCATATCATAAGTCAACACTGTTATATGCATGTTAAGTTTTATATAAGACCAAAATAATTTCAAAGTCTGAAAACTTTGCATTCATATCATAGTCCATGCTGGATTAAATTTTTCAGGTGAAGTGACTTCTCTTCCTGGTCAGAATTGGGTAAAGTGGTGGGAAAATGGGGAGAAATGAGGGTCAAGAGATCAAAATTAAAGCTGTTCATTTTAAACAACCATTTTACAAGACCTTTTGAGCTAAATAATCCAAGAACAAAAGAAAACTCACTGAACTTATAAAAATATTACTTTTCCACTACCTGATTCACCAAAAATGTTTTATGACTATTTTTGGCAATGGAATATAATCTTGAAAATAGGTTATTATTGAAAACAGGTGACAAGAATCCAGGTACAATTCTTCTCTTCCTACTTTTCCTATGAAATATGAAATAAACTTGTATGTATCTATGCTAGCAGCCAGTGATGAATCATTAAATGAAGACTCAGCAGGCCTAGTTCAAATTTTCAACCTACAAGTCCTTCCAGTATAATTAAATGTACTATTTAATATACACCTGTGTTTTGCCTTCAAATAAAAATTGACAAATATTGTAATTACCTGCATATTCTTTATTAACGCCTAAGAGAAAACTGCTGCAATCTTCATTAGAAGTTTCACCAAATACAAATGACTGTCTGCGAAGATTCCGCATGGAGCGCCTTCGTGCCTTCCTAACATTTGGTTCCAACTCATCCATCGCTGGTAAGGTGAATGATCATCCAAAAATCTACAATAGTAAAATAAATACTACAGGTAAAACCAGCTATAATGCAATTCATTATGATTCCACTTATTATGTGATAGCAGCATGGCTCTCATTTTTTAATTTAAGGTGACCTCTCTTTTTAGCATCCTAAATACATGCTCTCAGAAAAACAAATTATTTGTATCCCTAGCAGATTTTTAATCCCAGCACTGCATTTAATGTTGCCTTAACTTCACTGTGCACCGTTTCCACCATAATAGCATTTATACAATTAAAAAATGAAGTATATTTGATATCTGATGAAACTGCGAACAAAACAAACAATATAAGATCAAGAGGTTTAAAACTGACGACATTGAAATTTCAGTGCCCATTTTCTAATAGGAATTTTTTTCCAAACAATTTGTTAACATGATCCTTCTTATATCACAGTGTTATTGTTTGGACCCCTAGCATCACATTATAACAGGTTTTACCTGTACAACTATAGTTATGGGAAACACTGATAAATAAATGCAAGTGCCTGTACATGTACTTAATGATAACTAACAACCAAACTCTTCTCACTGTACTTCCTGCATATGCAAAACAAATGATACAGCCACAGACACTTGTTTCTGCCCCTGAAAAAATAAATCATTGACAATACCCACTACCCTTCTGCAATTGAACAATCATGCAGGTTGGAACCTGTTCCCTTGCTGATTCAAAGCTTTTTTTAATAAAAAAAGTTGCCTAGAGAAGTATAGGTGCCTTTTGACACCCACCCCCCCATCAAAAAAATTATAAATTGTATAAGAGCAAAAGTCTGAAAGAGTTTAAAGTTGCCATTCCAGGAGTTTATTAATGAAGCATATTGCAAATAGCTGATTATTGGATAGGAGAAATGTGATGTCTGACCCACAGGACTTACTATATTTCTCAGAAATTCAAGTAATAAGGTCAATGTCTTCAGGTTACCACATTACCTCTACAGAGAGTAAATAAAATTTCAAAGATTCAAAACAATCGTAAATATGTAAATATTTTTAAAAATCTGCAATTTTAAGTTTTCTGCAGTGGTTGATGATTCAGCATGTTATTAGTTATACTGCATTCATATCATAATCAATTTGGGCATCCATGCAGCATTTGCCATGAAAATCTCATATATACACCATGTTCTGCTGGAAATTATTTACTGCAAAAAATTGGCATCATTTACAATACATTCTTACATACAAAATTGGAGATAGATCATAAATAAACAAGGCAACTATCTCTTGAATGTAAATTATTGTCTTCTATTTACAATTCGTTTCTTGTTTAGTATCATCACAATACACCATACCATGGTATTTATACTAATAATATACATACATTTACAGAATACAGTGTACATGTATTTATAGTACATGTATAAGGGTTATATTGCAGGGATCATCCTGGGCTTCGCCAATGTCGCAAATTGCGATTTTTTTTCCTTACTGGCGACAAAAATATCCCATCTGGCGATTTTTTTGGCGACAGACTTTTTGGTTATTTAATTTGTACATACAATCATGGATTTGGACTGGATACATTAAAAGGGAGAACGAAAGGAAGCCACAAACTTGACTAAGCAATGCATTGAAATCAATCTGTTACACAAACGATCCTTTGTTCATATTGACAACCCCATCTTTACTGTGTATTGTTACATCATAACCTGCTATGCTGACATCTGGGCTGAGTACTGTATGCTGTGATACTGTCAGTCATGCTACCGAACTATACCTACAACTGACCGACTTCTGAAGACGCAAATAGAACAGATACAATTAATTGAATGGCTAATCCTTCTGTTGTTTTTGTTTTTTTTACATATACCAATATAATAGTTTTGCTGAACCTTCATAGAAAACTGATAACCTTTGAAGTACTGACTACTGTGTATAAATACAAAGCAAATGGAAAAAAATCTCAGTCACAATTATATCTGTCGCCAGTGCAGCATTTTACTCATTGATCTTTTCCTTTTGCCATCAATCGATGTTACGGCTGCAGAGACTTAAACTCCGCAACAAGAAATAGCACAAAAAAAACAGTTTTGCATAATTAATAATAATTATTTATTTCTCAAAATACAGGAGTGAAAGAATCCCTAAATTGGGTGTGAATTTATGCTTATATATACGGTCCAATATTGCCAGGTGTTGACTCCTGTAAGTTTCATTCGTGGGAATGGAGATCATATTTTGCTTGTCGAGAAAATTTATACAGCATTCAGTGATCATTCTTGGGAATTAGGAAGCAATTCACTACAAGCTTTGTGAAGCTAGCCATAAGGGGAGGGGGGCTGCTGAGAGACTACTGGTGTCACCTGTCAGCACTGTAGACTGTGAACGTGGATTCAGTTAGATGAACCTCATAAAAACTGACATCAGAAATAAACTCTGCATCTCATCTCTCGAGAATTTAATGAGAATCAGCATGTACAGGTGTGAAAAATTAGACTTTGAAACTGCATTCAACAAGTGGGCAGCCCTAAAATCGCGACGGATCTTCATGTAACACTGTGTAACATTTTGTTAATGCTTGTTGTAATTAGAGTATTAACTACCCATCTTTTGTAATTTTCATTGCCTGTTACATTAATAACCTAAATTAGCACTTGAAAAAATGTACACTACTTGATCTGGCGACACTTTTTGAAAATTGGCGACCAAATATTGAGGTTGGCGATTTTTTTGGCGACAGCTTTTTAAAAGCCAGGACCATCCCTGTATTGGTATATGTATTTTTAATTTTAAAAAAATGTTTCATCAACCAAGCATCATAACTAACAACTCCACTGCTTTAAGACCATTGTCTGATAATTGGGGATGCTGTCAGATCTATTGCCTTGAAAACAAACTAAAGTTTGTGCAGAACCACCAACAAAATCTTTGCCTGTTAGCAAGTGCAAGAGTAATAGACCTACACATGTATATGGTAGGCTGAGTTTTCTCTTTCCTTTCCCACACCAATTTGAATATTTGCTAACCCTATAGTAGTATGCACTCCAATGGTCATTATATAAAAAAAAAGCCAGTAAAGATATATTTAAAAAATGCACGGAACTTGGTTATTTTATTAATTTATCATTTCTAACCTAGCTATCAACAGGGGATCCATAACAATATCATCTTGTTTGCATTTCAAGCCAAATAGGAGTTTTTATGTGCAAACAATCAGCTTGTTCATTGTCAATTTCTAGTTCCAGGGAAAGACCATTTTGTGAAGGGGTGAGATCCTTGGACTGCAAATACATAAAGGTAAATACTGCATCATCTGCATTAAATATTTCCGATGTCCAGTTTTAATATTTCAAAAAAAAACAAACAAAACTAAAAACTTTAAAAGGCAAGTGATCTAATACTTATGGATAAAGGTAGAAATTGATGTAACTCTCAAAGCTATGGAATTATTTGGAGTGGAAATGATCCGGGAGTTTAAAAAAGATTGTTTCACTCATGTAGTTATGCAAACACCTTAGCGATCCAATATAACATCTTCCAGTTATGAACTACAAACTTTGAGGTATGCAACAGCTAAACTAGAATTCTGTCCCTAATAATTTGGAACAGCCTCTGATTTAAAAAATGTTAAATCCTTTTTAAAGACCCAGTCTTGAAGCTTATTGTGTAAATGCTCCATATGTAAAGAAAACTAAAGAAGTTGCTGCTGCTACCAACATAAGCTATGTATTTGCTTTTAGCTATTAATTATCCTAACTGGGCTCAAAATCATTATTAATCCATGGACCCTAAGGTTTGTGAGTTTGCCAAAAGATCACTAAAACCACTGCCAGCACTAATCCAGTAAGACAGTCACCATAATAACAATTAGCAAGTGGTATTGTGTCAGAAATATGGAATACGATTAATGGTCAACTGTAAATGAATACCAATTAACATCCAGCACATAAACACCCAGAGTGCAAATGGGTAAGTGTTAAACCACTCATCCAGTCAATCAGTGTGATTACTTTCAGCACAGTCTTCATGGACACTGAACAAACCAGATGTACAGTCCCCAAGCACTGATGTCGTTAATCATGATAATGAAAGGTATATGGTAGCAGGCTACTATAGATCAATCAGAAAAGGTTTTTTTCATGGACTCAACAAATAATCCAGAATTATACCAAACAATGTTTTACAATATTTGTATTAGTTTTGATTGAATGCCAAACTTGGTGAAAAGAATGATAAGTATCATGAATGAAATGAAGCTATCTAAACACTTTCTTCAATATCAGTATATTTTTTATTAATTTCTTTAAAGAAACATTTCATGGTAATCCAATTTTGGCATTCCTTGCATTCCACCCGTAGGTCAATGTAACTTGAAAATAGCGATCAATGAAAACTTCTGGTAAATGCTAACAGGTGACAACATAGAGAGAAATAAACACCAATTAAATGTAAAAGTCACTTCTAATCCTTTAATTCCGTTTCATTGTAAACATTATAATCGCAACATATTCTGTTCTATGAAAATATGAAAACAGTCAATTGACCGTCACATTGAAACCCATGAATACGTCTGTGAGAACCTAATTACATGCCAGCTTTGTTTTGATTAACAACTTGGGGAAGCGTTTGTTGCATTAAAAAATCAATTAAAAGAGACCTGTGTTGTTTTATCAATTTGAATTTGTCTTTTGTATCAAATCAAGCAAGGGAGGTACAAAGAAAAAATTCAAAGGCATGCAAATCTGAGCATAAGTTCTTGTGGTCACTACCGTTATCAAAATTCATTTTATTTGACCTACTGAAAATGGTTTCACATTTTTATATGGTGGCTGGAGACCCAAAGTGTTGACTATGTAAATATCATACAGTTGAGAAATCAGCAGGATTTTGCTCAGTGGCAGAGAAATCAAGGAGTTACACAAAAAAATAACTGATTTTTTTTCAAAATGTGAAGTTATATTTGTCAAGCATGTCACAAACGGCCAGTATTATCGTGTTCAAATTTATGTTGTTTTAAATTTGTAGACCCATTAAATTCATGTTGGCGATGATTAACCCTTGTGATTTTTCATTTTACTTCTACCACAATCAAATCAATCTATCTATTGTTCGACAATGTTTCTCGAAAAGAGTGTCAATCTTTTGTATTTAAAAAACCCGTCTAAGTTGTATCAAACAATAAAACTAGAATGTATCCAATTCAACACACAAATTAATGACATAGTACACAATGTGTGAAGTGGTACACGTGTTAAGTGAACGGAAACAATGTGAAATGTTTTTGATGATCTCAATATACTGTAATTTATCCTGAAATTAATGTTGCTCTATGAGGAAAAAAAACCACAAAGTACACCATTATGAAAAGATATTTATTCAGTTAATCTCAGCATGATTATAAATTGAGTATTCAACACTATAACCTGCCAACAAACCCACCCCCTTTTACCTTTACGGCAATCTCTTTTTATTAATTTTGGCTTTTTTCTATAGGTCCCTCGATAACTCGTGCCTCACTTATAATGTGGTCAATGCTTTTGGACCCCGATGTGCGCAAGTTATCAAGAGAGAGAAGTATTTCAGTGCTCAAAGAAAAACTTTTAGATAGACCCCAGGCTGGTAACTTATACTCACAAGCCCTGACAGAAATCCCACAAGTCCAGACTCCAACTTCCACATGCCCAAAATTTCCCCTTTTTAATGATGCTGCATAACGTTGCAATAGCTACAATTTAAATATAAATTCAGTTGGGTTCAAAGGGATTTGAAGGTAATGCAAGTGTCATTAATGTTCATAGCTATGCTGGCATGCTTCACAAAAACTCCACCAACCAAGAGTTCTGAAATTAATTTTTGTTGGGATTTGCTGATAGCTAACCTAAATAGACTAAAATAAATGAATTACACTTCAACTCTCTTCCGACAATGGAAATGATCATACTTTGCATTCTATATATGCAAAAAATCTGACTTCAAAGAAACGTTGCCACTGTTCACAAAGGCAATAATGTATAAATTTTGTTCTTGTACATGCATATAGCTTCTCCTTAATTTACCTATAATGGGTTCAGAGATCTCAGAAACGCTTAATTACACGTATTTGGATGCCAATTTTTGATCTGGGATGCAGAAAATCACTGAGGTGGGAGTCCTCCGTCTGCATGTAATAGGTGTGCGGCAAAATTCAAAGACTTGCCAGTCCTGCTTCAGCCACCTGCTTTGTGGAAAAATGTGTTGATCAATTAGCTGTGCTGATATTTACAATGACAGAATTCAGTGACTGAAAGACCCCTTGATACATACATGTTGCCATTTTATAAGAGTACATAAAAAAGAACATGATGCAGTAGCTGGGCAGTAAGTTCAAAGGCTCTGACTGGCAGCCAGGTGGGAAAATGCACTGATATTTACAGTGATTGAATTCAGAGGCAGAAAGACCCAGAGACGTACGTGTGGTCATTTATAAAAGTACATCAAATAAACAACATAGCTTTCATTATTGTGTTCATTTCCGAATGTACCGGAATAAGCAGTGCACGTGACCTCAGAATCAAGACATGTTGAGACTTGGACAAAATGCCATTCGTAAGTGGGTGACAAGTCGCCAGAAAACGTAAACTTCGCCTTCTTCTGTTAGGAAAGCGAAAACGACTTCTCCCTGATTATTTAAGTGGTACATTGACTGACCATACCATATGTTTTTTAAATGCCCCTCACCTTAGCCCGGTTAGTTCTAGTGTTGTACCGAAATGTATTCATCAAGGCTTCAGTAGCTAGGCCTAGTTTTTATATCAATTATGTTGACAAACAAACTCATGCCCATTCACAAGCATTATATTTTGATAGCTGATTGACCATTAACCCTTTTCCGAGTAAGGCAGCAACTATCAATTTCCTGCATGCTATCCTTTGATGATAAGACATACAAAATTGTGTTTTAAGATCAGAATAGGTGATCTGGATATATATTAACTGCCTCTTATACACTAGCTCGTCACAAAATTACTTTGAAACTATAAGTGAACCAATAGACCTAACGGGAAATAATGGCGGACTTCGCTAAGTCTGGGATGTACCAGTTTATTAGATCGTCTGTTTTCTTAAATCTTGGGCAAATATGTTCAGAAAAAAAATACAAAGCATTGAAACCAAAGCCTAGGTATTATTTATTTAAAATTTAACTTTAAAATGCAAATTATGTAGGTCAGAAACATATGGGACAATGCTATGTTGTGAAATTCGCAAGATGCGCTTTAAAGTCTAAGCTGTTTTGTGTCTTTACACGAATTTGCGAAAATACGGGAAAAGACCACAAATCAGATACTATTTCTTTGCCTAAAATTACTACAAGTAAGTATACAAATAAATAAACCATAAGTTTGTGATCTTGTCAATGGACTGTTGTAATGAAGCTATATTATAGTGAGTGATTACATTACGAAAACCTCTCCATCTAAAAATAGATGCACTGACGTCTGTGTTGATTCTGTAGGAAAGAAGGGACTGCAACTTTTGATGGTGGGACTCCTACTTTTACCAAAATGGGAGTCCTGGACTCCTAGTTTTAAAATCCTATAGAGATCTCTAGGGTTGTTCCACTTCTTGGTCCTACCTATGCAAATTAGCACAATGGGCTCACCCACTACAGACTTCAAACATATCTCACTAGCTATTGTCAACAAATTAATATATGAAATGGTGGTTCATACCTGGCCTCTTTAATATCCACTATTTAAACTGCTAAAGGGATTGTTTTACATCAACTCCAATCATTACTGTTTAACTGTTTATGCATGGTACATGTAATGGGCATATACTGAAAGTGGTGGGTGTTTTTTTTTTTGAAAAGCATTGAAAATGTTTTTTCTCAAAACATTACCATGTCATGGGGTTTGGCAGTACAAAATCCTAATTTTAGCAGGACATGCCATGCTTCAATCCAATTAAAATCTGTGATTGTGCCATGTTATGGCAAGTATGTCAACTTCTTGAATATACATTTACATATTTCATCAGCGCAATCAACCTTTCCTCTGGCAAATAATTTTTTTTTTACATTCCTGATGGACACCTCACTTAGAATACAGGACAGGAATGATTTAAAAATTAATGGGACCATAGGCATTGGGATATCAGATTTTTTTTACCATTTTATTTTCTTGTGTAAGAATCTGATTTTTTTAAAAAAAAGACATCAGAATAAGTAAAGTCCGACTAAAGCAACACGACTTTAATTTGGGTAAAGTGTTGATATGTGCTGCCAGGTGTGTGCATTATTCAAGAAAACTTGGTCCCTTGTCAGTCAACTAGGCAACATGCTAAACAACGCTATTATTTAGGCAGTAAGATGTCAACATCAAAACATATATAACAGAGTTAGACATTTTACATTGTAGGACCAGGGCTGCCAAGTGTATGAGATATTTATGAAAATTTGGCCTCTTGTTCCCATCAGTCGACCAGGGAACAAGCTACACAATGCTGCTATTTAGGCAGTAAGACGTCGACCCCAAAATATAAATATCAGGGCACATGTATTACACATTATAGGACTAAAAATAATCAGGCTATAGTAAAAGACATACAGGTCACAAGTGTTCAACAGATTTTGTTCAGAATAAAATGGGTGTCAATTTTTTAAATCTGATTTTACATATCTTTAAATGGCAATTACTCATTTTATTTCAATCCTCATACTTCCATATTAATTTGGAAGGTCAATATTTAGCTCCCCAAGAATTGTGTATGTCAAAATCAAAAAGTGGACATTTATGAATGAGATCAACCTAAAGGTTAGTCCTACAATGTAAGACATGTTATTTTTGTTTTAGTGCTATGTCTTACTACTCAATAATGGGCTTGTATAGCGTGTTCCGATGTCGGTTGACATCAGGACAAGTAGTCAAAGTTTTAGGAATATCTCACACACTTGGCAGCCCATATCAACTCTTCCATAAATTAATCTGTAATTAATATAGTTTCTGTGCTGTTTTTATCATCATAGAATCAAAATCTGAAGCTTGCAAATGGATGCATTTTTATGTTCCGCTGACACATTTTAATTTGTTGAAATGCGACAGTAGTCGAGGTATGCAGAAGTATGTTCAAGTAGGTTCATGTGGGGGAATATGTTTCTTGAACTAAATGAAACACTGCTTATAGCTCCAATATGCGTAATATATTTTTATTCATTTCGTTAAAGAATAATATTTCAACTTAACCTGATTTTGTCAATTCTGGCTTTCCGCTGCTTTCCAGCCAAGTGAAATGTAGGCCAACGAAACTTGAAAACAGGTACATTTCTTTTGAGAGAATTTGAATTTATTAGAGAAAAGACATCAGAGTAAGTAAAGTCTAAGACATTATGACTTTACTTAATAGAAAAGCGTCGTCATTTTAGTTGCCAGTTGTGTGAGATATTCCTGGAAATTTTATTTTCATTATGATGTTAGTTGACATCAAAACACGCTACACAGTGCCATTGTTAAGCTTTAAAAGCCTGACACCCAAAATATAACTATCAGTATCAAGTTCTTACATGTTGGACTTGACTTTACTATATTCCTACAATGTAAGACATAGCAGGTGTTGCTTTTGTTTTAGTCACTATTGATATGTTTTACTACCCAAATAACGGCTTTGTACAGCGTGTTCTGATGTCGGTTGACATTGGATTGAGTAGTCAAAGTTTCAGGAATATCTCACACACTTGGCAGCCTATATAGACACTCTTCCACTAATTTATGTGCAATTAATATACTTAATGTGCTGTCTTTATCCTTGTGGAATGAAAATATGACACAAGCAAATGGACGTATTTTTATGTTCCGTTGACATACATTTCGATTTGTAGCAATGCGACGGTAGCTGAGGTATGCCAAAGTATGTTTAAGTAGGTTCATGTGGGGGACATGTTTCTTGAATGAAACGAAAGGCTGCTTACAGTTCCAATAGGCATAATATATTTTTATTTGTTTCGCTAAAGAATATTTCAACTTAACCCGATTTCAGCATTCCTGGCTTTCATCGCTTTCCAGCCAACTGAAATGTAGGCCAACGAAAATTGAAAACAGGTCCTTTTTTTTTTTGAGAATTTGAATTTATTAGAGAAAAAACATCAGGGTAAGTAAGGTCTGACAAAAACATTATAACTTTACTTTGTAGAAAATTTGACTTTCGTTACACTGTTAGTCGACATCAAAACACGCTACACAGTACCGTTAGTTAGGCTGTAAGACCCATCACACAAACCACCCCCCCGAACAAAAATATCGGGTGAGGTCTTACGTTGTTGTATTGGACTTTACTATTATATAAATGATCAATGACTGAATTAAATTACCAAATTTTTACGCATTTTTTGTTTTATCCTTCTGGATTTTCATCTTTTTTTACTCTTAAGGTGAGGGGGTACAAACTGCTATAGTTCTATAGCCTGACGAATATTACACACATTCGTACCTTTAGGTTGGATTGTACCGGTATTAATATTGATGGTAACTTGTCTCGCTACGTAAAACGATATACATAGGCACCGATTACCTAGAACGTTAAAATTACGGTAAAACTAAAGACAGTTTTAAACAAATACGCAAATGGAATTTTAAGGATAACCTGAATTGATGTTTTTTTGTCAAATGAACTTGATTTAGATGCCACCACATTGATCACGGACTACAAGTTTAATGTTTGAAAAATGGAGGCAAAACAAACCAATCAGAATGAAGTATGAAGTCAAAGTACACTGGATACTTGTTTTTAATCGTACATAACAAAGAGCATCTTAGAAACTATGATATTGACATACTAATTTTAATATAGACGCAGGATCGGAACATTTTAGATGACATCAAGAAATCTCGATGAACTCTTTCCTAAGACAAGTTAGCATATTTTAAGACGATACATTTTTCTTCTTCTATTTTGCAATTTTATAGAAAAATACCACATACAGTTTATTGCAAATGTTGTTCCCTGATATGTAATATGACAAAATATCACCTAACAAGTAGTTTCAAGTAGTGTGGATATACGTGTCCAAACCTTTTATACCCAACAATTTTATTATTTTTACCCTGTTCATTTCAAGTCGTGAGCTCGTCTTATCTCGATCAGGTAGGAACAGTGTTCAAATTTGAACAACTTAATTTTGATTGGATGTAGTGGCCTGCCGCCGCATCCAATGAAATTCACGGACCCGAAGGACAGAAATATCTACTCGATACACTAAGGTGTAGATAGGGCTATCATATCGAACTTTGGCTGGCGAAGATGGCCCTAGTACCTCCATATCTGTATCTTTTTTATCGTAGTGTTCAAGATGTTGTGCTTTGCCTGTTGGGTTATTTCTGTTTCTGATTCAGTATTTGGTGCGGTGGTATCTGAATCATCTCCTATGTTCAGTTTCTGTGAGGTTTAGTGATCGGATAGATGGGAGTCGGGAACTACGCTCACCGCCAGGACCAGGACCAGGTCATCATTGGAATTTGATTCCTCGACTGTAATTAGTTATGTACTTTCCTCTTAACTATTGTAGCTTGGGTGCATCTAGGCCGATAAATCAGCCCATCACCCGTGATTATTTTGATTGGATGACGATATATCGTCCATCATTATCAATGCAGATTTGGGGGATTAATTGATCGGACTAGGGCACATCGCCTCGTTCAGTCTAGGCTGAGGCTTGCGATTCTGCTTTGTCCTTAGTTAGATTCTTCAAGGACATAATACGGTTACTTCTTTTCTCTACTAGTTTAATCTGTTTCTTCATATTCAGTGCCTTCTTCTTTTGATTGCTTTTTCTTTTTTCCTCCCTTCTTGTTTTCCTCACTTGTCTTCTTTAAATCGTAGCTATCCCATTCAAGGGAGTTGTGTAGAGAGACATCAGTCTCGTTTTCCACCACTAACCAATATTGTGAGTCGGCACTGGATCCTTGGGCACATTTTCAGGGTGTGGTTGTACAAAGTTGTCTATCTAGGTTCCCCATCCCCTATTATGTTTTCATTTTAAGGTTTCTAAGGTTCTTAATTGTTATGCGTTTGCTCCTTGTCATCCATGGGTTATGGAATATCCTGGAGCTTCTTATTAATCGCTTCGTCCATTTTATCTATTTTTGGACGCACATATACTTTGCGATTGTGGGTCTATGCAGTCCATCGGTGCGTGACCCCTTGTACCGCATCGGGTACACGGGCGATGTTGGGAACAGCCTCGGTACAAAGACTCACCAGGAAGCCCATGACATGAATGAAAGCTGGGATTTTACTTACAATCTCCTTGTTCACGACCAAACACTGATGGGATAACTAGATGTACGTCGCAGTGTATCTTCAACTTCACCCGATGCCTCGACGGGCAGAAAATATATGCTTGTATCTCGAACTTCGAGTTCTACATGTCAAAGTGCGTTTGGTTTATTTGCATCGTTAGAATAATATTGATAATCTCGCACGGATTCATCTTTGAACACATGTGCTTCTATGTCAAATGATGGATTTGAAGTATATTTGAACATGTCATCGTATTCTTTTACGAGGCAGTTCACTGACAGCTATTATATTTGCGTCTATTGTCTGGGCTTCCAGTGCTGCTTGTATGTTTGTCAACGGGAAAGGAAATGGTTGTTCCCGAGATTTATCATCAACCAATTCTCGTAATCGCTGATTTTCAGATGCATTTATGATTTTGCTACCGCCAGCAGGCATTGCCGCCGTGCTTGCTAATGTTACTGGTGAAGTTGTTTTTAAAAATAGATACTCTTAGATGCTAATCTTGTAAGTCTATCTCGGATTGATAAAAATGCATTTCCGGCAATATCACCAATTGTTCCAAGAGCTCGTACTCTAAAAATTCCGATGGCTTTCATCCCTAACTGCTTCGCGATCGGAATCGCTTTAGGATCAATTCTTTGGAATAAACCTTGAACAACATTACCAAGTTCATTGCCGTTAAAGGCGCGATAAACAGGGAACATCGAATTCATCACTCTAATCTCGGTGCTGGCACGTTGTGCATTATGTATGATCATTCTATTTTTTTCGATTCACAGTCGCACCACTGTATTAAATATCATCAATTAATTCATCGATGAGTGCCTTATAAACATGTCTGTCTATTTTTGTTTTACTTGTTTATAATAGCTGGCAAATTTCCGTACCTTCATTGATGACATTATCGGAATTATTACCAGCTCGTAAACAACCCATAATAATTTCAAGTCGATCGACATCGGCAAGTACCCACTGCCTGTTCGAGTTTCTTCGTATTCCAGAGGTGGTGATGATTGCCTCCTTCGTCGAAAAACTCCTCGTTTTTTTCTGGTGGCAATAATGAATCTTTACCCCGTGCTTTTCTGACTTCACTGATAAAATAGTTTGGTCGTCTCTTGCAATTCTTTTCGATTCTCTAAATACCATTCCTAGCCATATTTTATGGAACATTATGATGTTCTGGTAAAATATATTGTTGTCGTATTTTATATCCTGTTCCAGTAACGACAACTGTATATATCCTTCCTGGTTAAATTACCCTGGTTTTAATTTTGGTTTAAACTGTTTCTCATCGATATCATTAATTTCACGATCAACTGTGTCAAGAGCTTCATTGATCTGCATTGGCAATTGTTGTGCAGTTTTTCTTTAACTTGTGTTACATCTGTTGGAAGTTTTGTGTTTCTTGTGTTGCTGCGGTTTCAGCAGCCATCGCTTTTGTTAGGTTTGATAAGTGGATTAAATACTGCCCGAAACCAAGAGCAAGATCTTCGTTAGCTTGCTGCCTTGCTTGAAATTGTTGTTTGAGCGCCTCTCTAAGAGGTATATACCGCATTAATGTTACCAGCTAATCTCTCCTTACGTAAGGGGCCGTCCATTTAGTACGTACGAATGGAGGGGGGATGGGGTTTAACCCAAATGCATGCGCTTGCGTATGGGGGTTTGGGTTCTACTGATAATGTACGTACGCATAGGAAACGGAGGGGGGGGGGGAGGGGGTTGAAACTCGATAATAATTTGTCTGATACGTAACCTGTTCGACTGGGTTCAGTTGGCGTTTGCATTTTAGCGGACACTAGACAAACTTTAAGCTACGGAGCTTATCTCTTTGATGCAGCCAGACATTCATCTTCGGTGGACAAAATGTTTTATTAAACACGTTAATATTATTAATACTTGAACGTTTTTGCGTGGATTAAATATAGGACGTTCTATAAAACAGGATGGGGGAGAGTCAAACGTACGTACGCAGGTGTGTGTGGGTTTTTGTTTGTAAAAAGTACGCATGTATACGGGGGGGGGGGGCGGGTGTCAAGCTTTGCCAGATTTTTGCATACGTACTAAATGGATGGCCCCTAACTGCTTAGGTACTGTTTTATGCGCCATTACTGATTTATATGCAATTTAATAGTCATAAGCGATAGAACGAAAATCTCAGCAAAATTAAAGCTTACATGTATGGGAGGTGGTCATTTTTGCGTAAACTTAATCTAACTTCGCTTCGTTGCGACGGTTTAAAAATACTGAGCATACCTAACTCTTGAAATAATTTACAAAATGGAAATAGCCTAGTTCGGGATGATGCTTATGAATGGTATTCTTTGAGATGGCATCATTTCAATCAAATCCTCATGCCAAATTGTTTTGTGAAATGTTTTTCATCAGGCGCGAAAACAAATGCACATAAATATGGCCATAATTACAAGAGGTGAGTCTCAAACAAGTGTCCGATGGTTTACATCAGTTACTTCCAGGAATCATTCACAACGTTTGTATTAACAAAACAAACAAACAAACAAACAAAAACGATACGAAGATGTGAAAGAGAATTGAAAAATTACATATTCATTTCTTCACCACTGAACATCCTGAAAGGAAAGCGAGTGTCTTTAATGTTTCCAACGGGGGCAATTTTTTATTTATTCTCTTTTCGCTTGGCCGAAGTGGTGGGGAGGGGGGGAGGAGGGAGATTGGCAAATGACATAAAAGCTGCTATCTGTGGCAAAGCAGGAGCTTCACTAAAGAACAATACAGCCAGGCGCCTCCAACGTTAGCGCCGCCACTGACGCATGACCGCCTAATGCAGCTATTAAGAACTGCATAATTTGGGGAAATTAACAACCTGCATCACTGTGATCTAGCTTCACATGGGCAACTGTTGAATTGTCATGAAGTGTCTTAATTTTTCTCAGGTTTTGCAGTCTTAAATTTGATGGCATTTTTCAACGGCCAGTGACCAAATGATTGGCCAACATGCAGTTGTACGAATCAGTATGGAATAGTACGAATCGATGGAGTAGCAGCAGAGATGGTGAACCCACCTCATTTTATAAGCGTTATTTTGGTAAGCTAAGGCTTATACAAAAACGAAAAAAAATGCGCTGATAACGTGAAACCGAGGCTTCTAACTTTCCGAGAGTCTCTCTGGGGTTTAGCTTTTTTTGTTACTTTTTTCGCGTCGTCGTTTTCGAAAAAACCATATACGTGAGTTTTACTACGTTGAAGCCTTATCGAGGTCGCACCCTCTCTGTTGCTATCCAAAATTTTTATCAAGACCTATACGATAACGCGATCGTGGATCAGGTAAGTTTATTGTTATAAATCCATGCGGGGTTGACTGAGCCTGACTAAATAAATTACTAAACTTAATTATGTCCATATCTCCGCTGCACCAAGTCTGATGAATATTTCGCAGAGTACGTGTATCAACTACGTTAAATACCGCTAAAATATTGCAGTTATCTCTGATCACTTTTGGTATTTGTGTATATCGCTTTGTAACATAAATCACATCTGTGTTTTTAGCTCTTCCTCGCGAGAATATTCTAGCTGGATTTGACTGTTTGTCCAGCATCACATCATCTTATACAACTAAATTATTAATAAACCCATCGAGGGCATATACGGATGGCGCTTCACCGATATCAGTAATAAATTCAATAACATCTTCGTCGTTTTCATCCGACAACTTTGCGTTTTCATTGAAGTTTTTCAGTACATCATAGCATCGCTGGTCATCTACAGACGGAGCTACTAAATACAACTTGTCCCATTTGAGCCATCTCATTATCAAACTAAGCAGCATTTGCTTTTTACCACTTCCAGATGGCCCAATTATAATCATTCGGATAGAATTTAGTAATGCTGGATGACGCTTGACCGGTTTTCGTTTTTTGGTTGCCGAAAAATCAATTACATCCATGATGTAGAAATATAATAAATAATATGGATTTATATTGTGTGAAATATAGGACGCGTATTCCCACAAGTGGACTAACAGATATTACAACAAAAAATAACAGATCAGCAGTTACAGGTAAGTGTGAACAATGTGGTACCAAAGAATTTAACTTTATTTCTAATCCAAACAATACAAAAAAAGAGGAGGCGATGTTACCTCTCAGCAAAACTACCAGGAACACCATGGGCTAAGTATCCAGGAGAAAAACACCTTCCCGGGTATAGCTATTGCGGTCCTGATACTCGACTTGATAACCAATATCAGCCAAAACCAGGTAAATATCCAGTAAATGCTATTGATAAAGCGTGTCACGCTCATGATGTAGCTTATAAAAGTAAAAACCTACAAGATAGACATATTGCAGATGTAAAATTAATTCATGCGTTAAATTTCATAAAAATAAATCTTTTAAGAATCATTAGCTAATTGGTTGGTGAGATCTGCGATGAAAAGTAAGCTTTTATTAGGAGCTGGTAATTAGTCAACCGACTATTATCATAATGGAGTCGATTTATTATAGCCCAAGAGGATACTGGAGGGGTGGAGCAGCGATTAGTAAACTCGCTGAAGCAGCAGGTGTCAAACGTTCTACTGTTGAAAATGACTAGAACAACAGACAATATGGCTAAATTTATCTACCACCGCCTACAACAATTCAGTATGCACATTTTGATGTTAGCGTTCCTAATGAAGCTCATCAGGCTGATATTTTATTTTTACCACATGATACTATTAAAATTGGAAGACGTCGTGTAACATACAAATATGCGTTAACTGTTGTTGATGTTGCAAGTAGATATAAAGAAGCAGAGCCACTACCAACTAAAACAGCTGCTGCAGTAACTTCTGCGTTTGAATGAATTTATCGACGTGGTGGTCTACGATGGCCACAACTGTTACAGGTTGATCCTGGCAAAGAATTTCTGGGCGCAGTATCATTGTTGATGAAGCAACATAACGTCAAAATACGACGAGGACATACTGAAATTCATCGCGATCAGGCAATTGTTGAACGATTTAATCGAACACTTGCTGAGCGGTTATTTTGATATCAATACGCGAAGGAAATAATTCAAGACAAAAGATCTCGCGAGTGGGTTGCAAGATTACCAAGTGTGATAGCTGCATGAAATAATGAAATTAACGACCGCCATGAAACCTATTAATGTAATTAAAAAATCACATACCAGTACAACGACATGATTTTTCAAAACAACCGGTATTAAGTAACGTTACTGTCAGATATTTATATGAACTTGGTGAACTTGAAGGTGGTATAAAAAGAGCGACTGATCATATTTGTAGTATTGCCACACATAAAATTTCCAGCGGGATAAGATCCGCGGGTAGACCTGCAATCTACAGATTAGATTCAACTGCCCATCAACGTGGATTTACACGTGAACAATTGCAAGTAATTCCTGAAGACACATTTACCACCGCGACCACTTAACTAGCCCCCATACGTCGATTACACTCAAGACAGGTCAGCATCACATTTTCGCGTGTATGACCAAGACTGCTATCTTTTCTATCCACGGTAAATTGTCTTGGATCATTAGTTGAATATCGCCACAACAATATACAATTACAGCTCGCACAATGATTATTCTGCTGTTGTTTCAACGCTATGATAAATTCAACATCTAGGTCAAAGTTTTGGGTTTTTTTGTTACATTGTTTATAACCAGCTAAATTTGTTCATACTATATCGCTGTCAATAACATTATTGATGGTTTCTGTAGCGTCTATGACAATTCTCCGCAGCTGAGATATTTTTCTGACTCGGGACACTGAGATAAGCTCAGTTTACCCATTCGACACGATCATCGACATTCCAAACTCGCGTATCAGAGATGGTTAACCCTTGAGATGAATAAATTGTCATTGCCTATCCCAGTGTCCATGGGGATTTATCCGTACTCAGCGCATCTTCAACAACACTGACATAAAAAAACAACATTTAATGCGAAATTCTGTTTCTCAGTCTGTCCTGGTATTTCAACGTCGACATTCTGTCGTCGTGTATCGGCTGGTCTATAACACAATGGTACACGTAGACTTGAAAACTTTTCTTTATGCAACTGAAATAACCGCTGTTGAATTGTGTCACGAACTATCTTTTTACTTGCCACTATTAAATCAAATGGTCTCCACACTTGCAGAAGGTCGTTCATAGAAGTTTCTGAAATCATTGTACGCATTATTTCACAATGAATTTTATTCGGTTGTAGTCTGATTAATTGTTTAAACTCCCTTAATTCTACATCAAGAGATCTATGGTCATCAGTTATCTCCTCGTAATAATCCACAAAATTCTTTAGCCACCCGTGCGAAGATAACCAACAAACGGAGGTGGTTGACCATGATCGCCGCACAATATCACAGCTGTATTTTTTAATAGCAGCCAGTCGAGAAACACGTTTAATATATCTTCAGATACTGTGGATACTTCATCCCAAAAGATGATCATTGTAATATATTTTTCTCCCATTCAATCAGGAGTCCATGCGTCTCCCTTCCATCGAAAAAAGCTATGATAAGTACATGACTGCACTCCTCGTGTGTCTAAATAATTCGATCAATCCAGTTGTCTTACCAGAACTTTCGGCCCGTTTAGATATACCGTCTTGTGTCGGGATACTGGATCATACACAGATGCCACAGACGATAACTCTGATATCTGATTATTTTTGCAATAAATATCTTTGATTTCAACATCTGCTGATTCAGAATAATTATATAACATTTCTTGTTTTATTCCCCATTTACCCCACGATGCATCATGAACTGTAAATTGAGTCAGTAATTCTGTATATTTTTTTTTTCGATTTAGAATGAATCCGTTGCAACTTTGACTACAGTTGTAGGGAATCTATTTATCATCGATAATATATTTATAGAAAGCGAGCATTGAGGATCTTAAATTAGTAAACTGAGGTGCCTCAACATCTGTTTAACCAACAATTATACCTAATCGTTCAATTAGACAAGTAGGCGTTTTCTTGACTTACAAATATATCTCTCTTTGTTGCATCGGCGATTATAAAATCATATTCAGGATCATTTAGAATTAACAGTGAATAATGTCGTTTATGATCAATTGCCCCGCCTTAAGTAAATTTACCGATTATTCTTCTACCGAGATCCTTTGCGGTTGTACCATCATCAGGTGGTGGTAACCAAACTTCTTTCCGAGGACGGTGTGATATAATTGCTTTATATAACTTACAATCAACGATATTAATATTTTGCAATCAAGCATATATCATAATAAAACTATTGGTGCCCAAAATTGTTCTGAAAAGTGCCTGCCAAATCAAACATAACAGATCTGATGAAGACCCTTAGCAAACTCAAATGATACAATACCAGCAAATCCGGTTAGATCAAAATCATGTAGGGGTCCATTTATCGATACTCTAGTCATCTCGTGTGTGGGGTGTCCAAATCTTTTAAAATATCCAGAACACTCTCCGTAACCAAGAAAACCTCCCGGATAACACGCGACCATATCAACCGAGATAACATCTTTGTAGTCATACTTAGTATTCCACAATCCACCGTGTCCGTATTCACAGCAGCTTAGCTGTTCGTCTTCGAGAAATTCAAATCGTGTTGGCTTCCACGAATTTTTCTCTCTTGCAATTTGAGCAGCAACAGATGGAACCGTAAACAATTATTCAACAATTGTTTATTATTCTCTGTTGAACATTTCTGCGCAAGATTTTACATTCCTTCGTGGAGAGATTCTTTACGATATATTTCGCCGTTAGGTCGTACAAATTGATCATATTTTTCATCATCTGAACTTTTAAATAAGCATACTGATACAGGATCATTTTTACTTATTTCGCGAATAAAATTAAACATATCTAATTGGTAAAATCTTACAGTCCGATCTCGTGGAAATATTGTTACTGCGCTAGTTCAGGCGTGAGCATTATGATTGGAGCTCCTCCCTTTTTATAATGTTTCGAATCGTATAAAATCTCCCTTGTTATCGTTACTACTATTATTGGGAATTTTAGTGTTTTTTTCGAACTTAGCGTCATCATTTATTGTAGCTGCGGTATCCTTAACTAATTCAGCCCATTTGTTTATTTTTTCACGTCGTATATCCGTTAACCCATTACCACGCATCGGGTTTGTAAAGTGTTCGATTACTCGTTCGGCTACACAATCCAGCTTTGAAAATCTCATTGACGCAAGATCATTAATGTTAGGATTATCATTTAGCGAACAAATTCCATAAATAACCGCGGTCATAGGATACGCTCGTTCGCAATATGGTTTATCAATACCAGTCAACATTCCTGGCTTGGAACTTTTTACTCAGCACAGCGGTTTTTCCACTATGAAAAACAGGATCACGATTGCCACGGATAATCCACTTAGCGGAATCTGTTTCTGCTAGCGCAATAAACTTTATTCTGAAAAAATATATTTGATAGTTTGAGATAATCATTAATCTTTTTCGCCCGCTCATCGTTCATTGTAGCATCAAGTATAATTTTGAATGTCGACCACGTGTGAGATGCCCCATCATCACGAAATTCTTTTTTATCATTCCGCATATTATTAATCAGATTATTCGATGGATCAACCAATTCTTGCCTCCGCAAGTTAGGGGTTCTTCAGTCAGGATCGAATCTGGATTCAGGAATAAAAGTTTTCCAGGGCTGGATTGAGGATAATCTCTCATACTCCTCCATATTATATTTTAGACCAGTATTTAAATAACAAATATTATATATACAATGACTCAAATAAAGAATCAATGCAGGTGGTTGATGATAGGGTCTTCAACTCCTTGTAACAAATCTTGCGTAAATGAATTTTGCGGACAACATTTGCAAAGAGTGAGAACAAGGAGTCTTGGTCCAAAACCGTGTTTACGGTGTGGTGTTGGAGTTAGAGGGAAAATGCACTTGTGTGCGCAATGTGGTGGTAAAAGATATAGAGAACTAAAACGATATTATGTTAAAAAAATAATAACCCTGACCCTGTCAAGGACTCTACTCTTGATAAAGTTATAAGAAACCCTGAAGATTATATATCTAGACATGCAAAGACAAATTATAATTTAGACAAATATTACTATATATAAATGGAAAAAAATGAATTTGTCCAACATCCTAACATCAAGAATTATGAAGTATCTCGTAATGGTGTAGTCAGACACTGTCAGCGGAAAAAGCCAGTCGGTATTGTTGATAATACTGGTTATCTTAGATTCACTGCTGAGGGGAAGAGGTATCTTTCTCATAAATTTATATTTGAATGTTTCTTTATGGTGATCAAAGACGGTTTTGTGATCAGTCATATTGACAGACAAAACCTAAATAACTCTTTACACAACCTTCAAGCTTTTACAGAGAGAGAATTCTGCACGTGGAAATTCTGGTAGATGTAAAACTTCTGCAAGGAAGGCAGTTAAATCCCTAAATATTGAGACTGGTGAAGAAAAAATATTTCAGTCAATGACGGCGGCTGGCAGGTAGTTCGGTATTTACTCGCAAGGGGTAAAACGTGTTGCAGATAAAATGCAAAAATCAGCGTTTTCAAACAAGTATGAAAAATGAATTTCATTTTTGTTATATTCCATAGTGTTATTCTCGAAATATACAAAAATTGATCAGAACTGTCTAGTGAATACGAAGCAAAAAAGACAATCAATACTCACATAAGACAATTAAGAAAAATTATGTCAGAAACTGCCAGTGGTAATAAAAATGAAAGTTAGACTCACTCGTGGAAATGAAAGTGAAAGTATGTCAAAATATAGTCTTTTTTTCTCACTGATTTTAGTCCATTTGTCAGTAAAAAAAATATCCACAGAGTCAAGGATAAAGTCAAGGAGGAGAATTATTTTTTTTTTACTGTTTTTAATATATATCACGCGTCAGTGACATTTTGAAAGTATGTGCTGTACCCTTGACTCTGTCCCTGATAAGGGGCGACAACACTCTACGATTAAAAATCCTCGAAAATCGTAGATTTTTAAGATTAAAAATCATTACGATTTCACATATAAATTCAGACCCAGAGTGTCTTCACGAAGGTCAAGCACTTTGCCGGACTGATCATTTAGTTTGAAATTTATTCTTGACAATAGCGGATTATGACATCGTAGATAGACCGGGCTAATTGGGTCTTGCACAATCAGATATCCGGGTGAGACTTGCGATGCAAACGTATACAGAATATGTCCTTGCGGTGCCTGATTTGATATGTAGCTGTTTGTCTGATAACTTTCATCAATTGCATCACAGATAAGATTGACCGCGATCGTTGAGGTTATATTTACAATTCCCGTAGAAATATGACGTCATTCACCGTGTTGATTATTGTTGTATCGGAAAATACTTGGTGGCGGCTTTATTTTTCTCCATGAATCGAGTATTTTTGGAAAGTTTTCTTTGATTAGATCGTTAATTGATTTTTTAGTTCGTTGGTAGCAAGTGATGGTACCACAAGTGTTGGCAATTGTTGTTCGGTTATTTTATAATGATCAAGAAATATTTGTTTTTAAATCATGGACGTCCCAATCATCTTTTCTAATTTTTAATATTATATCGCGAATTCGCCAATTAATAGACTTAATATCGTCGATGATGTGATTAGAATGTTGTGTTGTTTCGATGATTTGTTATTTTACTTCATCAGAATAATATTGTGTAATATTAACAAATAAATTATTTAAATTACCAAATACGCGTGTAAGTTCAGGTTTAATTTTTTTCTGACATTTCATTGATATATTCTTCACTTATAATTACGTCAAAGCCGTCTGGGATTTGCATAACTATTGTAACTGCTTCTTCAGGATTTGGGAGATAATTACAAGGATAGTAGAAATCTACTATCTTCGTTTTCCAAAAATCTTTTCTGTACCCTGGCTCCGCTATAAATTTCAATTCATTCGTGGTAAAATCAGACATTTTTTATTGTGGCGGTCCTTGATACTCTAGAGCAACTTCAGGCCATCATAACACAGATCTAATAGCTCATTTCATACCGAATTTAACCGAGTTGCTCCGTAATTATCCGAATAACCTCCTGAGTTACTTTATACTCCAGCCAATCAAACGCTGGTGGGCACATGTACATAACAAAATTGCGTCCATTGTTGTTTAGAAATATTTCAGAAAAAAAATTAATTAAATGAATGAAATTTATATGCAAATTATCCACAGACTTTCAAAAACAAATCTGATAAACTCATATGAAACGCATTTTATTATAATGACGTTTCGGATGCACAGAAATAGTTTGAGCAATTTGCTCTTTGCCTGTCAGGATTAAATTTGTTTACTTCGACACCGTTTCCTTACTTACATGTACATGTCCGGATGTAAACAGCTCAAAGCTACTCTCTCGTATCGGTTTGAAATCCGCTCTGGCTTCCAGAAAATAAGGCAGGATGGTTGCATTATTAAATTTCGTCAATATCTGTGGCAGCATCGCTGTTGAATATGCATTGTTCAACTCGATAAACGATGTTGAAGTAGTTACAGAAGTTGATGCTGATGCTGAAGCGTCCGCCATATTTTGCCCTCCACCTATCGAGAGCCTATTACGGTCAGCTGACCACCCGCCACGTGATCAAAATTCCGAGCAAATTACGAAATTCACCAAAGTCTGCATGAAATGGGCTATTGATGATTGATATATATCAGATCAGTGACGTAATCCGGAGAATTTATCTCTATCGCGGACGATAGCGTTGGTTCGGTTACTGTTATGGTTATCTTGGATTCTTTGCCTGTAATATTTTTTTATCCTAAGTTGAAATTCATCCTTGATTAGTGGCCGAGTGGTCTAAACGCTCTCCATTTCGGATCACTGCCATTTCACCTCTGTCTGCGTGGGTTCGAGTCTCGGATTCAGCCAATGTGGGTATGTGAGAAAGCTTGCCAGTAGCTTATCGTGGGTCGGTTGTTCTTTCCGGGATTTTCCCGAGTTTTTCCTCCACCATTAATACTGGCCGCCATGTATAGCCTATCGTGTGCTGAAAAATTACGTTAAACCCTACAACAACAACAACAACATCATCCTTGATTTGTGTTCGATTTGATAATTACCTGTCGGTATTCCAACAACTACCCAGTCAGGTGACCCATCATCTTTATTTTTATTTCAAAAAGCAGCGGATTATTGGATTGTAGTCCACCAAACGACCTTGGCCTGATATTTGGCCAACTGTAGTATACTACAACTGCGCAAGGGCGATTTCTTTTACTGGAATCGCGTTTGGAAAATTAATACTGAATTCAGGGTTGGTTGAGCTTACTGATATTATTGTGGTTTTCAGCGTACTTGTATTTGCGACTATCTGCTGCAGTAGTTCTGTCATTATTTAAACCCGTATGATTTAAATCATAGTTTTCTAAATCAATTACTTCACTGTATGTCTTAAGCATTATGTCAAATTCAGAATCTGATATCGTTGTATCTTCAAGGCTTGATGATGTCAGCGACGACACTTTAGGGTACGCGTTTGTTGCCGTGTGTAATTTTACAGAGTAATCATGCAATTTTGTGCTCGTGCACGTAAATATCATTTTCGCGATAATATTAAAAACCCAGCAATTGTTGCTGATGATGAAACACATATTGTCACAGCTACTGCTGCTGTCACTGGTGTTAGCGCTGATAATACCACGCCGGTGGACGCAACGAGTGTAGATACAGAATATACAACAACATCAATGAGAACTGCACGTCTTCGATATTTTTCTAATTTCGTTGTATACTTATCAATGATGCTTTATAGCGCTGTTTGCCATTCACGTACTTGATCATATCTAAATTTTTGAACGCTTAACTCTTTTAAGACTGTTATATTTTATACAGTAACTAATTGAGTTGTTTCAGCAACAAATTCCAGACACCACCAGTAAGATGATGTGGTTAATTTTTTATCAGCTGATTCCACTATAAATGTTTCTTCATCTCCGCTATTTAACACAATAGACACAGAGTGACGCCAGGGATATGTAGTGTATATACTAAATTTTGTAGCGCTGAACACAGACCGTCTCTACATACCCGTGACTTCCGCGGTATGTTTGATAGTATTATTTTGCTGTGACCATGTTGAGAATCCCGAATACACTGTGTATGCGTTATTGGCAATCTGTTTGTGGGGGATTTTAATCAGATTAATTATGTTAACGATATCAGGAATTCCACTTATGACATCTTCTAGTGTTATTTTATTTGATATCAGAGAGTTTCACGTCAGCAGTCAACTTGTGCCAAAGAATTCATCTGCGGTTTCATTAATTTTTCTAAAATTTCTACGAAGGTTCGTGAACATATTTACATGAACATGAACGGCATACTTGGCCCGCATCGTGGATAATTTACCATCTACATTATCTACGTACTTTTTCGTCGCGGAATCTTCGTCAGATGTTGGATCTCTTGGCACGGCTATTTTATTTCCTTTCATGCTGAGTTTGCCAGTCATTGTGTCGCCGGTATTCTTCAAACGATTATTAACGCTTCTTGCAATTTCATCTCTGATGGTTGTAAATAATATATTTGAGTGCCTGATAAATGCTGGAATGTTATCCGTGATAGCACCAAGTACTATATCATTCTATTTGATATAGCTCGTTTTTAAAACACCGTATTTATCCTGAAAAATAACAACTTCATCTCGGTCAACTCCAGAGAGGTTCATAATATCAGCGAGTTCATCCTTTGTCGCGCAATTGACAGATCTATGTCGGATTGTTTTTTACTCGCAGTAGTATCACCGCGTAGTAGTATCTTCCGTAAATATCTACCATTAATGTCTTCGTTCTCGATGTAAATCAATGATTTCTCAAACTGTTAACTTGTATAATTGTGCCCAAATTTGTGAGGTGGCAACGATGATATTGATACAGCATCGAGTACAGCAAGTGCTTCACGGCGTCATATTAGTGGATCGGTTAATTTTTGTGTTCGTAGTGTTGAGTACCAAGGTTTTACTTGTAATGGCGTAACATACTTGATAGATTCCAGTGGTGGAGCTAACCCATACGAATCGAAGCAAACAATTCCACGGGGATAAATTGCGTATGCTACCCAATGAGTTCCAGGTCCAGTGCTGTTATCGAGATTAATGACACCGGTTTCAATATTGTTTGGTCGTTGTGGTAATTGATCTCGCATAAAAACACCTCTAAATGTTTTAAATTTTTAGTTGCTTAGCAGCATCAAGTAAATCAAAATTTGACATAGGTGCAAAACCGGTTTTCAAAGCAGTGCTCCTGGAAATCTCAGATCTTTTCCTCGGTGAGTTCCTGGAAGTCTTAAGCCCTGTCCCGTTGCTTTTTGTAATGCCATTCCAGTATAGGTTCGAACAGCACATAACGCGGCGCTTTTGCAACAACTGGTGCTGCAACGTCTATCAATACTGGTATTGCCGCGAGAAGTGGAAATATGCCACCTGTCTTAGCAGTATCTTTGATGGCACCAACGTAAAGTTCAAGTCGTATTCCATTTCGGGATAGTTTGGCTTTATTAAAATGTTTAAATTGACGTTCTGTCAACGATAGTTTATTTTGATCACCTGTGATCTGACTGTGCTTTAGCGTTATTGCCGTTCCTGTTTTTTTTTTACTGATGCAGTTTGTAGTTTCTTAATCTGACCAGGAGTCAGAATGACACTAACATGATGATATGATGACATTTTATGATAATGCTCGTATTTCTAAATCACATGGATTAAGGTAAGACATTAAGACTTTTCACTGGTGCATGAACGACTCGCATTTCTCCGCCACCACCTTTAAGTAACATTGCTTTATCGCTAAGTATGACAGCGACTGCTCTGTAATTAACACCACTACCTGTATTCACGCTGGCTCTGAAGTGTATATCAACGACAGATTCTCTGGATAAGTCAAGATGCTCCAGCGAAAAGTAATAGATCGGATATCGACTTTTAAAATCCAACTGTGAGATTTGTAAACCAGTAACTACGCTTTGATCGCGCCCCATAAACGTCATTAACCGATACTATACACGTACTATACGATTTCGTTCATAGTTTAGTAGTATGTTTTCTGTCGGTTCTTGTTTCCCGTTCATTCGTAAAGAAACCTCAGTAACACCAAGTCTGTCAAATATCATATGACTACGTTCTTGTGAGTTTAACAGATTATAATTCTGTAAAGCAACAACTATATGTCGTGGTGCAGAAAAACCTTTGCTGTGATGCTATATGCCACGTAAATACCCCGTTAATATCAGTTTGTATACTATCCGTGGCTCTTGTCAACCACGACAGTATTGATTTACCACCTATGCCCATAAAATATAATAGTCGCTCTTCTTCTGTGATCGTTGGGGTCATTACCGGCATCCAAAACGAACGTTTTGTCAGTATTACTTTACCAGCTTTACCAGCAGGTCTCCAGATTGTATCGTCGTCGGTAGCCTTTCTCACAAGAGCAACTGTGTGTTTAGCTCCAAAGATAACTTTTCTAACATTTCTACAAAATCCAAAGATATGTGACAGTGGAATTACACACAAAAAACTTCTACGTTCTCCCATTGCTGGGCGTGTTGCAAATCCTAGGTTGTATTCTGAATTAGCACTATGAACCACCCGCTCCACATCTGCGTCATCGGCAGCGGCAGTGTTTTTCTTTTGGTCTTCTTATATTATACTGATCGCTTTCAGGAGGTGTTAGTAGTATCTTTAACAAACATCATTGTGGGACCAGCTGATTTTGTAAATCCATCAGAGTATCTCGCTAAACCTATTATAGTTGTGGAAACGTCAACGTCCTTCTGAATTACCTCGGTGTTTTTCCCATCTATCATGTAACTGGCGCTATCAAAAAATGCCATAATGCCGTTGTTAACAAATCCAATTTTATCGCCCAACCGCATATGCAGTATCATCGTTTTATAAAAATAATTTCACCTTCTACCTCAATAAAATCCTCAGCGGGTAAAAAAGTATCATCTTGTATCATGGACATGTAATTTAATTCTTCCACGTTGATTTGGTAATCGTGCGTAAGAAGAATAAAATTGACAATCACGCACAGACTCATCTTTAAGGACTGGTGCTTCCATATCAAATGCTGTGTCGGATATACGTTTAAACATTTTTATTATAATTATTTTCGTCTACTACGAAGATTACTGCCTTCGGGAAAGTCCGCTTCCTGATATCAAACTTGAAACAATATTCTTCACGGCTTCACTGTCCCACTGATCTATTAGCATAGCCAGTTTCTGATTTGTTGCTTGATTTATTATTTTACTGGCATTTGCAGGTATGACTTAAGTGCTTTGTAATTTAACTGGTTGTGGTTTTCGTCCTATTAATCGTGCTAGTCTTTCTTTGATCGCCGAGAATACTTTACCAGCAGCGTTGACGACAGCACCATGAGTTTTTTCACGAACAACGTCAATAGCTTTCATCGATAATTGTTTTGCAACAGGTGCTCCTTTTGGAGCTAACCTTCTGAACAATCTCTGAACAATATCACCCAGTCTATCTCCGTAAAAATCGCTTGTAGGTTGGTAATCGTGCGTTTATTACTCTGACCATTACAGGTCCTCGCTGACTATTATGTATGATTATCTTATTTTACTTGCCATTTATCTAATTCTTGTGGCAATTAGTCACTCCCCCAAGGTCGTCAACGAGTTTATCGATAAGTTACCGGTAAACGCTAATATCCATGATACCACTTGTGCTTAATCGCCGACAAATATCAGCTGCTTCATTAATTATTTCCGGAGAATTGTTACCAGCTCGTTTTCCTCCTATGAGAACTTCTAGTCGTCCTACGTCGGAGAGAATATTGTTGGGACAAGTAACAAGACCACTTCCCGTTTTTGGAGGTTCTCCCCCAACAGTTTAGCAATACAATCTTCATCTTCCATTTGTTGTTCTATCTGCTGCAGCGGTGGAGGAAGTTATAATTGTGGTTGTGACGAAATCTGCTGCTGTTGAAAAAGTTGTTGTATTTCTCCTTTCCGATCTTGTCGATATTTTCTTTCTTCTTGTAAAAACGCACAATATTCTGGATGATCTGTATCAACCTTTGGTAATTTATTAGCAGCTGAAAATATTAAAGGAACCCAATCTTTTGACTTTATCTCCGGTTTGTCAAATTCGGTTTTTAAGTATTTTTTTTTCTGTTTCTATACCCAAACGCAGCAATGCTAGCTGTAACTTTCGGTTCTTTATTAGCAGATCGTTCAAGAGCATAATCAGTAAACATTTCAACAGGAGGGTTTTGTTGTTGTGGTGGCGGAGGTTGTGGTGGTGGTTTTGCCACGATATATGGTTGAGGTGTGGGTTGTGGTTTGGGTTGTGTTTTCGCTGAACGGGTTGTTGTCGAAATTGAGAACCTAGAAGATATTTTTCTATTTCATCTAAATACGCTAGATACATTACATCACTATTTGAGATTCGATCCTTTTTAAATTTTATGCGAAATATCCATTTAAACCAAATCTCCCTGCTTACGGGTTTATCATATTCGGGTTTTTAATATCTATCTCTATAATTAAAACTCGAAGCTGCAAACATACCTTGTTTGGAAATATCGTACATCTCTATTTGCTTAATAGCATTATTAGTAAATTTATCAAACAGTTTGCTCTGCTTTTCCGGTTCCTCTTCTTCATTTAATTTTACTTTAGGCGCAAGTTTCTCTTTTATTTCACTGATACCCTCAAGCATTTCTTCATTGACAGGTGGAGGTTGTGCGGCAGCTATTTCAGTTGGAAGCTCTCGTAAAATCTTTTTTATTTTCTTAGTTCTTTCTGCTATTTTTGCAGTTTGCTCAGCAGTTTGTTTTGATACTGGAGGAAGATTCTTCTTAATAGCCGTTACGACTTTTTCAGTAACTTCTCTGACAGGCTTAAATAACTGTTCTGTGCCTTCTGCTTATTCAACTTGAGATTCTTGCCGTTCTTGTAGTTTGTTCCTGAAAGAATCTCTCAAGGGGGAGAAATTTTTTAATTGCTTCTAGTCGCTCTCGAGCTAATCTAGCTGTATAAGACTCCAACGCTGGTACCGTTATTTGTTATAACAATTCTTTTAATTGATAGCAGCAGAGAGGCTGCGACCTCGATAAGGCTTCAACGTAATAAAACTCACGTATGTTTTTTTCGAAAACGAATATGCGAAAAAAAGTAACCAGAAAAAGCTAAACCCCAGAGAGACTCTCGGAAAGTTAGAAGCCTCAGTTTCACGTTATCAGCGTATTTTTTTTTTCGTTTTTGTATAAGCCTTAGTTTACCAAAATAACGCTTATAAAATGAGGTGGGTTCACCCTCTCTGCTCCTGGAGTACAAAAGAAATGAGTATTAAGAAATTCTGTAATTAAGAATAATCATAATTTGTTAATTTCCCCTAAGCTATGGAGTCTTAGACTGAATGTTATATTTCAACAGCCATAGTAACCAAATCATCTGTGAACATGCAGTGGTGAGATATAATTTTTGTAGAACTTTAATACGGGGCACATAAGAAAGGAACATTTAATAATTGTTGTATACGCAGGGGGTAGCGCTACCGAGCGGATCAAACAACTGCGCGAGTTCTACTGGAAGTTCCTTGTTTCAGCTATTTTCAAAGACACTTACTCAACAGTCCTTGTCAACTGGAAATTATCATAATGCACCAAAAACTACAAATAATTTTCATCTAGTTAATCAATTACCACACATGTCACAACTTCACAATCGCCTGGTTCCTCCTTGCTGAGACTGCATAGCGTAATATGAGCACCTCACACCGTGAAATGCAAATCACAACTAAAACACTCAGTGCAGGGAACTATTTTTTGCCGACTCTATCATTTGGTCAGCTTAAACACACTTCTGAACCAAATTTCACATATGCCCTTCCACTAAATTGCTTTCACGTCCAGCAATAAAAGGCATCTCCAAATAAAGGATGTGATGTGATGTGATTTGGATTTTTAAAGTAGCTTTAACAATTTTTCAGTCATATCGCTACATTGTCTGCAATGTGGCAGTTTATAGTGATGTCTAGCAATGGGGCACCATGCTGCAGACATGTAGCATGATGTCCCACCCAGTCACATTATCATGACACCAGGCCGACCAGTCCTAACACTAACCTCTTAATGCTGAGTGCCAAGCAAGGCAGCTGTTAGTACCATTTTTGTAAGTTTTTGTTATGACTCCGCCGGGGATCGAACCCACGACCTCCCGCGTCCGAGGCGGACGATCTAACCATTAGGCCACTAGAGCGGTTCCAAATAAAGGAACAACCCTTTCTCAATTAGGCCATGGCACACAATATTAGTCCCTGTCACGAACGCATGTTTCGTCACAGGAAAGTCACTGGTCAACTAACATAACTATGCAATTGTTTCAGTGCTATATACGAACAGAAATTATGCTTGTTAGTGATTAGCTGACTTTCAGGTCGATTTCATATAGAATGTTGCGTAGTTACGAGAATACACATGCAATAATACGCATACGGTTATGGAGAAGATCATTACAGGTTCATTTTTATTTTCAAACTTCGTTTAGTTTGTTGACATAAACAATTTATGTAGCGAGAATGCGGTTGTCTCAACAAAGCCCAACATGCCTCATGCAGGCAATTCGACAAACGATGTACCGCTTCAAGAATGCACGTGTATCTCATGCTCATCGAGAAAAGTAATTATCTCAGTTAGAAGACAAGAATTAGACACGGATAAGTCTCAGAGACCAATCCTGAATGTAGCAGTGAAATATTAAGTAGTTTTATAGGGCTAAAGATATGATAGCATGAAGGGTGAATAGTGCATCTCAGTTTGACTGAATAAACTCTAATGTTAAAGATTAAAATGGAATCTGCAGGAAATAAAGCGTAAACAAGATAAGAATAGGACGTAAACAGTCGGTGTGCTAGGTTAGGACATAAACAGTCTGTGTGCATTTCTGAATAAATAGAGATAACGACAACTATTAACCTACTTCTATTCCAGACTAGTAACGCAATTTCACCATGTTAAACTACTTTAAGTGCGTCAATTTTCGAGGACTTGTGTCATGGTTTAAGGAAATAATAATAATAATAATAATAATAATGTAATATTTAGTACAGCACCTATCTTGAGAAGCTCTAAGAGCTTTACGATATTAAAAATACATAAAACATATACAACAACAAGATTACACACACAAACACCATACAATTAAGAAAGAAAACGATGTTAGGTTTGCTTGGATGTTATGCATTAGTTGGGTTCTATTTATCATGCGAAGGTTTCTAATAGTAGCAAAAAGAGATGGAGGGTTCGGGATTGATACGGTGAGATAGCATATGACGCAGAAGTGATCTGAATCAAGTAGTGGGACATCGATGAAGACTGTAAAATATTATCATCAGGTCAATAAAAAAATGAATCTAAAATGTGACCCTGTTTATCCGTGGGTTGGCCAACTGACTGTTTGACATAAAAATGTGAATCGAATCTAGAAGTTTTGATGTGTAGGTATTTTCAGGACAGTCGAAGTGAAAATTGGAATCTCCAAGAATAACCAGGTTGCCACCAATCGGATTTCCATACTCAAGGAGGTTAGGAAACTGCAACAAAAAGAGAGATTCAGTCAGCCTGTTTTATCGACTAGGAGGAGGGAAGACAAAAATGGACGACTATTTAAATTCGCAAAATGACTCTCGTCTCAATTTTGGTGAAAATAAATAGGTGAATACAATTAGGTTTATGACAGGTATCTGCGATGTTTACTTTCCCCATTACCTCTTAGAAATTTTAAATCTTAATTGAAAACAGGAAATATAAAAATATGGTGTGCTGAAAAGAACTCCGATGCAACTTACACAGCCCTCGAATGTAACTTACACAGCCCTCGGATGCAAAGTCAACGAAAATATTGCGGGTTGGAGAAGAATTTATGTCGTAAAAAGTAGCAGATATCGAAAGTCACATTTAATTTATTCTCCTGCAAAATCTTGATGGACAGCACTTGACCGCAGTGTCGTCGCTGGACAAAACTGCGCCCCAGGCGAGAGTGGCCTTTGAAGCCCTAGACCCTCAGATAATCATCGTAATTTTTTTCTCTCCATAAATGTATTAATTTAAATGCGAATAATGACTAAAGGTAGGCATTTTAATGAAAAATCTGTACGTTTATTTAAGTAAAATAAGGAATAAAAGAACATGATCCGCAAAATGGCACCCGCCCCACCCACTCCGGGCTGGGCTTGGCGCCCCGGATTATCGCCCATATCGCTTAACAAGCAACTCATAAATACTTTTCCTCTATTTTATAATCGGACTAGCGAGTTGGTTAAATTTTAACGGCACTTTCAATACATTATTGGCTATAACATGCCAGGAAATGGAAGTTATATGCCTTTTCTAAGGACAACAGGCTAGCAGCGGACTCGAACAGGCTTGTGCGGGTATAAAATCCGTGTCCCTTGGATTCCGAGTCTGACACTCTGCCACCAGCTCCCAGTATCAGACGAAAACCAACCAACTAAATTAGATAATCTTTAAACTTTTCATTATTTGTATCCCCAATATATGTCCCACTTTTCTTTATTTGTATTCCCAATATATGTCCCACTTTTCTTTATTTGTATCCCCAATATATGTCCCACTTTTCATTATTTGTATCCCCAATATATGTCCCACTTTTCTTTTAACTTATAAATTGTGTTCCTCTATATTCTTATCAGGCAAACACTGGCTTTGTAAAGTTGTTGATGTTGTTGTTGTTGTAGGGTTTAACGCCATTTTTCAGCACACGATAGGCTATACATGGCGGCCAGTATTAATGGTGGAGGAAGAACCCGGGAAAACCCCTGAAAGAACCACAGACCCACGAGAAGCTACCAGCCGCTTTGTAAAGTAGTTAGTCTTTAAAATGTTCGTGTTCAATGGGAAATCGAATTGCACATTTTGCATGACTTCCACATATATATCAGAATATTTTTGCATGCAACATTTTGCTTGCCGAAGTACTATATTTATAAATTAACAAAAATAGACAAATATCATGCTAGATTAACACAGACATAAATAGCATGCTAGATTAACACAGACATAAATAGCATGCTAGATTAACGCAAACATAAATAGCATGCTATATTAACAGGGACATAAATGGCATGCTAGATTAACACATACATAAATAGCATTCTAGATTAAAGCAGATAAATAGCATGCTATATTAACACAGACATAAATAGCATGCTAGATTAACACAGGCAAATAGCATGCTAGATTAACACAGACATAAATAGCATGCTAGATTAACACAGGCATAAATATCATGCTAGATTAACACAGACATAAATAGCATGCTAGATTAACACATACATAAATATCATGCTAGATTAACACAGAAATAAATAGCATGCTAGATAAACATATACATAAAATAGATATAGAAAGCTTGCTAGATTAATGTATACATATATAACATATTATATAGTATAGACATCCACTGATACAGATAGTATGCTATATTAACAGAAAAATAAATAGCATGCTAGTGTTATGTATATTTAATTTATATTATGTGATTGACTTTTATCCAAGACTGAGGGATGCGGATGGATTTTCGCACATCTGACTTTTGTCCATGAATGTCAGCTGTAAACAAGATATTTTCTTGAATCTGAGTTCAAGGGATAACCTTATTTTTGAGTTAGTTGACTTTTCTATTGAAATGACTAGTTTTCCAGATGTTGTTTTAATGCATTTAATATGTTATATAGTGACAAGAAATTGTCTAAATTGTTCACTCCATGCTATCATCTTATGATAGCCTCTAAATAGTGGAGAAGGATAATGGTGGACTTTGAGATTGTTTCCATCAATGAAGTTTGTTCTAGTTCATAGAATCGTGATCTAAAAAGACACGAACTCTTCATTGTGTTTCCAGCAATTATTTTAGACATGTATATTGTTGTTTACTTTTGGCTTTTTTTTCTTTCTCCATTTCCACTGGGAGAAACCCACTAAACTATTTAATATCTAACAACTAGTTTTTTGTGAACTTTTCTTCCTCTTTATTCTTTGAGAATAGTTTATATTCAAATTCATCCATAAACTTTGGAACAGAACATCAACAACCCCAATTTTCAATCTGTCATGATAACGCTATTACTAGTGCAAATTTGTCTTTCGTTTTTCTTTACGAAATTATGTTCTAGTGTCAATAGAGCCATTCAACTCGAAATTATGTTTTTAGAACCTTAAACAATGAAATTATGTTCTCTTATCTATAAAACATTTCCAAGTGAAATTATAATTCACGTGCCTATAGAACCTTACAAAGCGAAATTATGTTAAAAGCGTATCAAAGTATAACAGCCTTAAAACGAAACGATTTAATTTCATTTGTACCTAGGAAAGTTGTCTATGTTAGATACACCAATAGTCTAGTAACTAGCAATCTGACCATCGGTATTCTACATGCGTGTGAATAAAATATTTCAAATATTTTTTTAATTCCAAGCAAATTCATAAGTAGGCATATATGGTCCAAGTCTAATAACTGTTGGCATGCACCTGTCGCGTTCATAAAACGTTAGGTTACTAAGTTTGAATCGTGAGTTTCGGGCCACGCTGCCTGAGAATTGCGCAGTTAGTTTGTTATTGTCTTTTCAACAAACATATCACCGTGAAGAAAGGTGTACATATAGATTTCTTGGAAGTACGTAGACTAAAGAAAAAGCGAGTGCATTCAAAAATCGTTCAGCTTAGCAAAGAAAACCCCACACAAACAATATTATACAAATCATCTCCGTTTATCGTCAAAGCATAGTGGTGGAGCAGATCCAGAAATATCGGTGTGTGTGTGTGTGTGTGTGTGTGTGTGTTTGCCAAAACAAGTAAGCATGTGCGTGGTACCAAAGACACCGTGTTTGTTATGTAATGTAGTATGTATACTGAAAATGTGATATACTTATATGCACGTGGAAAATACTATATGCTTATTTGGGTTGTACTAAGCAGAATTCATATAACCACAAATTGTATCTTTAATTATCCAATATGTATCTATCAAAATGCAAGATATATATATATATATATATATATATATATATATATATATATATATATATATATATATATATATATATATTCGCATTCGCATGGTCTTTCGAGACCGAGTCGCCAATGATGATGATGATGATGATGATATATATATATATATATATATATATATATATATATATATATATATATATATATCGAATACTAATCACCACCAATATTTTTCAGTGTACACCGTTATTTGCTGTGTACTGCTTCTGCAAATGTGGTTTATATAAGAGGCGTTGCAAGCATAGAACATTATTACCGTCGACCAGAGACTGTAAATATTTAATCAAGAAAGCGAGGTATTTTCGAAGCATGAGACCTGTGCATTTTGATTACTTAAAAGCTGGTAGGTATAGAAGTTATTAAAAATAATAATAAATGAATCACATATTTCTTTTCTGGAATGTTTATCTTTTTATCTCAGACTCAGTCTTATTTCATTTGTATTTATGAGAAATGTGTTGCCTTGCGAAAGCTTGACGTGATATCATTTTACACTTATCACTATTTAATATTTTGTGTTTTGGTATTCCTAAAAGATTTTAATGCGGGTATTCAATTTGAATTACATTTCGTCTAAGCTGATAGATTTAAGGGTAAATGCAAATAATTTTTTTTTCTGCAAAAATTAAAAAGTAAATGTTTCCGATTTAAAGAATTCACATTTTAAATTGTCCCCCTCACTTATAGTGAAAACATCATCTGAAAGAAATCAATACTGAAGCAAGCAAATAAATACATATATCAAGGTTTGAGTATTTTTTGTTAGGGCATTATTAAGTTCTGTTTGCTTTGTCATCCGGACAAATCTCTTAAAGAACATAGCAGAACTAACATTGTAGAAGTAACCGTATTTCTTTTACTCAGGACTACTGCTAACCCTAATCCAGACAAAGGCAACATCTACGTTTGCTGCTGGTAAGTTGAAATATGCCCAGAATGCTGCACGATTATTGATGCTGGTAAGTTGAAATATTCCCAGAATGCTGCATGATTATTGCTGCTGGCAAGTTGAAATATGCCCAGAATGCTGCATGATTATTGCTGCTGGAAAGTTGAAGAATACAATTAATAATGCACGATTATTGCGGCTGATAAGTTGAAATATGCCAAGAATGCTGTACGATTAGTTCCGAATTAAAATCAATTTAAATTCAATTTTCAATGATGTTGTTGACAACTACAAATTAGGTTCGACAGAGAATGTTTAATACTACATATTTACACATAAATAAAGATAAATGCAAAGTTCAAACAAAATCTGTTCCTATGATGTGTTGGAGATTTTTAATCATCTGTATTTAGAGTAAATATTCCACGGTTAATCAATTTATCATATCTTTGAGAATATATAAAACATCTTCCTCATTTGTTCATCATTATTTTAGGTGTACATAACCTCATACATATGAGTCATACTTGAAGTTTTCGAATATTTCTAATAAACCGAATGACATAAATGTTTGTACCCATAACGGCTTCAAAGAAATTTGGTCTAAATATAACCATCCCCAAAAATGTAATATTATCTTTTGAATTCATCTAATCTTCTCCTGTTAAATAGTTTTAATTTGAAGATGAAATCAAGCTCATTTACTAAATTTTTTAAGGGATTGGATTTAAAATGCTGGATAAAGTACTCTCTATTCATTAAACATTATCTCGAATACAAGCTTGACCAGGATCTATACTAAAGTAAAATTGATTTCTTCAAATTTGCTGCATTAAATGTTATAGAATCGGATGAACTCGCACGACTCAGTTTGTGTGTTATTAACGCGTGTGTATGTGTTTTAACAATTTTTCAGTCATATTGCTTACGATGTCTGTAGTGTGGCAGTTTATAGTGATTTCTAGCACTGGACATAATGGTTTATACATGAAGCATGATGTCCCACCCAGTCACATTATCCTGACACCAGGCTAACCAGTCTTAACACTAACCTCTTAATGCTGAGTGCGTAACATGAAAATCAGACCCTCATTACAGCATCGGCTAGTTGCACTCTCAACAGTCCCTGAGTGCTTGCTCCTAGGTCATAATTTGTGATCCTTAAAGCACACATACACAAACACACACACACACGTATATATATATATATATATATATATATATATATATATATATATATATATATATACACACACACACACATTTAACTGGTATGAAAAGAGAAATAACTGATAGCAAACAACAGAAAAAGAAAGACACTTGGCTGAACCGAAACAGGGCGGATCCTTTTATAATTTGCATTTGTCTTCTATTGTAAGAAAATCAACTTTTCCACTATGTCGATCCAGAAACTTCCAATTCCATGAATATTTCAGAAAATAAATTTTATTAACTGAAGCAAGTTCAAAAGGTACAGATTCTAATATGTTAATAGAAATTGTTCTATTTACGTCATATTCTAATGTATGAATTTTTTCTATGTTATACTAATATGCGAATATAAAATGTTTTATGTATGTTATATATTAATGTGTGAATAGAAATTATATGTGTACCATATACTAATATTCTCATCCTGTACAATTAGCAAAACCAGTCGAAGAATGATCAAAGACCGATTGTTTAACAAACAGGAAGGAATGTCTTATTTTCAGAATTGCATCAAACAGTATTATCCTTCACGAAATCATATTCTGTGCCCGATACATCGGTACCTACAATTATCCATCACCTCTAAGAAATGGACAAATTCTTATGAAGGACAACATTTATAAATAAGATCCATAAATCTACCTATTTCTCTTTTATATAAAAGACACAATCTTACCCTTAATGAACACATGCGCATGAAGGACATCGCTTAAAAATCCATATCTGTAACTGTGCATATACATTTCACCTCAGTAAAGGATATCTGTTTTAGAGACACTCGCTCATTCTCTAATAACACACTCCCTTAAGAATACATACATTTTACACATTTATGTAAATGACACTGTCCATAAGGAGCACATTCTTTTGAATTACATCTTTAATAAACCCATTTCGTTTAGTATACAGACATATTGTACCTCTATAAAAATGAAGTATGTCTGAAAGGACAGCATTTATCTCATTTGAAGGACATCATTTATAAACCCATTTCCTGAGGTATTTATTAACATTTCACTTTTTATTAAAGACACATGTACATCAAGAATTTTTCCTCAAGAAAATCATTTTGTTCAAATCATTTCTTGACGTCTACCGACCTATTTTACCTTAATATAAAGGATAATTGCACATAACGGACACGTACCTTTGAGGGACAGAATTTATAAGCCAACTTCCTTTGCTCTACGTATATATTCGACCTTTGTGTAAATATACCTTTCCATAAAAGACATATTTACTTGAAGGGCAGTATTATAAACCCATTTACACAAGACTACCTACCTATTTCGCCATTATATAACGGAAACACGTGAATAAAGGGCAAGTCTTAACTAGGGATTAATAAATTAATTTCCTCAAGTCAACCTGTTTCAAATCTATATGAAGGAAACATATCCATAAAGACACATGTCCAAGTAGGCTATCTGCTCATGAATCCATTTCTTTAAGTATATCTGTCTATTTTAGGTCTATATTAATAAATAAGTCATAAACGACGCATGACCATGAAGGATACCTGCTCATAAAAGACATGTATTCAGAAAAGACACTTGTCCATTAAGGATATATGATCAGTAAGGAACATGTATTCTTTACGGACGTGAACATTTTGTTACGTTGGGTGACCTTTATAGACAGAGTTTAATTTATTTTGAAAAGAAAAAAAAACTTCTGCAAGATTTCATTGTATTAGCTTTCTTGTTGTAGTTTCCTCCTTTTGCCCAGATATGTTTTGCTTCATGCTTCTTCTGGCCATTGTAATTGTTGATATAATTTTCTTTTTAGCTACCGGACATTATTGCCTAGCTTGTACTGACGTTGTCCAACCCAGGCACTGTTCCGATTTCATAAGATGTGAAAGTGGTCAGGTACACTTTAATCTTGCCCGTGAAATTTTGTGAAATTTACAAGCATCCATCATTTCAGGCAAAAATGACAATCATGCAAATAATTTGGTATCGCATTACGAAGAATCTCTGCTTTGCATCGTCATATTAATATATTTGAGCGAAGAAAAATTGCCATGCGTAAATGACCTGATTATGGCTTCTATAAATAATAATAATAATAATAATAGTGTTTATTTGTAATACAGGCCACTGGACCATGATTCATATCCATACATAATGCGGTACAATAAGATGTTTTAGTACGTAAAAAAGAACATCGTATCTATTGGAAGTGATATACATGAAAGTGATCAATATTGTATTTTTCGAACTGGATGAGATGCAAGTATATATTACACAGTAATCAAATAAACAAATTTAAGGGGAACCCTAGAACCTGCATGGAGCAATTTTTTTTATATTGATCTAGAATTTTATGAGGCAAGAGTAATTGATAAAACGGTTTCTTTAATCTTTAAGGCTTCTTTAGCTAATATTGCTAAATTAGTCATCAGAATTGTATTCGTATCATTTTGTTATAAAAGACCTTAATTTCTATAAAGCTGGATTTTTATATTCAAAGGTGGGTAAATATTTTCTTAGTATTTCTCAATATAGCGGACAAAGTTAAGGTTACAAATTTGACATAATCTTTCCTCATAGCAAACACTTTCATATATTTCAGTGTTACCTCTCATTGGCAAAGTTCTCCACTCTAAGCATAGTGATTATTTAACAAAAATCGCTATCTCCCAACAATTTTAGGCATCTTTGACAAGTGACTTCTACTTCCAATGACCTATAGAAAGGCAGTCTTTCCATTGACTTTAATCTCATCATGCAAGTTTTGCCTACAAATATCTTCACATCTCCGACTGAACAATCTAAGAAATGTATTTTTATCATTTACGCCCTGAGTACACCAAATACTGCCAAATCCAAGTATAAAAAGAAGCTTTGTAACATTGTTAGCCCAGCAATCATAATCGCCCGCCATCTTAACTGTAAATTGTAGCATTGTTTAGGATGTCTGTCTTTTAGTATTCTCAGCCAATATTTCAAAATACTTTTATATCTTATACACTGCATACCAATTCTTCCTAATTCATTATGTACGAATGCATTTGGAGTAGACTTAGAAGTACTAAGGCTATATTTACAAAGTGACAAATGAGCTTTTTCATTATCATTGGCATCTTAAACCACCAAACTTCAGCCCCATAGTTAAGGATGGGAGCTATCTTCGCGTCAAACAGACGAAGCAATCCAGTTACGGGTAATATACCAAATTTTGAAAGATTTTGATTCAAAATATGCACAGCCTTCAGAGCCTGCTAGGACAGAGGTTTCTGACATATATACGAAGAGTTTTTGAAGAAAACATGCATCCTGAACATTTATAATATGTTTTAATCTTAACCTATGTATGACCATTTGCCCCGTTTTGTAACTTCTGAGATAACCACCTCTGCGAAATACAACGACTCTTGTTTTTCTTTCTATATTCATTTTTAATTTCCACTTTAGACAACATGTATGCAGCCTATTGAGCATATTTTGCAACTGTTTAGCAGTGTCAGCAAAGACAAATCGTCTGGTTATAACAGTCAAAATAGTTCTAAGGTTTCTACCAACACTCCCCTGTTTCCTTCAGTTAAAGAGGGTTTTAAATCGTTCAAAATAAAGAAAAGAGTAAAGGCGATAAAAAAACAACCTTGGTGTACGTCCAAAGGACAATTAAACACATCGGTAATAAGATTATTGGACTTAAATTACACGCTATTATATCATTTCAAATTGCCCTAATGATTATTAACATTTTTCCATTAATATTTTCATTAACTATCTTTTGGTACAGTGAATGTCTCTTTATCCTATCAAAAGCTTTTTCATAGTCAATAAATACTGCATAGAATCTACCCCTACATTTTCTTAAATATTTACAAATTAATGGATGTAATATAAATATAATTTATGTTGTAGAATAACCGTTACAAATCCTGCTTGCTCTTTGCCCAGTAATTCGTTTTCCTCCACCCATTAATTTACCCTTTTGTTTAAAATCGACGTAAACAATTTGCTCAATACAGGCAGTAGACTAATGCTTCTATAATTGGAGGGTCCATTTGCATCCCCTTTCTTCAAAATTGGCATGAAGACAATCTTTGACCAATATTATGGAAAATACATAAAATTGAATAGTTTATTTAATATTATTGTTAATATTGGCGATATTATGTTACCCGTACATATAAAGAAATCGCTGGATAAAGCACATATTCCCCTAGCGTTGAAATGTTTCAATTTACTCAATGCTAGGCGTACCTCCTCTTCCGTAACTGTTCTGTCTAAAGTCTCGTGAATTAGTTGAATGTGTTCATTTTCCTGTATCTGGTCAACATAACTGGAAAAAGTAAATGATTCTGAAAAATATTCATACCAAGTTCCAGACGTGATATTGCTTTGCATACCAGTACTTAGGTTTTTTACAAGGCGACAGAAAAGTTGTATATTTTAGAGTATAACGCAGATAAAAGGCTATTTTTTTAAATTATATTTTATTCATATTGCTTTTGGCTGCTTCTTGAAAGAGATTTCTAAATATTTCTATAAAATTTATAATCTTCAAGTGATTCACGTGTGCTTTTAACCTGAACTGCATAAGATATCTCTAGGCTTTGCTTTTAGCGGTTGTGCAATCTGTGTCAAACCAAGGCTGACATTTAACAATTCTTCTTTGAGATGTCACAGCTAGGTTTTACTATCTATTGATTGTCTTCGTGGTGCTTGCTGCATCATGGTAAATATCAATAATTGCTCCCACGCATTATTTAAATTTGTTATTGTATATATTATTAAAATATTATCCATATTTTAAGATAATAGATCTTCGCAATTTTGGGTAATACTAATAATAATAATAATAATAATAATAATGCATGCTGCAGGGTCTTTTTTAAGTAACAAAGAAAACCTTTGATGTGTAGGAACTTCGGCCCTTCGAGTTCCAATACAAATTTGAACCAATAACAAGAAATCCTATCCGTACATGTAATTGGCACCTAAGTCCATTTGAAACTGACTAATTTCATTTGTTTCAGTATTGCTATGTGGAGAAGTTCACAGCCAGTAATGGAGATCAACGCTTCAATCTTGGATGTAGATCACAGCAGGTAAGATCTTGAGAAGCCCTATATTTCATTTACGGAAATGATTAATATTATAAATTTCATTTTATACTAAAAATTAAATTTATTTTGTATGTTCCATCAAAAGTATCACTAATTAAAATATTCTTTTTTTGTAATTGTTTCTAAATTACAAAAGTTAAACAAAATGATAGTTTGACTAATTCGATTCAATCTGCTAAAATCTGTAGAAAGAGCAAAAGTACACATGTGCACCTCTATGTATGTATGTATGTATGTATGTATGTATGTACTGTTTTAGAAATGGAATGAATTGTGACACGAAAATGTTTCTTATTGGACAGTCTATATAGTTTTATTTATATTTAATTCCTCAATAGTCCTTTATAGACCTTTTAGTTTGGATCGTTATACATTATCGCCAGGGAAGATATTGCGCTTCATCAAATCATCAGTGATATCAAGCCACCTCTACTACATTAATAATAATAATAATAATAATAATAATAACAATAATAATAATAATAGTAATAGTAATAATAATTTATCCAAGGTGACATAATTAGTTCATAGCTAGTTTACCTCACGGCCCTGTAATTAAAACACATATGCAACATGTATATATCTAATTAGTAAATGTCTACAATGTTAATATCTACTGCATATAACCAAAATAAACAGAACACAAATTATACGAGCATAACATACACAAAGACGTATAACGATTACCATTGAAAAATGTTATGTGGTCATAAAACCAGGATTGCTAACAGATATTTCTACAGGAGACACATTCAAAAAGCTGAAGAGTTTGGTGCTTGTTTCGTATCCTGCTGCATACTATCTAATCTTTCAAATATAACTAGTTCATTATTTATATTTATATGCCAAACAAAGTTAATGAATATTTCTCATCTTAGGCCTGTAGTACTTATATGAGAACACGAGCACTGGGACATAACGTCACTGTAAATATGGAAGACACTTCAGTCTCTTGTACTGAGTGTTGCACCTCTGATCTATGTAACTCTTTTGGATGTGGAGAACCAGGTAATAATCTCATTGTCATTTTATCTCTGTGAACAAAATTAAGAGGTATATTATCTCTATTAATAAAGGTGAGAAGTATATCTTTGTTATTAAACAATGACATTTCCACTTAATCACAGTGATATTGTTTTATATTGCAAGGAGTCTGTGTCAAGTTTACAAACCTTTATTGTACCGCACGAAAAAAGTGATTTCATAAGATTTCATCTTGGAATGTTTAGTGGCGAACGTTGTCCGATATATGAAAACAAAATTCTGAAGCTGATGTGATAGTTTCAGAGGTCCATCCGTTCACAAATTACAGCTAATTAGACATAACCTTCATCTTGCTTAACGCAAGGACATTTCTAAGTCTGGACAATGTGAATGCATGCAAAATGAAAAACAAGGAATACATTATATTTGCGAAGATAATTCCCACCAGGCATTTGTATATAAAGCCAAAATTGCTAGAATCAAAAAATGTAATTTGTAACAATTTATATTCGCCTTCTACAATTTTAGGATATCCGTTGACAACGGGTCCAGTGTGTGCTTCCTGTACAGGTGTAAGGAACCCGTCTCTGTGTAATCACCTCCGGGTATGCGAATCATCACAGGTAAGAACCGATTAAAATAAATGTCTGCAATGTTTCCTGTGTATTATTGAACCAGCTTAGCTGCATTTTCCTTGATTATATAAATAATTATTTTGTTGGGACTAATTATTTCAGTTCCTATTTGAAAGCAATCCATCTAAATTAAATGCATTCGCAGATTTAAAGTTAGTGTTGAAATATCAACACTTATTGAGTTACCATCATTAAATGATGAATAGCATAGTCTGCTATTGCCTAATAATAGTCTGCTATTGCCTAGTAATGGTCTGCTATTGCCTAATAATAGTCTGCTATTGCCTGATAATAGTGTGCTATTGCCTAATAATAGCCTGCAGTATGAACTATTAACCACTATCTTAACTAATGTCGGAAACGTGCACGCATACGGCAGATAATAAATAGACATATAGTCCACATTGCTGCTGTAATGTTAATACAACCGATTCATAGGTTAAAGAAATCACATCTTAGCAAACAAATATATCAAACAAAAGTCACTTCTTAGTGTCACTACGTTATTATTATCAAAGAAAAATGATGCATGGACTTAAGACAGTGCATCTTGTGCTTTCGAGATTCGCTCACTTTCCACTCGAGCAGAGCCATCTCGTTACCCCTTGGTTATGTGTCTCTCAAAGACTTCCGACTACACGTCCCGTGGACAACATTTGCGACATTTATAAAACACGTGACGTTGGGAAAACCTTCCATAGACGATTAACTCCAATCAGAATTCAGCTTTATCTAAACGCCATTATTAAGAATAATAAACATATCTCTGCAAAGTTTCAACTTAAAACAAATATTTGAACATGTAAAACGCTGGTTCTGCAGCATTCCAACTTTTGAAAAAACCAGAGCTGTACCCTTTGACCAGTTTCTGCTGACACAGTTATCAAACGGAGCCTCATTAAGAATCAACCATGTCCCTACCAGACACATTTAATACAGACATGTCATGGATTTCAACTCCATGCAAAATCACTTACATGATTTTAAAATTGCTATGAACTAAATGATATTTGCAAATTCATTCCATTATATACTGCAATGACATCTTCAAAATTCATACTGTTACATACTTTTCAGATAAAGTAATCATTAGAAAAAAGAGAATTGCTGATTAGTTAATTTAAAGTATTATGGTTGAAGATTTTGTCTTCGATGTGTTTACAGACAAAACGTACGTACCCTCATTGACATTTCATATAGATCCAGGGGTAAGCACTCGATTTGTAGAAATATCTACTGCTCAATTTTGTTACTTTATTTTGTTCTATTAACTGTGTTTAAGGCCAACTCCGTGTATGGTACGACCCTGCGTCCATTATTACCCGAATAGCAAGCGTCGTTTATTCAACGGTCGTTTGCCATGCGTTGTACGCCATCATTTTCTATATTCTTTTTTGCTAATCATACTTATGTACTGTTAATAACAACCATCATAATATTTAAAAAAAATCAAAACTTAAGAGAGGACACCTTGCATTACAGTTTCTCGAGGTTGGAAAAAGCGTTGGTAACCTACCATCCAATAGTGTCGTTGATATTGAAACAGGAAGACCTTTAAACTCTTTGCGTCTTTATAGAAATAATATACACACAGTTTTACAGAAATGGGAAGACACATTTTTTCAGGTTGTACCGATTAAAGACGATCTTTGCTGAAAGAATGAGGAATTTTCTTAAATATATTCTCCAAACAAATAAGACGGCGATAGCCCTGGTATTGCTGTTTCCGTTTACTAACATTCTTTTACTTACCATTAGTCTTGATAATTTCACGTAGTGTTATGTTTGCTTTCTGCCCAAATAGGTATATTTACTTTTTATATTTCTTAATTTTGAAGATTTATGTACTAAGTGATTTTAATATTGTTTTTTTATTTGTTCAATATCTTTTGATTTAGGTGTAGTTGTCTTGTTTACCTTACTGGGTTTTGAATTTAAGAGAAATCGGACTTTATTTATCTGACAAAAAACTGATATAACACGACGCTCGGGTACAGACTCTTTAGTCAAGAAAATGCAATAGTTTAATGATTATACTGGACAATTTTTGTGATAACGGTTTTAGAGAAATATATTTTGTATGTTGGTGTGTCTTTGTTTTCTAATCTACATTTCGGAAAAAACAGCAAATTATGGAAAATTTATCAGCAACAAAAACGTCCAGATTTACTGTGTCTTTTTGAACAATTTTTGCCTTTCTGCTAAGATGAAGACAGCTTTCTGATCGTTTCATCTATTTCTTATTTTACTATCAAAGGTCTGCAACGTTCACCAGTTCGTGGAATTTTCCGACACACTTTACACCAGTCAGTGCATGTCTCAATATGTAAGTAAATATATTTGGTGTATATTTATTTATTTATTTATTTATACCTATATATGTTTGAGTGTGACAGACATCCTGTGTGCTATGGCTTATTAGCATACAGAAAGAGGGATTATGTTCCTTGGAATTTCATCTATTATAGGATTAAATTAATTTTCTTCAGTTTTAGAACATTTCTCGTGTGGTCTATAGCCGGTGTAATTTTGCTGAACCCTACATGCAACCATAAGCGAGCTATTTTTAGTATATGATGACTCGAATTTAATATTCACCTCAGCTATTAAAATACGCGAATTTTTACTTTATAAAATGTTATTGTTAACCATTGTAAATTTTTATTGTTTTTTCCAAATTTACTTTGCAGTAATTCATAGTTTTCAACTTCACAGTTTCTGTTACACGATATTAAGAGATCCTACCAGTTATCATATTCCACTGAAGTCCAAAATATATTACAAGTTGCTGTTCAATACAAAGTAACTAAAATATCATCATAAATATACAGTATCATCAAGTTTCCCAAATAATAATCTTATAGTGCAAGTTATAATGCCTGTAAACAGAGATAATCAGTCATTGAGACATGTGTCACCAGAATACTTCTCACCGTAATACACAGGAATGTAGTCGTCAACTTGATCCCGGGTCATCAATAATTGGGAAAAGAGACGACAGTAATTTGAGTATGCGGCGAGTATCGCGGGCATCAGTGTGTAATAAATGTTGCCATGATAACCTCTGCAACCTTGACTGCACTGGTGAGTATTTCACTATCTCCAGTCGAAAGTAGTTTTAGCAATTATTTTTAAATATGAACGGGTGTTTCAGCAACATACTGTACGACTTTGCTGAGTCCACTATTTAGCAGAAAGAATATGAAGTCATATTTTCCCATACATACGCAGTAACCTTTCTGTTATCCTCATTTTGTTTAACTACCTAAGGCTTAACAATAGAAACAATTGCAAGGTAAAATTGCAATTGAATCTGAATGTATGTTTTATTCCCAAATAAATTTACAACCGTAGATTCATCAATACACAATAATTCATGCGCACATAGCTAGACCCAGCGACCATTTAACTTAGTCGCGCGCTCTACATCAGTTTAAGAAAGAAATGTCGTTTTTGTCTACTTAAAATTGAAATTCAGAGTCATGTTTTGAATGAATGCGCATGGATTTTGTTTCTATGTTGATCCGACCCAATTCTACTTTTCTGATTATGAGGGGCTGGGTTATTGGGTCAATTCAGTGAAATAAGGTGAATGGATTTTAACTGGAAATGTAGGATGCTCGAAATTCCAGCACAGCTGCTGTGTGTATCAAGTTTTGCAAGATATGTCCGTCGCATTTGAAGAATTAAGAATGTACGATTTGAGGCAAATCAAGATGTATACATGTAAGTATATTTATTACCATTCTTATTACCAGCTAGAGAAAACATGCTTATGCCCTGTCACTTACATCGCGCTGTTGGAAGGACGCCAGCTATAACCTGTCGAGAACGTGCGTGGGATGTAATGATTTTCAGTATTGTAAAATACTGCATGATTCTGAGATTGTAAAGTTAACGGAGACAAAAATTAACATTTAGTAAATTGAGAATATACGTACAGTGTGTACGCTGTATCAATGATATAGCATGAGAGGTATAAATTTTTCATTAAAAGGAAACGAGGTACCCTTTTGATGAAAAAATTATACAATGAGTGATATATCATCGATACAGGGTACATACTATACATATATTTTATTTATATCACATACAAATACAAATATTTGTCCTTTGAAGGGAGTTAAGATTGACTACAGGCAACTGTGTATTGACCGAGTGAATGAATGAACTCACATGGCTGCCGAGTGTGTCTGCTACAAATATAGATTTTATGTTTTGTGGCTATTCGCAATCATCTTTGCATATTGAAAAGTTGATTGTTTTCTTTTTTTGAGTTTCTATTTTAATTCACATTGATTAAATCAATATAAGAAACACTTATGATTTAAACATGAAAGATTATGTTAATGAAGAAAGTAGAGCAAAGCAAACACTGAACGCTCAGCCATTCACGTGTCGATTCATGGAAATAATAATTTTAATATTTATAATATATACTCCTTTTTTCTCTGTAAACTTTACATTGTCAATCGTTCAGTATCTTACGATACTGAACAACTTGATATTGAACGCACGTGCACGACACGTGTGAATAAATATAGTATAGTATTAGGAACTACTTTGTAAACAAACTATGTATACTCATGTAGTTTCAGTTTAAAAGACTTGTTTGTGGATGAAACAGATCATTAAACAGTTATTTAGGACAAACGGTGATAACGTTTCATTAATGGAATGGTTCAGACTATGGCCAGTGCTCTCTTGGGTATAGACAAATATCATCGAAAATAATACTGCGGGCAAGTGCAATGGCATAAATATCAGATACGTACCATTTTATAAATGAATGTAATACATTCGTGGGAAAAATGCAAATGAAGGATTTTGTAGAAAAGTAATGGCCACAGGTCCAATAAGGGAAGGTGACGAATAAAATTTATTTCCGACGGCTGAATGGATTGTCATACACCAGTTGCATTGCAATTTTGCGCACTAACTTTGTTGATATAATGTTTCAGATTTAGGCTAACAATAGACGCCATACATGATGCAGGTCATAACATTAACTGAGGATCATACAAGACCAGGCATAAACATGTCTTCTTTAGCTGGTAAAAAGAACGACAAAAATATACTTACATTTTTGCATCTTGAATTTCCTCAAAATGTTCTTTCGTAGTTCTGCAAATACGAATTACATGAGCTATGTCATGGGTTCTAAAATTTGATTACACAGTTCGAAATTGTACCGTAATTTCGACTAAATTCCAAGTGTAATAACATCCTCCTTATTGCTCTCAAAATGAAATGAACATTATATTCCATAGCGTCATTTTGCTAATTACATAAGAAAGAGTAAATATTTTCCCCACATTATGATTCCAAACATTCAATGACAGAACAGAAACATATAAGCAAATAAGTCAAGACGCATCCCTCGCTGCTTAATGAGATGTATTGCATGTAGAATTGACACAGATAAATCCAGTCCATAATCACAAATTTTAGTAGAATCAACAACAATCCCAAAATTTATTCATTCCAGACCAAACAAAAAGTTGTTGCCGTGCGCATTCATTCACAATATGACTCTAAATTTCAATTTTAAGAGACCTAAACGACAATTCCTTTGAAAGTGATGTCGAGCACGTGACTAAGTTTAACTTTCGCTGGACGGAGTTATTTGCGCAATAAAAATTGTTGTTGTTTATCAACGAATCTGTTGGTGTGTATTTATTTATTTACAGCATAAATTCAATTACTTTGTTCATTGTAGTGTATTTTTATATAATTAAGCATTCGGTAGAATAAGAAAATGAGTATATGATACAAATGTTACTGCATTTGTATGGGACAATATGAACTAGTTTTATCGGATGGATACCTCACTCCACAAGGTCGTACAAAAGCAGTAATATATATATATATATATATATATATATATATATATATATATATATATATATATATATATATATATATATGTTGACTGATATTTTAGTACTTATGAGTTCTGATCAACATTAAGTATGATACCACCAAATTAGAAACATTTTGCAGTTATAATTATTAATTTTTTTTTATCAGAACACAGGGATCGTACTTGACTCTTTTGTGACTCAAATAACACTATACTAATTGAATCCCATATGGGATTAGTATTGAAATTTGAAATTAAATGGCACGTAGCGATTTAAGGTATTATTTATCATATGTCCAATATGTACATATCCACTTTTCGTTGTATTTCGTATGGCAAACATAGACAGATCCGTCTTTTATTGTATTTCATGTGGCAAACATAGACAGATCCGTCTTTTATTGTATTTCATGTGGCAAACATGGACAGATCCGCCTTTCGTTGTACGTTAAATGGCACGCATGGGCGAGTCCGCGTTTCATTGTATCTGATTTAACCATGGGGTAGCTCATTCATACTCATGGATCAATGGCTGATCCAATGATACTGATCAATTTACACCTGGTTAAATATTACGACATTTATTAGAAAATATTCTGCTCCACATAGCAATTATTAGCCCCAACCAGGGCAACCTTTGGAACAGGGTAACCTTTGGAACATATAGCATTTCCTTCTTTCCTGCAAATTTTTTATTTTCAGAACACATTTAAAAAAAGTTACCTTTTTCATTAACGTTCCATTTAATGCAAATGTTGAATAATGTGCATGATCAAATTAAGCTGTAGAAAAACCATTTGGTTAATATTAATATCTTTAATTCACCATGCCTTTAATATCTCTCCTTAAAACATATGTTCAGCATGTTCTTAATATTCTTTGACTGGAGTAAGGATGAAATACAATTAATTTGAATATTTACCAATAATGACTAAAGTAAACTTAAGAACGTTACCTCAGATTCATAGGAATGAATTATATATATATATCTAATTTTCTTTAGTCACCATCAAGAAATATAAACCAGCATGTACAGTATTTCTATCTACAAGAGCCATACCTGGCATAAAATAATTCTGATAGATTTTTTCATAGTATTTCAAATATTTTATACTATTCAATTTTTAATGTATATTAAGAGTGGCTATTTTTTAATTATTCTTTTTCGTTTTTTTAGTGGGTTCATTAATGATCCAAAATACATGTATTCGTTGGTCTGTAAAATATGTAATTTGTTTGATAGATGAAAGATTTCTTCCCACACAAAAAAAAAATTAAAAGAAATTGCTGGAAATGTTTTTTAACCGAATCACATAAAGATAATTTAAGAGAAAGCGTTAAAACCTTTCTGTTATGTTACCAGCAATTTTTAGAAAAACTAAACCACACATTTTTTCCAGTGTAGAAAAGATATGATGGTGTGCATTCTACTGTTAGGACCTTTTTGATATATAGGCCGCTACACCGTCAAGTACAGTGTTACTTCAATAAATGCAAAAAGCCACAGATTTATTGACGAAACCCGCAAGACAAACTTTGACTCCAGCCAGATTTAATTGAGAACACTCAGAGATTTCTTTTGAAAACGCAATCGAGTCGATTTGAATCAAAACTGGTAGACAGAAGCACAACATCTAGACCTGTCATTTGAAGCAACCATTGCGAGAAATAAAACTTTTAAACCATCGTATCCATACAGCGCTTATTTATCCAGGTTTTAGGATTATATAAGCCAGGTTCGACTTTCATATGCACATACTAAACTCTGCCTGAAGCTATTCAAATAATAAATCTCTTTATTTATTGAATTGATGTACTGGGGTTTCGTTTTTTGTGTACAACGATACCCGAGGATGATTTATGCATATTGTACAATATTTTGAAACAGTGAGTTCGGTTCATCCTATGCCGCACGTGCGAAGTGCTTTCGATGGGAAAACCGATCTTCATCAAGTGCACAGACGATGTAGGGCTACATCGTCTATGTATAAATACCTCACCATATGACGAAATCTTTATATTACGGAACGTCTTGTCAGTGAGCAGTCTACTTAAGGATCAGCAAATCTTCAGCTTTAGAGGTGTGTGAATTATGTATGAATTTTTTTTATATGTATGTTATAGGTTATGACTATTGTACAACCACGTTTATTTTTGTATATTTTCTATGTAACTTCGGCTTGCTTAGTATAATGCAAAAAATTTCTATTCTTTTATGTGACTTAACAAGAGATATATATTAGCAATAAAACTGCATTTTATTAAGAAACGTTTAGTAGCATAGAATTCTTATCGGACATGGGTAGGTTCACTTCTGAACCTGTTTATTGCTTTGTAATGTTGTGCCGATAATGTAATTTGTATAGCTTACAGTATATAACGTCATTACGTGTTATCGTATATGTCCGTGTCATTCTTAGCACACGGTGTTAGATTTATTTTCAGCTGATCAAAGCTGACCATGGTGATCAGAGCTGACCGTGGCAGCTATCTAGCTGATCCACGGTGATCAGAGCTGACCATGGCAGATGTGAAGCTGATCTATAGTTATCAGAGCTGACCGTGGCAGCTGTGGAGCTGAACATGGTGGTCGTGGTTGACGGGTTACCAGCTGTAGAGCTGACCAAAGAAGTTGACCATGACGGCTGTTGTGCTGGCCATAGCGACTGTGGAGCTGACGATGGAGCTGATTGAACAGTGTTTTGCTGGTTGAGTGGCAGGTGATCGGGCGTTGCTGACTGATTGGTGGGTGCTAACTGCTTGATTGGCCAAGGAATTGAATGGTGGTCGGTGACTGCCTTTAATGCTGACTGCTTTGATCAGTGTGACTGGTAGCCAAGTATGCTAGTGACGAGTGTTTTGTACTATCTTTAGCCATGGGCTAATTTTGGGGTTTGTTAAATCCAGTGTTTTTGGACTGTAAAGAGATTTTGTACGATATCTGTCCCATCGTTTCATCATTTTACTATGTGAGTAAAGTACCTAATTTTTTCACTATTTTAGTGAATATATCATTTCACTATATGAGTAAAGTACATAATTGTTATTACTATTTGAGTAAAATATACTTTTCGTCGTGTGAAATTAGTGTGAATCATTAACCTTTGTCCTTGTACTGCCTAAGGTCATTTACTTGCATTCATACTTATGCTACATTATTAGGTTTGTGCGGGTTGTGTTAATTTGTCCGATATTTGGATCTTAAACACGCACGTATTAATCGTAATTATTTTTCCATTCAAGTCACTCATCAATGAACATTGTATATTTGTCACCATCAAAAGTGTTCTATCATAAATTCCAATCCGACCCGGTTATTTTGTTACAGCAGGAAAGTGTTTACATACATTTTCTTTTTGTTACGATTAAATCTGATCAAAGTGTCATTATAAATACATTTTATGCAAAATAGTTGAACCGAATCTGTGCAAACGAAGTATGCTAACGAAAATGTTTTGGATAAAAATTAAATCTGGATTAGAAGACCTAAACAAAGTTCTACTATACTTAAAGTTGAGGCTATTTATGAAAACAAAGCCAGTTGATTTTATGCAATATTCCTACTCTTATAAAGTGGTATAATATAGAGGATGGCGCCCGCGGCCACCATTACCGACCCATAAAATTAGTGCGAAACATGCTCAGCTTTTTTATAGTGTAAGTCTTCTTTATAGTTAGATGGTTAAAATTATTCAATGGAAACTCTTGAAATGCAAGAAGGTTTCTGGGTTCTCTCCCACCCCCACCCCGACACCAGAGCCCAAGCAGGGAGTTCCATCCCACAGACCCATCGCCTACTTGTTTAGCATCCCCAAACCAATATTCCTGGATCAATCACTAAATAGCGTTCATGCACTGGCACTGTGATATGATTATTGCAGATACGTCAACATCGGCAGTTTTTGTGCGGCTTGTTGGTGGTCACAATGCATACGAGGGACGCGTTGAAGTCTATGCCTTTGGAGAATGGGGTACAATATGCGATGATTCATGGTCCTCAGTTGACGCGGGGGTCATATGCAGCATGCTGGGATATTCCAGGTCAGTGAACAATATCTTAACTCCATATCTTAAATGCTCGTAGATATGTTACATATCAAACTCGTCTAATTTATCTAGTATGCGTAATAGTAAAGGAAGTAGGGAGTGTTTCACTTTGCGGTTAGTCCAGATTTATAGCTAATTAACTTGTTTGACGCAAAGTCCTCTGTTTTTCGGAAACGTTTTTGTCATGTAGTGTACCTGATATAAATAAACCATAACGTTATGTTGTTGTTTTTAATGAGTTTCTTTTATACGGTTAGGTGGGTGGGTAAATGTTCATTTATCAATATTGCATTAAAAGATTACTTTCTATTTTTAGTATTTGTTTTTACAAAACAGGTTTCTAAATACATAAGAAAAGATTTTGTCATGTCAGCATTTTAATACAGACACGTCAACATGAGTCAGTCTGTCCGGCATTCGGTATATCCTTGTCTGTCCACCAGTCTGTCCGTCATTAACTACATCCTGCAGTCTGTCCACCAGTCTGTGAATGAAAAATCTACTGTTTTAACACTAACAATGCTTTAAGTTAATCAGATGGTCTAAACTCGGATTGTTATAAATGCAAGGTTTACATGTCACCGTTTTTCTTATTAATTAAGTACACAGACACATGCACACACGCATATTGGGGGACAGGATTACTAACAAAATGTCAATAGTGTATAATCCAAGAACTAACATTATAGAATGAATCTTGTCATCACTTATTCTTATAACTGACCACCAGAATGACGAGGCTACGAAAGTAGTTTGTGTGGATGTGAAATAAATTTAAGCTTTCTAAAAATCCGATTTATAATATTTATTTCTTGGTTGGTGGGTGGAGAGAGGATGCATTTTTTTGTTATGGGGAGGGGGGAAGCAGTTGGACTTTGAGAAACACAATTTTAGGTCTGAAGTTATTTTCGTCTGCTTGACTATTGGAGTGATTTTACTGAACCAGTATAACCTATACATTTGCGAAATGATTTGTATATGGATACATTTTTAGATACACTTCCAAAATTAGGATTATCTTGAGAAATATAATTTTAATAATAAACTTGCCATTTTCTTATCTGAGTATTTATCGGTGTCAAGAAGAATTTTCAGCTCCAATAAAACTTAACAATTTTACTGTGGAGCAAGAATGTTATAATGAAATTCCAAATCCCTCCAAATTCCCTCTCATTACTCAAGGCAGTAGTCTTAAACATAAATGTAATGCTTCGATAAATTAAGTTAATATAAGTTAATGTTAATAATACTTTAAAGAGGTGGGATGAATAGAAATACTATTTTAGTTTACGTTTTCACAAAATATCTACATTCAAGAACTGTTATTCGTACGTTTTCATAACGTATCTACATTCAAGAACTGTTATTCATACGTTTTCACAATGTATCAACACGCAAGAACTGTTTCCAAATAAGTTAAATTTTTGTGAGGTTAGCATTGTGTTGCTTTTATTTTAACTGAAACACACACACACACACACACACACACACACACACACACACATATATATATATTTTGGGTTCCAATATATATAACAAAAGGTATGTGGAAGAGAATTTAAAAATGCACTGCGTAAAATTCTTTTATGACTTGGGTAGTTATAGAAGGATAAAATTTAACTACAATCTTATTTTATTCTGCTTTTAAGTCACTCATATTTAATTTACGTGTGAGTTTATAGCTCCCAAGCTTCCCACGGGATTTTTTTTATATACCTAAAGCCGCCAATAAGCGATTAATAATACAGTTATGAGAAGTAGATTTTTAAATTGTGACTTTTTCGTGTAACGTATGAATTGTAACGCACGGAATTTTTAAAAAAAAACAAACTGATTTTAACATGAGGGATATCTACATTTTCTCCTTAGTTGGTAGAAAGTCGGACTTGAAATCCAAGGCTCCTGAGTAACATCAGGCCAAACCATGCCAACCCAGGTCGACTGCCTCAATGCGTCTTTGGGAAAAGTAATTAGCTCCTATGTCCTCGGCGTGTTATAATCACTAATGTGTTAAAAGCGCCGATAGAAATCAGTCAACCGACCAATCGCCAATCTCAAGGACATTAGTGAGAAATTATTAAATACAGATAATTTCATTGTAATTCAGAATTAAATATGATCCGGTGATAGGTAAAGTAGAAGTTCGTCTTATTTTATCAACGAAAACTTGCTCTGTTATGAGTGCTCTTAATAAATCATTTGAGTACTATTAATTTTCAAACGCTTTTGAATGTAAGCATTACGAGCAGCAACCGAGTAGCCAAGGCAAGCTTCAGAGACGGAATAATGGAACTGTTACAGTTTGGTAAGGCAATAATCAAGAAGTTAATTTGCTCACACACTAAAATGATATAATACATTCACTGACAGAATGAAATTTTACGACCCCCCCCCACAATATTATTTACATTCATATACATACTTAAATATAATTCCGACGTCAATGTTTATTTCCCACTGAAAGCCTATATTTTCAATGAATTTGCTGGTGAGCTTTAATTCTGAGAAGTTCATATCGCGAAGATCTTAATGTTAGGATCCTATTTTTGAAAGACGTTAACAATATTCATTACAAATATTACCGGTAAAATTTGTTTTAGCAAATGGATAGAAAAGAATAATACAATAAATTGTGTTCCCTCATTAAATGAAAAACTCGAATGAGATTGACCTATCAGAGTCAGAGGTGTTCTAGTTTTGAATTTATTGGACCTATGGAGGGTCCCCGGTGGCCTAGTGATCTACAGATCACTGACATCTCACGTCGGCGTGGGTTCGAATCTCAAATTCGGACATTGCAAGTATGCGAGAAAGTTTGAAAGTAGCTTTCCCAAGGTCAGTGGTCCTTCCAGGGGTTTTCGCGCGTTCTTTTTGGACTAAATATACTGGCTCCAATGCGTAACCTATCACATTATGAAGAATGTTGTTAAACAAATAGCTTCCAACTAGCTTTGATTGTGGGTCCACTGGGCTTTGATACATCAAATTAGAAGATTTAACTACCTCCAACGTTCTTATATTTATGTGCAATACTTGTTAATGTATCTGCAAAATCAGGATTCTGGACGGCTATAAGTGAAACTATGTACACTTTCGCCGGTAGCTTAAATATCCTCGCATTCAAAACGGATATTGTTAAAGTGTTCAAGAAATATATGACAGATTGATGTAAATGAATTTTTATTTTCATACTGGTGGTATCATTTAGCAGATGTGCATGGTTTGCTTGCTGATGCTAGCTGATACTTGTATTACTAGAGATCTGCATATGTCGAGGTAGGTTTGCTCTTTCCTATGTTGAAAACAGTGCCCTTTTAAGTTCATTTCGCTTTTGGTTTGCTCACGATTTGTTAAACAGGGAATATTCTAGTTTCTGGTTGTTTCTAGCAATATTGACTGCATTTTCTACCTGAAATCCTGTGCCACAAGACTCTGGACGCGTGACTACATTTTCTGGCCGAAATCCGTTGCCATAAGACTCTGGACGCAAACCTAGACAGTTTTGTCTTCTTCATTAAGATCAAAAAAAGGAGGTTTGTGTATCTTGCAATAAGGCAATAGCAGTGTGATGTAATAGATCATCATCATCTAGTTGACCACCATAATCTGGGAGGCCATCAGTATCTAGTTCACCATCAGCATCAGTGACATTCTTGATTATGCTCAAACATCATGCGCTCTGTTTGTAGTTTCTGGCACAGGTGGCAGTCCCTGCCTTTTCCGTACTGGTATTTCAAACTTGGATCTTACAAATCTACTCTTGTTGTATTACACTGACCCAAATTGAAAGCATACTATTACAATCATTTGTGGCTGAAGTACTTATAATAGAAACCAATCTGTAATCAGTAAAATAGTTATGGTCCTACATGAATAATGATGTCTTTCACATGTTTCGAACTATATTAATCGTCATAATGCCAATATGTGCGGAAATGAGAATACATAGCTTTGACAGACCTGAACGAACAATGGACTTAGATCTTAACCATCGGCTATGCTGTTCTTACCCAGATCTGGAGCTGTTGCGGTGAGTCAAGGGGCTTACGGTACTGGAACGGGTCGCATCTGGTTAGATGACGTCAACTGCCAGGGGTCGGAGACCACTATAGCCAGCTGCACATCCAATGGATGGGGCACCCATAACTGTGGTCATGGCGAAGACGCCGGGATTGTCTGCTCCTTCAGTAAGTAACGTGCTTTTCTTCCTCCTTACTGTTTCGTATATTCAGTAAAGGGTCGCTAATATATAGATCAATATAAAAGACCTAAGGTAGTTTGTTTTCTCTATTATTCTGTGTATTTACTACATATTTGGCTTGACAGTATTTGATATTGGCTTGAAATTAAATTTTAAATCTTAAAAAAGAAGAAACAAATAACCTGTAATGAAACTCTTTCACCAGTAATTGAAGAACAAAAAAAAAAAAAAAAAAAAAACAATCCTGAACGCATATAATAGAACAATAGCAGTTAGCTGATGTATGAATTAATATTATCATTCTACGAACATTAAGTTAGCTGTATTCACCTCGATTCACCATTTGCGGTCCACATTTACGCTTCTTATTTGTTGGGGTTTTTTTGGTGTCTTTTCCGCCGCATGTCAGGTTGTATTAATTTATACTACTTTATTTTTATGGAGAAGAGCTTAACCAATGTTGTGGAAACTTGTAGAAAGAACCAGTTGGATAATTTAGCAAATAACTTTTTGTTTAAACATGAACAATCTAAATTAGTCGGCAGATAATATTTTACGGTATAAAATCTTTGTTCGCATCCGTCATATGCTATACAACCAGAAACCGTTTCACATGACTGACTGTGGTTGTACAAGCTTTCGATCAAGTTTAAGTATTAACGGCTTCAGTAGCTTTATTTAATTGAGTTTTATTTTTCATCCACAGACAACTTGCCGGACAATTTTCTTCTGCTTATGGATGCCAGTCTCAAGGGCATTTATCGTATGGACATGACGACGTATAGCTATGTAAACATTCCACTCGTAAACATCCTTAATCCAGTTGCTATCGACTACGACCCAGTAGGGGGTACTATATTTTGGACGGATGTTGTTCTTAAAACTATTAATTCAGCATCGATCGATGGAAGTAACCAAAAGATAATACGCTCACTTAATAGCGGTAAGTTTTCACTTAAGTCAGATTCTAATTTTATTTTTCTGCTCCCAGCAAGTCCAAAAAATAAAGTGATTGTATATCTTTTCGTCATAGTATAATTCAAACTGAGTTGTGAAGTGCAGTTCATTTTACTTTTCCTCCAGAAATTCATCACCTACAGAAATTAGGTACTAATTGGTGTGGAAAAGTTATTAAGTAAACATTTTATTGATGCTGTCTTGAAAACAGCTTATACCCCTCACGACCATGCATCTGGATGCACGTGGAACACAGTCAATTAACACAGGAACGAACACAAATGTTCTAGTGCCTACATTACTTTGTCACAAAATTAAGTTCCTTTTCTGTCCTTAAAATATGTCTATATATTATATTTTATAACCGACCCTTTGTAAAAAAAAATATATTAATATGATTTGGTACGCTGTATGCGGAGAAAAAGAATTGTGGAACAAATATTCTGATTGTGAACATGTCGTGTTATTTTATTTGAATGGAAGCCTTCATCAATTTAAATGATGGATTTTTAGAAAGCAAAAACAAACTATTACCCAGTGTCATTTTTATATTTTAGTTGCCGTACCTGACGGAATTGCAGTAGATTCTTTATCAAGACTCCTGTTTTACACCGACACAGGAAATGATATAATTGCTGTCCTAAGTTTGGACGGTTTTATATGGAAGACTATTATCAACAATAGTTTGGACGAACCTCGAGCAATTGTAGCAGATCCAATAAATGGGTACTGATTGATTCTGTCTTTTTATGATTAAACATGGAAACTATCCATGTATATGTTGTAGTTAAGCAGAAAAGCCTTTTCACATTGAAACCACTCTAACGGTCGTATTTCTGATCCAATTTCGATCAAATTTCGATAAATAGGCTTATATAAAAACGTCAGTGAGTTTTATTATGAGAGAGATATATTTGATTTTGATAAAATTGTTTAATGAGGCATATTTCATCAATATGTTCGATTTCATAGCAATGACATTTTACTTTCGAAGGAAAGTTTATCAGACTATAGTAACGCAGGTAGGATTGACATGCTGTAAAGACTGTTGTTTCTTTTCCATGCAATATGTGAGGATTAATTTATTTTCAAGAAATACGTTAACATTTTTCCAGGTAGTATGTTCCCCGTACAAACCTGAAGCTAAACATAGGATTACTATATTATACGTAACATGGTTAATGGCCAGCTCCACTCCACTTCTCACCTGTACAAAGGACCTTGGTAAAGGGAGAAGCAGGGTGAATTTGGTCAGGAAACCAATCATAACATACATTGACGACTGTTCAGTGTACTCGATATTTTATTTTTCAGTATCAAATTTTGGTCCAAACAAATTTTTCTAAGAACTGCAAATTAGCACTCGCAATCCTACATTGTACTTGCACCAGTACTGTATTTTATGTTCATATTCGTTATTAATACATTGATTAATTAACTAACTGACTGAACTATACTTTCCATCAATTTTTTTTTTAAAAGTGTAATCTACTGGACAGATTGGGGGAGCAATGCTAAAATTGAAAAGTCCAGCTACGATGGCACAAACCGACGCGTGCTTATCAATACTGACGTTGTGTGGCCCAATGGTCTGGCTGTGGACATTCAAGGTTTGAAATTTGTTTTACCTTTATACATATCACATACATTAAAGTAGAACCTTCTTATTTCTGTTGGTTCTCGGGACTGAGTGGTTGTAATTTCTTCAAATATTTGACGAGTAGCCTGATGTATTTCGGATTCTCGTGACGTACAGTGGTTCAGTTGTTAATATAATTCTAAAAAATGTATGGTATTATCGATGTAAAGTAAATAAAGTTTAAAGAAAATAAAAGCGGTGGTACAAATATATACAAATTCGGAGTTCAGAATGAATACACTATAGTTGAAACCGTGTTGCAGCTGGAGTTATGTATTGGTGTGACGGAAGCACTGGCGTTGGAAAGATTGAACGAGCTAACGTGGATGGATCGAATCGTCTGGTTCTTGAATCAAGACTTGGAGGACATTTTTTCGGGATAGACGTGTACCAATCTTATCTGTTCGTCACAGACTGGTCTCAGAGGTATGCTCAAACAGTTTCATTTTGGCGTTGCGTGGTACATCAGTCCCGTTTCTTATTATCAGTGGATACTAAACTAATCAAGCATATCGGTTTACATTTTACCAATATATCAAAAGATGCCCAACTCTTCTCTCACAGGATTGTGGGTCTTAAATCCGCATGGACAAAAGTTTTGCAAATGTTGGATAATTTTGTGGATCACACATCACTTTAAATCATAGTATATTCACATCCATTTTATCTTAAAATTTATAATTATTGGACACCAAAATGGAGAATTATTACTGAAATCATCAGTTTACATTTACTTTTACGTTTTAAAACTGAATCAAATGTTGAATATTAATAGAAAGAGGATCACCTCATTATTAGCCACAGTCATTAATGTACATTCAATTTTGTTTATTCTTTAGGTCTGTGAGTAGGATTGGTACAGACGGGAACGGCCTTACCTCTGTTGGTCCAGCAACATTTGTACACTTAAATGATATACACGTACACAAAAACGGATATGGCCAACAAGGTATACATTGATCAACTACAGTATACAGAATAATGATATATCAATAAACACAATCACTTTGAAACTGAAGCAGTCTTTTGCTCATAAAATTTCCTTTTTCAATTAAATTGCCTCAGCAATTTAAAAACCTCTTAGAATGCAAATCTTACTTTTGTCGTGAGGATTGTGAGAAGTTCAATGAAAATATATAACCAACAGTGGGAACCAGACCATCACTAGATCTCTAGCATTTCCTCGCGCGGAAATACAAACCAACAAAGGAAAATAACGGTACATTTATTGTTCCTAGTCCATCTTGTGTTTTTGCATTAACTAATGTGAACAAAGCCATGACACTCAATATGCATCTATTAAACAGTCATATGCTTAAAAATAATTCCAGTGTGGCCATGTATTACATTCGTTCCAGGTTTTAATGTGTGTGCTGGAGAATAAAATCTGAAATTTTATGATTATTGAATTTTCTTGTAAACAAATTCTGACAAATTATAATATTTTCTGATCTTATTAGTTCCTGATTTAAGAGAAACAAAATGAAATTATTTCATTTTAATTTTCACTTAACACAAATAATTCTGCCTACTCCCATGGGTTTCCTTTCATTAATGAGTTCTTTTTCTATATCAAATGTCCATTATCAATCAACGATAAACAATTAAACTATCGCCACAATATTTGATATTTTGTAATACACATCCTGCTCTATTCTATTTCTTTTCTATCATACCGGATTGAAAGTAGATATAATGAAATGTACAATATGTGCTTTTTTAAAATGAATTTTTAATCAATACATGCATTTTAATTTTTTTTATTTCTATTTATACAATTGTTTCCTACAGTGATGTTTTTATTGGAAAGGAAACATCACCTTATGCTCCAAATGTTTATACATGTTGATTACTTGTAGTTGATTATGCCAAGCAAGGTGTGAATTAATTTTTGTTATGAACATATTTGTGCCATTATTCTGTATCTGCAAGCAAATGTTTGTTTAAAAATGTATTCGCAACATTTTGTGACTATACATGTGTTTAATTACCGCTGTTAAACCTTGTAAAATAAATTAGGAAAAATCCTTCTTTTCAATAAAGAAGTATCAACTTTGTAAACTTTGAAAATACTAATACAAAATACAAGTGGATCCCCTGAATGATACTTCTAAATAACTTATGTGATGACGTTGCTCAATATTTCAGGCACCAACGGATGTTCTAATTCACGTGGTGGTTGCAGCCACCTTTGCTTTCCACGACCTGGTGGTTCTAGGATATGCGTCTGTCCTGATGGTATGAGTCTCCAATCTGATGGCACAACCTGCGGCGGTGAGTTATCTGTCCACGTTGTATAGTTGCCTAACTTAGATTTATGAATCATTACAAAATTCTGAGGTAATTTGTAATTCATAGCAGGCTTGGTGCAGATTATAGTTCATGTATTTTGCAAGACACTTTTAGCAATATACTGAGTAATCAGTTACTTTAAATCCTAGAAAAATAAATTAATCTCTCGCATGTAATAACTATGAATTCTTTTTCCTTTTTCAAAATTAATAGTAACCAATAAAAATGCGTTGCTTTTAGCATTTGATTAAGATTTTTGGTCTTGGTCTGTTTGAAAAGTCTGATTTACAAACTGATACTTCTTTCGGTTTATATAATGTTTCAGTTACGAAATGTTTTTTAATTGAATCAGATATAAAAGCAAGATATTGTAAGAATTATTAATTTAAAATGTACAAAGAGGAAAATTTCAGCTTGTGGATCTTCAAATATACTGTATGTATTGGGTCACGCTTTCAGTGTCATTTTTCCCATCCAGGTTATATGCAGACTGTTTTGCCTATTTTCATGAAAAAATGGACTGACAAAGAACTTCCAAATTGCAAACGTTTGCTAAATTTTAGAATAAGGAGCAGTTTCATCAGTCACACCTGTTTAAACTGAAATTTATTATTCCTATATGAATATGATTACTGACTTCCTGTTATTGTACCTTGTTTTCCCGTGTGACATAGTCGTTGTTATATCCGTCTGTCCACCTGTCTTTGCTTTTGCTCTATCTTGCTTCTGTTACTCTCTTTTCCACGTTATAACGTTGGTGCCAATGTAGACAAATTGTTAATATACTAATGTATGTAAAATTATTTAAATACCATATGAAAACTAAAATTATGCAACTTTCACATATTTTCATTTATGAAACCCCTCAACCTGAGTGCGTTCTCAAGATTTTCGCCCCACTGTACAGTTTCTTTTGAGTAAAATGTAACATATTAGGTCAGCAACTCAATATAAGTCCCAAAATAACCAGTTTGTTATAAATATAGATTATTTACAATTATAATATAGTAATTAACAAATAATCAAGATACAAAAAAGAGCTAAGATTTTACTCATGATCGTGTTACGTCTTAAATTTTGTAACAAGAAAAGGTAAATCCCAACAAACATTCACTTTTCAAAAATATAAATTTATTTCCCTAAAATATAAAATCAAACAAAGTGAAAGAATTAAAATTAATTCACAGTTTGGTATGAATTTCTAAAATATTTCCTAAATAAATATGAATTTTCACAGTAATCCTGAAAGGATCTAAAAGTATTCCGACTGAAGGTTCTGAATTGCTTATGCACAAGCACCACAGAGAAGAACTGTTCTAATATCCAAAAGTTTTATTTTAAGGTAAATCCAATGAAAGTACAATATCACCAATTCATTGGAGGTTTTTTTTTTTTAATAATCCAGCAATGCATTGCCTGTAAGTAAAAACTGGTTTTCCGGCCTGCAATTTCAACGTTTAATAAAAAATAGACTGAATGCTCTCGGAACTCTTACAAAAACTGAAATATAACCGAAGAATGAAACATTGCATATTTAATTCCTTTTTATAGCTACTATATATGCATCAAATCAACAATTCTGAATCATTAGAAAAGATTCCATTTAAATTGTTCTGTACCACGAAATATCTTTATCAATCATTATCCGACTTTTTATAATTGGGCCTAGTTGGCATGACATCTCTAGAATACAGATATTCTTGTAGGATCACGTGATTCTGACATGACCTGCATTCAACATTTCTTAGCATAGTTTAACATAATTAATTGTTGACACGAACTTGGCTGATTAATAAATGGAGAAAATACATATAGATATCCGTAACTACTGAACTCTTTCATAACAGTAGGGCCCAGGTGACCACATATGAAGAAGACAATTTTTGGAAATTGCTCATTTTTCACCAAGTGTACAGATTTGAGGCTGATATAGAAATTGTGCGGATTTTGCTAGTCATTTTTTTTTAAATTTGTAAAATATTCTAACACATTTTATAAGTTATTTTTCCTGATAAAGAAGAAAATTTAATTCTTGGTTGTTATATACGAGTTGCATATTATTTGCAATTTAAAGTAAATGTTTTGTGAAAATATGCTTTGCGTTCATGTTCTTAAATAAGTGAATTTTCTTTCACTGCTAAGGTTTCGTGTTATTAGATTGTGGATTCTTATGGACCGTTTACTTAATGGTGTGAAACTAATCATAAAGAATTATTTTCGGCAAAATAATTGAAAATGAGAACTTAATTATAAAATAATGTATTATTCTTTAAAGAAAGGTCTTTAATATATTTAAATACGATATCAAAGCATGACACATTTCTTTAGATTTAACCAGTACAGTGTGAACAAGTATTTTAACTTGCTATATTATGTAGGAATATATAGGCCTCTGGAATTTTGTTTACGAATATCGCTTCATAATAAGCTATTTTTGTTCATGTTTAGTGTGTGTGTGTTTTGGATTTTTAACGTAGTTTTTTAAAAACATTTCAGTCATGTCGCTACTGTGTCTGCAATGTGGCAGTTTATAGTGACGTTTAGCACTGAGGCATCATGAATCAGGCATGTAGCATGATGTCTCACCCAGTCACATTATCCTGACAACAGGCCAACCAGCCTTAACACTAACTTCTTAATGCTGAGCGCCAAGCGAGGCAGCTGTTAGTACCATTTCTGTAAGTCTTTGTTATGACTCGGCCGGGGATCGAACCCACGACCTCTCGCATCCGAGGCGGACGCTCTAACCACTAGGCCACCGGGGCGGTCTGTTCATGTTTAGTATAAATACATTGACTTATTTATTTATTCATTGATGCAGTGTACATAAGAGACTTTAGGATCTGCGTTTTGCACTTCCAATTCCAAAGCAAAGCAAATACATTGTAAGAATAGTAGTATGCAGATTATCCATAGATGACTGAGTAGATGAAACAGATGAAAGAAAACATTAGAAAGTTAATTGGAAGATATACAATATTGTCTGAATTAGAAATAAATCAATCTGGGCAGCATGCAAGTACATACGTATGAATAACTAATACAATCATTATTTTAAGAACTAGACTTGCACGTAACTAAGATTAGCTTATGGTCCAGAAAACTGGTATTGAATGTTTAACAGAATATGTTAGAATTTATCAATTATATGATCCAAAATATTAAAATCGAATATGGTTGTTATGTACATTGTTTGAAAAAAAAGAAGTTTGTGTTTTGAACCAGACAAAAAAGAAAAGCTTCTGTCATAAGAATTTGCTGGATAACTGTACATGCTTATTCAGCTTCCTCAATAATCTTGAAATCTCGATTCATCACTATGATCGGACTGTCCCACGTGGAGGATAGGGCCTGAAATTGTCAGTGATTTCCGTAGGGAGGGGTGTTTTGAGGAATGGGCTGCGACTCGGATCTGTGCATTACAATTAATGTTAATAATGTAAAGACATACTCATGGATTCTCTAAGTAAGTGTTGGTTGTTCATTTTGTGATACACAGTTAAAAAATATAGCTGTTATAAGAAGTGCAAGAAGAAACAACCATAGTACGCTTTGATGTCTGTTTTGCTTGTTTTTGTTTTTGTTTTCATTTTCTCTTTTTTCTCTATGATCAGGATGCGGGGCCAATATTGCCGTTGGGAGCAGAGTTACTCGAGGCCCTGATTGGATGTGGGGTAATCAGGTACGTTTATGTTACGTTGATAAACTATGTTGCATCACTTATCCCAAACATCATCACCACTCTGCTTTTCTGCATGTGATATGATAATCACTCTAGTATGTCTCTAGATGGTTTTTATTTAGTATTTTTGATATAAAATGTTACTCTTCCATGTGCTGCACTAGCAAATTCTCTACAAATACAAGTGATTAGAGCTCACGCAATAACGACTTACCGGTACTTTCATGATTACTACAACCAATTAGACACGTCAAATCAAGTCTGTCTGTGTGTGTGTGTGTGTGTGTGTGTGTGTATGCGTGTGTGATTTGGATTTTTAACGTAGCTTTAACATTTTTTCAGTCATATCGCTAGGATATCTGCAGTGTGACAGTTTATATTGGTGTTTAGCACTGGGGCATCATGCCGCAGACATGTAGCATGATGTCCCACCCAGTCACATTATCCTGACACCAGGCAGACCAGTCTTAACACTAACCTCTTAATGCCGAGCGTCAAGCGAGGCAGCTGTTAGTACCATTTTTGTAAGTCTTTGGTATGACTCAGGCGGGTATCGAACCCACGACCTCTCGCATCCGAGGCGGACGCTCTAACTACTAGGCCACCGGAGCGGTCTTCAAATCATATGTAAACTTAACATATTTGTATTTTGTCCATGGAAGAATTTACTCCTCTATAGGATTGTGGGGATAAATCCACTCTTGTATGTACAGAACAAAATGTGTTAACCTTGCGTGGTGCTGTCATGACACTCTATCTTAATTTACACCAGATTAATTGCTTTTGTTTGCCATTTTGATCTAAACTCTAAACTCTAGATTGACATATCAACTGAGTCTCATAGACTGAATGTTGACCACCTTTCTTACCCCATTCTGGTTTTTTTTTTTTTGTGTAGCGAGTATTGGAGTGAAGCATAAAGCCGAGTATCAGTTTAACTGCTATACTGGTTGTCCATTATGGATGTTTCACTCACGAGGAACTCTTTTGAATCTGGGAACCAAACGGTAGTAGTAGTAGTAGTATATTTGCGCGTGTTTGTGTGTTTGTGTTTGTTAGGTATGTTAGACATTTTCCCCTGACCATTGAGAACGTCTCGGGCATCAAGGGTACTGTTTGCTGAAGTTGAAGTCTTGAAATGAGCATGTTAAAATAAACAGGACATTGCAAGATCATTGGAAATTAAATCAAAATCAGGGTAGTAGTTTACAAGCTATAAACTAATTTCTTGAGTTTTCAGATAATGTGACTTAATGCAAACTTGTTACCTTATCCTGATTTTGATGATGTCAAAAATAAGGAGATATAATTTGAAATGATTTAAATATTTAAATCATTCAACTTCTAATTTGCTCATACCTTAAGAAGTGACATGATGTGCTTGATTAGTGCAATCAGAACGTTTGCAAGCTATTTCAGTATAACATAGATGATACTTTACAGGATGGTGGAGCAGGTAATCAGGGCACTGTGAATGCGGCAGAGAGAACAGCAAGTGATTATACATGGTGGCGAATCAATTGGGACAATGGAAACTCAAATACATACAGGATGGGGGAAAGAATTCACGATCTTTGTGTTGTGTAATCATTCTTGTAAAGATTCTATAATAAACGTGCTTCCAGAAACTGCTGTTTTATATTTCATTTTGCCTTTACCGACATAATTAAAAATTCAGTGTTTAATTAGGACTTCACATCAGGTGCTACTAGTAATTATCTTAGAGCAACTCAACATCAGGTGCTACTAGTAATTATCTTAGAGCAACTCAACATCAGGTGCTACCAGTAATTATCTTAGAGCAATTTGTTTGGGATTCAGCAACCTATTATGTAGATTTAAATAAATAAATTAATTCTACTTAATATTTAGCTTTGTATAAGTGTATCTTTTGAGTTGTGTTGTAAATAATAGCCCTATGCTAACACGCTGCAATCGATATTTGAGCATTTGCCTTGGTACAAAATAAATTGAAACCCCAATGTGCTTAGTACGTAGTGTTTCTTTTTTAAATTACGTATGAATACATAGATCGGGCAGGATTATCAAGGTTTGAATTTATAAAACTTTAGTTACTGAGATTGAGAATCTGTTCAAAACTTTTATATAAAATATCTGTGAAATAATTGACGATGCTTCCATGAATGTTCATCTCTCGATATTTTCCTCTTTTCTTTTCTCCTACAACTATATTTTATGATTGGGACAATAAGAGATGTGGACTAGAAGTTGTGGAACAAATGTGCACTTTTGATCAAAATTCAAATAACACACACACACACACACACACACACGCACACACACACGAGAACTAATTCAAGTTTGAGACACCCATACCATATGTTCTTCACACTACACTTTAAGTACTACTACGTAAAACGTTGATTACGGTGTGGATGAAACCGACTTTCAGAAACAAGCCTCTAGAGTGTGAAAAAAGAAAAGTTGAATTATGGCTATGCAAAATACAAATAAGAGAATGAGACAATTCAAGCAGTAATAGTGCAGAAGTCCAAATGCCATTTTACAGAAACTATATATCGTGATGAACAGATAATGTTTGCAGCGAAAACAAATTTTTCGCTTTGTACCATTTGTAACAGAAGTATAATTCCTTTAAAAGGGAATATCAATTTGACTTAATACGTAAATTTTATTGTTCCACATCGGATAATTAAACTGTGTAAGGTTACATTTGTTATAAAATGGCAATATTTTCATAACACAAAAGCTGAAAACCAAATAATTCTGGCCATCGACACATTCGGCGATGCTTTAAATTGTTAGAATACAAGATACTATGACAATTAAAAGTTGCCAATACTGATCTTGGCCAATTTTTGGAAGAGAATCTGATCTGAATTGTATGTTAAAAAATACAGCAGACGACACATGAAAATGGACTATCTTACTCTGCATTTGAAATATTGCGTGAGTGCAATTTTATGTAATCACTATTATTATGGTCCTTTGAGAAGTTGTTGAAGTCCGTTATAGGGCTTTGCTGACGTCTCAAAATATCTTAATAATTAACACATTATCTATACATACGTCCGCTGACAGTTAGGTTTCTAATCTCTCATGGAATAGTGGATTTCAATATAATTTGAGATACAGGCCTCATTACGAAATACAGGCCTCATTACGCATTAGAGTTTCAATGTTTCATGTCTTGAGTTAGAGGAGTTATATTCCCTGAGAGCTCGTCTACCTAAATTTGATATCAACTGCATACGAGCAACGTTTCAAAGTATTCTTGGACTTTAAACTTAGATGACAGCCATCTACAAAAAACTTAATTGACTTATTTCTTGAATGATCTAGTTTAAAAATCCCTTATTTTATATAAAACATTCCCATTTTGTTTTGTGGACGGCATACAGGAAAATCGGTGGATGAATATTAGAGTTTTACCAGATTAACTCATTTTACTACATGCTGACTGACAATTTGGTCATCATGGCTGTTGAGACATGACGTCAAATTTAACGCTGTAGAACGTGTGCAAAGGTAGGAAACCACAAGACTATTACTAAAGAAAGAAAACGGTAAAATTCTTAAATCTTTAGATCTGAAGTACTCCGTACGAATCTTAATGATCATTTCTGATGTACTCCATACCGAACTTAGCAGCAATTATCAACACTTTGAATGAATGTTTATTGATCATATAGTCCCGATGGCTTGTTAAGATATGATATTGAATTTAGGACCAATGAATCACTAGCTGATGTGCATTTAAATCTCGACCTGTGTACACCTTTTATAATGAGAAGGACTAACTCGTCTTGGACATTACGTGTTAGAACATGAGTTGTATTTGCAGTAGGATTTGCAGTAGGAGTTTGAATATGAAACATAATTAGGTTACACAAAAATCTTTAATATTTAACGTAGCATCACGGAAAAGAAAAAAATTCACCTTGATCAACTTCTCTGCACGAGCAAAGCCTCTGTCACCCCAAAACGGTGATACGTTTACAAATTCAGTTTGTGCACTGATCATTGGCCTGACAGGATCCAGAAAAAACCATCTGTTGAATTTGATCGAAGACGGTTAACGTGAGTTCACATGTACTTGATTGCACCATCCGCAACAAAACCGTCTTATTATATACTTTGGGATTTCACAGAAGCATTTGTTTCTTCAAAAACATATTTGTCTTTCACATATAAGTTTTTTTTTACCACAATCAATGAAGCCTTCACTATTGACGACCTTGGCCTGAGCACGAATAATCTTGTCATGTACGATGATCTGATGTTTGACTGGCAAGACAACCACGTGAGAATATTTTTCTATGTGACACAACCATCCGCACAAGTGCCTAAAATGATCAGGAACAGTTGCATAATGTTGATGTTATTTCGTGGGATTGACGCGTATGGTCTTGAAAACATTCGTTGCACATGGTAGGATGGGTTTCGCAGGAGATCACATGGGATCCTATAGTGTCCTCGCGATTGACTTGGCTATTGGACCGCTGCGTAGCCTCGCAAGTGGGGAGGGGATATCGAAACGTTTTAGACAAAGCAATATAACAACCATGGCAAATATACACAATGACGAAATCCGCCAGCGAAGCAATAGCAGAATCTGCTGTCCGATGCCGCAAAGATGGCCGCAAACACCTGGAATTTCTCTATAGTTATATAACTGTTCGTGAATGTGTCATCGATATCTTAAGTCTCGACAGACGGCACGGGGAGATCTCACATCAGCACGGGGAGATCTCACATCAGCATCTAACAAACATTTGCAGCTCTAATTAAACCCATGTCAACACCGAGAAATAAGTGAAAAAGTCGCCGAATGTACATCTGAGATAATGTGAGCAGAAGAGAAACTGGGTCAAATTGTCAGGACAGCCTTCCTAGCCAAAGATATAAAGAAAGCCTCGAAAGAAAATACTGAGGCTATCACGTGTGTGACAGTACAAGTTTTAAAAAGTCAAAATGGCTTAGAGGAAATGCAAGAGGATGTCTGAGAGACAACCACCTGAGTGCAACCAAAGTTGCTAATATCAATTCAAAATTGTAAGGAACTGGCATAACAGATGATGTATACAATTTCTTAAAGTTTTGCCGTTGAAGTACCTGATAGCAAAGATTTATAAGATTTTATGTTGGACCAAGAACTGCCCACGGATACATGTCCAGGTTACTTCAAAGTTGAATGGCCCCAAGGCGTCTTTCGGGAGTTGATGGGACTTATAGTATTCTACAGAAATAATGATACGGCGAATGATTTTCAGAGCATTGTTCGCACGTATAAAGTCACGGGTGATGAAAGTAACCAGTCACCCTAGCATAATTTTGTCCGCACATGACAAATATCCGTGCAAAAATATACAGGACTCCGTTCCTTGAGATGATTCTGCTTTCAAACGATAATGTGCCCCTCATGGAAGACCCACTGGCGCAGATACGTGGAAAAGGTCTTGGTCGGGGAAGTAGGCATAATCAGGCATGATTCAAACCTGCGGTATAAGTGCGTGTCTGTGGACCAGCAACAGACAAAGGAATTAGTGAGTCATCTGGAAACATTCCTGGGATCAGTTCGTACCGGTAACAATGTGTCAAAAGTCAGCAATCAGGCTGCGTCCATTTGTCAACAGTTACTCACCGATGATACCATGGACCCAAGTACATTTCGCTCATTGACGATATTGATGCAGCATGATGAACGCGCACTCACCGAGTGTGATTTATGTATCGTTTCCTATTCTTCCTGAAACCAATGTCGCGAGGCAGCGTTTTGTTGTAAATAAAACTCCGAACGTCACGTTGATGATCACGATCTCGTCTGCGAAACCAGAATATTTCATGTTTTCCTGCACAATAATCACCGCGGGACAATCTCCCAGACTCATAGTCACACTAGCTCTGTGCACATGTATTACAGATGTTCTGATGTACGATCGCAGCTGTTCTGGGGCCTTGACGGAAATAACTTTCTCGTGTTCTTGTCTGAGGGCAGTCGAGAAGGTTCGTGGAATGTTATTAAACTTTTAATAGGCGTGTATGACATTGACTTTATCAATTAAGAGATCCGATGGAGAATTTTATTGGTGACTGGTGACTGGCAAACGATAGTCCAAGCTAGCGCTGCCATTACTCTCTCTCTCTCTCTCTCTCTCTCTATTATATATATATATATATATATATATATATATATATATATATATATATGCATACATATATGCCTACATATACATATACATATGCGTATACACATATATGCATACAGAATTCATATACATATACTCACTCACACACACACACATACACATATTCATTTGATTCAAGGGAATTCATATTGTTCCTAAAATCACTCACCAGAACATGTACATATATATATATATATATATATATATATATATATATATATATATATATATATATATATATATATATATATATAATGATTTTGAAAATAATTAGTTATTGGAGGATTCTGCAGGAATTCGCCTTGCGTTTTAATAAGTACGGTGTTCTCATACGAGAATCCCAAAAACGAAGCTGCGTTTCAAAGCAATCCTTCTTACGTACACTATGTTAGCTGTATAATTAATACATTGTTTTTGTCTTTTTTTTTTTGTAACACTTACATCTGGAAATACAGGTTAATGATGAGGTGTCACTTATACCTTAACAATGTGAATATACTTACTGACGTGTCTCACAATAATTGTTATCTCAATCCATTCTACTTTATATGGGTGACATGATACGAACATTATGCACGTGTTATTAATTCGTCCAACTTTTACAAATAAATGAAGTTTGAATACATACATGTTTGTATGTATGTAGATGTGTATTTTGTAGGTAGATAAATAGACTTCATTGGTCAATATATAGAAAATACATTAGACACAAAGACAGACAGAGAGATAGCAAGATAGATTCGATAAGCGCTTCTTATTTCAGTACTAACTAATAATTGATTCAGAATAGGCTCGAACACTTAGTTACCATTGATTCCTAATTATTACGAAGGTTGATGTTGATGCTGTCAACGGAAGGATTTATTCATTATTCATTTGTATTCCATAGGCAAATGTAACAACATTTTTTGTTGTTTTCCGTTCTAAACTAAAGTCAGTATAATTATATTGCAGAGACACCGTATGGGCAATACATATCGTTAGGTCATTTTTTTACGCTAGTAAAAAATGACGCTTTTAATTAATGGTTTACCACTGCGTTATGTTATATTGTTGAAAGTCCCCATACATCATGTATTATTTAAAAGTCTTTACTTTATGGCTACTGGGATCACCAAATATATTGAAAATAATCCCTTGGTAATTCAAAAAGTACAGAACCGTATTGAATAGCGTACCCGCTAGGATTATGTATATCACACATTAATCTTTCTCACTTTACAACTGTTTGTTACCTTAATGATCCCTTACGCTTCACAGTGGAATACCTTCCTTGGTTTGAATTAAGCCACTGCAACAATGAGGTAAATTTGTTGGTAAATTGCCAACCGTACGATTTGAAAAGTGCACCGCACACCGTTTAGGCTGTATTTGCTGGGTTCCTTTATTTTCAGTAGTTTTGCGCAGAATAGGAATTTGTATAGTAGAAGAAAGAAAACAATAGTTTTTACTTGATACTACAAGGTTTCGCACGCGTATGTCACGATATACCTTTGATATCACAAGTAAGACCCTCTAAGCGTTAAAAAGCAGTCGAGATCTCTTTTGGTGGTTTTTCTTTGGATTTCAAGCTGTGATATCATTTCAAGCTGTGATATTATATACAAGATAGTATCCAGTGAATGTGCCTGCGTAAAAAATTGATGTACTAATGTTCAGATTATTCTGAGGGTTAAAATCACATTGTAGAGATATATTCTGAAAGAGTACCAGTTGCGAGGAGCGTATAATGACCTTTCTACTCTCGTTTTCGGCAGTCTCATGAAACGTTCTGGTTTCATATGATAATTAGTGTTATCAATTTTAATGTGTTACTAAGTGATAAATGGGTAGGATGTCGTTCGAATTTATTAGTAGAAAGTGCGATTCTACCATAGTCTATATAGATATGTCATATGACTACTGTGTTAGTTATGTAAATGTATGCATATTCTAATTCGTATACATGTAACACGTGTAAACATACCATAAGTTATACCATCACATGATGCAAAAAAAAGACGGAAGGACTGAGGGATTCCGACTGAATTTTGAGGTCATCTCGCTACACCATTTTGCAGTTTGGTCCAATAAAATCAATATTTTTTAACATGAGATCAATATAATCTTGCATCTTAAATTCATGAAAATTGTCAAATTTCAGTCTTTTAGTCTCCAAAGACTGAATTTATTCAATCTGTTTCATACATTTAATATAAAATGAGCCCTCGCGTGACATCCTTTGTGCAAATTTCGTTTCTTTGGGTCATGAACTAAAGAGCGATACAGATCAAAAGGAAACCTATGACAACTGTACACAAGTTTATTTAAATTAATTTTCATTTGGTCTACCTTTACAGCCTCAGTTTATTTCAAGCAAAAATTCATTTTACAATATATTTGCTAACCTCAAATAAAATTTGAGCGTTTTGCAGAACATTGAAATAAATAAATAAATAAATAACATCGTTCATAGGATGGGAAACAAATATTCATAATGGGAAGTGATGGCTACATTGGAATGAGGTGACAAGAGGGTATGGATATTTTGCAACAGGATGGAGTCGGGCTGGGATTGGATGGGGTCGGACTGGGATTGGATGGAGTCGGGCTGTGATTGGATTTAGTCGGATTGGGATTGGATTTAGCAATTTCGTGAATGAGATATATATTATTTACTTGAACTATGAATGACTCTAACCATTCTTCGTATAAAGTCCTAAAACACGGATTTAACGGAATAATGCACACCGAATTCATTTGATACAAGGGAATTCATATCGTTCCTAAAACCACTCACCAGGACATGTAACTTCAACGTAATGAGAAAAAAATGAGCTTATGGAACAAATTATTAATATATTGATATATATAACCCAGGATCAATGTATATAATTTGTACACAGATATAAACAATATACGATTATTTCACCAAAGGAAATCAATGTATAAAATTTATGCACAGATATGAACAATATACGATTATGTTACCAAAGGAAATCAATGTATAGAATTTATGCACAGCTATGAATAATATACGATTATGTCACCAAAGGTGCTCAATGTATAGAATTTGTACAAAAATATAAATGTACGTTTCATCCCTCAAGTAGGATGTATCTCTTTTACAGCTATATTTAATTCGTGATTTCATTCATAGTGTTATTGAATAATATTGTTTCCAGAATTGAAGAGTGCGCTTCTTGTTGTGTTGAGTTGACGATCATAAGGTAGTTTCTCGTTAAACAGCTCATCGAATGGTTAAGAAGTCACCACGTATGTTCTGCCCATCTCAGTCTACCGAAGGATCTTTCGAGAGCCACTTTATTCCATGCAGACTCATTGGTCCTGAAAATTTGGTCTTTCACTGAATCCTAAACATCCAATGTTTCGTTACGACTTCATAGTCTTAAATAAAGTAACTGAAATAAGTGAAACCAACAAGCTTAGAGAAAAGTAAAAAGCAATTTATTTCTCTAAGTTACAAAGTGATTTAATAGAGTATTGTGAATCAAATCCCAAATAATCCTAAAGGTTCTATCACTAGTCCAAACGTTTAGAATGTTTCGAGAGAATTCCATTATTGAATGTGCCAATGTGCCATAGTCTTGATGGCCCAAAGATATATCCCAGAATGTCTTGGAATCAATTTACAATCATGTCAAAGCAGTGTTTAAGACCAAAAGTTCATTCAATGAGCGCTTTGTAATTCCAGTGAATAAATTAAGTCATTCCTCTCAGATTATATCTGAACGTAACAGTAAATGATTCCGTAGTCTGAATATAAAACAAAAATGAATAATTGTTTACCTCATCTTATATACACTAATTTCAATTGACCAAATACACAATGGATTGCCCAGGATGTGGGTAATTTTACATGGAAAATTCCATCAACAAGTTCTAAGTTTGGAAATAAGGTTAAGCCCTGAACTCAAATGGAAGCAAACATCTTTAACAAAAAAAAAAAAAAAAAAAAAAAATTCAGGTAGTCAAAAAGCTCTACCTTTAAGCACGGACAAAGGTTAAGCACTCAATATCAATAAGAATACAACATAATTGTATTACATAAAACTGATAGCGCGAAATTATACAATTTCATATTTCACATACCTTTATAGCTGACAATTTCTTCCGTAAAATGCTATTTGAGAATGTATTTCTCAACGTACAATCAATTCCTGGTGTGGTTGGGGAGATCACACTGTAAGGTATTTTGCTTTACAGACTTTTTTGGTAAGGAAACCATCAACAAATAGACAGTTTCCTCACAAATAATTCGCTTTATTGTGATAAAACAATGAGAATTTACTCTATAAGCACCCTTTGAAATTCACAGCCATATAACTTAGGTAATCGGATTTTTCATTGCAGGCACTTTGCTAGTGTAGCAACGGTTACACCGAACTCAGTATTTTTGAATAACCACAGTTATAAATAACCACCCTCAGGAAATGCTTCACGCGGCAACGAAACCCGAGCACATTTTTTTCCATATAAACTGCACTAAAATATTACTGTACGCGATTCAGTGACATACAAATAATAGGAATACGTCTAACACCAATGAAACCGGAAACATCATCATTATCATCATGGTCGTCGTCGTCGTCGTCATCATCATCATCATCATCACAAATTGCTTCTCTGATTACGACTACTACCTTGTTCCAAGCTTAGAATATCATATTTCATGCAAAAAGATTTGTATGCATCTTTGCACTACTTTATTACAAGATCCCCGTGAAACTCAAAACCGCAATCATCAAGATGAGTAGTTCATATTATAGTATGTACTTTATACAGCAACGCTCTCACGCATATTGATGTAAACATTTAAGATACTCACACACCAATCACAACTCATGGATGAAAGACTTTTCTCTAGACAAGGATGCTCTGACATTGGTATTTTTGCTTTGCATCTTTTGTTTGTCACTTCTTTTTACATATATACCTCACTGTGTTACGTGTTATTATGAAGCGGAATCATACGGATATGTGATGACACAGGTACTACCCCACAAAGTATATTTGTGTAGTGTGGGTTTGGTGATACTCATCGTCAATTTGGTAACTCGCTTGTTTCTTAAACGACTTATGGCAATTACTTAAAAACTTGCAGAAGCAAGACTGTTGTCACCATAAGATTTCATCATCCTTATACCAAATTTACAATACTACTCCAGGTTTTGATTATGTTCATGATGCAAAGATGCGATGATAATACTGCATCTATTTATTTTGAGGTGCGTTAAGTCCTCCCTGATTTCATATAGGATCAAACTGATGGGCAACTATAGTAATGCTCTATCAGACAATTCTGATTTAACAATATCAATTTCACATTCATTCTTGTGAGCTTTCTATTTACTAAAGTTTGTACCACCTGCTTGCCGAACGTGCTCATTATAGCCGGTGACATTCATCCAAGTCATGTACCAGAATCTACAACCTCCTTTAGTAGTACCTCCTACGAAACATCTAGGTCATTAGTTGTTTTCGCAACATACCGTACGTTTCACACAAACTTTACATTAATGTTCAAAGCGTTTGTCCAGATTAGATTCATTTTATGCAGAATTTCAGGATTGTGCTATTTTTTACCTTCACTGAAACTTGGCTAGACTCCTCCATTTCTTCCTATGACCTTACAAACCAGTTTTACCATTCACATTGACGTTATAATATAGCTAAAGAAACGCCTCATGTCAAAAGGCGACATGATCTTAACTAAATGTTTTGGAGTGCTTGTAGATGGAACTTTTACGAAGAGTCAAATTATGGTAGGTTTATTCTATAGACCTATAAATGAAAACAGTGTGAGTAGTAATGTGGGATACCTTAGCCTCAATGGGAAATTAGCATTACAGGACCCCTTGGGATCGTTTAGCCTCAATGGAAATTTAACATGGAGAAAAATCGTGGGATCGTTTAGCCTCAAGGGAAATTTAACATGGGGAAAACTCATGGGACACTATAGCCTCAAGGGGAAATTAACATGGGTGGGACTGTATAGCCTCAAGGGAAAATTAACATGGGTGGGACTGTATAGCCTCAAGGGGAATTGAATAGGGGAAACGGAATAGGGTCGGGACCCTATTTTAATAGGGTCCCGACCTGATAGGTCTATGGAAAGGGAACAGGGGAGAGGGATATAAAACACACACACACACACACACACACACACACACACACACATAAAATAAATGAAACTAAAAATGGGCAGAGCAATTGAAAGTCTATCTCTTTTCGAGAAATTGGAGTGGCCCTGAAAAGGGCCTTTGGGTTTCTTCTTCTTTTTCTATTTCCTCCACTTCTTCATCCATCCCCTTATCTTTCCTAATAATCCTTTCTTCTTTATATCTGACTCTGGTAACCAGTCAGGATGGCCCAACTCTCTAAGCTTGGTCTGTATCTACATCCAATTGTTGTTAAGCCGCTCAAACTCTTCCTTTTTCTTTTTGTTTTCCTCATCTTTTCTTTCTTCCCTCCATCTCTCTTTAATCTTCTCTACATCTTCCTCCATTACTTTTCTGATCAGATCTTCCCCTTTCTTCATCTTGTCCAACCCCCATTTTACATTCCTCCACTCTGTCCAGTACAATATCTTTTCTAGGAAGCACCGGACTTGGATGACATGATCCAGTGCTTCCTTCAAACTTCCCACTCTGAAGTAAGGTGGGTCAATGAAGCCTCTTGACTTATTGACTTCTTCTTCTATCATCCCTGCTATGATATCTTATGCTGTCTTTAGGCCTTGAACTTGACTGGTTACCAAGTCTTTCATATCTCCATGCCTCCATTCCTCTTCTATTCTTCCTACAACATATTCTACATCCATTATCCAAAAATAGATGTCTCTCAATAGATTAAATAAAATTGATACTTGAGTCATCTTGTCTCAGTTATTCCTTAGAATGGTTCGAACATCAAACTTTGTGGGTTCTTATAATTAAAGAGCAGACGTGAAGGAAAACATCCCCCTAAGAAACAAAATTTATATTACCTAGATCATCACTTAAAACGCGCGGACGTGAAGGAAAACATCTACTACTTTTCTCATTTCATATTATCTACTATCCACATACGTGAAGCAGCAATAAACAAACCCCAAATCTACTATTCACACACGCAAAGCATTAAAATTAAACCGAAATCTACTATCCACACAAACATACGTGAGCGCTTACAAACTAACAAACACAAACACAAACACACACACACACACACACACAAATAAAAAAGAGTCAGTGTTTATATTCACACTACTTTACATTCACACACTGGCAAATTGATTACTATTTCTTTTCTAGAGTATTGGATAGCCCTGAAAAGGGCTGTTTGTTTTTGAACTTCAGGGATACCTGGTTAATGATGGCACCTTCCAGGCCTGGCACCACACACACATCTTCTTCCCCAGTCTCCTTTCACTCTTTTTGGGGGGAGAGCAGAGGCGGGATAAGTGGCTTCAGAACCCCAATCTTCTGTCTCTGGGATTCTGAAATTTCCTCTCTCCTTTTCTACCTCTTCTTTGTTTCTTCTCTCCTCCTCTTCTTTGTTTCTTCTCTCCTCCTCTTCTTTGTTTCTTCTCTCCTCCTCTTTCATCCTTCCCTCTTCTCCTAGGGCCTCTGCAGCCAGCTCATTCACTATACACCTGGCATATTCCAGGTGTACATGAAGTTCAAGCAGTTTAGCTAGTCTGGTGTTCATTCTGTTGGTGTTGATCAATCAACAAGGGTAGCTAGACTGCCGAACGATTTTTAATCTATACTAAAAGCGCGGACGTGAAGGAAAACATCCCCTAAAACAAAATTGATATTACCTAGATCATGACCAAACAACGCCCGGACTTAAAAGAAACACTCACTGACTTTTTTATACTACCCATCACTATTCTAAAAAAATTCATTAAATCAATAATATACTATCCACAAACGCAAAGCAGTCAAATCAAACCCAAATATTTACTATCCATAAACGCAAAGCAGTCAAATCAAACGCTAATATCTACTATCCACTCACGTCAAACAGCAAAAAAAATCATCATAATCTACTATTCACACAAACGTACTTGAGCCCTTACAATCACTCACACATTTAAACCTATACAATCACACCAGAAATGAGTGAGTGTTTATATTCACACTACTCTACATACACACATTTGGCAAATCGATTGTTATTTCTTTTCTTGAGATTGGGGTAGCCCTGAAAAGGGCTGTTCTTTTTTGCTTGCGTCAAGTTGAAGCTAGGGCCATCTTTTAGTTTCTAAGAATGCGACGTCCTCTGACGATAGACTTTCTGACGATAGGTCTGCTTCTTTGGAAAGAGAAGAAGAACTCTTTGGTGTCGATACGACAATCGACAAAGCCTCTGTCAGGTTCAGGTTGCTGCTGCTGCTGCTGCTGTTGTTGTTGTTGTTGCTGCTGTCTCTGAAGTCTGTACTTCTCTGTCCATTCTTCTTTCTCCCTGTTCACTTCTTCTCTGAAGAGCTCTTCTATCAGGTCTTCAGTGACTTTTAACATTCTCACATTCTCTATCTCTTCAGGCTTCGGTATCAGACTGTGTCTGACCCTATGCAAATTCACGTAGGCTTCGTTTAGCTTAGCTAGTTTGGAGCACATCTTCGTAGGAGGAAAGTCGACAATGAATGGTTTGACTGGAAACTACCCCGGTTCTTAAAGTCAAAGCGCGGACGTGAAGGAAAACATCCCTACACGGTTTTCGAGCCGGAACGTTTAATGAGTGTCATGAGAGAGAGATAGAGAGAAGTCAAAGCGCATGAATCAAAATTCTTATAGCCAAACAAAAGACAAAGGCATTTTTTTAAAAACTCAACATTTTTATTCAAAATCACTTAACACTAACCAACAACTATAACATTTTTTTAACAATAATTCAACAATATAACATCAAACATTTTTTTCAAATACCAAATATTTTTTTCAATTTACACATTATTTTGGACAGGGCTGACAACGTTGTGAATTAAATTGTGATTTCCACTGTTGGAAGTCATTAGGCCATTGATAGACACTACGTTTCCTAGCTTGAGACAAAAGATAAGCATAATGGTCACAGAACCATCGATCTACTTTCACATCGTTTCTAGAAGAAGAACGGGGATCAAAATGAGTCACTAAATGTTTTAAGGAATAGCACAGGCTGCGATGATGCAGAAAATACACGCAATATTGTCCACACACCAAGGAATCTGTGCCTTGTAATTTCACATTATTGAATCGGGTGGTCTGAGCATTTCTTCTCATAAAGTCAATGATATCGTCTTCCAGAGGGGGCAATCCATAAGAATCGAAATATTCCACACATCCTTCTTGAGGAAAGTAGACGGCTACCCAGTGAGTTCCTGGGAGATGACTGTCCTCCGTGTTGATCACATAAGCTTGATGGTCTTGAGGTTTGCGATAAGGGAGTTCATCTTTAGCACAGACGACAGGATTCCAAGAAGCCGTGTACGAACTGTGGTTCAAAAGATAATAAAGTTCCCAGGTATCCATTGATTTGTGTGGGTTTTTTTCTTCACAGGTAATGATAAGTCATCAATTCGATCCTGACCTTTTGCTTGAAAATGTCTGACAAGTAAAAGGCGTTTGGCTTCGACTTCTTATTCTGGTCAAAGAGAGATTCGATGCGACGGCGCTCCAGAGACGTTAATGGAGGAGAAGAATGTTTATCCAAGCCTTTATACCACTCGTTCAACACGAATTCTATCTCGATGACACCCCAAGCTTTGTCCAGATATTCGTCCAATTTTTCTTCTTGGCTCAACATCAGACATTTATCGTGTTGAATTTGACTGGGATGATCGTTGTGACATCCATAGCACTCTTCCTTGATCAATTCTTTCATTACATCTGTCAGGAATGTAGCAAAAGAGGAGACTAAATGGGCTTCTTGTTCTGGCCATCTTGACTTCATCATGATAACTTCTTCGTCTTGGGATTCTTCTTCTTCTTCTTCTTCTTCTTCTTCTTCCATGGTCTCCTCACATTTCACGTCAAAGTGTTTAAAGTGGAAAGGATTTTTAGCGATAGCTCCGTTGAAGGCTGCATTCTCGACGATACCAATGATCAAACGTTTGGGTAACTGTCCTTGGAACAGATGATCTTCGATCATGGATCGCAGCCCCGTAGGAATGGTGAAGGTTTTCACTTCCACGCGTCGTATGGGATACTTGGCGGTCGTTCTGCTCAACGTCTGACTGATGTCGTTACCCACTTTAGGTAACACTTCCACGCGTCGTACGTAGAGCCTGGCTTCCTCGATGACAGTTTTGCAAGCACTAGTACCTATCAAATGGAAAGCGGCACTACTACGATTCAGTCTCAGGCGGAGATTCACTCCGTTCAGCAAATACTTTTCTTGTAACCACATGTCCAAATGCAAACGATCCATCAGTTCTAAACTATCTCCACTTTTGATTCTGTATCTTCATTCTACAAATCCCGCATTGTGTTCTTTGGTTGTATTAATTTCGAATTCTTCAAACTGTCCTGCATCGTCAGCTTCCCATACCACACAGGCATTGAGATGAGTGTTCTTGGCGTCTATTCCGTACGTCAAGAGATTTTCCAGGTACGCTCGATAAGGGTAAGTATCCATGCTGCTACTGACTAGTTTGTTATTCAAGTACAAGTCCACTCCACTGAACAAGGAATGCATGAAATTGTTGACGGGAGCTATTACCTCATCACCATCTAGGGGCGTATTATCATCATCGACAACTTTGACTTTCAGGTACAAGTAACTGCTATTCAGATCGATGTAATCTTCGGGCTGTCCTTTGATTTCAAACTCGATGGGAGCTGAGGCTGTCAAAGAGGAGACGGGGTGAAATTCCACCCACTGGGATTCTTGCATGGTCATCATGGTGGGTGGCATGGCAAACAGATCCAGTTCCGACTTGTAACAAGCGCAAGACTCTCGGTGCATCATTTTTTGTTCTTTCTCAATAATCGAAAAGGTCTACGTCTCGAACGGTTTTTCTTTTCTTTGCCTATCTAGAAGTGTGAAGTCTGGTGAAAGGGTGTTTTCTTCGTCGTCTCTTTCTACCTTGTCCTTGCTGAATGCCTGACTCGGTAGCGTGCAGGGCATTTATAGGTGTTTCTCGTCGGCCCAAAAGGTCTTTACCCGTTTGCAGCAAGACATTTTTGCCTGCCCTCAAGAAAGCTTCTTTGGGGTTTTGTTTGTCGATGATGACATTTTGGAGAAATTCTTTACCGTGTGTCAGTGCTGCATCTTTCAATGCGTGCAATCCGCTTGTCACCATCGGTTTCAACACGGGGGCCACCAAACGAAAGGCTGATTTTAACGTATCTCATAAACCGTGTCCTCGCTGTCGAGCAACCCCTCGGTACACTGGATACATGACTTACGAATCGTGAGAGAACCGTTTTCGAAAATGGAGTTTCACCGTGACTTTTCCTTTGGTGAATGGAATATTTTGTCCCAAATCTGCTTTTATAGCAATGTTGACCGTGTCCAAATACGACTTGCTGACCGGCTAATAGTGAGGATGTACAAATTCGAGGTGGACGTGATAAGTGTTTCCACCTTCCTCGTCAGCGAACGTGGCAGAATCCACTTTGAAAGGAATGACACGCAGTAACGGTACGGAGGTGTGTCTCACCACGTTATACTCCACCACATCGGAGTACACAAAAATCAAATTCAGTCCTTGGTTCAGTTCTACCGGGGCACGAAAAAACTTGCTAAAAGAATCGTTGTCGTAAATAACTGCTGATTCGCCTTTTTGTTGTTCTACCTTCTTCCTCAGTTCCATGTCCCCGCCCAACATGGCAAACAATTCAGGACAAAATATGAAACCCACGATTTTATTTTCAGGACACTTCATCAGGAGGCGACGAGCTACTTTGTGGTATTCCAGGGTGACACTTTTTCTGGCAATCTCCAAAGCTTTCACAAACGCAGCATTAAACCTGGAAGCTATGGTGCTGACCAAATGTTGACCACTAAAATAATAGCCTGCGGCAATGGTCAAGACATAGGCGGTCCACTTGTGATCTTTTTGGCGCTGGTTTTTTTCTTATGAGATTTTTCCCATGGGTATCCAAGTACTGTTTCATTTGTTCGTCATAAACTTCCACCTCAAAGAAATTTTGACCGGGAAGGAGATTGAGGACTTGGGTCGGGTGAACCATTTCTACCAAAGCCACTTCCCAATGGGCTTCGTGATCTAATGGGATGGCCTGAGGTAATTTGGCCCTTTAACAGCACAACGTGTTGTTGGGAAACACCTCCATGGAACTGTCACTAGGTAAGGTTAAGTAAAATTGGTTTTGGTGACGCATAATTAAAGAGTTCTGTGGCTGTCCGAGGGGTTACTGGACGTCAGAGGCGTGTCTCCGCCCAAAATAGGGTTGTTGTTGTTGCAGTGGTGACTGGCACTGGCACTGGACACAAGGTTCCCGTTGTTCCCGTTCGAGGTGAATTTCAGGGAGGGATTAGGAAGCAGGTAACCGATGCAACTGCTCAATAAAATGGTCCACAATTGCTTGTCTCCTTGTTGCAAACTCAAATTGGCAATGGCTGCACCGATGACACAATACACCACGAAGATTTGGCAGAAAAAGACGATTTGCGTTTTAGGTACACGTTCTCCACACCACACCCACAAGGGTTGTTTTTGTAAATCTTGCAGGGAAGAACTGGGTGAAGGAGTGGTCGCCGTAGCTGCGTCTGTGTGAAAGGGCATGATGGTCACTTCTTTTTATAGTCGATGACTTGTGAAGCGCCGATCCAAGAATCAAAACTGGGTGGATATCCTTTCCAACGTACTTTGACTTCTTTGACACGTCGTTTGCCCACTTTACGGGTTCTGCGTTCGAGAATGCTTACGATGTCGTACACGTCGTCTTCTTTTTTGGTGACACGTTGTAACTCGGGCAAATAAAACGTTCCTTTGAGCACTTCTCCGTTCATGTCTTCCAATTTATAGACGGCAGGATCACGACCATGCACTCGTCCAGTGACACGAAACAATTCGGTAGTCCAGTTAGGTAAGTAACTTTTGTCGAAAGTGCGTTTGGTTTTGCCAATGCGCACCCAATCTCCTACGGTTAAGACTCCACTTTTCTTGGCGACAGCCCTCGTCGGGGACGTACCAAACAGGTGCTCAAACACTAACACTTCGTTGTCGGGAGTCACTTCTTGCGGGTCACGTCCAATGCTTCGGAAGTAAGATTGGTTGTACGCTTGCACCAGGTGCGGTAAGATGTCGATGTACTTCAGAGTGTGGTGATGCGTAAAATATTTCCACATGCGTTCTTTCAAAGTGCGTTGAAAACGTTCCACGATGCTGGCTTTGGTTTCAGGATTCTCGGTGGTAAAAAAATGAATGTCACGTTTCTTTAATTGTTTTTGGAAAGCTTGGTTCAGAAATTCGGTGCCTTTGTCGGTTTGCCATCGAAGAGGATGACGACCGCTTTGTTTCAACACCCGTTGCAGGGCTCGCACTAACTCGCTGCTCGATTTGGAAGTCAAGGGCACGACCCAGGCAAATTTGGAAAAGACGTCGATGACACAAAACAAATATTTGTAGCCACGATTGTAGCTGGCCAAATGAGAGACATCGGCCAAGTCGACTTGCCATTGATGATCGATGCCTTCCACTTGGGTGCGACTTCTGGAAAACTTGCGTCGAATGGGTTTGTGTAAAGTGTAAGTACCTTGTTCTTGTAACCATCGTTGCACTTGAGGTAAACGGAGACTTTTCAGTCGAGGTTTGGCAGCACGATACAATTTTTGAACTCCTGAGTAACCTACAGGATCTTAGTAAATGCTGGCTAACACTTTTTCCATTTTTTTGGTTTGTGTTTTAATAAAGCACCCACTCTTGGAAGATGCTACTCTTTTTCTCTTGGGGTATTTTCTTGGAGTGTAATGCTTTGCGTGTGCGACCGGCAATAGGTGTCGAGGAGGAGGAGGAGAATGTCTGAACAGGGGATATTTTTTCTTGTTTCACTTCTGTCTTCACCTTCTTTTTCTCTTCTGATGAAGAAGGGGTAGTCATCATCTTTTTAATCCATCCAATTCTAGAGGTAGGTGGTGTTGTTAACTTGCGTACTTTTTCTGGTGGAGTTTGAAACCCTTCCTCGTCTTCTTCTCTTTTTTCTGTCTTGGTCACTGGTAGTAGTAGTGGTGGTGGTGGTGGCAGTGATGGTGTTGGACTTTTCATCAAGGTCTTAAAATCTTTCAGAGTGGGAAGAGGTGTTTCATCTAAAGCTTTTTGGTGAAAGAGTTGTAGTCGTTGCAAGAGTTGACCGTACTTTTGCGATTTTTCTGTTTCGGACAAATCTTGACGATCCATTAAGGTTTGCAATTCGTGTTGTAACTGGGACATCTCGCTCAAATTGGGATTGGGAGGTAAATGCGGGGTGCGTTGTTCTTGCCAACGATGGTATTCCATCCATCGTTTGTAAGGCACTAAAGCTAGTTTTCGTCCTTCCATGGGATGTCAAGGGTCGATTCTGAGATCTTGGGACTCCAGCGGGCCTTTTTATCTTGCTCCCATCAGTCCTCCCAACACGGTTCCCAAGACTCCTTTCAGTAAGGGACCTAACAAGAGGGGTAAAATACCTCCACGTTGGACCAACATCTTCTTCTTTTGACGAATGGGAATTTTCTTTTGAACCATTTGGCAAAGAACGTGACGATGTTTGCCTAAGCATTGTTTCTGGTGTTTGGACAAAGGGATCGTGCCTTTTAAGACGTTCAAACAACATTCGCACACGGTATCGATGACCTCTTTGGAGGCCGACTGAATGAGCTTTTTTCGTAGGGGTGGAGAAGCTTTGGACAGGACAGATAACATGTCCCCATGTTTGACTAATCGTGGAGGCAGTCCTTTCTTTTTCTTTCCTTGGGGTTGTTTAGAAGAGGGATGTTTTCTGGAGGTTGACATCTTTGAGTCTTCAGCACCAAAAACACTGATACCCCTACTTAGTCACAGACCTTTTTTATACTGGAACGCGTCGCCACTGATTGTCTTGACGTCGTATCAGTTTGAGGACAGGCATGACACGTCGTGCAGGGGTACGCAACGGACTAAATCGAGCCAGTTCTTGCTTGGACAAATCCAGTAAACTTTGTAACATGCCCGATCTCTCTTGGACTTTGATTTTGGGAGCAGGTACTTTGTGAGCCGCAGCCACTGCCGCTAAACTGGAGGGTCCTGCCACTGGGGAAGTTCTTGGGGTCATCAACGGAGAAGTTCTTGGTGTGATCAACGTCTCCAAATAGTGTTCAGTTCTTGGTGAATCAACGGAGAAGTGATTGAACCTGAGGCTACAGGAGACGCGGTCACCGCCTTGGCAGGACGTGGTTTGCGTGTGTAAGGTTGCGTCCTGGCTGAAGTGCCTCTCTTGCGACTAGTTTTCTTCTGTGGGCTTTTCTTTTTCGGGGGACTTTTACTCTGTTTCTTTTTCTGGGGGCTTTTCTTTTTCCGGGGTGGTGTCTGGTAAGAGAAGGGTCCCGCCACTGGAGAATTTCTTGGAGACACGGGTCTCTTTGGGGACCTGGTCTTTTTCTTTTTCTTCTTGGAACTTCGTTTGACTTCTTTTTTTGTCTTGGGGAGAACTTTGGGAGCATTAGGATCCCATCTTAAGAGAGAGCGAATGATGACCCCTCCTAGAGTACCGCTCCCTCCAGGTTTCAAAATGATTTGTTTTTTGGTTTGAGTGTCGATGCGGGGATCGGCCAGTTGGGTGAAAGCGACTTTGTTTCCATCGAAAAAGCGTTTGGTTTGATGAGGAATCTGAATGATTCCTTGGAGTAATTAACGTGCTGTCACTGTGAACCATCGTAAGACTTCTTTGAGACTAGCTTCTAAGACACGAGCCCGTATTTGTGGATTTTTTTCTCGACTGATTCCATACAAGGCACGAATCAATTTGACGGGAAGATGTGATTGAAGGGACGTCATGTTCACACTGTGTGAGACAGACGAAAAGTGTCTGACGTTTTTATAGATTTTTTGGAGTGAAGTTAAGTCGAGGACGGAGACGTGTACAGGACAGGCCCTCCGTCTTGACACCAGTGGTGAAACAATTGGGTACGAAATCGCAAATCCTCGGGGGACGTAGGTTTCAAATCGACGAGTAAATAGGCGTGTGGAGTGTGAGTGGCATCGTCGTACGCCTGAGTCAGCCAAGGCGTTCCTGACTGTTTGGCTAAGAATTGCACTTGCGATTTATCTCGAGGGCTTGTAAACAAGACCACGTAATACGCATTGAGACTGATGGTGCGATGGGCTTTACTTTGTTGAAACAAATTTTGAGTGATGTGAACGACACTGGCATTACGGTGATGCCCTTTGTGCGTGAACCACAGTTTAATTTCTTCTTCGTCTTCTCCTAACATGTCGTCGAAAATGACCAAATGGGTTTGACGGGAATCAGAGACGATGCCATCGTCTTCTTTAGGAATGCCTTCCACAAACACGATGGAATCGCCTTGACTTTCTCGCAAGAGGCTGTACGCCGATTGCCACTCATTGTAACACCACACGATGCGTTGGGGTGGACTATCGATCAAATGATGTTTATGTTCGATCAAACGTTTGACAAATTCGGTTTTGCCTGAGCCGCTAGGTCCAGCAATGAGCATGTTAAAGGGATGGCGAAGATACAAAGCCTCCCCACTGGCACGATCTAAGTGTTCGTCGATGACTTTGACAGTTGAGGAAGAGGGAGCAGAGACAACAGAGGTAGCCATAGTGTTTGGAATGTCACTTGTGACACGAAAATAGACAAGGCAAGAGTTTATATACTTTTTTTCAGGACACGTATATTGAATGTTTTAAACATGAACACGAAATACAAAAATACATAAAAGCCAAAGGCTTAAGTACAACGATAAAAGACACATCGAAATTATCAACGCGGAATAGAAACAAGTGTCTGTACAACTCGTTTTGGGTAAGGTTCTAACCAGTTCTCTAGGGGGTAAGGTCACACAAGTGTCCTCCCGAAAGGGTCTTTCAGGCATGTTCATGACAGTCCTGTCCTGGGTGACGAGTTCTTCTTCTGGTACTGTTACTAACACAGGTTGAAAAGTGTCTTTTTTCCTTGAACAACTCTCGTGCATACTGGGCCACTTCTTGGGTCCAAGCCTCAAAATCCCATTCTTTCCAGGCACGGAAGTAGTAAATGGGGGCACCCTAGCGTCAAGGGGAATTAGCATTACAAGACCCCTTGGGCAACTCTAGCGTCAAGGGAAAATTAACATGGAGAAAAATCGTGGGTCAGATTAGCGTCAAGGGAAGTTAACATGGAGAAAAATCGTGGGTCACTCTAGCGACAAGGGGAATTTAACATGGAACTATAGTGTGGGTCTGTCTAGCGACAAGGGGAAATTAACATGGGAATAGAGTTTGGGTTTGTCTAGGGACAAGGGGAATTGAATATGGGATTTTTTTTTAAAATTTAAATTTAAATTTAAATTTAAAAAAAGGGGTAGGCAATGGAAAGGCTATTTCTTTTCGAGAAATATGGCTGGCCCTGAAAAGGGCCTTTGGGTTTTCTTCTTCTTCTGCTTCTAATTTCTTCTTTTTCTCCACCAAGTTCTTATTTTATCTCCAACACTCTTTCTCTTCTTCTCTTTCTTTTTCTCCTGCTCTTCTTTCTTCTTCTCTTCCTCCTCTTCTTTCTTCCTCTTCTCATTTTCTTCTTCTTTTTCAATCTTTTCGTTCCATTTGCTTATTCTTATTCTTTCCTCTTCATCCTCCTTCTCCTCCTTTATCTCTTTCATGGCACCACTAATCTTGTCCTTTACCTTTTTTAAGTTATTAATTTCCATCTTTACACGATGGGGACTATAGGAATAATGGTCTTCAACCAGTCTTATTAACATCTGCTCCATCATTCCTAAGTTGTCTAAAACGTCTTGTAATGTTTGTATTTTGTCCATTTGGTTAGAAGCCATCTTCTTTTTTTATTCTTTGCAGAATGGTTTGAACGACGAATACTATGGGTTCTTATACTTAAAGTGCGTACGTGAAGGAAAACATCCCCCTAAAACGTAAAATTGATCTTACCTAGATCATGACCAAACAACGCGCGAACGTGAAGGAAAAGATCCCCTACTTTTTCATTTCATATAATAAAACCCAAACTATACTTTCTCATTTCATATAATAAAAACCCAAACAATACTCTCCACATACGCTAAGAAACAATAAACAAAATCCATAATCTACTATCCACACAATCTTACGTGAGCGCTTACAAAACCCAAACTATACTCTTCACATACGCTAAGAACAATAAACAAATCCATAATCTACTATTCACACAATCGTACGTGAGCGGGTACTAACACAAACACAAACACACAAACACAAACACACAAACACAAACACACAAACACAAACACACGAACACATACGCTAAGAACAATAAACTAATCCATAATCTACTATCCACACAATCGTACGTGAGCGCTTACAGAACCCTAACTATACTCTTCACCTACGCTAAGAAACAATAAAGAAACTCATAATCTACTATTCCCACAAACATACCTGAGCTCTTACAAGCACCAACACACAAACACATACCCTCACACTATCTTAAAAAAGAGTGAGTGTTTATAATCACACTACTCTACCTACACACATTGGCAAATCGATCGTTATTTCTTTTCTAGAGTATTGGGTAGCCCTGAAAAGGGCTGTTTTTGTTTTTTTTGGAACTTCATGGACACCTGGTTAATGGTGGCACCTTCCAGGCCTAGCGCCACATACACATCTTGTCCCCCAGTTACTTTTTACCTTTTTGGGGGAGAGAGCAGAGGCAGAATATGTCGCTTCAGAATCCCAATTTTCGCTCTCTGGGATTCTGAAATTTCTTCTTCTTCTCTCCTTTTCCTCCTCCTCCTCTTCTTTGTATCTTCTCTCCTCCTCTTTGTATCTTCTTTCCTCTTCTTCTTTATATCTTCTCTCCTCCTCTTCTTTGTTTCTTCTTTCCTCCTCCTCTCTTATCCTTCCCTCCTCCACAATGGCTTCCGCGGCCAGTTCATTTAATATGCGCCTGGCATATTCCAGATGCACATGAAGTTCCAACAGTTTCTCCAGTCTCGTGTTCATTTTTGGTGTTGATCAATCAACAAGGGTAGCTGGACTGCCGACCGAGTTTCAATTTATAGTGAAAGGGCGGACGTGAAGGAAAACATCCCCTAAAAACATAAAATTGATCTTACCTACATCATGACCAAAAAACAACAACGCGCGGTCCTAAAAGAAACACTCACTCACTTTTTATGCTACCCATCACTATTTTAAAATTTTTTATAAATCACTTCAATAGACTATCCACATACGCAAAGCAATCCAATCTAACCCCAAATTTACACCTCAAACACCAAAAAAAAAAAAGACATCATTTTAATCTACTATCCATACCAACTTACTTAACCACTTACAAACACAAACACACAAACACATACCCTCACATTTTTTTTAAAAATGAGTTAGTGTTTATTTTCACACTACTCTACCTACACACATTGGCAAATCGATTGTTATTTCTTTTCTAGAGTATTGGGTAGCCCTGAAAAGGGCTGTTTTTTTGTTTGCTATGGCATTCTTTTTAGTTTCTAAGTTTGCGATGTCCTCTGAGGATAGACTTTCTGGCGATAGGTCTGCTTCTTCGGAAAGAGAAGAAGAACTCTTTGGTGTCGATACGACAATCGACAAAGCCTCTGTCAGCTTCAGGTTGCTGCTGCTGCTCTTGTTGTTGTTGTTGCTGCTGTCTCTGAAGTCTGTACTTCTCTGTCCATTCTTCTTTTTCCCTGTTCATTTCTTCTCTGAAGAGCTCTTCTATCAGGTCTTCAGTGATTTTTAACATTCTCACATTCTCTATTTCTTCTGGCTTCGGTATCAGACTGTGTCTGACCCTATGCAAATTCACGTAGGCTTCGTTGAGTTTAGCTAGTTTGGAGCACATCTTCTTAGGAGGATGAGTCGACAATGGATGGTTAGACTGGAAACAACCCGGTTCTTAAAGTCAAAGCGCGGACGTGAAGGAAAACATCCCCCACACGGTTTTTGAGTCGCAACGTTCAGTGAGTGTCATGAGAGGGTTAGTAAGAAATGAAAGAGCATCAATCCAACATTCTTATAGCTAAACAAAAGACAAAGGCATTTTTTTCAAAACACAACATTTTTTATTCAAAAATCACTTAACACTAAACAACAACTCTAACATTTTTAACAATAATAAAACAATATAACATCAAACAATTTTTTCAAAACACAACATTTTTTATTCAAAAATCACTTAACACTAAACAACAACAACTCTAACATTTTTTAACAACAATGCAACACTAAAAGTTTCTCCACTAGGTAAAGAGGGATAACAGTCTTCCATGGTTTCTAGTAATCTAGGATGACTTCTCTCAAACTGTTGATTTCTATGGTATTATCGAATTCTGCATACAGGATGACGTTCACCGTTTCATCAGGGTCTCGGTCTTTAAACTGAATTTCCACACGAATCTGGCCGGATTTTATAGGGTGGAAATGTCCCTCGTCGCTGCCTTGGTCTGGAGTGAAATCGAAAGCCCACAAAGCGTAGCCTCCTGCATAATCCTCGTACGTAATACCGTGACTGGTATTGGTTCCTAACTGTCCGGTGGCTTCGTACAAGGACAAGTACGATCTCAAATAATTCTTCTTTTTAAAGTCAGGTTCGAAAGGTCGGGTACACAAGGTATTGCCATCGCGACTGACTTCGATTTTGGACACGCCAAAGTGTTGAAAGTAGAAACGATTTTTTTCGGCAGCTCCGTTGAAGGCTGTATTCTCGACGATACCAACGATCAAACGTTTGGGTAACTGTCCTTGGAACAGATGATCTTCGATCATGGATCGCTGTCCCTTGGGAATGGTGAAGGTTTTCACTTCCACGCGTCGTATGGGATACTTGGCGGTCGTTCTGCTCAACGTCTGACTGATGTCGTTTCCCACTTTAGGTAACACTTCCACACGGCGTACGTAGAGTCTGGCTTCTAGGATTTTGGTTTTGTAACCGTCACTATCAGCCATCAAATGGAAAGCGGCACTGCTACGATTCAGTCTCAGGCGGACATCCACCCCGTTCAGCAAATACTTTTCTTGCAACCACATGTCCAAATGCAAACGATCCATCAGTTCTAAACTTGTGTCGACTCCCGTGATTCTCTTTCTTCGTTCTACAAATCCATCATTGTTGTCTTTCTTTTCATCAGTTTCCAATATTTCAAACTTGGTAGGTTCGTCAGCTTCCCATACCACACAGGCATTGAGATGAGTGTTCTTGGCATCTATTCCGTACGTCAAGAGATTTTCCAGGTAGGCACGATAAGGGTAAGTATCCATGCTGCTACTGACCAGTTTGTTATTCAAGTACAAGTCCACTCCACTGAATAAGGAATGCATGAAATTGTTGACGGGAGCTACTGCTTCATCGTCTATAGCACCTCCAGTCTTATCTAGAATTTTGACTTTCAGGTACAAGTAACTGCTATTCAGATCGATGTAATCTTCGGGCTGTCCTTTGATTTCAAACTCGATGGGAGCGGAATCGGTCAGTGAGGAGACGGGGTGAAATTCCACCCACTGGGATTCTTGCATCGTCATCATCGTGGGGGGCATGGCAAACAGATCCAGTTCCGTCTTGGAACAAGCGCAAGATTCTCGGTGCATCATTTTTTTGTCTCTTTTCTCAATAATCGAAAACGTCTACGTCTCGAACGGTTCTTCTTTTCTTGGCCTTTCTCGCTTGAAGTCTGGTGAAAGGGTGTTTTCTTCGTCGTCTCTTTCTGCCTTGTCCTTGCTGAATGCCTGACTCGGTAGCGTGCAGGGCATTTATAGGTGTTTTTCGTTGGCCTAAAATGTCTTTGCCCGTTTGCAGCAAGACATTTTTGCCTGCCCTCATGAAGGCTTCTTTAGGGTTTTGTTTGTCGATGATGACATTTTGGAGAAATTCTTTGCCTTGCGTCAGTGCCGCATCTTTCAAGGCGTGCAATCCGCGTGTCACCATCGGTTTCAACACCGGGGCCACCGAACGAAAGGCCGATTTTAACATGTCTCCTAAGCCGTGTCCTCGCTGTCGAGCAACCCCTCGGTACACTGGATACATGACTTACTTAAGAGTCGTGAGAGAACCGTTTTCGAAAATGGAGTTTCACCGTGACTTTTCCTTTGGTGAATGGAATATTTTGTCCCAGATCTCCTTTTATAACAATGTTGACCGTGTCCAAATACGACTTACTGACAGGCAAATAGTGAGGATGGACAAATTCGCGGTGAACGTGGTAAGTGTTTCCACCTTCCTCGTCAGTGTTCGTGGCAGAATCCACTTTGAAAGGAATGACACGCAGTAACGGTATGGAGGTGTGTCCCACCACGTTGTACTCCACCACATCGGAATACACGAACATCAAATTCAGTCCTTGGTTCAGTTCTACCGGGGCACGAAATAACTTGCTAAAAGACTCGTTGTCGTAAACGATGGGTAATTCGTTTTTCTTGAGCATGGCCTTTCTCATGTCCATGTCTCCGCCCAACATGTCAAACAATTCAGGACAAAATAAAATGGACACGATTTGACTTCGTTCAAATTTCATCAAGAAGCGACGAGCTGCTTTGTGGTACTCCATGGTGACATTTTTGTTGACATGCTCCAAAGCTTTCAGAAACACGACATTAAACCTGGAGGCTATGGTGCTGACCAAATGTTGACCACTAAAATAATAGCCTGGGGGAATGAACAAGTGATAGGTGGTGTACTTTTGTGTACGGGTTTTCTTGTCATATTTGACATTGCTATCCATCCACTGTTGCATTTGCTCGTCATGAACTTCCACATCAAAAAAATTTTGATTGGGAAGGACATTGAGGACTTGGGTCGGGTGAATCATTTCTACTAAAGCCACTTCCCAATGGGCTTCGTGATCTAACTGGATGGCTTGAGGTAATTTGGCCGTGTAACAGCACAACGTGTTCTTGGGAAACACCTCCATGGAACTGTCACTGGGTAAAGTTAAGTAAAATTGGTTTTGTTGACTCATAATTCCAGAGTTCTGTGGCTGTCCGAGGGGATATTACTGGACGTCAGAGGCGTGTCTCCGTCTAAAATGGGGTTCTGATTGTGGTTGAAGTGGTGACTGGCACTGGCACTGGACACAAGGTTCCCGTGGTTCCCGTTCGAGGAGAATTTCAGGGAGGGATTAGGAAGCAGGTAACCGATGCAACTGCTCAATAAAATGGTCCACAATTGTTTGTCTCCTTGTTGCAAACTCAAATTGGCAATGGCTGCACCGATGACACAATACACCACGAAGATTTGGCAGAAAAAGACGATTTGCGTTTTAGGCACACGTTCTCCACACCACACCCACAAGGGTTGTTTTTGTAAATCTTGCAGAGAAGAACTGGGTGAAGGAGTGGTCGCCGTAGCTGCGTCTGTGTGAAAGGGCATGATGGTCACTTCTTTTTATAGTCGATGACTTGTGAAGCGCCGATCCAAGAATCAAAACTGGGTGGATATCCTTTCCAACGTACTTTGACTTCTTTGACACGTCGTTTGCCCACTTTACGGGTTCTGCGTTCGAGAATGCTTTCGATGTCGTACACGTCTTCTTTCTTGGTGACACGTTGTAACTCGGGTAAGTAAAACGTTCCTTTGAGCACTTCTCCGTTCATGTCTTCCAATTTATAGACGGCAGGATGACGGCCATGCACTCGTCCAGTGACGCGAAACAATTCGGTCGTCCAGTTAGGTAAGTAACCTTTGTCGAAAGTGCGTTTGGTTTTGCCAATGCGCACCCAATCTCCTACGGCCAACATTCCACTTTTCTCGGGGACAGCCCTCGTCGGGGACGTACCAAACAGACGCTCAAACACCAACACTTCGTTGTCGGGAGTCACGTCTTGCGGGGCACGTCCGATGCTTCGATGGTAAGATTGGTTGTACGCTTGCACCAGGTGCGGTAAGATGTCGATGTACTTCAGAGTGTGGTGATGCGTAAAATATTTCCACATGCGTTCTTTCAAAGTGCGTTGAAAACGTTCCGCGATGCTGGCTTTGGTTTCAGGATTCTAAGTGGTAAAAAAATGAATGTCACGTTTCTTTAATTGTTTTTGGAAAGCTTGGTTCAGAAATTCGGTGCCTTTGTCGGTTTGCCATCGAAGAGGATGACGACCGCTTTGTTTCAACACCCGTTGCAGGGCTCGCACTAACTCGCTGCTCGATTTGGAAGTCAAGGGCACGACCCAGGCAAATTTGGAAAAGACGTCGATGACACAAAACAAATATTTGTAGCCACGATTGTAGCTGGCCAAAAGAGAGACATCGGCTAAATCGGCTTGCCATTGATGATCGATGCCTTCCACTCGGGTGCGACTTCTGGCAAACTTGCGTCGAATGGGTTTGTGTAAAGTGTAGGTAGCTTGTTCTTGTAACCGTCTTTGCACTTGAGGTAAACGGAGACTTTTCAGTCGCGTTTTGGCAGCACGATACAATTTTTGAACTCCTGCGTAACCTGCAGGATGGGAGGGATCGTAGTAAATGCTGGCTAAGACTTTTTACATTTTTTTGTGTTGGTTGGTGTGTTAATAAGACACCCACTCTTGGAGGATGCTACTCTTTTTCTCTTGGGGTATTTTCTTGGATTGCAATGCTTTGCGTGTGCGGCCAGCAATAGGTGTCGAAGAGGAGAAGGATGTCTGAGCCGGGGATATCGGTTCTTGTTTCACTTCTGTCTTCACTTCTGTCTTCACTTTCTTTTTCTCTTGTGAGGAAGAAGGGGTGGCCATCATCTTTTTAATCCATCCAATTCTGGAGGTAGGTGGTGTTGTTAACTTGCGTACTTTTTCTGGTGGAGTTTGAAACCCTTCCTCTTCTTCTCCTTTTTCTGTCTTGGTCACGGGTACTGGTGGTACTGGTACTGGTACTGGTACTGGTGATGGTGCTGGACTTTTCATCAAGGTCTTAAAATCTTTCAGAGTGGGTAGAGCTGTTTCGTCTAAAGCTTTCTGGTGAAAGAGTTGCAGTCGTTGCAAGAGTTGACCGTACTTTTGCGATTTTTCTGTTTCGGACAAATCTTGGCGATCCATCAAGGACCGCAATTCGTGTTGTAACTGGGACATCTCGCTCAAATGGGGATTGGGAGGTAAATGCGGGGTGTGTTGTTCTTGCCACCGATGGTATTCCATCCATCGTTTGTAAGGCACTAAAGCTAGTTTTCGTCCTTCCATGGGATTGTCAGGGGTCGATTCTGAGATCTTGGAACTTCCGAGGCCTTTTTATCTTGCTCCCACCAGTCCTCCCAACATGGTTCCCAAGACTCCTTTCAGTATGGGGCCTAACAAGAGAGGTAAAATACCTCCACGTTGCACTAACATCTTCTTTTTTTGACGAATGGGAATTTTCTTTTGAACCATTTGGCGAAGAACGTGACGATGTTTGCCTAGGCATTGTTTCTGTTGTTTGGACAAAGGGATCGTGCCTTTCAAAACGTTCAAACAACATTCGCACACGGTATCGATGACCTCTTTGGAGGCTGTTTGAATGAGTTTTTTTCGTAGGGGTGGAGAAGCTTTGGACAGGACAGATAACATGTCCCCATGTTTGGCTAAACGTGGTGGCAGTCCTTTCCTTTTCTTTCCTTGGGGTTTTCTGGAGGGTGACATCTTTGAGTCTTCAGGAGCACCAAAAAACACTGATACCCGACTTGGTCACAGGCCTTTTTTATACTGGAACGCGTCGCCACTGATTGTCTTTACGTCGTATTAGTTTGAGGACAGGCATGACACGTCGTGCAGGGGTACGTAACGGACTAAATCGAGCCAGTTCTTGCTTGGACAAATCCAGTAAACTTTGTAACATGCCCGATCTTTCTTGAACTTTGATTTTGGGAGCAGGTACTTTGTGAGCAGCAGCCACTGCCACTAAATTGGAAGGTCCTGCCACTGGGGAAGTTCTTTTGGGGGTCATCAACGGAGAAGTTCTTGGTGTGATCAACGTCTCCAAGTACTCTTCAGTTCTGGGTGTCATTAACGGAGAAGTGGACAAACGTGAGGCTGCCGGAGACGCAGTCACCGCCGTGGCAGGTCGTGGTTTGCGAGTGTAAGGTTGCGTCCTGGTCGAAGTGCCTCTCTTGCGACTAGTTTTCTGTGGACTTTTCTTTTTCTGGGGGCTTCTTTTCTTTTTCCGGGGTGGTGGTGGTGTCTGGTCAGAGGAGGGTCCTGCCACTGGAGAAGTTCTCCTTGGGGACCTGGTCTTTTTCTTCTTGGGGCTTCGTTGGACTTTTGTCTTGGGTATAACTTTGGGGGCATTAGGATCCCATCTTAAGAGTGAGCGAATGATGACCCCTCCTAGAGTACCGCTCCCTCCAGGTTTCAAAATGATTTGTTTTTTGGTTTGAGTGTCGATGCGGGGATCGGCCAGTTGGACCAAAGCGACTTTGTTTCGATCGAAAAAGCGTTTGGTTTGATGAGGAATCTGAATGATTCCTTGGAGTAATTGACGTGCCGTCACCGTGAACCATCGTAAGACTTCTTTGAGACTAGCTTCTAAGACACGAGCTCGTGTTTGTGGATCTTTTTCTCGACTGATTCCATACAAGGCACGAATCAATTTGACGGGAAGATGCGACTGAAGGGACGTCATGTTCGCACTGTGAGTGAGACAGACGAAAAAGAGTCTGAGGTTTTTATAGATTTTTTTATGGGGAGTGAAATGAAGTCGAGGACGGAGACGTGTACAGGACAGGCCCTCCGTCTTGGCACCAGTGGTGAAACAAGTGGGTACGAAATCGCAAATCCTCGGGGGTCGTAGGTTTCAAGTCGACGAGTAAATAGGCGTGTGGAGTTTGAGTGGCATCGTCGTACGCCTGAGTCAGCCAAGGCGTTCCTGACTGTTTGGCTAAGACTTGCACTTGCGATTTATCTCGAGGGCTTTTAAACAAGACCACGTAATGCGCATTGAGACTGATGGTGCGATGGGCTTTACTTTGTTGAAACAAATTTTGGGTGATGTAAACGACACTGGCATTACGGTGATGCCCTTTGCGTGTAAACCACAGTTTAATTTCTTCTTCGTCTTCTCCTAACATGTCGTCGAAAATGACCAAATGGGTTTGATGAGAGTCAGAGACGATGCCGTCGTCTTCTTTAGGAATGCCTTCCACAAACACGATGGAATCGCCTTGACTTTCTCGCAAGAGGCTGTACGCCGATTGCCACTCTTTGTAACACCACACGATCCGCTGAGGGGGTCGATCGATCAAATGATGTTTATGTTCGATCAAACGTTTGACAAATTCGGTTTTGTCTGAACCGCTAGGTCCAGCAATGAACATGTTAAAGGGATGGCGAAGATACAAAGCCTCCCAACTGGCACGATCTAAGTGTTCGTCGATGACTTTGACAGTAGAGGAAGAGGGAGCAGAGACAGCAGAGGTAGCCATGGTGTGAGAAATGTCACTTGTGACACGAAAAACAAACAAGACAAGAGTTTATATACTTTTTCAGAACACGTTTATTGAATGTTTTTTTCAGACATGAATACGAAAGACAAAAATACATAAAAGCCAAAGGCTTAAGTACAAGAATAAAAGGCACATGAACGTGGAATAAAAAACAAGTGTCTGTACAACAACCACATGTTTTGGGTAAAGTTCTAACCAGTTCGATAGTAGGGGGTAAGGTCACACAAGTGTCCTCCCGAAAGGGTCTTTCAGGCCTGTCCACGACAGTCCTGTCCTGGGTGACGGGTTCTTCTGGCACCGTCACTAACACAGGTTGAAAAGTAACTTTTTTCCTTGAATAACTCTCGTGCATACTGGGCCACCTCTTGTGTCCAAGCCTCAAAACCCTGGTCTCAGTGATGTCCAACATTTGACTCCTAACCAATCTGGTTTCTTCTTCGTCAAGGACATGCTAAGTTACTTCAATGAACAATGAACTATTGGTCTTGGACGTTGTCCCTTTTTATATGCTGACCAATATCGATGTGACCGTACGGCAACGTAAAGTGATTGGGAAGTCTCACTCGCTTCTGGTACACGATTTGATAGATTTTTTTCCAGGGGCCGACTGACGATGTGGTGAGTGGGTAAACGTACAATCTTGTTCGGTTGATAAGTGGTCACTTTAAAGTTTCCATCCTCTCCCGATTGCAAGGCTTCTTTCAATACCCCAAAGTTGACCACTCGACTGGTACGATGATTCAGAGTCAGTCCTTTCACTTTGCACGTCGTGTGCACTTCTCCTTGTTTGTCCCGGTATTCGTAGCCGTAATTTTTGGGACCGCCACTGACGAAACTTAGAATCTTGTCGTCGGGATGCTCGTCTGTCCAGGCTCCTAAACGGTCTCCTTCGATGTCATGGTGCTGTTGACTCGAGTGATGAATGTAGATGCAACTGTCCGTGTCAAAGTACAGGACGCGTTCCCCTAACAGTTCTAAAGCTTCGTACAATTTTAAGCGAGCATGAGCTGTCACGTAAGCCGCAATGATGACATTTCCAAAGGGGTCGTCTTGTACAAAGTCCAGATCTTCTTCGTAATTGACCAAGATCAAATCCTCGCGAACGACGTCCACGTGTTTCATGTATTTGGTTTTGTCGTGAATCATCTGGAAGTAGCGGGAAGGTTCTGTCAAATATTCCGTCTTGGGTAAACACGGTCGTTGTGCCATTTTACCCCACAAGCAATTTAACATCACTTTGGCAAACGATCGCCTGCCTTCGTTTTTTTCGATGTGGTCTAAAGAGATGCCTTCTTGTTCGTAGTATTTCTCTTTGAATTGTATTTGGTCTTCGGGAGTGTGACACCAGGAAGGATAGCCGCTGACTTCTTGTTTCAGTTTCAAAAAGGCATTCACGTAGTCGGCGAAAATGCCTTTCTGAGTAGGGTCACCCTTGTGGTACTGTTGTGTCTTGGGAAAGTGGCAAATTTCGTACACTTCTAACAGTTGGTATCCCATGTCCAGAGCTTTGAACAATTCCACGCTGACCCAGGTTCCCGTCAAGGCACGTTCTTCCTGGCTGTGATGGCAAGGTTGGTCCTGGTTGCACGTTTCGGCACAAGTACGGCACAAGGGAAACATCAGTTTGCCTTGACAATGGTGAGGTAAGACGGGATGGTATAGGCTCGTGGGAGGCAAAACTTTACACTTGATCAAGCCTTCGTATTGTCGAATGTTTTTCAGGTCGATGTGTTCCGTGAACAATTGCGGGTGCCCTACAGGAAAGCGACAATATTTGCACACGTAGGGATACAGCGAACACACGTCCAAGTATTTGATTTCTTCTCCTTTCTCTTCGTCGGCTTGGTACAGCAAACAGGTGGCATTGGTCCTTCCTCCGTACAAACTATCCCTCGGGTTCAGCGGGTCCATGAACTGGTAACTTTCCACGAGGCGTTTAAACTCGGGATCGGTTTTCAAACGGTGATCGTACTCGTGTTCCCACATTTCCACCACTTGGTATCCTTGCTGTTCTAACTTTAGGCGTCGCTGACAAGTGTCCTGGTACAAGTCTTCCATGGTTCGTTGCAAAAACTGATTTTTAGTGTCACGGTCAGGGTAACAGATGGGACATCCGTGAAATAAGCAACCGTTAAACTCGTACACGATCTTGGGGTTTTCTAAGTCCCAGCCATCTACCGAATACGTTCCGATGGTCTTTTCGCCTCCTCCGTTGCGGGCATGCTGAATCCATTTGTCTTCCTTGTCGCACAAGTAATATAACCAACGTAGGGCTTTGACCGAGTATTGACGCTTGACATAGTGGGTCGTTTGAGGACTGATGACAGCCACGGTGTTTTCAGGCATGAATCGTTGGCGGTACACTAAGGAACACGCTTTGCCAATGGTGCAAGCTTTTTCAAAGGATCGACCCCTCCGTGTTCCATGAACAGTTCTCGAAATTTTCCACAGCAACGTCGTAAAATGTCCACGTCGGAACGACAGTACTTTAACATTTCTTCCTGAAATTCGAAGGGGTCCGAGGCATGAGCCTGGTACCAAGCGTAGAAAGCTTCTCGTTGTTCGTTACGCATGTTGTCGGGGTCGTAATAGTGAGCCTCAGGTAAATGGGGTAGAACGGCATGTTGATTGGCTTCCGTATTGAAAAAGTGTGGAAAGTACCCTTTAGCCATTTCTGTCATTCCAAACGTTTTAGGCATTCGACTCAAAGGCATGGCCAAGTAACTCATCGAATCTTTAAACTGTACTTGTCCCACTTGCATGAAAATGATTTTGGCTCCGTTCAAAGTGACTTTAGGACGTTCGGTGCGTTGTTCCGTATAGTATCTGAGAAGAAACTGTCCATCGTATCCGGAGAAATTGTGAGCCATCACTGTGGCATGACGATGACAATCTCCGTAACGTTCGATATCCTCTTTGCTCCATGTCTTGTCGATGGGGTCTAAGACCCATTGGGCAAAATCGGCTAACGTGTTTGGTCCTCGAAAGATTTTTTCACGTCCTCCAGGAATCTTGCTGCAGTGAGGGCAATGACTGAAATTAGGTTCTTGAATGCACTTCTCGCACGCTCGATGAGCCACGCAGAAATTAGGAATGTGAATGCCGGTCTCTTGCATGCATTCGAAATCGAAAAAGATGAAATTGCCTTTCTTCTTGTGACCGTCGTCTTCCTCTGGTGGGGGTTGGTATTTTTGCACGTAACATTCGTGTTCCAAGTCCACGATGTGGTGACAAATGTGACATTTTTTCTTTCCTCAACATACGTGTGCCTTGGTACTATTGGTACGTATGCCTTGTCCACACGTAGGGCACAATCTCAGGAGTTGACAAGCACATTTCTTCTGTGAACCTTGTGTTTTCAAATGTTGCTGGTAACAGGTAGGGCTGACAAACGTGCGCAGACAAGTTGAACAAGGCACTGGTTCTTCGCTCAGACAGGGTGGAGAGGCCAAACATCCTGGGCATTTCCATCCACAAGACTTGTGTTGCTCTCGATTGTTATAACCATAATCACATTTCTCACAATGATAACTGTATCCCAGGAATCCAGTGATACTGGTAATGGTATCGAAATGTTCATCGTGATAATAGACATGAATGTATTTTCGTCCTTAAAATCTTGGCCTCGAAACAACAGAGTTCCACGTATTTCTTGAGGGTGCACTTTCAAGGTGTAGCGTGGAGCTAGGGCATCTTGCAATTTTTGCATCTCAGGAATGCCACAGGGTGTGTCTTTGGACAGTCCGGCTTGTTGTAACAGGAGTTCTGCTTCATTTCGTTGTTTGGCTCGATCGGATTGTTGAATAGTTTTGCAGGTTCTTTTCCATTCTGCCGTGTCGTTCTTGTTGGCATAGGTTCGTCCCACCACGATGGCACGGGCTAAACACATCTGGTCTTGAGGGTTGTGAATTCGGACGAGACTTGTTTTGGTGTTGCGAAGGTTGTCCACCAATAACATCTTTTTGCGTCCTGTCCCTTGAGGAAGAGAGACGTGGGCCATTTTCAGTGTGGCTATACCATCGGTGATGTCAAACTGGTCATTAGATTGTTGTACGTGTTGAATCTTGTCCATGATTTTGGAAGGGGTTAGTTCTGCGGGTCTGCTAAACTCGATCCAAACAGGGGATTTCAAACCGTCGTGATCTATGGATAGTGTCAAGCGATCGTCTTCTTTGGGTTGACATTGTCGCTTGAGTGCGGTGAGCAAAGAATCCCACATCTCGGTGATAAACCCTTCTGCTTTCTCCAAGGGTACGTCGGCCTTGAAATCTTTAAACTTCACCGTGTAGGTGTAAGCCGTGGTTCTAAATTTTCTAGAGGAGCGCTTTTCCGTCTCTCGAATGGAATAGTACTTTTCAGGGTTGACTAAGGGTGGTGAACTTGGTTTAGAGGGTTGGGATTCTGGTTCACTCATGTCCTCTTCAAAATCACTGACATGAATTTGTGCCAAGATTTCAGCCCTGGTACGAGGCGATAGATCACGTTTCTGCCTCTTACTTTCTTCTTCTTCTTTCTTCTCGAATGAATAGGATCGTTTCATCTTGAGTGCAAAACGTCAAATGACTAAAGTTCAAACACCATAGACTAGTTTATAGTCATGGCAAACCAGCGTATATAAAAAGGGTGTGTCTTGTCCTTTCACTATTCATTTCACTCTCAAACCGAGGAGAACAATGGAAGAGATTAGCCAAATCGAACGTTTCGTCAGAGCTTTGCGAGGGGTCATTAGAAAATTCTCTTCAGAGCAGCCGACAGACTACTCTCCTTCCTTTCGAGATAAGAGTCAGGATACTTGCTATATCTGTCAGAAGAAAGGGCATTGGTCTTCAGAGTGTCCAGACCGTCAAAAAAAAAAAAACAGGGGCTAAAAAAGAGAAAAGTCAAGATACCTGTTATTATTGTAAAGAAAAAGGACATTGGTCTCCAGATTGCCCAAGAAAGAAACAAGAGGAGTCAGAAGAAAAGAAGGATTCTTCAGAAGAAGAGAGGGATTCTTCGGAAGAAGAGAGGGATTCTTCGAAAGAAGAGAGGGATTCTTCAGAGGAAGAAAGAAGACAATTCTATTTAAAAGAAGCAAAGAAACAGGAGAAGAAAAGAAGAAGGGAAGAAAATGAGGAAAAAACGGTGAAGAAATTCAAAAAACAGAGAGACTAAACAAGGAGAAAGAAGAAGTCAATGAACTTTTAATTAAAGTGTTGTGCTGTGAATTGGATTGTAAAAAATGGATAAAAGAATACATGAATGATATAAGGTAAGTGTCTTTGAGTTTTGATTTTAAAATAAGAAGCTACACTCACGCACTCATACACAGACACGTACTATAAGGGTAAAATGGGTGGGGTTTATTTTTGAGTTATTGGCAAATTGAAATTGTATTTCTTTTCGAGAAATGTGGGTGGCCCTGAAAAGGGCCTTTTTATTTTGGTGTAGGGGTGAGTTTAACCAATCAACTTTAACTGCCTTAAGCCTTTGCCACGGCCAAGGCCTACTTCTGATGATTGGGTTGAAATCACTAAGGGTGGTACGATAGGCTTAGTCACAGGGTTGGTGTGTTTAGCTCGGGAAGGTCGTATTCTCTTCGGTCGTGATAAAGAAGTCTGATACATTTGTTTCAGACTTCTTAACTCCGCTAAAATGTCCAACAGTACCGTAGCCGTTTGATTTTCACCCTCTTGTTTCTTTGCTGCTACTTCTTCTTGCTGTTGTTGCTGTTGTTTTTTTCTTACCTGTTCTTGTTGCTGTTGCTGTTGCTGTAGGAGAAAAGCTTGTTCCGCTTCCTTTTGTCGTTGCATAAATTTCTCCAATTCTTCTTTCTGTCTCTGTCTAAAATTCTCCACTTGCGGTAATGAAGAAGGTAACGAAGGTTCCGGAACAAATTCTTGCGAGGTAAGAAAATCCACAAAATCCCAATGTACCTCTTCTGAAAGTAAGTCCGGGTTCCCTTGGGCAGTCTCCCCTGCTGGTGCACCCCAATGGATCGTTTTCTGAGTTTCCGTCATGTTAAATCACTGTCGCATAGACTGACTGCACGCAAACGCTAACGAATCTATATAGACCACGTGACGTCACAGACTGCTCTCTTCGGATTGGATGCGAGCTGACTGAATTTTGTAACGCGTGTTCGGATTGGTGAATGAATTCAAATTGTTTCAATCCTTCCTGTACCTATAAATAAGCGCAGTTCACTGCATTGATTCACCTATTCTCGTCGCTTCAAGATGTGGACCACAGTTGAGTCATCCACCCTTGTGTCTTCCATGATGTTTAGGACGGACATGCTCATGTATGTCAGGTCCAAGTGGACTGTTATTGATAGGACAGATACTAGTCAATGGATGAGGAGAGTTTACATAGAAAGACAAGGATGTCGCAAGAGGGTACTTGTGTATGGACCGGCAGTTAGAAGGAGTTTAAGAAGAAGAAGAAGAAGATGTGACAGATGCCATCTATGTTAATATTAATATTAACATAAACCCAAAGGCCCTTTTCAGGGCCAGCCATATTTCTCGAAAAGAGATAGCCTTTCCATTGCCTACCCCTTTCTTTAAATTTAAATTTAAATTTAAATTTAAAAAAAAAATAAAAAAAATCCCATATTCAATTCCCCTTGTCCCTAGACAAACCCAAACTCTATTCCCATGTTAATTTCCCCTTGTCGCTAGACAGACCCACACTATAGTTCCATGTTAAATTCCCCTTGTCGCTAGAGTGACCCACGATTTTTCTCCATGTTAACTTCCCTTGACGCTAATCTGACCCACGATTTTTCTCCATGTTAATTTTCCCTTGACGCTAGAGTTGCCCAAGGGGTCTTGTAATGCTAATTCCCCTTGACGCTAGGGTGCCCCCATTTACTACTCACGGACATCTGTCCAATGGGGGTGTAAGTCACAAGCTACACACACATCGTCATACACGTCTTGGGTAGCTAAAAGGTGACGAATCTTTTCTTCCCGTAGAGGTCGAGAAGTATCCAGATGAAACCGCAAGGCTTTGAGCAAAAGGAGTCTTTCGTGACCATTTAAGGCCATGGGGTGGTAAGTATTGATCGTAAAGAGTCCACAAGGAATCGGCTGGTAAACGAAATCCTAGAAAACAAGTCACTAAGACACACACCACTTGTCGACCCAAAATGAATGGATAAAGTTCTTGTAATAATCGATGGTAATGATCCACGGTTTGAATATGGTCATTGAGCTCCTTCCACGGAATCTGTTCAATTACATGTGATAAAAGTCGTGGCATGGCAGCCTGTTTTTATAGTCTCTTTGTTTCGGAAACAATACACGTACTTTCTAGCCAGACATCTTCGTTCTCCAGTGGGAAATTTAAATGTTGCATACTGTAACCGAAACGTCAGAGTTCGTTTAGAAGTTTCCTCTTCCGTTAAGTAGATTCCACGTAAAATATGTTGGTAATTCTTTAACTTGTCTTCCTCAATGCGTTGTACTAGGTGAATCTCGAAGTAACCAAAATGATCAACACTTGGATCATCGGGGTCCTGGAAGTATTGAACAAGGTCTGACCACTGAAACAATTTCTGACGAATCAGTTCACTTATACCATTTAGGTACCAGTGATTAAAGATCTGGTGACGTAACGGATGCAAGTTTTTTACGTTTGACTTGTATTTTGACCAGCTCTCGGTAAATGCGTTCTCTCAACTCCACAGGCAAAGCACGAATGTTCTCTTGTAAAGTATCCATACACAGGTCATACTAAATCCTCTTTTGTCTGACAGAAGAAATGTACCGTTTGCACAGACATGGTTTTACTTCAGTGCCAAATTTAAATCGTTTAGTCACCAATTTACACATTACAATTCATTCAGAAGTTTCCTCTTTCACTAAGTTGACATTGTGTAAAAGATGTCGGTAATTCGCTAACTCTTCCTCTGGAATTCGATGCAGTAAGTTCACATTGTAGTAGATAGAATCATCAATAGCAAACCAATCCTTTTTAAAACCAGGGGGTTGTTGATCAATGTCTGTCCAATGGACACTTTCAACTGAATCAGTCCTTTTATAGCATTCAGGTACCAGTGATTAAACATCTGGTGACGTAACGGATGCAAGTATTCTTTACGTTTCACTTGTACTTTGACCAGCTCTCGGTAAATCCTTTCTGTCAACTCCACAGGCAAAGCGCGAATGTTCCCTTGTAAAGTATCCATAAACAGATTATGGTAAGTTACTTTAATGTCTCGGTCCCACTAAGGGTAAGTAATGACAATTCGGTGACCATCGAGCATGTTCTACGTAGGCCGAATCTTGTGGTTCCCAGTGGTGAAGTGACACACCGCAACTGAAGCACTTGACTTTATCTCCTTTGCCCAAGTAGAACAATCCGGCTCTGGCTAATTCTTCGGGGGTCGGTCCTCTAAGATACTTAGGCCATTTTCCTTTGAACGATTGAAGACGATTTTCAAAGTCTCAGTATTCCGACAAACGCACAGGAAACGAATATTCGTCTCTCATAGGTTCGTTTCAATTAGGGTTGGGTGACATGGACAGGAGTTTGCTCAGGGCTGGATGACATCCGTAGGGGGGTAAACGTGAAGGTGAACATCCACCTTTAAAACGAAACCCAGTAAAGTGTCCAAGAGGACGAGTGGCATCGCTTTCGCATCCCTCAGGCTTGGCACGCACAGCATCACTTTCCATGATAGGGGTAGTGAAAACAAAGTTCCCATGATGCTTTACGGCATCGCTAAGGTCACAGCGTACAGCATCGGTCCCATCGCAAGGCTCACAATCGCATTCTCCTTCAGAAGCCCTACAGTTAAAGTGTGCCTGTCTGAACTTGTTTTGTGTTTCTCTGAAAGTATTCATCTTGTTCGCTTGGTCTTGGTAGTCACAATGAACTATCGATCTTGCCTAGGGTTCCTTTTTATATACAGACCAATACCGACGTGTCCATAAGGTAAGGTGAAATGACTGGGAAGTCGCACTCGCTTCTGGTACACGATTTGATAGGCTTTTTCCAAGGGTCGACTGCCAATGTGATGAGTGGGTAAACGTACAATCTTGTTGGGTTGATAGGTGGTCACTTTAAAGTGTTCATCTTTTCCAGACTGCAAGGCTTCTTTCAATATGCCAAAGTTGACCACTCGACTGGTACGAAAATTCAGAGTCAATCTTTTCACTTTACACTTCGTGTGCACTTCTCCTTGTTTCTCCCGGTATTCGTAGACTTAATTTTTAGGAACGCCACTGGCGAAACTTAGAATCTTGTCGTCGGGGTGCTCGTCTGTCCAGGCACCTAAACGGTCTCCTTCGATGTCAGGGTGCTGTTGACTCGGGTGATCGATGTAAATGCAACTGTCCGTGTCAAAGTACAGGACACGTTCCCTTAACAGCTCTAAAGCTTCGTACAATTTTAAGCGAGCATGAGCTGTCACGTAAGCCGCAATGATGACATTTCCAAAGGGGTCGTCTTGTACAAAGTCCAGATCTTCTTCGTAATTCACTAAAATCAAATCTTCGCGAACGACGTCCACGTGTTTCATGAATTTAGTTTTGTCGTGAATCATCTGAAAGTAGCGGGAAGGTTCTGTCAAATATTCCGTCTTGGGTAAACACGGGCGTTGTGCCATTTTACCCCACAAGCAATTTAATATCACTTTGGCAAACTATCGCCTGTTTTCGTTTTTCTCGATGTGGTCTAAAGTGATGCCTTCTTGTGCCCGGTATTTCTCTTTGAATGTCTTTTGGTCTTCGGGAGTGTGACAACAGGACGGATAGCCGCTGGCTTCTTGCTTTAGTTTCAAAAAGGCATCCACGTAGTCTGCGAAAATGCCTTTCTGCGTGGGGTCACCCTTGTGGTATTGTTGTGTCTTGGGATAGTGACAAATTTCGTACACTTCTAACAGTTGGTATCTCATGTCCAGAGCTTTGAACAATTCTACGCTGACCCACGTCCCCGTCAAGGCGCGTTCTTCCTGGGTGTGATGACAAGGCTGGTCTTGGTTGCACGTTTCAGCATAAGTACGGCACAAAAGAAACATCAGTTTGCCTTGGCAATGGTGAGGTAAGAAGGGATGGTACAAGTCCTTGGGAGGCAAAATTTCGCACTTGATCAAGCCTTCGTATTGTCGAATGTTTTTCAGGTCGATGTGTTCCGTCAACAATTGTGGGTGTCCTGCAGGGAAGCGACAATATTTGCACACGTAGGGATACAGCGAACACACGTCCAAGTATTTGATTTCTTCTCCTTTTTCTTCGTCGGCTTGGTACAGCAAACAGGTGGCATTGGTTCTTCCTCCGTACAAACTATCCCTTGGGTTCAGCGGGTCCATGAACTGGTAACTTTCCACGAGACGTTTAAATTCGGGATCGGTTTTCAAACGGCGATCGAACTCGTGTTCCCACATTTCCACCACTTGGTATCCTTCCTGTTCTAACTTTAGACGTCGCTGACAAGTGGCCTGGTACAAGTCTTCCATGGTTCGTTGTAAAAACTGATTTTTAGTGTCACGGTCAGGGTAACAGACGGGGCATCCGTGAAATAAGCAACCGTTAAACTCGTACACGATCTTGGGGTTTTCTAAGTCCCAGCCATCGACTGAATGCGTTCCGATGGTCTTTTCGCCCCCTCCGTTCCGAGCATGCTGAATCCATTTGTCTTCCTTGTCGCACAAGTAATATAACCAGCGTAGGGCTTTGACCGAGTATTGACGTTTGACATAGTTGGTCGTTTGAGGACTGATGACAGCCACGGTGTTTTCAGGCATGAATCGTTGCCGGTACACTAAGGAACACGCTTTGGCAATGGTGCAAGCTTCTTTCAAAGGATCGACCCCTCCGTGTTCCATGAACAGTTCTCGAACTTTTCCACAGCAACGCCGTAAAATGTCCACGTCGGAACGACAATACTTTAACATTTCTTCCTGAAAGTCGAAAGGGTCTGAGGCGTGAGTTTGGTGCCAAGCGTAGAAAGCTTCTCGTTGTTCGGTACGCATGTTGTCGGGGTCGTAGTCTTTAGCCTCAGGCAAATGGGGTAGAACGGCATGTTGATTGGTTTCCGTATTGAAAAAGTGTGGAAAGTACCCTTTAGCCATTTTTGTCATTCCAAATGTTTTAGGCATTCGACTCAAAGGCATGGCCAAGTAACTCATCGAATCTTTAAACTGTACTTGTCCCACTTGCATGGAAATGATTTTGGCTCCGTTCAAAATCACTTTAGGTCGTTCGGTGCCCTGTTCCGTATAGTACCTCAAAAGAAACTGTCCATCGTATCCGGAGAAATTGTGAGCCATCACTGTGGCATGACGATGACAATCTCCGTAACGTTCGATGTCCTCTTGGCTCCACGTCTTGTCGATGGGGTCTAAGACCCATTGGGCAAAATCGGCTAGCGTGTTCGGTCCCCGAAAGAGTTTTTCACGCCCTCCAGGAATCTTACTGCAGTGAGGGCAATGACTGAAGATAGGTTCTTGAATGCACTTCTCGCACGCTCGATGAGCCACGCAGAAATTAGGAATGTGAATACCGGTCTCTTGCATGCATTCGAAAGCGAAAAGGATGAAATTACCTTTCTTCTTGTGACCATCCTCTGTCTCTGATTGGGGTTGGTATTTTTGCACGTAGCATTGGTGTTCCAAGTCCACGATGTGGTGACAAATGTGACATTTTTTCTTTCCTGAACATACGTGTGCCTTGGCATTATTGGTACATATGCCTTGTCCACACGTAGGGCACAATCGCAGGAGTTGACAAGCACATTTCTGCTGTGAACCTTGCGTCTTCAAATGTTGTTGGTAACAGGCACGGCTGACAAACGTGCGCAGACAAGCTGGACAATGCACTGGTTCTTGCCCTTCGTTCAGACAGGGTGGAGAGGCCAAACATCCTGAACATTTCGATCCGCAATGTTTGTGTTGCTCTCGATTGTTATAGCCATAGTCACATTTCTCACAGTAATAACCGTATCCCAGGAATGCGGTGATACTGGTAATGGTATCGAAATGGTCATCGTGATGATAGAGGTGAATGTATTTTCCGTCCTTAAGTCTTTCCCTCGAAACAACAGAGGTCCGCGCACTTCTTGAGGGTGCACTTTCAAGGTGTATCGTGGAGCTCGGGCATCTTGCAATTTTTGCATCTCAGGAATGCCACAGGGTGTGTCTTTGGGCAAGCCGGCTTGTTGTAACAGGAGTTCTGCTTCATTTCGTTGTTTGGCTCGGTCCGATTGTCGAATAGTTTTCCAGGTTCTTTTCCATTCTACCGTGTCGTTCTTGTTGACATAAGTTCGTCCCACCACGATATCCCTGGCTAAACACATCTGGTCTTGAGGGTTGTGAATTCGGACGAGGCTCTTTTTGGTGCTGCGAAGGTCGTCCACCAATAACATCTTTTTACGTCCAGTCCCTTGAGGAGGAGAGACGTGGGTCATGTCCAGTGTGGCTTTTCCATCGGTGATGTCAAATTGGTCATTGGATTGTTGTACGTGTTGAATCTTGTCCATGACTTTGGAAGCGGTCAATTCTGCAGGGGTGCTAAACTCGATCCAAACAGGGGATTTCAAACCGTCGTGTTGTATGGAAAGTCTCAAGCGATCGTCTTCTTTGGGTTGACATTGTCGCTTGAGTGTGGTGAGTAAAGAATTCCACACCCCGGTGATGAACCCTTCTGCTTTCTCTAAGGGTACTTCGGACTTGAAATCTTTAAACTTCACTGTGTATTTGTAAGCCGTGGTTCTAAATTTTCTAGAGGAGCGCTTTTCTGTCTCTCGAATGGAATAGTATTTTTCAGGGTTGACTAAGGGTGGTGAACTTTGTTTAGAGGGTTTGGATTCTGGTTCACTCATGTCCTCTTCAAAATCACTGGCATGAATTTGTGCCAAGACTTCAGCTCTGGTACGAGGCGATAGATCACGTTTCTGCCTCTTACTTTCTTCTTCTTTCTTCTCAAATGAATTGGATCGTTTCATCTTGAGTGAAAAACGTCAAATGACGCAAGTTTAAACACCATAGACTAATTTATAGTCATGGCAAACCAGCGTATATAAAAGGGTGTGTGTCTTGTCTTTTCACTATTCATTTCACTCTCAAACCGAGCACAACGATGGAAGAGACTAGCCAAATCGAACGTTTCATCAGAGCTTTGCGAGGGGTCATTATAAAGTTTTCTTCAGACCAGCCTTCGTACTACTCTCCTTCCTTGCGAGATAAAAGTGAAGATACTTGCTATATCTGTCAGAAGAAAGGGCATTGATCTTCAGAGTGTCCAGACCGTGAAAAAAGAAAAAAAAGGGGCTAGAAAAGACAAAAGTCAAGATACCTGTTATTATTGTCAAGAAAAAGGACATTGGTCTCCAGATTGCCCAAAAAAGAAACAAGAGGAGTCAGAAGAAGAAGAGAGGGATTCTTTAGAGAAAGAAGAGGAAGAAGAAGAAGAAGAGGAGAAAGAAAGTAGACAGGTAAAGAAACAGGAGAAGAAAAGAAGAAGGGAAGAAAGTGAGGAGGAAGAAGAGGAAGAGCCTGTGACTGTGAAGAAATTTAGAAAATAGAGAGAGTGAAAAAATGAGACAGAAGAAGTCTATGAACGTTTTAGAGTGATTTGTTGTGAATTGTGAATTGAATTGTAACTATTAATAAAAGAATAAATTAATTATAAAAGTTAAGTGTCTTTGAGCTTTTGATTTTAAAATAAGAACCTATACTCACGCACTCATACACAGACACGTACTATAGGGGTAAATGGGTTGTTTTTTTTTGTTGAGTTATTGGCAATTGAAATTGTATCTCTTTTCGAGAGACGTGGGTGGTTCTGAAAAGGGCCTTTTTTTGGTGTAGGGGTGAGTTTAAGCAATCAACTTTAACTGTCTTAAGCCTTTGCCACGGCCGAGGCCTACTTCTGATGATGATTTGGTTGAAATCACTAAGGGTGGTACGGTAGGTTTAGTCACAGGGCTGGAGTGTTTAGCTCGGGAAGGTCGTATACATTTGTTTCAGACTTCTTAACTCCGCTAAAATGTCCAACAGTACCGTGACGGTTTGACTTTCACCCTCTTGTTTCTTTGATACTTCTTCTTCTTCTTCTTGTTTTTTTCTTACCTCTTCTTCTTGCTGCTGTAGCTGTAGAAGAAAAGCTTGATCTGATTCCTTTTGCTGCTGCATAAATTTCTCCAATTCTTCTTTCTGTCTCTGTCTAAAATTCTCCACGTGTGGTAATGAAGGAGAAGGTGACGAAGGTTCTGGAACAAATTCTTGCGAGGTAAGAAAATCCACATAATCCCAATTCACCTCTTCTGAAAGTAAGTCCTGGTTCCCTTGTGTAGTCTCAACGGCAGGTGCACCCCAATGGATTGTTTTCTGAGTTTCCGTCATGTTGAAAAACTGTTGCATGGATTGACTGCACACAGGCGATAGCGAATCTATATAGACTAAGTGACATCACAGACTGCTCTCTTCGGATTGGATGTGAGCTGACTGAATTTTGTTACGCGTGTTTGGATTGGTCAACGAACTCAATCCGTTTCAATCCTTTCTGTCCCTATAAAGAAGCGCAGTTCACTGTATTGATTCACCTGTTCTCGGAGCCTCAAGATGTGGACCGACGTTCAATCTTCAACTCTTGTCTCTTCAATGATGTTCAGGACGGACATACCGATGTATGTCCGATCCAAATGGACTATTGTCCATAGGACAGATACTAGTCTATGGATGAGAAGAGTTTACATAGAAAGACAAGGATGCCTCAAGAGGGTACTTGCGTACGGACCTGCAGTCAGAAGGAGTTTAAGAAGAAGAAGAAGATGTGACAGATGCCCTCTATGTTAATATTAACATAAAACCAAAGGCCCTTTTCAGGGCAACTCCAATTTCTCGAAAAGAGATAGACTTTCAATTGCCTAGCCCATTTTTTATTTTTATTTTTTTTATTTTTTTTTAATTTTATGTGTGTGTGTGTGTGTGTGTGTGTGTGTTTTATATCCCTCTCCCTTGTTCCCTTTCCATAGACCTATCAGGTCCCGACCCTATTCCATTTCCCTTATTCAATTTCCCTTGAGGCTATACAGTCCCACCCATGTTAATTTCCCCTTGAGGCTATAGTGTCCCATTAGTTTTCCCCATGTTAAATTTTCCTTGAGGCTAAACGATCCCACGATTTTTCCCCATGTTAAATTTCCATTGAGGCTAAACGATCCCAAGGGGTCCTGTAATGCTAATTCCCATTGAGGCTAAGGTATCCCACATTACTACTAGTGTGTATATATCAGTGATAGAGGACTCCAAACACCTTGCTGATGATAGAAGGATTAGAGACATAATTATAACTGTATTCTGCGTGACTTGTGTAATGAACACGAACATCCGCTTTGTTCACTTTTTAACCAGTTTCCTATAGAAGGAACCTTTCCAGATATTTGGAAAGAAGCAAAAGTATGTCCAATCGTAAAGAAATGCGACCCTTTATCGTATCTAATTACAGATCAGTATCACTTCTCAACCTGTTGGAAAACAATTTGAGAGACTGATTTTTAAATGCATATTTAATTTCTTCGATAAAAATAACATTCTCATATTTTTCAAGTCTGGTTGTATTCTTGGTGATTCTACAGGTAATCACTTAAAATACCTCTATGATCCGTTTTCAATGCAGGAGAGTAGAGTAGTATTTTGCGGCGTAAGTAAAGCTTTTGACCGAGTGTAGCACAAATCAAAAACTAACGTTATTTCAGGAAGCTATTTAAATGGTTTTCTAGCTATCTCCAAAGCAAATTAAAACGAGTGATAGTTCAGGTTCTTTTTTCATTATGAAAGTGCAATAGAGATTGCGTGCCCCACGTATACGTGTTAGGTACCTTACTTTTATGATATATATAAATGTTATGTATGTGACATACATTCCAATGTAAGTTAATTTGCAGTGATACGTGTCTCTTTCGAATCGTAGATAAAGTCCCTTCTAGACTGCTCATAATTTCTACTCCAACTTGCAAATCATTTTTCAGTGGGCAAACAATTATCTAGTACATTTCAACCTCTTTAAAACCAAATCGCTGACAACGTTTTTGGAAAATTAAAAGAAAACCTTCCATCCACCACTATATTATGTTCAACCAAAGTATTAGAGAAGTTGACACATAAAATCATCTTGGTTTTTTTTCTCTCAAATGACTGTTCATGGTAAAAGCAAAACGGCTGTATAAAGGGAAAGGCATGGTCGAGATTTATTGTAACGTTTAAACTCAAATTCAAACTTGACAGACAATCCTTAAAATTATATTCATGTTTTTTTTTATAGGATCCATTCATAAATAGGGCAATGTAGGTTGGTACAAATACACATTATTCGAGAAAAGCGAACTCGAAGAAATACAAAACGAGGCAACCGGAAATGTGACTGGTACAAAAAAAGTATATTTTGAAATGCTTAACAGAGAAATAGGACCGGCAAGTTTTCAATCTAGACTATAAAAAGCAAACCTACATTCTTGTTTAAAAAACAATTGGTTCAAGCCCTATTGGTCGACGCATATCCGATTCTGCCAGTATTTAATGATATGACTCAATATGACTTACTCGATCTAAACAATTTTAAATGAGTACAGTCTAGAACAAGTATAAATTAAAATTAGTTTCTTCCTTCGACTATTCAAGATTGGAATACGTAATATATTGAAACTCGTCAAACAGATTCATTTAACAACTTCTAAAACAGATTTAATAATCACGGCACTTATCTTCCTAGAAACGTTCATTGGGGTAGAAGGAAATTTCTAAACCTTGATGCATGACTACTAACAAATTACAGTTAAGTTTTTCAAAATGTATTACAAGGAATATAATAAGATCACTGTTGTTTTAGATGTGAATCTAAAGAAATTACCCAAGACTTCTTTTCAGGAGCTTATTACCATGAGCAATGTAAGTAGTGAATGGGGTCACTTTAGCGACAATGGGAATTAGCATTAAAAACAACCCTGGGTCACTTTGGCGACAATGGAAATTTAACATGGGCAAAAAACCCTGGGTCACTTTGGCGACAAGGGAATTTAACATTGGAGAAGGGAAAAAAAATGTCTAGGGACATTCTAGGGACAAAGGCATTCGAACAATGGAAATTTAACGTGGGAGATATTGCTGGGTCACTCTAGGGACAATGGGAATTGAACATGGGGAATAGAGTTTGGGCTTGTCTAGGGACAAGGGGAACTGAACATGGTGAATAGAGTTTGGGCCTGTATAGGGACAAGGGGAATTGAACATGGGATTTTTTTTTAAAAGAAAGGGGTAGACAATGGAAAGTCAATCTCTTTTCGAGAAATGTGGGTGGCCCTGAAAAGGGCCTTTGGGTTTCTTCTGCTTCTAATTTCTTCTATTTCTCCACCAACTTCTTATTTTCTCTCCTACACTCTTTCTCTTCTTTTCTTTCTTTTCTTCCTTTTTTTCTCTTCTTTCTTCTTCTCCTCCTCTTCTTTCTTCCTCTTCTCATTTTCTTCTTCTTTTTCAATTTTTTCATTCCATGCTCTTATCTTTATCCTTTCCTCTTCATCCTCCTTCTCCTCCTTTATTTCTTTCATCACATCACTTATCATGTCCTTTACTTTTCGTAAGTTGTTAATCTCCATCTTCACTCGATGGGGACTATAAGAATAGTGATCTTCGTTTAGCCTCACTAGCATTTATTCCATCATGCCCAAATTGTCCAGGACGTCTTGCAATGTTTACAATTTATCGAGGTGGTTTGAAGCCATCTTCTCTATAGAATGGTTTGAACGACGAATACTGTGGGTTCTTATACGAAAAGCGCGGACGTGATGGAAAACATCCCCCTCAAACGAAATTGATCTTACCTAGATCATGACCTAACAACGCGCGGACGTGAAGGAAAACATCCCCCTACTTTCTCATTTCATATAATCTACTATCCACATAAGTGAAGCAACATTTAACAAACCCCAAATCTACTATTTACACACTCAAATCATTAAAACAAAATCCATAATTTACTATCCACACAATCGTACGTGAGCGGTTACAAAACCCAAACTATACTCTCCACATACGCTAAGAAACAATAAACAAACCCATAATCTACTATTCACACAAACGTACGTGAGCGCTTACAAACACTAACACACAAACACAAACACAAACACATACCCTCACACTAGCAAAAAAAGAGTCAGTGTTTATATTCACACTACTCTACATACATACATTGGCAAATGGATTGTTATTTCTTTTCTAGAGTATTGGGTAGCCCTGAAAAGGGCTGTTTGTTTTTTTAACTCCAGATGCACCTATCTAATGCTGGCACCTTCCTGGCCTGGCACCACACACACATCTTCTTCTCCAGTCTCCTTTTACCTTTTTTCTTGGGAGTGCAGAGGCAGGATAAGTGGCTTCAGAATCCCAATTTTCTGTTTCTGGGATTCTGAAATTTCTTCTCTACTTTTCCACCTCTTCTTTTTTTCTTCTTTCCTCCTCCTCTTTCATCCTTCCCTCTTCGACAATGGCTTCCGCGGCCAGTTCATTCAACAGGCGCCTGGCATATTCCAGGTGCATCTGGAGTTCTAGCAGTTTCACAATTCTGGTGTTCATTCTCTTGATCAATCAACAAGGGTAGCTAGACTGCCCAGCGAGTTTCAATTTATAGTGAAAGCGCGGACGTGAAAGAAAACATCCCCCTAAAAACATAAAATTGATCTTACCTAGATCATAACCAAACAAACGCGCGGACCTAAAAGAAACACTCACTCACTTTTTTATACTGCCCATCACTATTCTAAAAAATTTTTATTAAACAAATAATATACTATTCACATACGCAAAGCAATCAAACCCCAAATCTACTCTCCCCACACGTCAAACAGCAAAAAACACATGATCTTAATCTACTATCCACACCAACGTACGTGAGCACTTACAAACACACAATCCTATACACAAACACATACCCTCACACTATAAAAAAGAGTCAGTATTTATATTCACACTACTCTACCTACACACATTGGCAAATCGATTGTTATTTCTTTTCTAGAGTTTTGGGGTAGCCCTGAAAAGGGCTGGTTTTTTTTTTTTTTTTGTTTGCTACGGCAATCTTTTAGTTTCTATGAATGCGACGTCCTCTGAGGATAGACTTTCTGACGATAGGTCTGCTTCTTCGGAAACAGAAGAAGAACTCTTTGGTGTCGATACGACAATCGACAAAGCCTCTCTCAGGTTCAGGTTCCTGCTGCTGTTGCTGATGCTGTTGTTGTTGTTGTTGCTGTTGCTGCTGTCTCTGAAGTCTGTACTTCTCTGTCCATTCTTCTTTCTCCCTGTTCACTTCTTCTCTGAAGAGCTCTTCTATCAGGTCTTCAGTGACTTTTAACATTCTCACATTCTCTATCTCTTCTGGCTTCGGTATCAGACTGTGTCTGACCCTATGCAAATTCACGTAGGCTTCGTTTAGCTTAGTTAGTTTGGAGCACATCTTCGTAGGAGGATGAGTCGACAATGGATGGTTAGACTGGAAACTCCCCCCGATTCTTAAAGTCAAAGCGCGGACATGAAGGAAAACATCCCTCCACGGTTTTCGAGCCGCAACGTTCAATGAGTGTCATGAGAGGGATAGTAAGAAGTCAAAGAGCATGAATCAACATTCTTATAGCCAAACAAAAGACAAAGGCATTTTTTTTTCAAAACACAACATTTTTTATTCAAAACACAACATTTTTTATTCAAAATCACTTAACATTAATCAACAACTCTAACATTTTTTAACAATCATCCAACAATATAACATCAAACATTTGTTTCAAATGACAAACATTTTTTTCAATTTACACTCTACTTTAAACAGGGTTGGCAACGTTGTGAATGAAATTGTGATTTCCACTGTTGCAAGTCATTGAGTCATGGATGGACACTACGTTTCCTAGCTGAAGACAACAAAATAAGCATACTAGTCACAAAATCAACGATTTACTTTCTCATCGTTTCTAGAAAAATCACGATCAAAATAAGTCACTAAATGTTCTTTTGCTGATAATAAGTGATCAATTTCGATCTTGACTTTCTCTTTGAATTTGTCAAAGAGGGCTTTGATGTAATGGATGTCTCGAGTCGTTAATGGAGGACAGAAATGTTCACGCAAGTCTTTATACCACCAACGTAACACGTCTTTTTTAAACAGACTCCAAGCTTCGTCCAGATATTCGTTGAATTTTTCTTCTTGACTGATGTTTTGACATCCATAGTAATCATGCTTCATCCATATCGTAATTGTGTCTGTCAGGTATGTAGCACAGTAGGAGACCAATTGCTGTTCTTGTTCTGGACATCTCGACTTGATCACGATGTCCTTTTCGTCTTTGTGTTGGGATTCTCCTTCCACGGTCTCCTCACATTCCATCTTCAAAGCTTCTCCACTAGGTAAAGAGGGAGAACAGTCTTCTATAGCTTCTAATAGTCTTGAATGACTTCTCTCAAACTGCTGATTTCTATCGTATTATCGAATTCTGCATACAGGATGACGTTCACTGTCTTGTCCAGTGGTTCTGTAAACTGAAGTTCCACACGAATCTGGCCAGATTTTATAGGGTGGAAATGTCCCTCGTCGCTGCCCTGGTCTGGAGTGAAATCGAAAGCCCACAAAGCATAGCCTCCTGCGTAATCTTCGTACGTAATGCCGTGACTGGTGTTGGTTCCTAACTGTCCGGTGGCTTCGTACAAGGACAAGTACGATCTCAAGTAATTCATTTTATTGGGACAAAAGTTAGGTTCGAAAGGTCTGGTACACAAGGTCTTGCCATCGCGACTGACTTCGATTTTCTTCACGTTGAAGTGTTGAAAGTTGAAAGGATTTTCTTTGAAGGCTCCGTTGAAGGCTGAATTCAGGACCATACCAAGGATTAAACGCTTGGGTAACTGTCCTTGAAACAGATGATCTTCGATCATGGAATGATGGCTAGCGGGAATGGTGAACGTTTTCACTTCCACACGTCGTATGGGATACTTGGCGGTCGATCTGCTCAACGTTTGACTGATGTCATTTCCCACTTTGGGTAACACTTCCACGCGTCGTACGTAGAGTTTGACGTCCTCGATTTGGCTTTTAGGATTGCCAGCAGCAGTATCAGCCAACAAATGGAAAGCGGTACTGCTGCGATTCAGTCTCAAGCGAACATTTACCCCGTTCAGCAAATATTTCTCTTGCAACCACATGTCCAAATGCAAACGATCCATCAGTTCTAAGCTGTTCTTATTTAAGATTTTTTTTGTCTTTCCTCAAAGCCGTCATTGCTTCCATCTATTTTGTCGAACTTGCCCGCTTCGTCAGGTTCCCATAGCACACAGGCATTGAGATGAGTATTCTTGGCATCTATTCCGTACGTCAAGAGATTTTTCAGTTAGGCACGGTAAGGGTAAGTATCCATGCTGCTGCTGACCAGTTTGTTATTCAAGTACAAGTCCACTGACCTGAACAAGGAATGCATGAAATTGTTGACGGGAGCTATATTCTCAGTGTCTTCTACTGCACCATCATCCTTATCTATAACTTTGACTTTCAAGTACAAGTAACTGCTATTCAGATCGATGTAATCTTCGGGCTGTCCCTTGATTTCAAACTCGATGGGAGCGGAATCGGTCAGTGAGGAGACGGGACGAAATTCCACCCATTGGGATTCTTGCATGGTCATCATGGTGAGCGGCATGGCAAACAGATCCAGTTCCGACTTGGAACAGGCGCATGACTCTCGGTGCATCATTATTTTTTGTTGCTGTGTCTCAATAATCAAAAACGTCTAAGTCTCGAACGGTTTTTCTTTTCTTAGTCTTTCTAGTTTTAGAAGTGTGAAGTCTGGTGAAAGGGTGTTTTCTTCGTCGTCTCTTTCTTCCTTGTCCTTGCTGAATGCCTGACTCGTTAGCGTGCAGGGCATTTATAGGTGTGTCTCGTCGGCCCAAAAGGTCTTTACCCGTTTGCAGCAAGACATTTTTGCCTGTCCTCATGAAAGCTTCTTTAGGGTTTTGTTTGTCGATGATGACATTTTGGAGAAATTCTTTGCCTTGGGTCAGTGCCGCATCTTTCAAGGCGTGCAATCGGCGTGTCACCATCGGTTTCAACACCGGGGCCACCGAACGAAAGGCCGATTTTAACATATCTATTAAACCGTGTCCTCGCTGTCGAGCAACCCCTCGGTACACTGGATATATGACTTATGAATCGTGAGAGAACCGTTTTCGAAAATGGAGTTTCACCGTGATTTTTCCTTTGGTGAATGGAATATTTTGTCCCAAATCTCCTTTTATAGGAATGTTGACCGTGTCCAAATAAGACTTGCTGACAGGCAAATAGTGAGGATGTACAAATTAGCGGTGGACGTGGTTTCCACCTTCCTCGTCAGTGGCCGTGGCAGAATTTACTTTGAAAGGAATGACACGCAGTAACGGCACAGAGGTGTGTCCCACCACGTTGTACTCCACCACATCGGAGTACACAAACATCCAATTCAGTCCCTGGTTCAGTTCTACTGGGAAACGAAAATACCTCGCAAAATGTCCGTTGTTGTCAATCTCTGCTATGTGAATCTTTTTGGTCTGCTTATCCGTGACCAAATTGAGGTCTCCACCCAAAATGTCATACAATTCTGGGCAAAATTTAATACGTATACATCTATCCTCACTTTCAAATTTGATGAGTAGACGGTGAGACTGTTTGTGGTACTCCATGGTGACACGTTTGGTCAGAACTTTGTCAAATGCTGCATAGAATTTGTCAGCGATGGCCTCCACGAGATGTTGACCACTAAAATAATGGTCTGAGTTAATTTTAAAGTGATAAATGTAAAAAGGAGGAGAAGTGTCACTGCTGTGGAGTATTGGGGTCTTGGGAAGTGATTTATGTTGAGAAAAAGTCGTCATGGTTTGCTGCACTGTTGGGACCAGAATTTCGACGTCAAAAGTGTTTTGAGTTTCAGTGATGTTTTTGATTTGTGTTGGGTGAATCATTTCTACCAAAGCCACTTCCCAATGGGCTTCGTGATCTAATGGGATGGCCTGAGGTAATTTGGCCGTGTAACAGCACAACGTGTTGTTGGGAAACACCTCCATGGAACTGTCACTGGGTAAGGTTAAGTAAAATTGGTTTTGGTGACTCATAATTCCAGAGTTCTGTGGCTGTCCGAGGGGTTACTGGACGTCAGAGGCGTGTCTCCGCCCAAAATGGGGTTGTTGTTGTTGTTGTTCGAGTGGTGACTGGCACTGGCACTGGACACAAGGTTCCCGTGGTTCCCGTTCGAGGAGAATTTTAGGGAGGGATTGGGAAGCAGGTAACCGATGCAACTGCTCAATAAAATGGTCCACAATTGTTTGTCTCCTTGTTGCAAACTCAAATTGGCAATGGCTGCCCCGATGACACAATACACCACGAAGATTTGGCAGAAAAAGACGATTTGCGTTTTTCGCACACGTTCTCCACACCACACCCACAAAGGTTGTTTTTGTAAATCTTGCAGAGAAGAACCAGGTGAAGGAGTGGTCGACGTAGCTGCGTCTGTGTGAAAGGGCATGATGGTCACTTCTTTTTATAGTCGATGACTTGCGAAGCGTCGATCCAAGAATCAAAACTGGGTGGATATCCTTTCCAACGTACTTTGACTTCTCTGACACGTCGTTTGCCCACTTTACGGGTACTGCGTTCGAGAATGCTTTCGATGTCGTACACGTCGTCTTCTTTTTTGGTGACACGTTGTAACTCGGGCAAATAAAACGTTCCTTTGAGCACTTCTCCGTTCATGTCTTCCAATTTATAGACGGCAGGATGACGGCCATGCACTCGTCCAGTGACACGAAACAATTCGGTCGTCCAGTTAGGTAAGTAACCTTTGCCGAAAGTGCGTTTGGTTTTGCCAATGCGCACCCAATCTCCTACGGCCAACTCTCCACTTTTCTTGAGGACAGCCCTCGTCGGGGACGTACCAAACATCGCTCAAATACCAACACTTCGTTGTCGGGAGTCACTTCTTGCGGGGCACGTCCGATGCTTCGATGGTAAGATTGGTTGTACGCTTGCACCAGGTGCGGTAAGATGTCGATGTACTTCAGAGTGTGGTGATGCGTAAAATATTTCCACTTGCGTTCATTCAAAGTGCGTTGAAGACGTTCCGCGATGCTGGCTTTGGTTTCGGGATTCTCGGTGGTAAAAAAATGAATGTCACGTTTCTTTAATTCTTTTTGGAAAGCTTGGTTCAGAAATTCGGTGCCTTTGCCCGTTTGCCATCGAAGAGGGTGACGACCGCTTTGTTTCAACACCCGTTGCAGGGCTCGCACTAACTCGCTGCTCGATTTGGAAGTCAAGGGTACGACCCAGGCAAATTTGGAAAAGACGTCGATGACACAAAACAAATATTTGTAGCCACGATTGTAGCTGGCCAAATGAGAGACATCGGCTAAATCGGCTTGCCATTGATGATCGATGCCTTCCACTCGGGTGCGACTTCTGGCAAACTTGCGTCGAATGGGTTTGTGTAAAGTGTAGGTAGCTTGTTCTTGTAACCATCGTTGCACTTGAGGTAAACGGAGACTTTTCAGTCGAGTTTTGGCAGCACGATACAATTTTTGAACTCCTGCGCAACCTGCAGGATGGGAGGGATCGTAGTAAATGCTGGCTAAGACTTTTTCCATTTTCTTTTGTGTTTGTGTGTTAATAAGACACCCACTCTTGGAGGATGCTACTCTTTTTCTCTTGGGGTATTTTCTTGGATTGCAATGCTTTGCGTGTGCGACCGGCAATAGGTGTTGAAGAGGAGGATGTCTGAGCGGGGGATATCGGTTCTTGTTTCACTTCTGTCTTCACTTCTGTCTTCACTTTCTTTTTCTCTTGTGATGAAGAATGGGTGGCCATCATCTTTTTAGCCATCCAATTCTGGAGGTAGGTGGTGTTGTTAACTTGCGTACTTTTTCTGGTGGAGTTTGAAACCCTTCTTCTTCTTCTTCTCCTTTTTCTGTCTTGATCGGGGCCCCGAGTGGCCGAGTGGTCTAAAGCGTTCGTCGTTACGGATCACTGCCATCTCACCTCTATCTGCGCCGGTTCGAGTCTCAGATTCAGCCAATGTAGATATGTGAGAAAGCATGCCAGTAGCTTCTCGTGGGTCGGTGGTTCTTTCCGGGGTTTTCCCGGGTTCTTCCTCCAGCATTAATACTGGCCGCCATATATAGCCTATCGTGTGCTGAAAATGGCGTTAAACCCCACAACAACAACAACAACAACAACAAAAATTCTGTCTTGGTCACTGGTAGTGGTGGTGGTACTGGTGATGGTGCTGGACTTTTCATCAAGGTCTTAAAATCTTTCAGAGTGGGTAGAGCTGTTTCGTCTAAAGCTTTCTGGTGAAAGAGTTGCAGTCGTTGCAAGAGTTGACCGTACTTTTGCGATTTTTCTGTTTCGGACAAATCTTGGCGATCCATCAAGGACTGCAATTCGTGTTGTAACTGGGACATCTCGCTCAAATGGGGATTGTAAGGTAAATGCGGGGTGCGTTGTTCTTGCCAACGATGGTATTCCATCCATCGTTTGTAAGGCACTAAAACCAGTTTTCGTCCTTCCATGGGGTTGTCAGGGGTCGATTCTGAGATCTTGGGACTTCCGAGGGCCTTTTTATCTTGCTCCCATCAGTCCTCCCAACATGGTTCCCAAGACTCCTTTCAGTAAGGGACCTAACAAGAGGGGTAAAATACCTCCACGTTGGACCAACATCTTCTTCTTTTGACGATGGGAATTTTCTTTTGAACCATTTGGCGAAGAACGTGACGATGTTTGCTTAAGCATTGTTTCTGGTGTTTGGACAAAGGCATCGTGCCTTTCAAGACGTTCAAGCAACATTCGCACACGGTATCGATGACCTCTTTGGAGGCTGATTGAATGAGTTTTTTTCGTAGAGGTGGAGAAGCTTTGGACAGGACAGATAACATGTCCCCATGTTTGACTAAACGAGGAGGCAGTCCTTTCCTTTTCTTTCCTTGGGGTTGTTTAGAAGAGGGATGTTTTCTGGAGGGTGACATCTTTGAGTCTTCAGGAGCACCAAAAACACTGATACCCCTACTTGGTCACAGACCTTTTTTATACTGGAACGCGTCGCCACTGATTGTCTTGACGTCGTATCAACTTCAGGACAGGCATGACACGTCGTGCAGGGGTACGCAACGGACTAAATCGAGCCAGTTCTTGCTTGGACAAATCCAGTAAACTTTGTAACATGTCCGATCTTTCTTGGACTTTGATTTTGGGAGAAGGTACTTTGTGAGCAGCAGCCACTGCCACTAAATTGGAGAGTCCTGCCACTGGGGAAGTTCTTCTTGGGGTCATCAACGGAGATGTTCTTGGTGTGATCAACGTTTCCAAGTACTCTTCAGTTCTTGGTGTCATCAACGGAGAAGTGGATGAACTTGAGGCTGCCGGAGACGCAGTCACCGCAGTGGCAGGTCGTGGTTTGCGAGTGTAAAGTTGCGTCCTGGCCGAAGTGCCTCTCTTGCGACTAGTTTTCTTCTGTGGACTTTTCTTTTTCTGGGGGCTTCTTTTCTTTTTCCGGGGTGGCGTCTGGTAAGAGGAGGGTCCCGCCACTGCAGAAGTTCTCCTTGGGGACCTGGTCTTTTTCATCTTCTTGGAGCCTCGTTTGACTTTTTTCTTGGGGAGAAGTTTGGGGGCATTAGGATCCCATCTTAAGAGAGAGCGAATGATGACCCCTCCTAGAGTACCGCTCCCTCCAGGTTTCAAAATGATTTGTTTTTTGGTTTGAGTGTCGATGCGGGGATCGGCCAGTTGGGTCAAAGCGACTTTGTTTCGATCAAAAAAGCGTTTGGTTTGATGAGGAATCTGAATGATTCCTTGGCGTAATTGACGTGCCGTCACCGTGAACCATCGTAAGACTTCTTTGAGACTAGCTTCTAAGACACGAGCTCGTATTTGTGGATTTTTTTCTCGACTGATGCCATACAAGGCACGAATCAATTTGACGGGAAGATGCGACTGAAGGGACGTCATGTTCAAAATGTGTGTGAGACAGACGAAAAGGGTCTGAGGTTTTTATAGATTTTTTTTGTGGAGTGAAATTAAATCGAGGACGGAGACGTGTACAGGACAGGCCCTCCGTCTTGGCACCAGTGGTGAAACAAGTGGGTACGAAATCGCAAATCATCGGGGGTCGTAGGTTTCAAATCGACGAGTAAATAGGCGTGTGGAGTTTGAGTGGCATCGTCGTACGCCTGAGTCAGCCAAGGTGTCCCTAACTGTTTGCCTAAGACCTGCACTTGCGATTTATCTCGAGGGCTTTTAAACAAGACCACGTAATGCGCATTGAGACTGATGGTACGATGGGCTTTACTTTGTTGAAACAAATTTTGAGTGATGTAAACGACACTGGCATTACGATGATGCCCTTTGCGCGTGAACCACAGTTTAATTTCTTCTTCGTCTTCTCCTAACATGTCGTCAAAAATGACCAAATGGGTTTGACGGGAGTCAGAGACGATGCCGTCGTCTTCTTTAGGAATGCCTTCCACAAACACGATGGAATCGCCTTGACTTTCTCGCAAGAGGCTGTACGCCGATTGCCACTCTTTGTAACACCACACGATCTGCTGAGGTGGTCGATCGATCAAATGATGTTTATGTTCGATCAAACGTTTGACGAATTCGGTTTTGCCTGAACCGCTAGGTCCAGCAATGAGCATGTTAAAGGGATGGCGAAGATACAAAGCCTCCCAACTGGCACGATCTAAGTGTTCGTCGATGACTTTGACAGTAGAGGAAGAGGGAACAGAGACAGCAGAGGTAGCCATAGTGTTAGGAATGTCACTTGTGACACGAAAACAAACAAGACGAGAGTTTATATACTTTTTTCAGGACACGTTTATTGAATGTTTTAAACATGAATACGAAAGACAAAAATACATAAAAGCCAAAGGCTTAAGTACAACGATAAAAGGCACATGACAACCATCAACGTGGAATAAACACAAGTGTCTGTACAACATGTTTTGGGTAATGTTCTGACCAGTTCTATAGGGGGTAAGGTCACACAAGTGTCCTCCCGAAAGGGTCTTTCAGGGATGTCCACGACAGTCCTGTCCTGGGTGACGGATTCTTCTGGTACTGTCACTAACACAGGTTGAAAAGTCGCAAGGCTCACAATCGCATCCCACTTCAGAAGCCCCACACTTGAATTGTGCCTTTCTAAACTTGTTTTGTGTTTCTCTGAAAGTATTCATCTTGTTCACTTGGTCTTGGTAGTCACAATGAACCATCGATCTTGCCTAGGGTTCCTTTTTATATACAGACCAATACCGACGTGTCCATACGGTAAGGTGAAATGATTGGAAAGTCGCACTCGCTTCTGGTACACGATTTGATAGACTTTTTCCAAGGGTCGACTGACGATGTGGTGAGTGGGTAAACGTACAATCTTGTTCGGTTGGTAGGTGGTGACTTTAAAGTGTTCATCCTCTCCCGATTGCAAGTCTTCTTTCAATACCCTAAAGTTCACCACTCGACTGGTACGATAATTCAGAGTCAATCCTTTCACTTTACACGTCGTGTGCACTTCTCCTTGTGGGTCCCGGTATTCGTAGCCGTAATTTTTGGGACCGCCTATGACGAAACTTAGAATCTTGTCGTCGGGATGTTCGTCTGTCCAGGCTCCTAAACGGTCTCCTTCGATGTCAGGGTGCTGTTGACTCGGGTGATGGATGTAAATGCAACTGTCCGTGTCAAAGTACAGGACACGTTCCCCTAACAGTTGTAAAGCTTCGTACAATTTTAAGCGAGCATGAGCTGTCACGTAAGCCGCAATGATGACATTTCCAAAGGGGTCGTCTTGTACAAAGTCCAGATCTTCTTCGTAATTGACCAAGATCAAATCCTCGCGAACGACGTCCACGTGTTTCATGTATTTGGTTTTGTCGTGAATCATCTGGAAGTAGCGGGAAGGTTCTGTCAAATATTCCGTCTTGGGTAAACACGGTCGTTGTGCCATTTTACCCCACAAGCAATTTAACATCACTTTGGCAAACGATCGCCTGCCTTCGTTTTTCTCGATGTGGTCTAAAGAGATGCCTTCTTGTTCATAGTATTTCTCTTTGAATTGTATTTGGTCTTCGGGAGTGTGACACCAGGACGGATAGCCGCTGGCTTCTTGCTTCAGTTTCAAAAAGGCATCCACGTAGTCGGCGAAAATGCCTTTCTGCGTGGGGTCACCCTTGTGGTATTGTTGTGTCTTGGGAAAGTGGCAAATTTCGTACACTTCTAACAGTTGGTATCCCATGTCCAGAGCTTTGAACAATTCCACGCTGACCCACGTCCCCGTCAAGGCCCGTTCTTCCTAGGTGTGCTGACAAGGTTGGTCTTGGTTGCACGTTTCGGCACAAGTACGGCACAAAGGAAACATCAGTTTGCCTTGACAATGGTGAGGTAGCACGGGATGGTATAGGTTCGTGGGAGGCAAAACTTTACACTTGATCAAGCCTTCGTATTGTCGAATGTTTTTCATGTCGATGTGTTCCGTCAACAATTGTGGGTGCCGTACAGGAAAGCGACAATATTTGCACACGTAGCGAACACACGTCCAAGTATTTGATTTCTTTTCCTTTCTCTTCGTCGGCTTGGTACAGCAAACAGGTGGCATTGGTCCTTCCTCCGTACAAACTATCCCTCGGGTTCAGGGGGTCCATCAGCTTGTAACTTTCCACGACACGTTTAAACTCGGGATCGGTTTTCAAACGGTGATCGTATTCGTGTTCCCACATTTCCACCACTTGGTATCCTTGCTGTTCTAACTTTAGGCGTCGCTGACAAGTGTACTGGTACAAGTCTTCCATGGTTCGTTGTAAAAACTGATTTTTAGTGCTACGATCAGGGTAACAGACGGGACATCCGTGAAATAAGCAACCGTTAAACTCGTACACGATCTTGGGGTTTTCTAAGTCCCAGCCATCTACCGAATACGTTCCGATGGTCTTTTCACCCCCTCCGTTGCGGGCATGCTGAATCCACTTGTCTTCCTTGTCGCACAAGTAATGTAACCAACGTAGGGCTTTGACAGAGTATTGACGTTTGACAAAGTTGGTCGTTTGAGGACTGATGACAGCCACGGTGTTTTCAGGCATGAATAGTTGTCGATACACTAAGGAACACGCTTTGGCAATGGTGCAAGCTTCTTTCAAAGGATCGACCCCTCCGTGTTCCATGAACAGTTCTCGAAATTTTCCACAGCAACGCCGTAAAATGTCCACGTCGGAACGACAATACTTTAACATTTCTTCCTGAAAGTCGAAAGGGTCGGAGGCTGAGCCTGGTACCAAGCGTAGAAAGCTTCTCGTTGTTCGGTACGCATGTTGTCAGGGTCGTAATAGTGAGCCTCAGGTAAATGGGGTAGAAGGGCGTGTTGATTGGCTTCCGTATTGAAAAAGTGTGGAAAGTACCCTTTAGCCATTTCTGTCGTTCCAAACGTTTTAGGCATTCGACTCAAAGGCATGGCCAAATAGCTCATCGAATCTTTAAACTGCACTTGTCCCACTTGCATGAAAATGATTTTGGCTCCGTTCAAAGTGACTTTAGGACGTTCGGTGCCTTGTTCCGTATAGTATCTCAAAAGAAACTGTCCATCTTATCCGGAGAAATTGTGAGCCATCACTGTGGCATGACGATGACAATCTCCGTAACGTTCGACGTCCTCTTGGCTCCACGTCTTGTCGATGGGGTCTAAGACCCATTGGGCAAAATCGGCTAACGTGTTCGGTCCTCGAAAGATTTTTTCACGCCCTCCGGGAATCTTACTGCAGTGAGGGCAATGACTGAAGATAGGTTCCTGAATGCACTTCTCGCACGCTCGATGAGCCACGCAGAAATTAGGAATGTGAATGCCGGTCTCTTGCATGCATTCGAAATCGAAAAAGATGAAATTGCCTTTCTTCTTGTGACCGTCCTCTTTCTCTGGTGGGGGTTGGTATTTTTGCATTGGTGTTCCAAGTCGACGATGTGGTGACAAATGTGACATTTTTTTTTTCCTGAACATACGTGTTTCTTGGTACTGTTGGTACGTAGGCCTTGTCCACACGTAGGGCACAATCTCAGCAGTTGACAAGTACATTTCTACTGTGAACCTTCAGATGTTGTTGGTAACAGGCAGGGCTGACAAACGTGCGCAGACAAGCAGGACAATGTACTCTTTCTTGTCCTTCGCTCAGACAGGGTGGAGAGGCCAAACATCCTGAGCATTTCCATCCACAATGTTTGTGTTGTTCTCGATTTTTATGGCCATGGTCACATTTCTCACAATAATAAACATATCCTAGGAATCCGGTGATACTGGTAATGGTATCGAAATGGTCATCGTGATAATAGACATGAATGTATTTTCCGTCCTTAAAGTCTTTCCCTCGAAACAACAGAGGTCCGCGCATTTCTTGAGGGTGCACTTACAAGGTGTAGAATGGAGCTAGGACATCTTGCAATTTTTGCATTTCAGGAATGCCACAGGGTGTGTCTTTGGACAGGCCAGCTTGCTGCAACAGGAGTTCTGCTTCGTTTCGTTGTTTGGCTCTGTCGGATCGTTGAATAGTTTTCCAGGCTCTTTTCCATTCTGTCGTGTCGTTCTTGTTGGCATAGGTTCGTCCCACCACGATGGCTCGGGCTAAACACATCTGGTCTTGAGGGTTGTTAATTTGGACGAGACTCTTTTTGGTGCTGCGAAGGTCGTTCACCAATAAGACCTTTTTGCGTCCTGTCCCTTGAGGAAGAGAGACGTGGGCCATTTTCAGTGTGGCTTTACCATCGGTGATGTCAAACTGGTCATTAGATTGTTGTACGTGTTGAATCTTGTCCATGACTTTGGAAGGGGTTAGTTCTGCGGGTCTGCTAAACTCGATCAAAACGGGGGATTTCAAGCTGTCGTGATCTATGGATAGTGTCAAGCGATCGTCTTCTTTGGGTTGACATTGTCGCTTGAGTGCGGTGAGCAAAGAATCCCACATCTCGGTGATAAACCCTTCTGCTTTCTCCAATGGTACGTCGGACTTGAAATCTTTAAACTTCACTGTGTAGGTGTAAGCCGTGGTTCTAAATTTTCTAGAGGAGCGCTTTTCCGTCTCTCGAATGGAATAGTACTTTTCAGGGTTGACTAAGGGTGGTGAACTTTGTTTAGAGGGTTCAGATTCTGGTTCACTCATGTCCTCTTCAAAATCACTGGCATGAATTTGTGCCAAGACTTCAGCTCTGGTACGAGGCGATAGATCACGTTTCTGCCTCTTGCTTTCTTCTTCTTTCTTCTCGAATGAAAGGATCGTTTCATCTTGAGTGCAAAACGTCAAATGACTCAAGTGTAAACACCATAGACTAATTTATAGTCATGGCAAACCAGCGTATATAAAAGGGTGTGTGTCTTGTCCTTTCACTATTTATTTCACTCTCAAACCGAGCACAACGATGGAAGAGACTAACCAAATAGAACGTTTCATTAGAGCTTTGCGAGGGGTCATTAGAAAATTCTCTTCAGACCAGCCGACGGACTACTCTCCTTCCTTTCGAGATAAAAGTCAAGATACTTGCTATATCTGTCAGAAGAAAGTGCATTGGTCTTCAGAGTGTCCAGACCGTCAAAAAAAAGAAGAAAAAAAAACAGGGACTAGAAAAGACAAAAGTCAAGATACCTGTTATTATTGTCAAGAAAAAGGACATTGGTCTCCAGATTGCCCAAAAAAGAAACAAGAGTCAGAAGAAAAGAGGGATTCTTCAGAAGAAGAGAGGGATTCTTCAGAGGAAGAAAGCAGCCAGGTGAAGAAAAAGAAACAGGAGAAGAAAAGAAGAAGGGAAGAAAGTGAGGAGGAAGAGGAGGAAAAGACTGTGACGGTGAAGAAATTGAAAAAACAGAGAGAGTAAAAAAAAGAAACAGAAGAAGTGTATGAACTTTATAAAGTGTTCTGTTGTAAATTGTGAATTGGATTGTAACTATGGAGAAAAGAATACATTAATTATATAAGGTAAGTGTCTTTGAGTTTTGATTTTAAATAAGAAGCTACACTCACGCACTCATACACAGACTCGTACTATAAGGGTAAATTTTTTTTTTTTTTGATTTTTGAGTTATTGGCAAATTGAAATGCTATCTCTTTTCGAGAGAAGTGGGTGGCCCTGAAAAGGGCCTTTTTTGGTGTAGGGGTGAGTTTAAGCAATCAACTTTAACTGCCTTAAGCCTTTGCCACGGCCAAGGCCTACTTCTGATGATGATGATTGGGTTGAAATCACTAAGGGTGGTACGGTAGGCTTAGTCACAGGGTTGGCGTGTTTAGCTCGGGAAGGTCGTATTCTCTTCGGTCGTAATAAAGAAGTCTGATACATTTGTTTCAGACTTCTTAACTCCGCTAAAATGTCCAACAGTACCGTGACCGTTTGATTTTCACCCTCTTGTTTCTTTGCTGCTACTTCTTCTTCTTCTTGTTTTTTTCTTACCTGTTCTTGTTGCTGTTGCTGTTGCTGTAGGAGAAAAGCTTGTTCCGCTTCCTTTTGTCGTTGCATAAATTTCTCCAATTCTTCTTTCTGTCTCTGTCTAAAATTCTCCACTTGCGGTAACGAAGAATGAGACGAAGGTTCCGGAACAAATTCTTGCGAGGTAAGAAAATCCACAAAATCCCAATGTACCTCTTCTGAAAGTAAGTCCGGGTTCCCTTGGGCGGTCTCCACTGCTGGTGCACCCCAGTGAATCGTTTTCTGAGTTTCCGTCATGTTGAATCACTGTCGCATAGATTGACTGCACACAGGCGCTAGCGAATCTATATAGACCACGTGACGTCACAGACTGCTCTCTTCGGATTGGATGCGGGCTGACTGAATTTTGTCACGCGTGTTTGGATTGGTCAATGAACTCAATCCGTTTCAATCCTTCCTCTCCCTATAAATAAGCGCAGTTCAGCGCAATCACTCACCTGTTTTCGGAGCCTCAAGATGTGGACCGACGTTCAATCTTCCACCCTTGTGTCAACAATGATGTTCAGGACGGACATACCCATGTATGTCCGGTCCAAGTGGACTGTTGTCGATAGGACAGATACTAGTCTATGGATGAGAAGAGTTTACATAGAAAGACAAGGATGCCTCAAGAGGGTACTTGTGTATGGACCTGCAGTTAGAAGGAGTTTAAGAAGAAGAAGATGTGACAGATGCCGTCTGTGTTAATATTAACATAAAACCAAAGGCCCTTTTCAGGGCCACCCACATTTCTCGAAAAGAGATTGACTTTCCATTGGCTACCCCTTTTTTTAAAAAAAATTAAAAAAAAAAAAATCCCATGTTCAATTCCAATTGTACCTATACAGGCCCAAACTCTATTCCCCATGTTTAATTCCCATTGTCCCTAGAGTGACCCAGCAATATCTCCCATGTTAAATTTCCATTGTTGGAATGCCTTTGTCCCTAGAATGTCCCTAGACATTTTTTTCCCTTCTCCAATGTTAAATTCCCTTGTCGCCAAAGTGACCCAGGTTCTTTTTTGCCCATGTTAAATTTCCATTGTCGCCAAAATGACCCAGGGTGGTTAATGTTAAATTTCCATTGTCGCCAAAGTGACCCAGGGTGGTTTTTAATGCTAATTCCCATTGTCGTTAAAGTGACCCCATTCACTACTAATGTATCGAACTGTTTCGATCTCTCAAACTATATGGCAATTTATCTTTAAATACGTTTTTGTATGGTAACACAACGCTTCCGTATGAAGTAAACTTTCGATTTTTCGATGCCCTTCATAAAGTATTGAAGAGATTTTCATTAGCGTACATGTTACGTTCACGCATGCACTTACAAGTGTCATGAACAGCTGGCAAGAACAGTTTCCTTTTTCGCAAAAATGATTCACCATCCTCTCCGCAACCGCTTTTTCTAGAAGGAATCACGGTTCACTTTTCATCTATTCTTTTTCCTTTCATTTATGTCTCTACTCTTTCTATTGTTCATATTTTTTCAACTTTCTACACAATGTTTAACACACCATAATTAACATTTTATTCTTTTTCTAAGCATATTATGGTGTACCTGCGTAGTCTGCATGCCATGTAGTCTAAATAGTTCCTGCTCAGAGTTTTATATTTCTGGACCCCTAACAATGTGTAACTCGTGGTATCCATGCTATCGTTGACATTCTTTCAGCATGTTGATTCAGCCATCACTTTTGTCTTAAAGAAAGGGATAGCAGCTTGTAGATCCTTTGCGTCGAATTTGTGCATGCGATTATATTTAACAGTGCTATAATAAATTGCGACTGCGTCAGCACAATAATTAAAAGCACAATGGACGCGACAACATTTATTGCGTTCTTGAAGAGGTCTCATATCAAATGTGCGACAATCAATGTGGCTAGATATTTCACTGACTGTAAACTTCTGCTTGGTATATTTTTTGATTTTTCTGTCCAATGCTGCAAAAGCAAACATGTCATCTAGTGATAGTTTTCCAACGTGCGCGAGAGCTGCAGTAATCAAAACATTGATGTCGCATTCCTTATATTATTTGTTCTTCCTGATGTGATAATAAGATGCTGTGGTGCTTTATAAAGGTTTTGGAATCTCATATTGCTGTTGTTGCTCTGGTCATGGAAGTTCTGTTTCAGTTTAATCGTCATCAGGAGTATCTGATTCTTTATTTTCTTTGCCAGACAAATGCATCTCCTGCAATATTGTTTATACATCGTCACAGTCTGGGTCAAGCGTTCTGTAAAAATCTTCTGATAACTCTTTCTACTAGCTTTCTTTTAATTTTCAGATTTTGACTTGCTTGTACATGAAGCCCTGACTCTTGTTGTGATATTTTTCTTGCGCTGCGTTTATTTTGCTGTGTCTGATATTTTCATTAGAGAAAATCTTCTTTCACCCTATCATAGTCATGAAGTTTATGATTTGCTCTCAAATTAGCGACTGAAAAGCATTGTTCTTATTAGCATTCAGTCTGATCGGACTGAGTTCGAAGGAAATAGTTTGTACAAGTTTCGCACAGAGCCTATGCTGTCCTAACATGTCTTGTCAAATAAGCCCTCAATTTACGTTTCATCTTTGCATCCTCAAACAGTAGCTTTTTAAGTCTGAGGGCAATCCGCACAAATTCGACAAGATATACATTATGCACTCTACAAAATGTAATTGGGCATGCATATCGGAGAGAAACACAGGCTAGGGTTTGTTGGTAAAGCAGAAACATAAAACACCCTGAAAATAAAGAAACGTTTGCAATAATTGCATGTACTGCAAATTCTGCAGTACACAAATCCAGTTTGTGGCATCATTCACGCTTCTAGACATATTGTGACTACGACAGGACGCTTTAACTGTATCCAAAAGTTATTGTGAACACCATCTTGCCCGCTCGCCATAAGCAACGTTGTGGTCAAATACGTAAAGCTACCCGAGGTTCGTTTCTGCTGGTGATATCCGATGACAGCGCTAGAAGCTAGCCAGTAAAAGGTTTTACGCGCTTGATATCAACAGATTAGTTTGTTGCCGAGTCCTCATTGTCCGTTGGCGTGCCATTTTTTTATTACTGCACGGTTTACGTTTGCAATGTCTGTGCTAACTTTAAATGTAGGCGCATTAACATGATTCTAAATGCTAATGCCCTCTGGAGCTTGAATAATTATTAGATTGTATGCCACAGCCACCGCAGATGTTCTCTATACTAAAATTGGCCTTGCTTACCACCCAAAAGTAAAACACGGTGTTTTGCCTTAAAAAAGCTCTGATGTCATTCCAGTATACCTGATGGTCACAGCTGAAATGCTGACGAATATGTCACTCATGTAACCAATTTCTTTTATCTACAGATTGCGTCTTGACTACGTCTGCAGTGTTCGTTGGAGTCGCCTGACGTGAAATCGTATATTTGCCTATTGCCATGAGAACGTTTGTCGTCATTCCATGTAATATTGAAAAAGGCGGCTGCCGACCTTTCCGAACGTATTTACAAGTGTTCCGTCCTAGTTTTTTTCTGATAACAGGTCATGCAGACAAATTCGTTTCCCTAGCTGAGATCACGGAGACGTTTATTACTTGTCATGAAAACTTTCATTGGCCGAAATCTCCTGTTATACCTGAGAAAAAACAACGAAACGAGCTCTTTTTAGTACGTACGGGGATTATGGGCCCCTTTTCCTATACTTCTAATACATCTTTCAAGATCCTTTTAACTAAAAACAGTTAACTTTAAAAACACATTTTCCCCATTTTTACCAAGCCACTGACAGGTTGGAATGTCAATAATCTCATTGCCAATACGATGTGTTTAGCTAGGCCGAAATTTCGATAGGGAAATGTTATTTACATATAATCTAAGCTTTTTTGTCTCATTTATTTTTTTTGTTCCAAGTATTAACGTGTGACAATCGACATTCAGCTTATCGTCTATACATTCCTCCTCCGATTTTATCTTCACTTCGAAACACGTTTTTGTCACGCCTTCGTTTATATAGACAAAAGTAAACAGCTTGGCTTGACTGGCCATATAACAAATGTTTGATTTTACTTATAATTGTTATTTCGATATTTCTCCTTTGTTATTTACAGTTGTGTCAAGTTCTATCCGCAAGGGGGCGATTTTAGAATGAATGGAGACATGATTTCATTGGACAGGCCTGATTTTGATTATTGGAGGATATTACAGTGAAGTAGATAGATATAATATGTACTGAATGGGGAAATGATTTCAAGATCTTAGTGTCTTGCGACCATTGTATTTGATCAGGGCGTCATTTTTGTGCATCTTTTGGTTCGTTTAGAAAGTAAATAAGTATAGAGAAGAAATGTATTTTAATCACATTCACAACTTTGACTTTCAACTGCTTCCAAATTATTGTCAAAATTCTTGATTCTAGTGGAGAAATAATAATTGTATTATTCCTGATGTAATAACATTAGGTAAACAGGAACGACTGAATTTTACACTTGTTATTTGCAGCACTCTTGTAGAATGGCAACGTAATGTCTCGAAATTAACAGTTCTATATTTGACATTTGTCTGGTTTAGTTGGTTGCTTTTTTCTGTCCTTTATGCTATAGCGTTTCTACAGTTATTTTCGGAAACCTTTTCAAAGGTGGTTAGCAATAAAAGTTTTTATTAAATCTCTGTGTGTTAATTTATTTAAATGAAAATGTGGTCAAAATAAAGATATTAATTAAGGAAACCTTAATTACGATTTTAAGAACAAATTGAATATCTACAAAAAATTAAACCTCCTCAAAAGTAAACAAACATAATTCACCTTTAAAAGTTTCTTTTGGTAATTTTGCTATTGTTTTATGCTTTCTCTGTAATTGCTAAATCCCAAATAGAAACAACAGTTAAGAGAATCAAAATACGCATACAGTAGAAAGTTCACGGACCACTCGACCCCCACCCATATAGCTAGTATTATGTAAATTGTTGCTAATCTTAAATATTGTTTCAACTATTGTTATTAACGCAAAACAGGATAGAACTGATCAAACCAGTTGCATTCACTTAATATTGTAAGGTCACTAAGAAATTAGAAGTAACTCATTTGGACTAAATCACACAGTATTGTGAATATTTTTTGTTGTTCTATCTTTGTTTCTAAGACAACTACTGCAAAAATATTTGTATATGAATATTTTATACAAAATGTTATTGGAGAGTTGCCAATCTTCCCTTACTTTGTCATGATTACTACTTATGATATATCACTTACTATTGCGGACTAATACATTTACGTACTAATATAAATCTGAATCCATATTAGGTGTGTAGAACCTGATAAAGGAACATTGAATTTTCTTGATATTCTTTTGAGGATCAGTAACTATTTGCAATGCTGTCCGAAGTTCTGGTCATATAACTGATTGTACAACCTTTGAATTTATTTGAATATGGTGAAGTTAGCTGAGGCAACGCAAAAAGTGGCCACACCTGGTGTGTATCACTTGAATGACGTGGGTTATCTAAATAGGCTAGTTTTTTTTTCTACTTTTATGCGTGAAGATCTGATAGAATGTGTTGCGTCTTGTGTCCAACAAACATCCTGTACTTCCGCTTATTACGATCCACTTAACAGCATGTGCTCACTTAATAACGCAAGACTTCCGAATTACGTCTTAGTTCCTTCTTACATCGGACAAGGTCATAAATTGTACATATATTTTGTCGGATACGTGGAGATTACGATGCGAGATTATAACAAATGTCTGTACCTCTTTCTCTCCTCCTCTACAAGGGGGAATAAGGTGTTTTCCTTTTATGTCCGTCAGTCGGCCTATACGTTATAACGTCTTTCATCACTTTCGTAACGAATTACATTTCCTCATGAAACGTTTCAAAACACTATATTCATGGTCGATAAGTCTTGGGGAAACACCATCCAGGTCAACTTTTAAAATAACTTTTTTGATTCAATTCAACTGCTAACATTTTTACAAAAATTTGTTTCTTTATTGTCTTTCAGATTGCTATTTCATCGCGCATTTCGTCTCTGCTGGCTAACTCTTGAATTGTTTGACTCAATTCAACCAAATAATTTTGTATGAAATTCATTTATAAAGATACAAGTCTGAGTTTTATTTTTTTCTTCTATTTAAATTTGATTTAGTTATGGTCAATACACACTTTAATGATGATCTTTATACTTCCGTTCAATATATGTTGATAAATTTATAGAATTTTAGACAATTTGGATGTGAGATTTACAGCATTAAGACATATTACAAGTCACTGAAGTGTAAGCTTCATTGAGTCTTGGCCTCTGTTAGACCCTGACAGGTCGGTTGCCTCAATGCATCAGTGAGAAAGGAGCTAACATTCTTTTGATCGGTATGATATAGCAAATACTGTGCTATATGTACCGTTACAAATAAAAACAAAAGAGACCGAAATCTTAGGTATTGAATCCCTGTCTAGTCTTTCTTGGATGATACATTGTTGTCAGTGTTGCGATAGACATCCAAGTCCTCTGAATAAAAGTCTAGTTTTAGGTGTCATTAATGTATTTTATGGCTTTGGCTGGTTTGGAAAATTTTGGCAAAGATTTTCTATATGACATAGATCTGGATCCTGACAAATTCTTATTTAATCCTAAGACAATCAACGAGGTTGCAGAAGATAGGAATTTGATTTTTAAACAACTGCATGGATGGATGGATTGTTATGTATATCTATATTTTTTGTAACTCCTGATACATGATTTTGTTTAAGACGTGTTTTCTGTTGTAGTTATATATTTTCGAGAGGAAAAAAACATTTGTTGGGACTGTTCATTGGATAGAAAGTGCTCATTATTTGGACAATAATATTATTCTGGAACTACTATACATTTTTTGAAGGAATTCTGGACAACGCCATCTTGACAATTTCACGGATCTTGGAGGACATTTCCAATATTGAAATTTATAAGGGATTTTTCAATCCTTTATGACTTTCATAGACCTTTATCTGGACTAGTTTGGATTCACTTCATAATACTGTAAGCTCCTCTCATATTTTTCATTTATAACTTTGATAAATAGTTTGTTTAGTTTTAAAAAACTTGTTGGCTTTGCTTCTTTTCTGTTACCTAAGTTTGTGACCATAGAGTCGTAAGAGTATGTATGTATGTATGTATGTATGTATGTATGTATTTATGTATGTATGTATAATTTTACAGCAACACAGAACAATAGTGCCATTATGGTGAAAATTGGAAAAGTAAAAAAAATAATGCATAATAGAATTGTGCACAAATTTTGGACTATAAACACTTTCGAATCAACAAGAAGAATCAAAAGCAAGATGAAATATCAATCATATCGGTGTCAAAAGTTTGTAAAATCTATATAAAATAAAAAGGATTTAGAGCAAGTGTAAAATCCTTAAAACGTATGGTTTTGACAACTGTAACATACGCAGGGATATTTACGTTTGATAAAATGTCCTATGTAATAGAGGAAACATAACATATTACAGTGTTTCTTCCATGTATTCCCATCATTTTTCATCCATATCGGATGGTCTACATTTAGCTTGCTATTTGTTTCGGTATTTTATTTTGGTATCTGAAAATGACAATCTGACTCGAGCACCAAATTTTTTTTATAAGTCTGGCCATTGGAAAGATTGTTGTTGATGCTTCGATGCTATAAGTGGAAGAAATACTAGAATTTGTTTATTTGAAACTACTAATACAAATGTTAAAACCTATTTGTACACTCTTTGCATATATAGGGAGGAAATCGCTATAAACATTAGATGTAAAATAGAACAAGAAAACTGGGGGGTTAATTGGCCAAGAGTGTGATGGCACTGGTCCCAAATCAAATCACTAAAATTCAAAGCCTAATTTTTAAATACCTTCACAATGTATGGCTAACTGGAAATGTTGCATTAAAGAGACAAATGATAAAATCAATACCTAAATGCCCTTTTTCCAAAAAAACTTTTTATATATAACTAAAGTCCATGTAATTATACAATGCGATAAAAAAAGAAAGATCAAAGAATACAATTAATTATAGATATCTGCAAAAGAGACCGGTACCAGAAGAATAACATACTCTTCCAAAATGGAGATTTTGACAAAAGCACAATTTTTAATTTTAGTTGAGATCATGATGGCATGCGGGCAAATAATACAAAAAAACAAGTAGGCTAAATAAATCGATGTATAACTTGTATGGAGGGGGTTTGAGACACCATGAGGGGTGGGTGGGAGGGGGAGCTTTGGTTTGCTACCCATTAGGGGTGTGTTACTGCCAGTGTGCGGGCCAGAGCCCCCACCTCATCCCTCAGCTCAGACATGTGTTCTCACTCTCTTTAAGCAACCAAAATATCAAATTAAGAGCCAATTTGAATCCTGTTGGTAAGTGAAGTGAACAGGCCCATGAAATAGTCTGGGAAAAACACCCCACCTAGAACACTAGCAGACCATACAGAAAACAGGGGAATAAGCTAGTAAGCAACTAATAATCTTTTATACCTTTCCTATCTAACTATACAGCTTCTTTACTGTATAATTCTTTTCCTTCCTATGGAAATTTCTTTAAACCCTTTTGGATCTTTTGGTTAATAGGTTAAATAATAAAGAGGCGGCCAAACTCGAGTCGGGAGAAATGCAATTAAATAAAGAAAGTGTGGACCCCCACTAGAGCACAGACGGCCTCATTCTGGAATTTAACTAATGCGAGGAACGACACATACCAATACGCATATAAAACAATAGTTTTTTTAATGACTCACCTATAGTACACCATTCACTCGCCGAAATTCATAATTTATTGAATACAATTTTAAATATCTAAATTTTATCAAAATTATCAAATAGATCTGTGATATACCAAATATATATATATATATATATATATATATATATATATATATATATATATATATATATATATATATATATTAAGACAATTGGGGTGAACTGAAAAAGTCGTGCTGTCCCTACACGAAAACTATATAGCACACACACAATATAGCATATACACACATAGCACACACGAGACGTAGGAGGCCTCTAGCCAAGGCCAACTAAGAACTCAGGGGAGGGATTTCGAGTAAGGTGATAGAAACTAGGACATAACAAATACCCCATCAAAAATTTATTTAAAAAAATACAAAAACTTTTGATCAAAATTCTTTTTATAAAAATAGACAAACAACAAACCTGGGGAAAACAACAACACATAAAACACCTTTTCTTTTTTTGGATAAGTTTGGGGGAGGGATGATCTGTCTGGTTCCCCCCCCCCCCCCAATTTTGTTTAGATGATTTGCTTATAGTATTGACTAATAGTTGTATTTCCAAGAAATAAAATCAATTTGTCTATAGTATTGATTACAAGTTGTATTTCTATGAAATAAAATCAATTTGCCTATTGTATTGACTACAACTTGTATTTCCAAGAAATAAAATACATTTGCCGATAGTACTGACTGCAACTTTTATTACCAAGAAATAAAATCAATTTGCCTCTAGTACTGACAACAATTTTGTACTTAGATGATTTGCCTATATTATTGAGTACAACTTGTATTTCTATGAAATAAAAATTAATCTGCCTATTGTATTGCCTATATTATTGACTACAATTTGTATTTCTATAAAATAAAATCAATTTGCCTATATTATTGATTACAACTTGTATTTCCAAGAAATAAAATCAAACTTTAATCAAGTCCTTATTTTTAAAATTAAGACTTAAACATGAAAAAACAAATGCAAAGGTTTAAAATAGTTTTAAAATGGGTTTAAAATAGTTTTTGTATTTTGGTATTTCCATTACTTAGGATTCTCTTTAGCACATATCATCACATTCTCTCTAGAATACAAACTGAACGATTTCTTTTCCACGTATACTTTCTCACTGCAGTACTAAACCCAATCAATATAGTCATAAATATAAATTTCCAGCTGATTAAAGCTTTGTCAAGCCAATCGTGTTATTCATTAGATTTTTCGATTCTCTGACGAATTTGAAAATAAGTACATGTTATTGATTATGGGGCTTAATTTTGATAACAGATGACTTAGGTGAGAGGGTATATTCTCGTCACCGAAAACTGTTTAGTGTTACCTATATCTGATTTCAACTAGAAGAAATGGTTGTATATCTGTTTTGATCGTAAGGTGGACAGGGCTGATCTTGATTATTGGAGGAGATCCTGTTGGTACTCACGTTATACACCGCTCTCATCCGTGATTCAAATCATGCTGTAATCATGCGACAGTGGCCAAAACCCGGTACACCTCTTTTACAGCGGGGCTAAACCAGGTGAGAGTTGCCAATGGATCACAAGCTCTGTGAGTTAGGGACTTCGCTAATCAAACATGCGAAGACAGTTTCGACGGACCGGGCGGATGAGATCACCAGGAAGATCAAATGGCCGGAAAGGCGGCTCTGCAACGTTTTATAGATGGCACAGGTATCGAGAGCCACATATGTCATTGCCATCCACTGCAGCCGAGGAGCTCTCCAGCCGTGACGTTTCATGCTACCACTGGACCCATGCGTATGATTACAGAGAGAGTGAGTCTGTATAGACTTTTCCACTGTAAAATCGTTTCCAAGGGAGAGTTTCAGTGCAGTCCTTTTTACCTACCTCTAGCCTGCTGCGATGAGTGCGTGACGAAGCGATAGGATGGAGATGACCACTGGCCGTCGTCATCACCATCCTGCAAGCAGGTGAACTTTGGGCTAGTGGTAGCGCGTCTTCGTACTCAGGGCAGCAGAGGTGTTTGGCAACATCTACGGAGACTGGGTAAAGCTACCTACCTTCACATGAGGGAGGGGCTAGAACTGGTGACAAGTAGTACTTGACACATAGAATCCGGTCAGCTTAGCGCTGCTGAGAGATCGTCCCAAAACCGGTCGAAAAACTACACAGAAAAAACAAGCAGAAAGTTCACGGACCATTCGAGAGTACAAGTAAATAAAACATTTGTACCCTACGCAACGCCCCAACTAGAAAAGTTAGTCTTATGTAATTTATTCTGCCTATGTTCATTGTTTCAACTATTGTTGTTAACGCAAACTGAAACGAATAGAACTGATTAAACAGGCTGAATCCACCTAATTCTGCAAGATCAACAATCGTAGTATCGGTAATTCAGTCAGACTAAATCATGTGACTATTTCATGCTCATCTATTTTTGTTCTAAGAAGACTAAATCCTGGAGATACTAAGCCACATCAATATAACATTTTATATAACATTATTGTAGAATTGCTGACCATCCAATACTTCGTCATGAATACTGGGTATCGTCGACTATCAATTATAAAGAGAAAATTGTACCATTTTTATCTCCTCCGTCATAACGGTGGAATGGTGTATTCCTTTTCCGTTCGTTCATCTGTATATGTTATAGTCTTTCATCACATTTGTAACGAACTTCGTTTCAGCACGAAACGTTTAGTGGGACGACATTGATTTGAAGAAATTATTTCTTTGGTGTAATGATCCAAGACCTAGGTCAAATTCGAACATAACATTTTTGGATTCAATCCAACTGCTTCTTTTTATACTTTTTTCCTGTTTGTCTTAAAGATTTGCTATTTCATCTCAAAGTTTGTTCCTGGTGCCTAATTGTTGAACTGCAATCAAATTTAGTTTGAAATAATGTTTAAGTTTGATTTTCAACGTTTTCCATCCAAAATTGATTTAGTTTTGGCCCTTAAAGACCTAAGTGTTAGTTCTTACATTTCTGCTCGAAAATTTGAGATGATATGAATATTAGAGTCATTTGAACTTTAAACGTACGTACGTACGTACGTATGTATGTATGTATGTATCTATGTTACGGCACCTCAGAAAAAAGTGTCTTGGTGGTGCCAATAAAAGGTAAACTGCAAGAATTGTTCACAAATTAAGCACGATACACACTTCTAAACGAATGCAAAAATCAAATACAAGATGAAATATAAATCGTATAATTATCAAAAGGTTGTAAAATGTATATTAAATGAAAGATATAGGTAACAGGTATAAAATCCTTAAAGCGTATCGTTTAGTCGACGGTAAGATATGCAGGGGTATTTCTATTTGATGCAATGTCCCATGTAATAGCCGCAATCGAACGTATATTTCATTTAGCTTGTATTTGTTTCGGTATCGTAAATTTGTAAATAACAAAGACTCCAGCACACATGTATAATAATTAAGGCCGTTCCAAAGATTATTTGTGATGCTATAAGTGGAAGAAGTATCAATTCTTTGTTTATTTGAACCTTCTATTGCGAAATGTAAAACTTAGTTGTACTGTTGTTATATATACAAACGTGAAAACACACGCAGAACTTTGTATCACTATGTTAAGCATTATTATCAATTATTAATCATGTAATAAATCATACTGTTGAAATTAACCTATCAATATCTCGGCTATGGCTCACCAGACATCGTTATTGGCAATGACTAAAAAGGTCTACATAGCATGACCAAATACTTCGCTTTCTCTGTACTTTGAACTTGGTATTTACTTATGCATGAGATACCATAGTTCTCCATTTTTATGGGCACTATTAATATAGCTTTCGATGCTGAATACGATATAAGATACACACCTTCCAGAGAGAGAGAGAGAGAGAGATGTCTGATTTCCGTTCAGTTTGATACACATTTTAACTTCAATCGATGATCTACCTGTCAATAGATCTATATTCTAATTGCTGTCGCTGAAATTTAATCTAAAATAAATTGCTCGACAGATGGATATTTAAATAAGCAAGTAATTAATATTGATACAGGGAACATAGATGAGACTGGTACTATTCTCAAAACCTAACGGCAAATTATTTTTAAAATATATTCCGATGTAATAGTCATTATTCAAGATTAACCGGTGATGGGGCCATGTGTAAGCTGAAAATATACGTTAGAAGCGTTAACATCCTATAAGACTGCAACATTTGGATGGAAAATATATGCGTTGTCTTATAATAATTTACTAATGAGATCCATTACTAGATGATGCTTTTAAGGAGATGGAACAAATATTATCTTTTTTATTAATCAGCTTGACAATAGCTTTCGCCTTTGAAATTGGCACGTGCAATTTGTAAGAGTAAATTGATATGTAACGATTGTGATTTCATGTATTTTCGAAATTTCAAAATCATGTCAAAATTTGGGAAATTTAATGAAAGTATCTTTTTCTCTTCATGCGGATGTGATGCTCGACCATACTTTACTCTGAAACGATTTTGAATGTGTGCTAGATGTTTTGATTAAATGTTGTACTAGATGTTTCAACTTGAACTAGATCTATTGACTACTAATAGTAACTACATGTTGTGACTAAATATTGTACTTGATCTCTGTTTAATGCTTGTATTGACAGCAGCTTTTACTATATATTTCGACATCAGATTGTACTAGATATTTTGACCACTGATTGTACTAAATGTTTTGACTGCAACTTGTGCTACATAATTTAATTACATGCTCTGTTTATGTTTGTACTAAATCTGCAACATGTTTTGACAAAGCCTTGTGCTGACCGCAGCTTGTAATAGGTATTGTGACTACAGTTTGCAATAAATGCTTTACTGGAGCTTATATACACGTTATATACACGTCTTGAATACAACTTGTATCTAGATGTTTTGACTACAGTTCGTACTAGATGTTTTGACAACAGTTCGTACTAGATGTTTTGACAATAGTTCGTACTAGATGTTTTGACAACAGTTCGTACTAGATGTTTTGCCTACAGTTCGTACTAGATGTTTTGACAACAGTTCGTACTAGATGTTTTGACAACAGTTTGTATTGACTACAACTTGTTCCAGTTATTTTGACTAAACTTTCTGGAAGATGTTTTACTAAAACTTGTTCTAGATTTTTTTTACTACAGTTTGTATTGACTTCAACTTGTACTAGACGTGTTGACAACAGTTTGTGTACATTTTGGCTACAACCTGTACTGGATGTTTTGACTACCAATTAATAAACTTACAAATTTCCAGCTGATTAAAGCCTTAAATCTTTTTATTGATTACGTTTTTCCATTCTCTGACAAATTTGAAAACGAATACCGTATTTGCCGGCCTATAAGACGATACTTTTTTCCCCAGAAAATCTTAGATTCGTCTTATACTCACTCCAAATCAACTTATATATGGATTATGGCATCCGAATCACTTTATCATATTTTTCGTATGGAAAATTAATTCACAATTATTTTCTTGCTCCTAATGATCAAATAGTCCGTATGCCCCATTGAGAGAGAGAGAGAGAGAGAGAGACATACAGACAGAGATGTCTTCACGATTGTAAATCTATATTGTTTAATTACCTGATGACTGATTTTACTTGTGTATAAGTGCAGTACTATATTCTATTATCAATTAATACGACTAGTTAAGCAATTCCTTCTAATTTTTGTTTCCACGTCCATTGTTAAAATAATAACACGGTTTTGTAGTGGTATTTACATGCTAATTAAATATGCTACAGCTGTATTCAGTCAATCCAAGATAACACATGTGTTGAAGTCATGATTTTGCCAACAGATCAGATTAGCGAGGCTACCAATAAGGGAATGGGGCTACCCATAGGTATTATGAATAACTTACCATATAGTTAAAGGAAATGCCAGGTAGTTACTATTGTAGATTTCTTAGCCAGTGAAATCTTTACACTAGCCGACGGAACAGACAGTAATTTAAAGCACATCTAGCATGAGTAAATATAAAAAATTGCCTCTTAAGTACAGGAAAAGTATATGCACTTTAAACAAAATCTTAATTGTTGTTATAGTTGCAAAGAGAATTAGACAGCATGCAAATGGTCATTCTTGGGATTTAACCTAATGGGGACTATATGGATATAACTACTGTGAATATTTAAACCCTAAATGACAAAAGATCAAGCAACACGGGGGCAATAAGTTTTAAAAAATCCACGAAGAGCTGAACTTTCTTTCTCTCTCTCTCTCATATTGTATTTTGATCACGAAGTGCAAAAAGAAAAATGCGATGAGATACATATGCATCCTTCTCTCTGCATCTCTTTTCCACCCCCATCCCCAGGAAAATGGATTTTAGTATTAACGATGCAATTTTCATATTGCTGGTAATCTTAACTAGCATACAGTGATACTTTTAATATTCATGAAACCGGAAGTTATTATAATTTAATTCCACACAGCATCGTGAGTTTTATCCTATCTGTAACTCAGTCAATTTTCGGGTCAGCGTAATTATATGTAGCTAAAAATACATAATAAGTTTAAAATACTTCTTGTGAAACAAATTAGGTACATTTAGTTTCATTTAATGATCTAGACTGGAAAGGTTACCGAGTTACAGGTAGGATAAAATACGCGATGATGTGTGGAATAAAGTCAAAAACACAATCTGAGGTGTAGATCTGGCGTCATCTTATACTCAGCATCGACTTATATAAGGATGAAGGATGGAAAATTTGCCAAATTTGCTGATTCGACTTATACTACGTATCGACTTATAGGCCGGCAATACGGTACATATTATTGGTTATGGAGGTTAATTTTGATAACAATGGATTCATATGTGAGAAGGTATATTCATGACCATGGCCGTCGCCCGAAAACTGTAAAACTATGATTTAAATGTGACACTTTTTGTTGACCTTATTGAAACACTACAAATTATATATATATATATATATATATATATATATATATATATATATATATATATATATATATATATATATATATAATGTTGATTTTCCTCTTCTAGCACTTTATTCTTCTTATTTTAGGACTGGAACTTATATGCTCGATAAAAGTTTCTCAAAACTGAGCATTACTATAACTTGAACCAAATGTGAAATCGTTATGTTTCTTCACAGCATAGTACAATAAAAAAATAAATGAGACATTCGACTATGAGGCTTTCGTGGTATCAGTTTCATCAACACTCTGCTTTGTAGAACTGAAACAACAGTTCTTAGATTCTAGCGAGTCTTGTTGTTTGTAATGTACCCCTTGGTGTTCAATATTATATGATTTTGAACACTTGTTGCAATGTCTGTTAAAGATTTGTGGAGTTTATTACAGTTCTAACATTCACACGAGAGAGAGAGAGAGAGAGAGAGAGAGAGAGAGAGAGAGAGAGAGAGAGAGAGAGAGAATGGTTGAATTGTTAATTTTCGCTTCCATTTATTTACTTTGTTGAAGTTGAAAAAAAATTGTCACATTGTCCAGACACCAGGTCGACCAGTCATAACACTAACCTCTTAAAATCTATGAATAAATGAAGCAGATATTGTTGCAAACTTTCTATACCGATTGTAATAGTTTCACGCAATATTATTAAATAATCGTTACAATCCATGTTATAGGCACGAAACATGGCAAGTTCCGGATATGGCCCACACATTAACGATCGCTAAGACATTTTTTTTTTAAATCACTCAAGATCTGTAGCAGATGTATAAAACCTGATAAAGGAGCACTGAATTCACCTGATATTGATTTGATGGTTAGTAATTACTTGCAATGCTTTCAGAAGTATTGGCCATATCGCATATTCTAAAAGCTCTGAATTTATTTGTGTATCTGACACTTTGGGCAATAGGGAAAGAAAAGGTTAAAGTTCGCATGGAAATATGTTTATGGTTTATGGGACAGAAACGTTTATAGGGACAAAAGAGTTGTAGGGACGAAAAGGTTGATAGGGACAGAAACAAACAAACACACATATACACACAAATCCACAATTCAAAACGCCCTGTATAGCCTCCACAAATCAACTATCAGACAATGCGCGGAAGTGCATGTAATACAACAAAACTTTCTATCCATCACATCATCTATATTATCTAACACCCTATACACACTATCCAAAACGTCGTGTTATCTTAGAATTTAAGAGATGATGAAATCTCACAAACATACTATCCATCACGCCATCTATACCATCAAATACCCCATACTCACTATCCAAAAAGATCTTCTGTTCGCTTAGAATTTTAAGGATGAAATTTCACAAATATACCCTATCACACCCTATATCATCCCATATCCCGTACAAACTATCTAAAACGTCATGTCGTAGCTTAGAGTTGAAGAGAAGGAGATGAAAACTCGCAAAACGTATACCCACCACATCATATATACCATTAAATAACCCATAAACACTATCCAAAACATTTTGTGTTAGCTAGGAGTTCAAAGACAAGTAGATGAAATTCACAAATATAGTCTCACACACTACCTATACCATTCAACATCACATAGACACACTACCCTACACGTCTTGTGTTAGCCTAAAGTTTAAAAAAATGTAATGAAATCTCACAAAAATACTATTCATCTCACGATCAATACCATCCAGCAATTACACGCACGTTGACACACACATCCACAATCCAGAATCCCTTTATCCCGTCAATCAGTGATGTAACCGTGTGAGTGCGTTTGTGTTTATCCATATAATAACAAATCGAGACAAAGCATTGATTTATAGTCAGACTGACAAACGTTCCGCTTTATATTCCTAAAGTACGTACGTGATAGAAAACATCCATTCGATTCACCAACGCAAACGGGAAAGAAAACATCAGCTTGATCGATGGAGAGGAGGATAGCAAAAGTCAGCAAAGTGGGAAGTCATTTGGATTCTATTATTATTATGCGGCCTTATAGGATAAGAAGAAATTAACATGAGGTTACCTTTTCATGAATTTTTCGGGAGAATACGATTAGTTATATTTTGAGAAATATTTATTGGCAATTATTGATTTCATTCATCAGTTTTAAAAGGTCATTGAGATAGTTATTGTCAAATGGCTGCAGGGACATTTGTTATATGTTCCAGATGTTAAGATTTCACGTTTAGATGCACACGCCTGGAGACTATTAGAAACAATGTTCCAAAGTTACTTAAACCAACGATAGGAAAGCATCACATCCCTAAAAAAAGGTTTTGTGCTACTGGGGTCTTAAATCAACTCAGAGAAAAAAGATCCAATATTCTTAAATTATCTATCCTCTGAACACTGTTTTGGCTCTACATTGACAATATGGAATAGAGTGGATTATGTTGACGTTATTCTTATACTTTAAAACACCAAAAAAGGGCTACTCTTGCACAAAGCTAAGATATCTGACATTCGCAAGCCCTACTTAAATGAAGGTTTATATCATCCATTTGCCAAAAACTAGTCCAACTACCGATACACAAAACTAATATATCTGACATGCACCAACAAATCTCAAGTTTTATATTTATCCAATCGAAGAAAAATCGTTCTATAATTTTTTAAGTTGTCACAAAATTACAAAACTAAATAATACTTCTGACTACTGATACATTTTTTGAGATATCTTCTATCGGGACCAGATGCCATTATCATTTCAATTTCAATCATTTTATGAGAAATTAAAGTGCGTGTATTTATATCACAGGGAGAGAGAATATACATTATGAGAGAATAATATTTCCTACTTTTAAAAATATCAAGGCACTTACATTTGTATGGTATATTTTCCCTGCTAATTTCAAATACACTCATTCCATTCTTTTTAGCAAAGTCACTCCTGCAAGAAACAATCCATATTTTGTTTTTTAAAATGTCACCAGGGTGAATTGGAGACGTATCTTACTATATTATTTTTTCCAAAACATCGATATAAATGTCTCACAAAATACTATATCTAAACATTCCGCGATGTATTTTACAAATAGAATGTTACAATTTCAATTAATCACAAATTGTACGATTGTTTGTGCGATATTTTTATTTTGGTAAAGTAGCTAGTGGTCAGACGCAGTAAAGCACATCTGAGTTTTTCATTGTGAGAAGAGCAAGTGAAACCCGATTCGAATCTAAGGCGGACGAAAATATCTTTTAGCCAAAATAAATCACTTACAGTGAGTGACGTATTGCTTTGTTCGAAGGCAGTGTGGTAAAATAATACCAATGCTCTATTGGTTTACCATTGCAGTGCAGACAGACTAGTCCTTGGAGTGTGAATTTGCAATCCTGTTCGTGTGGTGTATCGGTTTTTTTTACGACACTAAATACTGAAATGTAACATTATTCGTTTGCGTTTTGAAGCTGACATTTTGAAACACACATACTAGCAGTGGTAGAGAAGGACAAGGGGGACTCGAGTTTTTTTTTTAACTAGTGAATTTGGGGTTTGTATGAAGTGAACATTTCCTGTAAAGTTGCAAGTGTGCTTGTATTGGAAAATAGAATAGCGAAATTCGGATAGAATAGTTTCTTGTGACACATGTAAGTGAATAGTTTGTGCAAGTTTCAAAATTAAAGTCACATAGCTTGTAGACATTTAGAGTTTGGAAAAATGATAAGTATTGCAAATCGTTATCACAAACAGAAGTGAAGATAAGGTGTGATAGTTGTTGTTTATATAAGTCGAGTACACGTCGTAGCACACCTGCTTTGTCTTCTACTTACATGGACGACAAGATATTTCATACTTTTCATTAGTGTTCAAGGTCACAACCTCTTTGGTATAGATTTAAGCAAAGGGATGAACTCTCAAAACATAGTATCCAACAATCCATACACATTATTCAAAACCCCTTTTCCTATGATTAAATGGTGTGCATGTGTGAGTGAGTGTGTGCTTATTCAAAGTTTAAAAATCCAATATAAAGAGGCACTGACTTTTTCTTTATTTTATTCTCTTATTTGAAAGCACAATGAACACACACGTCATTAAAGTTCATTTTTTTCTTTCACTGTTGGTCTCTCCTTTTGTTTCTTCTCGTGGTTTGCATTGTTGGATTTCTTAACGGGAATGGGTTCTTCATCTTATGAAGGCCTCTACCCTTTCTCCTCTTGCTTTTTGTTGTTTTTTGTTGTCTTATGGCACTTTCATGACCAATGGTAACAAGTATCTTGACATTCTCCCTCTACTCCTGTCTTTCCTTTGTTTGATGGTGTGAACTTTGGGTCCTTTCTCCTGGCAAATATAGTATTGTTACTTCGATCTCGTGTGGAGTAGTCCGTTGCCTTTTCCGAAGTAAACTTTTGAATGACTTTCTCTCTAAATTTCTTATCGCAACAGTTGTCTGTTGTGCCAAATCTCTGACCAGGAAGGCAAGCTGTGTTGATTCTTCTATCTGAACCGCTCATCAGGCTTAGGAGAAGTGCACTTTCATTTTGCATTGTCAACAGTGTAGCAAGATTTCAGGAGGACGTGAATAAATCTTCAAAGGATCCAACATACTTTTAGATTTTGCGCAATGGATTTAAGACCCTGGAGGCAAGAGGATATTCTACGTTAAGAGCTCTCCATTTCTCGGAATAAGATGGACAATTTCCTCTGAAATACTATTATGAACAAGTACCGAACGACCCAGTCTCAATGAACGGAGCCCATCTCTGCATCGAGTTACATTACTCGTAGGTAAAGAAAGAGAAATGGATTCAAAATGCCACAAACAGAGGAGGCGAGAAGAAAACTGAAAATCGTTCGGTACAAAGGTAAAGAAGTGGAGCACGTTGTACCTCTGGAACCCACTCAATAATTTTATTTGAGGACGAACGAATGCTATTTGCTTGCTGTACTACGTGAACGTAAAGAAATAAAATACATCAATGTTGACTGTATCCTTGATTGTGAACATGCTGTCAATTTCCAACAGGTACCCCCAAAAGTTTACAGAACACATGGACGTAGAAAACATTTTTAGATTCCAAGGTCTGATCAAATGCAAAATCTTAGGTTCCACAGTTTGTATCATCCCGTTTGACCACACCATTGCATTACCTGTGTCTAAAACTATTAGCAAGCCCAACCTTGTCATCACAGTGAGAGGAACGTGAGTCAGCATTGAATTGTTTCATGCTCTGGATCTACGATAAAAAGTGTACGAAATTTTCAAATACAGAACTTTGCCAAAAGAACGACAACTCACACAAAAGCATTTTCTCGGGCTACTTCAACGCATCTTTTGAAACTAAAACAAAGGTATAGCCGCTATCCCTAAAGGTTACAGAAAAATCCGAAAAAGATTACCGTTCCATGCAAGGCATCAAGGCATCACTTTAGGACACGTGGAAAAGAAAGAGGGAAGACTCTTATTTGCCAATGTCTTGCTTGATTCTTTGAGAGGAAAACTGGGACAACGTACTTGCTTTACCAAGACCGAATGCTTGGCAGATCCATGCCACTAATTTGAATTAGAGGACGACAAAGTAAGATTTGACCTTGGTCAGTTACGAAGTGTCAAAATTTGCATTTACCTACGAGTTTGGAAATGCCATCATTGCATCCTAAGTGACAGCCAATGCTTGATTAAAATTGTACAAAGCCTTATCTCTTTTAGGAGATCAAGTCCTGTACTTTGACATGGATAGTTGCACCTACATACATCGCCGTGATTAACCTCATTCAGGCATCGAAGGGGTTAGCTTAGAGGAATGTACGGACAGACGACCACCCAGAAGACAAGATTTCGAGTTTTGATAGTCGTTGTCCAACAAATTACGGCTACTAATGCCATATATACCAGCTGCAAAGTTAAATGATTAGCACATAATTATCGAACGAGTCAAGTATTCAAGTTGTACACGCTGAAAGAAACTCTACGGTTAACACTTTCTGGTAACCACCTTAAACCATACAAAATTGTATGGTTACAAAACCACAAAATTGTCAGTCACCTTTTGCAAAACATATTAAATCATGTTCCCCAAACGATTACGATGCCAGACAACAACACTGACCACCAGCATAAACATCAAAGACCGACACTTCATTGCGACTACAACTGGAATACTAGATCAATGAATCATTCCACACAGCCAGAAACGAGCGAGGGACTTCAATGCTGTACTTTGCGGTAACTTTGCTGCTGTAACGTGAGACATCATCGACGCAGCTCGATATGGCCGCTTCTCTACTACTGCTACCACTATAGAAAGTGTTGCCCTGCTTGCACCTTGCCTTTCTACTAGCGAAAACGAAGTAATTTAATACCGCATACGTTGCCTTTTTACTAGTCGAAGATATGCAACACGACCATGTACTGGCTCTCCTGGTCAGTGTAATGCCATGTGGCTTTGAAACTTGACTCGAAAAGTTCAAAGGGAAATACTCTAAATGTTCGAATGGACCTTCACCCAAACAATTAGTCAGAGATGATTAGTTTTGTTGGGAAAAGCAGGTAAGGTCAAGGGCTTCATGAATGGGAACAGAAAAACACGGCTTAACTGGATCATACTAGATGGTCTCCTCACTGCCAATGCCTTCCTTTGGTGGGACTTAAGAAGTAATTTCATCTTCATGGATACTGTAATGTTTTCTTGATCCACTTAAGGTCAACGTTTCTATAAAAATGTTCGTTACAACCTAACATTTGACCAAAATAAAACTAAGGATAAATAATTATAACAGATTTATTTACACGAACCTTGGAAACACATATCCACAATACAGACAATCATACCATACATGTATATTGTTTACCCATTTATTAGTACTGAGACGTACCTAATACTGGAGAAAGTTAGTTTGGGTTTACAATGACTATTTTACATCACTATTTATACATCACAAAACCTATTATACTGGTATATTGTAGGGTTAGTGATTTTTCTTACTTTACTTTCCTACACATACATGTACCATATCTGCTTTGAGCTTGTTACGCAGGATTGGAATTAAGATGTATAGACACGATACCATGATTGTATTAGTGACTGTTTCTGGAATTTCGTTTACCAGCAGATTCATTGTGGACGATTTATCAACCGTACCTGCAAAAACATCATGGCCAAGTCAACTTTATCTTTACACGAAAGTCTAATTGTGTTAAAAGTATTGAAAATAGTGACAAAGGTGTACGTAATAGATATATTGTCCTTCGATGCTTTGACTAAAGAAGTGGTTGGCTATGCCAAAGACTTCCTGTGTACCTCTTTGCGAAGAAGACATTCGTCGGATATTATCTAACATTGACACTTACCAAAAGTGCGTATATATTGATGGTTACGCAAACAGGTTCACGAATGGAAAGGTGTACCTGATTGGAAATATTTTTCTTCGATGCTTGGACAAAGATTTGTGCCAATGAAGTTGACTGAAAACTCGAAGTGAACGAGACATTCACATCTGTGTTAGCAACATTTGTAGAAGAACCTGAGACACAGGAAGACCACGTTCAAGACAGTACTGTCTTCCACATGGGCACGAATGAAAGACCATTCTTGGATGGAAAATTAGAGATTGTGAAGGGTGTAAAGCCTAAAAGAATATTTGAGCGTGTCCATAGAAATCCTGAGGCACACTTTGATCGAGTATGTGGAACATATATTTATTTCTATTCCGCTTTGTCTATTTTAATATGTATTTTATTATTTTATTGATTTACGTAGTCGTTTCTGTCTTGGATATTTGTGTATGGTAATAATTTATTTATGAATATGTTTGAACGCTCAGATCTCTTGTTCTGACCATGCTATTACCAGAATTTTAAACACTTTCGCATTGGCGGCATCTTCCTACTCTCTTCTGCTCTCACGGTCATTGACCAAACGTGAGAATGTCCAAGTTGGGAGGCATCGTATCTTCACCGCCTCTTCAATATGTTGATTGTAAGACCTAGATATTCAGGAGAAAAATAAATTTATAAAACACGTGATAGAACACAAAACTATGCGATGGTTTCGTGTGGAGTTACACAGAGAGGCAATCGGCTTACACCCAACATCAAGGAAGCTAAAGATAATCCATAGTATTTGTCGAATGCATTCCTCTACTAGATTTATTACACCAAGAACTGCCACTGTTTAGTCAGTTGTAAACACCTCATGGTCTAATGATGTCCATTATCAATTTGCTACGACGTAGAGGCGCATTCCAGTATAAAAAGAGGACTTCGTGGATAACCTTTTAGCTAGTTATCTCTTCAATCCTTTCCATCCTTCGGGTGAATTCAAATTCTATCGTTCTGCCAATTGCAAAACTGGAAAGCGATGTACACCTTACACAAACTTATTTCACGAAATGATTTTAGAAATGAAACCAAATTAGAGGCCATTGATCACGAATAGAAAGCCGACTTATCCGTTGTCTCCGAGAATGTGAACCCTGACAATTAAGTGGATGTATTTGATAGCTTGTTTGGAATGCCTCTTTCTGCCCAAAAAAACATGGAATTTTAAAGACCGCACTGGAAAAACTAAAAGCACCTTCCACAAGGGTTATTTATCAAACTGGAAAACCAAATTGTTTGCTGTCACTGGACATGTACGTGGTCGTGATCATGAACACTTGAGCTTTGAGATGTTACAAGGAACTTTGTAACTGCCCGTGTTACAGCGATTGAACAAAAAGGAAGATGACGTGTACGATATGAAAAGCATTCTCGATCGAAGATCACGTAAAGCGGCAAACGAGGATACAAAGAAATGAAAGTGTGTTGGAAAGGATATCTACTGAGTTTCGATTCTTCGATTGCTGCTTCGCAAGTGATCGACGATACAAATAGGTAAGCAAGAAGTCGTTCGACACAGTAGTTACCTCTCATTGTTAAAGTTCATCTTATCAAGTACTTCAAAAAAGCAATCCCCATCAACTTTGTCTGCCAAATCTATGTGGTGTATTGTCTGATCACAACAGTCATTACCGGTGAGTTCACAATAAGGAGACAAACAATTGTTGACTATTTAAGTCAGCATTTACCTTCTCTCAATCCTTCCATGAAGTATTCGACGGGCAGTAACAACGGTGGCCTTGCACAAAATCGTCAGTCACCGTTAACAGTAATAGCAACACCAAAAACAGTCCTCTTTTGGAACGTTTCGAAACTCTATTGACATATTGTGACTCCTGGGAAAGCAGAACCGTCGAATTAAGAATATAATTATTCAACATTCCTAGAGACAGCTCTATGGATGTGTTCCCAGCAAGACCTTGTGTGTTTTTTTCAGGATCAAATTACGTCTTGCCATCCAATTGGATCACGCAGCTCATCAGGAAGTAGCTTTGGTTATAATCATTCATCCCACGCATGTCCTGAACATAGACAAAGATCAAAATCTCAACAGGGAAGTGCACTTCAATATGGACAGAAATGATCCTATGGTTTACGAATTGAAAAGACTGTCACGTCACAGTCATCAACGACTGAGTACATATACCCTAAGAATTACTGTCGGCTATTATTGTAATGATCGACATCTGGTCGAATGAATTGTCTCTATGTTCGATGTACAGTTTGGTGCAGCCCTCGAATAAAAGCAAAAATGCCTATCAAGATTGATTACAATTCCATTGCTCATTGTCTGGTTTTCTGTATAAAGGATGTCAAACACAGGCCATTACATTTTGTACCAAGTTGTTTGGTATTTTGGTTGGAATAAATAATAAGGTTCTTAAGAGAGACATCAAGATCAACGAGGAATTCTTTAAGTCAATACCCTATGGAAGTGAACGAAGGAAGGAATATGAAGCATTTTTACTCCAGTGTGGTAGAGTAAAACGTGGTGGGAGATACAGCTTCGCCGTTACTGACAGTCATTCCTTTCAAAGTGAATTCTGCCGTCGCTGCTTAACATGATGGTGGAAACGTTCAGAGTGCCTTTGTACTTCCATACTGCTTGCGTGTCAGTACATAGTATTTCAACAGTAGTTTCTGTAAAATGAGACGTAAACAAACTATTCCATTATGGAAAGGAAAAGTCATGGGGAAACAACATCTTCGAAAAGGTTCTCCAGTGAATTGTAACACATGTTTCCTGTGTACCAACGCGTCACTCGACAAGGACGACATGGTTTAGGAGATATGCTCAGATCTGCTTTTTTGGTATGGTGATCTCTCATCTTAAAACGTATGGTGTCTAGAATAGTACAGGCTTTGCAAGATGCCGCATTGACGTAAGGATTATATTTTGTCCAAACTGTCATCTGGAACAAACAAATCTTCAAAGAAACGTTCGTGAGAGCAGGCACAAATGCGTTGCTTTAAACTGGAAAAGCCCTTTTGGCTGGCCGGAATTCTGTACATTTTTCACAAAGGCCCTCCCTCCTATTCAACACCACAACAAGGACATGTCAGAAAGAGACGTCGACACCGTTCAGAGCACATAGAAAGTTTCGAGAAAGACTAAGAAAAGATGAACAGCCAAAGAAGTAAACGTAGTTGATTACTAACAGAAAATGTTGCACTGAGATCCTTTCGAGTGTTCAAAGTCAGAAGTGGATCTATTTGCCATGCAACCTACCATGATGACGATGCAATATCCTCGTTGGGTAGCATTTCGTCCTGTCGTGTCTTTGACGATCTCCGCTCCGAGAGAATCTGAAATCAAAGCAGAGACCGAAGATTAAAACGATGTTAATAACAGTAACTAGTACTTAAAAGTCAAAGTTTGCACTTTAATAACAAACTCGTCAGCAGCAGCATGGGTACTTACCCTTACAGAGCGTACCTATAAAATCCCTTGACGTAAAAAAAAAGAAGCCAAAATCTGGAAATCTGACACATTGGAGAAGTTCAACGACCCAACACTAATTAATGGCATGATGTTGACCACAGTGTGAGATATAACGCCCAACGAAACAAAATAAAAAGGCGCCATTTGTACCAGATGGAACGTTTTTGTGGAATTTAAAACCTTTGCCATATTACCTCTGGATTCTGGTCCAAGAATGAATATTAACTTTTCAATGGACAGTTACCCAATCGTTTACTCATCGGCATTGTAAACAACACAGCACTCAACGAAGCGATCAACGGAGTGATCAATACAAAACCTTTCGAGTTTCAGCACTTTAACGAGTTCAAGACAGAAATCATTCGAGATGGCCAGACCTTATGTACCAGACCTTTCTAATCTAACCAGAACAAACTACTTTAGATATTACTTGCCTCTATTAGGTACCAACATCCACATCATTTCATTACGATGATTATGTAGGATTGTATCCTTTATGACGTTTTCTTTTTACTCCTGACCAAGGCAGCAGCAAGGGTAATTTCCATCTAATAAAATCTGGCCAACTTTGCATGCAACTTCAGCTTGCTACAGCTGTATCCAGCTTTAGGGATCCACAGTATCGAGCAAGGTGCTTTTGACGTAGAGCGAATGATTTTACAGACATTTTCAGGTAAACGTCAAATGTGTGAATAAAATGAAACATTTTTAAGGAAGAAGTTATGATTACGGCAGTGTGTGCTAAAGATGAACTTCGCAAACCTAATGACATGCAAGACTATGTCATTTACACAGACAAAAACAATTGAGCAGGGACCCATTTAGGTAGACTTACGTTCCCCAACATTCAAAATGTGGACTATTTTGATTCTTAAGGATCCCATATGGACATCATTGACTTTATGAGAAGAAATGCAATATAGACTCCAGTCAATAATGTGAATGTACAACGAACAGATGCCATGGTGTGTAGTCGCTATTGTGTATATTTGCTTCATCAACGCAGTCTTGGATATACCATACAACATTTAATTACTCGCTTTGACTGTGAATGATCTAGAAACAATGATAAAGTATAAATATGGTTAATGCACATTATATTTATCTTTTTGTCTTTAGCAATATGACCTAGCTCAATGGAAGCAGAGTTTAGATACTTCATCGTGTGATTAAAGATGTTGACTTTTGAAGAAAAAAAACGGTTTCGTATTGTTTATTTTTTTAACTGAAACTATGATTATATGCTCTTCCTCTTCTCTTTATCACCCTGGATCAGTTTTCACTCAAATCGAAATTGAAGGAAGTTTTCCATCACGTACGTGCTTTAGTGTGTGCATGAGTTTGTGCGTACGTTTGTGCATGGACCGTCGGATGGTGTAGATGTTGTGATGGATAGTATTTGTGTGATATTTCATCTGTTTCTCTTACGTTCTAAGCTAACATATGTCGTTTTGGATAGTGTGCATGTGTGTGTGTGGTGTATGATGGTATAGGTAGTATTTAAGAGTGTGACAAATTTAACATTCTCTTAAAACCGTTTGAAACTCGAGCTAACACAAGACGTTTTGGATTGTGTGTATGCCGTATTGGATAGTAAAGCTAGTGTGATGGATATTATGTTTGTGAGATTTCATCTCATTCTCTAAAACTCTAAGAAAACACAAGACGTTTTGGATTATGAGTGTGGGGTAGTGGATGGTGGAGATGGTGTGATAGATAGAAAGTTTTGATGAATTAATGTACTTTACTTAAACCTTTAGCACCTCGTCTGATATTTGGTGTGTGGAGCCTACACGTGTATATGTGTGAGTTTGTTTGTTTCTGTTCATATAAGCCCTTTTATTTATATCAACCCTTAAACCTTTGCCGCATAAACGCTTATGCCCCGTAAACCCATTCCCATGTCAACCGTATTGCGAAATTTAACAGCATTTCCCGTATCACCCCCAGTGTCAAATACTACGCAAGACATAGTTATTAATATTATACCTACGGCTGCTCCCATTCACCACATATAACTACTTATTTTTATGGGTTTGGCAAGTATGGGCGATTTCGGGAAAAACTTATTTTCTGGTATCTTTGCTTTGATATTTGCAAAGGATTACTGAAACCTAACACAACCAAATTAGTCGGAGGAAAAAGGAATAAGACCATCATTTGAATGTAAGACAAGTGTACGTATGTATGTATGTATGTATGTATGTATGTATGTATGTATGTATGTATGTTTGTGTGTATGTATGTATATAGTTACTTTATGACGCTGGCAAACGGTAAAGTGAAAAAAGAATGCATAAAGGAATTGTGCTCAAATTTATGACCATACAAGCTTTCTTAATAATAATAATAATAATAATAATAATAATAAACTATCTTTAACGAGGATAACACATTTGGTCGTGGCTGACCCATCTGCCATATGGTCCTCAGTTTTTGTAATAAAATAATAAAAATAGAAGTTCATGCACATAACCATATATCGTCGCACACTCCTTCGTACATATTTGACATGAATGTCTATGTGTGACTATGCTGGGAAACATACAAATATATATCAATTATGGATATGATTTTAAAGTTTCTGTTCAGAGCTTTTAATATATCATTCCAGCTGGTCTAGAAAGAATTTCTTTAATGATGATTTAAAAGAAGCAAGGGATGTTGAATTACGTATCCTCATTGGTAAGGAATTCCATACAGTAGGTGCTGATACAGAAAATGAGCTTTTATAATGATTGGTTTTCGACCAAGGAATCTGGAGATCGTTGTTTGTCGTCGATCGGAGATTACGCTCAGTATTTGATGATCTTAGTTCAATTATGTTAGAGATATAATCTGGAGAAAGACCGTTTAAAGACTTGTATGTCATGATTCCTTTAAAATAAAGAATACGTTTTTGTACAGGTAGCCATTTCAGACGTGAAAACAAAACATTTGACGGAGTCATAACAGGAAGTTTCAGTATTATTCGGGCTGCCCTTTTCTGGAGTCTATCAATTCTGGACAGATTATAATTTGATGTGTTTCCCCATATGGCACAGCCGTAATCTATCAGTGGTAGTATATAACCCGAAAAATAAATTTCAAGTGATTGTGGAGGTAGAAATTTTGTAAGCATTTTAATAGAGTTATTCTTTTGACTACCATTGTACATAAGTGTTCGATATGCGCATTCCAGCTGAGGTGTTGATCAATGTAGATTCCAAGAATTTTTTGATTTTTGACAATAGATACGTCTAAGCCATTTTGAGTTAGAAGTAAATTCATGTTAGTAGATAGACGCTGTCATGTTCCAATTGTCATACATTTCGTTTTAGAGATGTTAATATGCATTTTGTTTTGATGACACCAAAATGATATATTGTTGAGGTCGATTTGAAGTTTATTTTAAATGGAGTCTAGAGATTTATCAGATAAATGCAATGTCGAATCGTCAGCGAAAAGATCTGTGTTAGCGTGCGCTGGATACAAGGCTAGATCATTGATAAATAGTAGAAAAAGAAGATTCCCTAATACAGATCCTTGAGGAACACCACTTAAGATATGACTTGGTTCGGATGTATGTTTACCCGTGCAAACAACCTGGTGTCTGTTTGTAAGATACGACGTGAACCAGGCAACTGAATTTGGAGAAAACTTGTAGGCTGAAAGTTTTTTAATGAGCACCGAATGGTCAACCAAATCGAATGCTTTTTTAAAATCAATGAAGATTGCACCAGTAAGTTCACCTGATTCTACTGCTAGTAGCCATTGGTCTATAAGTTTTGTCATTGCAGTCTGACAAGAATGATTCTTTCGAAAACCTGATTGTGATCTATGGAGGAGTTGGTACTTGTCAAGATATCTGAAAATATGCTTGCTGACATGTTTTTCCATAATTTTTGAAAGTACGGATAGAACAGATATGGGTCGATAGTTGAATGGGTAATTAACTCTGATTCCATCATGGATTTTAATTTTAATTCCTTTACTTTTATGTTTGAGTCTGATACAGACTTATTAAATCCAAAAGACTCTTATCCAGAACATTCTTTTCCACCAGATATTGCACCAAAATATTTTTATTTCTTGCTTCGTTTAAGAAAAAGCTTCTGCCTCGGAAATAAAATATTTTCTGGTAAGCTGAAGCAATCCATTCTTTCCCAATGAGTCTAACTGTTCCTGCGTAGGATTAAAAAAGAACTCCATTTTAGATGACATTATAAAAAGCTTCTTGGTTTCAAAAAAGATTTCTAAAATGTGAAATAATAGCCGGGATTTTGAAAATTAAAAAAATGTGAATCAAAATGTCAAAAAAGAATTTTATGAAATATTTTAGCAAAATTCGTATCGCGGACATGCCCCCAATTTTCTGTTATGTGTCTATGCTCTTAAAAATAAGTATCAGAAAAGAATGAAAGACAACAAGCTTTGTAAAATTTAACAAATAATTTATTTCTTTAGAATATGAAGTAAAAATGAGAAAATGAAATTTACGGTATTGCGAATTAAATGCTAAAATAATCCAAGAGTCCAAGACATCTAGTAATTTAAACTCCTGAATAAAACTCATTACAATCCCAGAATATATCCAAACATTGAAGGCGATGACGTGTCTGTTACAGCTTATAGATTGCTGATGTGTCAACAGTCTTTTGTTCAATCACAGTAATGTAATTCCAGGTTTGAATTCAATATAAAATCCATTGAACGTCTCTATCAAAGAATTTTATCAGAGCAATTTTTGTATTTCCATTGAAAATAATTACTTGAATTAAATAATTTGAAGAAAAAGATTCATCCCAACTGGACACAACATAATACAGCTTGAAAGTCCTAGATATTAAAGCACAAATGACAAATTCCTTAAAAAATGTGCATGATATCGGGTCGTCTCGGTACAGTCTATATTTCGAACGTTTGTTTGACTTCCTAAGCACTTGAATATACGTTACAGGCGAACGACTAAAACTTTCAGAGCATTTCATTTTGAAATTAAACCTGTGCATATTGGAATCCTCGAATAAAATTAATTCTTCATACTCCAAGACTCGCAAAATATATGCCTGCAATTATTTGATAAGCTGAAGAAAGTTTTATAATCACTCATATTTTCTTCTGCATTTCTTTCCATTAGATGCCGTTCAAAATGGTCAATTTATCAAATATGAAACTGTGAAATTAAATATGGATCATCTCCTTTGTCTCCTTTCCTCTTTCCAGACAACCTCTACCACTAAAACTACAAGAACAGGAAATTACAAAGGTATATTGAAAGAAAAGATGAAGATATGTCTCAGGTACACTTGACAGGTGATAGTATCACTCGTTACGACTCTATGGTCTTAAACAAATTGATAAAAAAAGAGCGAAAACCAACACGTTTTGTAATATTTAAGGAATAATTTATTTCCCTTGAATATAAGTGAAAATTGAAAAAGAACTTTTTTGCAAATTAAATCTCAAATTGTCCAAAATGCAAATAATTATGAATTCGAGATTCCAAAACTGGGAAAGTGATACTAACAATTGCCATAAATGCGTGTATTATAGCATGTACAAACCGAATTAGAACCGGAAAAATATCTTTCATGTGGATTGACACATTTTCTAAGGAAATTACTTGCTAAACTTAGGTGCTCTGCGCATACGCTGAAAATAGAGACAGGTAGACATATCAGGAATGCAAGAAATAAAAGTATTGTGAATTATACTGGAAAAATAATGTTTATTTGGTAGAAGATGAATTCCATTTTGTTCTGTGTATTTAAAGCGTCATTGTAAAATATATGTGTATTTAACGCAAATAATGAAGATAAGTGAACTGTAAGGTTCATTAAAGCATATTGTGAAGGGGCAAATTTCTGGCGATCTATGAAGAACACATTAGTTTGAGACCAGAGAACAATTAATTAGATTTATGGGGACAGGCGCGTATCAAATCGCCGTATTGCCATGATCGGTAATGTCTTTTCGAAGGAGGGAATTTTATTCTTAATTAAGCATTTGTTTATACAGCAGTCAGAGGAACTATTAGGGACACGGTAAACTTTGATTTCATGGTAAAACTGTCACAAATTGAGAATTTACAGTGATCAGTGGTCGCAACGTAGAAGGTCAAATTGACCCCAGATTTGGCGCCTCTGGAAAAAGGCGGCAAATATACTTAATCCTGATTGGTTACGCTAAATAAGGGGCGTGTTTCTCACACTAAATTTCCTAGTTTTAATATTGCCACATCGAAAATTTTAATCAGTCTAAGTTTTTCTGCAAGAGAAAAACAAGTGTAAAGAAAACGCCGAGAGAAATTTGGGAGAAATTCTCTCGTAAAACTTTTGTCCAAGAGGACTGTTATCGAAGGAAAACCGACGAATAAATTTGGAGGTAGAAGCGAGGAACGTTGAAAGCAAAGGGATAAAATAGTTCCTGCGACGTAATATCTCTCATACGTATCCTGAGACGAATTCTGCGACGTATTCGGAGACGTATCCTACGACATATTAATTCTGAGAGGTATTCTGATACTATCTCTGAGACGTATATTGAGACGTACTTATCCTGAGATCCAGGTATCTGTGAATCTACGTGCTATGCACAGAGTGAGGACCGAAAGAGGCAAGACCGACGGAAGTCGAAGGAACAGCTACAGTGGAAGTGGTGTGAACGAAGAAACAGGTTATGCAATTGCACAAGGCATTGACTTCGATTGTTCACTCGATCCTGTGATGAACTAAATCTATCCGTAAACAGACTGGCTACTTTATTTAAATCTATTTGTGTTTTTTTTTTTTTTTTGTAATTCGGTGAAAGTTTTATATCTAAAAGCAGAGTATATTCCTGATGTAATGAATTCTCACAGTTGTTTTATGTAATTGATTAAATTGTTTGTTTACATGTACGGGGGTTCGTGTTGGTCTGTTCTATATCTCTGCTCAGATATCTGTCTATTCTATCTATAAGTTTTACCACTTATATTTATATTTACTCGAACCTGGAAATAACATCGAGGGCGGTCAACCTCTAGATAACGAGAACCGAATTAAGCGGACACCTTGAAAGAAGGTACAATCAGCCAACCCACACCTCTTGCAAGAAGAGGGGACTTTGTGTAAGGTTTCTACAAAGTGGACCGTGGGTGACACTTACAAATATGAACATATATGGATATACATCTAAATTCTGAAGAAAATATTCTTAGACTAATAATGTCTTTGTTTAACCCACCCTATCCTGTTCGGAAAGTATCATAATTTAGTTCAAACCAAACGTAAAATCTGTATTATTCCTCGCAGTATAGTCCAAAACAAAAATGAGACATTCGACTATGAGACTTAGTTTGCATCAGTTTGACCAACTTGCTCCTTTTTAGAATTGAAACACCAGTTACTAGGTTCTAGCGCGTTTTGTCACATGGGTTTATGCGTTTGAACACTGTTTTCAATACATGTTTACTAGTTATGTGGTTTTTTAAATTTCTAAGGCTCACACGAGAGAGAGAGAGAGAGAGAGAGAGAGAGAGAGGAGAGAGAGAGAGAGAGAAGCGAAAAACAGAACTTATCACGTCTAAGATTTTTTTAAACATTTGTTTTGGTTTTTCATCTTAGAGTCAAATTATTCCCAACTACAGTGGTTTTTAAATCAAAAATCTAAACCTTAATAAAAGGGTTGGACATTTCGGTATTACTATGTTTTAAAATGCGTATCCAACGTATGACTGAATTGCTAATTTTGGCGTAAATTTATTGCCTTTTACTGACTTTAGATAATTTGCTTTGAGACCTAATTTTGTTATCTCTTTCTTGTACACGTCATTTTAATGGACATCGACACAGTGACCTTTAAAGGTTTATGCTTTCTTTTGCCGTGTGTCTGGTTTAGTTGTTTGTTTTATTTCTGTCCTTCATTGAAATACTGTTTCTAAACATATTTAGGTAAATGTTTGCACTGGTGTTCAGTAATAATAGCTTTTTTGAAATTTCATTAAGTTAATTTGTCTAACGAAAATGTTGTCAAAATAATGGTAATGCTTAAAATAGATTTAACTATGAATTTAAAACGTACCAGACCTACCTGAAAAGAAAAGTCCTCAAATCTAAACAAATACAATCCACTCTCAGAAGTTTCTTTTGGTAATTTTACTATTGTTTTATGATTTAACTGTAAAATTGCGGGACCCCGAGAAGACATAGTTAAATAATTAAATACTCTTAAAGCAGAAAGTTCACGGACCATTTGATCGTACCGGTAAACAAAACAATTTCCCAAGCCAACCGCATCTTCAAAACAAATTGATATTATTTTTTGTATTTTTTCTCTTGTTGTTTATTCGTTGAACCATTGACGCAAAACGGAATGGAACCAATTAATTCCACCTTATTCTGGAAGCTCACCGACTATAAGGCTACAGTGACAATTCAGTGCCACTAAATCACGTAGTATAGTGAATATTTCATGCTGATCTATTTTTATTTCTAAGAAGACCCATCCAGAACATAATACTTAATATGAATATTGTATACATAAAGCATTATTGGAGAACTGATGACCATCCCATTCTTCGTCATAATTACTGGGTATAAAATGCCAATTAACAGTCGCTGATCTACACATTTTACTTACTAGAATCTTCTACAATCCATATCAGGTGTATACTACCTGATAAAGAACATTGAATTCAGGTGATTTTAAATTGAGGTTTAGTAATTCGTTGCAATGCTGTCCGAAGTTTTGGTCATAGCACTGATTTTACAGACTCTGAATTTATTTGTTTATAGTGAAGTTAGCAGAGGCAACACAAAAAATATTGCCACAGCTGGTGTGCATCGCTTGAATGAAGTGGATTATCAAGCGAGACTGGTTTTTTCTACTTTTATGCGTGAAGATCTGATAGAATGTGTTGCGTCTTGTGTCCAACAAACAACCTGTGCTTCCGCTTATTACGATCCACTTAACAGCATGTGCTCACTTAATAACGCAAGACTTCCGAATTACGTCTTGGCTCCTTCTTACATCGGACAAGGTCACAAACTGTACATAGATTTTATCGGATACGTGGAGACTACGGTGAGAGATTTTAACAATTTGTTTTACCTTTTTTCTCTCCTCCATTTAAAAGGGGAATAGGGTGTATACCTTTTACGTCCAAGTTATAAGGTTTTTCATTACATTTGTGATGAATTTTGTTTCCGCATTAAACGTTTTAAAGGACTATATTGTTTCAAGGAATTATATCTTTGGCGTAATAATACAACATCTAGGTCATATTCGAATATTACTTTTTCCAATTTATCCAACTGAACGTTTATCATTTTTTGTTCTGTTTGTCCTATAGGTGTGTTATTTCATCGCCAATATCGTTCCTCCTGGTTAACATTTCAAGTACATCACTCAATTCAATCAAAATTAGTATGAAATACAGTTTAAAAAGATATGCTTGATTTTCATATTTGTCTTTCCGAATTTGATTTAGTTGTAGCCCTTAAAGAGTTTAGTGTTTGTCCATACCTTACCACTCCATAACTGTTGATGAAATTATACAGTTTTACACGCGGTTGGTGTGAGGTTTAAGTCCTGTAGACATGTCAAAAGCTGCTCAGGTGTAAGTTTAATTGAGGTATGGCCACTGTTGGACCCGAAACAATCCAGGCCAACCCAGTAGGCTGCCTCGTTACGCCCATGGGAAATGCGCTTCTTTATTTTTTTATCAACATGCTATATATATAATACTGTATTAAATGTGGCGTTAAAAAAAGACCCAAAAACTAAGGTTTTGAATCGTTATCCAAAATTTCCTCCAGTCAACATTGTTCTCAGGGTTGTAGTACGCAACCACGTAATTTAGATAAAAACCTAGTTTAAGGATTAATGAGTGTATTTTATGGCTTTGGATGGTTTGATGAATTTCGGGAAAGATTTCGCATTTGATAGATTTGCTAACGGCCTGATGCAATCTAATGCAACCAAGCAGCTTCGAGAAAATAGGAATAAGGTGTTCATATGTATGTATGTATGTATGTATGTATGTATGTATGTATGTATGTATGTATGTCTGTCTGTCTGTATGTATGTATGTATGCATGTATGTATGTGGGTGCGTGTGTATGTGCGCGTGCATGCGTATGTGTATGCATGCACGCATGTAAATAGCATTTTGCGACACCTCAGAACAACAGTTCTTTTATGCTGCCATCAAAATGTAAGAGTCAAAAATGCAAAAAAGAATTTTACAAAATTTAGGAATGTATACACTTCAAATAAATGCAAAAATCAAATACAAGATAAAATATCAATCATATACGTGACAAAAGGTTGTAAACTGTATATAAAATACAAGAAATATAAGTCCCATGTATAAAATCCTTAACACCAATCATTTAGACAAAATGTAAGCTACGCAAGGATATTTGCATTTGATAAAATGACTCATGTAATAGCCGACCCAGAGCGCATAGGACACAATACGTATCACCTTGTGCTTCCGTTTATCCTTCTTCCATGCTTTTTCTGTCCGTGTCCGGTCGTCTAAGTATAGTTTATATCTTGAACGTTTGTTTAATGACCTAGGCAGCTGAAGATACATGACAGGCAAACGACCAAAACATACAGAGTATTTGATAATGCGATTTATGTAATGAAATCATTGGTTATTTCAATTTATGAAGGATATGAAACTTTCGTTCTTCAGGACCCGCAATGCGTACATTTATTTGTTAATCTTTAGATTATCTCCTGTTTTCTTCCGCATTTCTATGCGCACGATAGCTTTCGAAATGGTCCATTCATGAAACATGAAATTGTGAAGTTTGATTTGTTCCATTTCCTTCGTCTAATTTTATCGTTGCAGACAACCACTACCACAATAACAACAACAACAAGCACATCTATTGGAGGTAAAGATTGTATATCTGTTTGTAAACGAAAATTTGTAAAATTACAAATCTGACATATTGTTATAAGAAGGATCTTAATAATTCTTTAGTTGAAAGAAAATAAATTCCTTCATGTATCGTGTTAGTAGGTTCTGCCTTGTATATTTGAAAATAAAAGAACTGTTCTCAAGTACCAAATTTACAAAAATTGCGCCCTATTCCAAAGTGTATTTCATGATGCCAGTAGAAGAAGAATGAAATATTGGTTTATTCGAAACTACTAACATAAATTTCAAAACCTATTCATAGATTTGTTATATATGTTCTAGGCAATTATACTTCGCAGCAATACTTGTTCAGGCCGAAAAAGCAGCCCTTCCCCAGAAATGATATTAAGGGATGTTTCAGGGAATGATATCGCCTATTTATTAAGCAGATGGGAGGTTGAACAGACCATTTGCTGGAAAGTCCATCTACGAAAAATAAAGCTTTCTCCAGATATGAAAAATACAAGCGTAATAACGTCAAACCGAAGCCTCTAACCCACCGAGATTTTCTCTAATTGGGGTATCTCATTTTGTTACTTTATCTTTGTCATTTGTTTTCAAACTAGTGTGCGAGCTTTTTGTTTACCCGTTGTAGTATTTTACCTTTCATGCTCAAATATATCAGTAAAAGGATTGGACAGCCAATCCTCGATTTCATTATTATTGAAAAGAATAATCCAAAATAAACCGTTCAAAATACGGAAATAATTGTGATGAAAGATAATATTTGATAAATTTAGTTTTTTGTCATTATTGTTGTTAATTCATTTGTAAAAGTATGTGTTCTGCATCGAACGCAATATGAATTCATATTATTTATTATATTTCTACAACATGGATATCATTGATTTCTCAGAGACACGAAAGCAAGAGTAAGTCAAGCATCATCCAGCGCTACCAAATTCTGTCAGAGCAACTATCATAGGTCCATCTGATTCTGGTAAGAACGCAACTGTTGCTTTATCTGATAATGAGATGACTCATGTGGGATAAATTATATTTAATGGCACTATCCGTAGATGATCAGCGATGCTACGATAGGCTTAAGGATTATAATGAAAATGCAAAATTGTTGGAAGAGGACGGCAATGATATTATTGATTTTATCACCAATATTGATGAAGCTCCATCTGTTGATGATCTTGATGGATTTATTAATAATTTAGTAGTGCATGATGATGTGATGGTGGACAAACAATAAAATCCAGCTAAAATATTTTCACGAGGCAGACATAAAAATACAGACATGATTTATGTTACTGATCGATATTCACAAATAACTAAAGTGATCAAAGATAACTGTAATATATTAGCTGTGTTTAATGGAGTTGATACACATACTCTGCGAAATATTCTTCAGGCTTGGTATTCAGGGCATATGGATATGAATAATGTTCAAAAACGCCTTTTCAAGTGCGCAATCTACCCAACACGGATTTCTAACAATACATTTGCATGATCCTCGATCCCTTGACAAAGTCAAGCATATCGCATATGCCTTGATGAAATCTTTGGCTAATAGCTTCAGGGAGCGTGCGACCACAAATGAGTGTCCGACGGGTAAACAAACGAAGATACAAATTTGAAAACAAACGACAAAGATTAAGTTAGAAAATGAGCAAACCCAATTAAAGAAAATCTCGGTCAGTTAGAGGCTTCGGTTTGACGTTATTACGCCTGTATTTTTCATTTTCGTAGAAAGCTTTATTTTTCGTAAATGGACTTTCCAGCAAAAGGTCTGCTCACCCTCCCTGCTGCTCATTAAAAGTAGCAAAAATCTGAGTTTCGTCTGCACACATTGTTGTATATTTTATATACTTACTGGAATGTTTCGCTGCTGTTGAACTACCGTCAGCAAAAGGTTCATTTGACGATATGTACATACTATTTCCGGATCAAATCCAAATAGCACAATCCGCTGTTAAGTGGTCCTTTGAATTTCGCGATAGATATGACTATAACCAGATACCAGTAAATGTCTCAACTGTACGCTTGTGTATTCCGGAAACATTCGCATGCAATGAAATTTCACATATTAATAAATAGTGACATCATACCCACAGTTTTATCCATTAGTATCAACACAGATTTGAAGGGTTGATGTGTTGAACCATATGTTTAGCAATATTATCAATGACGTTCTAATTATCAAATATTACACATGCGAGATATGATATTGTTGAATTCTACCCAATACTTTGTATTATCATACATATTGTCGGTTATCGCTCGCCAGCCAGACATCGTTATTGATAATGACTGTGGAAAGTATAATGCTTAAAACTTAATATCAAGACTTAGATATCTGATTTTTCTATACTTAAACATATGACATACCATAGTTTGCCATTTTGACGGGGCTCGAGATAATGAATTAGGAGATAAACATCTTGAAATATGGGTGGGTGGGTGGGGTGAAATGGGAGAAAGAGCATGATTTTCAGTCAAGTCAGAGACAAATTTTAAGTACAATCGATCATCTGTCAATTTCTCTATATTATAAGTGTTATTATATAGCATTCGTGTAGCTTAAATTTATCCGTAAATAAGTAGCTCGAGAGATGGATATTTAAATAAACAGGTACATACAAATTAATAAATACATATCTTTCTAGGATGTGGAACTAATATTGATACAGGAAAGAGAGTGACGCGGGGTCCTACTTGGCAATGGAATGAACAGGTTAGTTATATATTTAACACATTCTTTACCAGCACTGCAAGCGTTGCCATACTGAATTTCATTGTTGTCTTGTTGTCTGCACTGGCGCCATCGTCATCGTCGTCTTGGAACTATACATCAACATCATTGTCAGTTGTCGTTTAATTCATCACTATCTTCAATGCCATCAGTGGTTTTATTCATCACTATCATCATTGTTAGTTGTCGTTGTATTCATCACTATTATCATTGTCATAGATAGCATCATGGTCACCCTTGTCACTGTTTTATGAACTAAATCTAACTGCTAATTTGTGTGTTAACATGTTTCAAAGTAATAGTTACTATTCAAAATTATCCTCATGGGGTAATCAATCACAAACAATATTTCTGTCCAATTTAGTTAAGACATATTTATTCTGGATCAAACCATGTTTTATCTATCTAATTTAACTCAGTGCTCTTATAGTTCATTCTGGTTCCTTTAGAATGCACAGGCTGTGTCAGTGAGGTCTTTAGATACACGTGTAGATATGTTACTGGTATAGAATGGAATACATTGGCCAATAATATCTGTTCCAGTTATGGATGTGGACCTTTTATTATACAGGATGGGGGTGCAGGTAAGCCGGGGACTGTGAACGGGATATCCTCTGGTTATTGGTGGACGGTCACGTGGGATATGGGAGGATCGAATGCCTACCGGATGGGGGAAGGATTCCAAGATCTTTGTGTTATGTGATCTCTGTGGGATAGAGAAATGCTGAAATTATGTTAGAGTTGTAGAAATCCTATAAGCCTGCTTAGAGTTCGATGGGAAATGTTTGCATTGTTTTATTAGAATCTGTTGGAGAGATCTTTTACAAGATGATGCCTTTAAACAAATGGAATACACATTAGTTTTCTTATTAATTAGCTTGATAATAACTTGAGTTTTTGAAATTAGCATGTGTAATTTGTAAGGGTCAATAAATATGTGATGACTGTGTTTTCGTTTATTTTCGGAATTTCAGAATCATATCCACATTTGAGAGATTTGATCCAAGCATGTGTATCGTCTTGTTTATGCGGATGTTTAGATTGACCGTACCCGATTATTTTGAAATTACTTTCACTATAGTTTGAGCTAGATATTTTGACAATAGTTTATTTTGAGTGTAATTTGCACAGCAGGTGAGTAGTCCTACTGCAGACACCCAAGCAGAGGTCACCACAACGTGGTTATGTGTGGTCATCGATATGCATGGTTAATAACTTTCAAAAACGAGTGTGTTGGAGGATCTGTGGGTTTCTAATTGCATTCCTGGGAATATTTGCACACGCAAGCAGAAAATAAGATCACGCACGTGCCAAAAAGATGTTAACGGGGCGGACATATTGTGTTTCCCCCCGGGTTTGTCCCTCGCGCGTGGTCATGTATAGTCATTGACGCGGCCCACGAACAATTTTTTAGGACGCTCACGCTGGCATGACTGCAGGTTTCCAGCTGCGGTTTGCAGGAACACTACACACACATGTGGAAGTTTCTGGCAGTAAAAAAAAAACAACCACATAAAGACTGTAATTTATTAACTGCAATGAAAGCGCCCCCCCCCCCCCCCCCATGGTTATGTCAGGTGGCTGCGAGTCTGGATAACAGCATCGTGACCCTCGTGTGTCTCTAGTGGGAAGGGTGTCTTCATGTGCGCGGTTGTAGTAAAAATAAATTATTAAATCAACAACTAAATATATACTTACACGACAGAATTATATATGGCTGAACGTAAAAGATTCTGAGAGTAAATTTCGAAACGGGCAAATCAAAGAGCTCATGATTGATATACCATAAATAATTTTGGGTGAGGGTTCTTCCTCTACCATTAATACGGGCCGCCATGTATAGTCCTAGCGTGTGCTGAAAAATGGCGTTAAACCCTACAACAACAATTTCGGGTGAGTTACGCGTGTGAAAAATAGACATAAATACGCGCAATCAAATATCTGTCGATCATCTCTATACACGATAAGCATAACGTTGGTACGTGAGAAAGCCTGCCAGTAGCTTCTCGTGGGTCGGTGGTTTTCCAGGGTTCTTCCTCCACCAGTTATACTGGCCGCCATGTATAGCCTATCTTGTGCTGAAAAATGGCGCTTAACCCTACAACAACATGATGATAAGCACGTATCCAGTAGTACTGAACCACACATTGCTGCCCACGTCATGGTGTTTTTCCCATGAGAAGCCGTGTATATTGATTTTTCCAATCATAAATATCAGAAATGATATTTCTAATAAGAAAAAAATATTTGTTTAAAAGTATCCTTTGCAGGGCCTTGTAATTATTCATACAAACCGCATTTAGGGGTCGTCCATTAATTATGTCAACAAAATGGGGGAGGGGGTTTGAAGTTTGACAATTGTTGACATGGGGGAGGGGGAGTTCAAGACAAATTGACGTCAACAATGTTATTTATTTTACAATAATTTTAATAAATCAAAAAAATAGGAAATTAGTCGGTGCGTTGGTATGGCACACACTCGCTCGCCCGTCAACAGCCCACCAGTTTAATCCTAAACCGGTTGAGCTCTTGCCAAGGAAGTCATAGTCTTTCATCATCATATTTTGTTTTTATTCAATGTAGATTGTAGACTGTAGACAGTTTTTTAAGGGAAGCTGTTACTAAATTCAAAGACTGCACTGAGCTATAGACATCTAAATAGTATAGCTATCCATGGACTTTTATTAAATAGCATCTATGTTATATGTATAGATGCTATATATATTGAAGTCCATGAGCTATCCCTCCAAGAAATTTGTTAAACAAGTAAAAAAAAAATGTATTAAAATTTATTTGTAGACTTTTTAATTTCCATAACTATATTTTTAGCATAAAAGCCAGCCGTATAAAATAAGGTTAGTTTGTAGGGGAGTGGGTGGGTTAAAATTATATTAGGGGGGTCACTGAAAGTTTGACAGTTGTTGACAAGGGGGAAGGGGGAGGGGGGGGGTAAAAAAACTGTCTAAAAATTGTTGACATAATTAATGGACGTCCCCTTAGAACCATTTAAGTAACGCGGCATTGTACTCAAGAATTGTTACTGGACCGCGCTAACAGCTTCACATAACCACGCACTGTGGCAGAACGCTGCTGGGCGTGCGCATTAGGTTGGCCCCGTTAACATTTATTGGCACATTCGTATTTTTTTCTTCTTCCTGGTGACGTCTGCGCGCATGATTTAACACAATCGCAGTTAGAAACCAGCAGAATTTAAAAGGCGCGTGTTTTAAATTTGTTAGCCAGGCACTCCGACGACTACGCATAACCCTTGCTTAGGCGTCCGCAATAAGTCCGCTCACCTGCCCTTACGCTTGTACTGTGTTTTGACGGCAGCATGTACAGTATATTTCGACAACAGTCTGTACTAACTGATTTAACTAGAGCAAGCACAAGGTGTTTTGACCATAACTTTCACTAGTTATTTTTTTTTTTACTGTAGTGTGTACGAGATGTTTTGCAATGTCGCTGATCTGTCCTCAGAGACGTTAAGTAAGCAAAATAAATCGAATCAATAAAAAATGTCGAACCCGTGTTATAAAACGTACATTTCATACAGTTTCAGCAGTAATTTGGTTTTATAATTGAAACAACACTACAAATTTCATACAAGATACGCTGTTTTAATTGTTTTCGTCCGTGTTTGCAGTATAACATTCAACGAGTCACTCATTTGAAAAGATAACAAAATGAGAGTGAGCGACGTCTGGTGAACGTAAAGTTTTCACACCTGAGGCACATTAATTCAAGTTTCACAGTTCATTTCTAATTACTAAAGTAGATAGAGCTAAAGTTGATTTCGATTTTGGAGTTTTCTCTGTGGTACTTAATCTTGCAACCGAATTCAACATAAATAAAGGTATCATGTCATCAAAATGCTTGCATGTAAGAAATTTGCATCAACTTGCTGCAAAGTCCAAATTTTCATTAATATTTTAATTTTGTTTCCTACTTATGGGAGTCTTGTATTGTAAAAATAAAATATTAAACTTCAATAAAGTTCTTATTTTTCTTGTAAATTTGGACGCAAACTTGACGCAATAGACAGAGTTTTAAACAGCTTTTGTATTTTGGCATTTCCACCGCTTTGATATTTTGTTGGCTCTCCTCTCTAGCTGTCTGTCTGTCTGGTGTCTGCACGTCTCTCTCTCTCTCTCCTTCTCTCTCTCTCTCTCTCTCGAACGATCGAACGATTGAAACAAGCTCCGCGAATACTTCTCGTTGCAGTATTAAACTCAGTGATTATAGTCATTGTAATCAATTTCCAGCTGATTTAAACCGGAAATATTCATGATTTCAAAAGGTGTACTTGCCTTACGAACTATTGACAATAGTTTTATGTAACAAAAGTAAAGTCCATAACAGGAGATTACTTCAAAATTAATTCCTTCCCAGATTATGATACATTTTAAGATAATGGTATGAGATGAATTTGTTAGTCCCCTAATGGAGAATAAGGAAAGATACTTTGAAAAATATAAACTAGATTGAAGAAATGTACACCAGAATTAAGACAACATGCACCAGAATAAAGAAAGGGATTCCAGTACTTGTCTGAGTTGCCATTTCAGAGCGAGTGCGATTTCAAATACTTTCTTTTTTTAAAGCAAGTGTATCATGATATAAATTAATCAACTAAATGGCTAGGATGGCACATACACGGTAAGCTGACCAACAATCGTGAATCCATAATGGATCTATATAACATAAAATTTCCAAACGCGCTGAGCCAAGTGAATCAAACTTGATAATCAAAGAATATGTTACATATTTAGCCTAGTGCTTTGAGCGTCCGCCTCGGATGCGGGAGGTCGAGGGTTCGAACCCCTACCGAATCATACCAGAGACTTATAAAAACGGTACTAAGAGCTGCCTCGATAGGCGCTAAGCATTAAGAGGTTTGTGTTAGGACTGGTCGGCCTGTGTCAGGATAATGTGACTAGGTGGAACATGATGCTACATGTCTGCGGCATGATGCCACAGTGCTAGACATCACTATAGACTGCTATACTGCAGACATCGTAGCGATAGGACTGAAAAATTGTTAAAGCTGGCTGGCTAGTTCAAACGTTACTCATTATTCATAAAAGGCCATATCCACCTGCTGATCTACTTCAGAGCAGTATTTGTGGCATGCGTCACATGCAAATTGATTAAGTATATCATCTGCAAACACATGTTTCACATTTGGAAAGACATCAGATATTAACAATACTAAATCTTCATTGTCTTTCATGATGATGTTCTTAATCCCAGCTAATTACCATATTATTTGATCTGATGTGAAATATCGACCACAATACCCAAAACAGTCGTCATAATCCTTGAATCTATGTGAGCCTTCGATATGGTTCTTTGCAACAAGTTATGGTATCCGTTGCAGCACTATGTTATTTGTTACGACTCTATAGTACGGAGCCCCTTAAGTGACATCGATGCACATATTTTTATTTCGTTTAATCGAAATATTATTTCGAAATCCTATTTCGTTATTTCGAAATACTATTTCGTTATTTCTAAATACTATTTCGTTTAATCGAAATACTATTTCGTTATTTCGAAATATTTCGTTATTTCGAAATGTTTCGGATTATTTTCGAGATAACAGCATTTCACTGATATTTAGGTTTTTGGTATTGCTTTAATTGTGAGAATGGATAAGGACCGTTTGGCTCTTATAAAAGTTTATTTTCACTTGGGTTTAAAGTATAAGGAGATTGTGTTGATTCTGAAAGAAAGACCTGGATATAATCTCAGCATTAGACAGCTGATTCGTATTTTGCATGTTCTTGGTCTTTAACGGTATAAAAATCCCACTGATAAGATGACTGTTGCAAATTCATAATGAATGAACAGCGGTTCTCCGGTACCATGCACGGTTATAGGTGGATTATCATAAGCTGAAATGCAGAGGTATACGGGCAAGAAAGGAAGAAGTTCGCCTTTTGATGAGAGTTATAAATCCTGAAAATGTTGACCTCCGCCAATCACATCGACTTCATAGGCGTATGCACCTATCAAAAGGTCCTAATTACATCTGGCATATGGACTCCTATGACAAATTGCGCCCCTATGGTATTTGCATCAATGGTTGTTGATGATATGGTTAATTGCATATTGCACAAGTAGTAACCCTTTGGTGGTTGTCCCCTTATACTTCGAGCTGATGGGGGCAAAGAAAATGGATATGTTTGTGAATTCCAACGTCTCTTTCGCCGGCATGGAAATGATTCGTTCTGTGGTGATCGCAGTTTCATGTACGGACGCAGCACAAATAACCAAAGAATTGAAAGCTGGTGGGGCTTTTTGCGCAGGGAATGTGTAGAGTTCTGGTTGTCACTCTTTGACCAAATAAAAGCTGAGGGTAAATTTGACGGCGGATATCTGGAAAAGAATCTTCTACTATTTTGTTTTTTTTTTGGTATGATACAGGTATGGACAGTATAGCTCTGTATCTGTCTGTCTGTCTTTCTCTCTCAAACACACACACACACAAACGCACACGAATATATATTAAATATGCATAATTCATCGTAAGGAAACACAAGTGCTGATTACAGATTACAATGTTCAAAGAGCAAATACTATACAATTGAATTATCACATAACGCTCTCTTGAGAATTTTAATGCCGATTGGGAATATTTGTTTCAAAGTCTTACCGGTATTATAGATTCCGAACCATTATGGTCCCTATACTAGCTGATGTCACTGATAATAATCACTCTTACATGTTAGAGTTGCGATTTGATACATCAGTTGTAGATTTAACAAATCTGTGTTACCAAATAATAAATATTTACAGTGTTTCGTTATGCCTCATAACGGTCACATGTTCACATGAAGAAATTCTTTCTCAGCCTTTCTTTTCTTTTCATCCCTATTATCAAGTATTTCATGTGTGAACATTTTTTCTTGCCTTTTATTTCCAGAATGAATTAGACTCAGTAGCCAAAGTGTGGGGTTCCCATGTGATTCGACCATCCAGAAACTTAACTGTTCCAAGTGGTATTCCAACCATCATGTTTTCAGTTCCAGAGTTGTATGAGACGGAGAACTACATGTGTCTGATAGATGAGGAAGAATTCCAGTTATGTCAGAATAATGCATGGTACCGTGATGGAATGGCTTCTGACGAGGATGTGTACAATATATGTGTATATATATAATGGCTGAGCAAAGTTTACACATGGCAAAGGATGCATATGAAGCTCTTGATCTGTATTTGGAGTTACGGTAACATATTAATGACATACTGTAAAAGGCATCTTCCTAATAATATATCTACAGTCATTTTATGTGCTTGGATAATGATCATATTTCTGTTCCAGATGAAATGAACTGAGACCAATATTTAGAAATAAGAGGATATGATATTGAATGGAACATTGCCATTTGTTTTTATTATCAGAAAAATATAAATCTCGCACTTAAAATCGCTTGACAAATACATACAAAAATAAGTTCCTCGGTCATTCAAGTTCATTTACATAGCGAGCATCTATTTTAATTGGTATAACGTGTGTTTCTGTCTCTTGATGTCGCAAATTTGACGACATAATTGATCTCTATGATCCGCCAGTGTTATTAAAACAACGATATCTGACTGTAGTTAAACAAGTATAAACAGTTTCTTAGCTATACTCATTCTGCATTTCCTTCTCTCCAGTCACACAGATAAATATTTTAATTAGTATCAATTTAAATTTATTCAATAAGTTTCATAGTAAACATAGAACCAATGCTCTACTTGTAGTTATGCACAAAGCAGTTTAATCTCTGTAGCTTTCCCCCATCCCCCTCAAATTAAATTTTTTTTTTTTATTTTAAACAATTTTGATTCCCATCATTTTGTAGAAAACTAGGGTCAGTATTAGTCTGAGCTTTTCTTAATCTTGGTTCACCGTTTTTCTTAGAACTGAGAAAGGTGTGAAATATAAATGTTTGCATTTCTTGATTAACAAATAGCGCCAAAATGAGGAGGGAAATATCTGCAACGGAGTAAGTGACCAGCAATACACTCATATCTTATACAAATTAGGGTTCAAGAAAGAAAAGTGTCTGCTAAGAAAATGGAGAACTGTTGCTTGTAATTTTAATTGGTTCTATTTATTACGACTTGCTGAACTAGCAATGTTTACTTCCATAAGCCTATCTACTGTGGTGACATGAAGTGCAATATGGTAATTTTATCCCTCAGAAAAGATCACAAGGAATATATCCAGCATCTATTTTGTATGTTTCAAACAATTTCTGAATTCAAATAATAAGTTCATATCGGATTTTACAGCAGGCAGTGGAAGAGCGAGGGTTTTAGGCGCCTGGGGCAATATTGTCTGGTGAATCCTCTACCGATCCGCCAGGGGGCATTATTGTTTGGAGGATCCCCTACTGTCGCTACCGATCCTCCCAAGGGCAATACTATTTAGTGGCAGCCCCCTACGTTGTCTCCCAGAATAGTTTTATGTCAGTTGCCAACCTCCCTACCCCTCCTTTTCTTGTGAAAAATTGCTCTCGTTTCACAAAAGTGAGGTGAAATACTACGAAAATCTCAGCTGAAACAAAGATCCCGACAGCTACCCTCCTCTCGCGCTGTTGTTAACTGTAGAAATCATTGGATTGACCAGATTACCTAAACATTGCATTAAACACCGTATACAAACATTTAATATCTAATGTTATTAACCGTGTGCATATGTGTGAAATAACTTATATGTCACATAACGCACAATGTAAAAAATAACTGTTGTCAAACCATTTATCTAACTTTCAGCGTCATTTCCATCCATATAATACTAAAAAAATCTGATGTCAACGTTAAGCTGCCAGTACAATATAACAAGAAATTAGTTGGCGTTTAGGATTGTAAATAGCTCAGTTTGAATAAGAATGGAATAATGGAACAAAGCAAATAAGCGTAGATTCTTATATACAAACATATATGCAGCCTTATAAATTTGTCCACTAGGATTTGCTTTTCTTTGGCAAGCGTTGGTAGATAGTAAGACAAACGTACATGTCTATGCGCGTTAGCCGGAATGGGGATGGTTGAAAATCAATCATGTTTTTAGTTTGTACCGTTTCATGTGCTTAAAATTAATACAGCAAACATTATATCTGTGTTAGCAGAGGAGACAATGCGATCCCTGAAAAACTCTACCAAAGCTTTTGCATCTTTTCTTTCTTTTGGTCCCCCCCCCCCCTTCAACTGATATGATTATTTCATTCTGTCACTACCAAAATGTATTTACTTTGTTCGTCTCTTAAATGGTGGCGTAGTGGTTAGAGTGTCCGCCTCGGATGCGGAAGGTCGCGGGTTCGAACACCGGTCGAGTCATACCAAAGACTTATAAAAATGGTATTAACGGCTGCCTCGCTTGGCGCTCAGCACTAAGAGGTTAGTGTTAGGAATAGTCAGCCTAGTGTCAGGATAATGTGACTGGGTGGGACATCATGCTACAGTTAAAACAAAATAAATAGATAACTTATCCTGGGTTAAATGTTTTAGAAATGATTGTGGCTGTAGAGCTCGAATTATAAAGCCTGAACAAATGACACTCAAGACATTTGGACTATATGTGTTTTTACAGGCGTGCGCTCTTTTACGGTAAGTAAACTGACACTGCAACTTCTGGACCGCTAAGAAAACGTAATATACATCTTGTATTTCCCAGTAGAAGTCCAGTGGGTGCGTGCATATAGCTAAGTATTAAATTCCGTTTGCCAAAGCGAATTGATTTTCATGCAACAACAGGCCCTTATATTCGACCTTCTTTCATCTTTCTTGTTGTTTTTTTGGGGGGGTGGGGGATGGGCAGGTGAGCGAATGGCCGTGTGGATTTGGACACTGATGATAGTTGCCGTTACTCGCGGCATGTGTATGATTCATGCCGATATCGTAATTGCCAAACGGTGACACTCATTAATCCTAATGAAATACATAAAATTTCCTCTTTCGAAACTTTGTCACAAAATCAATAGAAATAAGCACACAAACATGTAGCTGAACTAATCAAATTCGTTTTAATTCTTAATTCTAATATGAAAACCGTAATACAGTAATTGATATTACCCGCTCTTTAGAGGCCACCGAGAAAAAGATTTCTCCTTCAAGAATGGACTTGTTCCATGTCATATGGTAGATATACGAAGAACACTAAGAACGCCTTGACACGGAGCTATAAGTGATAGCTTTTAGAATTCTTATTTAAACGGAAGGACAGACTGCAGAAAGGACAAAAGGTTGAATACAAAAGACACAGTGTTCCAGGAAATGCAGCTCAAAGTATTTTAAAAATTCAAGAAAACAAACTTTTCAAAATATGAACACATCAACCAGGAACTAATAAATTCTGACTAGAAGCTTCTTTCCTAGCCACGTGGCAAGATAAAGCAATTTATGTGAGTTGAGGCTCAGACACTTTGGAAAGAAGGTCATAAATAACCCTCATCCATTCTATTGCACAGTATGCATTTGCCATTATTTATATGGAGGGGTTGATCAGACATTTAGGTTGGATTGAGAAGGAATAGAGGTAGACTTCGGGCTTGCATTGCCAACCATATCGCACATGCCTGAAATTTCGGCAAGATATATACAATCCATCATTGTTTCAGGACAAAGTGACTTTAATCCCAAGTCTTTGTCCATCATTTTATCAAGGTTATCTCCTTCGTCACAGGATAGATTTTCTGAAGGTTATTAAAATTATATTTTAAGATATTCATCTGCACACAGACAAGGCAATACTAACCTTGAACCACTTCATTCTACAGCTGATACAGTATTTTTTTATATCCTAAGAGAATGTGAAATTTAGTGCATTGTATGCAAACATGTCAGTTTATATACGTTTTCCAAAATTTTCGCCATACGTTCTATCACCCAAGAAGTAGTAATACATGATTTTCTTATCAAACATCGTTTTTATTGGGAGGGGTCCCAGAATTAAGTTTTACCAAGGAGAGCGAGAGCCAGAACTTCTTACTAAGCCACTGTTTAAAGTAAAATAATCATCAATTAAATAGCTGACCTCTGCAAAGAAAATAAAGGAAATAATGTGGCTTTGAAATGTTGGCTCCTGTAACTGGACATAAAAGAATAATAAATATTATTTTCTACAATATCAATTTTTGCTGTTGTTTTGGGGTTTAACGACATTTCTCAGCGTAAGATAGGCTATATATGGCTGCCAGTAAAACTGGTGGAGGAAGAACCCGGGGAAAACACTGGTAAGAACCATATGTGATTCCAAAGAACGAAATAGTGTTTCGAAATAACGAAATACTATTTCGAAATAACGAAATAGCATTTCGTTTAAACGAAATAGTATTTCGAAATAACGAAATATTTCGTTTTAACGAAATAGTATTTCGAAATAACGAAATAGTATTTCATTTAAGCGAAATAGCATTTCGAAATAACAAAATAGTATTTCGAAATAATGAAATAGCATTTCGAAATAACGAAATAGTATTTCGTTTAAACAAAATATATTTTGATTTAAACGAAATAAAAAATATGTGTATCCATGTCACTTAAGGGGTTCCGTACTATAGCCTTAAACTGAGTAACAGAAAGAAATAAACCAACATGTTTTGCAAAACATAAAAAATAATTAATTTCAATCAGTCAGAAAATGAGACTTTATGAGGAACTTACAGTATTGTGAATTAAATCCAAAATAATCCTAAAAGTTCTATCACAAGTCTAAAAGAATAGTGTTCTGTGAATGAATTCCAGGTCTTGAATCTGCTATTCTATCAATAACATTGAATGTGCTGAAGTGACAACAGTCTTCATATATCATAATGGTATAAACTACAATGTCAACATACTGAATTCGACTCTCCGGCAGTGCAATAGTGCCAATCGGTCCTGCTATGTAAAATCCAAGAAAGAGAAACAAAAACTTGTATTGCCTTTTGCAGTGGTATCTGACCATAACTTTTCCCATTTAAGAAAGGTCATCTACCTTACAAAAAGTATTCAATAAGTTTGCCTTTTGCGCTAACCTAATTTGGATTTAACATAAGTGTGATGGTTTTGCGTATTCACTTACATAACTACATGACCAAGTGGATGTGAATGCGGGACAGGGGAGGAGAATGGCGGTGGTTACCTTAAATTATTTTTTATCCTGATCTTTACATATATTTACATACTTGAACACACATGGACACAAATACATGTTAATAAACGCAGACTCACACACAGAGACCCCTTTGTGTTATCAAATTGTCTTTTCTTCAACTATGATCTTATTTCCGTTGGAGAAAGACATTGAAGTAAAAAAAAATCCCTTTAAAAAAACATCAGGTTTCAGGTAAGAAAGAAAATGAAATCTCATATCAAAAGTTGAAACTTCGTTCCACTTTTACTCAGAATCAGCAATTCTATTATTCGCTTTGGCTTCGCATTTTCCATAAGTAAATATCTGTCAAAATAAACTCTTGAGATATGTAAAATATTTTGTATGCATAGCGTGATCTTTAGTTAACACATTTTGCGAGCATAAGGTAACCTGTGATAAATACATCTGCGAGCATAACGTGACTTGTAGTCACATTTTTCGAGAATAACTTGACCTGTAATTAACACGTATTGCGAGCAAAATTAAACGTTTTTCAGCTTGTCACAATTATTTCCCTGTGCAACATCTTTTCTGAAAATTCTGAAATTTGGATCATAAGCTTTGACCCATACGACTAATAGTTTCCAAAAAGGGTTCAGTAACAACTGGACAGTCATAGAATAAAAATTTAAGAACTTGCTGCTCTTGATTCCAGCTCAAGGGATGGACTAAACAGTTTGTTTTCGAATTATTCATTTTGTTGCACTTAGTTTGAAAATCTGTGTTCATTACAAGTCACATTCTGCTCGCAAATATATTAATTACTGCTCGCATTGTGCTCGCAAAATGTGTTAACTAAAGATGCATAAAAATATATTTTACATATCTCAAGAATTTTGTTTTGACATATATTTGCTTGTGAAAAAGTTCCATACTGAACTTGAAAAAAGGTCTCAGGAAAGTTAATGAGAACGTTCGAGTGTAACGTAACTAGTAAAATTCAATTAGCACAGTTAAATCATCAGGGGTGGGATCATCTCAGAAGGTAAGAATGGACACAGGATACACATACAGCGGGTAAAATTTATTTTGAAGAACAGAATCAATTCAGTATGTTCCGTGATTTAAAGGAAGAAACAAAATGGGACACACTTTCACTTAACACCTCATGATCGCTTTAAAAAAGTACTTTGGTATATCTCCAAGTTACACCAAGTCTTGTTTCCCTCAAGTGAACTGTTAATAGACAACTTTGTGAAAGTTCTAACTTAATAACTTCGAAAGTAATTTTTTGCCCAGAAAGCAGCGTAAACGTTTAGCAAATTATATTAATCCTTTGAATATGAGACCTTTATAGTTTTTTTTATCAAATCTTATTGATCCTTTGAAAATGAGATTTTTATGTTTGTTTATCAAAAGCTATTGATGCTTTGGAAATCAGATCTTTATATATGTTTGCCAAATGTTATTGATCCGTCGAATATCAAACCTTTATATTTGTTTACCAAATGTTATTGATTCGTCGAAAATCAGACCTTTATATTTGTTTACCAAATATTCTGGAAGACCTGATATGATACTGAATATGGAACTTAAAACGGTTTCGAAATTTTCCAGAATTACAAAAATTTATCTTTTCAAAATAGAAATTATTATCAGTTATAGTTCATGTAAAGACTGGGATGGAAAAAAAACGGCAATGAAGGAGCATATATGAGAAAATCACAATATTTTTTATATAAATTTAAATGTTTTTCTTATATATAAATTGAATTATTTACGTAAAGGATGCATTCTCACATGGTGTGTATATGGAGGAAAATAAGACATAGCCGAACAAAAAGGGATTTTGGAGAGTTCAAGACTTCACCATTGTAAAATGGGCATCAAAATCGTAATCATGAACCACTTATCTATTCAAAGTATTAATGTTCGAAGACAAATTGACATTATATGTCATAACTGTAAATTATTTATATTTCAGGAATGAAGTCTAATTTGTTTTTTTTTTTTTTTAAATTATATAATATACACCTTGCCCGAGAAGAAAGAAAAGGGTTAAATCCAAAACAAGATGAATAAAAGTTTAAGATAGACAAAGAAACGAATGAGTGGTCTACAATTATATTTGTTTAAAAACTTAGCTGAAAGAAGAAAAAATTGCAGAATTTTGACTTTAATAAAATGATATCCAGTTTGCGTCGATACAGAGGTTGTTTATTTAAATGGAAACTGAATGATTCAAATTGCGACTTATGCAAACATCCTGAATTTATTCATAATTTGCATTCATGTAGCAGGGTACAGAAATACAAAATATATTCATAATTTGCATTCATGTAGCAGGGTACAGAAATACAAAATATATTCATAATTTGCATTCATGTAGCAGGATACAGAAGTACACAAGATATTCTTCATTTGCATTCATGTAGCAGGGTACAGAAATACAAAATATATTCATAATTTGCATTCATGTAGCAGGGTACAGAAGTACACAAGATATTCTTCATTTGCATTCATGTAGCAGGGTACAGAAGTACACAAGATATTTTTCATTTGCATTCATGTAGCAGGGTACAGAAATACAAAATATATTCATAATTTGCATTCATGTAGCAGGGTACAGAAATACAAAATATATTCATAATTTGCATTCATGTAGCAGGGTACAGAAATACAAAATATATTCATAATTTGCATTCATGTAGCAGGGTACAGAAATACAAAATATATTCATAATTTGCATTCATGTAGCAGGGTACATAAATACAAAATATATTTTTCATTTGCAGTAGCAAGGTGAAAAAAGTTTGCACATTATAAGTAATATACACTTCGTCTACACAGAAAAAAGAAAGTTTTAGTTTTGAGAACTCGTTTGCAAGGTATATTTAAAATGTATCTGATTTTGTTTGCTATGCAATTTTAAGGACTGGCTCACTAGCATGAAAGAGAAGAAAAATATGTAAATTGCAATATGTAACAAGAAAATATAATGTACTGGATACAATATTAGGAAAGCTATAACAGTTATTGCAATAATGAATTGAAGTGTTTTTTTTAAAGATAAATTTAAGATTATATTTGTCTCAAATCATATATTTGAAGGTATACTACGTATTTGCTGAGTGTCACTCGTTTTCACTGGTACTATTTATTAGGTTTTAATCAGAAATTTGATCAAATCATGCTGGTGGGCAGGGCTGGCCCAAGAATTATTGGGGCTCTATGCGAACCATGACTTTGCCTCCCCAACACTCCCATCTCCAACCGCATCCTACTCTTGAGTAAAACAAATTAATTTGGCGCCCCTTCAAGGCTGGCGCTCTAGGCGACTTGCTAGTTCGCCTCCATGGTCGTACCGGTCCTGCTGTGGGCCTAATGACATAAATTGCTGATTCTGTTTTGCATTTGAAATAGGGTATATGTTATCCCACCTTTAACGTGATAGTGATGAAGATAGGGAAACAATGCATTCTTGTATAAATTAAATTAGACAAAAATGTACAACGATAAACACACACACACACACACACAACTATATATATATATATATATATATATATATATATATATATATATATATATATATATATATATATATATATATTAATTCTAGGTGATATTATATATTTGTAAGGTGTTAAATGCTGTCCCCGACCATTGATCGACCTCTGACGAGGAAAAAGTATTATTATTATTATCATTATTATTATTATTATTATTATTATTATTATATGTGCAAAACCTGTATCTTTTCTGGCCACTCTGAACTGGTTCTTATCAATCAGGGTCAAATTGAATTAGATTATCTCACAATTTGCACGCAGGTTGAAGCATCTTTCTACACAGCGTTGAATAAACGGAATAAAGTATATTCTTGATTTAGTACGTTTAAGATTGTTGTAATTATTGCCATTATTTTAATGAAGGTATTGGCAATCTATGGCACGCGTGTCAACGGTGCCACTCCAGACTTTGGAAAAGCACACAGTATGAGTTGTAATTTTTAATTGTATGTACTACAAACGACAATCAAGTTAGAGTGACGAATATGACATGTCACTCAGCATTCTATAATTGTGCAGACCTGGCACAGCAGTTCTAACAGGTTGCCTATGTCTGGTTTAAATCATTAAGATACAAGTATTTGTGTTTGAAAACATATTTAACTCTACTATAATAAACATCATCCCATCCTCTATCCCCTATAAAGGGGTTGTAAGTTTTACTGAGTAATAGTCTTCCTTATAAATCTAATTTACTTTCGTGATTGCATTAATGTTGTCCTATCACACTGCAAGCTATACGTAAATGGCCTCTCCATCATTATTTGCTACAAGAACAGTTTAAGTCGAACCGAAAGAGAAGTTATCTCGACAGCGAACAACGTAAGAACGTTATATGAGGTGCCAAATTGGACTTTTATTGTGTATCCTCGGCTGTTAAGGCGTCCGATTATAATCGATATATCTGACGTAACGGAGATCTTACAGACACCGAAACAAAGTCATATTTTGTTTACCTCTCGACTGACAAATCAAATTACAACGTTCACAAGAAGAATCGCAGAGAGAGTTGGTATTGTGTCGATCGCGTATCGGACACACACACATGACTCATGCATGACAGCAGCAGGAGGGTGAACAGACCAGGATTCCAGACCGAAATAAAGCTTCCTACGGAAGGTAAAAAACAAATATAAGCGACAATAACGCTAAGTAGGGGAGAGTGAACAGACCAAATTTATATGCGCGATAAAGACTTTCTGCGACCGGTGAAAAAATGCAAGCGTCACTGAGACATCTAATCGGGGTTATTTTTTGTGTGCCAAATATACCCCTCTCATGGGTGTAAAGAAAAGGAAACGGTCTCTCAGCCAAAAATTGTATCGAGACCTACACGATATCGCGACTGAGGATCAAGTAAATTTAATGTGATAAATCCATGAGGAATCGATTGAGCGTGCCAGAAGAAATTTCCGAATTTTATCATATCCATGCCCCTTGAATACCAAGTCTGATGAATGTTTCGCATAGTATGTGTATTGGCACAATTAAACACAACTAAACGATTACAATTGTCTCTGATAACTTTAGGTGTTTGTGTATATTACTGAATAACATAAATCACATCCGTGTTTTTGTGCCCGCCTTGAGGAAATATCGGATCTGGATTTGATTATGTGTCTATCATCACATCATCATATACTACAAGAGTGTTAATACATCAATCGAGATCATCCACACGTGGAGCTTCATCAATATCGGTAATAAAGTCAATAATATGATTACCGTCCTCATCCAACAACTTTGCATTTTCATTAAAATCTGTAAGCATCGCTGATCATCTACAGATGGTGTCACTAAACACAACTTATTCCATTTGAGCCATCTCAACTCTCACTGTTGGTGCATTATATAACAGCACATAAATAATTGTTTGTGAGTTCGTAGTTCTGTAAGCGTGAAGATCTTACAATGACAATCTCGGCGTTTTTCAAACAATTTATTTTAAAAGTACTTCTCTTAAATCAAGCAGTTATCATCGCTGGTCAGTAAGGTTGAAATGTATCCGCGACAATAGCGGATTATGACATCGCAGAAAAACTGGATCAACTAAAACAATCAAAAATCCGGGTGGCGCTTGAGGTATGAAAGTACATAAAATGTATCCCTGCTCTTGTTTGGTTGAGTGTTCGGTGTCAGTTAAATCAATAACTGACTGTACAATTTTAAGATCATCCTCGATCTTATTTATGTGTTTTATCTGTGAAAAAAGTTCCTCACGAAGTTTCTCATTAGGATATTCTATTACGTATTTGGTAAGTTTCTTGCGTAGTTCAAGTATACTCGCATTATAATCGACAACAATAATATTAAAGAGAGCTCTGATTTCATTGAATTTATAAAAGGGACCATCATAACCGAGTAATTCAAAATCCCAACCTAGGCATATATCCCCATCGGCTTAAAATAAGACATGCGATTTGAGCGTCGTACTCTCTCTTATATACAACCACATTCGAAGGTCGCCATGTTCCATATTGTCTACTCCAAAATACTCTTTCTTGTCTGAAGTGTAATCAGCTCGTTTAGGCTGTTGTGGTCCCTTATATACCGGTAGTCGATCAGGCCATCCTATGCATTTCGGATCGACGACTAATATATATCGACGCTGTAGTCAGACGTTATTATTTCTATCGCGCCTGATAAAGTTGGTTCGTGAACCGTGATAGAGATTTCGGATTCTTTTCACGTGATAGATTTGATTCTGCGTTGGAATTCATCGTTGATCTGTTCGATCTGATAACTACCCGTAGGTATGTTCACAACTTCCCAATCTGGGGTTCCATCGGGTTTATTTTTATACGCACATACCACTGAATTATTTTCATGCAACCCAACGAATGACTTTGATATAATATTTGGCCAGCTATGATAATTCGTAATTGTGCTAGTGTTATTTCCTTTGCTAGAATCGTAGTTTGGAAAGCTAACGTTGAACTCTGGAGTGGTTGAGATTGCTGATATCATCGTGGGTTTGGGGGGAGTTGCATTAGCGACGATCTGTTGTAGTAATTCTGATGGCGTAGTTATTAGCGACATTATTATTTTTTTTAACTCGGAGGTTTAATATCGTTTTTCGTAGATTCTCCTGACACAGACAGAGCCTCATAGCATATCTTAATCATTTCTGTGAAATCCTGATCTGATATTATTGCATCGTTGAGACCTGATGATCTCAATGAAGATAATTTCGTGCATGCGAGCGATGCTGTATGAAACTTTATTGCATATTCGTGTAATTTATAAACCGCGCACGTGACATTCTTTTTACGATGATATTAAAAATATGAAGCACCAATTCCTATTACTGATGATAACATGGCTGATAATGCGCCGATGACCGTTACTGTTCCAGCGATGACCGCAGATGTAGAGTATACATTTATATCAGCAACAACGACAAGTCTACGGTATATTTATTTTGTTTTACTGTATACTCGTCGATGATATTTTTCAGCTGGCTATACCATGAACACACTTGTTCGTATCTGAAATGTTGAACGTCGATGGGGGAGTGCATTATATAAATTACTAAATTTTAAGTAGGTGGTAGCTTAGCGACTAATTCAAGACACCAATAGTACAACATGACGAGGCTTTTTTCTTCGGGTTCCACCACAAATATTCCTCGTCGTTTTGATCCAGTATCACTAACATAGATCCAGAGGATCCACTAACTGGATAACGCCGTGAAATTGTAGTAGATATTGTAAATGTCGTAGTGTCTAGCTTTGAAAATCTAGTAATTTTATTATCAGCCATGTTGAGAGAACCAGCCATTGTATCACCGGTGGATAGTAAAGGATCATCAATCTCATTTATGATCGTGATGTTGTTACTGTCTACGTATCTTTTTGTTGCCACATCATTGTCTGATTGTGGTTCTCTCACATTAATAACTGTATTTTTACTCATCTTGAGATCGCCGTACATAATATCGCCAATTCTCCTGATGAGTCCAGTACTCTGAGTTTTTAATTTTACCGTTTTTAGTAAATACGGCTAAGTTATCTTCCGTCGCATCTGAAACCATTTGAGTAATATCTTTCAACGGGATATTTATCGTCTTTAATTGTCCATTTTTATTCTGAAAAACAACAACTTCATTTTGTTCCGCATTTGCGAACCTCAAAAGATTAGAGAACTCATCTTTAACCTCGTCAAGGATTGCATATTTGGATAAGTCACCTTGAGGTTTGCCCTGAGTAAAACTCCGAGCAGACCTTTCGTAAATATCTACCATTGTATATTTACTAAGACCCGTTTAAAACGTTTGACGACGTTGTATACTCGTGTATGACTTGATGAGGTGGTTACAGCGACCTTGACACAGCATCAAGTACAGCAATTACTTCACGGCCACATATTGGCGGATCGGTTATTGTCTGTGTTGGTAATGTCGAATATCAGATTGAAGTGTTTTGAAGCGTAGTGCTTTGAACTCTGCTGACATATTTAAAAAATTCTTTTGGCAGCGCCAACCCATACGAATCGAAATAAACTACTCGACGTCGGTCAGTCGCGTATACAACCCAATGAGTACCTGGACCAGAACTTCCATCGAGATCAATGATACCGGTTTCAACACGGTTTGGTTGTTTTGGTAACTGATCACGCATAAAACACCTCTGAAGTTTTTGATGCTTAATTTTTAGCAGCATCAAGTAAATCAAAACTGGACATAGGAAGAATCAGCGAAGTGTCTCGGGGAGTCTTATGACTCGACCGCACCATGAATGGGGAGTTCCTGGCATTCTTAGACCTTTCCCTATTATTTGGAAGTCTTGATTCCGTGACCTGTTGCTTTCGTTAATGCCATTCCAGCAGCAGTTGCAACAGTACCAAGTGCAGCTGCTTTTGCAACAACTGGGGCTTCAGCGGTTATCAACGCTGGTATAGCTGCAAGAAGTGGAATATACCACCCGTCTTGACAGCGTCTTTCATAGCGGCAGCAGAGAGATCAAGTCTAACGCTGGTCTTTGATCATTTGGAGTCATTTAAGTGCCTGAGTTGACGTTCTGTCAGTGATTGTAGCTTTTTAATCCGACCAGGAGTCAGAGTAACACTAGCATGATGATATAACCTTATAATATCATGAGTGATTTAATTACATAATGTCCACTGGGGCATCAATAACTCTTATTCGTATACCAACACCCTCAAGTAGCATTCCTTTGTCTGAGAGCATAACATCGATTGCTCTGTAATTAGATATAGCTCTTCTTGCCACACGAGCCCGAACGTGTATATCAACAACCAATGGTCTAAATAAATCCATGTGTTCCAGCAAAAAGTAATAGATCGGATACAGCGTTGTAAAATCTAGTTGTGATATTTGCAGGCCAGAATCAACATTTTGATCACGTTCCATGAATGTCATCAAACTCTGACATGCACGTGCAACATGATTATTCTCAAAGTTCAGCATTATGTCCTCAGCTGGTTCTGGATGCCCATTTATCCTTAATGAAACTTCAGTAACACCAGCTTTGTCAAATATCATTGCGCTGTGTGTGTGTGAATTTACTCGTTCAGTATTTTGGAAAGTAACGACTATATGTCTCGGTGCAGAGACACCATGCTGCGATGCTATCTGGCATGTGAATAAACCATTAATGTTACTTTGAATACTATCTGTGGTCATTGTCAACCATGATAATGTTGATTTAGCATCTGAGTCCATAAAAGAAAGCAGCCGTTGTTCTTCGGTCAACGATGGTATCATTGTTGGCATCCACAATTAAAGTTTTGTCAGCATTACATTACCTGCAACATCGATAAGGCGCCAGATTGCATTATTGTCGGTAGCCTATCTTACAACTACAACTGTGTGCTTAACTCCACAATAAAATATTTCTGACATTTCTGTAAAATCCAAAGATATGTGGCAGTGGAATTGCACATGAAAATCTTCTGCTTCTATCCTTCAGCATTGAAGCTTAATTCTGGATTAGCACAATGAACCACTTGCCACAAGTAAACGTCTGCGGTGTCGGCATTGTTTCTTGGTCGTCTTATATAATACTGCCTGTTGTCAGCGTAGTCAGAAGTGTCTTTGGCAATCATCACTGACGGACCAGCTGATCTTGAATAATCATCGGAATATCTTACTAGACCCAATATCGTCGTAGCAACGTCGAAGTCGTTCTGGCACATTTCAATGTTTCTTCCATCAATCATGTATGTAGCACCGTTGAATAACGCCATAATGCCATTATTAACAAAACCAACTCCAACATCTGAGTTATATTCAGTATCATCTGTTTTTAAAATTTAAATTTCACATTCTACTTCAACAAATGCTTCAGAGGGGTAGGAAATATATACATGTATCATGAACCAGCAGTTCGATTCGTCCTTGCTGATTTGGCTCTCGTGCGTCATATGAATACTATTGATAATCGCGCACCGATTCATCCTTGAGAAATGGTGCGTCCATGTCAAATGCTGGATCAGATACACGTTTAAACATTATTTATATTCGTTATCGTCTAACACGAAGATCACTTCCTGCTATTAGATTAGCAGTTATATTTTTTCTTTTTCTGACAGAGGTACACCAGATAACTCTGCTAGGTTTTGATTTTCTGACATTTGCAGGCATAACTTCAGTGCTCGGCAATTTTACTGTCTGAGGTTTCGTCGTATTAATCGTTCTAGTCTATCTTTGATTGCTGAGAATGCTTCACTAGCAATATCACCAATGGTACCAATAACGTCAATACCTTTCATTCCCATTTGCGTTGCAATCTGTATTGGTTTTGGGGCTATCTTTCTAAACAGAACCTGAAGAACATCACCGAGTCCATCTATGTAGATCGCTTTATATGTTGGTAATCGCGAATGTATCAGCCTGGCTATTACAGGTCCACGTTGAGCATTATGGATGATCATCTTATTTCATTGTCACTGATCTAATTGCATACCCTCAATCAATGCGGTAATCAATAACGATTTCATCAATGAGGGACCGATAGGCATTAATATCCATGATACCGCCTGTAAAGAATCTCTGACAAATATCAGCTGCTTCATTAATGATTTCTCTGGAATTATTACCGGCTCATCTTCTGACAATCAGAATTTCTAGTCGTTCAACGTCGGAGAGAATATTATTGGGACAAAGTTTATCAAGGTCACTTCCTCGAGTAGCAAGACCACTTCCGGTGGACTTGCATCAGACCATTCTTCGTTTTCCTTACTTGTTGTTTTGTCTGCTTTTCGGACTGGTTGCTGTGATCGTTGCTGTTTTCGTGATTGTTGCTGTTTTTGTAGTTGTTGTTGCTTTTGAGTTGTTGTAACTATTCAAGATAGCTATCTATCTCATTGATAAAATCAATATATCTTGTATCACTATTTCGGGCCTGATCAACTCCGTAGTGCATGCGAAATATCCGTTTGTACCAAGCTTCACGACCTACATCATCATCAGCGTCCTCAGGTTTCAAAACCTTTTCTCTTTGATCAAAACTTTGTGCGGCAAACATAGATACATTTTCCACGCTGTTATTTTTTTTTATGAAGGAATACTTTCTTCGGTAAATTTGTTCTTTATATCAATGTTGGCTCTTGCTTGTTCCGATTCTGGTTCTGGTTCTGGTATACGATCCTTTATATCACCTCTTTCAGCACGAGCTTGGTCAATACCTTCAAGTATTTCTTTCCCTGGTTGAGCAGCAGCTATTTCAGCTGGATGTTCTCGTAGAATCTTTTTTTATTATATATAGTTCTTTCTGCTATTTTTCCAGTTGCTTTATCGGTTTGTTCCAGGGTGGGAAGAAGCCCACGGTAGCCTTAGTAACCGGTTTAAATAACTGTTCTGTACCTTCCGTAAATTACACCTGAGACTCATGACGTTCTTGTAAGTTTTGTATGACAGAATCACGAACTGGAAGATATTTTTTAATTGCATCTAGTCGCCGTCGAGCTAGTTTAGCTTGCGAGATTACATGGTTAGCGTATTATTGATATAATGTTTTAATTACACCACCTGATCGCGATTGATTTTACAACACACACGGGTGACTTCCCAGGTAAATATATTTGATACGCGCAAAAAAAATCGTGGTGAAAGGTCTTCGTGATGCTTGTATTTTTTCACCGGTCGCAGTAAGGCTTTATCGCGCAAATAAATCTGGTATGTTGACCCTCTCCTACTTAGCGTTATTCACGCTTGTGTTTTTTACCTTTCGTAGGAAGCATTTTTTGGCACTGGAATCCTGGTCTGTTCACCCTCCCTGCTGCTATATCTCCCGAAGGGTGAACATCGACCAGAGTGCATACAATGCGAGTATCCGCTGACCAGAGAACACGTTCTTGCCGAGTGTGTCGACTTACTGAGTGAATATTTACTGACTTGTGTTTAAGACAGTAGTATTTTGACGCGAACTGCACGAGGAAACTGCATGATGATACACTCGAGAATATCTTTGATTTTTTAAAAAGGGGAATGCGATTTATATGTCATGTTCATACTTGTGTGTATATATATATGTATATATGTATATATATATATATATGTATGTATGTATATATATGTATGTATGTATGTATGTATATATATATATATATATATATATATATATATATATATATATATATATATATATATATATATATATATATATAGTACGGGCTTTTAACATCTTTGCATTTTATATATTTATAAGCAGCGGGGGGGGGGGGCGAACCCACCTTTTTTGTAGGGGCGTCCAAAACCGAAAATAAACCCTTTTATCTTTTATATTATATTTTTAAACAAATATATTTGAAACAAAAATATTAACCAACTCGAGGAAGCCTCGAATTGGTTAAATATAATTTTATCCGTGTTGATAGCGATCATATTACAAATATATACTCAACTTGAGGTCACGTCTTCCCTGCTGCTATTCATCCAAATATCTTATCGAGACCTACACGATATCTTTTTCTAGGATCATGTAAATTTATCGTTATAAATCCGTGTGGAGTAGCTTGCGCTCGTGAAAAAAGTTTCTAAACTTATTGATATCCATGTCACCGCTGCACCAAGTTTGATGAATATTTCGCAACTTATGTGTGTCTACGCCATTAAACACAACTAAAACATTACAGTTATCCCTGATTACTTTCGGAATCTGTACGTATCGCTGAGTAACATATATCACATCAGTATTTTTATGTCTTCCTCGAGAAAATATTCCAGCTGGATTTGATTGTTTGTCTAGCATCACATCATCGTATACAACTAAATTATTAATAAATCCGTCTATGGAATCTACGGACGGTGCTTCATCAATATCGGTTATAAACTCGATAACATCGTTATCTTCGTCCAGTAATCATGCATTTTCATTAAAATCTTTAAGCACATCATAACATCGTTGATCATCAACTGATGGTGCTACTAAATACACACTTATCCCATTTCAACCACCTCATTATCAGATTAAGTAGCAATTGCGTCTTACCCGATCCAGATGGTCCTATTATTATCATTCTGATCGAATTTGGTAACGCAGGATGGTGTTTAACTGGTTCTTGCTTTCGAGTCGCTGAGAAATCAATTATATCCATATTATATTAACATATGAATCTATATTGTTTACGCTGTAGAACTCAAACCCCAACTAATGATCTATGCACGGTTACAACAAAAAAATGCGAGAATAGCATATGGTGGAAGATGTGCAGTATGTAGCAGAAAAAAAGTTTTCGTTTTTACCTAACATAGATGGTGGTGATATTGCTAAATTAATATCAAAGTTCTCAGGAACTCCGTGGGCTAAATAACCTGGAGAAAAACATCTACCATGATATAATTATTGTGGTCCTGGTACTCGACTTGATATCAGGCTTGACAGTCAGGATCAACCAAAATCAGGCGAGGAACCAATAAACGCTATTGATAAAGCGTGTCATGTTCATGATGTAGCGTATAAAAGTAAAAATCTACAAGACAGATATATCGCAGATGTGAAATTAATCCATGCGTTAAATTCTATAAAAAATAAAAATATAAGAGAATCACTTGCTAATTGGTTAATAAGATCCGCGATGAAAGGTAAATTAGCGCTAGGTGCTGGTAATTAATTATAAATGGAAACGATTTATTATTCCCCAAGAGGATATTGGAAAGGTAACGCAGCAATTAGTAAACTCGCCTAGGCAGCAAAAGTTACACGTGTTACTGCTAAAAAATGGTTATCTAAACAGGCAATAAGGCAAATTTATCTACCACCACCAAAACAAATTCAGTACGCGTATTTCGATGTCAGCGTCCCTAATGAAGTTCCCCAAGCAGATATCTTATTTTTACCACATGATACTGTACGCTGAAAAACGTACAAATACGCGCTAACTGTCGTTGATGTTGCAAGTAGATATAAAGAAGCAGAACAATTATTGACAAAGACAGCCGCTGAAGTAGCTTCTACGTTTAAACGAATTTATCAACGTGGACCCTTGCAATGGCCACAGCTGCTAGAGGTTGATGGGTGTTACAGGTTGTTCATGGGTGTTTCTGAAATTATTCCACGCATTACTTCACATTGAATTTTATTCGGCTGTAGTCTGATTAATTTTGTAAACTGTTTTAATTCTTCATCAAGCGCTCTATGATCATCATTTATTTCTTCGTAATAATCAACGAAATTTTTTAACCAATTATGTGGAGATGGTCCAACAAACGGTGGTGGTTGACCATGATCGCCACACATTATTACAGCAGTATTTCTTGTTAACAACCAATCAAGAAATGTTTTTAATGTTTCTAACGGCACCGTGCATATTTCATCCCATATTATAATCCTCGGAATATATTTTTCTCCCATCCTCGAAGAAGTCCATGCATCCCCCTTCCATCGGAAGAAGCTATGATAAGTACATGATTGTACTCCTCGTTGTTTCATCTCTCGCGAGAGTCTATGTGTGTTGTTAGCACAATCATATCTGAGTTCTGAAACAGTTCGATCGCTCGAGTGGTTTTACCAGAACCGCCAGGTCCGTTTAGATAAACTGTTTTATTTCTAGTTATTGGAACGTACACCGATGGTGCAAATGATAATTGTAGTTTTTGATGTTTTTATAATAAATATCTTTAACCACAACATCAGCTGATTGGGAATAATGAAGTATATTTTCCTTTTTTATTCTCCACGAACCCCATGATGCACAAGTACCGATATGTAGTTGTTCTAGTAATCCTGAATATTTTTTATTGATATAAAACGAATCCGTAGCAACTCTGACAGCTAGTGTAGAAACTTTATTTATCATCGATAATAGATTTATTGAAACGTACGCGAGCATCGATGATCTTAAATGAGTATACTGAGGTGACTCACCGTCCATATAACTTACAATTGTACGTAATTTAGGTCCATTTGACAAGAAAGCTATTTCTCGACTTATAAACGTATTTCTGCTCGTTGCATCGTCCATGATCAATCTTGTACAATGTCGTCTGTGATCATATGCTCCTCCTTGGGTGAACTTGCCGATTATTTTTCTACCAAGATCTTTTATAATTTTATTCTCATAATCGGTTATATCGGGGTTTTCATCATCAGAATATTTCTTTTGTTGTGGTAACCAAACTTCGGTTTGTTTCCGATATGATATAATTGCTTCACTTACAATCAACAGTGTTAACATCGCACAATTAATCATATACCGTAACAGTACTATTGGTGCCAACATTTTTTCTGAAAAATGTTTTCCAAACCAAGTATAACAAATCGCATGGAGATCTTTAGACATTTCAAATGACTCGATACAAACAAATCCAGTTAGGTCAAAATCCGGTAATGGTCCATTTATCGATACTCGTGTCATCTCGTGCGTCGGATAACCGAATCGCTCAAAGTACACATAACAATCTCCGTATCCAAGAAAACTTCCAGGATAACATATCAACCGAAATAACATCTTTATGATCGTATTTAGTATTCCACAATCCACCGTATCCGTATTAGACACAACTCAGTATTATATCATCAAGAAAATCAAATCTAGTTGGTTTCCACGAATTTTTCTTTCTAGCAAAATGAGCCGCAACTGACGGAACAGTAAAACAATTGCTCAATAGTTCGTCAATATCATCAGTATATTGCAGCGTAAGATTTTCATTTTTAGTGGAGAAATTCTGTTCAATAAATAACACTATTTGGTCGTACAAACTGATTGAACTTGATTTTTTTTTCCATATCTGATTCGTCGTTAGAACTCTGAAACAGCCATACTGACACAGGATCGTTTTTACTTATCTCGTTAATAAAATCAAACATATCTCCGCGATAATATTTAACAGTTCGATTTCGTGGAAACACTGTTACTGCGCTGGTCCACGCGTGCGCGTTATGATGAATGATATTTATTGGAGCTCCTCCTTTTTTATAATGTTTCGAATTATATAAAATCCCCCCGTTATAGTTTTTACTATTATTGGGAATTTTAGCGTTTTTTTTCCAACTTAGCAGCATCGTTTATTGTATCTCCAGTATCCTTCACTAAATCAGCCCATTTGTTTATTTTTTCACGTTGTAAATTCGTCAGACCGTTTCCACGGGCCGCGTTTGTAAAATGTTCTATTACTCGTTCAGCCACAAAGTTTATTTTTGAAAATCTCATCGGCGCCAGTTTATTAATGCTGGGTTTTTCATTTATCACATAGATTCCATAAATAACTGCTGTTACAGGATATGCTCGTTCATAATACGGTTTGTCAATACCAGTCAGCGCTCCTGGTTTGGAATTTTTACTCAGTATGACAGATTTTTATTACCGTGGACAGGATCGTATTTGTCACGGATAATCCAATTATCTGTTTCTGTTAACACGACAAATTTTATTCTGAAAAGATAACTTCCATCATCCAGCTGCTCAGTAATAGCTGCTGCTCGTTTGTCATTCATCGTAGCGTCAATGATATCTTTGTCGCGTATAATCTTGAACGTTGACCAGACATGAGATGGGCCATCTGCGTGAAATTCTTTCTTGGTGTCGTGAATTTTATTGATCAAACTTTTATTTTTCTTATCAACTAGATGTTTTATTGGTAAATCAGAAGATATCTTGTAAAGGTTGAATTTACTTGTCTTCCAAGGCTTGATTCTGGATAATCTCTCGAATTCTCCCATATTATATTTCAGACAAGTATTTAAATAAAAAATATCACATATGCAATGTCTCAACAGAACAGGTGCAAATGGTTGATGATCGGATCATCAACTCCCTGCAATAAATCCTGCAGGAAGGAATTTTGCGGGATTCACTTGCAGAGCGTTCGTAAAGGTTGTTTAGGACCGATACCGTGTCTGCGACGTGGTGTTGGAGTACGAGATAAAATAGAGTTATGTGCGCATTGTGATGGAAAAAATGTCTCGAGCTTAAAAGATATTATGATAAAAAAATAATGTCAGTGACGGAGCTATAAAATCCGTAGAGGATTATCTAAATAAGTTTTCAGACAAATTATGATTTAAACAAATAATATTATTATAAAATGGAGCAAAATGAATTTGTCCCACATCCTATAATAACAAACTACGCATCAAATCGTGATGGTATGATCAGAAATTGTAGGTTGAAAAGACCAGTTGGTTTTGTTACTAATACTGGCTATCTAATTTTCACGTTTGGTGCTGATGAAAAGAAAAGTTATCTCTGTCACCGTTTCGTATACGAGTGTCACAAGGGGTTGAACAAAGATGGTCTTGTAAACGACCACATCAACGGTGTGAAAACCGACAATAGTTTATCCACTCTTCAAGCTGTTACACAGAGTGATAATTCTGCACGGGGAGGGACTGGTAAATATGAAAAAGCAATTACATGGAGGGTGGTTAAATCTACAAACATAGAAAATGATGAAGAGAAAACTTTTTAATCAATGAACGTGGCTGCGAAATACTTTGATATTAATTCGCGTGTGGTAAAATACATTACAGATAATATAACCAAATCTAGCTTATCAAAAAAATATAAGCAAAAAATAATTTTCCAATATTGTTAATGAGATAAACTGTCATCACTAGCAAATAATTACGTAGAATTATATTTATTAACTATTTATTTAATTTATTTATTTTGGGTCTGTATTGTACTCGTATACTACTTATTTTTTTCGATTTACGGTCATAATTAGTCAATTAACCAACTACGTCGTAATAGAGGTTCTTGTGGGAATTATATGTTGTGCTGTCCCTGAAACATCCTCCTGAACTCGCTAAAACACTCAATTAGGGGTTCACATGGGGATATATTTTTTTGATTTAAATAAATATATACCGTATAATAATGAATCACGAAAATATTAATGATGTAATTGTTGCTATTAAAAAATTGGAAAAAATGGAATTAATATATCTGATGAACTAAATCCTGAAAAAATAATTTCTGATTTTGAAATTTTACAAGAACGTAAGAACCAAGGAATACACACACTATCATCCGAATACAGGTTCATAAAACGAATCCAGGCCGGGATGTTTCAGTCGCTAGCTGCTGTAGAAGATGATCAAGTGAAGCAATTCGTTTCTCTTTCTGCTGCAGTAGAAAAAATTAGATCAGAGTTATCCCACGAATACGAGGCACAAAAAAAAAATAATTAGTACTCGTATAAGACAATTAAGAAATATTATGTCAGCGAGTAACTTCGTTACTGATAAAACGATAGAGCACGTGTAATATTTTATCAGAAATATTTTTTTTATTTTTATCAGAAATACTTTTTTTTAATTTCTGATCAAAGATCTATGATCAAAAATCATTACGATAAAAGTCTTTAAGACATAAATCATTACGATAAAAGTCTTTAAGACAGAAATCTTAAGATTTCACATGTAGGTTCACAATCAATTCTCCCCACGCAGGCCAATTAATTGTACTATGTGGTCGGTGAGTTTGAAATTGAATCGTGACAAATACGGATTATGTGTACGTAGATAAACAGGATTGGTTGGCTCTTGCACGATCAAACTCCCAGGAGATACTTGTGGTGTGAACGTGTATAAGATATATCCTTGCTGAGCGTGATTTGACTTTCCAAGATCTATTTGATAGCTGCCGTCGATTACGTCACAAACAAGATTGACTGCGATCGTTGATGTTATATTAACGATTCCTGGTGAAACATGTCTACCACCTCCTTGTAGGTCATTGTTGTGTCTGAGAACAGTTGCTGGTGGTATCATCTTTGTCCATGCCTCAACAATTTCATGAAAGTTTTGGTTGATAAGATCATTGAGAGATTTTTTTAGTTCATCCACGTTATATCCGGGGATTTTATAATTCGGTAGATCAGCTTCATTTATCGAATATTTATCTAACTATTTTTTTGTATCAGATCCTTCAGGAAATTTTAAATTAACCATCGCCTGAACTATTCGGTTGTTAAGATATTCCGTGTCTGATACAAGCTGATTTAATATTTCCACACGCGTGATAATTTTTTCGCGTGACATTGTTACATCAACGATATGTTCTTGAAAATATTGATTTAGTTCATTTAGTTGTTTTCTGCATTCCTGAAAATATTTAATAATTTCACTTCGATGAAAACCTAAAGTAGTTGTTTTTCCGGGATTTTTAAAAGTCCATGACTCAATTTCATCCCCGATAATGACAAATCTACTATACAGTGATTTACTTTTTAATTTACGTAGATGTTCCCGGTATGATGGATTAATTTCATGATATGATTGCCTATCCGTGACATAATCAGACTTTTTCGGTTCTGGTGGTATCGGTGGTATCGGTGGTGGGATTTCAGGCCAACCTAGTACGCATCTTTTCGATGATTGATAAATATCAACGGCGTAATCAGGTGAATGTATTTCAATCGTTGCTGATAAAGTCGGTTCATGAACGTTAATTGATATTTTTGCTTCTTTTCCTGTTATTGATTTTATTCTACGTTGAAATTCTTCATTGATTTCCTCGACCTCATAACTGCCAGTGGGTATCCCAACAACGTTCCAGTCAGGTGTTCCATTTAGTTTGATTTTATTAGCAAATTCAAGCGAATTATTTGCTGGTGTACCGTTAAGTGATTTCGATATGATGTTTGGCCAGCTGTAATATACTCGTAATTGCGCTAACGCGATTTCATTTGCGCGAATCGCAGTTGGAAAATTAACACTAAAGTCAGGACTAGTCGAGCTTACCGAGATCATCGTGGTCTTGTGCGGGGCTGTGTTTATCACGATCTGCTGGAGTAGCTCCTGTGATGTCATTATTAATACTCGTACCTTTAACAGCACTGTTATATATTTTAATCATTTCTGAAAACTCAAAATCAGAAATTATTCCATCGCTGAGGCTTGCTGATAACAACGAAGACAACTTGGAATATGCGACCGTCGCGGTGTGTAATTTTATTATGCAATCGGATAATTTTTCATTCATGCAAGTGCATATTTTTTTGCAACGATGTTAAGAACACCTACAATTGTTGTTGTGGCTGAAATACAGATTGTTACGGCTACTGGTGCCATGATTGTCATTGTTGGCAATATAACACCTGTTCCAGCAACAACAGCGGATACTGAATAAACAATCACGTCGACGATAACCAGTCGTCGACGATATTTTTTTACTTTTACCGTATATTGTTCGATGATATCTTTCAACGCTGCTTGCCATTCACGAGTTTGATTATACCTGTATTGAGATGCATCGTCGATTGAAGTACTCATTATGTTTTATGCAGTAACCAATTGAGGTGTTTCAGCTACAAATTCCAAACACCACCAGTAAGATGTTGCGGTTAATTTCTTATCAGCTGCTTCCAGAATAAATATTTCTTCGGTTCCCTTGTTTAATATGATAGTTACAACTCCAGAAAACTTATCAGTTGAAAGACGCCATGGATACGTTGTAAATATCTCGAATTTTGCAGCACTGAACACAGATAGCCTGTACACGCCAGTGACTATTGCGGTATATTTAATAGTTTTATTCTGCGTTGACCATGTTGCAAATCCCGATGATACCTTGTATACGATGTTGGTAATATGCCCGGGAGTTATTCCAGGTGGAATTTTAAGCAAACTAATTTTGTTAACGATCTCAGGAATCCCCGCTACGATGTTTTCGAGTGTTTTTTTTTAATCGTGTCGATGTTAGCTTTGATATCAGATAGTTTTGCGTCAACGGTGGGCGGAGTACCAAAAAATTCCTCTGCGGTTTCGTTAATTTTTCTAAAATTTCTACGGAGACTTGTGAACGCGTTTACGTGAAAGTCATACTCGGCCCGCAACGTGGATAATTTACCATCTACGGTGTTATAGTTGACGTCGACGTATTTTTTCGTTGCTGCGTCTTCGTCGGATGTTGGATCCCTCAACACTACTATCTTATTCCCGTTCATGCTGAGTTCTCCCGTCATTGTGTCACCGATATTTTTCACGCGATTAGCAACGCTTCTTGCAATTTCATCTCTGATGGTTGTAAACGATATACTTGAATCCCTGATTTTTCCGCTATCAGTAAACACAGGGATGTTATCCGTGACCGCACCGAGTGCTCGTTGAACTATGTCATTCCATTTTATGTTACTCGTCTTTAAAACACCATATCGGTCCTGAAAAACAGCAACTTCATCTCGGTCAACTCCAGCCAGGTTCATAATATCAGAGAGTTCATCTTTTGTCGCGTACTTTGAAAAATCGATGTCATCGGACTTTTTCTTACTTTTCTTACACGTAGAGGAAGATCTTCCGTAAATATCAACCATTATATAAGATCCTTGATCTGTTTAAAACACCTTGCGCGCAACGAAGCGGTTACTTGTATAATCATGCACAACTTTATGTGGCGGTTTGGATGATTTTGATATGGCGTTAAGTACATTAATTGCTTCACGGCCGCACATTGGCGGATCTGTCATTGTTTGTGTTGGTAGCGTTGAATACCAAACTTTTTTATGAAGTGGCTTGACATGCTTGATAAATTCAACGGGTGGAGCTAACCCGTACGAATCGAAATAAACGATTCCACGTGGATCAACCGCGTATGATACCCAATGAGTACCGGGTCCTGAATTTGAGTCAAGATTAATAATACCCGTTTCAACGCTGTTTGGTCGTTGTGGTAATTGATCTCGCATGAAAACACCTCTAAAGGCAGATATTTTTAGTTGTTTAGCAGCATTAAGTAAATCAAAATTTGATGCTGGAACGTCTAACGGATTGTTCCTGGAAGCCTCAGACCTCTTCCCCAACAAGATCCTGCTAATCTTAGGCCGCGTCCCTTTTTTGTATCCTTTTCCTGTTGCTTTCTTTAGAGCCATTCCAGCAGCGGTTCCAACAGCACCTGACCCGGCTGCTTTTGCTACGGCTGGAGCAGCAGCAGCTATTAATGCCGGAATGGCCGCGAGAAGTGGAAAAATACCACCTGTTTTAACCATGTCCTTGATGGCGCTCGGAGAAAGATGAAATTGAACTCCGGTTTTTGATTCTAGGGCTTTATTGAGATGTTTAATCTGGTTATTTGTCAACGATAATTTGTTTGGACCGCCACTAGAAATCTGATCTCGCTTTAGTGATATTTTTGTTCCGCATTTGTTGGCGTTTTTTTATTGTAATTTTTTCACCTGACCGGGAGTCAGCGACATTAACGTGATTGTATGACATTTTTTTATATAAATATCTTTTTCTGAATAACACGATTAAAGATTTTCCACTGGTGCATCAATGACCCTCATTCGACCGCTACCACCTTCAAGTAACATCGCTTTGTCACTGAGTATAATCGCGATTCTCTATAATCATCACCACCTGTATTTAATGTTGCTTTAAGATGTATATCAACGACAGATTGTTTTGATAGATCAAGATGCTCCCGCGAAAAATAATAGATAGGATACAAAGTTCGGAAATCATGTTGTGATATTTGCAAACCGGTATCCAAATTTTGATCACGTCCCATGAATAACATCAAACGATGATATACATGTCCTATATGATTTTGTCCATAATTAAGTTGTATATCCTCTGTTGGTTCTTGTTGTCCATTTATCCGTAAAGAAATATCTGTGATACCTAGTTGGTCAAATATCATATGAGTACGTTCTTGATTATTTAAATGATTGTAGTTCTGAAACGCAATAAAAATATGCCACGGTGCAGAAACACCTTGTTGTGATGCTATATGCCATGTAACTGACCGTTAGCGTTACATTGTATACTATCCGTGCTTGTTGTTAACCATGACAACAGGGATTTGCCACCTGTGTCCATGAAAGAAAGTAATCGCTGTTCTTCTGCGATCGTTGGAGTCATCACCGGCATCCACAAGAAAAGTTTTGTTAATACTACTTTACCAGCATCACCAACAGGTCTCCACAGAGCATCGTTATCATCACCCTTTCTTGCAAAAACAACCGTGTGTCTAGCTCCAAAAATAACTTTTCTAACATTCCTACAAAATCCAAAAATATGCGAAAGTGGAATTGTACATGAACAACTTCTCTTGGTTCCTAGCAACATATTTTTACGCGTTGCAAATCCCAAGTTGAAATCTGGATTAGAACTATGAACCACCGGCGCCACATCAGCATCAGCATCAGCGGCAGTGTGTTTTTTCGGTCGTATTATATTATACGGATTATCATCGGGTTTACCAGAATTATCTTTTACAAACATCATCGTGGGACCTGCTGATCTTGTACAATCATCAGAATATCTTGCCAACCCTATTATTGTTGTAGCAACGTCGACATCTTTCTGAATCGATGCAATAATTTTTCCATCCATCATGTAAGTGGCGCTATCAAACAGTGCCATAATACCATTGTTAACAAAACCAACTTTTACTACATCTTCGTAATCATTATTATCCGTTTTTACAATTGTACCTTCTACCTCAATAAAAGCCTCAGCGGGTAAAAAGTACCTACTTGTGTCATGAACTTGTAGTTCAATTCTTCCACGTTGATCTGGTAATCGTGCGTCATAAGAATAAAACTGATAATCGCGTACAGACTCATCTTTAAGGACAGGTGCTTCCATGTCAAATGCTGTGTCGGACATGCGCTTCAACATTTTATTGTAATTATTTATCGTCTAACACGTTGATTACCACGTTCGGGAAATTCCACTTCGGGAAGTTCTACTTCTGGATATTAAACTTGAGATATTATTCCCTGGTTCACCTAATCCCTGATCTGCTAGTTCTGCTAGTTTTTGATTTGCAGCTTGATTTATTACTTTACTGACATCTGTGTGCATCATTTCAGTACTTGGTAATTTTACTGGTTGTCGTTTTCGTCGTATTAATCGTGCTAGTCTATCTTTGATCGCCGAGAACGCCTTACCAGCAAAATTGATAATTGCACCAGGAGCTTTTTCACGAACAACATCGATAGCTTTCATCGATAATTGTTTTGCAACAGGTGCTACTTTTGGGGCTATCCTTGTAAATAATCCCCGTACAACATCACCAAGTCCATCTCCGTAAATTGCTCCGTAGACTGGTAGTCGTGAGTTCACTACTCTGACCGGTACAGGTCTGCGATAATTATTGTGTATGATCATCTTATCTTATTTATCATTTATCTAATCGCGGTGACTAATCATCAACGAGCTCATCGATAAGTTCTCGGTAAACGCCGATATCCATAATACCACCGCGAAATAATCGTTGATAAATATCAGCTGCTTCATTAATTATTTCTGGTGAATTATTTCCGGCACGTTTTCCTCCTATGAGAACTTCTAACCGTGACACGTCATTGAGAATATTATTAGGACAAATAATATTACCTCCGAAACCACTACCAGTAGTAGATGCATCATGAAATTCTTCTTCTGGAGACTGTGGTCGAGGAGGTTGTTGTTGTTTCTGTCGTTGAGGAATTTGTGGTTTTTTCTATTGCTGCGGTGGTGTGGTGGAGTTTGTGGTTTTTGCTGTGGTGGGGAAAGTTGTATTTGTGGTTGTTGTGTTCGTGCGTAATATCTTTCTACTGCGTCTAATAAGTCAATAAATCTAAGATCAAAGTTTTTAGCTTGATCAAGATCATAGTGTATACGAAATATCCATCTTCGCCAGTTATCACGACTTATAGCATCATCAGCATACTCGGATTTAAAAAATTTTCCTCGCTGATCATAAGATCTTACGATAAACTCAGCTAATTTATTTACGTCTCCAAGTCCCTTTATAGCATTAATACTTTTTTCGGTAAATTTATCTTTTGCATCAACCCTATCCCTTGCTTGCTCTGTTTCTGTTTCTGGTACACGATATTTTATATCACCTATTTCAGCACGAATTTTACCAATACCTTCAAGTATTTCTTCATCGACGGGTGGAGGTTGAGCCGCAGCTATATCAGTTGGAAGATCTCGTAAAATCTTCTTTGCCTATTTAGTTCTTCTTGCTATTTTTTCAGTTTGTTCTGCGGTTTGTTTTAATACTGGAAAAATACCCTTTTTCCTCTTCTCCTCGTCCTCCCTAATATCTCCCCATATAGTTTTCTTCAGCAGCCGCTGAAGCTTTTTCAGTAGCTGCAGTGACGGGTTTAAATAACTTTTTAGTGTCTTCCTCGTACTCAGCTTGAGATTGTTGCTGCGCTCATAAGTTTTCTCTAAATGAGTCTCTAACAGGAAAAATATTTTGATTGCTTCTAATCGTTCTCGAGCTATTCTTGCAGTATGAGATTCAGAGTGAACCATTATTTTGATATAACAATTTTTTAATTAATAGCAGCAGGGAAGGCGCGACCTCAGGTTGAGTCGATTTTTTGTAATAGGATCGCTATCAACACGGATAAAATTATATTTAACCAATTCGAGGCTTCCTCGAGTTGGTTAATATTTTTGTTTCAAATATATTTGCTTAAGAATATAATATAAAAGATGAAAGGGTTTATTTTCGGTTTTGGACGCTCCTACAAAATAGGTGGGTTCGTCCCCCCCCCCCCCGCTGCTTTATATGTTTTGGAAGGGTTTATCTTCGTACATTTGTGTGTGCATTCATATCTTATATTTTTCGAACCTATCTTTTAACTGGAGCCATATAGCAATTAATTTCATTAGTATAAGACTGTACTACATAAATAAAACCTACATCATTTGGAGTATAACATTTCCATTTATAACTCTCCCTAACGCCAAATGAGACGTTTTGTGTCTTACAGTTTCTAGAATGAAGTCAATCCGAAATGTTAAACCTCGCCAGAACATGAAACTTCATCAAGTGACTGTCAGATGATTTAGCTGGGCTTTATTTAAAATGGGCCGTTAATAATATGATACAATTCTACAAATATGTAATGTCGGCTTTTTTATTTCTCGTGTACATAAATGACCTATTGAATAAACTAGTAATGACTAATTGCGGAATAATAGTGAATCAGATGAATATACCTGGCATGCTTTTGGCAGACGACACTACTCTACTAAGCTCTACGCTGAATGGATTGCAAATACTCGTGAATACAGCTTATCAGTGTGCACAGAAGTGGAAATTGAAATATAACTCTAACAAGAGTAATTGGATGATATTTAGTAAAAAAAATGAAGTGTACTCATCAAATGGAATTACTCTGGGATCACAGAATATTCCTAGAGCAAAAAAAGTGAAATATCCAGGAGTTACCTTTTCACAATCAGTGAAAACTAATGATCGTATAGTCTATTCCTACAATAAAGCTAAACGTGTAACAAACTCACTATACTCAATTGGACTAAATGCAAATGGGATGAATCCTATAGTTTCTGTGAAAGTCTGGGAAAGAGTTATATTGCCGTCTGCTTTGTATGGCTCAGAACTCTGGTTTAATATGTCATATCAGGGCATTGAATCAATGGAGAAAATACAACGATATTTCGCCCGGAGAGTACAAGGTTTCCCTCAGAGATCCCTTATTGGATCTACGACATCATTCTTGGGGATGATATCAATGGAAGCTCGCATAGATAAGCAAAAACTCGTATTTCTTGGTCGCATGTGTAGAACATCAGCAAACTTAACTGCTAAAAAGGTTTTCCTCTGGGCTGTTGGAAATTTGATTTTGACCCCCAACATAGCTACAACTCTTTTATATATGATATAAATACTGTACTCAAAAAGTATGATTTAGAAGATTATCTCAACGACTTTATTTTCACTGGAAAATTTCCAAACAAAATAACATGGAAAAACTTAATTGGGACAAGAATACAGATATTTGAGGAGAGAAAACATGAAATGAGTATAGAAATCCATCAGAGGGATTCGGTAGATTTTTAAAAATTAATCCAGGACTAAAAATGCATCATCTATGGAAAATAGCTTACACTGACTCAAGCAGAAAAATGGAATATGGGACATTAATTCGTATTGGAGGAATGCAAGCAAGACCTGGACTGTGTCCCCTATGTGGCAAAATGAGTCATGACTATATTTTGCACATTTCGATGAATTGTGCCTTAACCTTAGACGACAGAAACCACTTGATGGAAAGTCTATTTTCGTATATGCCTCCAGTGATTTACCGTGATTTCTGTGATCAGATCGATGATGTTATACTGATTATACTACTTGGTGGTTTAAATGATATATCAAAACGTTTAGAATCTGAGGCATGGACAAATATGATCAGACTATCTACCAAGTATTTCATTAAGATAAAGGATATTATATATTCGATTCAATAGAGAACTCACTCAGAATATAAGGAAAGAAATACTTGTACTGGATTGCAAAGCGATTAGGAAACTAACTATTTTTGTTGTGAAGATACATTTTCAAATGTTCTATCATATATATATCTCTATCTAGTTTAGTAATGATTTTAATTTATTTATTCGTTTGCTATTGGAAATAATTCAATAAGTAACGAATCCACTATTTTTGTGATTCTATGTATTTAAATGCATTTCTTTTTTGTCTTAAAATCTTCAGAAAATGGAAGAATAAAAGAATATCATCATCATCATCTCTCACAGCGTCAACAATACATCACTCTAAGCTATTTTCAACCTAGGTAAGGCAAAGAAACACATGTTAAAATCGTAGTTGGAATTGTTAATACAATCATTAAAATAAACCACATGTCTTGTGAGACAGGTCATGAAATGACACCGAACAGTGTCAGAGAATCGTGGTCTTCATACGAATGGTAAAAATAACATGCTAAGCATTGAAATCACAAAATTATCTGAAAAAATTAAACAGTGGCGAAGGAATCTACCAAAAATGCCGACGAAAGAAACCATAATAAAGTTCAGTTATTTTACTGCCAAAATACACATTAAAGTGCAATATGCAAAATATGCCTGCAATTTTAGTAGCTATGCTCCAATGACATTAAGTTGGACTGGATATAATATGTTATTGAATGACGGGTGCTAAATAAATTATTACATATGAAGTATGTCTCTTAGCTCTTGATTGCTTGCATTGCATGCAATGTGCGAGACGAAAACATTTGATCAATTATATTGTTCATTTTAACTTTGAGGAATGCACAGTATAGCTTACAGCTTTGAATACAGACTGAATATGCACTTTTTATCATATTTTGTAATTATAGCGCGATTTGCATATGATAGATTATATTGGCTAAAATATGTTTCTGCCCAATGATCTCTGAAAGAGTCACAGTGACCTAGTACTTCAGATGTGTCTCTACAAGCCTGAAAATAGATTCCTTCTTTGGGTCAGGAACTTGGTGTAGACATATATCATGCAACCTGCAAATGTACAAAAGATATTAAATTTAATTACACTGACGGCTTTAAATTTAACATGTTTAAGTCACAATGAAGATAACTTTTAATGTTGTATATTCATATGAGGCATGAATGTGTACAAAACGGAGTTTTTTTGTAAACATCGGGCAAATAGTTAAAGGCTGTGTTCCGGAATTTCGCACCTCTGCACAGGGTTGAAAACTAAAAGAAACACATTACCCAGATCTTCACAATTGGTAATCCTTGTTATAAAAACAGAAGTGTGTATATCTTAATGCAATTTCAAGAATATAATTTAGTTGACTAGGAAATCTGAATGATGGGGGTTGAGTTTGGTTTGCGACTGCATCTTTCAGAAGACTGCTTGCTCAGCACGACTATATTCCCTTTCACCCTTTCATAGGCATATGTAAAACATACAAGTGACAACGAATGGATAACTTATAGTTAACTTTGACATCTTCAAATTTCGTAGAAAATAATAATACTTAGCACTGTTGAAATTGGTTTTTATATTAAAAGAACATGCAAAGTTAGTGTACTTTGTGCGTTTGCAAGTTCATTTTCTGTGCACAGACGAACATCAGTTTTCATCAGCTGTCTGATTTGCGCAGTATAAACTATCTGTTTTATACAGTATCAAATGTCTCTGTTATACAGCATCGACTATCTGATTTACACAATATCAACTGTCTGCGTTACACAGTATCAGCTGTCTGTTTTACACAGTATCAAATGTCTGCTTGGCACAGGATAGGCTATCTAAATTACATGGTATCGGTTGTCTGATTTTCACAGTCTCAACTGTCTGATGTATATAGTATCAACTGTCTGCAGTACCAAGTATCGGCTTACATAGTATCATCTGTCTGCTTTTACAGCTTTAATTGTTTGGTTTACACAGTATCAGCTGTCTGCTTTACACGGTATCAACTGTCTGCTTTATACGGCACCAGCTGTCTGCTTTACAACTTCAACTGTTTGCTTTACACAGTATCATATGTCTGCTTTACACGGTATCAACTGTCTGCATTACACAGTATCAGCTGTCTGCTTTGCACAATATCAACTTTAAACAGTATCAACTCTGCTTTACACGGTATCAACTGTCTGCTTTACAGAGCATCAGCTGACCGCTTTACACAATATCAACTGAACACAAAATCAACTGTCTGCTTTACACCATATCAACTTTACACAGTATCAACTGTCTGCTGTACACAACATCAACTGTACACAATATCAACTGTCTGGTTTACACAATATCAACTTTACACAATATCAACTGTCTGCTTTACACAACATCAACTGTACACAATATCAACTGTATGCTTTACACAACATCAACTGTATACAATATCAACTGTCTGCTTTACACAATATCAACTTTACACAATATCAACTGTCTACTTTACACCATAACAACTGTCTGCTATACAACATATCAAGTTTCTAGAAAAGTCATAAACGGATTTTGACACACTCAACATTTTGGACAAACTAACAATTCAAGTATACAATTTGCCTAATTTATCACATTATGATTGCTAACTTTAAATTTTAGTCGAGTAAATTGTTTTAGATTCTGACTAAATTCGATAAGTATGGCAGTACCATGATTATATCTAGCTGTAAAACGCATATATGTTCGTTTCCCGGATTTTATTTTTTTGAGGTAGGTACTAGAGGTTAATAACTGCCCCAAGCAAATGCCAGGCGAATGTTTACATTTAACATTTCTTGCCCAGTAAGTATGTGAATGATTATATGGTGGAGATATCGATAGTTTCAGGCCAAGACCCACGGGCAAAAGTCCATTGGGAGGTAAAGATGGATCTCGCAGCCAAACTCATCTGCATAAAAAATCTGTCTTTTTCATGTGCAGCAAGCATATATAGGGTGGGTATCTCAATAGTTTCCACGTTATTAACCATGGCGGCAGGGATGGAGCCCAGGGTCAATTCCAACTGCATGTATAAATTTGTCTTTTCATGTCCAGTAGGTGTAAATATACTTTTAGGCTGAGTAGCTCAACAGGTTGCTACATTACAGAGCCTGAAACATGTATTTAGTCTCAAAAAGCATTTTTAACTAAAATCTCATCTTTCATCGCCCAACATCTCAGAATTTACAATTTATGCACTTTTCTGGCGCTTGTAATTAAGCTAGAATCACACCGATTATCTTGCATCGTTTATTATCTCACCGTATTCCGTTCATGCATTTCTCTAGTGTTTGCGTCTAAAGTAGAATTATATCGTTTATCTTTTATTATCTCATCATTTATCTTTCGGTAATTTTCTTTAAGGTTTATGTTCTAATTGCAGTCTTTTTATGTATCCTTTATCATTTCGTCTTTTACATTTTTTTGAAGTTATCTCTTTCATCATCCATTTTTGTTTATGAATGAGAAGAATAAAAAGTTACGAGGAAAGTGATCGTTACTTTTTCTCTCTTCGCTTTAAAACTGGCAGACGATTGTTAAAATGTCCACTTTTGATGAGTTTAAATTATTTTAACTACATAAAGGGGAACACGCTGAATAAATGATTTATATCTGTGCATTTGTTCGCAGTGACTTCTGTGTTTTGTTTAGGTGGTTCGATGCATCAAAATGGATAGGGTGATAAAATCATGTTCTTAAAATTAAAAAACAAAAAACAAAACGTCATTTATGTATGATTAATTTGTGCTTTAATTTAGCATATATATATATATATATATATATATATATATATATATATATATATATATATATATATATATATATATATATAAAACAAGGATATGTACATGTCCCAAATACACAAACCACATTAGCACATTTAGAATTTCTGGAATAATGAAAACGGTGTAAATTAGACCATTAAGATGAGGACGAAAAATGAAAGAAAATGAATGAAGTTGCCAACAACCATGCGTTTCGCGGAACAAGATCTCGCCTGCTTGTATGTGCTGATGTATTCAACAAAACGAAACGTACACACAAAAAGTTTCGTTTTCTCAAATCATATACCTATAGTCTGTTCTTTGCTGACAAGTAAGGAAGGTTTATACAAAACGTTTCGTTTATTTCAAGTAATGTAGGTATAGTCATCAGTCTGTACTGTCAAGTATGGAAAGTTTATACAAAACGTTTCGTATATTTCAAGTCATATACGTAAAGTCAGTTTGTACTGTCAAGTATGGAAAGTTTATATAAAGCGTTTGGTTTATTTCAAGTCACATACGTAAAGTCAGTTTGTACTGTCAAGTATGGAAAGTTTATACAAAACGGTGGTTTATTTCAAGTCATATTCGTAATGTTAGTTTGTGTGTGTGCTTCTGTGTGTGCGTGTGTGTGATTAGGATGTTTAACGCAGCTTTAACAATTTCTCAGTCACATCTATACGATAGTTGAAGTATGGCAGGTTATAGCGATGTCCAGCACTGGGGCATCATGCCACAGACATGTAGAATGATGTCCCACCCAGTCACATTATCCTGACACCAGGCCGATCAGTCCTAATACTAACCTCTTAATGCTGAGCGCTTAGCGAGGCAGCTGTTAGTGCCATTTTTGTAAGTCTTTGGTATGACTCGGCCGGGGTTCGAACCCAATACCTCCCGCTTCCGAGGCAGACGCTCTAACCACTAGGCCACCGGAGCAGTCCTAAAGTCACTTTGTACTATCATATATGTATATTCAGTTCATACTGTGAAGTATGGAGAGTTTACTCAAAACGTTTTGTTCATTTCAAGTCATATACGTAAAATCAGTTTGTACCGTCAAGCATGGAAAATTTACATAAAACATTTCGTTCATTTGAAGACATATATGTATATTTAGTTTGTACTGTCAAGTATAGAAGGTTTATTAGCATGTTGAACTGTTATAACGTTATTCTCTGACATAAAATTTTTAATTTTTTACGTACATTCCCTTCGTGTTTTATTATGTTTTGCTGCAGAAACGTACTTAAATTAGTGTGCCCTCTCCACCTCCTTCTTAAAGCGAATTTTACCCTCCAATTATGAAAGAAAATTAAATTATATTAATAATTTAAGCAATAATACTGGAGCAGTTTGGTAGCTAATTTTACTCGGCGCTGTATGTCATTATTGTTCTAATGTTTCTTTGAACCCGGTCATAAATAACACGAAGCACCTTTTAACAGCATGACTTCAGTTTGTCAGTACTACGTTCTAGCGTACATGATAACATAGGTCTTTGTGAAAAAATATATAATGCATGAAGTTTAATTTTCTTTGTGGCTCAGTTTTATTAGTGTTAAGACTCTTGTCTTAAACTAAGTAACATAACAATAAGAAAACCCAGCAAGCTAGGAAAAATTCAAAAAAAAATTTTTCTCTAGAATACGAAGCGAAAATTCAAAAAGAACTTACAGTATTGTGAGTTAAATCTCAAAAAGACCTAAAGGTTATATCACAAGTCGAAAAGTAACGAGTGTTTCGAATGAATTCCATTGGAGTTCCGAATGATTTACAATCTTGAATGTGCTGATTTGCAAATAGTCTTAAATGTGATAATGTTTCACCCGTCTTGATGTATCTCAATGATATAACCCAGAATGTCTTCAAATGAATTCATGACTCCTAAAATAGTGATCAAATACGAAAGTCAATGAACACTTTTCAAATTAATGAATAATTGAAATAAAGAAATCCATTCAAATAATAATTGAACACAAAGTAAAAACTGATTCTACTAAAAATGTTAAGATATGAATAAATATATTTATCACTGCCTTATTACCTCTATACAAAAAAATATAAAATAAGACACAATGAAAGAACCCACAGTGAGGGCCATTTTCGATCAAATTCATCTACAAGATCACTTCTAAAAATTTACAAGGTCAAAAGATCACATAAACATGTTGACTCAGATTATCTTAAAGTCCAACCTACAATCATGGAGCTACGTAATGTTGTTTAAAAGGTGTCCCTTATAATGCACAATCATGAGCAAAAATTGAACACACTATATTCTCAGTTTTTTTAAAATCAATATATTCACAAATGTCTTTTCCAAAATACAGATCTATTTAAAATTACTGACAGAAATCATAGTTGAAATATGCATATAAGACTCCCCTCCCTCTCTCTTTTTCTCGTTAACGACCTGAAATTCCAGTTTTCTTTATTTACGATCGCATTTGCCTTACAGTATATTTCCAGGCTGACCATATAGGTGCAACATAAGGACTTTTCTTATATAACTGCCGATACATAGAGTTTTCTCAAGATCTAAGTAACATTGTCAATTGCACCATTTCTGTAAAACTCTTGTATCCTATCCTTTCCTTTTTTTTTTTTTTGTTACAATATCTCTTGAAACTCTAAATGGAAATACTGTGCTGAAAATAACTGATAAACAATTCCAAATTAAGATTAATCGACTTAGATTCTTCTTCTCGTTTTGATTTTACCTTTAAATGCAGATTATTGTTTATAACTGTCAACATTAAGGATTTCTTGCAAAATTCTGTGTGTTCACATTATATTCCCTGTGTGTTTCTCCTAAGCGCGATCACTCGAATTCATCTTTTCTTCCTTATTTAAAAAAAAAATCTGATATTTACTGTGGTTCTCTCAATTTCGGTGATTTTACGTAAAAATTTTAGGAATATGTAAAGTAGTGGTCACCGAAACGGCGGTTGACGATACATATCACCCATTGAAATTTTCCTTTTAATCTGTCATTGCAGCTCGTGACCTATACAGCCTAATTGGTTCTCTCTCTCTCTCTCTCTCTCTCTCTCTCACACACACACACACACACACGTTCATCCATTCACTATGGAAATATGACTTATTATAACAAGAATATAACTGGAACTTTAGAAGAATGCCAAGAGGAATCTAATGAATTATTGTGGGAAAATGAGTTTTTATTGGCATGAAATCGATTCTAATTAAAGTTTTCTCTCTTCTTTCACACTGATAATTTTAGAACAAATTTGATGGTCTGTGCAAAGAAAATACCAATAGAAAATTATGTAAAATGCTTATCAGACAAAGTAATTACCCAAAACCTTAGCGTAACCGTTTTGACAAGAAAAATGGGTCATTGCAACCACTGGCTGCTTTTGATGGATGCTAACTTAAGTGATAGAGCTGACAGCATACATAAACATTTATGACGATACAGGCAGTGAATGATAACATTTAATGAAACATGAAACGTAGATGACCGTCACTTCTATCTGCATGTACCCTCTGTCCAGTCTTTGTCAGCCAATAGCCAAGAGTCATTGCTCCATGTGGAATCAAGTGGATCTATTGGCATCTGCTAGAAAAAGATGTTTCTGAATGCGGCCATTTTCAAGGTGAAGACCCAATACATTTAATGACCGTATACTGCTGTGTATATTTAATTTGATGGAATTTTCCATTAGAAATGAACCAGATCTAGGGATTTCCAGGGCATTTTTTGCGTCATATGTCAAGTGACAGTTTAAATATAAATAAAGATTTTGTAAATAAAGTCTTCATTCCTGTTGTAAGATCAGGCTGTGGAGCCATTTTCAGTTATTTCTAGATATAATTTGAGAGAAATTATTTGTTTAAATTATCCATTGGTTTTATAAAGTGCTCATCGACGTTTTTAGACTAAACGCTATTTTGGGATTATCGAGGACTCGTTCAAAGATATGAATTATATCAATGTGATGCATCAAAACATTAATGACTTTGTAAAAGTTATTTTCGAGCACAAGTTTTATCAAATCACAAACATGTTCTTTTGATAGTTTTACATGTATATTCGTTTTCAAACAACTTTTTTTTCCAATTTAGTAATACAAACTATCTCCAAAAGCTGGGAACTGCAATGGGTAGTCTTGTCGCACCTTACGCATCTTTATTTATGGGAAATTAGAAAATGTTTTTCTAAATAAATGCCTCTTAAAACCAGATGTTTGGTTAAGATTTTTAGACGATATCTTTATGATTTGGAGTTATTCATTAGAAGAACTTTATTATTTTATAAGCTGTTTAAACAAATAATAATTTATTATGAAAATATAGTTCTGTAGAAATTTTGAATATTCGTCAATAATATATCAAGATATAATATATTTTTTAGAAGTGTGCATTATACATAATAAATATATAAAAAAAACTGTTTCTGTGCTGTATATGCATATTTCCATGTCCATTATTCGTTAAAGAAAAGGACAATTAGGTTAAAATGTATCATCTTGTTTATGTCGTATTGTTTATATCATTGATGACTTGAAACATAATATATTTAATGACGTAAACAATGATAATGCTAGATTGAATTCGGTTTGAATAAATTCTGGTAAAGCGATAAGGCGAAACCAGTCACACATTCTACGTGTTGGTGTTGCATATATATATATATATATATATATATATATATATATATATATATATATATATATATATATATATATATATAAGAAGGTGCTAAGCATAGCGATTGACATGTCTGACATGGACCCTTGCTGATACCCCACCCCACCCCGCAACCATTGGTCTTAGTCTTAGATAATTAGATTGATGCTAATCAAGGTCGACTGTCACGTCAGAGTGGTATAGACTGATAGCCCACACACTGGCCATAGGAAGTTACATAAGTACGTGCTAAGTAAAGTTGATTTGTCAGAATGGTTAATGACCCTAGTTAATGATTAATGACATTGGCCATAGGGAATTACACTTGTACGTACTATGCAAGATTGATTGACATGTCATAAAGTTGCATACGATCCCCAGTTTCGTGTAAATCATGACGGTACCAAACATGAGATTGCATAACAGAGTGTGTGTGTGTGTGTGTGTGTGTGTGTGTGTGTGTGTGTGATTTGGATTTTTAATGTAGTTTTAACAATTTTTCAATCATATCGCTACGATGTCTGCAGTGTGGCAGTTTATAGTGATGCCTAGCACCGGGGCATCATGTCGCAGACGTGTAGCATGATGTCTCACCCAGTCACATTATCCTGACACCAGGCCGACCAGTCCTAACACTAATCTCTTACTGCTGAGCGCCAAGCGAGGCAGCTGTTAGTACCATTTTTATGTCTTTGGTAGGACTCGGCCGGGATCGAACCCATTACCTCCCGCATACGAAGCGGACTCTCTAACCACTAGGCCACCGGAGTGGTTCATAACGGAGTAGAGTACTTAAGTAAAATACGCCATACAACGTATGACAATCATCGCAATGACGTCATTCACGTGAGTAGTTTCCTAGTTTATTTAGCAGAAAAGCCACAGGCCTTAGCTATCTTGACGACTAACTGCGATGTCGTCCAAATGATGTTAACTCTCTTTTTGTCACTATCATTCAGTCTAATCCAAATTACGTACTTTGGTTTGAAGTCGATAAAACTGGTTCTAAATTTGCCAGTGACTTTTATTTTGGAATCATCTAGGTTCGTCCATCAGACTCGAAGTTTTCTGCTAAGGTGAAATTGATATATTTGCATCCTAAATCACTATTATATGTGCTTCAAGTAAATATGTTTAAATGGGAGATTTTAATGCCAGAACTCGTGACATCAAAGATTATTTGGAAAATACAAGTTACTTCTTAAACACTTCGAGTTTGGCGCCAATTAGGTACAGTTTTTCAATTATACCGCGAACATCCTCGACTAAGAAACGGGTAACAATATATTAGAAAATTAATGTCGCTGGGAAAATGCTGATATATATATATATATATATATATATATATATATATATATATATATATATATATATATATATATATATATATATATATATATTATAAATAATACTGATAGCCATATTATAAACAATACTGATGACATGTATAAACAATAATATTATTAAATCAAACGGAAGATCTAGCGGCGATACAAGCGCTGATTCTACAACTTTCCGAAATACATCGGTTAATAACTATCATGATGTTTCTAGCAACGTTCTGAAATCTGATAATAATTTCTGTATAAATGACCTTGAAATACTTTTTAATATTGGCAACTCCTTGCTAATTACTGATGTTTTATTTCGCAGTAGAAGTGAGCAAATGTTACTTGTCGACAATAACGTGATAGGTGGAAAACAGAAAGGGTGATTTTATCACAATTATTGATACCGACAAATTAGAGGCGGTAATAAAGAAGATTTGGGTTGCAAATAATAGCGTATAATCCATATCTCAGAATTAAATAAACAGTCTATATTTATCAATCTGATTAGTATTTAATGGCACTGCTTCAAAAATGTTTTGTAATAAATACTAGCAAAACCAGTTTGTAATAAAAATAGCAAACGTTGGAAAGCACTGCCAAAGGACCGATAGAAAGTACCAACGTGTTAGAAATACATAACACTAACGAAACACAAAGAAGACACATTTTATCTATCTTGATTTGATTTAATACGGAACAGGCAATCCCTTATAATGCCATTTTACCGTTGCACATTGCTAGCACTTACTTCATTTCAAAATACGCATGCATAGTATTAGACTTCGTATTATTCCTTCGCTGCCGTAGAGGTCTGCCAATCAATTTAACATACGCCTAATTGTGGCACCATACAGGGATTCATACTATGATTCCTATACTACTCACATTTTCGACATACTCCACCCATTTTTATTTCAAAATGTTTGCAATATTCTTGCAAGTTATGGGTCAATCAAACATTTAATTGTTTTTCGAAGAGTCAGTTCTCAACGGCGTGCGTGGGAAGTCTTATGTCACTTGTTTGGGCTCGAATAAACAGTAACACAAGAAAGAGTGAAAACAACAATCTTTAAAAAATGAAAACAATTTATTTCCCTGGAAAAATTCTGTAAAAATGAAAAAATATGAATTTACGGTTTTATAGAATCAAATCCAAAAATAATCCAAGAATAATATTTTAGAAGTCCTAATAACAAAATGTTCTACTTATTTCACGTTCGAATCCCGACGAAGAATCCAAGATGGAAGACGATGACGTATGCTGCAACATATAGTGTTGAAGTCTACAGTTCCTTGTAGAAATAAAAATTATTATTCCGGTTTCTGATAGCTGAACAAATTTGTATACATAACTGTCCTTGTTCCACAATATTACATGAGCACACGTATTTTCCAGAAAAATAATGGAATTAATTTTTTTTTTAATCCAACTAATTTGAAATAACTCCAAACCAAGTAATTTGAAATAACTCCAAAGAGCACAACATACAACAGTTTAACAGCCAAACCTCTGCTGAGATTAATTCTCCAAAACATGGGTTATATGGGCTTTCTAAAACGTGAACAAGGGTCATGTGATCATTTTCTGGAAGTTTATAGAAGCAAGTACTTGTTACAGATCACGTTTACCCAGTGTTACCCTGACGAAAACCGATCATTTTAGCTCTAAGAAATATATTTTAAAAAATTGCTTATATCTTAAAGACAAAGTCCCATCATGACCTTGGAAATAACCAATCATTTTAAATTAAAATAGAACTTGTTTACGAAGGTTGCTACAAATTCTGAAACAAGGTCAGGACTTAGATCAACACCTGGCGTTTATAAACTAACAGTCAAGGTCAAACTATTTTCTAAAATAAAGTATCATCTCTAGTGATTAAATTTACATTACAATATAATGTAATTAAAATTATTTTTTTAACTGACAAACAATTAAATTGAAATACATACATATATATATATATATATATATATATATATATATATATATATATATATATATATATATATATAATCAGATATAATTAAATCAAGCATACATAACGTAAGACAAATATGATATGGTTGGATTAGCCGCAAATGGTTTATTGTGTAAGAGTTGTAGCTGAATTTTAAATACGGTTTAGAAGAAAGCAGTCCTTTTCCTACCGATAAATCATATTGACATTATTTCAAGATATCTTTTGTACAATTGAATGATAAAACAAAAATTTCGTGGTTTAAGTGTTCCTCACTGAAAATAATTTGACGAACGTCTTCAGCAACCGTTTGAATTAATAATGCCACGACTGATCACGGGAATAAGTAATTAGCTCAGAATTTTAAGTAAATATACAAATAAATACATGTAGTCATCACCAGGTATGTTTCGGATGTATGTATCCAAAGAGAACTTAGGTTCACAGATAGAAAACAAAAGCCTTCCAAATTAATCCTGAGTCTTCCGCCTTTCATTTGTAACAAAATCAAAAGTTAGTTTAATTTTCTGCATTCTCTGTCAAAATTATCCCGAGTTATGGCTCCGGTTTTAATTCAACCTTAGCCCTTCATTTTCCGTTTAGTGGCTTTACAAGTACGTCATGGACTGGAATCAAATTTTCTACAAAGGTTTTACACAAGAAATATCAAGGTCAGTTTTGATCTTTATGATTATTGGGAAAAGAATTTACGGGGTCACTGTCCTTGTTTGATCAATAACTTTGCTCTCAGTCGCACAATATTGGCGGGTTACACATATTGTGTGGAGACCTTTCTATGATTTTTAAACCGAAGACGATGACGTCAAACAATTGCCTGGAACTTACAAAACAAACGAGGTATACGAACCATTTTTGACAAACGCTAGGCGGCCTTTCCATGACAATACACTTCTGCTTAAGAAAATTGAAGTATACAGCCCCAATTCTGCCGGCATCTTTTTCCCCTTGTTGCTCAGCTCGCTTCAAACAGTCTCTAAATTCTACGTCACATAAACAGCTGACTCTGTCATAGAAAGGAAGATCAAATTAAGTTATTTAGATACGTAATTCACACGCATAAGAAGCTTCTGGTAGCAGTTTTGTAAATATATTTTCAGTGATCAACATTTTGCAAATATTCAATTATTGTTTGTATATTTTAAAGGCAGAGCTCAGTTTAGGTGAGTGAATTAAGCAGACAAAACACATAAATAATGTCGATGGCTAAACGTAACAGCCAAAACATACAACCTATACGGTAATTTACTAAACTGCAATCATTTAAATGTATCGCCCCGCATAAAAATAATAAACAAATGAACCGTTTCCAAAAGATTTTGCCAATATTTTAACAGCTTGCATATTGAACACTTATTAAGCGACCCTTGCCTAAAGAAATAAAAGAAAGTTAGGGCTCCTGTGTTAGTAAAACATACAAACACGCACGTGCGTGTGGACATACACCTCATCATTTATTCGTACTATCTCTCTCTCATACAGACAGACAGACGCATCAAAACCGAGACATACTTGGAAAACTTGTCGTCATTCTGTAAACCACCTTTCGTCTCCTTCGGGCCGATAGTGACGTTACATTGGTCATGCGCTCTGCAGCATGTGTCTGTAGCTACAAGTGTCCCAAGATCATTGTTACCAGAGGCAATATTACCAATACCACACCATTTTGTTCCTGTAATGATAAAAGGCAGTGTACTGTATGTATATCGTGATTGTCCTTATAGCTAAAACGTACTCACCTCTTTTCATTTTTCCTTTAGCTGTTGTTTAACATTCTTTTGAATAATAGGCACGTGAACAATCATATATAGTAACATTTTTTTTCATTTGCAATAAGTTCTTGTAGATATTAAAAATAGGATCAAGATACAGACGGAGAAAAAATACCTCAAAAAAAGAAGCGATGTAAAAATAAACAATTAATCGACAAAGTAAATATAATACGCCTTTCAGTTAGAGATTGTATTGAATAATCGTCCGCGACAACCTCAGTTCAGACCAGTCTGAAGTAATATATTTATTAGAAGAAAACAAGGCTTTCTGCGTTAACTCCAATTAAATTTTCTGTGAAAGACCGCGATTTCTTGAAATCAGATAACATTGCTTCAGCACAAAGTTTAGTGATTAAACCTTTCAATACATGAATTAAACCATCTACCTTGGATTTGTCTGCATCTAGCACGTCGCAAGTGTGAATGAAGTGTATACTGTTAATCAGGCTGGAGTGGGGAGAAGAAACACAGACAGAAAGAGAGAAATAGAGAATCAATTTGGCATCGTATTGAAACACTTATCTACATTTATGATGCACACACACACACACACACACACACACACACACACACACACACACACTTTGTATAGTTCGAATAAAAAGGTACCTGGAAATATAAGTTGCCTTTTCTGTCGAATGTGTTTTTGCCTCTTGGGATAAGTCTCGTCGCATAATCCAATCACGAAGGTAACAAATTCCTCTGACACCGGTATAGGGGTTAAAGAGACGGCAGTCGTGCTTGTCACGTGTGGTCTGCTCCTGGAATTAAACTTAATACAGTAAGTCAGTGACATTTTATTCTTGAACATTTTTGCCAGTTGATTTCAGGTAATTGTGAAGTACATGCAATAAAAGCCCAAACTGATTTATTATTTTCATGTATGTATGTATGTATGTATGTATGTATGTAGGTAGGTAGGTAGGTAGGTAGGTAGACGTACGTATACGTACGTACGTACGTATATGTACGTACGCATGTATGTATGTATGTATGTATGACTGACTGACTGACTTTCTGTATTTCCTCTTCAGAAGAGATTTCATTCAGATAATTTTTCGTTAATACAGAAAAGATAGGAACATAGCTTGACATTAATGGACTTACAGTACACTATATATATACATATATACAGATGCATATATATACATACATATATGCACATACATATATTTGAATACATATACACATACACACATACACATATATATACACACATATACATATATTCATACATATATACATACATACACACATATACATACACATATACACAAATATAAACATATATATATATATATATATATATATATATATATATATATATATATATATATATATATATATATAAAGAAACGTAAAGAAAACGCAATCTCTAAACACATGAGTGAGAGAACTCATTGCAAACGAGATATGTATGCAACATAGATTAAGAGAGAAAGATAAAGGAATTGGAATTATTTACATTCGACTGTAACGATTTAAATGGATTATCATGTTCTCTCTCCCTTTGAGCACATGTAGATAATTTATAAGATAGAAATAAAATGGGTCCATTTCCCTAATTTACTGAGCAAGCATAGTATCATACATCGTTTTCAAGGTCATTTGTTCTTCTGTACATTGTGTCTATTCCATCAGCCACCACATACATGAATGCCTGCCATGATTGATCATCCATAGAATCAAAGATGTCCACTCTCTTGCCCAAAAGGATATGAAGTAACGAGTCATTGTCTTGACCAAAAAGCCACTGCGAGTCTAGCATGTATGTATGTATGTATGTAGGTAGGTAGGTAGGTAGGTAGGTCGGTAGGTAGGTAGGTTGGTAGGTAAGTATGCATCAAAGTCGGTAGGAGGTGGGATAATTGGTAAGTAGATACAGCAGTTAGCAACACATTAAAGTTGTGATAAAAATGCAATATTTAGAAAAATGAAAATTCTCCGCCTACTCATTTGCATGACTCCTTTTTAATTTTTGTCGTGCTAAAAAATTTCAGTGATGGAAATAAGACTCAAAAGTATTTTTGGAAAACTTCATGCAAAATTGGATGAAAATTATGTAGGTTTAAAAAGACTTTGATTTGTATATACAGCATAACATTTGATCCATTTCGCTTTACTTGACTGGATAAGATATTTCCTGTCACCCTAAGGGACAAATGACGTTAGTCTAAGAAAAAAGGAAATACACATAAAGGAACAAAACAGCCGAACAAAAGAGCTTGATCTTTGTCTGTGATTTGGAGTAGAGTTCTGGCCTACCTGACATTTGTCTATTGTTTCAAAGATGATTATCTCGATTTGAATTCAAGGCGTAATCTTATTTACGAAGTTAGAATGTTTTAGATATTAACTTATTTACAATTTGATAAAATTTTCCATTTAAAATAACACACATCCTGGGCATTCTATTGTGTCTTAGGTCAAGTGAAATTAGTATATATAGGACGAGGAAAACACGTATTCATTCTTGTTTTAATTCGTCTGTTGAATAACTTATATGTTGTGTTCAGATATAATTCGAGATGAATAATTTTGTTTGAAACTATCTATCTTGAATTACAAAGTGGTCATTGACTTTTGGACTACAATACTGCTTTGTTATTACTGTGAATTCATTCAGACATTCTGGATTATATCGTTGTGATACATCAAGACAATTGGTACATCAGTTCATTCAAGACTATTGGTATATCAACACAATCAATATTTCCTAAAATTTATTCGGAATATTAAAACTTTTGGTTTTGTGATAAAACATTTAGAATTATTTTAAAACTAATTCGCAAATACTGCATGTTCCTTTTAAATTTTCACAGTATAACTTAGAGAAATAAATTATTTGATAATTTTTCTAAATTGGTTGGTTCCGCTTTTTTGTCGCACAGTTTCAGACAATAAAGCCATAATACATGATACAGAAGTAAATTCCAAATCCGGTTCAGATATCCAAAACGTAGAGCGTCTACTACATAAGTGTACATGATTTATTTACAAAGTATTTCCTAATACACTATACTGGAGCCCCGAGTGGCCGAGTGGTCTAATGCGCTCTACGTTACGGATCACTGCCATCTCACCTCTGTCTGCGTAGGTTCGAGTCTCGGATTCGGCCAATGTGGATATGTGAGAAAGCTTGCCAGTAGCTTCTCGAGGGTCGGTGGTTCTTTCTGGGGTTTTCCCGGGTTCTTCCTCCACCATTAATACTGGCCGCCATGTATAGCCTATCGTGTGCTGAAAAATGGCGTTAAACCCAACAACAACAATACACTATACTACTGCTGGACACACGTGTTGCGCACGTGCGTGAAAATATGAAGTAAAATACTGCACAATTCTGACAGTGCAAAGTTAATGGAGACGAAAATGAGCACATAATAAATGGTGTACTACTGAATAAAATCATTGTTCTCGTCATGTGAAAGATACAATCTGATAGAAGTGTTCGTAAAAGATTGAAGGTAATTAATTTGCTTCATAACTTCATAATTTACTAAATTTTATTTAAAATGAACATTCATTTCAGATTCTTTACTTTGACGTGAAACCATTTCGTTTTCGCATAAAGAAGTATTTAGAGCAACATATGCTATTCAGGAGGCCCGTATATTTCACGAACAGTAAGACTGTTTATTATATGCTCATTTTGTTTTCTCTGTTAACTTTACATTGTCAGAATCGTGCAGTATTTTACGACATTGCACTCATGTTCACTTCATATTGCACTCACGTGTGCCCAATATTGTATTAGGAACTACTTTGTAAACAAATCGTGTACACTCACGTAGTAGACCCTTTACGTTTAGGCTGATTAAATTTGGTTCTGAATGAACTAAAGCAGGTGTTTCATGGACATACCAGCTATTTTGTCACATTCATTGTTAACTTTTTTGATACAATGATTCGAATTTAGGCTAGCAATAGACGCTAGACAGGGTCCCGACAAATAACATGCAAGTGACAAGGCATAAACTGTCTTCATTAGCTGGTAATGCGAATGGCAAAAAAGATAATTTTACATCCTGAATTTCCTCAAAATGTACTTTCTTAGTTCTGCAAGTCCGAATTACATGAGCCGTGTCTTTGGTTCTCACGCTTGATTACACATTTCGAAATTGTAATGTACTTTCGACTACATTCCAAGTTCAATTACATCCTCCTTACTGCAATCAAAATGAAATGAACACTAGATTCCATAGCGTCCTTTTGATAATTACAATTGAAAGAATTCATTTTTTTTGCACATTTTGCTTTCAAAGATTCAATGACAGAACAGAAACACTTGCCGATGTCAACACGCTGCTCCGCTGCTAACATCAGACGTACTTCATGTACAAAAATACCAAAATCTATTCATTCCAGATCAAATGGAATAATTGTTGCAATGCGAATTCATTCACAATATAATTTTAAATTTCAATTTTAAACAGACGCAAACACCATTTCCTTTCCAAAGTGCTGTCTTGTGCGCGACTTAAGTTCAAATTTATCTGGGCGGATTTATGTGCGTATTAATAAAGATGTTCTTGTGTACTGACGAATCTGCGCTTGTGTATTTAGTTTGGAATACAGCATAAATTCAGTTATTTCTTTTCTTGAAATGTATTTTTGTTTAGATAATTAAGCCTTAGGTAGAATAGGAAAATGAACATATAATAAAAAGGTTACTGCGTTTGTATGGGAAAATATGAACTCGTTTTGTCGGATGGATATATTGCACTCCCAAGGTCGTGTCGTGCAGTATATCATCCAAAAAACTCGTGCATATTTTCCAATAGAAATGCAGTAACCTAGAAGTACAACGTAACAATGATACGTCATAACTTGCGTGTTTATCCAGTGTTTTTGAGAAGCTCACGCGTCGTAGTATAGGGTAACGTAGTGAAATCAATGGAAACATGTACGAATTTAGTTTACTGGACTTGTTAGACTAGAAATAGTGCAACACTGAAAAAGATATTGATCAATTGAAATAGATACCTCTATCTGAGTTATTATTTCTTAGTTAATAAGACTTCATGACGTTTCTATGACGTTATTACGTCATGAGCGATAAGATCATATTCAAAACATTCATTTATGACGGCATGAGCGTGCTTTTCATATTCACAACAATCATTTATCACATAGTAGGTAAAGGTTTCCTATAGAATGTGCAGTTTCATATATTTAATATTTACCCCAATGTTGAAATGTCACTTTATGTGATTCTGATTGGTCCAAATAAGACCGTGAAATTATTGTGCAATATCATCTTTACTAATTGGCTGGGATCGTTGGAAAAGGTTTTTGTGCCCGCCTTCTTGAATGTTTAGTACTGAATGAACATTTTTGGGGGTCATTTTTGAACTCGACTCGCGAAAGGAAATTGAGGAAAAATTACCTCCGCTGTCTGAATATGGATCTGTTAACCCCACAGAGGTTTGTTATGTCATGCATAAAAATATCATAATAATAAACATGTCGTAAAACTACAAGACAAGAACAACAATAAGAAGTAAAACTAAGGATATTGCTTATTTGATGGTGGGGTGGGGAGAGGGAGCGGTATATCTGTAGCATAGATATAGAATCCACGGTATATACAAGCGTGGTTTAAATGTTAACTTAGAAGTAAATAAACTCACCTCTGTTCACAGAAGAATTTGGACATATATGGGTCTCCTAACTGACAGAACTTTATCCAACCACAGCATCTTTGCGCCGTATATATGGGATGCAAATCCGACTAAAAAAGAAATTTGTTTACGTATTCTGTACAGTCCATTGTTCTAGTCAAATAATGTAAATATCCGGTCACAAATGCATTTAAGTAAATGTGGGAATTTCTGCATCCAGTAATCCTATTTCCACATAAAAATCACAACAATGTAACGTTTAGTTCTGCAAGTGACATTTTAGGGTAAACATGCACTCTAGGCTTAGTGTTTACTGTATCAAATGTGGCATCACGTCGCATTAATCATTCTATTTTTGAAAAATGATTCTATCGTCATAAAATGTTCTGTCTATTCGGATGGAAGTTTTTTCTTTGATTTATAGCTTGTAAAAATGTACAATCTACTTCTACTAGTTCAACTTGTTTTGGACTATATTGTATGCACAACAAATGAAAGGTGCACCGTCTGTCAGAATGAACGAAATTATTCGCTCTTCTTTATGTCTAAATAATTTCCACTGAAATAAAAACTATGTGACAAAAATAATCTCAAATGGGTAATGATTTGATATTTAATTTATAAAACTCGTTGAATAATGTCCAGCTTTTGGGAGCCTTGGCCTTCTTCAACTCGTTTCATAAATTCATTATTAAATCATTACCCGTTTGAGATCTAAAGACAGAGAAAAATCATATATAGAGGATCTCAAACGGGTAAAGATTTAATATTGAATTTATCAAACGAATTGAATACTGTCCAGCTTTTGCGAGCCTTGGCGAATAAACAGAACAGTTTACGTAGAAAATCAACACAAAATGTCCGATGTTCAAGATGTCACATTGTTTGATGCAGTACCGGATAGAATGCAGTAGATGGTCCATATTTACGTACCATATCACTTTCACAACTAAACATTACATTGTTGAAATATTCATTTGAAAGAAGGTTTCCTGGATGCAGAAATTCCGATATTTATTGTATTGTATTCGTGACCGGATATTTGCAGCATTTGACTTGGAACAACAGACTACAAAATATGTAAGTTAAACAAATTTCGTTTTGAGTTGGAATTGCATCACATATTTAATGTGTAAATGGAAGATGACAGAGCTAACGTAGAGGCAATCAGAGAAATGCTTACGTATAAGCAGTCAGTCCAGGGCCTGTTACGTATGATGAACTATGTGCAGAAGTTTGTGCTTCAAGGCTATCGGAAGTGACAGATCTACTGAGACATTTGATCAAGAAGAACGTAGAGTTTTATCCGGATCAAATTCATGACAAACGCCTTCACGAAATTAGAGAGATATTGAAATCAGCACCAGTGCTAAGGTACTTTGACCATGAAGAGGACACTATAATTCAATGTGATGCATTGAAAACGGCGCTAGGGGTTTGTTTGCTGCAAGAGTGACACCCAGTTGCATATGCCTCATGTGCACGCACAGTGACTGAGGTAAATCATGCACAAATCGAGAAAGAGCTACTAGCAATAGTTTTTGGAATGGAAAGATCTGAGAACTATGTCTACGGGAGACGAGTAGTCATAGAAAGTGACCACAAACCACTTGAAATAATCTGCAAGAAAACTTTTGTTAGTGTACCAAAGCGGCTGCAAAGAATGGTATTAAAATTGCAGAAATTTGACTTCATGGTAGTCTAAAAGCAACGTACACAGATGTACATGGCTAATACATTGAGTCGTGCATATTTGCCCTGCACCAATAAAGTATGGGATAGCGATAGAGTGAATGAGGTTGATACCCGCTCATTCACAGAGAAAGCAATAGAAAGTGTGAGCATGTTTGAGTATCTACCGGTTTCTCTGGAACGCATCAATGAGATTCAGAGAGAAACTGAAACGGATTTTCAGTCAGGACAGTTGAAAAAAGTCATTCAGAGACGATGGTCAGAACCAAAAAAAGGTACTTCCACAATAACTACAGTATTGCTTTCATTTGCGAGAAGACCTGACATTACTGAATGGCATGATTTTCACAAGTGACCGTGTAGTTATCCCGGCCACACTGAAAGGTTCGATAATGGAAAGGCTGAACTACAGCATATAGGAATACAACGCTGTCTGCGAAGAGCTAGAGAAGTTATATAATGGCCAAACATAAATCGCGAAATAGAAAACTATATTTCAAAGTGTGAAACATGCAATGCATATTCTTCTCAGCAGCAGAAGGAGCCACTCACAGGTCACGATGTGCCTACAAGGCCATGGCACAAGATAGGTGTAGACCTATGCTATTTTGACAACAAATCATATCTGGTCACAGTAGACTATTATTCAAATTTTGTTGAAGTTGATAGACTTTATAATAAGACTGCCAATGTCAAAAAGACTCATAATGCAAAGCTCACAGTCACAGGACAGTACCAGGTCTAAGCTGTTGGTAGACAAAAGGAAACAAGAAAAACACTACAACAGGAGTGCAAAGGAGTTAGAACCATCGCACACTGGAGATGTTAGGGTTAAATCCAGTGACAAACATGGCACATGGCGCAAGGCATACGTAGAGGGGAAAGCTGACATTCATTCTTACAAGGTTCGGACCGAAGATGGTAGTGTGTAACTCAGGAATAGAAAGCACCTGCGAGCTACAAATGAAAATTTCATAGACCCTGATATTCAGGACCTACGCCCAACACCAGTGGAATCGCGAACACCAGATAGACTCATGCCGTCTGAAACATGCAAAACAGAATCAGAAATTCATGTACCACAAGAATTTGAAAACACCAATAGTGGTGCAAAGATTACATCTCGGAGCAAGACTAGACCAAAGATGAGCGGACAAAAACCGTTGAATAATAATGGTGGATCACCAGACAACTATTAGACATCTAAAGGAAGAAGTGTTAAGACATCTGTGTATTTGAAAGACTATGTCACCTAAATATGAATGTATGTTAATTCCTAGGACAGTGATACAGAGTTAAAATAAGAGTAGATAAAATTGATTTAAGACAGATAGAACGTTAAATACATCATTTTAGTAAATCATTTGCTAGTGATACATAGGAAAGCTGACCGTTCCTAAATTAAAGGATAATTTATTTGTCTCATTATTGATTCTGCATGCAAAAAGCTGAGAATTCTAGTCAGATTTTATTTGTAGTAAATTTAGGACTCCTGAAAGAAAGTGTGCAACATATTATTAAGGTCTTGCATATTAACATTATGTGCCAGCAGGCAAGTTAATGGAGAAAATCTATTTTAGAAGGGAGATGTAACGTAATTCATACGTACAGGTTAGTCCAGTTCACAATAAGGTTGTACGAGTTATTTCCCTTGTTACAGTTGTGCTCTTCTTTTGAAAACATAGAATGGGGCAACATATGCTAAAGCGGAGTGATTAAACGTGTTGAGTACAGCCCTGTCTTATGTACTGAATTTGTTCTAGAAAGACGTTACATTACACGACAAAACAAGTCCTTACGGTGGTAAATTGGCTATATTCAGACAGACGAGACCATTTTCCCCAGTTTCTTTCGTGAATCAAATCTAACAATGGCGGCCAAAATGTTCATTGACAACAAAACATTCCAGAAGGCGGGGTTCAAAAAGCTTTCCTACGATCGCAACCAATCGGTAAAGAGAATACTGCACACTAATTTCATAGCTTATTTGGACCAGTTAGAATCACATAAAGTGATATGTTCACATGTTATAATATCAAAAATATGAAACTACACACACTATAGGCAAAGTCTACAGACTATGTGATAAATTATTTTCACACATTTACATGCTATCTGTAAGATGAGGATAATTCAGAAATAAATGCAACAAAAATGATGCCCCAAAATCGCCCTTTAATAGCAGGGGCCACAAAGTACAGAAATGAGAAATATCTGTCTGTCAATCTGTATGTCTGTCTTTGTTTATGACTAACCTTTCCTCGGCGACACATCCTTTTATTACACCGTCTTCATGTCTATAAACTGTCAAAAGAATTGTATCAGACTGGAACTGAAGGTTTTCTGCCACGGCCTCCACTGATTCATATGTCAACCATGGAAGAAAAAGCAGCAATGTTACAGCTCTGAGAATGTATCGGATCATCCAAACATTCATGGCAACTCGCTTCTTTCCACTTGGTCAGGTAAACTGTACTGAAAATTGTATTTTACAAAATAAATACATATGACCGTATATGTTGAAATCAAAGTACATCTAGACCTTATGATTGCTAATTGTAACACAATTATTAGGCAGACCACATGCGCAAGATTGTCTTGTATCTTTCAAGTTTTTGGTTTAAAGTAAAATGTTTAGACAGATGATATGGAAGAGAGGATACTATTTAAAACGTAATACATTTTGAGGATTTGTTTTCAAAGAGAAATGTCATTGCTCATGTGTTGTTCGTGGAATATTTTTAAATATAAAACTTTGCAGTGAATATGCAATCAGCTCTTTTAAGCAAGGAAGTTCTAATTAACATTCATATTCCTATACAATAAGAATGAGTTAACTTACTGAATAAACATGTTTAGACTAATAAGTATTTACCACTTTCTGGAGAGAAATGAAAAGCCAAAAAGAAAATAGGAGAAGGGAAAATGTTAAAAAGATCATTCACATTGTCAGGATCTTTCAGTATATTATATTTTTATTATTATATTTTCTAATCCAATCTCATCAGACTAGGGCAAATTAAAAATGAAGTTTTACTCTTTAGTGTGCAATCGGATTCAGATCATCATGATTTTAAAACAAACGCGCGTTTATTCCAGGATGTACGGTATTTTAGTTCCGTGTACATCATCTAAATGAATGTGTCTAGATGATGTATCACTGCACAGAGTATCATGACTAGCTGATGATCCTAACTCATTTGACTTGTCAGTTTTAATTGATTTACTGTATTACACATGTATGAAATTTAAAATTTATGTCGTTATAACTGAGGAATGACGATATTTCAACGTTACTGACGATATTCAAAGCGGAAATAAAAGGAAATCATAATTAGTAGAAATACGAACATTCTTATTAATTTTCTCTATTTATAGTAAGGAACTAATAGGTAAAAAATATAAACCAGTTCTTTAAAAATAATATTTTCGTAGTTAAGTTCATTTTTATGCTGGCTAAAGCCTGTTTCCTGAAATTTGTTTAGCAACGATATACTGACTGTGATTTAGTGGGTTACCTCACAGTAACGTGAGACCGGATTTGGCACTGGAAACATAAATTAAAGTGAAACAGAACAAACAAACATGCCAAGCTAAAAGTAAAATAGAACTAAACAAACATTCAAACCTAGATAATGAAACATTAAATTGCACGTGCCTAACATTAGTAACGGGGTGATGTTTACCAGTTTTTCCCTCAATAAATATAAAACTTGATCATCACGAAGAAAGTGACCGGAAAAATCACCCATGTTACAACTTTTTTAGACGGCTTAAATGTAAGTGTGGTAGTGTGTTAAAGTATAAATCTTTTGACAAACAATGGAGACAAAAGTACACCAAAAGTATGTGGAAGAGAATTTGGAGAGCATTTAAAATATAAATCGAGACTGTCAAGAATGAATATATGCGGCACAGAGATAAAGAAGCTTGACAAAATGATGTAGACAAATGGAAGCAAGACATAAACGACCCATATTAATAGAAGCTAGACATAATGTACCCAAACGAATGGAAGCTAGGAAAGAATGACCCACACGTAATGAAGCTAGACAAAATGACCCACACAAACAGAAGCTAGACATAAATTACTCACACGTATAGAAGCTAGGCATAATTGAGCCAGACAAATGGAAGCATGACATAACTAACCAACAGTAATAGATGCTAGACATAAATGGCCCACACATATTGAAGCTAGACAAAATGACCCACACAAACAGAAGCTAGACATAAATTACTCACACGTATAGAAGCTAGGCATAACTGAGCCAGACAAATGGAAGCATGACATAACTGACCAACAGTAATATATGTTAGTCATACATGGCCCACACACATAGAAGCTAGACATAAATGACCCACACGAACTGAAGCTAGACATAAATTACTCACATGTATAGAAGCTAGGCATAATCGAGCCAGACAAATGGAAGCATGATATAACTGACCAACAGTAATAGATGCTAGACATAAATGGCCCACACATATTGATGCTAGACATAAATGACCCAGGCGAATACAAGCTAGACATAAATGACCCAGACAAAAAGAGCTAGACATAAATTGTAATGGTACTTGTTATTGAAGAATAACTGCAGAAGGCGTCCTGTACTATTTATCAAATACAAGACATCAATACAGCTAGGAAGGGGAGTAAGACTGCCCTGAGAGTATGTTTTCCATGGAACATTTGTTGTTGTTGTTGTAATGGGGTTTAACGCCATTTGTCAGCACAAGATAGGCTATACATGGCGGCCAGTATTAATGGTGGAGGAAGAACCCGAGAAAACCCTGGAAAGAACCACTGACCCACGAGAAGCTACCGGCAAGCTTTCTCACATACCCACATTAGCCAAGCCCGAGACTCGAACCCACGCAGACAGAGGTGAGATGGCAGTGATCCGTAACGGTGAGCGCTTTAGACGACTCGGCCACTCGGGGCCCCTCCATGGAACATAAACGCTTGTGAATCTATAACATAGACCAGCTGTTGGTGTGTATCAGTTTTAATCTAGGGTGGAATTTCTGATTACTTTTACTGTCAAGTGATATTACAAAAAGCTAATTGGATTAAAGGCTTATACAACATTTCCCTTCCTGCGAAGTTTACATTAAAATGAAACGTGATCTGATGACCACCTTTCTTAGCAAGCTACATTAGCTTCATTTTTACAAGTTTAGTGTCTCAGGTGGTTTTGACAATCTTCCAGAACGTGTGAAATATCCGTTTTGACTGGTTGGCACTGCTTTGCTTTCATCTGAGTCAGTCAAAGTATCAGTGTTTGAAACATTCACTCTTAGAGGTTCCGATAATGAAGTAGGCATGGGAATTAGATTTCTCATATTACATCGTATGTCTCCCTCGTCAGTTACTATCATGTATGAACGAGGTGTAGATGCCTCAGATTTAATAATTCCTGAAGAAAAATGATCTTTAATCCATACTTTATTCCCTACCTTAGTTTTTTCATATTCCGGGCGCGATGTCGAGGATCATAAGTTATCTTTTGAGTTTGCTTTTGATAGCTTTCCGATTTCTTCAGTTTCATTAAACCTGGCGATTTGGGCTCTAAGTTGTTTGGTGCCATTGGCGAAGTAGTTTGTAATTTTCTTCCCATCAGTAATTAGGCAGGGCTGTATCCATTTGGTAATTGTGTTGCGTGATATGTCAAAATGCTTATGTAAGGATCGTTTGCTTTTTTCAGCTTATTTTTAATTGTTTGAGCAGCTTTTTCGGCGAGACCATTGCTCTGTGGATATTTTGGACTACTTGTAGTATGTCTGAATCCATAATTTGTCGCGAATTCTTTGAGTATTGTGAATGTGTATTGCGGACCATTATCTGAAACTAATACTTCCGGTATACCGTGTCGCACAAATATTGGTTTGAGATAATTGATAATTGCTTTTGAACCCGCGCCTTGCAATTTTGCTATTTTAATGTATCTTGAGAAATAGCCAGTCACCAAATGATATGTTTGACCATTCAGTTCAAACAAGTCTGAAGCGACTCTTTGCCAAGGTCGACTTGGAAAGTCATTCGGTATCATTGGTTCAGCTTGTTCTCTTGAGTTTTCCATGCAATTTTGTCAACACTTTATCAAGTGTTCTAGCTGAGTACTTAGTCCTTTCCACCAAACTGACGTTTTGGCGCGTTCTCGGCATTTAACTATGCCTTGGTGACCCTCGTGAATTCTCTCTAGGATTTCTTTTTGAAGTGATTCTGCTACGACCAGGCGTATACCTTTCAGTAAAAGACGATTTTGAATTGTAAATTCACCTTTACCTGCCCAGTACGATTGAAGTTTACCGTCAAAAGCAAATTTCTCTGGCCACCTCTTTTTACGTAATTGTACAAGTTGTTTGCAAATCGAATCATCTCGATATTCAGTATTTATTTGCTCAGGTCGAGTATTTGATGCAGGCAAATAACTAACTAAGATATCAACATAGGCGCTAGTTTCAGCCTGAAAGTTTCTGTCACTGTCGGAATGATAAGTTAAAGTTAATCGATTTTTGAACTATACAAAAATTGAATCTCATCAAACGCATTCTAAAACGTTACATTCAAGGGGGTAAATCACACAATAATTTTGTGCTCAGTGGTGGTACTAATGGCTTATGGTTAGTTTCAAGTTTGAATTGTGACCGAATTAAATAGCTACTGAAGCGTTCACAAGCCCAAGTGATTGAAAGGGCTTCTTTTCCTATTTGAGCATAACGTTGCTCAGTTTCTGACATACCTTGCGATGCCAACGCCACCGGTCTCAGAGTGCTACGGTGCTTCTGCAGATATAACTATTTCTCTGTTTGTATCATAATGTGCTAAAGTTGGTGAAGATATCATTTCTTGCTTGATATCTCTATAAAAAAGCTTGTTCTTGATCTGAACCCCAAGTCCACGAATTTTTACCTTTCAAAAGCTCAGCTAATCGTTTCAATTTTTCTGCCAAATTTGGACAAAATTTGCCAAGATGATTTGCCATACAGAGAAATCGTCGTATCTCTGTTACGCATTTCGGAGTTTCCATTTCAATTATAGCTTTAACCTTTTCCGGATCAGGTCGTCAACAACATGCCCCAAAAACCTAATAGATGGTCTCAAAAATTCACACTTTTAGCGTTCAAAGTGATGCCGGCCTTTTGAATTGATTTCATGAACATTTCTAGTCTTTCGTCATGCTGTTTCTGCGTTTCTTCCAAAACAAAAATATCGTCCTTGTGACAGAGTGATCTCCCATGTCGCTACAGAGTTCCTGACATCCTTTCCTGAGATAATTCAGGCGCGGAACCGATTCCGAATGGAAGGCGATTAAAATAAAACCTGCCAACAGGAGTAATGAAAATTGTAAGGCGGCGTGACTGTTCTGACAGGTTTATCTGCCAAAAGCCCGAGCTTAGTGAAAAACTTTGCAACTGCTAGTTTTGCAAGGGATTCTTCAACTGATGGTAGTGTGTGATTTTCTCTTTTAACTATTCATTCAGTTTTGTTAGATCCACGCAAATTCTTACCATACCGTTTGGTTTCGAAACAACACCCATTGCCGTGCACCACTCAGTGGGCTCATCTACTTTTTAAATGACACACATTTTTTCCATTCTATCCAACTTCTCTTGAACTTATTCAATAAAGGGATAGGAACCATTTTTCGGGTAGCTAAGGCATAAGGACTGACATTTTTGTTCAGAGTTATGTCATAGAACTATTTTGTTTTTCCTAGACCTTTAAACAAATTTGGGAATTTCTCGCTATAATCCCTATCTAAATTTATAGATTTATCGTGAATTTTGCTTGCATTTTGTGAGGTTTTTATCTGAGACATTTACTGAGGATATATTTACCTGTTCAATAATCTTGAGAGCCTAAATTGCGGATTTGCGCAAGAGTGCCTGATTCAGTCCCTTTACAACAAATATGTCATTGTTCAATTCTAGTCCACATGTAAATTTTCCCAGCACTTTAAGTTCAGAGTTTCCAGGTCCATATAGTTTTCGATCAGACTTTGATAGTTTTTGGTCTCCGATGTTTCGTAAATCCCTCTCAGAAATTAGTCACATCAGCTCCAGTATCAATCTTGAATAAAAGTGAAGCGTTGTTCAATCTCACCTACGTTATCCACGGCTGACTCTTCTGTGTGCTAATAGTCCCTAGATATCCAGGTTCCGCACTCGATTCTATTGTGCGACTGCTGATTTTTACAGACATCATTTTGCATAGTTTCCTCTTTTCTTACACTTATGACATTCTGCTTCTTTGGCTGGACATTGGTCTTCGGGAATGATCAACTTTCTATCCATATCTCATGCATCCTTTTCTGCTGACATTGTTCTGTTGAACTTTTGGGATTTTATGTTCCTGTTTCCCATAAATCAGTGAAGACGATTTTACTGCATCGATTTTAGTCATTCGTTCTCCAGTTGCTCGTACAGTTGATTGTTGCTTTTCCACAGGCTCATTTTGTTGAGCTTGACTAACGACAGACTCTAGAGTTAGATTTGCATCTAACTGCACTTTGTCTGACAGTTTTGAATCTCGCAATCCTACTACAAGTCGATCTCTGGTCATTTCATCATGTAATGGCCCGAAATTACAATTATCTGCTAACACATAGGTGTATCAAAACTGTCCACTGTTTCTTCCTCTTCCTGTTTCCTTTGATTAAATTTTGCCCTTTCAAAACTTACATTCCTCTTTGGAATGAAATATCGCAAGAATCTAACTGTCACGGGCTTCCACTTTTTGTGTTCTTCTACTGTCAGGTTGAACGAAGACAAAATGTCATCAGTTTCGCTTCCCATGGAATAAATAAAGGTATTTACTTGAATGTCTTCCTCTTTTTCACTAAATCTAGATGCTTGACAACAGCGTTCAAAGCGCTGAACCCACTTTTTCCAAGTTTAAGGTCTATAAAAGTCAAATTTGCCTGGATTCGTAAATTGAAATTAAGCCATTTTCAACAGTGATATTTTCAATGTGGTGTTTTTACCGCTGCCACCATGTAATGTTATTTGTTATTGAAGAATAACTGCAGAAGGTGTTCTGTACTATTTTTTAAATGCAAGAATCAATACAGCTAGGAAGGGGAGTAAAAACTGCCCTGAGAGTATGTTTCCCATGGAACATAAACCCTAGTGAATGTATAAAATAAACCAACTGTTGGTGTGTATCAGTTTTAATCCAGTGTGGAATATCTGATTACTTTTACTGTCATGTGATATTACAAAGCTAATTAGATAAGGCTTACACTTCATAAATGACCAACACGAATAGAAGCGAGACATAAATGACTCACAAGTATAGAAGTTAGACAGAAATGACCCACACATATAGAAACTATACATAAATGACCCGGAAGAACGCAAGCTAGACATAAATGACCCAGACAAATACAAGCTGGACAGAAATGACCAACACGAATAGAAGCTAGACATGAATTACTCACACGTATATAAGTTAGACAGAAATGACCCACACATATAGAAACTAAACATAAATGACTCCGACGAATACAAGCCAGACATAAACGACCCAGAAAAATACAAGCTGGACATAAATGACCCACACGACTGGAAGCTAGACATAAAAATGACAAATACGAATAGAAGCTAGACATAAATGACTCACACGTACAGAAGTTAGACAGAAATGACCCAGATGAAAAGAAGCTAGACATACATGTACCAGACGAGTAGAAACTAAACATAATAAATCACCCAGATGAATACAAGCTAGATATAAATGTCCAATACGAATGGAAGCTAGTCATAAATGACCCATACGAATGGCAGCTAGACATAAATGACCCATTCGAACGGAAGTTAGACATGAATGACCCATATGAATGGCAGCTAGACATAAATGACCCATTCGAATGGAAGCTAGACATCAATGACCCAGACGAATTGAAGCTAGACATACATGATCAAGCGAATAGATGAGGAGAATAACCAAGCTGCCGAAAATCGCTAGTATGAGTGTAATATTGGTTATGTTTTAGCAGAAATGTGAACCTATGTTACAGTTTAACAATGGATATCAGTTCTGAACGATAGGCAAACAGAACAATTTATGATTGTCAAGAATTTTAATTCAACGCTACAGTTAACCAAGAGACTGCATACATATTAAAAGATAGAGACATCTACGTCATCAAAGTAACTATTTCATATGCAAACCATTGAATATTTTAAAAAAATTAAACACTCTAAGAATTGACGGTAATTATTCATTCAACAAATATGATATGAAGTTCTGGCAGAATGAATTAAACTATACAGCATGGAAGACAGAACATGGATGAGGAATAACTATTACTTTTTAACAGATTAAAGTGTAATGGAGATGATAAAATCCATGAACAGGTTTCGTAAGATATCAAATATGCATTGTCATTACCTGATACACAAGTTTTTATATTAATCAACCGAAAACAACGATCTGCAGCAATTTAATATAATCAATAATATTTGTAACTTACCACAAGAGGAAGAAATAAATGCTTAATTTATAACGGGTTAGAAGAACTGGAAACTGCACATCAGGATTTCGGAGAACCTCGGCCTGCTTATGAAGTCTTTTAATTGTAATTATGAAGAAGCGAGGGAGAAGCGTGTTGACATCTGCAAATGTGTTTCTGTTTCTGTCACTGAATGTTTCAAATCATAATGTGGGAAAAATATGAAGTCTTTCAATTGTAATTATTAAAAAGACGCTACGGAATTTAATGCTTATTTCATTTTGAGTGCAGTTAGGAGGATGTATTTGCACTTATATCCGAAATTACAGCACAATTTCGAAATGTGTAATCAAGACTGAGAACCTATGACATGGCTCGTGCAATTCAGATTTCCAGAACTAAGAAAGTACATTTTGAGGAAATTCAGGATGTAAAACTAAGTCTATTTTTTACCATCCTTTTTACCAGCTAAAGAAGACAGTTTATGCCTTTTCACTTATATGTTATTTGTAAGGACCCTTTCTAGCGTCTTCTGTATAGCTAGACTAAGTCCGAAACACTGTATCAAAAAAGTTAACGCGGAATGTGCCAAATCAGCTGGTATGTGGCAGTCCACAAAACATCTTCTTTACTTCACTCAGAAACAAATTTAATCAACCAAAATGTAAAGCGCCTACTATGCAAGTGTGCATTATTTGTTTACAAATCAAAAGTGCTGGCATCTGCGTCCATTATTTGTTTAGAATAGAAAGTAGTTCCTTTAAGCACGTGAATGCAATATGAAGGTGTGCAATATCGTAAGATACTGAACGGTTCTGACCATGGAAAGTTAACGGAGAAAAAATTGAGCATGTAATAATACTTGATACTATCGCAGAATGGACAATGAATAGCAACGTTTCAAGGTTGAAAAGCAAACCACAGAAATCTGTAACAGCTTTAAAAGAACAGAGAATTTGTAGAAATGTTTGAAGTGAATCGAATATGTCCGTGAGAACGGCAAATTTCACAGCGAAACTTGGCAAGTGAGAGGAACATCATAAGTATTGCTATTGGCGATTTAATGATAAAATCGGCTCCTACAGTCAGTTACAGCCTGTTTTGAAAAGGATCTTTAAGTTATCGATAGGTCCACCAACAATTTCAAGAATAGTTAATATAAACCCAAGTTTCAAAACACGATGAAATAGTAACCACTCATATACCTACGTAATTGATTATATGGTGAGTAAGGCAAACAGTTGTAATGAAATCGTAATGAGAGGTTTAGTATGATAGTTAAAGAGTAATGCAGACAGATAAACCACACTCCGGAAGAAAGTTCTCAACACAGAAAGAAAATATACTGAAGAGCTCAAACTGATGCTTTTAGAAGATCGAAAGATATTAAAGAAAAAATTTATTGTTAGAGAAAATTATAGCAACTAGTACCATCAAAACAACAATAAGAACAACATAGAAAACGATGTAGGTGTAAAGAAGGTCAACGTTAAATGATTCATCAAAGTATACAAATTAAACAGAAAAAGTTAAGCTCTCAACCGTATTTATTTCTGCTGTGGAAACGGAAAAGTATATTACAATCGACATACCCTCCGAACAGGAAATTTAATTTGACAGCTCTGTTGACAACACATATTATAATCTATCCATCTCATAACAGAAGATAGGTTTTGTTCTTGGTTATTATACTATTATTAAAAACATATTCTATATCACTTAGGTTAAAGATGAAACAATAACTATTTTATTCGTGGTGGTGTTGATAAACCAGAAATGTACATAAACAAAACCAAGAAAGTATGACTCCAAAGGCAGCTGTTAGTACCATTTTTGAAAGTCTTTGGTATGACTCGGCCGGGGATCGAACTAACAACCTTCCGCTTCCGAGGCGGACGCTCTAATCACTAGGCCACCAGAGTGGTCTAGAACACAAGGATACCTAAGGTATTTTGTTGATTCTAATAAAGATATTAGATCATTTATCATTACTAAGAAAAGCCAAGCTGATAGCGTTCTTCCTTGACCTACCCCTTGGATTGCTGAGTATGGTACCCCTTGGATTGCTGAGTATGGTTTCTAATGTTGGCCGTGGAGGAGATCAAGGGCCCTAACATCTTGAAAACAAAATTACGAATAAATCTACACAGTTTTCCTTTAACTCAAAGAGAAAACAGCTTGTAGAAAATGCCATCATGCCATACTGTGTTGAAGGCCTTCGCATTCTCAAGGAATGCAGAAAATGCCATCAGGCCATATTGTATTGAAGGCCTTCGTATTTTCAAGGAATGCAACATATTCATCTGAGTAGCGTTCAAAATGGTGGGATACACCCTCTCCTATAATAATGGCTGCAGTATAATGGCTGCAGTAATACCACTACATTGTTTTTGAAATTCCTGGTGCAAGAGGTGAGGAAAATTAATCCTTTTACTAAATTGAATAAGTCTTTTCAACGGAATTTTCAAGCACCTTTTAATACACGGGAGCAATTGAGAGGTCTCTTTATTTATTCATGTAAGTCTTTCTTTTATGCACCTTTGGAGATAGGAATAACAAATACATTATTAAAATAGTCGAGCTACGTTTCGAAGGGGACCATGGAATTGTTTATGTGGCACAAAATATTACCTATCGATTGGCAAGCAAATACAATATGTTCAGTATATATTTAATCACCAACACGTCATTTATTTTTCTTCAACTCTCTTACGGCCTCTTCAATGTCATTTTGACTTATGATATCACACAATGTGGTGTCTTTTCCTTCTTCAATACTTGATTCCACGATATGCTTCACGCTGTTCCTAACTTCGTCCGCAAAAGATTCGTTGAAATGAACATCTTGTGATTCAGTTCCTACTGTCTCAAAATAATGACTCCATCTATCACGAATCAAATGAGAATCTCAGTGTATGACGCCTTGTAGTTTTAGTTCAGCGACATCTTATCTCTATCCCTTCCTATGCAGTCGTACTATTCTATAGAGCTTCCCTATATCGTATTCTGTAGCTCTTTTAAACTCCCACTAATTGTTACCGCGCGTTTGTATTCGATATATGAATTAATAGTACCAAAGACATGCAAATGACAACGAATAGAAAACACACTAAACATGTAAATATATTTAAAGAAATACAACGATTTTGATTAAACCCCCGCATTAAGATTATATTTTCTGCCTCATTTTCATAAATATCATCCACAGTATGGAAAGAAAGAGAAATATAAAATATATTGTCTACAAAACAAGGCTTTTAAAAAAAAAGAACATCCAACAATCTAGACATGTATGCAATACACGATCTAATTAATCTGAAATGCAGTTGGTATATACTGGTAAAGTATATTAAACATGAAGCTCTTATATACAAGAAAAATATGTATAAAGCAAACAAGGACAGGAATATATAAGTAGGATATGTATGTATGTATGTATGTATGTGTGTGTATGTGTGCGTGCGTACGTACGTGCGTACGTACGTATGTATGTATAGTGTGTGTGCGTGCTTATGTATGTATGTATGTATGCATGTGTGTGTGTATTTGTGCGTGCGTACGTACGTACGTACGTACGTATATATATATATATATATATATATATATATATATATATATATATATATATATATATATATATAGGTAGGTGCGTACAGTGCTTAACGACACAACCATGATTATTTCGTGTCGAACAAACCTAGGAAATAGCAAAGACATAAACCTTCATCATGTAAACAGTGTTCTCCGACCGAACGTAATTATGCACCACGTGGCAAACGACAAAAGTTATATTTCTTACGAAACATGCAAAAAGGCATGCAAAGCTAATATAAAACCAAACTATGGTAAAACCAATCTTATAATTACAATGTCATATACTTCCTTACACACACCACACCATTGTCGTCACACAAGTTGTCTTCATTAGTCGCTTTTAACACATGCTGGAGTGCACATCGGGCTTATTTTACATTCCCGATGCCAAATGGGCTATATTATTAAGCATCTTTTTCCACAATCACATGTAGTCTATTTGTTCCCCAAATTCCAATTTAATCAAATCAAAAGAATAAGATACTAAAATTATTTATCAAAGGTTTATTTAAAGATTGTGCCAAGAGGTGCATACAACGTGAAATAGAACTAGAATCCCTGTAGTCAAATTTCGGGTCAAAGACCAGGACAACGGTTCATTTGAAATGTGATGGTGATGTCAAAGTCAACACAGATCAGTTAGTCTTGAGTTCTCCACAATGACAAGCCTGATTGTAGAGGGCACTGCTGCAACCCCTTCCCTCTCCAGAAACTCAGGTTAATAAATAAATTTTGAATACAATAGCAGAAAAATGTCCAGAAACAGACGATAGGGGATCACTGTGTGAATTGTTTACTGGACACAGGTAGGCAAGATTATACCGTAGCATATTTGGGGTTTTTCTTGGCAATTAGTAATGGATGATATCACAAAGTGGTAAAAGATTACAGGTGCAAATGATTCAGAGTTCCATCACATGGGGCTCACTTATGTTAACTAAACCTCTTTGACCAATCATTTCCATGGAGTTATGGGAAGTCGCCTTTATATCAAAGTTAAATGAGCAAAGAAAATGGAGAAACTTTTTAGAGACAAGTCAAAATTCAGATACAAATATTTGAGAGAATATTTATTCCTATGTGAAGTTTCCTGTTCTCATGAGAACGACAAGATAAATTTGGTCAACCTTCATGGAGCCCTGCCATTTAAAGCATAAAGTGTGTCAGTGACAATTATGCAACTGCGATACATCTAGGTTAAAATAAACAATTATATATTGTTGCTACCCAGGGAAATCAAAGTTTATAATCATTTCCTATAACAGTTTTATTATTGACACAGTAGATGACGTTTCAAATGGATGAGGACCAGTTCGTGTTATTAATATTAGCAAGGAACACGTCAAAAATACAATGCAAAATAAAACATCGACATAGTCGGCATTGTCAAGGAATGAACAGCTAATATAATTTATCACGTTCATTAAAATGATGTTGAAATTCATGCCAGAAAGTGAAAATCCAAAGCTGAGACAGCCCATAATTGAATGACATCGTGCCATTGTTACCATTGATTCATACTTATCTGTTAACAATGATTTTTAACGTAGCTTTAACAATTTTTCAGTCATATCGCTACTATGTCTGCAGTGTGGCAGTTTTTAGTGATGTCTTGCACTGGGGCATCATGTCGCAGACACGTACCGTGATGTCCCACCCAGTCACATTATCCTGACACCAAACCGACCAGTCCTAACACTAACCTCGTAATGCTGATCGCCAAGCGAGGAAGCTGTTAGTATAATTTTTGTAAGTCTTTGGTATGAATCGGCCGGGGATCGAACCCACGACCTCCCGCATCCGAGGCGGACGCTCTAACCACTAGGCCACCGGAGCGGTGACAATGACTTGATGATGAAGTTATGAGCAGTGACCAAACGATCAGATCGCAAAATTACTCTGTAGAAAGATTTTCTATAAAGATGACGATCATTATATGTCCTTATTTATTCCACGTCGTATAAAACAACAGGCCAGTTTAAAGTACCACATAGACCTACCCCTTTTATTAAATAGACGATGCAAAGAATCATATATAGAAACTAATGAGACATAATGCTATCAGGAACTCAACCAATCCTTATGGAGTACCCAGTAGCTATTATTGGGTAAATGATAACTATTATTAGGCTTTTAATAATCAGATATCAGCAATTGAACAATAAGATAATCAAAGATTCTTATCCATTACGAACTACTGAACAAGTGTGAAATATCCTATGTGGATCTGAAGTTGTTAATGCCATAGATCTAGCTCAGTGCCTACTCTTTGGTTGCAGTGGATGAAAGGGACAGTCACCACACTAATTTCCGAGTAGGGTATGAGGTCTTGTATGAACACTTGAGGCTTCTAAGGAGTTTTGCAATAGTATCACTATATTCCAGAAATTAAAGGAAACTTGTCCTGATCATGCCGATGTTGATGTTCTTCGATACATCCTGATGACATTTTGGATTTTGAATAACAGACCCAATTACATCTTCAACCGCTCAGAAAACAGGACTTAAACAATTAAGTAATCAAGGTTTCGTCTCTACCACAAACGGTAGAATCATTTTGCCCTCTGGGCTCATAAAGTGGAGTTGCAACTGACACAGAGAAAATCAAGGTAATTATGAATTAGCCGGTACCTAAAAGTGAGAAGTACCTTCGTTCTTTTCTAGTCTTGTTACCATATATTTCCGTAAAAGATTTGCTGAGTCAGCGGCTCCACTGAATTCTCGTTTGAGCAGTATTTGTTTTAAAACATTAGAAAGGAAGGGATATTCAGGGTTGGAAAAGAGAGTACCTATAACTGTTTGAAAAGTTAAAAGAGTCGTTCATCATGTAACCGATATCGGGTTAACCAGATTTCAAAACATATTCGTTTTGAAAATCAATGACACTGTTCTGGGACTTGGATATATTGATATAAATTTACCAGGTATTTGTTACAATTATGGAGTTTATAGAAAGCCTTAAATTTGCTGTAGTGACTTTGTAAACTGTACAAGAGTCACATATTGATGTTCAATAATCAACTTCGTTGGCCGTCCCAGACCAATGACAACATTTCCAAAGTAAGACCAGACTCTCGTCAGCCAGAAATTCTGCAGAAAATTGTACCTGCACCTGACGTTAGAAACATCGGAAATATATATATGACTATCATCTCCTGCTGTAAAGATATGCTGATTAACTGATTTCGTTTTTTCCTGCCTCTGACATCCTCGAACGACATGGACCGAGTTAGGTCGCTGAACATATCTCTGCCATTGGGTCTCCACTATCAGACAGGTGCCTCAAGGCATTCGTATTTGCTTCTGTCTTACTTGACCAGCATTGGAGACTGAAACTAAATTGTGCCAACTCGGGGACACAGTGCATTTCTAATACTCCAATTTTTGCTGATGTCAGCAAGTAACCCAAAGATTATTGTATGTACCTATAATAAATAGCATGCGTGGCAAATACTATATAAATTAATATGGTATAAGTTCTAATTTGATTGCACTGATTGTCCATGGTATTTTCAGCTGATGCGAAAAAACTTTTTGGGTCATGCTATCTTATTTCTTCAAATTTTGCGAAAGTTGCCACTACAAAGGATGAAACGGTCACAATCATCACAAATGCTTTAATGAAAGACTGGCGTCTGGTTCTGGTATCCCAGCCAGTTTTCTGAGTGATCAATGCAGAAAGTTTGAAAGCCATATGGTAAAATAATTGTGCCAAATGCATGGCATACAAAAGAGCAGAACTGCACCTTATCATCCGTCTGCTGATGACAAGTATGAGTGACCTAATAGAACAATACGATCAAACTGACAAATTCATTGCCATCAAGAAAACTTAACTTGCTCGAATATCTACCAGAAAGAGTATCTATAATGCGACAACTAATCTATCACTGGGTTATCTACCTTTCTCGTAGTGTTCGTATGAGAAGCACAGCTTATTGTTGAGTTATTATTAGGTACAAAGAGCACAGCAAGGGTTCATTCAACCGACAGGTAGAAAGACATCACTGTCGCATGATTGATGCTGCAAAAGCAGCTGGTAAGAATTGGGGGGGGGGGGCACATATTAGAGAGGAATTATACAGAACGGCATCAAGAGAGGCTGAAATAGAAGCATGAACGAGACTCGTTTTGAAAAAGAATTCCCTATGCGGAAATGAAATCCAGGTTACTTGGAATCCCACACCATATACATTCATAGAAAACAGAATGTCTACCAAACAGTTTAGGTCTCACTGGACAGTTTATCTGGTGAATTTTCGTCCGACAATGACCTATTGCAGAAAAAATGAGAATAATTTTACACTGAAGATACAAATAAAAACAAGTTAATGATTTTCTTTTAGAAAGCATACATGTGAGAATTTGACTGCGGCATTTAGGTTAATTCCTGTTGCAACTGGTGGCTTTTATACTGAACCAACACTGCCACCAATCCCTAAATTTTACATTCATTTGTGACAGCAAAGAGCTATTTGGAATATTTTTCTGTAACAAGGCAGCTAAAAGAATCAGTATGTGCCTTATGCATGAATACAGATCACTAGTACTATAACAAATTGGCATAGTTTTCATCACCCCTCAACCATCTAGATTTTTAGATATTTACCTCTGTAGCAGACACACGTAAATACGTAAGCCAAGTCGGCTGCTCATTTGCAGTCCAAGTTACGCATTTGATCTCCAATGCTTGTCTGACTGTGACGGGCAGTCACCAACAAGCCAAACCCACTTCCACTCCTAACTCAGAGTAAATCTAAACCTCATTACACATTTAGCTTCTGTGTGAATTTATAAATGCAAGGCTTTTGATAATTAGGTTCATGCCTTCTACCTTAAAAATTAGGGAGGTGTCTAAATACGAAAATATCCAGTGAGACCTTCAGTCGATTTATAGTTACATTTGAGTTTTCTCCCTTCCGCCATTTGGAAGGTCTCATGCTTCTTGCCTGTCTTGATCCAGATCGTTAAAGGTTTTCTAAAAATATCTGACTAATTGAGTATTTTTCCCAGATAAATTTATATATATTATTTGGCTTCTAATTTATTGTTTTATTTATGACCTTTTGTATTGTCAGTTACCAAATCAAACAGGATAAACAACCAATCGGGGTTTCCTATTTCCACTGGTGATAAGCGATAAAGAATAGTTGTTTTTGCTTTCTCGGATTTTGTAATTCAATGATGTTTGAGAAAACAACTTGACCTTGCGTGTGCAGCCTGCAGATTTTGCATTGCTATCTAAGTAGTGAAGGGGGGCACTTTACGGACAATGGGAATTAGCATTAAAAACACCCTTGGGGCACTTTACGGACAATGGAAAATTAACATGGAGAAAAATCGTGGGGCACTTTACGGACAATGGAAAATTAACATGGAGAAAAATCGTGGGGCACTTTACGGACAAGGGAATTTAACATGGGAATAAATCGTGGGTCACTTTACGGACAAGGGAATTTAACATGGGAATAAATCGTGGGTCACTCTACGGACAAGGGGAATTTAACATGGGATTTTTTTTTAAAAAAATTTTAAAAAAAATTTTTAAAATTTAAATTTAAATTTAGGCAATTCAAAGACTATCTCTTTTCGAGATATATGGCTGGCCCTGAAAAGGGCCTTTGGGTTTTCTTCTTCTAATTTCTTCTTTTCCTCCACCAAGTTCTTATTTTATCTCCAACACTCTTTCTCTTCTTTTTTTTCTCCTTCTCTTCTTTCTTCTCTTCCTCCTCTTCTTCTTTCTTCCTCTTCTCATTTTCCTCTTCTTTTTCAATTTTTTCGTTCCATGTTCTTATTCTTATCTTTTCCTCTTCATCCTCCTTCTCCTCCTTTATTTCTTTCAACAGATCACTGATGATTACCTTCATTTTTCGTAAATTGTTTATCTCCATCTTCACTCGATGGGGACTATATGAATAGTGATCCTCGTTTAGGTTAACCAACATTTGCTCTATCATTCCTAAATTGTCGAGGACGTTTTGCAATTTTTCCATTTTGTCCATTTGGTTAGAAGCCATCTTCTTTGTATTCTTTGCAGAATGGTTTGAACAACGAGCACTGTGGGTTCTTATACGAAAAGCGCGAACGTGAAGGAAAACATCCCTCTAAAACATAAAATGGATCTTACCTAGATCATGACCCAACATCGCGCGTACGTGAAGGAAAACATCCCCCTACTTTCTCATTTCATATAATGAAACCCTAACTATACTCTTCACATACGCTAAGAAACCCATAATCTACTATTCACACTAACATACCTGAGCTCTTACAAACACAAACACACAAACACACAAACTCATACCCTCACACTATCTAAAATAAGAGTTAGTGTTTATATACACACTACTCTACCTACACATTGGCAAATTAATAGTTATTTCTTTTCTAGAGTATTGGGTAGCCCTGAAAAGGGCTGTTTTTGTTTGGAACTTCATGGACACCTGGTTAATGGTGGCACCTTCCAGGCCTGGCGCCACATACACATCTTATCCCCCAGTTACTTTTTACCTTTTGGGGGCAGAGAGCAGAGGCAGGATATGTCGCTTCAGAATCCCAATTTTCGCTCTCTGGGATTTTGAAATTTCTTCTTTCCTTTTCCTCCTCCTCTTCTTTGTTTCTTCTTTCCTCTTTATATCTTCTTTCTTCTTCTTCCTTATATCTTCTCTCCTCCTCTTCTTTCTTTCTTCTTTCCTCCTCTCTTACCCTTCCCTCCTCTACAATGGCTTCCGCGGCCAGTTCATTTAATATGCGCCTGGCATATTCCAGATGCACATGAAGCTCCAACAGTTTCTCAAGTCTCGTGTTCATTCTTCTGGCTGTGTTGATCAATCAACAAGGGTAGCTGGACTGCCGAACGAGTTTCAATTTATACTGAAAGCGCGTACGTGAAGGAAAACATCCCCTAAAAAACATAAAATTCATCTTACCTAGATCATGACCAAAAAACAACAACGCGCGGACCTAAAAGAAACACTCGCTCACTTTTTTATGCTACCCATCACTTCAATAGACTATCCACATACGCAAAGCAATCCAATCTAACCCCAAATATACACCTCAAACAGCCCAAAAAACTAACATCATTTTAATCTACTATCCACACCAACCTACTTTATCACTTATAAACACAAACACACAAACACATACACTTCCACTATTAATAAAGAGTTAGTGTTTATATTCACACTACTCTACCTACACACATTGGCAAATTAATAGTTATTTCTTTTCTAGAGTATTGGGTAGCCCTGAAAAGGGCTGTTTTTTGTTTTGCTATGGCATTCTTTTTTCAGTTTCTAAGAATGCGATGTCCTCTGAGGATAGACTTTCTGGCAATAGGTCTGCTTCTTCGGAAAGAGAAGAAGAATTCTTTGGTGTCGATACGACAATCGACAAAGCCTCTGTCAGCTTCAGGTTGCTGCTGCTGCTGCTGCTGTTGCTGTTGTTGCTGCTGCTGTTGCTGCTGTTGCTGTTGTCTCTGAAGTCTGTACTTCTCTGTCCATTCTTCTTTCTCCCTGTTCATTTCTTCTCTGAAGAGCTCTTCTATCAGGTCTTCAGTGATTTTTAACATTCTCACATTCTCTATTTCTTCTGGTTTCGGTATCAGACTGTGTCTGACCCTATGCAGATTCACGTAGGCTTCGTTGAGCTTAGCTAGTTTGGAGCACATCTTCTTAGGAGGATGAGTCGACAATGGATGGCTAGACTGGGAACAACCCGGTTCTTAAAGTGAAAGCGCGGACGTGAAGGAAAACATCCCCCACACGGTTTTCGAGCCGCAACGTTCATGAGAGGGATAGTAAGAAATGAAAGAGCATCAATCCAACATTCTTATAGCTAAACAAAAGACAAAGGCATTTTTTTCTAAACACAACATTTTTTATTCAAAAATCACTTAACACTAAACAACAACTCTAACATTTTTAACAATAATATAACACTATAACATCTAACATTTTTTTCAAATCACAAACATTTTTTTCTCAATTCACACTCTACTTTAAACAGGGCTGACAACGTTGTGAATGAAATTGTGATTTCCACTGTTGGAAATCATTAGGCCATTGATGGACACTACGTTTCCTAGCTTGAGACAAAAGATAAGCATAATGGTCACAAAACCATCGATCTACTTTCACATCGTTTCTAGCAGAAGAACGAGGATCAAAATGAGTCACTAAATGTTCTAAGGAATAGCCCAGGCTGCGATGATGCAGAAAATACACACAGTACTGTCCACACACCAAGGAATCTGTGCCTTGTAATTTCACATTATTGAATCGGGTGGTTTGAGCATTTCTTCTCATAAAGTCGATGATATCGTCTTTCAAAGGGGGCGATCCATACGAATCGAAATATTCCACACATCCTTCTTGAGGAAAGTAGACGGCTACCCAGTGGGTTCCTGGGAGATGACTGTCGTCCGTGTTGATCACGTAAGCTTGATGGTCTTTAGGTTTGCGATGAGGGAGTTCATCTTTAGCACAGACGACGGGATTCCAAGAAGACGTATACGAACTGTGGTTCAAAAGGTAATAAAGTTCCCAGGTATCCATTGTTTTGTGTTTGTTTTTTTTCTTCTTCACAGGTAATAATACGTTGTCAATTCGATCCTGACTTTTTGCTTGAAAATGTCTGAGGAATAAACGGTTATTCGTTCTGTTTCCTCACTCTGATTCAGGAGAGCTTCGATACGATGGATCTCTTGAGTGGTTAATGGTGGACAAGAATGTTCACGCAAGTCTTTATACCACTGGTGCAACACGTCTTTGTTCGAGATGAGACTCCAAGCTTCGTCCAGATACTCGTCCAATTTTTCTTCTTGACTCAACATCAGGCATTTATCGTGTTGAATTTGACTGGGATGATCGTTTTGACATCCATAACAATTTTTCTTGATCAATTCCGTCATTTTGTCCACCAAGTGTTTGGCAAAACAGGAGACTAAATGGGCTTCTTGTTCTGGCCATCGCGACTTCATCAAAACTTCTTCGTCTTTGTCTTGAGATTCTTCTCCTTCCACGGTCTCCTCACATTCCATCTCCAAAGTTTCTTCACTAGGTAAAGAGGGATAACAGTCTTCCATGACTTCTAATAGTCTAGAATGACTTCTCTCAAACTGTTGATTTCTATGGTATTATCGAATTCTGCATACAGGATGACGTTCACTGTGTTATCTGCGGGTAGTGGACTCGCAAACTGAATTTCCACACGAATCTGGCCAGATTTTATAGGGTGGAAATGTCCCTCGTCGCTGCCTTGGTCTGGAGTGAAATCGAAAGCCCACAAAGTGTAGCCTCCGTCATAATCGTCGTACGTAATGCCATGACTGGTGTTGGTTCCTAACTGTCCGGTGGCTTCGTACAGGGACAAGTACGATCTCAAGTAATTCTTCTGGGCAAAGTTAGGCTCGAAAGGTCGGGTACACAAGGTCTTGCCATCGCGACTGACCTCGATCTTGGACACATTGTAATGCTTAAACTCAAAAGGATTTTCGTTGTAGGCTCCGTTGAAGGCTGTATTCTTGACGATACCAACAATCAAACGCTTGGGTAACTGTCCTTGGAACAGATGATCTTCGATCATGGATCGCTGTCCAGCAGGAATGGTGAAGGTTTTTACTTCTACGCGTCGTATGGGATACTTGGCGGTTGTTCTGCTCAACGTTTGACTGATGTCGTTACCCACTTTAGGTAACACTTCCACACGACGTACGTAGAGCCTGGCTTCCTCGATGACAGTTTTGCAAGCAGTATTACCTATCAAATGGAAAGCGGCACTGCTACGATTCAGTCTCAGGCGGACATTGACCCCGTTTAGTAAATATTTCTCTTGCAACCACATGTCCAGATGTAAACGATCCATCAGTTCTAAACTCTGTCCATCTTTGATTCTCTTTCTTCGTTCTATAAATCCGTCATTGTTTTCTTTCTTTTCATCAGTTTCTAAATTTTCAAACTTTCCAGCTTCGTCAGCTTCCCATACCACACAGGCATTGAGATGAGTGTTCTTGGCGTCTATTCCGTACGTCAAGAGATTTTCCAGGTACGCTCGATAAGGGTAAGTATCCATGCTGCTGCTGACCAGTTTGTTGTTCAAGTACAAGTCCACTCCGCTAAACAAGGAATGCATGAAATTGTTGACGGGAGCTATTACCTCATCGCCATCTAGGGTCGAATTGTCCTCATCGACAACTTTGACTTTCAAGTACAAGTAACTGCTATTCAGATCGATGTAATCTTCGGGCTGTCCTTTGATTTCAAACTCGATGGGAGCTGAGGCTGTCAATGAGGAGACGGGGTGAAATTCCACCCATTGGGATTCTTGCATGGTCATCATGGTGGGGGGCATGGCAAACAGATCCAGTTCCGTCTTGGAACAAGCGCAAGATTCTCGGTGCATCATTTTGTTCTGTGTTTCAATAATCGAAAACGTCTAAGTCTCGTACGGTTCTTCTTTTCTTGGCCTTTCTCGCTTGAAGTCTGGTGAAGGGGTGTTTTCTTCTTCGTCTCTTTCTGCCTTGTCCTTGCTGAATGCTTGACTCGGTATCGTGCAGGGCATTTATAGGTGTGTCTCGTCGGCCCAAAATGTCTTTACCCGTTTGCAGCAAGACATTTTTGCCTGCCCTCATGAAGGCTTCTTTAGGGTTTTGTTTGTCGATGATGACATTTTGGAGAAATTCTTTGCCTTGCGTCAGTGCCGCATCTTTCAAGGCGTGCAATCCGCGTGTCACCATCGGTTTCAACACCGGGGCCACCGAACGAAAGGCCGATTTTAACATGTCTCCTAAACCGTGTCCTCGCTGTCGAGCCACCCCTCGGTACACTGGATACATGACTTACTTACGAATCGTGAGAGAACCGTTTTCGAAAATGGAGTTTCACCGTGACTTTTCCTTTGGTGAATGGAATATTTTGTCCCAAATCTCCTTTTATAGTAATGTTGACCGTGTCCAAATACGACTTGCTGACCGGCAAATAGTGAGGATGGACAAATTCGCGGTGGACGTGGTAAGTGTTTCCACCTTCCTCGTCAGCGTTTGCGGCAGAATCCACTTTAAAAGGAATGACACGCAGTAACGGTACGGAGGTGTGTCCCACCACGTTGTATTCCACCACATCGGAGTACACGAACATCAAATTCAGTCCTTGGTTCAGTTCTACCGGGGTACGAAAATACTTGGTAAAAGTATCGTTGTCAGAAATGACTAGTAATTCGCCTTTTTGTTGTTCTACTTTCTTCTTCATCTCCATGTCCCCGCCCAACATGTCAAACAATTCAGGACAAAATAAGAAAGACATGATTTTGGGCCCCTCAGGAAATTTTATCAGGAAGCGACGAGCTGTTTTGTGGTACTCCAGGGTGACACTTTTTTTGACACTTTCCAAAGCTTTCAGAAACACACCATTAAACCTGGTGACTATGGTGCTGACCAAATGTTGACCACTAAAATAATAGCCTGGGGGAATGAACAAGTGATAGGTGGTCCACTTTGGATTTTGTGTGTTACGGGTTTTCTTGTCATATTTGCCATGGGTATCCAAGTACTGTTGCATTTGTTCGTCATGAACTTCCACATCAAATTTATTTTGATTGGGAAGGACATTGAGGACTTGGGTCGGGTGAATCATTTCTACTAAAGCCACTTCCCAATGGGCTTCGTGATCTAAGGGGATGGCTTGAGGTAATTTGGCCGTGTAACAGCACAACGTGTTGTTGGGAAACACCTCCATGGAACTGTCACTGGGTAAGGTTAAGTAAAATTGGTTTTGGTGACTCATAATTCCAGAGTTCTGTGGCTGTCCGAGGGAATATTAGTGGATGTCAGAGGTGTGTCTCCGCCCAAAATGGGGTTCTGATTGTGGTTGGACTGGTGACTGGCACTGGCACTGGACACAACGTTCCCGTTCGAGGAGAATTTCAGGGAGGGATTGGGAAGTAGGTAACCGATGCAACTGCTCAATAAAATGGTCCACAATTGTTTGTCTCCTTGTTGCAAACTCAAATTGGCGATGGCTGCCCCGATGACACAATACACCACGAAGATTTGGCAGAAAAAGACGATTTGCGTTTTAGGCACACGTTCTCCACACCACACCCACAAGGGTTTTTTTTGTAAATCTTGCACAGAAGAACTAGGGGAAGAAGGACTGGTCGACGTAGCTGCGTCTGCTGCTGTGTGAAAGGGCATGATGGTCACTTCTTCTTTTTATAGTCGATGACTTGCGAAGCGTCGATCCAAGAATCGAAACTGGGTGGATATCCTTTCCAACGTACTTTGACTTCTTTGACACGTCGTTTGCCCACTTTACGGGTTCTGCGTTCCAGAATGCTTTCGATGTCGTACACGTCGTCTTCTTTTTTGGTGACACGTTGTAACTCGGGCAAATAAAACGTTCCTTTGAGTACTTCTCCGTTCATGTCTTCCAATTTATAGACGGCAGGATGACGGCCATGCACTCGTCCAGTGACGCGAAACAATTCGGTCGTCCAGTTAGGTAAGTAACCTTTGTCGAAAGTGCGTTTGGTTTTGCCAATGCGCACCCAATCTCCTACGGCCAACTCTCCACTTTTCTTGGGGACAGCCCTCGTCGGGGACGTACCAAACAGGCGCTCAAACACCAGCACTTCGTTGTCGGGAGTCACGTCTTGCGGGGCACGTCCGATGCTTCGATGGTAAGATTGGTTGTACGCTTGCACCAGGTGCGGTAAGATGTCGATGTACTTCAGAGTGTGGTGATGCGTAAAATATTTCCACATGCGTTCTTTCAAAGTGCGTTGAAAACGTTCCACGATGCTGGCTTTGGTTTCGGGATTCTCGGTGGTAAAAAAATGAATGTCACGTTTCTTTAATTCTTTTTGGAAAGCTTGGTTCAGAAATTCGGTGCCTTTGTCCGTTTGCCATCGAAGAGGGCGACGACCGCTTTGTTTCAACACCCGTTGCAGGGCTCGCACTAACTCGCTGCTGGATTTGGAAGTCAAAGGCACGACCCAGGCAAATTTGGAAAAGACGTCGATGACACAAAACAAATATTTGTAACCACGATTGTAGCTGGCCAAATGAGAGACATCGGCTAAATCGGCTTGCCATTGATGATCGATACCTTCCACTCGGGTGCGACTTCTGGCAAACTTGCGTCGAATGGGTTTGTGTAAAGTGTAGGTAGCTTGTTCTTGTAACCATCGTTGCACTTGAGGTAAACGGAGACTTTTCAGTCGCGTTTTGGCAGCACGATACAATTTTTGAACTCCTGCGTAACCTGCAGGATGGGAGGGATCGTAGTAAATGCTAGCTAAGACTTTTTCCATTTTTGTGTTGATTGGTGTCTTAATAAGGCACCCACTCTTGGAAGAGGCTACTCTTTTTCTCTTGGGGTATTTTCTTGGATTGCAAGGCTTTGCGTGTGCGGCCAGCAATAGGTGTCGAAGAGGAGGAGGATGTCTGAGCGGGGGATATCGGTTCTTGTTTCACTTCTGTCTTCACTTCTGTCTTCACCTTCTTTTTCTCTTGTGAGGAAGAAGGGGTGGCCATCATCTTTTTAATCCATCCAATTCTGGAGGTAGGTGGTGTTGTTAACTTGCGTACTTTTTCTGGTGGAGTTTGAAACCCTTCTTCTTCTTCTTCTTTTCCTTTTTCGGTCTTGGTCACGGGTACTGGTGGTACTGGTACTGGTACTGGTACTGGTGATGGTGCTGGACTTTTCATCAAGGTCTTAAAATCTTTCAAAGTGGGTAGAGCTGTTTCGTCTAAAGCTTTCTGGTGAAAGAGTTGCAGTCGTTGCAAGAGTTGACCGTACTTTTGCGATTTTTCTGTTTCGGACAAATCTTGGCGATCCAGCAAGGATTGCAATTCGTGTTGTAACTGGGACATCTCGCTCAAATTGGGATTGGGAGGTAAATGCGGGGTGCGTTGTTCTTGCCACCGATGGTATTCCATCCATCGTTTGTAAGGCACTAAAGCTAGTTTTCGTCCTTCCATGGGGTTGTCAGGGGTGAATTCTGAGATCTTGGGACTTCCGAAGGCCTTTTTATCTTGCTCCCACCAGTCCTCCCAACATGGTTCCCAAGACTCCTTTCAGTATGGGGCCTAACAAGAGAGGTAAAATACCTCCACGTTGGACCAACATCTTCTTTTTTTGACGAATGGGAATTTTCTTTTGAACCATTTTCCGAAGAACGTGACGATGTTTGCCTAAGCATTGTTTCTGGTGTTTGGACAAAGGGATCGTGCCTTTCAAAACGTTCAAACAACATTCGCACACGGTATCGATGACCTCTTTGGAGGCTGTTTGAATGAGTTTTTTTCGTAGGGGTGGAGAAGCTTTGGACAGGACAGATAACAGGTCCCCATGTTTGGCTAAACGTGGTGGTAGTCCTTTTCTTTTCTTTCCTTGGGGTTTTCTGGAGGGTGACATCTTTGAGTCTTTAGGAGCACCTAAAAACACTGATACCCTACTCGGTCACAGGCCTTTTTTATACTGGAACGCGTCGCCACTGATTGTCTTTACGTTTTATCAGTTTGAGGACAGGCATGACACGTCGTGCAGGGGTACGTAACGGACTAAATCGAGCCAGTTCTTGCTTGGACAAATCCAGTAAACTTTGTAACATGCCCGATCTTTCTTGAACTTTGATTTTGGGAGAAGGTACTTTGTGAGCAGCAGCCACTGCCGCTAAATTGGAAGGTCCTGCCACTGGGGAAGTTCTTTTGGGGGTCATCAACGGAGAAGTTCTTGGTGTGATCAACGTCTCCAAGTACTCTTCAGTTCCTGGTGACATCAACGGAGAAGTGGACAAACGTGAGGCTGCCGGAGACGTTGTGGCAGGTCGTGGCTTGCGAGTGTAAGGTTGCGTCCTGGCCGAAGTGCCTCTCTTGCGACTAGTTTTCTTCTGTGGACTTTTCTTTTTCTGGGGACTTTTTCTCTGTTTCTTTTTCTTGGGGCTTCTTTTCTTTTTCCGGGGTGATGGTGGTGGTGTCTGGTAAGAGGAGGGTCCCGCCACTGGAGAAGTTCTTCTTCTTGGGGACTTGGTCTTTTTCTTTTTCTTCTTGGGGCTTCGTTGAACTTTTGTCTTGGGGATAACTTTGGGGGCATTAGGATCCCATCTTAAGAGTGAGCGAATGATGACCCCTCCTAGAGTACCGCTCCCTCCAGGTTTCAAAATGATTTGTTTTTTGGTTTGAGTGTCGATGCGGGGATCAGCCAGTTGGACTAAAGCGACTTTGTTTCGATCGAAAAAGCGTTGGGTTTGATGAGGAATCTGAATGATTCCTTGGAGTAATTGACGTGCCGTCACCGTGAACCATCGTAAGACTTCTTTGAGACTAGCTTCTAAGACACGGGCTCGTGTTTGTGGATCTTTTTCTCGGCTGATGCCATACAAGGCACGAATCAATTTGACGGGAAGATGCGACTGAAGGGACGTCATGTTCACACTGTGAGTGAGACAGACGAAAAAGGGTCTGAGGTTTTTATAGATTTTTTTCATGGGAGGAGTGAAATGAAGTCGAGGACGGAGACGTGTACAGGACAGGCCCTCCGTCTTGGCACCAGTGGTGAAACAAGTGGGTACGAAATCGCAAATCCTCGGGGGTCGTAGGTTTCAAATCGACGAGTAAATAGGCGTGTGGCGTTTGAGTGGCATCGTCGTACGCCTGAGTCAGCCAAGGCGTTCCTAACTGTTTGGCTAAGACTTGCACTTGCGATTTATCTCGAGGGCTTTTAAACAAGACTACGTAATGCGCATTGAGACTGATGGTGCGATGGGCTTTACTTTGTTGAAACAAATTTTGGGTGATGTAAACGACACTGGCATTACGGTGATGCCCTTTGCGCGTAAACCACAATTTAATTTCTTCTTCGTCTTCTCCTAACATGTCGTCGAAAATGACCAAATGGGTTAGACGGGAGTCAGAGACGATGCCATCGTCTTCTTTAGGAATGCCTTCCACAAACACGATGGAATTGCCTTGACTTTCACGCAAGAGGCTGTACGCCGATTGCCACTCTTTGTAACACCACACGATCCGTTGAGGGGGCCGATCGATCAAATGATGTTTATGTTCGATCAAACGTTTGACGAATTCGGTTTTGCCTGAACCGCTAGGTCCAGCAATGAGCATGTTAAAGGGATGGCGAAGATACAAAGCCTCCCAACTGGCACGATCTAAGTGTTCGTCGATGACTTTGACAGTAGAGGAAGAGGGAGCAGAGACAGCAGAGGTAGCCATGGTGTGAGAAATGTCACTTGTGACACGAAAACAAACAAGACAAGAGTTTATATACTTTTTCAGAACACGTTTATTGAATGTTTTTTTTTTTTCAAACATGAATACGAAAGACAAAAATACATAAAAGCCAAAGGCTTAAGTACAAGGATAAAAGGCACATGATAACGATGAACGTGGAATAAACACAAGTGTCTGTACAACAATCACATCTTTTGGGTAATGTTCTAACCAGTTCAACAGGGGGTAAGGTCACACAAGTGTCCTCCCGAAAGGGTCTTTCAGGTCTGTCCACGACAGTCCTGTCCTGGGTGACGGGTTCTTCTGGCACCGTCACTAACACGGGTTGAAAAGTAACTTTTTTCCTTGAACAACTCTCGTGCATACTGGGCCACTTCTTGGGTCCAAGCCTCAAAATCCCATTCTTTCCAGGCACGGACATCTGTCCAATGGGGATGTAAGTCACAAGCTACACACACATCGTCATACACGTCTTGGGTCGCTAAAAGTTGACGAATCTTTTTTTCCCGTAGAGGTCGAGAAGTATCCAGATGAAAACGCAAGGCTTTGAGCAAGAGGAGTTTTTCGTGACCATTTAAGGCCATGGAGGTGGTAAGTACTGATCGTAAAGAGTCCACAAAGAATCGGCTGGTAAACGAAATCCCAAAAAACAAGTCACTAAGACACACACCACTTGTCGTCCAAAATTGAATGGATACAGTTCTTGTAATAATTGATGGTAATGATCCACGGTTTGAATATGGTCATTGAGTTCCTTCCACGGAATCTGTTGGATGACATGTGACATAAACCGTGGCATGGCAGCCTCTTTTTATATTCTCTTTTTTTCGGATGCAATAGACGTACTTTCTAGCCAGTGATGTTCGTTCTCCAGTAGGGAATCTAAATCTTGCATACTGTAACCGAAACGTCAGAGTTCGTTTAGGTGTTTCCTCTTCCTCTAAGTAGATTCCACGTAACAAATGTTGGTAATCCTTTAACTTGTCTTCCTCAATGCGTTGTACTAGGTGAATCTCGAAGTAACCATAATTATGAACATGTCGATCATTAGCGACCTCAAAGTGTTGAACAATGTCTGACCATTGAAAGAATTTCTGACGAATCAGTTCTCTTATACCATTCAGGTACCAGTGGTTAAAGATCTGGTGACGTATCGGATGCAATTGTTCTTTACGTTTCACTTGTATTTTCACCAGCTCTCGGTAAATCCTTTCTCTCAACTCCTCAGGCAAAGCACGAATGTTCTCTAGCAAAGTATCCATGAATAGGTCATACTAAATCCTCTTTGGTCTGACACAAGAAATGTACTCTTTGCACAAACATGGTTTCACTTCAGTGTCAAATTTAAATCGTTGAGTCACTAATCTACACATGACAATTCGTTCAGAAGTTTCCTCTTTCACCAAGTTGACATTGTGTTCAAAAAGTTTGTAATTCGTTAACTCTTCCTCTGGAATTCGATGCAATACGTTTACAATGTAGTAACTACAATCGTCCATACCAAACCATTCCTTTTTATAACCAGAAGGTCGTTGATCAATGTCTGTCCAATGGAACACTTTCAATTGAATCAGTCCTTGTATAGCCTTCAGGTACCAGTGGTTCAAACACCGGTGACGTATCGGATGCAATTGTTCTTTACGTTTCACTTGTATTTTGACCAGCTCTCGGTAAATGCGTTCTCTCAACTCCACAGGCAAAGCACGAATGTTCTCTTGTAAAGTATCCATGAACAAATGATTATGGTAAGAAGTTACTTCAATGTCTCGGTCCCACTAAAGGTAAGTAATGACAATTCGGTGACCATCGAGCATGTTCTACGTAGGCCGAATCTTGCGGTTCCCAGTGGTGAAGTGACACACCGCAACTGAAGCACTTGACTTTATCTCCTTCGCCCAAGTAGAAAAATCCAGCTCTGGCTAATTCTTCGGGGGTCGGTCCTCCCAGATACTTTGGCCATTTTCCTTTGAACGATTGAAGACGATTTTCAAAGTCGCAGTATTCCGACAAACGCACAGGGAACGAATATTCGTCTTTCACAGGTTCGTTTCGATGAGGGTTGGGTGACAGGAACAGGAGTTTGCTCAGGGCTGGATGACATCCGTAAGGGGGTAGACGTGAAGGTGGACATTCCCCTTTAAAACGAAACCCAGTAAAATGTCCAAGAGGACGAGCAGCATCACTTTCGCATCCCACAGGTCTGACACGCACAGCATCACTTTCCATGACAGGGGTAGGAGCACTAAAGTTCCCATGATGCTTTACGGCATCGCTCAGGTCACAACGTACAGCATCGGTCCCATCGCAAGGCTCACAATCGCACTCGTCTGCAAACTCCGTTACGCAATTACAATGGTAACCACATGGACAATCGCAGTTTCCTTCCGGACATTTTCCGTCGCAATGCCTGGGTCTTATCCATCCAGTATTAGTCACACTAGAGGAAGATACAACTTTTTTACAATCCCCAAACTGAAACGATGTCTTTTTCACAGTATTCATCTTGTTCGCTCGGTCTTGGTAGTCACAATGAACTATCGATCTTGACCATAGCCCCTTTTTTATACTAGTCTCAATGCAGTCTCCAACTTGTACATCTTTCCTTTTTTAAGTTTTTTATGTCCTGTTCTGGAAGGTACCGTCTCTAAGGTACCGTCAACATTGTACCGTAGTGTAATGGGTGGAAAGGCCATAGAAAGGTAAGGGCAGTGCGGAGACCATCGAGTATGCTCCAGAATAGCTGAATCTTTATAGATACATAGATCCATTCGTAACTTCAGTCCGCAAGCGAAACACTGTACCTCGTATCCCAATCCTGACTTAGGTCCCAAGTAGACAAATCCTGTTCTAGCTAAAACATGCGAAGAAGGTAATCCTTCCCTATCCGTAGGCCATTTCTGAAACGTGTCCAATCGACGGGCACAATCACAATAGTCAGGTAAGAAGACTGGAAAATGGTAGGGTTTGAACTTGGAGTTCTCATCGGGTTTCTCACTCGATTCTTGCTGTGGCGAAGTCATCTTTCTGGTGGGGTAACTATCCTCTTACAACCAATGTTTTATACCAACGTGTCCATACGGTAAGGTGAAATGATTGGGAAGTCGAACTCGCTTCTGGTACACGATTTGATAGACTTTTTCCAAGGGCCGACTGACGATGTGGTGAGTGGGTAAACGTACAATCTTGTTCGGTTGGTGAGTGGTCACTTTAAAGTTTCCATCCTCTCCCGATTGCAAGGCTTCTTTCAATACCCCAAAGTTGACCACTCGACTGGTACGATAATTCAGAGTCAGTCCTTTCACTTTGCACGTCGTGTGCACTTCTCCTTGTTTGTCCCGGTATTCGTAGCCGTAATTTTTGGGACCGCCACTGACGAAACTTAGAATCTTGTCGTCGGGATGCTCGTCTGTCCAGGCTCCTAAACGGTCTCCTTCGATGTTAGGGTGATGTTGAATCGGGTGATGGATGTAAATGCAACTGTCCGTGTCAAAGTACAGGACGCGTTCTTCTAACAGTTCTAAAGCTTCGTACAATTTTAAGCGAGCATGGGCTGTCACGTAAGCCGCAATGATGACATTTCCAAAAGGGTCGTCTTGTACAAAGTCCAGATCTTCTTCGTAATTGACCAAGATCAAATTCTCTCGAACGACGTCCACGTGTTTCATGTATTTGGTTTTGTCGTGAATCATCTGGAAGTAGCGGGAAGGTTCTGTCAAATATTCCGTCTTGGGTAAACACGGTCGTTGTGCCATTTTACCCCACAAGCAATTTAACATCACTTTGGCAAACGATCGCCTGCCTTCGTTTTTCTCGATGTGGTCCAAAGTGATACCTTCTTGTTCGTAATATTTCTCTTTGAATTTTATTTGGTCTTGGGGAGTGTGACACCAGGAAGGATAGCCGCTGGCTTCTTGTTTCAGTTTCAAAAAGGCATCCACGTAGTCTGCGAAAATGCCTTTCTGACTGGGATCACCCTTGTGGTATTGTTGTGTCTTGGGAAAGTGGCAAATTTCGTACACTTCTAACAGTTGGTATCCCATGTCCAGAGCTTTGAACAATTCCACGCTGACCCAGGTTCCCGTCAAGGCCCGTTCTTCCTGGCTGTGCTGACAAGGCTGGTCTTGGTTGCACGTTTCGGCACAAGTACGGCACAAGGGAAACATCAGTTTGCCTTGACAATGGTGAGGTAAGACGGGATGGTATAGGTTCGTGGGAGGCAAAACTTTGCACTTGATCAAGCCTTCGTATTGTCGAATGTTTTTCAGGTCGATGTGTTCCGTCAGCAATTGCGGGTGCCCTACGGGAAAGCGACAATATTTGCACACGTAGGGATACAGCGAACACACGTCCAAGTATTTGATTTCTTCTCCTTTCTCTTCGTCGGCTTGGTACAGCAAACAGGTGGCATTGGTCCTTCCTCCGTACAAACTATCCCTCGGGTTCAGCGGGTCCACGAACTGGTAACTTTCCACGAGGCGTTTAAACTCGGGATCGGTTTTCATACGGTGATCGTACTCGTGTTCCCACATTTCCACCACTTGGTATCCTTCCTGTTCTAACTTTAGGCGTCGCTGACAAGTGTCCTGGTACAAGTCTTCCATGGTTCGTTGCAAAAACTGATTTTTAGTGCCACGGTCAGGGTAACAGACGGGACATCCGTGAAATAAGCAACCGTTAAACTCGTACACGATCTTGGGGTTTTCTAAGTCCCAGCCATCGACCGAATACGTTCCGATGGTCTTTTCGCCTCCTCCGTTGCGGGCATGCTGAATCCACTTGTCTTCCTTGTCGCACAAGTAATGTAACCAGCGTAGGGCTTTGACCGAGTATTGACGTTTGACAAAGTGGGTCGTTTGAGGACTGATGACAGCCACGGTCTTTTCAGGCATGAATCGTTGTCGATACACTAAGGAACACGCTTTGGCAATGGTGCAAGCTTCTTTCAAAGGATCGACCCCTCCGTGTTCCATGAACAGTTCTCGAAATTTTCCACAGCAACGCCGTAAAATGTCCACGTCGGAACGACAATACTTTAGCATTTCTTCCTGAAAGTCGAAAGGGTCCGAGGCGTGAGCCTGGTACCAAGCGTAGAAAGCTTCTCGTTGTTCGGTACGCATGTTGTCGGGGTCGTAATAGTGAGCCTCAGGCAAATGGGGTAGAACGGCGTGTTGATTGGCTTCCGTATTGAAAAAGTGTGGAAAGTACCCTTTAGCCATTTCTGTCATTCCAAACGTTTTAGGCATTCGACTCAAAGGCATGGCCAAGTAACTCATCGAATCTTTAAACTGCACTTGTCCCACTTGCATGAAAATGATTTTGGCTCCGTTCAAAGTCACTTTAGGACGCTCGGTGCCTTGTTCCGTATAGTACCTCAAAAGAAACTGTCCATCGTATCCGGAGAAATTGTGAGCCATCACTGTGGCATGACGATGACAATCTCCGTAACGTTCGATGTCCTCTTGGCTCCACGTCTTGTCGATGGGGTCTAAGACCCATTGGGCAAAATCGGCTAACGTGTTCGGTCCCCGAAAGATTTTTTCACGCCCTCCGGGTATCTTGCTGCAGTGAGGGCAATGACTGAAGATAGGTTCTTGAATGCACTTCTCGCACGCTCGATGAGCCACGCAGAAATTAGGAATGTGAATGCCAGTTTCTTGCATGCATTCGAAATCGAAAAAGATGAAATTGCCTTTCTTCTTGTGACCGTCCTCTTTCTCTGGTGGGGGTTGGTATTTTTGCACGTAACATTGGTGTTCCAAGTCCACGATGTGGTGACAAATGTGACATTTTTTCTTTCCTCGACATACGTGTGCCTTGGTATTATTGGTACGTATGACTTGTTCACACGTAGAGCACAATCTCAGCAGTTGACAAGCGCATTTCTTCTGTGAACCTTGCGTTTTCAGATGTTGTTGGTAACAGGTAGGGCTGACAAACGTGCGCAGACAAGTGGAACAAGGCACTGGTTCTTCGCTCAGACAGGGTGAAGAGGCCAAACATCCTGTGCATTTCGATCCACAATGCTTGTGTTGCTCTCGATTGTTATAACCATGGTCACATTTCTCACAGTAATAACTGTATTTCAGGAATCCGGTGATACTGGTAATGCTATCGAAATGTTCATCGTGATAATAGACATGAATGTATTTTCCGTCCTTAAAGTCTTGCCCTCGAAACAATAGAGGTCCGCGCACTTCTTGAGGGTGCACTTTCAAGGTATATCGTGGAGCTAGGACATCTTGCAATTTTTGCATCTCAGGAATGCCACAGGGTGTGTCTTTGGACAGGCCAGCTTGTTGCAACAGGAGTTCTGCTTCGTTTCCTTGTTTGGTTCGATGGGAACGTTGAATAGTGTCCCAGGTTCTTTTCCATTCTACCGTGTCGTTCTTGTTGGCATAGGTTCGTCCCACCACGATGGCACGGGCTAAACACATCTGGTCATGAGGGTTGCTAATTCGGACGAGACTCTTTTTGGTGTTGCGAAGGTCGTCCACCAATAACATCTTTTTGCGTCCTGTCCCTTGAGGAGGAGAGACGTGGGTCATGTCCAGTGTGGCTTTACCATCGGTGATGTCAAACTGATCATTAGATTGTTGTACGTGTTGAATCTTGTCCATGACTTTGGAAGCAGTTAATTCTGCAGGGGTGCTAAACTCGATCCAAACAGGGGATTTCAAACCGTCGTGTTGTATGGAAAGTCTCAAGCGATCGTCTTCTTTGGGTTGACATTGTCGCTTGAGTGCAGTGAGCAAAGAATCCCACACCTCAGTGATGAACACTTCTGCTTTCTCTAACGGTACTTCGGACTTGAAATCTTTAAACTTCACCGTGTATTTGTAAGCCGTGGTTCTAAATTTTCTAGAGGAGCGCTTTTCCGTCTCTCGAATGGAATAGTACTTTTCAGGGTTGACAAAGGGTGGTGAACTTGGTTTAGAGGGTTTGGATTCTGGTTCACTCATGTCCTCTTCAAAATCACTGGCATGAATTTGTGCCAAGATTTCAGCCCTGGTACGAGGCGATAGATCACGTTTCTGCCTCTTACTTTCTTCTTCTTTCTTCTCGAATGAATGGGATCGTTTCATCTTGAAAGCAAAAAGTCAAATGACTCAAGTTCAAACACCATAAACTACTTTATAGTCCTGGCAGACCAGCGTATATAAAAGGGTGTGTGTCTTGTCCTTTCACTATTCATTTCACTCTCAAGCCGAGCACAACGATGGAAGAGACTGACCAGATGGAACGTTTCGTCAGAGCTTTGCGAGGGGTCATTAGAAAATTCTCTTCAGACCAGCCTACGGACTACTCTCCTTCCTTTAGAGATAAAAGTCAAGATACTTGCTATATCTGTCAGAAGAAAGGGCATTGGTCTTCAGAGTGTCCAGACCGTCAAAAAAGAAAAAAAACAGGAACTAAAAGAGACAAAAGTGAAGATACCTGTTATTATTGTCAAGAAAAAGGACATTGGTCTCCAGATTGCCCCAAAAAGAAACAAGAGGAGTCAGAAGAAAAGAGGAATTCTTCAGAAGAAGAGAGGGATTCTTCAGAGGAAGAGAGGGATTCTTCTGAGGAAGAAAGAAGACAGGTGAAGAAAAAGAAACAGGAGAAAAAAAGAAGAAGGGAAGAAAGCGAGGAGGAAGAAGAGGAAAAGAGTGTGACGGTGAAGAAATTCAAAAAACAGAGAGACTAAACAAGGAGAAAAGAAGAAATTAATGAACTTATTATTAAAGTGTTGTGTTATAAATTGTGAATTGGATTGTAAAAAAATGGAGAAAAGAATAAATGAATGATATAAGGTAAGTGTCTTTGAGTTGTGATTTTAAAATAAGAAGCTAGACTCACACACTCATACACAGACACGTACTATAAGGGTAACATGGGTGAGTTTTTTTGAGTTATTGGCAAATTGAAATTGTATTTCTTTTCGAGAAATGTGGGTGGCCCTGAAAAGGGCCTTTTCTCTTCATGGTGTAGGGGTGAGTTTAAGCAATCAATTTTAACTGCCTTAAGCCTTTGCCACGGCCAAGGCCTACTTCTGGACTGCGTAATGTTGATGATGATGATAATGATTGGGTTGAAATCACTAAGGGTGGTACGGTAGGCTTAGTCACAGGGTTGACATGTTTGGCTCGGGAAGGTCGTATTCTCTTCGGTCGTGATAAAGAAGTCTGATACATTTGTTTCAGACTTCTTAACTCCGCTAAAATGTCCAACAGTACCGTGACCGTTTGATTTTCACCCTCTTGTTTCTTTGCTGCTACTTCTTCTTGCTGTTGTTGCTGTTGTTTTTTTCTTACCTCTTCTTCTTGTTGCTGTTGCTGTAGGAGAAAAGTCTGTTCCGCTTCCTTTTGTCGTTGTATAAATTTCTCCAATTCTTCTTTCTGTCTCTGTCTAAAATTCTCCACTTGCGGTAATGAAGAAAGTAACGAAGGTTCCGGAACAAATTCTTGCGAGGAGAGAAAATCCACAAAATCCCAATTCACCTCTTCTGAAAGTAAGTCCGGGTTCCCTTGGGCAGTCTCCCCTGCTGGTGCACCCCACTGAATCGTTTTCTGAGTTTCCGTCATGTTGAATCACTGTCGCATAGATTGACTGCACACAAGCGCTAGCGAATCTATATTGACTACGTGACGTCACAGACTGCTCTCTTCGGATTGGATGCGAGCTGACTGAATTCTGTAACGCGTGTTAGGATTGGTAAATGAACTCAATCCGTTTCAATCCTTCCTCCGCCTATAAATAAGCGCCGTTCACTGCATTGATTCACCTGTTCTCGTCGCTTCAAGATGTGGACCACAGTTGAGTCATCCACCCTTGTGTCTTCCATGATGTTCCGGACGGACATGCTCATGTATGTCCGAGCCAAGTGGACCGTTGTCCACAGGACAAACACCAGCCTGTGGATACGTAGGATCTACGTCGAAAGACAAGGATGCCTGAAAAGAGTGCTGATGTACGGACCAACAGTAAGACGCAGCCTAAGGACAAGAAGAAGACCAATGCGGTGCCATTTATGTTAATGAATACATTAACATAAAACCCAAAGGCCCTTTTCAGGGCCAGCCATATATCTCGAAAAGAGATAGTCTTTGAATTGCCTAAATTTAAATTTAAATTTTAAAAATTTTTTTTAAAATTTTTTTAAAAAAAAATCCCATGTTAAATTCCCCTTGTCCGTAGAGTGACCCACGATTTATTCCCATGTTAAATTCCCTTGTCCGTAAAGTGACCCACGATTTATTCCCATGTTAAATTCCCTTGTCCGTAAAGTGCCCCACGATTTTTCTCCATGTTAATTTTCCATTGTCCGTAAAGTGCCCCACGATTTTTCTCCATGTTAATTTTCCATTGTCCGTAAAGTGCCCCAAGGGTGTTTTTAATGCTAATTCCCATTGTCCGTAAAGTGCCCCCCTTCACTACTTATCTATATTACCTGGAAACTCGGCAGTCCTTTGTTACCTAGAAGATAAAGTGGGGTCCGCGCAGGGAGCTAAATTACATACTATCTATTAGCAAATAATCTGCCTCGTTTGTATATTATTATATATAGATTTTTGAGCCAAAGGAAAATACACCGGTTCGTTAAAATTGAACAAAATATCATACAATACCAAATGTTTATATATTTCAGTAAATGATGACTTCTGTCACATTTCCAATTGTATGGTCTAATTATATACACTAAGTGCATGAATAGAACTGGCAATAACTGTGATGGTCTGCAAATTCTAGTGCAAGTTTCTGTCATGCTGAATGCCTAAGATAAATTATTGTTCGTAAACTAAATTGTATAACTCAAAACAATGTAATTAGTTGCAATTTTTTGGTTGCCTGATACGTTGTCATCATAAACTCCATTTAATTGGATCCTCGTCAATTGTTTGCACAGTTGTCAAGATCTTATACATAGTGTATAATTTGATTTGGGAATCGAAAATCATGTATGGAGCATCCCTTTAGGGTAGCATTTAATTTTGTTTTTTGTTGAAACGGTATTGGAAAGATATTCTTTCACGCGGGTAATTAGAAGGTTAGATAGTTGAGTCGTCATACTAAACAGGATTTACGGGACTTACAAGAGTATTGGTTCGTTTCGTAAATTGGCTTCGCAAATCTTTTTAAGTAAAGGGTATATATTCTCATCTAAAAGTGCTTAGTAGCTTAAGATTGGAATACGTTTGTGCATTAGGTGTTTGGGGCCTGTTTTGTGATGCGTGGCATGAAATACCGATTTACGGCTTAGAATGCTGATTAATTACACCAATTTGAAGTAAGGAAAAACTGCTGTGAAATTAGTCTCCTGAATGTGTGATCTTGAGTCTTTTTGGAGGAAAATTACTTGTGGTGTAAGCACATTTTACAGCCCTTAAGTGACAGCTCCGGCTGTCTTAATGTCTTTGGAACTAAACAGGAAGCAAGGACCAGATACACAACATGCACGGTAAATTTAAACTCGAGATTATCTTTTTCTTGTCTTGATGTGAACTGATGAACCGAAATGAGGTACTATTTCCTCGTCACTAGTAAATTTAGACCCTAGCTTGCCACTGTATGATGGCTATTGTACCGCTCTTTTGTTTCTATCTCTTGATGCCATTGCTATTATTACGTTGATTTGGAGCTTTCAGTTTGTATCAAGGCTATTATCATGTCCATTCAGAGCTTTCACTTTATATCAAGGCTATTATCATGTCCATTCTGAGCTTTCACTTTATATCAAAGCTATGATCATGTCCATTCAGAGCTTTCAGTTTATATCAATGCTATTATCATGTCCATTCAGAGCTTTCCGTTTATATCAATGCTATGATCATGTCTATTCAGAGCTTTCAGTTTGTATCAATGTTATGATCATGTCCATTCAGAGCTTTCAGTTTATATCAATGCTATTATCATGTCCATTCAGAGCTTTCAGTTTATATCAAAGCTATGATCATGTCCATTCAGAGCTTTCATTTTGTATCTATGCTATTATCATGTCCATTCAGAGCTTTCAGTTTATATCAATGCTATGATCATGTCCATTCAGAGCTTTCATTTTGTATCTATGCTATTATCATGTCCATTCAGAGCTTTCAGTTTATATCAATGCTATTATCATGTCCATTCAGAGCTTTCACTTGATATTAATGTTGTTATCATGTCCATTCAGAGCTTTCACTTGATTATCATGTCCGTTTTTTGCTTTCAGTAACAAAAGATATTAATTATGTTATAAGTATTAAAATTTAAGCATTATGTACGTGTATAATCTGTTATGTATATTTGATTTAATTATATCTGATTTAATATATATTTATTTCAATTTAGTTGTTTGTCAGTTTAAAATTTGTTTTTAATTCTTCATTACATGATATTGTAATGTAAATTTATTCACAAGAGATGATATTTTTTTAGCAAATAGTTTGACCTAGACTGTTAGTCGATAAACACCAGGTGTTGATCTAAATCCTGACTTTGCTTCAGAATTAGTACCAACCTTCGTAAACAAGTTCTATTTTATTTTAAAATGATTGGCTGTTTCCAAGGTCATGACAGGACTTTGTCTTTGAGATGTAAACATTTTTTTTTTATTTCTCTGAGTAAAAATGGTTGGTTTTCGTCAGGGTCACACTGGGTAAACGTGATCTGCAACAAGTACTTGCTTCTATAACTTTCCAGAAGATGATCACGTGATCCCTTGTTTACGTTTTAGAAAGACCATATAACACATGTTTTGGAGAATTAATCTCATTAGAAGCTGGGCTGTTAAACTGGTAGTTGTATATTGTGCTGTTTGGAGTTATTTCAAATTACTTGGATTCAGAAGGATTTATTCTGTTATGTAATATTGTCGAACAAGAACAGTTTTATTTTATAGAAACTTTATTCATCTATCAGAAACCGGAGTGATAATTCTTGTTTCTACAAGGAACTGTAGACTTCAACACTACGGATTGCAGCATATGTCATCGTCTTCCATCTTGGATTCTTCGTCGGGATTCGAACGTAAAAGCAGTAGAACATTTTATTTTAGAACTACTAAAATTTTATTCTTGGATTATTCTTGGATTATTTTTGGATTTGATTCTATAAAACCGTAACTTCATATTTTTCATTTTTACAAAAATTTTCCAGGGAAATAAATTATTGTATTTTTTCAAAGCTTGTTTATTTACACTCTTTCTTGTGTTACAGCTTATTCGAGCCTAAACAAGTGACATAAAAAATCATAAACTTACCATAAATAATTAATATAACACACATACACACAACTTGGACCAGATATCTGTATTTCTAACCTGAAAACAGTTCTGCTAATTGCTTCACTTAAACTCTTTTCGCTAATCATACGTTAAGGGAAGAGAAATTTAAACAACTTCGAGATTCTCAAAGAAAAAGAATGGAAGCATAAGATGGTCGCAAAGGTAGAGGGAACCGCCTCTTTCAGATGGGAGGCCATTAACCATTGGATCTATAATTTCTAGGATCGAATCCAGAGCGACATAGGCGTAAAGCATGTCTTGTTAAAGTGGTCTGGAGATATGACCTAATGAATAAGAATATGAAGGGTCCAGTTTACCTTCAAAATAATATTCACTGCGATGTGTCCATTTTTCTCTAAATACGATGGTGAGCAGACCTCTGGATATGATCCCGGCCTGGAAGTCGTGAAATCTATTTATATATACTGTTTCCACCAAACATAAATGACATTAGTTTTGAAAATCCGTCCATGTTGGAAGCTAGAGAACACTGTCAAATTGTCATGTATTCGACTTCATACTACGTACAGACGGATATATACAATTTTGGCACAAGCAGATGTATATTGGGTAGCGTGGGGGTCCAGATTGGATATTGTCGTTTCTTTAATCTCAGTAAAACAATTTTTAAACTACTGTGATGGACAGAATTAGTTATTTTAGTTTGTAAAGCAGAGCAAGCGTAAACCTTAAACCGTATTGGGGGTTAGACAATATTTTTTCAAATAAAAGTCTCAGACTATATTCACCACCACCACACCTCCTATCCATCTATTAAAGGGATTGGTCCATGTCGCTTGCTTAAACTTCCTACCAGTTATACGGTCTTTATAAATCATCAGTATTGTAATATGAGCGCATTTTCAGAGTGCGGTATTTACCTGGACTGGTCCTGGAACGCTCGTATATGTAAATACAGGCCGTTTGAATGTGACGAAAATAACTGCTGTTTTCATGAAGGACCATCAACTGTCTCTGTTACTACCATGACTGTTCAGTGTGACTATTTAATTTCTTTTCAGAACGCTAGTCACTTCATCGTACGTTAAATATGTACAACCGTCGATGATTGAGGTGTTTTGTGGAATAGCATGGGTTACCTTGCCGTGCCTCGACTCAACTGTCTCTGTTACTACCATGACTGTTCAGTGTGACTATTTAATTTCTTTTCAGAACGCTAGTCACTTCATCGTACGTTAAATATGTACAACCGTCGATGATTGAGGTGTTTTGTGGAATAGCATGGGTTACCTTGCCGTGCCTCGCCTGATCGATTACAGTCCTAGATATTCACAGGTGAAGAATTATCAACAGCGATATTCGTAGTTCATGTTTCAACCGCATCCGGTAGGAATTATTCAGCACCTTTGATCAGCAGAGGTAAGGGATACTCTCTCTCTCTCTCTCTCTCTCTCTCTCTCATTGGCCAACCAGTTATATGTCCATACCTGACCGGTAAAAGAATGAAAACAGATAGAGCAATTTTGTAAAATAAAATATAAATAAAAAAAATAGCAGTTAAAACTACGATTGATATGAAAGACAAAATCTAGTGTTGTTACATCGACATTAGTTCCCTAGCGAACCTTTATAAATGTCATTTAGTCTTATGGAGGGTGTGACATAGGATTTGCTTAAAAAAAATATGCTTGTCCTGATTTGCAGAAAACAAGATCAATTATATCCATTATATTTATCGAGAAATGGATTATCTTGACGTAGAGGGAAACAAAACTAGTTTAAAAGAAAATCCCAGCCCTACCCCACGCCGAAGCTATTTCTAACCATAAATCCATTCGTTATACATGACTAGTTACAAATGTATACAGGACAACGACAGTGATTTGGACCATACATGCAGAGACTGGTAATTTAGGGTAGGATGGATGGGGAGGTGTGCAGTATGTTTTACGAAGAAGGCATGGGTGGGGTGGGGAAGGGGTACGTGCCAGGACGGGATCGATACCCTTGTCGCGTTCTAGCCTACGTACCAAAACTTTACATACCTCAGTTACTAACCTCGATCGATTAATCAAAAGATCTATACATCTCTGTAAGGCTCTGATATCGGAATCATGCCATTATAATTTGTGTGTGCATGTTCACGTGGAGTTGACATGCCATACGTAAGTTCAAGCAAGATCACAACTCCGCTCATCGCTAACCTGCCATAATGATACATTGTTTACACACACACACACATATATATATATATATATATATATATATATATATATATATATATATATATATATATATATATATATATACTGTTTACAAACTGCAACCAGCCTTTGTCGAAGTATATGTAAAAGTTGCTACCTGATACCGTGGGGTTCAAGGTAAATGAACAGAAGGGTATGAGTAACACGTACGCTGAGTTCATGTCAGTGTCCGAGGTGTACAGGTCACATGCTCAGGTGTTATCCAGCTGGAGCCTCGAGGTTTAAGGTGGTAGCCTACTTGCACATCTGACATCATAATAATTGCATTGACAAATATCTTCTTCTTGTTTTTAAGCGCTTGTAGGTAAAATGCAAGTTTTTATAAGTGCTCTTCTTTAAGCCATACGCCCATTCTCAACGTTTAAAGCGACAATGCCCTAGTAGAATTTCGACCATTCCGGTGAATTATGATCAGTAGTAAGAGATACGCTTGTGCCTTTTATTCCTCTTTAATTGGCTAATGTGTCAGTCTTGCTTTTGCTTGGATTGAATTTGGATGGCTATGAAACCGGAAAGCCGATGCAAGCCATGCGTTTGATGTTATGGATGCTATATGGCATTGAGAAACTTTTCCACTTTGAAACAAAGTTTGCTTCTGTGAGTGAAATTAAGTATCTTTATTGTTATTTTAAAGTTTATTTTTTATGGTTAACCTTGCGACAATAAATGTTTCAAGTATGAAAAATAATTATAATTGTTTTTATACATACTTCTTCTCTTGTGGGCATACTGAGTAACATTTTTGAATTAGAGTGTATATAAATTTTCTATGTCGAGAGACTGTAGATATCAAAGTATTTACAAGAAAGTATGTAATGCTATTATTGTTAATTATAATCGTCTCAAAGGCTTGTCAATGTTATGCACATCCCAACGTTTGATGGAGTAAAGTCCACTGAGAGAAATAAGGTCAGCTAAGATATCCTATTGGTCAGTAATATATGCAGAAATTCGTCAATCTGTCGATGGTACAATTGCTTCACACGTATTCATGCGGCTACTAAACAGAACGAATTCGTTATAATGCACTTCACATTGCGGATGAATAGAAGGTTAAAAAAAATTTCAGCTGAAAACGAAGATTTCTTTTGTTGCAGGACAGTATAAAGAAAGACGTCTTTTGTCGCTATTTTTAAACTGATTTTTTCGCCTTGAACTTAGAGAAGTAGGCTTTTCTCAATTACTACTTACACGAATTCTGATATTGAAATATACATTTAAAATACTATAAATGATTATTTGTCGATTTCGATAATGGCAAACAGTCGGATAATTTTTTTATAATAAGCTTTATTGTAAAAATATTGCTTACAAGATACCAACGTCAAACATTTTATAAACCTCATAATTTTGCAAGGATGCGTCAGTGTTATACATGGAATCGTCCTTACTGATGACAAAGACTAGATCTGCTCACTTTCTACTATGCAACTACTTTTGCACCATCTCACCAATGTCCGCGTGGCTTCGAGTCTTGGACCTAAAATGGGTATGTGCGAAATCTGCCAGTAGCTTCTCGTGGGTTGGTGGTTCTTACAGGGATTTCTCCCCGTGTTCATCCTCCACCAGTTCTACTGGTCGCCATGTATAGTGTATCTTGCACAGAGAAGTGTAGTTAAACCCAAGACAAGAAGAACATCAATATTAACATTGCACCAATTAGGTGTTCAAGTGGAGGTCTTCAGATAATTACATCCTTATAAGACCAACTTGAAAACCCGAGTACGTGCCAAGTCCGTTCCAGACCATGCATTTGAGTTAGTTTTATGCCTACCCTAAGACAATGTAGCCAATGGATATTCCATTTCCTGAATAACTTCTTTGCAAAAGATGTTAGGAACAGGAAAGGATGAGAGGGAGGGGGAGTTGATCATGTAGTAGGGGGGCAAAGTTGTGTGCATAAGCGCGCACGCTTGTGTATGTGTGTGTGGGAGAGAGAGGCTTTAATATGAACACTTCATTGTGGGTTACAGTAACTTGTTTCTAGTTCAGTAATTTTACTGTCATCATCATCATCGTCATCAGCATCATCATCATCATCATGTCTTTACTTCAAGAGGATAATATATTTGGATGAAAGCTAATCACCCATCGTAAAAATATGTATAAACTACCAATGCGTATACATCAGTTTAAACAATTGTACTTCAAACGCTAACAAGAATGATTTGTAAAATACTGTTCCTAATTTAAAGCAATACAAGAAGAGGATGTACGTGTCCATTACAATTATAAACAAGTCCGGATATCATTAGCAGTGAGCGACAAGGTAGTCATTATTCAGTGACTCGAATTTACAGGAAGAATTTAAATTTTTGATTTCAATAGTAGCTGTATTCCATAATGTTGGACCCATTACAGCAGGAAAGTTATCGAAACACGAACAGCTACGTCACGGAACAAAAATATACTATCGGAAAAAGAACGAAAGGTATACTCATATATCTGTGGCTTGAGATACTGTAAGAATCAGGTACAAGGTCGTTTACCCATTACGCATTATGCAACCTTTGCAATGCAGTAAATTCACAAAATTTAATACAGAAAACATTTCAGTGGATAGTGTGAAAATATCAGTTTTGAGAATTATTCGTTCTGTTCGTTTTCACAGTTTATGACTTTTATTAATTTGAGGGAGAATGCAGTTGCCGTAAATGGTGCACCCATCATCTAAGATATTGTAAAACATTGTAATAGAATTTCATTATAATTTTAGAAATATAAATGAAGGCGTTTTCTTATTTGAAGTCTGTTGACTAGTTAAAGACCATTGTGCTTAACATTGGCGTCGGAATGCAGATCGTTATCAATTAAAATCCCATGCAGTTATTAAGAGTATACAGAGGCAAGTTCAAGGTCACTGATCATCGGTCTAAGGGCAGGTTTTTTCGACAGTTTCTAAGAAAGACCAGCTGTCGTACATATAGTTTTTGATAGATTTACGTGCATTTTTTGTACAGATGAATATCGGTATGAACATGATGACTACCTTAATATTGGATAGTGTTTAATCAGCAAATATATCAGAATTTCAATATTTAAGGCGTAGAGGCCGATAATTTATACAGATTTGGATAAGGACAGGTCCTAACACGAAGCCCTGAGCTAAGCCGCATTTTGCTTGTTATTATGTGGTTTCCAGGACTGACACTGAGTCCCGTTTGTTAGGTAAGACTTGAGCAAAGAGTGTCGTATAGTTGAAACTGTATAGACTGCTAATTTCTTCATAAGAATATCATGATCAACAATAGCAAAGAACTTTCCAAATGATATAGACAACCCAGTTATTTTACCGGAGTCAATATCCATATGTCTGTTGGTTTAGTCAGTTTTGAAATCGATTTAGGCGAGTGTAGTTATTAAGATAGTAAAACATGTGGGTAGAAATGCGTTTGCCAATTATCCTTTAAATGACTGGCAGGCTAGAAATAGTTCTATAATTTGATGAGTATTCTTGAGTTCGCCTCTAGAATAATACTAACTTTGACTTGATCTAAGGCTTCGAGGAATACACCTGTTTCAAAACATTTATTGAAGAGACCAGTGAGAGACGGAGCTGTAATATGTACAGAAAGACTGAACATTTTTGCATCTCTCAATTGCATCTCTCAATAGTTGCACTTCTACAAGTTCTGACTTAAAGATGTTTGCCATGACCTGCCATATACGTTGCTTGTACTAGTGCATATGATGCTTCTTCATTTTATAATTACTCAAGATTTTCACAAATATCACGCATCTTTCACGCAGTCAGAGCCATGTTTGGATCTTTTGTATTCAGGATGAATGGAAAGTGGGTATAAGCATTACTAATTATAATTAGTTATTACTGCAGTTGAATACGGTGCAGGTGAAGACACTGAAACTTCTTTTGAAGATGTCTCCTGGAATAATATTAACACTAGTGGGTTAGGATTGGTCGACCTGGTGTCAGGATATTGTGACTGAGTGGGACATGATGCTACATGTCTACGACATGATGCCCCAGTGCTAGACATCACTATAAACTGCCACTCGGCAGATATCGTGGCGATATGACTGAAAAATTGTGAAAGCTACGTTAAAAACCCAAAACACACACACACACACACACACACACACACACACACACACAAAGTAATTAGTGTGAAAAATGATGACAAATGGTCGTTTGAATTGACGCTCCTGTCCACGCTGCATCCCGCGACCAATAATAATAGCCAACCTCGAAAATATAATCAATAGCTGGGAGAATCTAAGTTTGGTTCTGTACATGTTACCGATATCGGCTAGTTTGAGCGACTTAACCTTGGCATCGCTGTTGATACGATTGTTTGCAATAAGGTCCTGCAGCCATTTCAACAAAGTGCGTGCACATACGGGCGGTTTAATATTGAAATTTTATTGTTGCACGGTGTAGATACGTGATATCATTATACGCGGATAAAAGATTTTCCACGAATGGCATACTGGCGCAGTAAGTACGGGTATTGGAGACGATGCATGCATGCACTCAACAATAAACAGATGCTCGCGGTGGAATCTATGATAAATTTCAGCGTACGATCATGTCAGAACCTGGCAAAACATTCAGAAATTTAAAGCGGTACAAAGGAAGTTGAAAGTTTCGAATGTTATTTACGAAGACTTCAAATGTTTGAATGCTTCTGTAGAGGCTTCTCTTAGGAACAACCAGACAAGCGCAACGCAAGTTGCTGAACAAGTCCCGTGTGGGTTTTGCTACAGTGTGGTCAGATGTGAAAGAGTGTCTGAGCCACCAATGTTGTATAGTCTGCAAGAATCTGTTGACGTTTTTCTTAAATCGGCGAAATGGATCCGTCAGCACCTCTCCTCCCAGCAGACATAATTATAACCAACGATGATATACACATGTCTTCCGCTGCCAGACATAGCTGGATTTGTAATGGGTACATTAGGATTTATTCCAAGTACGCGATCACTGTCTCATCGTTGGTGTGGAGAGAGTAGCTGCATGCAGCTTATTTAATCTACATTTGCGAATGCATTCAAACAAAACAAAATTCCCTGCATTAATTTACAACTTGCGTGTTTATGATGATCACGTGATTATGCATGGAGTTGCAGCAGCATCAAAAGCGGCAATAAGCGTGATCTCCTATATGGAAAAATACATGACGCTTAGACCGGGTCAGCTGCAGTTTATTGGCTAAATTCCAGCCTTGAACAACCCCCTCCCCCCAAAAAAACCGATCGCTTTACAATCACTCATTGATTCTATTGAGTCAACGATGATACTGTACATCGTTCACTCTCAAAAGAATTAACTTTTACGAGTACATGAGCGACTGGAAGAAGAAACCGAAGCTAACAAAGCATATTTACGTTAATACGCCTGTATTGGTCGTATCCAAACTGCTCATGCACAAGTTTAATTATGATAAGATCAAACCGCGGTACTGTGACATCATTGTACAGTGCTACAAATCCATTGTTGATGCACATCACAACTGATGGTGGATATCTGCCCTAAGCTCTTCTGTGACTACAGAATCAAGTTTTTTTTGTTGCTGTTTGTGTAATGGTACGCCACGTCAAAGATGTCATTTCTTGCGTCACCACAGCCTTGAAGCTAGGCAGAACTCTTCAGGGACAGTTTACATAGGCAATAAATATCCAACATGACCTTAGCGCACCAGAACACGTGTTCATGACGTTTCAAAATGAATCTAGTGTTAAGGATCAAACCCGTTTTACGATTATATTCAAAAGTTAGGAGTGTCTGAAATTGATTTGTGGTTAAACGGCCACCAGGATCCAATCAGAAGTTTGTTTGACTTCGAAACCAGTCAAGTCACACGTGCGTATCATAAAATGTGGTCTTACATGCATCGGCATCTAAACATTGACAAGGTTCTGCAAATGTCCTAGAATAACTTTAGTATGTTCTACCCAATTTATAACTTATCATTGGAACACTTGGAGTTCTGTAAGCAGCCCGTGGTTGACATACTTTCCTACATGTGGGTCTGTTCCTGCCAATCACACGTGATCCTGTCTGATAACATTTCATTTGTTGGAGGCAACAGGTGGCCGAATGAGGGTTTGAACGACCCGCATATAGACAATTCAAAACAGTAATTGCGCCTGTTACGTTTTCAAATAATTGTGTCCTATGTTATGTATATCTATATTATGCATATTAATTTCATAATAATAGTTTTTGTAAAGGTCATTTAGTTAATGACATTTTTAATGCTAATATTCTATGATCATAGTCTGCATTTTAAAACGGGGTCTTGTATAATATCTGCCATGCTTTTCAAGGTTAAGTCATATTGATAAGTGCAAATAAACATCACGTAATCCGACAAGGACGTGTGTTTTGGAAGAGGTCACACTGACCTATTTCCTGATTAGTTTCAATACATCACGCGACCATTGTTGACAGACTACAATGAGTATTTCGAAACACTATACGATTCATTAAAAACTTTGTAACCCCCTCTAGCACTTGCGTGTTCATTTTCTATATAAAAGAATTATTACTCGGAATTATTCCGTCTTTATAGTACGATTGTTCTTGAAAGAGATACATTGAGGGGATAAATTCATTTGTTTAATTTTAAATCATTCATTGGAATTATTGTGCCTGAACATTTTCTTAAAGGATATTTGGATAATAGTTGAGCGGAATTACTGTGAACCCATTCAAGGACATTTGTATTAATAGTTGTATTAGAATTACCGTAAATTCGTTTAAAGACATTTTGATTTATAGTATAATTATTATTCTGTATTGTTGGTATGTCAGTACAATACAGTCATCACTAGGAATACCTTTGGAACTCTATTCGGATTATTTGGAAGAATTGAGATTGATAGAAAGTTAGGATTTTTAGGAACTGATTTAGAACTTAAGTTAATTTTAATTCTTTCTCTTTGTCATTTAGGAAAATAAATAATTATTTTGAATTGTATAACACTTGATGGTTATCGCCCATACTTGTTACGTAGTTTAAAACCCAAGAGTCGTAACATCTGTCACGAAGTTAAAACTTGTCTTTGCCCAAAGCAACTAACAAAAATAAGAAGCCCAATACAAAACGATTGAGGGGACACGCAAAGGCTTTCCCCGACAAACTTAAATGATGTTTCCCCTGAGTGTTTGACACAAACACAATTCAGTTGAATGCGGCCAACAAAAGAATATCTCGGTGATATTAAATTTATCTAAGTCAGAGGTGGCACAAATGCCAAAATCGGTGGAATATTTTCATTCCTCGTATCCATTCCACCGTTGTTAGCGGAGTCGTTGTAAAAAATGTGGTCGGTGGAAAAGGTCTTCAGCTACTGAATGCGACTCGCAGAAAACCCTAAAGAAGAGGTCTTTAATTGCCCGGTACGACTTGCCAAAAGCCTCGCTGTAGATGACCACAGTGCGTCGTATTTCCTAATTTTAATCTACTCGCTATGGCGAAGTCAGTCAAATATTTCCGATGTGTTTTTATGCAGGATGAATACAGAGCCAAAGGCTCTCACACGACTACGGCTTCATTCCCGAATACGTGTTTATTCGGAACTCCTCATCTGGATGTGCAAGTAGGAAAACTAACATTTGAAGCACTTTAATTATTATACTGACCTAAATTTAAAACAAATATCGAGTCGTGTGACCTAAATTTAAAACAAATATCGAGTCGTGGGCCACACGTAACGAACAATGCGGTAGACCAGCTGTAAAATAGTTACTTTTTATATTTTATGCTCCCCCGTGCCTGTATTAGGGCATGTAATGTTACTTTTTGCGGTTCATTCATATATAAGACCTTCCGTCCGTCTCATATTTGCAAAGTTCTATGTTTAGGTCTGTTGCCATCAAAGGTGCATTTGTTGGGGTTGTTTTATTTTTCATATTCTAGATAGGGTCTCTGTTTCTGTATTTGCTATAATTTATATATACCTGATTTTCGTTTGTACTGTTATAATACCCAGGCAAGGAATGATGACGAGGTTAAAAGCTAAGTTGATTAATCAAAAGTATTTAATACCGTACGTGCAAAGTTCGTACGACCTATTTCACGAGTGAAAAGAAGATTCCATACAAACGTAATCTATGTGCTAAGCTCACTTAAGTTCGTGTGCATTTTCATATTAGTCATGTTTGCCAGCAATTTTATATATCTGTGTGCATGGTGTGTGCGTGTGTGTTTGTCCGAAAGCGTAAGTTGGATCAGTTTATTTCGCAGACCAAAACTAGTTATAACGTGTAGTTTACTGTATTAATACATTTATATCATCTAATAATATATTTCATAATGAATCAAAATATCTCAGATGGAGAAAAGTGATATTACCACAGTGACGATGCTATTTGCATCCCCACCGTGGCGATGCTATTTGTATCCCCACAATGGCGTTATCACTTTTGGTAAAACTTTTGCGTTCCATTCAGGAATGATATCTTTCATGTTGTCTGTTTTTCAGACCTTTATTTCAATATTTAGGTTATCTCATTTTTTATATTTTTTCTCCCTCCATATTTTCTTTCCTCTTGTCCCATCAGGAACAGTAGGTCTAAAAATGATTCAGACCTGTTGCCCCTTTAGTATGTAATCGTAGAGTAAACGAAAAGGTGCCATCAAGCATGTCTAAAACAACAACGAACAGACTTTATGTATTAAGCTCGTTCATAATTGGGTTTCCACGTGACTCATGCAGAATGTCAGTGAATGACCTTGCATGACCTTGCATGACCTGTTGCTATTCGATATTCTGTGATCCATTCAGAATCGTATACCTGTTACACTCAGCGACAAACGGTACATATTGTTAAGAAAATACTCTTGATTACACGTAGCAATCTAATTGTTTATGTACGATTGTAGCTGTCGTCACAAGAATACTCATGTCTGAGAACGAAGAAGAAATCAGGCATTGATTAGTGTCGATTCAAAACCGAAATTAAGTGACGATCGAAATTTGGGTGCAGCTTGTGTTACCGACATAAACAGCAAGCATGCCAGCACTACACAAAAATTCGCCTCTGAATACTGATATTAACAAAAATAAAAGATTAAAATTCTTACAAGGAAACTGACAATCATTAAAATCATGTTTAATTAAGTTACGCTCTGTTGGATCCTTCTGTCATGTTTCTACAGTAGCACCATCCACCTATGTTCGATATATAAATCCGAACAATAAATGTCGTAACGAAAAAAAACATCTCCTCATTTTAATGAGAACAGTCATCAACTTGATAAAAAAAATATTTGAATCAATATATGTACATCTACATTTACAAAACGTAACTGTCTTTAATTATTGTAAAGTTTCGGAACATCTTTTTATCGGCGCATTGATATAGTCGTTAGTCATAATAATACAAAACTGAAAAAACAAAACTATCCATATCGAAGGATTGTCCCTTAAAATACATTATTAAAAGAAAGTATACCTTTTTAAATAGATATAAGTAAAATATTTCACTTCTGAAGAGAAACACGTCGTATTGTTTGCTACTTGCTACAGCAGAGTATTTACACTTTACCAGTGAAATATTTCCTTACATCAACCCCTACAACATAAACATAATCTATATCATACGGTTAAACAACAGGAGACCCTTTTGTTTCCGTCTGACCGCTCCGGTGGCCTAGTGGTTAGAGCGTCCGCCTCGGATGTGGGAGGTCGTGGGTTCGAACTCCGGCTGAGTCATACCTAATACTTCTAAAATGGTACTAACAGCTGGCTCGGTAGGCGCTTAGCATTAAGAGGGTAGTGTTAGAACTGGTCGGCCTGGTGTCAGAATAATGTGACTGGGTGGGTCATCATGCGACATGTCTGCAGCATGATGTTCCAGTGCATGACATACTATAAACTGCCACACTGCAGATATCGTGGCGATAAGACTGAATTTTTTTTAAAACTACGTTAAAAATCCAAATCACACACACACACACACACACACATATCATTTCTTCTTATTACACCGGGATACAACTGGATACTATTTCTCTCATTATACAAGCCATTTCCTCTCATTACAGGACACACGGTACTAATTGTATGGAATAATGTTGTTGTTGTTGTGGGGTTTAACGCCATTTTTCAGCACGATAGGGCTATACATGGCGGCCAGTATTAATGGTGGAGGAAGAACCCGGAAAACGCCGGAAAGAACCACCGACCCACGAGAAGCTACTGGCAAGCTTTCTCACATGCCCACATTGGCTGAATCTTAGACTCGAACCGCCGCAGACAGAGGTGAGATGGCAGTGATCCGTAACGAAGAGCGCTTTAGACCACTCGGCCACTCGGGGCCCCGAGTATAGGAACCGGTCTGGAAATGGGTGAAGATAAAATAAAATATATATTTGTTAGGCTTGCATGGATTGGTTGATAATGAAAGTAAGATTTGAAGTAAAAAGAATCTTTTAAGAGCTAATTATAGTTGTAACTGAAAAAGGAGACACTGTTTTATTAATGGAATTTCAATCCTTTAACATGCTTTAGTTTGGAACACTTACTATTATCATCTGGCTCTTGGGTGCGGAATTTAAAGCATGTGTTTCTAACACACGTAGACCCAGAAAATGCGAGGCTCGTATGGTTTTCTCTACAAAGAAGCTGTCATCCAAGATACACCTGTACTGGTAAATATAGTTTTGATCATGAGCACTCAGTAATTTAATGTTAATGAATTTTTAATATCATAGTGTTTGCATATGTTTCCTATGAGAAATGAATTAGTCCAGCGAATCCTACACAAGGAGGCGATTGGCATTTCCTCTTATTACAGCTTAGTACATCTATTGGATTTAAGGGCTCGTCAGTGTTGTGCTACTGATCAGTTTGTGTGCTGGATAACATCATTAGTTAATATCGAATTACATTCGGCAAATCGGATTTGTGTCATCATTCCAATTTTTAGGGAATAAATGCCGCCATTATCCATTATTAATAACAGGAGGATTTTTGAATTTCTGGTTATATTCTATAATCAATATAAGTGATACAGAATACAAAAGAAATACTCTATTTTATGTCCGTCGTCTGCATGCTATTCAAACAATAATTCGGTTTATATTTTTTGGTGACAGAATATGCATTGACATAAATAATAATATTCTCATCGGCTGTTTGATAATGAAACACCATTGTGTATTGGTTCCCAAAGGCAGTGTTGAAGCAGGAGCCTCGTGCACGTGAGGGTAATTTGTCTTTCACAGTGAACTTGGTCGCACTGATAATTCTTGAGTACTCCAGAATTTGGCACCCTAAGGACCACCCCTGAGAAATAGGCTTACCATCGATAATGGAGGATCGATTTCGCAGTGTCTTGGTCGCACTGATGACTTTCGAGCACTCCCGATTTTGGCACCCCAAGGAGTACACTAAGAACTAAGAAATAGACTTACCATCGACAATGAAGTATAGATTGTGAGATATTTATGTGGACTTATCAGAAGCAATAATAGTTAGCAACTTTGATGAGATGTCGTCCGATATCCACACGGTTTTAATTATATCTACTCCCACCCACCTCCAATCCGACTTTCACCTCCAGAACCACATCAATCAATTCCCACCAGCGGACAGTTAAAAGAGGATTATAACTCGAAATACGTTACATATACATATAAACGTTTGCTCCTAAATTGAATGTGTTAAGAAACTTTGGTAAAAAAAGAAGTATTAAAAAATGTCACTGAAAAATTACATTGGATTTTTGACTTCACATTAATGGACCCCGAGGGTGAGCTAAAAGTTAAATAATTTTTGGCATACGGTTTCGATAGATTATGATGACTGTCTCAATTCAGAAGTTTTGGCCGAAAAAGGCACGGACTTGTGGAATGCGGAGGCTATTTCAATATCCTGACCCTATATAAAGCGTGGTGATATGAAATAAGGCATGTGAGAAAACATGTCGCTTAGGCCTGATGTGACAGAAATGGAAAGAGTGATCAAGAAGTTTATAACCTCATCCGTTGTCAACAGTTATAATCCTATAAACATACCAACTAGGGAGACGCTACAACCACCAAATAAGATTTCCACCAACATATATTTAAGTGGCGAAGATGACGTTTTAAGACCAGGGCTGGACATCGTAATACTCTTGCCTTTAAACTTAGCATTTTACTTGGACCAGTGAGAAATGACGCTACTTTTAAAAGCTCATATCTGACTGGTTGGTAGTGGAATCTCGATCTCACGATAAAATTCAGATTTTTGGATTCTATAGTCCAGATTCGTAATGGAGTTCAACTGATAAAGACATGTATTGAGCTGAATTACAGTGGTATAGGCAGTTAAGGAAGGTTACGGGGAATTGTGTTATAAGTTTGTCTCTCCAGTCTTGACAAAATCAAATGTGATTGTTTCTTGTAGCCATATGTGCAGGTCAGCATCATTGTTATGGCCCAAGATGATTAACCCAGACGATTTTATATCAACAAGTGTAGGAATTGTGTTACTTTACTTGAACATCTAACACTTCACTGAGTTAAAACATGCGTTATGGGCATAATACATTACAAGCACTAGCAGATACTTTGTTAAGCACATTGATTCGGTGTACTAAACTGACGTAATTATTACAAGTGTATTGTATGATTACGCCGAACCGATCAACTTAAGTGGGCTTTGTCGAATTGCAAGTGTCCTGGTATTTTTGTCAGCTTATAGAAGTTTATTGATTTGGGTCAGCAGATCGAAGTTCAAGGCCATTATCACTAAAGTATGTTACGTATTTTACGAGAGAGAGAGAGAGAGAGAGAGAGAGAGAGAGAGAGAGAGAGAAGAAATATGAGAATTCACTTAATTTGACAAGCCTGTCACGTCGCATTGCGGATATCGTAATACACTATACATAGTTCTACCCTTTATGTACCCACTGCAGATATCGTAATACACTATAAATAGGTCTATCTTACATGTAGCCATTGCGGATATCGTAATACAGTATAAATAGTTTTACTTTTTATGTACCCACTGCGGATATCGTAATACACTATAAATTGTTATATCCTACATGTAGCCATTGCGGATATCGTAATACAGTATAAATAGTTTTACCCTTTATGTACCCACTGCGGATATCGTAATACACTATAAATTGTTATATCCTACATGTAGCCATTGCGGACATCGTAATACAGTATAAATAGTTCTACCCTAGATGTATCCATTGCGGATATCGTAAAACACTATAAATAGTTATATCTTACATGTAGCCATTGCGGATATAGTAATACAGTATAAATAGTTTTACCCTGTATGCAGCCATTACGGCTATAGTAATACAGTATAAATAGTTTTACCCTGTATGTAGCCATTACGGATATAGTAATACAGTACAAATAGTTTTACCCTATATGTAGTCATTGCGGATATCGTAATACAGTATAAATAGTTCTCTCCCACATATTGCAGTTGTGTCAGTTCAACTACTATACATTCCAATTGATGGATATTCATGTGAAGGGATGATAAATGGCTGTAGAAATTCCAGATTGTTGTGTTTGTGACCAGATATTTGAATGGAATAGTACTATAGACATAGCCAGCTTTTATTTAGAGTCGGAATTATGTCACATAATAAGAAACATTGCCTCGTTGGAACTATTTTACCGCTAAAAAAGGTTGTGCTTTGAGAACATTCTGTCAGTTCGGAGATCGTCAAATGTCCATATTCTTCTCTAAACAGAGGTGAGTTTAGTTACTCCAGTAGGTTAACATTTAATTCACTGTTATCATAGGCTTGGGGGTATGTTACAGTCCCTCCCCCCACCTCCAACCTTCCGTCCATTGACCGATACCCTTAATTTTATTTGTAACGGCCCCCTGCAAAGTAAACTGTCCATATGCCGACAGAGGTGACTTTTTCCCCAAATGCCCTCTGTACAGTCGATTCGTAAAATGGCCGCCAAATGTTGATAGTAATAGTAAAAACAAAAATTTCAAGAAGGCAGGACAAGGAAAATTCCCATTATGGCAGCCAATCACTCAAGAGAATACTGCTCAATAATTTCCTGGCTTATTTGAACCAATGAGAATTACATAAAGTGAACTCATTCTCATACAAATTTAAATTGCGCACACTGTATGTAAGTGCACCGACTTTGTGATAAATCTTGATAAATTATAAATAGTTATATCCCACATGTATCCGTCTGTAGTATCATATCAGCAGATAAAACTGGGGCCCCGAGTGGCCGAGTGGTCTAAAGCGCTCTCCGTTACGGATCAATGCCGTATCACCTCTGTCTGCGTGGGTTCGAGTCTCGGATTCGGTCAATGTTGGTATGTGAGAAAGCTTGCCAGTAGCTTATCGTGGGTCGGTGGCTCTTTCCGGGGATTTCCCGGATTCTTCCTCCACCATTAATACTGGCCGCCATGTATAGCATATCGTGTGCTGAAAAATGGCGTTTAAGCCTACAACAACAACAGCAGCAGCAGCAGATAAAACTTCCTGTGTTCACTCCTTTCTGGGATAAATCGAACGATATGCCCACTTTGATAGTTCCTGTCGTGCATCCATTGGAAATTTTGTCAGATACCAGCATGAAAACGATGTATACAGGAGAGTGGGCAAAGGAAGTTTGATCACTGGGATTTCCCTTATACTGATTGAGCCGTTTCCCGTTACGCCGACAACGGCAGGAGCTATGAAAATGGAGTATATTCGTTGGATTTGACCCAGAAAAACGCGAAAGCAACCCTCTGCAAGGGGAATTATATGCACGTTATTATCTTCATATTGTGCAGAGTGTAAGATCCCGAGAAAATGTACTCTGTCGTCACGCTCCTTTGTCCGTTCGGTATCATATAGCAATTTGATAGAAGGCTATACAAAATGATATAAAAACACTTGTGAGATATGAGGGTCAGTAAAATCTAAGTCATGAAGATACTTTTTAAATTATGTATAACATCTGATTTTCCCATTATATACAGCCTCTGACCGAATTAGATCATAACATTAGAGTCAAGAGGATTTTCATGGGATTTACATTCATTTACATTGGCTCAACATAAACTCAAATTGGCCATAATGGTTAATTTGGACTAGTGTCCGTTTCATCGGAATTTCAAATAAGCTCCGGGGGGGGGGGACGATAAGCATGCATAGGCGTCTTTTGTACTAGCATCCACGGTGATGAAAAGAAGAAATGAACGAAAATGTGAAGGAATGAAAAAGGAAAACTTATGTTCCTGTTTTTTATGCAGTAACTTTTTTCCACTATGGACTATATCCATTATAAGTCAGGTTACTTCAGAAGTAAACATATTTGTCGGACACAATATGTGTAGTTCAGCTTATTATTTTCTTTTTATCTGACACACAGGTGCTCGACGCGAGCTTGATGTTGAGAAGAAAAAAAAACAATAATCTAAAGGAAAAATTCATCCAGAGTGACAAAAATACCTTAGATTACCCCCATGGCCCGTTCTGACATAGGACCCTCTCTATCATAATATATAAGAGAGAAGGTACGGAACTTCCAAATACTTCGCTCCACCCATGACCCTCGATTTGTTTCTGCTATTTCCGTCTTTAAAGGCACACGTCCACACTATATGGCTTGTTTTACTCCTGAGATATTGTTCTATCCATCAAGCCATCATTGACCTTTCTACGCTGTACCGAACTGAATTTACGGGCTCCGAAACGTGCGATTTTCGCAAATTTTTTGATTGTGGACAAGTCCGTGCACATGTGAAAACCGCTGACAAGAGTTATATGGACAATGTTTTAAACTCTATGGTGCATCCCTTCTTGAATTACAGAACAGTGGTATATGCAGAAGTAAGTTTTTTACTTACCATTAACTCAATTCTACTTTATGAATCCTGTTCCATGCAAGAATTAGACATCGTCTTCTTTACTGCACATACATTTTTGTATACATGCGACTCTATTTTCAAAATAGGTAAACTATGCGGCACACGCGTCAACACCGAAATATGATTGGCTCAAAAGGTTATACTTATTATCAGAGGAGCACGGACTTGTCTCAACAGTAAAACTTCGCGAAAAGGCAACGTTTCGGAGCCCGTAACTTCAATTTGGTACAACGTAGAAAAGTCAATGATGGCTTGATGGATAGAAAAATATCTCAGGAGTAAAACAAGCCATATAGTGCCTTTAAAGACGGAAACAGCAGAAACAAATCGAGGGTCATGGGCGGAACAAAGTATTTGGAACTTCCTTACCTTCTCTCTTATATTATGATAGAGAGAGTCCTATGTCAGAACGGGCCATGGGGGTAATCTAAGGTATTTTTGTCACTTTGGATGATTTTTTCCTTTAGATTATTGTGTTTTTTTTCTCAACATCAAGCTCGCGTCGAGCACCTGTGATCTGACACTTCTATTGTCGTTACAAAATAAAACGAACAGCAGTAACTAAGTGCCTTAAGATTTAGACCAGAAACTCACCACCCATTTTTGATTGATACTGTTGAATCTCGTTACGATGATTTAGACCTGAGACTCGCCACCCGTGTGTGATCGAGATCATTTTAGCCCCATTTCCTGTGTTTTGTCATTATCAGCGAAAAACTGTATTCCTTGAGAAACAAATAAGCAAATTTGATACTAATACCTGATAACAAAGTTAATTTTGGTATGTATGCTATTAAACAGTATTTTATCATTGATTCATCACCTGCGCGTGAAAGAGCCCACTAGTATCCGTCATGTAGAGCCAAGTTTCCAAAAATCACCTATGCAGGTATGTGTAATGCGTCAATTAAAACGTTTTTGAATGTCAAGAGTTTGCTGTATAACGCCAATGACTTTCCAGTATGTTAATTAGTTAGTAATGCAGGGCGGTAGTTTATTTGTTTCGATCTAACTCTTCTCTTGAAAATAGCTACACTATTAGCAGTCCAACGGCACGCAAATGAATCAAGGAACTAGGATGCAAGGGCTGGTGTTTTTATGTCTCCTTCGGTACTAATGATGGCATCCGTATCTAGATGACTTTAAGGTACATAATAACCTAATACACTTTTCAACGTCTCTGATAGAAATATGAATCTTTTGCATAGGTGTGGAGTCACTGTACTACGTATTACGTGTATCCTGTAAGGTACAAGCATATTACTTGTAAATGCAGCATATATACCTGTGCAGGTTGATTTCAAGTTCTAACGTTTGGGTTGTTTTTTATATATAGATTTTATATATCTCCAAATCGTTTTTACTATCAAATATTTGACCCAGATGTAATGCAATGTATTCCTTGCTATGAGGGGAAGATATTAAAATCTTCGTCAGATTTGTTCATCTTCTTACTCCTTTTGTAAAATGTATTCTTTTTCTTTGTAAGAATTTTAATCTTTTGTGTTTTCATTGCCCTATCTGCTTTACTCTGTTATTATCCATGGTGCATATGGTTTACTTTAGTATTATTCATGGTATATCTGGTTTAGTCTAGTGTTATCCATCGTATATCTGGTTTAGTCTAGTGTTAGCCATGGTATATCTGGTTTAGTCTAGTGTTAGCCATGGTATATATGGTTTAGTCTAGTGTTATCCATGGTATATCTAGTTTAGTCTAGTGTTATCCATGGTATATCTGGTTTAGTCTAGTGTTATCCATGGTATATCTGACTTACTTTATATTTTCTTATTGGGGATATATTTATATTTACTTTGAAATAAGTCACCTTTAAAACTATTACAGTTGTCCTTCACTAATTTATTCTCAGGATTAAATGCTAGATATGTGTCTCTGAATGCTGACAAGTCGCTTCAGGTTTGATCCTATTCGCTTGTTTGTAATTAAACAGTTCTTGTGTGTTTGTTAGTCTGAATTGTTTTAATTACAGTAAATGCTCCTGGTGTGTACATATAATTTGCTTGAGCCTGCCTACAACCTCTGCTACGTCTTGTATACAATACTACCGCTTAACAATTTACCGTATAGCATTTCACATAGTTGTCAGAAATTTTAATAATTTAGGAGGAAGCAGTCTATGGATTTGATTTGAACATTACGATAGGCAAACTAAAATGAGAAAATGATGTTTATTGCGAAGCGAAAGGCAATATACAGACGGAAATTGTTGAGTGGAGATCATATTAACATTATCCTGTTCACTTCTGGTGATGATAAGTAGTATTGATTCTTTGTTTCATCCAGAGGTCTCAATTGAAAATATATTTTTTTTTCCTTTTGCGTCTGCATCAAATACTATAAAGTACAAGTCAGATAGTTCACGTACGCACTCTAAGTTCCTTTTTGCGGCTACATGTGTCATTTTAGAGAATTTGATTACACATACCTTTAAATGGAGTTAATCCACTTTATTTCACGTATTGTCCATCAAAAATCTATTGACGAATACTGTGTAAATTCATCGAGAAATGCTTAACGGCAAATTCAATGATAGTGATAGTTTTCGGCGCAGTCAAGCAAGCGGGGTGATCTTTTTTAAACCGGTTTTGTCGCGCTGTGATGTAAGAGGGAACGCGCCTACGATTGCGAAGAAGTTGTACAACAAACATAAACAGAGACGCGACGTTGTCGTCATTTATAAACAAAGCCTGGGAAAACATCAGCAGAGCAAAGGGCACGCAAGTCCAATAAATTAGAGGCAATTATGTTGCTTCCTATATATCTTCTGTACCATAAGTCATGTCTTTTATTTCAGTTCTTTTATAATACTTATTTTTCCCTTACAAATATATTCCTTCCCACACGTATAAGACAGAGAAACACGGCTGTTAATTCAGATATTAAATTTTACGTCATGTTAAATTATCATTTTGAAAAAATGTCGTATGTAAAAGTTTAGAGTAAAATGTATTGCTCCTCTGTTCCATTCATAGTTGAACATCCATACATGAGATGAATGAAAATACGCGTGACTTCCTGTTCGCGTGATCTTACCTTGATTCCCCCTGCACACGTAATAATTCATTCTAAGATAAACTTTCTTCACCCAGTCTAATGTCGAACTGTACTATAGTAAAGGTCTCACAGGTCATGTAGGTCTTCAACACTGACTATTGCAGTAACGGGTGTCATTTTTTGGAATTAGATTCACTTCATTTGGATTCTCACACATCCACATTCGTTTGGAAGATCGTTATTTAGTCTTCCCGAGAAGTGCATACGACAAAATAATGTTTCAGTACGCGGACATTGACGAAATGAACCTCAAGGTATGATCCAGGACAATCCGGATTGAACGTCACACACTGTGATGCCACAGTGAAAGCTATGCATATTGATAAACAAGTTCGTACTACGCTGTATTGTAAAGATTCCACTCGATGTGCTCTTTTCTTGACTTAAGTTTAGTACATGACCAGCGTGTGTATGTCATTTGGATTTTTTAAGTGGCTTTAAAATAATTTCAGTCATATCGCTACGTTGTCTGCAATATGGCACCAGGCCGACCAGTCCAAACACTAACCTCTTAATGCTGAGTGCCTAGCGAGGCAGCTGTTAGTAACAGTTTTACAAGTCTTTGGTATGACTCGGCACGGGCTCAAACCCGCGACCTCCCGCTTTCGAGGCAGTGCTGTAGACAGCGATCACGGGCCCTGGGGTAAGAAACACCTGATTCTTTTCTAGTTCTTGTTGTAGCAAAAAATTTCTTTTATAAAATTACAAATTATTGTTTGACCCGGGCCCCCTTACGGACAAGGGCCCTGGTGATATATCCCCGGTAGACCCCCCCCCCCCCCCGATCGGTCCTGATCCGAGGAGGATGCTCTAAATACTAGGCCACCGGAGCGGTCTACATCTCCAGCATTGTAAAAGACCGTAGCGGTCGATAATTTTCGTCAGGAAGTTTCTCAGTGACAGTTAAGGTGCAGAGCATTCAATAATCAGGATTGAATAGACTTTGGTTTGAAAAAAATTTGTGTTAAATTTTAAAAGAACAATTTATATTTAATGAAAATGAGTAAATGAGCATACATGACCTTTGTGACTTTTATTATACATTAATAATTTTGTAGATTTTGTATCTTTAACTATCATAAAAATCGATCTCACAAAAATGCAGTAATGTTTTTTTTTGTAATGGTGCAAACTTATATATATATATATATATATATATATATATATATATATATATATATATATATATATATATATATATATTAGTCTTATAAGGGTGTTCAGACCCAAAACCCCGTCTTGAACTACGAAAACAACTTTGTTGAGGCAACAGCGTCTATTTCATAATCGATTACAAACACGACAACATGACATTGAATCTTCGCCATTGTCAAACAAAAAAGGGTTTGATCCCGAACACCCCCTTTATAAGATTACTGATATATTTCACACAAAATGGCAGGCAATTTTTATATCTGATATTTCACACAAAATTGAACTGCTAGCAGTTTGTGTCTTGCACTCTACTATATCTAACAGCCACACAAAATTCCAGTCATGCGATCATTGAAAAAGACGCGATATACTTAAACGGGTAATTCTAAAATAATACAAAGCTAATTTCCAGGTGCAACTCGCCTGGCACCTCTGAACCTCATAGCGCCAGGGGTTTGCTTAGGAGTCTGTATTTTATTACAAACTCTCTCGCGCTCAGCGATCCAACAATTGCAAAATCGAAAATCAGCATGGACAGCCGTTTGAACCTCCAAAATTTCGTTTCACACAGCGATTCATCAAGGGATATGTTTACGCACAATGTAAAATCAAATATAATAATTATCCAAGAGATATCCAACGTCATTCAACCTGGTCGTGAGGTACTCCTTTTTTCATATTTCGCAACTCTGTTCGGTGTCATAACTACGAGCAAATTGTCCTTGGCTCGTATTTCCTGTATCAGATCTAACATTATAAACTTTTCACCTCTTGATAAGCTCGAAGTTGATTATTGCTATTTCACACGATGTATATGTATTCTCATATTTTGGCTCGATCTTTTTATTTATTGTCGATAATGCAATACCTATCTCCGGAACTATGAACACTATTGGGTTTGCCGTTGCCCCGGCTGTAGCAATTCCAGCTGTTGTTGGTGATATTGGAATATAATTCCGCGAGCTTATGTTTCGGCTGGAATATTTTCTGGCGCGTCTAATACAATAAAGTTTTTTTTATGGTAATATTTATAGTATTTGACCAGCTTGTCTCTATCGTTGTCTTAGAGACCAGATGAAATATGATTGAAGTCTATTATTTCTTTATTCGTTATTATGAAAGTAGTTCTGTAATTATTTCAATAGTAGTAGAAAAATGTTTTCAGCTGAAACCTTATCTATTAGATCACTACATTTTTATTGATAGGATCGGCAAGAAACTCTCTGTACTTATCATACAGTTCAGATGAAATATCATATTTGATATCTGTTAATGCTGACGATGAAAATGGAGGATGAAAATGTATTGGCATTTCAGTAATATCATTGACTCTCTCACGATAAATATCTTCTGTTTCGTCGATATAACTAACAACATAAGATAACTGACCCAGTTTAAAATTTTTAAGTACTAGATGTTGCCTGTGAATTGCATAAGCTGTTGCAAAACTTAAAAGACCGCGAATATCAGCTTCCCCTATATCTAAGGTGGTTAGATTTAGGTATCCAGCAATCAGCTCTGTGATATGTTTGTATTTTGTTTCTGTCAATATTTTTCCAGCTTCTTTTGTACAGTTTTTCAACGCAACAATTTTAGAACTATTATGTACTTCACAATCTTCGTCAATTCCAGGTTTCACAGTTATAACATCGTCGTGCTATTGATAAAATATATCTCGTTCAACCTTATCATATAACTTAATTATAGACTCAATTTCTGATACTGCGTTTAATGCAGCATTAATGCGATTTACGTTATACTTTTCTTTATCGCCGGTGAAAAAGTCTGTACAAACTAGACATGCTGTTGTTAGCAGGTTAATGTTAGTACTGTTATCTACTATTTCTAACAGGCATTTTAATCATAATAGTCCATACCGAGTACACGGAATACTAAACGTTTAGCAAATGTGTCCTTGACCTTGCGATTTGTTAGAAACTTGTATTTCCTTGTTTCGTAAGCTCATGATGAATGTTCTTTAGTCGCACTTGTTCTGGTTTCTTACCACCACGAAATTGTGTTTTTATAAGGTTAGATTTATCAATGGTCAAACCATTTTCTTTATTTAGCTCAAGTAGTGTATTTGTCAAATATTGTTCAACCTTTAACAGCCGCTCCTCACACTCGCTTACATGACAGTATTTGCTAATTCTATCAAAGTCCCTGATCGCGTATTTCAGCTCAGGGCGCTCATTCCTGAAACTCTAGAAATTTATACTGTTCTCGATTAAACCGGGGGAACGTAAAGTTATTTTTTTTCTTCATTCAAGCAATTATATTTATTGCACTTGCTTCCACCACACTTTCTGTGTCTAGCGAATCAGCATCAGCTATTTCGATCTCCGTTTTCGGGTTTAGTATAAAGTTATAAAACTCTTTTGCGAATCTGATCGAGGGGGAATCAACAGACATTATAGAATACAATCACATTCAATCACCGCGTACTAGCACGCCAGCCTATACTAGGTCATCAAGTGTATACATCTGAAACATGGATAAACCTGGATATTGACCTATAGCGCTGGTAACATAAATCCGGAAATACGAGTACTTGTTTATGGTTCCTGCAGAACGAAGTGTAAATTGCTGAGAAGTAGTAGTCACAAAATCACCGAATAATGCCCCATACAGTTCACCCCATGTTGTATCATCGTTCGATCCTCTTAATCGCCTGTATCCGACATTAACATTTATTTTACCTCGTAAATGAATATTCCATATTGCTACGGCAGCTGGACACTTTATTTGAATCCGAAATCAAGATGTTTCTCCGTCTGTGATACACTCTAACCCGCCAGTTATAAGGCTGATAAACACAAACGCTTAATGTGGATTATTCTCCTAAGAATAACTTGACGCTGTTACAACAAAACCATAACGATTATTAACAGGATCTGTGAGATGTGGAATAGCTCGTTCTGTACTACCACTAATCACTTGCGATTGTTTAACACTATCCACGTACTGTTTATTGGTAAGATCGGATGCACAAACGGGTATATACGTAGAAGTTAACTTATTGGCAACCATATCGATCGTACCTGTAACTGTACCACCGGATTTTTAGCATATAATATAAGATAATTAGCATCTGCAGAAGAAATTGTACTCCATGATTATGCTCTTATCTCAGCGTCAACATACACTTTTTTGTTAGATAAAAGGGTGATTGGATTATAGGCCGTTGTTATTTTATTCGAGCCCATGCTTAACATGCCTGATATAGTATCATCGGAATTTACTACTTGTGATTCAATATTCGTTGCTATGTTATCGTCAACGTAATTTTTGTTTGTTAAATCTGATACCGCTTATGGAATTGTCTTAGTTGTTATCTTATTCGATCCCATGTCCAGATTTCCCACCATTGTATCACCGGATTTTATTGCGAAGTTATCCTTGACAAACTTTACATTTGTTACAGAATCGCTATTGGTCAAAGTTGTATTATCAAGTTGAGTATTAAAAATTAATTTTCCACCGATATCGATATTTCCAACCATCGTCCCACCAGATAACGACAAATTATTAGCTACCGAGCTGAGTTGTTCCTCGCTTACCGTTTGTGAGTTATTTATGCTAGTAGGGGCTATTTAGTTTCAAGATTTACAATATATTTTTACTTATGTTGATATTTTTAGTCATCTTTCCACCAATTATTGACAACTTACTATTGCTGATAGCTTTAACTTGGGCAAAACGTACTTCTTGTGAGTTATCTGGGTCGATAGGTGGATATGTTGTCTCAAGGTCTATCATTCGCTGACCGGACATACTTAAGTTACCGGTCATCCTTCCACCAGTTATTGACAACTCAGCAATATTGACTGCATTAAGTTGTGCAAAACTTACGGCCTGTAAGTTATCTGGGTTGATTGGTGGATATGTTGTTTCGAGGTCTTGCACTCGCTGACCTTACATGATAAGGTTGCCGGTCATTATGTCACCGGATCGCTTAAGATAATTTGTTAGATAAACATCTGCTGTTGTTGCAGTTGCTTCACCGGATGAACTCCTGATTAACGTACCAAATTTTATGTAGAAGCGCATGTTATTTTATTTGCCGCTGACAAAATTTTGTGCACATGGTATATGATGAGCATAATAAACTTTGACATTAAACGAGTAACAAAAAAAACCCCAACAATTTTGGGTTACCGGATCGGCATGACCTGATAAGTTGGACGTCCTGGATCTGGCAAAACAAACTTGCTAATGAACTTGCTACTCAACGACATATTCAACTACGATCGGGTGCATATTTGTACGATAAATCCCCAGCAGGACCAATATCAACGAGTTCAATGAAAAACTATAACAAAATGAATTTGGTGCTGGCGAAGATATATTTGTTATAAGAACCCCTGAAAATCTTGTACTAAACTCGGACGAATATAAGATTATTGTGTTTGATGATATTCCGTTGAGCAATGCTGAGATGGACAAAATCAAATCTTACTTCTCATTACCAAGAAATCGAAGATATAATGCAATTTATCTTGCACAAGATTTTTATAACGTCGATCGTTCTATCAGAAGAAATACGGGTTCTTTTATTTTGTTTAACGGACTTGACAACATTTACGTGCAAAACATATCACGATGTTTCAAGATATGAAGCACATGTTTCGATGCGGAATAGACAAGTTCTTAGACTGTAAAGAAGTATAAAATTAATATGTTATTCACATTGATGGACAAGGCGCGGATAAATCTTCTAATAAACTATGTGGTCCCAAGAGCTGCGTTTAAGAAAAAAGTTGAACAAAAATGTGCTGGACAAAAACAAACGACAGAAGAAACTGCTAGACTATTTAAGCCTATCACCGAGTATGTATTTGGCAAACAACTCGGTGTTGATAAACTATCACCGGAAGATCTAGAAAACTAACAGATAAAGATTTGCGAGGAGTACTCGAAAAAGGACAAAAGAAAATTGCTATGGATAATGTTGAGCGAATTGGTGATCATGATGCACGACAAGCTGAGGTTTTAGAAGAAATGAAAGATAATGTTTTTCGTTATTTAGTTAGCAAAGGAGAGAACAACGCGAAAGACAAAATATCCCTGAGGAAGTAAACACGAGAAGAATTTTTATTTATTTATAAAAACACCATCTACAGAAAAATCAGTGCCACAGAATATTTTGCGATTCGAGTTTGACAAAAAAATATGTCATGTTTGAAACAAAAAAAAAAAGATTATGGACTAAAAATCAAGATTCTTTTTTTTAAAAAAATTGATTAATATAATACAAAAAGCAGATAAGGCTAGAAATTGTTTAGTTTTGGCACTGAAATTGATGACGCCAAAAAATATTATGAAATATTACAACAAGGGTTATTGCTAAGATATATTTGAAAGTTTTTGAAAGTGTTAGGTTATGAAAAAGGTTTTACAGCTGCAAAAATTTTAAACAATTGCGAAGGAAATAGACGATGAGGAGGTAAATAAAATTTAAAAAAAGCGAGCAGCAGAATATATAATTCGATACGCAATTTGAATCAGATTCTGAATATGATATTGTGGTAGAAACATCATGTCGTGGACTAAAGATCATTAACTTGGCAGCTGATATTATTGATCGACTGATGCTAATCTCATCGAAAGAAACGGGAAACACTAGCACAAAAATAGACAATGAAATAGTTGAAATACTTGATTATCTAAGATCAAACAGATCTTTAACGACTGATGAGTATCATTTGTTACACAGCGATCTGATTCGCGGTGAATTAATTCGCTAGCACAAACCAGTTATTATGTTTTATAAGCGAATAGCAAATAAATATTTTACTCGACTCATCTAAAATAAACTTCGAACAGTTTTTTATAATGATGATATCGAACTTGATCCTAGGTCCCAAAAGCAATATGAGATCAGATTAATATCTGCTACTGTCTGGCACTCTATGACAAATGTAAAAACTAACGCCAACGATGATTTTACGTTCGGTTTGAAAACCAATGGCGTCATCGAGTGGAAATCTGTTAAGATACCACATGACGCCAACAACGTCACAGCTATTAGCAAAACAATAAGGTTTCTTATAACCGCTGGCAGTAATGGTATATCATCTGATAATTTCGAGATCATTCCAATTACAAAACACTTCGAACAAGAATAACGTTAAAAACAAATTGTTTATCGATCTTAGTAGCCAATACACAATCATATCGTTGCTCAGATTCAATAAGCGATAATACAGATCTGACACATCCACGACAGCATCGTATGACAGCGAGTCAGCCGTCAACATAACAGATGTAAATACAATCATGATAAACTGTTCTATTGCAACCGGGTGATACACGACACGAGATAGCCAAGAACAAACGATTTATTCGTTTAGACCTGATGTTCCACCGCGTTCTTTATTGCAAGTAAATCCGAGACAGATAATATACTATCCGATCAGTGTTGAAAATCAATTATATCTATCACCATGACGCTTACCGATCAATCAGTCCGTCAGATTGATCTCAACAACGAAATTGTTACTATCTTCATCTGCGCGTCAGTAGCTGTCCATAATGAGTTTGCTGAACAAAGAAAATTTTATCAGACAATTTGTATAACAAGATGGAACAACGAAACATTTATCACATAAAAATAGTAGGTGGTTTTTCGGGAATATCTTCTAAAACGTAATCGAAAATATACAAAGAATAGCTCACAAAGTAGCACCTATCGCGTTAGACGCGTCAAAAGCTTTTGCAACAGGAGCCGCATTTTCAGCAGGAACAACTGTCGGACAAAATATAGCTGATAAAATCAAAGGTGGAGTGCCAAGCGGTCCGGATATAAAATAGGTTATTTCTGAAATAGCACCAACATCACAAGTACAAAATTATTGTCTCCGGCTTGAGAAAATATTATTAGAAAGTTAATAACACGAGCTAGACCTCAGAGTGCTTGCACTCAGTTTGATGTTGCTGCGTTTTAGGTTGTTTAAAATAATCACGATTTTGTCTGACGATTACAGTATAAATGTCAGTAAAAAATTATCTTGACCTTGCCGATGAGATAAACGTAGAGGACTCTGCAAACGAGTTTGAGTATGTTGAATATCTTGACGAGAAACCTAATGAGCATAACAAGATGAGGATTAGAACATTTATCACTCGAAATGGAGATGTGTTTTTATTTCCTCATAAAGCCGTTCTTGAAGTACAAGGAAGTATAACGACAGCAGTTAATCCTCCATTAGCAATTGTTGCTTGTGTTTGGTGAATAACGGGTGAAGTTTATTTAAAAGCGTCAGATAACAGATCGCCAATCAAACAGTTGAAGATATTTCTATGCTCTTGCGATAGCAAGTACAATTCTTAACACTGTGTCGTTCAGCGATGATTACTCGAGATCTAGTTCAACAAATGTGCTAAATTGCAACGAGGGATATGATAAACGAAAAGCGTTTGCAGAACTATCAAACAAACTTACGATGATGCTTCTGTTAAGTACAATACTAGGGTTTTTCAGCGACTACAACAAAGTATTTTGTGGCGTCAAACATACGCTTATACTTGACAGAGCTGACTGGTGGTGCTGATTACCAGTGTGCGATTTCACGACTAGCAGTAAGACTGCCACGAGTTGTATCCATTTCAAAATTGATAGAATTTGAAACAATGCTATCCGCATACAGCAGAAATATATACTTCAAATAACATAAGGTTTACCAAATTGCAGAGGAAAATTCAACCGATAGCACCTGGCGATTAACAACAGCACCTAGCGAACAGTTGCTGAGACATATATTTGCTGTGTTTCAGCAACAGGAAAGGAGTGGCAGACAAGAACAAAACGATTCTGTTTTTGATAGCGCTGACGTAAGGCGAGTATACCTCAGAATAAACTATAAGCAATATCCTGAACGAGTGATTGATTGTAACGTTACAAATAATAATACGAGAAACTTATCTCGTGCGTGTATATACCTGATCGAGGCGATGCAAAAGTATTATGACGCTGACACTGGATCTCAGATATCAGTCGAAGAGTTTGATCTCTTTACCCAATATTTCATTTCGATGTGTCTAAGCACAGCGAACGAGCTATTGGATCGACCGCTGCTATTGAGATAACGTGGACGTTAGGAGTTGTTCCAGGAGCTGCTGGTCCTCCAGTTGTTCCAAAACATTACGCGTATGCACTTATAAAATCTGACAGATACATAACCCTAGACGCTGTACAAGGTAGGATGACTGTACAGGTTTAGTAATAAATATTTTATCTGATAAAATTAATAATAAATATATTTTGCATGATATTGATTTGTCACAGGACAAATAAAAAAATTAGCACGAGCTATAGCTAAACGAATAGCGGTTTCATTATAAAATAGTTTTCAATTTGCGTAGCTTTCCAAAAAAGTTTTGTTTCTAACACAATGTCAGATATCCAAATTGTTAAAAGGTAAGCCTTTTATACTTGATCTGTCAGTGGCACAAATAACAGCATCTGCCAGGACGAAAGCTATACTTGGCAGATTAATTGGAACAATGACAGATACTTTAGGACGAAAATTATTGCCAAAGATATTACCTGTGCTAGGAACGATATGATTAGCAGCAGCGTCTGGTACAATATCAGGAGCAGCAAAAAAGCTGCATCCGGAGACGGAGTCACCGGTGACTGAATCAAACATTTGCTGTAACAGGGGTCACTATAAAATCCTAATTTTATGTGATCGATAATTATAACAATGCATACAATACGAGCACGAAAAACTCCTATGACAAAAAAATGAAGAACCACTAGAACGAACCGAAACGCGGTCTGGGGCGGATTTATAGGACCGCTGCTAGTAGGGATAGCAGGAAGTTTATTACCAAACTTGTTAGGGATAGGACGTGGATTGCATGTATACCCAATGCGAAGACGGACTCGTCGAGGTCGGGGTCGAGGACTGATGCTACCGGCAACCAGATGATGAAATCGTCCACGTTAAATAATTTTGAAATTGCTGATAAACTTAAAGATGTCAGCGGATTTATCGAAGTATTTTCCAAAGATGAGTTAGCTAATAGATCACCAGAAACTAATCAAAGCGGTGTCATCAATATCCAAGATTTCAATGACCGATCTGGAACTCACTGGGTAGCACTTTACAACAACAACTACTTTGACACGTTTGGTCTTCCAGCGAGTGATATTATCAAATAGCACATCTTAAACAAATATATAAACTATAACTCGAATCAACTTCAACCAGTTTTAACTTCAACTTGTGGTTATTATTGCATTATATTTATCTTGCAGATGTTTGGGACGCAAGCATACAAGTCTGATGGTAAGCCAGGTAACTTTTTAAAGTTTATTCTGCAATTTGACCCGTTTCCAAGTATCAACAATGATCGTAAAGTGGTACTTGGATCGTAAACGATCTTCACATTAATTTTGTATGACATCAGCTCTAAAATGACAACATACTCTCTCAAATGCAGAACCAAAACCAATAACATCGATGAAACAACAGAAACAACCGCCAATAACAGAAAAATATTATAACATATAATATGGTCCAATGATAAAGTTATTTTAGTAAGTGACTAAAAACAAATGAAATGTATTTGCAAGAATGTGAACAAAGATCTGCGTTTCGAGCAAAATAAGATAGCTGCTCATTACCAGCGTTGCAATCATAGAGCTGTCATCGGATCAGGATTGGATATGTATAAAATTATTGGCAAATTACAAAAACCAAAAGGAGGTTGGACATTGCCAGGACAGAAACATACCGGACCGTTGAATCCACTTGATCAGCAACTCGATGAAAGTGACGATCCGTTACCGGGACAAGAACCTTACAAAACCGTTGATGCAATTGCGATGCGTCATATTTGTTACGGTGATCACGTCGACGACAAACTAGGTTGCGATCGGGTCATGCTTGACGAACTACGAGATATGAAACTGGATAATCTTCGAGAACGATTTGACAGAAAACTAGTACAAGGTATCATTGGAGCAAAATATAAATTTGGCGTTGGGATGCCTGGTAAGCGTGCGTCAGATATCAGTAGAACGTAGAGCGTTCTGGCTCATGAGCTTCACAAACCTGAAAAACAAACTTCTTCGACGATAGGTCGTCGCAAACGCAGTCAATAATATCTGGGTGATAGATCTCGCAGATATGCAGAACATTGCACAGCGCAACGATAACAATTAACACTTGTTTAACGTCATTGATGTTTTTATAAATACGCGTTTTGCGTTCCTACTGCCGATAAAACTGGATCGACGATAACAGATGCGTTGAAACATATTATTGTTAGGACGGATCGAAAACCAAATAATATTTGGACCGACCATAGATCAGAGTTTAAAAAAAGTTCGAGCAGTTTCTAAGACAAAACAACTTAAAAAATATGTTACCAGGAACGAAGGAAAGAGTGTTGTTGTCGAACGCGTAAATCGTACGAAAAACGAAAAGATCTACAAGCATCTTACAGCAAAGTACACCAACATATATATTGATGATCTGCAAGCAAAACTATCAGATTATAATAACACTAAACACAGAACAATTGGAATGTCACCGAACGATGCTATTAAAGATCCGGTTCTTGCAAACGAGAACATATATTGCAGGCATAAATTTACCGTTGGTGATCGTGTCAGAATGTTAGTAACGAAAAAAAAAAAAAAACGTTTGAAAAAGGTTTTACCCCGAACTTGTTTGAGGAAGTATTTGTCATGGACAAGATTTTAACAACAATACCGGTAGCATATAAGCTAAAAGATATTGAAAACGAAGATGTCATAGGAAGTTTTTGTGAGCAAGAACTTCAACTAACAACACAATATATATTTGTTATCGAACTAGTGATAAAACACGTGGTAATCGAAGTTCGGTCAAAGGTTGCGTTACGGTGATAATTTTAATAGATGGATTCCAACTAGTGAAATCAAAGATCTTTGATTAGATCGCTAGCGATCCGATTAGTACGTAGTAGATCGTTTCATATTTTAAAAGAACAGACTTGCATTTTATAGGTATGCACAACGATATCAGATATTGTCTTCGATCTTCAGTCAAATATGTGAACAAGTTTAAAATCTTTACAAAAACAAAATCAAATTATATATTTTTTGACGACCATAAACTTCTAGTTGTCCAATACACATAAACGGCTTGAGCATCTCTCAAAATATATGATGCTCTTTGGCAGTAAAGTCAGTTTTTGGTCTCTTTTTGGCAAGATGATATTTGACATTATATCATGATTGCACTGCAACATAAACTTATTCGTGTTGAGGTATAATACTTTGTTCATCAGCAAGTTGATCATCAGGTACAGGAAACAAATATGTTTCTATGTCAAACTCGGAGTGCTTTGTAATCCGTTATCAATCAGTGGACAACTAGCAGTCTTAGTGATATTTTGTTTCCCATTTGACTCACGATGGAGACCATGTCGAAGATCAGAAAATAGTTGAAACAACTCATTTTTATCAGAGACATTATATACATAAATTCCAGAAGAAATAAGGAGTATTGTGAGAGCTAAAATATTGAATATGAACCAGCTGTTTGACGCGATTAAACATTTTATGAGCAACAACAACAACAAAAAACACAAATCTCAAGTACGTAAATCTTATCTTTGCATATGATCCTTAATCAGCTTTTGATTTGCTGTTAACAAATTTAGAGGTATTAGAACTCTAGAAAGATAAAATAATATTTGGCAGATATGACAGGGACACTGTTAGGAAATGGGCTTATTGTTGTTTAACAAGAGAAAATCTTAGGGATATTCTAAAGATAGATATTTAATCAATGGAGTGCAAAACACTAATTTTGTGTTAAATAGTTGAATAACATGGAACGGTTTGTTACTCGAGCTAATGTTGTAAACGCATCTCAACTTGAAGAGCCTCTAAGAAACATGTTTCATGGAGATTTTAATGCGATGGCCTCCTTCGAAGTAGAACGAAAAAATAATCTTTTTTGCTTAATAACGTCGAGGTCGATCGCACGTTGAAATACGGTAATATCTGGATAGAGTACGACAGGGAAACCTTAAACAAATATGTTAATTTCTGTTTGACCGACAGCGATGTTGCCGGTATAATAAACGGTAAATGAATATCGAAAGAAGATTATATCACCGCTCGTTTTTGAGAAGGCAGATTTTGTGGTTCCACAAAAATTGGATTGATCATGAGTGACTATTAAAATATTTTGCAGCTGATATCATGGACGGAAATAATTTTTCTTCTCCAGTTGTAGAGTTAGTTGCTATAACCGATCTAGAAGGCTTTTTAAAAAAATTGAATCATCCTCGTCTGCACATATTTTTTTCTTTAGAGGTATTAATGTCAAGATTTTCGATTCGGTTTTCATCTTCATTCCATTTATAAGATCAATGACAATACCAACAGGAATAGGTGTATGAAATACTTCAAAAATAAAACGATGTGAGAGATTTAAAGTTTGATTAGTTTGTATTACCTCTTACTGACACTTGAAAATATCCCATATTACCAACATAACCAATAATTGTTTTGTTTTTATGTTTCTGATAATACCACCTCTGCTAGCCTCATACAAATTGTATATCGGATGTGGTTTAAACGCCTCTTTTAAAGACAAATTAGCAATGGTATTGTCGGTTACCTGATCACTGACATGATAAACGTTCAATGCAGCAGGAATATTCTCATCGGACAATGTCCAGATAAAATCATGTACAAAATGTCAGTGTACTTTGCATCATCTTCTGCTTTTACCGTTATCTTATAACCGTCTGATGTTAATACTCCAATAGTATATTTAGTCTTGAGATTTATAACGACACCAAGTTCATTGCCAGCGAACAAGTTATATTTTGGATGATTCTAGGTCGCTGGTATAAATTTGCCATCATATACTTTACGAGTTTCAAATCTTTAATGAACAATTTCGTATCGTACTATTAGAGAAATATAAAACACAATATTATATGATGCTGAAACTTGCAGACATCGCAAAACAAAGTTTGTTTGTGACCAAATTTCAGCCCCTAAAAATTGTAACAGCATTTGCCGGATTTGACAACAGCGGGAGATTTGATAATCAACTTTAACTAACAAATTTCTCATCTACAGCTCTGTTTCATTTACTTCAACAAACTGTTAAATCTGAGCTTACAACGCATAAGGGTCTAGAAATCATTGTACAATTTCATGTTGGTTTTTCTAAGTTAAGTATATCATCCGATCGGCTATTCGATCAACAACAACAACAACACTCAGCAGTTCGAAGAACGTGCCGATCCTTATATTGCGTCGCTATCCCGTAGAGTTTTGATTGAAACAAATTTGATGTCATTGTCAGATGATAGTTTTGGAGCTACAGAAACGATTGATGAATACACAAAATCTGGATCAGGTTCGAGTTTCGATAAAATAGCAGAATATTTGTTTCATACTATGAGGGACCCCGAGTGGCCGAGTGGTCTAATGCGCTCTCCGTTACGGATCACTGCCATCTCACCTCTGTCTGCGGCGGTTCGAGTCTGGATTCAGCCAAGTGGGTATGTGAGAAAGCTTGCCAGTAGCTTCTTGTGGGTCGGTGGTTCTTTCCGGGGTTTTCCGAGGTTCTTCTCCTACCATTAATACTGGCCGCCATGTATAGCCTATCGTAGGCTGAAAAGTGGGGTTAAGCCCCACAACAACAGTTTCATACTATGAAATGTAATCCATTGCGAGGTACCTGATAGGTCGATCTGCCAACTTAGATTAAAAACTCAAAATGTTGTATCAGTGTCAAGAACGGCGACAACAAATGTTTTCGATGGGAGTTTTTATCAGCGTTGTTTCAGGTAGGTAGATAAGCACGCCGGCACAATATCAAATTAAATTTGTCATTCTAACAATTTACACTTTTCTGGTTTTGTATTTCCCGTTTCTGAGTATCAAATACAAAAATTTGAGAAACAAAACATGTTACTTTTGCCAGGTGGTATTGATGTATTTGCAGTCTATGATAATACACAAAAGATCTATTCAAGATATATCAGCGATAGAGCCACAAACAACAATAAACTTGCTGTTCTATAAAAGCCACTACGTGTGGATCAAATCTTTGACGGGTTAGACGGTGGGCAGTATATAAAGCACAACGAAAAGAAACATTTCTGTTTTAAGTGTCCCCACGGATGTAAGTCTTGGGTGTTATTAGATCGTCACATAGAATATTATTATAACGTACAACGAATATCTATGACAGGTAAAGATGAAACATGTTACAGTTCACGAACTACAGACACAATATGAAAATTCCATATATAATATACTACGATTTCGAGTCGATTCTACTTCCTATGCAAGGAGTAGAATAAAAGCCTGATAAATCTTCTACAAGAAAAGTACAAGAACATGTACCATGTGGGGTCGCATGCAAAGTTGTATGTGCTGTTGATAAAAGTTTATCAAAACCTGTTAAAGATTTTCGTGGAGAAAATCCTGCTCTGTGGTTGTTTGAAAAATCTCATTATCGAGGTTGATGCCATTATGATGTTGCTCGGCAGGATAATGAAACCGCTTACTATAAAACAAGAAACAGAACTTCCTCAGCAAACATTTCATATTTGTGAGCAGGCGTTTACGACGTAAGATCGAGTAAAATATCAATATCATATTACAGGTAAGTATATTTAATATACATCACCAGATTTCCTTCCTGATGTCGCACATAACTTCCGTGGATACGATTCTCAAAAATCAATAACAACGATAAAATAAAATAAAATAATTTTATCCAAAATAAAAGAAAAGTATATGTCAATGACACTTTGCAAGTTGAGAATCATCGACAGCATACAGTTTATGGCGGCCTCGTAAAATGAGCTTGTGAAAGGATATGGATAGTTTGATAATTTGACTGATTATTTCAGTAAGAAAGCAAATTTACTTACAAGAAAAGATACCTTTCTATATAAATATCTTGAAGACTATGAAAGGTTTAACGAAACAAGTTGACCTGACCGGGAAAGTTTTTATTCTCGATTAAATCTTAAAAGTGTCAGCGATAACGACTTTGCTTACGCTCAGCAAATTTTGAATGATTTCGACTGTAAAACATTTGGAGATTATTATGACCTGTATCTGATCACAGATGCCTTGCTGCTCGCGGATATATTTGAAAATTTTAGAGATGTCACAGCTGATAACTACGGGCTTGACCGAGCATGATATTACTCAGCACGGGGATTATATTGGGACTCATTAATTAAGTACAGTAAAATAAAACTGGAATGGCTGACAGATCCTGACATGTTTTGTTTCATAGAACGTGGAAGTAGAGGTGGAATAAGCGTTATAACAAAATCAAATACAATAACAAGTACACGAGCAACAATGATAAGACATTGCCGTCGTTTTTTATAGTTTATTTGGGTACCAATGACCTCTACGACTATGCAATGTCTGAGCCAATGCCATACGGCGGATTTCATTGGATAAGTCCGGATCAGGTTTGAAAAGAAACCGATAAAACTGTACCTGATATATTGTTTATTGTATTGATGTTTATCTTGACTATCCCGTTGATCTTCATGACGAATATTATTACAGTTTGTTATGAGAGCAACAACGTCATTATTCATCTAGTCCCAGCACTAGTAGTAAATCAGTTATTCAAAAACTTGTACCAAATCTTGTTGACACACGGAGATAGATTTTGCACTATAAAAATCTGAAACCGGAACATGATCATGGTCTTTTTTCTAAGAAAAGTTCATCGTGTGTTAAAGTTTAATCAATTGTGTTGGATGAAAGATAATATCGACTCTAATACTAGAAGAAGAGCGGCTGCAACAACAGGATTAAAAAAAAAACTTCTTCAAGCTCATTAACAATAGCATCGTCGGAAAGACAATGGAAAATATCAGAAAGATAGTCAATATTGAGATCGTCAATAACGCTGAACGTCGCATAAACTTGTAGCATCTCAATTTTCTCAGTATGAAATTTTTTAATGAAAATCTTGTCGCTATACATAAGAGAAAGACAAACGCAAAGTTTAATAAACCAGTTTATGTTGGTATGGCAGTGCTTGAGATAACAAAGACATTAATGTACGACTTTCATTACAATTTTGTTAAGGTTGAGTGGCCTGATGCAGAGTTGATATTTACAGATACTGACTCGTTTACGTACAAGATAGAATCTGATGATAGTTACAAAGCATTTATGAACACCGGGATCTTTTTGATCTTTCAGATTATCCAACAAATAGCGGATTTTACGGCAATGACAAGACAAAAGTTAATAGAAAAGTTTAAAGATGAGGTTTCTATGAAAATTATAACGGACTTCATTGGATTGCGTAGTAAAATGTATTGCTTAAAATTATTTGATAATAAGGTTAAAAAACGAACTATGGGAGTAAAAAGAAATGTGGTCGGTAAAGTAATAGAATTTTATAATTATAAGGCAGTGTTAGGCGGTTTTAGTGGTCATGTTGAAATGATGGCAATAAAATCAAATTGTCATAAAATTGAGATGGATGTTCTAATACAATCCGGTCTTTGCAATTTCGATGATCAGAGATAATGTTCGGATGGAATTAATACATTTGCGTTGGGATATAAAATGTCTAAGAGTGTAGGTTCTATCAAGGTGGATTTTGTTATATTGGTTATTACAGTAAATAGCCAGCGATTACGTTTCGAAAATAAGGATAATAAACATTTTGTGTGAAATATGAAATACGTGGAAGAAAGTACGATGGACGATACCACGTTAAAGATGAAGAGAAGCATATGACAACGAGAAGTATAGCACGTACACCAAAAATAGACACAAGATTAAGTTGTCTCTTGTTTGTAATGATTATTCAGAATATTTTTTATCACAATAGAGATCGTTAAAACTATAGACAATCTTTATAATCCAATATCGCAAAACAAATACGCAAAAATTGCATTTAATGATAAGCTAAAAAAATTTTGCGCTAATAAGACCATACTTTCTCATGGAAACTTTATCAAGATGTTTGAATCTGATTCTATTATCAGCAGTAAAATTAATATGCATTTGTTTTGTCATGATGACGAGAGTTATACTATGGCAAAATCTGAGACGTTAAAAATATCTCGAGAAATCACTAGCAATTTTGTGTGAAATATCATATATACAAATTGATAGCAGTTACATAGGAAAATTTTGTGTGAAATATAACGGTAGTCTTATATAAGGGGTGTTTCTGGATCAAACCCTATTTTGTTTGACGACGTCGACTATTCCATGGCATGCCCTCGTTTTGGTAATCGAGTATGAAATGACCCTGTTGCCTCAGCAAAGTTGTTTTCGTAGTTGTTTAGACTCACTTGAGGGGTCTATGGGGGGGGGAGAATTATGTTGTCATCAAGTTCAAAATTGGTTTTGGGCCAGGAAACCCCTTTAAAGACTACTTAAATATATATATATATATATATATATATATATATATATATATATATATATATATATATATATATATATATGTGTGTGTGTGTGTGTGTGTGTGTGTGTGTGTGTGTGTATAAAGAGAGAGAGAGAGAGCGAGAGGGAATGTACTTGTGTGTGTGTACCGCCAGCACGGGTATCGTGGTTTATCCATGCATTTATTTCTTGCTTAAAGGAGACCAGAAACCAATGGAAATATACAATAATAATAAAAGTACTAAAGCAGAAAACCTTATTCTGTAGTATCATCTGCGACCGTAATGCCAATATTAAAATATTTGCCTATCTTCTAGGAGCTGAATTTCCGTCACCTCGTATGCAAAATTCCCGCACCTATTCGGTTACTTTTGGGATGTGACGTCATAGTAGCGACTCCAGCAGCCCAAGTGGGAGTTGCCAGAGTAAAAGACAATACCGTTTTGCGTTGCTTACGGGTGTAATAGAACATTAAGAAAAGCCTGTGGACAACATTTTTTTTCTTTTCCGAAAGATAAAGGCATAATGAAAGAATGGATACATTATTACAAACGAGTCGATTTCAAAGCAACACCATACAGCACTATCTGCTCGTTACATTTCTCAAAGGACTGTTACGAGAGGGATTCTGAAAAAAATGGCAGCTCAAGGATAACGCAAATGCTAGGCCTAGACTAAAAGTTGGCGCTGTTCCAGACATAACGTTGAATATTTTAAATCCTGGGAAAAGTGTTAAACGTGCGAGTTACGAAAATAGTCAGAAGGCTGAGTAAGTGACCACAAAATGCAACAACCAATTCACAGATCTTTTATCTACACCAGCAGTGCTAAAAATAAATCTGATAGCCCGACACCCTGGGCCCCTCTGGTTTTAGTTCCGGCCCATCCTGTATTCAAAGTGAGGTGCCCGTCAGGCTTGTCGAAACAAAAATTGTTTGCCTGAGGAAACTTTGATCGCGCTGGTGAAATTAGTAAATGTATTTTCAAGATGTTGACATACATGCCTTAACACGGCACAATCTAAATCAAATCACTACTGTCCAAGGTGAAATTTAGATTTGATTTTAATCAAATGGAGGCTTTGCCAAAAATAATATTCTAAACCTGTCGTGTTTCGAGAAAACACAATTTTCAGTAATCTTATAAAAATTACAAATTTAAAAAAAAATCATTGTATACATGTAGTATGTATAAACGGTAATCTGTAATGATTGGAACTGATATAAAAGTATTCCTTGGGCAGTTTAAATAGCAGCGATTAAAAGAAAAGAGGTCAAAGTTTCACATTAAATGGCCGGCAATAGAAACTGGGGGGGGGGGGGAACTATTGACCCAACCCCCAACCCCTTGCCCCAATGTGCGAGCGCCCATGGGACGTACCTTTTCTCCATGTGATACGCCTTATTATTCCCCCAGGACAAGCCCATTTTGCATATTCTGGTCAGCTCTGGCTAAATTGCAAAATAGATAAAGTTTTGATTTAAGTGCGCAAAAAATAAAGCCCGTGTGACTAATGAACATACTCCTTATCCTTGCATTGATCTTGTGAAAAGGACTGCCCTTCGGACATACTTCAAAGAAACCATGTTCGACAGTGTGTGTATGTGTAAGCACCAGCAATTGATTGCCAAAATAAACGATGCCTATTTTGTTGTTACTTACGATGCCATGGACTTCAGGTTTAAGTCTTAATGCATGTAACACTGTTTGCTGAACAAAATATTTATTCAGAATTAGTTCTTTAGGGCCACATATACTGCATGGTATATTTTGTTTTATTCCTTGTAATTTAATCATGGTAATTAAACTTCACATATACGGTAGAGGAATGTCAGGTGTTAACTGGCCGAGTTTCTTTGGCGGAAATGGAGATGCGATTTTGTTTGCAGAGAAAATTTCACAGTGATCATTCATTTAAGCTAATTGGTGACAATTTTATTCTTTTAATTTTTTTATACTATATTACTGTTGTAGTTGTTTAAAAACATCTGAAATTTACTTGAATAATGTTTAATTTTCACGTTCTATTTACTGAAGAAGAAAAAAAGAAAAAAAAACTGTTGTGTGATATTAATTATTTCGTCCAGTGCCGGATTTAGACGTGTGTGCGTGTGATTTGAATTTTTAACGTATCTTTAACAATTTTTCAGTCATATCACTACGATGTCTGCAGTGTGGCAGTTTAGACTGGATTGCATACGTTATATCTATTTATAAACGGTTTGGGGTTGGGTTTTTTTTCTTCTGACAAATGAAAATTGACAGACATAATGTAATAATCGGGACTTCGCTGCGAAAAATTTAAAGATATTACGAGATCGGGATGTAGATGAGGAAATACCCCCAAGATCGGGAGGTTTTTCTCCCGGCTTGAGAGTTGACAGGTATGAACTGTCCGGGCTTGTGGAATTTCAGTCAGGGCTTGAGTTTATTTAAGTCACCAGCCCGGGGCCTGTGCCTAAAAAATTTCTTTTAGCACTGACCAGTACAGTACATAAACTATTATATCAGACTGCAGATTCAAGTTTTGAATGTGCAACCCAAATGTGGTCTCCTTCCGTCTGCCTCGCTCGCCAATGTTTATGTTTGTATTCGAGGACTGGCTAGTATTGCGTCACGGTACCACGTGATCTGTCGTTTCATTAAAACTCGGAAAAACTCGGCAATTTACGGAATCGTGGTATCTTCCATGCAATAAAATCACTACCCGCTTACGATATTTAATTGATAAACATGACAGTCGAATTAAAATCTGTAGAGAATTACATACGTAGAAGGAAAATTTTGATTTCTAGTCTCCTTTAAAGTAGACTTGGAAAATTTGGAAAATTGTGCTGTCAACGTTTTCTTTAACAATTTTGATGCAGTTAGTAAGGGAGCACCGTCATTTATCGCAAGCATAGAGATTCCAATACTGTGTTACCGATCAGAAGATAGAGATTCCGTGTTCTTTTACCGATCAGTAGCATGGAGTTTTCGATTACACTGTCATCCTTCAAAAGTATGAACATTCCAATGCTTTGTTACGGATCAGAGGTATATCGATTGCAATATTCCTATGATACTGATACTCTCATAAATGTATATTGTTCTAAATATGTAAAAGGATCTCCACGGCAACAGACGATGCAGCTGCTTTAAATGAGTGCTATCCATGCTTTAAATCCCTTTCTTTTGCTATCATCCATACCTTAAAATCTCTTAATGTGGAAAGGTGAAGTCTTTTTGTTGACTCTGGAATCTTTAATTGATCTTCAATTTCGTCCTTTTGTTTTTGACGATAATGAAGTTGTCAAATGAAATTGCAGCTAGTTTCTAGGGCTTTGTAAGATTCAACCGAAAGAAAGCGTGATTGATAGACCCTACGCCAAACATTTTGTAAACATCGTGTATCTAGACGTATAATAAACAACTCAGCACCATCCATAAATTGTCTGATGAAGCGTGATATTAGTCCGAGGTCTTGGTTTTAGTCAATTCACGATTCCTGTCAGTATGGTACAGATCAATATTGGTTAGTTACAAACCTCAGTCAGTGAGGTGTGGGTCTGTTCCGAAAGCGATACCATTTAAACAAGAGAAGAAGCAAACGAATTGAGTAGTCTGGTAACAACCAGTAAAATATCGTGTCTACTTTTCTTTTCAGAAACATAAATAAATATTTGGTGATTTTGTGTTGGAGGTTCACATTCCAGCGATTGTTGATAAGGAGACATTGTTTAGAGGTGACAAGAAACAATACTTGCTATCCCAAACAATTTGATGTCTTCTTAGAAAAGCAAATATAGGCTGCATAGTTCGTTTTCCGTGTGTCGTTTGTGCTGCCTTAGTGTAATTCCTCCATACTGACATAAATTAGTTACACCACAGGCCAAACTGGTGACAAGTTAATTTTTAATTATGAGCGCAAACAGAGTACCACACTCCCCTCCCTTTCTAGTGCGAGTTTCCTGGGTTATTTTGTTCTTGTTCATATATGCAAGTGGAGGAACATGGCTTGAATTGAAGAAGAATTGGCAGCGTTCAACAGTGGATACATTGCGATCCTTGAACTGGAAATGAACAGTGATCAATGAATTCTAATCAAAGACCATGTACCCGTGTATTCAGTTTATGCTCCAGTGCTAAAAGTGGACTGACTTTGTTTACTTTTATCCATCAGCTCCAAAAAGAGAGTTGACTTGGGAAGAATTAATGATTTACTTCGAAACAATATAGTCATTTTTTCTTTGTGTTGATAAGGAATACTGCATATGCATTCTCACTGAACCAAAAGAGAGACTGATTGTTTCAATGTGCTTTTGTTTCTTTTAGAAATTTCACGAGGTGACAAAAATTGTAGCTAATTTTTTCAGCAGATTATAAATTTGGAGAGAATTTGTATTTACGATCTCGTTCAGAGACCTACAAAAGCTACAGTCTAATGCTTCTTAAATAAATTCGCGATATAAAGGCTATATGGAAAAGATAGCATACGTATATGTGTAAATAAACCTGCAGATTTTGACCTGGAGCGAAATAAAAGTAGGCTTGATATTGAATGGTTTGGGACGAGTCGCTAGACATTAAGTGATTACATAAAAGCATGCAAAGGCCGTCAGTGTGACGTAAAACACTCCTTTTCTTTAGAACGTTTCGGATACTACTCATCTGGATACTGCATGTGCACGCATGGATTTTTTTTTTATATAATACGAGATTCACGTGCGAGACATCGTACACAACCGGAGATTGTTGCATGTAATTCAGCCATAAGTGGCTATATTTTGTTTACTTTGTTAATCAATAATTTATGTTAGGTGTCTTTATATGAAATTACTCTGACAGCGCATGTGTTTTTTTCTTTCTACGGATATTGCGAAATAGAGTTGTTTATATTTAAAGACTGCGTTTCATAAACGATTGAGCAAATAAGGAGAATAGATTTACCTGATCTGTGATTGTTTAACTGAACTGAATCGCACTGGTTAACCACAGTAAGTGAGGTCTACAAGGAAGAAAACTATATTCAGAAGGATCAACAACATGAAACGCTTTGATATGGTTTAGTTGGTGTTTTTCGGTACAGGAATGAAAGTGAATTATATTGTGTCCAACTGCTGCCTCGCTCAGGGATACACCATGGATGGAAGCCTCCCCAGGCTGATCTGATGGCAGGACCCAATCCGCACCCTTTCAGTCGTGGATCCGGCACGCTGACAACTGATCCACTGCTACTCCTGCCTCCACTTTTTGCTTCCTACGACGTACATGACAGCTCATTCAGTCTATTCCGCATTTCGAAACCCGTAGGGAATTCAGCAAACGGATTATGTTGACCTACCATATTCTTCGGTTAAATGCCGAAACTCCCTAATAAAACCTTCTGTGTTTTACCAAGCCTTAGCCTAAATTGAACTGCTTTCGGAACGGCCGTACCTAATCGAGATCTGATTCGCTAGTTTACCTTTAGTAACTAATTGATATTGTGATTCACGTATGTGTGTCTGTGGTTTGGATTTTTAAGCTTTAACAATTTTTCAGTCATATCGCTCCGGCGTCTGCAGTGTGTTAGTTTATAGTGATGTCTAGCACTGGGGCATCATGCCGCAGACATGTAGCATCATGTCCCATCCAGTCACATTATCCTGACACCAGGCCGACCAGTCCTAACACTAACCTCTTAATGCTGAACGCCACGATACCCCAGTGTTAAACATCACTATAAACTGCCACACTGCAGACATCGTAGCGATATGACTGAAAAATGGTTAAAGCTACGTTAAAAATCCAAATCACAGACACACACACGCACACACACAGAGCCAAGATTAATTAAATCGGATGATCAGAATCAAACCGCAGCCCCAGTGCCACTGGATCTGTGGTATGTATGTATGTATGCATGTATGTATGTATGTATGTATGCATTCATGCATGCATGCATGCATGTATGTATGTATGTATGTATGTATGTATGGCTGCCTATTTCAGAAATAATATCATATTTACTAGATTCAGTATAATTCGTGATCCTGAAACACTGCACATAATAGCATTACAAACCAGAAAAGGAATACTGAATGTTACGCCAAGTATCATATTTACAAAGTTTGATATCTAATTAAGTATGGCCATGAGAATTTATCTTCAGATACATGTATATCAGACAGCCTTCACATAGTTTAGTATAGCACTTGTCATTCAATAGACATTTACCTCGTGAAAGCAATGTTATCAAAAATAATATATGCACACGTGGCATCTATTTATAAAGGATGACGATTTACTTGGTATGCGTGGAGTATAACGACATTACACCTAATTTTCGCACTCAGACGTTGCGAGCACATTTAGAATAACAACAATTAGGGAAATCTATACATACGTTTCAAGCAGAGTGCGTCGTTCCTAATTCGTGATAAATGTGGGTAATTATCGATATGATTTAGTTTCTAATATGAATGTTTTCTTTGAATAATACGAACTTTACAATCAGCGGGTTATCTCTTTGGACAAATGTACATCTTGTATTAAAGGGAGTCAAGAAAAATTGAAATCTTCCGCTGCACATGATGATATATGCATTAAAAGAAGAGTTACTAATATGTTTTGTGCAATAAATAGTAAAAGCATTATTAATACAACGATATTCTAATCGAAATAGGAATGGCAGGGAATAGGGCACGTGTGGATACAGAGAACCAGAGGTGACAATATAAACCAGGGGCATTACATCTCCGTGGGTTTCTATAGAAAGAAGATCCGCGGACATGAAGACTTTATACATATTTGGTTTCATTAAACGATACTATACTACTTTTTTCATTGTTATGCTAGGACATGTTGGTTTTAAGTAGGGTATGCATTTTGTTGTAAAATAAATCTATACCGCTCGCCGTCACAAACATTTGTCTATTCCATACATCATCATCAATAGTCGACAGTCAACCCTGTTTCCAAGAAGTGTCTCCAAGAAAATATCATCTTCCTGATTGAATAATCAATCCATTCTCTCTCTTCTAGAGTGTCAGTCACTCTCTCAAAGAAACATTTGCGTTCTGCAGGTAGCATCTCGCGACCTAAAATAAGATGTTTTGCTCTGTCGTCAGTTTCGTTTCCACATGGTTTACATATCACAGGTTTAACAACAGGCATGACATATGAGAGCTTCGCTATTTCAGAACAATACCATAACATCGATGGCAATTTACTGCCAAGAAACCACTAATTACTTGGTTTCAAATCTTAAGAAATGTTTCTGAAGTGAATTAAGCGATCCCTTAATTCCAAAGTTGGTCTTCATGTAGTTTCTTCTTGATTTTGAATAACATCAATAATGTGCCGATTCCAAACCCTATTGTCTTCTGGCTGAACTAAGAACACTTTCCGTATCATATTTTTTAAGTTATTCGATCAATATCTGGCACAAAAACCGTTTGATTTAACGAGTTTGTCAAATGCTGACAGAAACATAGTGAATATCTTTTTCCAGATATAAGACCACTCGCACCCCACCCACCTGGTTTGAAAAGGATAATGTCGCCTTAGTTACGTATGCTTCCATTGACAAAGTCTGAAATTACTGCATGTTGCCTCTGTAGGCGAGTATTTATCTAAAGTTTGCATACGTCTCGCTGCATACCTTTGAAATAACTCGAGTTCTTCCCTTATAGAATGTGGGATGCCTGACAATAGTTCTCAACCGTATTGAACCAAAGTATACTAATTGTTTTCCAGATTTTAAGACATGTTCAGGGATTCATTTCGTCGTCTGATACCAATAAAATGGAAGGAGTTTAACAATGTTTGATTTTATCGCATGCTTCTTCTATTGCGTAGATTGGTTTTAAGTGGTATGTTAGAGGTACGGCAGCATACTTCTTACGTTTGACTGCTGGAATTGGAGATTTTTCGAACGGAAAAACGGAGAAGACAGTCCTTTTTATGTTAATGAACAAAACAATGGAAATTTTAAATGCTTTATATCTAAGTCTACACCTTCTGGTGTAGTTAGAAATTGTATCAAGCAAATGTTGGATCGAATTATGCCAATTTGTCATTACAATGGTGTCTTCCGCTAATAAGACACAATGGAAGTGGAGAACGGCAATTTTTAGACCACGCAATGCTCGATCCGATTCGGTGATCAGATCAAGTATCATTACGAGAAAGAACCAAGCAGACTCCATATAATAACGAACCTTCAGACAGTTTGCCTGCATATAAAACAGAACGTGTCACGCTCTTGAAAGAGTCTTTTATGATGCGCCATGTCTTTCCTTGAATTCCAAGTTAGTACAACTTGTAAAATAACCCATTGTGCCAAACTGTGTTGAATGCTGTAGCATTATATAAAAACGTAACATAGACAGAAGTATCTCTGTCTATATAGTAACGTATTAGTTCCTCGATACAGAAACCTGTAGTTATACTACCGCAGTTATTTCTCAAACCCCACTGTAACAGATTATGAAAAGAAATTTGTTTGGAAAATGATGACTTGTCTATTGTATATAACTTTTTCTAAGACCTTCTGAAACAATGGAACTATCTTTATATCACGATAATTATTCATATCTAATTAGTTCTTCCTCCCATCTCTAAAGATTAAAATTACCTTGCCGTGTTTAATGTGGCGCGGATACTTGTTTGTCGCGTACACTTTCGTGAAGATAATTTCAAGTAACCGTACACTGCTTTGAAAGTCCGCAAAAAGTTAATGCTCTGCAATAATACCGTCGGAACCACAGACCTTACCTTTATTGAAAAAAACTAATTGCAGAGCTGATTTCTTCTCTAGTGGGGATTTGATCAACAAGTTTATCAAAGTGAGAATAGATTTTTTTTGGGTGTGTTTTCCAATCTCTGCTGGGACCATCTGTCAATAATTCTCGTCATACGGAAAAGTATTTCAGCTAGAAAAATGATTTGCCCATAACTCTCGCATAATGTCAAGGTCGCTTACAATTATTACGTATGTGAAATCCTGCTATTATCTTTTCTACCGTAAAACAATCTTATAGAACTGGAAATATGAAGCTCATCAGCCTTTTCAAGATCTCTGAACTGTTGTCTGTTATACATTTCTTTAGCTTTCAACGTTGTTTTTGCAAACAGTTTCTTAGCGTTCTTCTAATTCGTGCATGATGGATATCCCCAGCCTCTGGACCTACCATTAAAGATCCGTACTCTATGTTTCTGCCTCCTTTCCGTGTCAAACTTACTTAACGTTGAGTAATTTCCAATATGGTTCAGCGTGCTGGCAAAACCTCAAAATCCAATCATACAATATGTTTATCATGTCTTGTATAATAATTCAAACACCGATATTCGTCTTTTGTTCTGCTTTATATAGTTGCGTTAAAGAATCTTTGCGTATTGTTTCCTTATACCTATTCATTTGTTCTGCCGAGGCTTTCTTCCCACTTATGGATTATATGCTAAACAGTGAGCTTTACAGACCTTTGAAATCTGCCGACAATATGATGATTCCCTCTTTACAAAACACATTAAACTGGTCTTTCAGTTCTTCTGTTGTTTCATAGTAACTTGCAATGGACAAGTTAGTTGATGGCAAAAGTGCTCCGAAAACAATATATTTACTTGTATCGTTCCATCTTACCTCTACCCCTAAAATTACTATCGTTACCAGTGCTCGACAAAAGATTAACGCAGAGCGACTTACTTTTTAGGATTGCTACCCCCACCCCAAACCCTGTATATCTTAGTCTTTCTTCAATTTTCAATATTAGCCTACTGTCCGAGCGTGAGAAAGATTTAAACTCAGGATGTACGTGTCTAGAAAATTGAGCTGATCATGCGTAAGCCAGTGTTCGGTTGGCACGGTAATATCTTCCTCGTTTAGTAAAGAATATAGGTAAGGCGAACCGTACCGACTCGTTGTTCGTTCCATGTCATCGGACGAAATGTGTGGTTAGACATTTATTGGCGTAAAGAATTGATTATCATCAAAAGTATTGCAAAGATTATTAAATATTTAACCTCTAATGTGTATGTGGTATGTATAATCTATGCATGTGTTTGACTGATCAGAATCAGACCAAAGCCCATAACCATTAGATCGGATGATAAGAATCAAGCACAGCCCATAACCATTACATCGGATGATAAGAATCAAACACAGGTCAATACCGTTAGAGGATTGAACTAAGAGTTCGGAGACACTGCATGCAAAAATAAATTATCCAAGGCAAAGATTTTCAAAGTTACATGTTTTGAAATGCATGGGTCTTCGTCAGTCTTTTTACAAACGTAATGTTGTTTTTGTTAGTGGCTTCTCTTAAAGTAAAAGTAGTAATCACAGTTCGTTTAATCTTGTTTTTATTTCTCCTAGCTACATACAATCAAATTTAGATAGGAAAAAAATAATATTGATTAATGTAATGCGAACATAAAAAGAACGGCTCATAGTCAAGGATATAGTTGGTATTGTGCCTGCGTTGCATGAGTACTATCGACAAGCTTTAGTTGTATCCCATTGTCAACGCAGGAATGCACATACTACAATATGAGACCTTTCTTGATTCCATTATCTAATTTCGGACATACAGTTCTAAGTGCAGCTACGAATACTTGATGACTCGGAAGATCTGTTAAACTTAATGTTATGCAGTTACTAAATGGATTAATGCATTTATTGAGTTTAACGTCAGATACAGCAGGTAAGTTTGTTAATTGTTAATCGTTCCAAGTAACATCGCTGCTTAATTTAAGGGCGGAGCGGGGACTTTGAAAGGTTTGTGTTTGCTGAATTGTCACCAGAATAATGTTCGAATAAGCTCAGTCCTTAGGCTAAGTTTTATTGCATCGTGATTTCAACGTATCACAAGCAATATTCTTAGATTTTAAAAGTTTCTGTGCTTTAATTTTTGATATCTTTGTCATTTTGTTTTAACCGAGTTGAAAATGTGTATATCAGTCCATAGTGCGTTTCTGATTTGGAAAAGTTGATGGACGAATGGTATCATCATCATCATCGTCATCATCATCATAATAATAATAATATAAATAATAACAATAATAATAATGATGATGATGATAATAATGGAAGGATCATATTTTTTTTCATTCGCCATTCTTACATATAGTTCTCTAAATAAAGGCATACCCATCAAGATTTTGAAGAAGCAGAAACAGGACCACATATGGTATAATCACCCAGAATATTGTACAGTATAAACTATATAACACAGAATATTGTACAGTATAAACTATATCACCCAAAATATTGTACAGTTTAGCGGTTGCTACTGGTGGTGGTGTTATGAGGTTGTACCTTTTTACAAGGTGTCCGCTTTATTTGGCTATTGTTATATAGAGGGTGATCGACCTCAGTATTGGTGCCTGGTTCAAGTAAATATTAAAATAAAGTGTGACATTATAGATGGAATAGAGATCTGAGCATATATATATATATATATATATATATATATATATATATATATATATATATATATATATATATATATATATATATATAATTGAATGTCACGAGCTCCCGTACATGGAAAAACAAAAAATAATTAATGAATTACATGAACAACTGGGGTAATACATTCAAGAAATTACATGTATCCTATACAGTTGTAGCAGCATACACATTCATTTTTATGCACCTTGCAAATTATATTAATTATTGGGAAAATGCTTGAATAGTATCATAGGAATTTGCATTGTTACGTTCTTTGCAACTGTGTTTTGTGCTTCTTGTGTGATTGTTTGAGTTTGACCAAGGGATCCACAAGTTTCCAAAGTTCTTGGTCAAGGTTACACTCGTGTTGTATCATGTGTGAGGGTATGAGTTTGACAAAGGGACCATTAAGTGCCCCAAACCATGAAGTTAGGTTACAGTTGTTTTGTGCGTTTGTGTGATGCTCTCGTTTGACAATGTGACCCTTTAAGTGCCAAGAGCCTTCGAGCTAGATTGCCCTACTTTCGTGTTACGTGCTTGTTTGAGTTTAACAAAGAGACCCTTAAGTGCCTAAAGCACCAACATATGTTGTGTGAGTGCTAAACTCTCAGTGACCTCGGCACTATATAACCTACTTGTGTTGCTGTACCCAACCTGGCCAAAATAACAACCACTAATATTTAGTATAGTGGAACCTCGTTTACTGCGTATAGCGACCGTTATTAGAATGTTTGAATGTCCACTTGATCAGTTATCTTAATGAAACATCTGCACCCCATCCCGAACAATATTCTTTTATTACAGATAATAAAACCGAGTGTGTGAAGGAGAATGAGCTATTTATGTTTCCGATATTATGTGTACAATGACCGTCACAATAGCTGTTAGCTGTATAAACTGAGAACATTTAGCTGTAAATAGATACGTCAGATATTGAAACTTCGCACTGTTGTATATTTCTAGCTTTTACAGTTCACTGGACACCATGACTAAATAATAATGTGGTTTATATAGGCACCAATAAAACATAAAATGGGTATAGAAGACATTTGATGGAAAGAGATTGTAACTCTCTTCATTTTAGCTGCGTATGCTGATGAATGCCTGTTTCTCAGTATGTATGCATGTATGTTTGTAAGTATGTATACGTGTGTGTGTGGATGCGTGCCCGCGTATGTATGTATGTATGTATGTATGTATGTGTGTATGTATGTTTCATTGCTAACTCGTACTATCAATCGGCATAACAATTATTTCTTCTCAACAATAATAATGGTGTATTAGAAAAGTATTGAGACACGACGTGAGTGAAATTGCATGAAACGGAGTTGTTGCTATTTCAAAGCCACGAAATATTTCCAAATTGAAGATTCATCTTTTTTAGCGCTCATAATTTATAAAAAAATTGACGGTTTGAGGTTAGAATCAACAGGATTTTCTTAATGATTCGCCAGTGCATTTTCCATAAACCCATAATTTACCATTGTTTGGGTGCTAACCTTACTGACAAATGTAAATAAACACATCGTGTTTCAAGACCATTCTTATACAATTATTTAATCTCTTTAAAATAAAAGCGCACGAGATCGATCTAATTCAATCGAAATCTATTTTGCAATATAACTGCGTGAGAAAGGTAAAAAGAAATTCGGAGTAGAAATGAACATTCACGTATGCCATCCTCTAGGCAGTAGAAATGTACGTGTGCATATGCCATCCTCTAGGCAGTTGAAATGTACGTGTGCATATGCCACCCTCAAGACAGCAGAAATGTACGTGTGCCTATGCCACGCTCTAGAGAGTAGAAATGTACGTGTGCCTATGCCACGCTCTAGAGAGTAGAAATGTACGTGTGCCTATGCCACGCTCTAGAGAGTAGAAATGTACGTGTGCCTATGACACGCTCTAGAGAGTAGAAATGTACGTGTTCGTATGCCACCCTCAAGACAGTAGAAATATACTAAGATGTCGTAGTCTCAGCGTGATTGACTCTTCAATTTGATCATGTAACCTTACATTGGACTAAATAAAACTATTTTGAAAACTATTTTGCCAAAAACAAATATATGATTATAATTATTAACTACTCCCCAAGTAGAGTTATGTTTTTCTTTCAGAAAGTTTGGCTAATGATAGAGTTATTAAGCCTGTATCGGGTAAATTCTATTGATTTTTTCAAGTTAACCGTGCCATATCTACCACCCATGTATGGATATTTCACGATACATTATTAGGTAAATTCTGTTGATATGTTCCAGCTAACCATGCCATGCCTACCATGACAAAATAATATGTATGGATATTTCACGATACTTTATTAAACGCATGCCATATTTACTACAATCTGTTTATTTTTCCAAATAAGGTAGTAATGTCTTTATGTGGCAAACGAAACAACGAGGCTGGAAATGGAATTAGTTCTCAGTTGAACTATATGGCACACGCTCTAAAAGAAAAAATGTTGTTAAAGGAGGTAAATGATATATTACATATATTTCTACAATGACATGCATCAGTTACCGTACTAATAAGATAACTGTTTAATTTATTTCAGTATATGTAAGGAACATGTTCAAAATTTAGGATACACGGCTGAAAAAATGCCAGGTGTGAATCACACCTGGCTGCTCTGTTGATGTACATAGTCTCATGTTAGTACCCCGTCCACGAAGAAAGGGTATTAATATTAGTACTAGAAATGTGTATGTACGAACGCCTTCTGCCGGTTGTAATTGTTAAATCTCAACACGCCTATCTAATTTCATGACTAGATGCAAAGGTATACGCGATCACTATGACCTACCGTTGTCGATATTAAGTGCTATCCTCGAAAGACGACATGCTTTTAGCGATTACTTGATAGGATTGGTAACCAGTTACTTCAGGCCCAGCCCTAGGCAAGGCGAACGAGGCAACCACCTTGGGCCCCGCGCTTTCAGGCAATACATTTGTTTTTGCTTGGGGCCCTGCGCTCGTCGCTTGCTGCCTTCGGTCCCGCATGCTGCCTTGGGCTCCGCACATCCTAGGGCAGGGCCTGAGTCACTTGGACTTTCACAAATGCGATAGGATACATTGCTGTAAGATGTATCTGCGCATTTTCTGGCATCCTTTGCCAAAATAAGTATGATCGCTGTGTGAATCTAACTTCAGTGTGTACTAAAACTGTCATGCTCACGTATCACTCCTACATGATCTGCTAATATCAAAACTTAAAATTTCGAAGTTATCAGTGTTTGGTTGTCCTCATTCTTCTGTTGAGTGGCCGAGTGGTCCAAAGCGCTCACCGTTGTGGATCACTTCCATCTCACCTCTGCCTGCGTGGGTTCGAGTCTCGGGCTCGGCCAATGTGGGTGTGTGAAAAAGCTTGCCGGTAGCTTCTAGTGTGTCGGTGGTTCTTTCTGGGATTTTCTCCGGTTGTTCATCCACCATTGATACTGGCCGCCATGTATAGCCTATATTGTGCTGAAAAATGGCGCTAAATCCTATAACAACAATCTCCTGTCCTATATATAATGTATAGGTTTATTGTGCATATTCAGTATAAAATCTGTATCAGGAAGGCCACTGTGCGTATTGGATGAGTGATTTGAAGCATAACTGTTGTTCTTTTCTTATGGATTCTATCATTTTGTTCTAAAACTGCTGTTTTGCACAAATAGGTCGGTCACCCCTACCCCTGGTCCGAGTTTCATCTGATCCTTACGAACCTATTTTAGATATTTCGATAATCTATGTTGGGATCTAGGGGTCAGTGCTAAAGGGGCAAACAGTCGTCGTGCTGCGGGGGCATATGGTAGCCGCTTGGGTCTAGGAAACTTAAATGACCAAGAAGAGAGCACACGTAAACGTCGCGTAATCAAACAAATACATCATTGACACGTGCTCTTTGCTTAACGAATATGGTTTCTCCTGGTAGCTTCGGCTGCAACAAGCTCTTGTTCGTTGTTCTCCTAATAAGTATGCTGATAAATATGTGCACTTCTTTCATTGTTTGTAGAAACGTTACGTGATTTTCATTTAATATTTTCCATACTTTGTACAACATTGGAAAAGGGTTTATTGCTGATATCAAGTGACCTTGACCTCTGGTGTCATGGACATATAGATTGCGAGATTTGTGTAGTCACTTGAATAGCAATGAAAATGGCGAGTACCACACGTCAAATTTCATCAACGCTGTGGTGTGGTCGTGTGTATCAACGCAATAAAGGCAAAGCGAACATTATACTTGCAATTTCTTAGAAAATAAACCATCCTTTCATCGATTTCAGGTATGGCTCGATGAAAGGTCGTTTAAAGTTGCTAGGTTCGCTAGTGAGCGGCTAACCTACGCGCCACCACATGGGATGAATTCGAACTTTTCGAAAGGCCAGTTGACACTACACCCCAGCACAAAGGTCAAAATATCTAACAGAGGGTGGTAAGGGTTAGAGGAAACTCGGCCTACTCAACCCCATTCCTTAAGCATGAACAGCAAGTTGGAAGGAGATAAGATAAAATCTTTAAAAACAGAGTCTTCGTGGAAATACTGTCCTTTTGCAACACGCGTGTTTCGCAAATAATTCTTCTATTATAGCAAATCATTTTCTTCAAATATGTAAAGCAGACAGTCCAATATTATTGGGAACACTGTTGTAATTACACTGTAATTACATCGTGAGTGCTGGATACATCATTCTTCTATTAGGTTCAACTGTATTTTTAAAAAGATATTTTATATAAAAACGTGCGAGTCGGTGGTACTTGGTGTAAACTGGCAAGCGAATATTAGAGGCTGGTAAGTGTGACGCAGAGAAAATTACAAATCAGAAACCAGACTAATGGGCACGTTGCAACACGGGAAAAAAGTATAAATAATTCATGCTTCATTAAGATGGAGGATGCTAGGCATCTGTGGTATCACACCCACAGGAAGAGTCAAGTTTTAAATGAAAATGTGAGAAAGACCTTTCATTAAGAAAATGCTCTTTAACTTAAAGAAATAACAAGAGTTTCTTGAACGGACTGACGCTGTACTGGTGAAAATGAACTTCCATGAATTCAAGATACGACCATTTCTTCCTTTTCATTGCCGAATGTTGAAATATCTGATATTCTTGAGATACAAGATTTGCGCATAGCATGTGACAGTCATATTGGGACAAAAACGACAAAATTATAAGACTTCTGATGTAAACCCCATGTATATACCACCGTAATCACCATCCATTCAAGGACATTAGCGACAAAATTTTCAATATGTTCATTGTGGCAGCTATATTTGAACTCGACCGGTACTATTTTCATTCTGGATCATCTAGGTTTGCTAATTAGTCTTGTTGTAAACAATGTTTTTAACACTTTTAATTTAGGAAAAGTTGCAAATTTAAAGATTTTCAAGATGGCTGACATTGTGTCCATGCTGACTGTCAGATTGGGACCATTTTCATTTTCATAAGAAGTCTTCTGGTGAAAATCATATGTTGATACGTCTTTCCAGCTGGGATAAGTAACGATAAGACTTTCAAACGCCGTACCGGATACTGGACCGAAACATTTTTTTTTTAATACAAACTCGATGCCATCATCAGAAAGCTTCTGATGAAACCCCTTGCTGATATGACTTTCCGTTGAGAGAGTGGCAATAGCAAGATTTTCAATTTGTCTGCTGTGTGGCCATATTGGATTTTAGAACAGCACCATTTAATTTACGACCAACTCAACATCATAATAATTATTTTAGTGAAGACCCCATGTTGTTATAGTCATCCATTCAGGTGGAGTAGCAATGACAAGATTTTCAAGATGACTTGGTGTGGTGGCCATATTGGATGACCAGGTTGCACCATTTGTATTGAAGATCAGCTAAACATTATATGAAGTCTTCTAGAGAAATATAACACTGATATAACTTTCCATTTAAGAGGTGTACAAATAATAACATTTTCAGGATAGCTGCAATGGTGGCTAAGATGGATATCGGATCACCTCCATTTTCATTTATGAACAACCAGACAGTATACAATGTCTTTTAATGAAAACCCTGTGTTGGTATAACAATTCATTAAGGAGTAACAATAACAAGATTTTCAATATGGCCACTTTGGTGGCCATTTCGGATGTCTGATCGGAACCTTTTTCATTTAGGACCAACTAGACATCATAAAAGGTGTTCTGGTGAAACGCTCTTGTCATTACGACTTTCCGTCATGGAGGAGAGCGATATCAAGATTTGAAAGAAGGCTGCCGTGGTGGCAATATTAGACATCAGGCCGCCATCATTTTGATTTAGGGTGAACTTGATATCAAAATAAGTCATATTATGAATCTCGATATTACCAGCCATTTAGGAGATGTAGCGATTAGATTTCCATGATGGCATATGTGTTGGCCATATGAACAGAACCATTTTTATTTAAACCAACTATACCATGAGATGAATGCGAGACCAAAATGTCATGGTAATCCTCCAAGTAGTTTTCGGGAAGTAGCGATTATAAAATTATGCAAATGGGTAAATGGACGCTAGACAGTCGGCCATCCCATTACGTTCATGGTCGATAATCTATAGAGTTCCAAACGTTAAAAATACTGAATACAAACATACTATGATTTTCATGAAACTTATCTACAAAAAGCAATGGTTGCTCTAATCAAGTTGTAAAATAAAAATGACAAATAATATTTATGACATATTTTTTCTCATAATTATTCGAACACTGTACCGTGCATGGCTTGTCTAAAATGATTGCAGTCTAGACATATATCTCCTTCTCTATGGACCCCCAATACATACAGAGGCATATATAGATAAGGTGGCAGTCTGCTATATTAGTCAAATTAAAAACTCTCAGATAAAATATCTACTAAAAAAAAACACAACAAACGAACTGAGTGCTTTTCCACTGGCAGAAGGTGTTGCTGGTATGTACAAACTACATTCTTACTCTAGCAGCCCTAGATGGTTTTCAAACGGTTGAAGACAATGACACCAAACAAGATAATGAGACTTCTTTCAATCACAAAAGTCAGATTACCATGGAAAATTGTGTTCTAAGTGACTTGGTAGTTATGACCAGGGATCTTAATCTATATATATATGACCATTTTGGTGCCATATTGAATGGCTTCCATGGCATCCAAATAGATACCATTTTATTTAGGACCAACTACAAGTCATAACAAATGATGTTTTTAAAACCCCACGTTTATATATGATCATCCATTCAAGAGTAATATTGATAACAAAAGCTATATTTGGTTTTTATGGCGACCATATTTTATGTCACATCGGTACCATTTCCATTTAGGACAAACTAGACATCATAAGAAGTCTTATAATGAAGCCCCCATGTTCAAATATGAGAATCTGTTCAAGAGAAGTAGCATTAGCAATATATTCAAGATGGCGCCTGTGTCAGCCATATTTGATATGCGAGTAGCACTATGTTCATCTAGGACCAGCAAGATCATGGGATGGATGTCTATGCAAAGTTTTTTGGACTATCATACAAACAGTTTAGGAGGAGTAGGGACAACAAACTTGACGACAGACTATCCCATAAACTTTTGTGGTCTACGACCAGTAGAGGTAAAAACGATCCATAAATTCACATATCTGATGTTTCAACTTTTATAAAGAGGACGCTCGATAATAATAATAATAATAATAATAATAATACTTTGAAACAGCCGTATCGAAATCCCAGCGATTCGAGCAAAGTACAATGACATTCGAAGTCATATGACCAAAATACAGCGTTGACATAAACGTTAAAGAACCGCATGTGCTGCACAGGCTGTATGCTATTTACACTGTCGTCATGGCGAAACACTGGTTCTCTCTTTGTGCGATTACATCTCATATAAACAACTTCATGTGCTGCACCGTCTGTATGCTATTTACACTGTCGTCAGGATGAGACAGTTGCGCTCTCTTTGTGCGATTACATCTCAATGTGATAGTTCTACTCGTTCAATAATCCATTGAGGCACATATACATACTGATGTCGATACACCCTCTGCCAAGCCAGCAACAGTGATGAATAGATAACCTCTTTATACTCAGTCGGATTACTTAATGTCATTTCATTAACGACTCTGACACCGTCTTTTTCTCAAATGTGACAGCAAATAGTCAGCAGACGTGATTAACAGCAAACTTGCCACCATATATTATATCTGTGCTGCTCAGCGACTCAAGATTACAGTTGCATTTTTCATCACCAGGATACTTCAACGGTTTAATATTTTGCTAACGACGAGGATTGAATAAACAATTCGATCAAAAAATCAAATGTTGGTAGAAAGCGAGAACACGAACCTGATCTATCTATGGCCGTAATTTTATAAACTTATTTGGATGGTCTTGATCCAAATGCTGTTGTTTTTCAAGTGTAATGCTTTGGCTGCATATCGCCCGTACAGGAAAATTTAATCCTAATAGGGGACGGAAACAACACATAGTAATTAAAAACCCTCTTCTCTCTGTGATAATGATTCACCAGAGAAATGGCCAAGGAGCTTGGTATTTCATACATGACCAGTATTAGCCGATATACGTATAAGAGCATAAAGGTAAGATGGTGTATTTTTCTTTTTGGTGAGTGGGAAGCGAGACATAGCAATTTCTTTTCTGGCGGCCACAACATCATCAACAGTTTTGCTGAAATTTTGGTTAGAAATTTTTATTTCGAAAAGGTTTTGACATATTCTGATAATGCATGGTAAACTAAGGCTATTTGTTCTACGAAATGCTCGCTCGCCTTTTTAGTCTGGAGGCAAAGTCCCATTACAGAAAATATGTTTTAAGCTGTCGTTTAATGTTTATTAATTTGTTATATTTCCTAATGCACATTATTTATTTTGTTCATACAAGGAATGAATCGTTATGAAGTTAAGACAATTCATTCGGTGATATGCAGTCTTGACCTGTTGACCTAATGGTCAAGGTCACATCAATACAAATTGTGTCATGGTTTGGTTTTGGTTGATATAATTTAGATTCATTTTCATTGGTTCATAGCTCCAGAACTCCTTAATTGGTTTTATTTAGAATTGGGACGAATACACCATGAACTAAGATAATTCACTCGGTGATGTGCGGTCTTGCCTATTTCACTTTGGGGTCAAGTTCACAGTCATATAACGTCAGTGATACAGTTTTGGCTGAAGGATTTCTACGTGATTATATTTCCTAAACCCCTAATGCTGCGACACGCTTACTCAACATTTAGACCTTATGGGTAAGGTCACAATTCGAGAACATTTACGTTAAGGTTTTGGTTAAATGTTTGTGATTTCCTTTTAGTTTCTAAACCATTAAATAGCTTGTGTTCATACAACTTTTTAAAACTAGACAGTTTATTCTGCGACATGCTCATTCAACCTTTTTAATTTGGTCTCACGGATCACTTGTTTGCTTCAGTTGTACACTCGATAAACAAGCCTGTCACGTTTTGTATTGAATTTTAGATCTTTCATTATGATCTACGACACAGTACTTCGTTTACTGTTGCAATCAGACAGTAAGAGTACTTTACGGTAAATGGTTCGGTGACGGACTCGGAATCATTGAGTGGAATTGTGCTAAGGTTAGCTCAAGTCTGGTTTGTGGTTTAGCCCTGAGCATGGCATTAGCTCGGATCAAATATCATGGTGTGTCTCTGAGTATGGCATTAGCACAGGTAGGATTTTATGGTTTGTCTGTGGGCATGGCATTAGCTCAGCTCGGATCCCATGATGTGTCTCTGAGTATGGCATTATCACAGGTAGGATTTTATGGTTTGTCTGTGGGCATGTCATTAGCCCAGGTCGGATGCCATGATGTGTCTCTGAGTATGGTATTAGCACAGGTCGGTTTTTATGGTTTGTCTGTGGTCATGGCGTCAGCTCAGGTCGGATGCCACGATGTGTTACACTTTACTGCTAATGCTTTACACTAAATCTATTTCCTGTGCCTTGAAACACGAAAACTGGCCCAAATAATAAAAATAACAGTTTTCATTCATGATTTTATTTAGTTTGTTCATTAGGTTACGGAAATTGTGACTACAGTTTAAGAAAACAACCCCACGACTTTTATAACAAAATGGGCGCAATTCACGTAAAGATAAAAAATAACATAAACTAGCATCCGCTTGTAAAAAAAAAAAGTCCACTAACCAACAGAAAAGCATGTCAATGTAACGAACATGGATACAAATAGCGTTTTAAATTGGTATTTACAATATGGATAAGAAAAAATCATACCTTTAGTATTGGAGTCTCCGCATGAATCGTGTATTTGTTTCTAGACGATCGAACACTTTAGAGAAAAAGAACCCACACTAAATATTTATCAATGAGAGTTGGGTGTTTAGTGTAGCGTTAGAGGATAGGTTCACAAAGTATAAAGAATTGTTGGATATTTAGTTTGGAGTTAGAGATCATGGTAGGTTAAGAAAGTACTATGAAAGAGCCATCGATTCCGAATCAATAGGGATATATACAATTCGTTCAAAAGCTACTACCTTTTCTGAATAGACAATTATTTAAATGGTTAACGTATGCACATCAGCTTAAAAAGCACCCCACCAAAAAAGATAAATATCGTTGTCTGAGAGCCTTCAATAGGTATTTAGTACAATGTCTATGTACCAGTACCTTGATAACAACCCTCAATAGGTCTGTAGTACAACGTCTATGTACAGTACCTTGATAACATCCATAAATAGGTCTGTAGTACAATGTCTGTGTACCAGTACCTTGATAACATCCCTCAATAGTTCTGTCGTACAATGTCTATGTACCAGTGCCTTAATAACAGCTCTCATTAATTATGTAGTACAAAGTATATGTACCAGTCCTTAATATCAGCCATCAATAGTCTGTAGGTCTGTAGTACAACGTCTATGTCCCAGTTCCTTGATAACAGCCTTCAATAGGTCTGTAGTACAAAATCTATGTACCAGTACCTTGATAACAGCCCTCATTAGGTATGTAGTACAACATCTATGTAACAGTCCTTGATAACAGCCCTCAGTAGGTCTGTAGTGCAACGTATATGTACTAGTTCCTTGATAACAGCCTTCAGTAGGTCTGTAGTACAACATCTCTGTACCAGTACCTTGACAACAGCCCTCGTTAGGTCTGTAATATAATGTCTATGTACCAGTACCGTGACAACAACCCTCATTAGGACTGTTATAAATGTTTATGTATCGGTACCGTGATAACATCCCTCATTATTTCAGTATTACAATGTCTTTGTACCAGAGCCTTGATAACAGCCCTCATTAGGTATGTAGTACAATATATATGTACGAGCACATTGTTGGCAGCCGCCAACAGGTGAGAAGTACAATGTATATAAACCAGTACCTTGCTGACAGCCCTCAACAGGTCTGTAAGACAATCTTTATGATCCAGTACCTTGCTGACAGCCCTCAACAATTCTGTAAGGCAATTTCTATGTTCCAATACATTGTTGACAGCCCTCAACATGTTTGTAATGTAATCCTATGTTCCAATACATTGTTGACCGCCATCATTTGGTCTGTTAGGCAATCTCTATGTTCCAGTAAATTGCTGACAGCCCTCAACAGGTCTGTAAGGCAATCTTTATGTTCCAGTACATTCTTGACAGCCCTCAATTTGTCTGTAAGGCAATCTCTATGCTCCAGTACATTGTCGACAGCCCTCAACAGGTCTGTAATGCAATTTCTATGTTCCAGTAAATTGTTGACAACCGCCAACAGGTGAGTGGTACAATGTCTATAAACCAGTACCTTGCTGACAGCCCTCAACAGGTCTGCAAGGCAATCTGTATGTTTCAGTACCTTGCTAACAGCCCTCAACAGTTCTATAAGGCAATCTCTGTGTTCCAGTACATTGTTGACAGCCCTCAACATGTTCGTGATGTAATCTCTATGTTCCAGTACATTGCTGACAGCCCTCAACAGGTCTGTTTGGCAATCTCTATGTTCCAGTAAATTGTTGACTTCCCTCAACAGATCTATAAGGCAATCTCTATGTTCCAGTATATTGTTGACAGCCCTCAACAGGTCTGTAATGCAATTTCTATGTTACAGTAAATTGTTGAAGCCCTCAACAGTTCTGTAACTTAAGGCAAACTCTATGTTCCAGTAAATAGTTGACAGCCCGCGACATGTAAATAAAGGCAAACTCTATGTTGCAATAAATTTTTGACAGCCCTCAACAGGTCTGTAATGTAATCTCTATGTTCCAGTAAACTGAACGCATTTAATATTGTGCCGTAAGCACGAAGCTTTTGTCCGCAACATTTCGTGTTTTGTAGAAGGCAAAGCTCTAAGCAGGCCTTATTCTATAGCTATCGACACACGCATTTGACTTGGAACGCGTGTTACAGAATGGCTTCGTTTACGAATATCTCCGAATGACACGGGGTTTTCTGAATTCGTTTCGTTGGGGAAATTGGCCAAGAGTATAGATTTTTATCTTCGAAATTGGATTTTTAAGCTTGATATTTCTTTCAGTATGCTGCATTTACGACTTAATTTCTTTCCAATATTTCGTTTGTAATTGATGATCGGGGGAGTCGAGGGATACAAAAAGGAAATATGTCATGCATGCCATGCCATGCCATGTACCATCGGTTACTTTTGTTTTATTTCAACCAAGGTTCTTATCAGGTTTCTGGAAATATGGATTATCATCCAGACTTCACACATAAGTGCGGAATCGTCCTTTTTACAAACTCTTTCTGGACAGCCTGTAGTTACATATTGTATTTTTACATTGTAAATTGAAATATAATTCCAATATTGTCATAGTGGGGGATTAAATATATATATAGATATATATATATATATATATATATATATATATATATATATATATATATATATATATATATATATATATATATATATATATGCCACAGGATAAATTCGAAGAGCTCTTTTTTCGTTTGTATGTATGTATGTATGTATGTATGTATGTATGAGATATATATAACATATGCCACAGGATAAATTCTAAGACCTCTTTTTTTTCGTATGTATGCATGCATGTATGTATGTATGTATGTATGTATGTATGTATGTATGTAATTTATTAAGTGTGTGCCGATGACAGATATTAGCATTGTAGACAGCAAGCTATGAAATGAATGTTCGACTATTTACTCGCTTAAATTTCCGAAAACCCACCTAACGCATATCTTCTATATACAGCCAAATGTAGAAGATTCAACTTAGAAGTTACATTAAATGATACAAAAATTGAAACTGTGAAATGTACCAAATTTGTACGTATCCTCACTGATAATACTTTATCCTGGTCCTACAACTTTGAACACTCTTTATGTAAGAAATTGGGAATTTTAAGAAAAGGTTAGATGTTTGTGTCAGATCAGTTGATCCGAAAAGTGTACAATGCAGATTTTTTCTTCTTCCGCATTTGATCTGTTCCTGTACTATATTAAAAGATCCTCGCAATTCCTCTTACATGCAGGGACTATACAGCTTGCATAGCTGAGTAATCAGGGTGATTTTAAATGTCAAATATAGTTTAACATCTACATAATTCCTTTTCAACACTTTTATATGGATGCCAATTAATGATTATATTCCTTTAGAAAAGTTGTTCTTATTTTCATCGTCTTCAAAATTTAGCACCAAATTGACCTAAATTTTTTTTTTTTTTTTTTTATACGTTTGACAATAATATTAGCGCAAGCAGTACGCGGTCGAGTAAAATCAATAATTGATATCGAGGAACGTATTATAATAAATTGCTTTCTTTCAACGGTATATTTTTATGAATAGTTTGTGGTATGATACTAAACAAGAACCAAATGTTTTAGCTTTTCGGAAATTATTCCTATATAGATGTTTCAATGAGAAATCCTGGATTTTGGTACGTGTAATTTATCTATGTGATACCAGAATGTTAACATTGCATAATTTGTATTAACTTTTATTCTATTTGTATTCTTTATGTGGTAAATGTTAACTTTGAAATTTTCATTTACTAATTACGTATATATTTGTAGAATATTTGTTTTAATTGCAGGATCACCATGTGAACTTGCTGTAGCTAATTATTTTACCTTGGATAATAATAATAATAATAATAATACTAATAATAATAATAATGATAATAATAATAATCATCATCATCATCAACATCATCATAGTAATTAGTAGTAGTAGTAGTAGTGGTGGTGGTAGTAGAGTTGTCATGTCACAGAGTGTTAGGCTATACCTCTTAAAATGAAATATGTAAATATTAAAAATTAATCTTAAAAGAAAACAGTTGTAAATATGGTGACCATCGGTTTTGCCGGTCAAGAATAATAAACTATTCTTATGTTACGTGATATTCGAACACACTTTTACCTTTGGGTTCATTGAATTTGACCCTCAGTGGGGGCCCCGAGTGGCCGAGTGGTCTAAAGCGCTCACCGTTCTGGATCACTGCCATCTCACCTCTGCGTGGGTTCGAGTCTCAGGCTCGGCTAACGTGGATACATAAGAAAGCTTGCCAGTAGCTTCTCGTGGGTCGGTAGTTCTTCCCATGGTTCTCCAGGTTTCTTGCTCTACCAGTTATACTGGCCGCCATGTATAGCCTATGCTGTGATGAAAAATGGCGTCAAACCGTACAACAACAACAGCAACATGACCCTCAGTGATCATTGTAATAATGACCTTCTTTGTTGGCCAAGGCTGGCTGATTCACTTCAGTCCTCGCCGATCCTTGGTTTTTGAAGATGAATATTGTACTAAATTGATTGCCTTCATTATTTCCTTTTTTTAGAATTAGGGCCGTGCGCTATTATAATGAATTACCTAGGTATTGTGAAAGACTTTTTTTTACATTTCTGGTTCATTGGTCTATATTTTATCTATTGATTGGGAAACTCCGATTAATTTGTTCCTTTTGTGACTTCATTTTCATAGGCAATCTTTGTATTTGTGTTGTGATGTGAATTATATTGTTAACGTAGCTTTAACAATTTTAGTCATACCGCCACGATATCTGCAGTGTTGCAGTTTAAAGTTATGTCCAGTACTGGGACATCATGCCGCAGACAGCATTATGTCCCGCCCAGTCTCATTATTCTGACGGGGCCCCGAGTGGCCGAGTGGTCTAAAGCGCTCACCGTTACGGATCACTGCCATCTCACCTCTGTCTGCGTGGGTTCGAGTCTCGGATTCGGCCAATGTGAGAAAGCTTGCCAGTAGCTTCTTGAGGGTCGGTGGTTCTTTCCTGGGATTTCCCGGTTTCTTCCTCCACCATTAATACTGGCCGCCATGTATAGCCTATCTCGTGCTGAAAAATGGCGTTAAACCCTACAACAACAACAACAACATTATCCTGACACCAGGCCGACCAGTCCTAAAACAAACCTCTTAATGCCGAGCACCAAGCGGGGCAGTTGCTAGTACCATTTTTACAAGTGTTTGGTTTGTATGTATGCATTGGTTTTAATCTCTCTATTAGCCCCGAGTGGCCGAGTGGTCTAAAGCGCTCACCGTTACGGATCACTGCCATCTCACCTCTGTCTGCGTGGGTTGGAGTCCAAGGCTCGGCTAGCGTGGGTACGTGGGAAAGCCTGCCAGTAGCTTCTCGTGGGTCGGTGGTTCTTCCCTGGGTTTTCCAGGGTTCTTCCTCCACCAGTTATACTGGCCGCCATGTATAGCCTATCTTGTGCTGAAAAATGGCGTTAAACCCTAGAACAACAATCTCTCTATTATATTCCAACGGAACAAGTAGCAAGATACCGAACTTCTGTTTGAAAATAACTGTAATATCAGTGAAAGGTCGTTCTATTATTAGAACCTGAAGTTGTGTAATCACTGCGTTGATCATTCACAATGAGAAATGTACAAAAGGTTAACACACTTCGACAGCAAACAAAAATTAGCGAACTCAATATGGAATTTGATTTACTAATGACTCATCATTTGGATCGGACCCGGGATGGAATCATTACATACTCAATGTGGACAATACTCAGTATTACTCAGTTTATGAAAACCAGTTAAATGATTATTAAAAGCAATGTTAAAACATTCTTATAGACAAAGTGATAAAATATATGTGAAACTGTGCTCAGTTTTGTTGAAGTAAAAAAAAATATTTGAATTTATCATTGCCGTTCACATTTCCAATATCTCTTACCGTCCACCGCAGTAACGCTGAGACGTCATCTAAGTAATTTCTAAATATTATATTCCTATGTATTATGTAAATGGACCATATATACTAACTTCAGTTTATGAGAATCGGGAGAAAAATAAAAGGTAACTTTTGTTGTAAGCTTAATTTAAACACACACACACACACACACTCGCGCGCGCGCGCACGCACGCACGCACGCACACACACACACACCGTATAATATATTTATTCACAGTAGTAAGATTGTTTTTTGGTTTAGATTATAATCAGTCTATTTTGCATCCTATGGTGGGTTAATGCTCTACACGCAAATCATGGAAATTGCCTGATAGTAACACATGGGTGACTAAAGACAGTCATGGAAATCACCTGATAGTAACGCATGCATGACAGAAGTCAGTCATGGAAATTCCCTGATATTAACGCATTGATGACTAAAGCCACGAAGAACTTGGTGTACTGCGATCCTGAACGTTTAATTTTCTGCAGGTGTGTGGGTGGGGGAGTCTTGGAAGTTGTTTTCGAACCGGAACACATACCTGCGCTTCGTTTTGTTTTAATCTTTCACGTGTTTGGGCTTCTTTTGCATTAGGGACGCATTTATAATAAGTGAATATGCGGTGTTTGCTTTATTGGTGTAGTTTGAATTTGATCTTTTATATTATATATGGTTCATTTTAAGTACATACCGATCGAATGTTACAGTTCCAGTATTGAAGATATTACAAGTCGAAAGGTAAAACGTATAGTATATGTATTACATAGTCCTGTTATAACACTCACTTCAGTAAAACATTTTGCAACTTGAACAAAGTTTCAAAATTGTGACTAAGCAACTAATTCTTTTTCTTTTCTTTCATTCTTTGTCTTTTATATCTATGTGGTCAGAATTGTCTTTTATATCTATGTGGTCAGAATTGTCTTTTATATCTATGTGGTCAGAATTGTCTTTTATATCTATGTGGTCAGACTTGTCTTTTATATCTATGTGGTCAGAATTGTCTTTTATATTTATGTGGTCAGAAGTACTCACGGCACACGTGGAATTATTGCATTTCCTGGCAGTTAAATTTTGTGTCATACAAATGTGTACACATACTATTATTTACATTTTGTTATCGTACAAATGTGTACATATACTATTATTATATTTTATTATCGACACATGTGTACATACGCTATTATTTACATTTTGTATCGTACAAATGTATACACATACTATTATTTACATTTTGTCTCGTACAAATGTGTACATACACTATTAGTTACATTTTGTATCATACAAACGTGTACACACACTATTAGTTACATTTTGTCTCGTACAAATGTGTACATACACTATTATTTACATTTTGCATCGTACAAATGTATACACATACTATTAGTTACATTTTATATTGTACACATGTGTACATACACTATTAGTAACATTTTGTATCATACAAATGTGTACACACACTATTAGTTACATTTTGTGTCATACAAATGTGTATACATACTATTAGTTACATTCTGTGTCTTACAAATATGTACACATACTATTATTTACAAGCTGTCACCTGTGAACTGACCTCTGTTGAGGGTAAGCTACCCCAGGCATAAATAAGTCATGTATTCAAGACATGATATCAACTGTGTCAATCCTGGTAGAGTCCAGACAGAAATGTGTAATCTGTTGAGTATCACTTCTACTTCATTATCAATATTTATTACATATGAATGCGCTAGTTTGCATGTACAAAGCAGTTTACTTAGAAACATTTAATATTAACATGTTTTCTATATCGGATGATTTTACAACCTTTTTCCAATTGGAAATTCCCGACCCACCCCTTTCAAGTACGGGAATGTACCAACACGTTTCTCAGAAATATCTCTTAAGTGTCATGACCGTGGCACCACAATATGCCTGCTAATATGAAGTCAGACTATGAAATAAATGGCCGTCATCTACGTAGAGGGAGTGCACATATTGCCTAACAAAATATAAACAGGTACGCAAAACATTTTGTAAGTAGGCCATGCAAAAAAAATTCCAAATTTATTGGTTAGTTTTGTATGCCAGTAGAAATCTACTATGACGAATTTTTGGGCTTGCTAGAACAAATGAATTTTGAAAAAACGTGACAATCCAGATAATGAACTGACCATTGAATAGTATGGGGGAGTGTGTGGGTGGGTTAGCGGCTTTTAGATTTTCTTTCGAACCAGAATATATTTGGTGTTGTACCTGAAGATAATTTGTTTTGAACAAATATGGTTGATATAAATGCGCTGTAGCACTTTTTTCCCCTACAAATCACAACATGAATATCTTTTATAGCCATTGGGTTGCCTGGAATCTTTTTCTAAATAAAATAAAAGGAATCACCCCCTAAAAGGTAAATAATCACTTTCTAGTTATAGGAATAAATTTTCTTACTAAAAGAGGGGACCCGAGTTGCCGAATGGTCTAAAGCGCTCTCCGTTACGGATCACTGCCATCTCGCCTCTGTCTACGTAGGTTCGAGTCTCGGATTCGGCCAATGTGGGTATGTGAGAAAGCTTGCCAGTAGCTTCTCGAGGGTTGGTTGTTCTTTCCGGGGATTTCCCGGATTCATCCTCCACCATTAATACTGGCCGCCATGTACAGCCTATCGTGTGCTGAAAAATGGCGTTAAACCCTACAACAACTGCAACAACTTACTAAAAGAAGGTAACTTTTTCTAGTACAGGGATATCTACTGAGGGTTTGTGCCATTTATGACCAGCTGTTTATTTATGATGTGTCTATCCATCCGTTTGACGTAATACGAAATGCTGCGTTTAGTTCAGTCTGTCAGAACTATTGCTTCACGAGTGATGTGAGATGATAAGATAATGCATCACGATGAGTATTATACTCTTCAGTCAAAATTACGTAATTTCGACCTATATTTTATACTCAGTGACCTGCGTTAACCTTTTATGGTTTAGTTTCTCAGACATTATTGCTTGTATTCACGTAGCATGATACGGTAATATACTTTACTATACCATACAGACAAAATATCTAGCCTTTGCAACACGGCCAAACCATCAATCATGGTGTTTTAGACAGAAAAAACTATATACGAATTTGATACGGCGTAGGAAGGTGTCGAGGCTGTCAGGCCGAGATGTATGTTCCTACACCGTATCAAACGGATTCTTTCCCCCGACTAGGAACAAAGCATTTATGTGGGATTGTGCTTACTACATTATTTCAATTTGTTTATTTTATGGAAAGAAAATTAGGTATTTAGCGTTTTATGAAGGATATGTACAACCTTTTTAAAATATCCCCACGTACGTAACCGCGCCAGGCCTAGATATATATACTAATCAGTCGCGTCATCGGTCTGTCTGAATCGCAGACATATTGGTTTACTTTCTAGCTTTGAATTTGTATAAATGTTGTATAAAACATTTGAATGGAATTAAACTGTAGTCACATGCAAGTGGATCGGTTCCTTACTTCTCAAATGGACCTGTTTTTGACCAGTAAGTGATCATTTCTCTTAACCTGCTTACTGAATACACACATTCTACTTCAGGCAAATTTCAAGGGTTTTCACTAAAAAAAAAACATTTGTGATGTCTCGTTGTCCCAATTGAAAGTGGTCTGATCTGGGGTCCAATGTTGCCGCCGCACCAGTCATCTTGAAAATATTGTTATGGGAACTCCTCCTCAAAGAAAAGTCATATTGACGTATAGTTTCACCAGAACTCTGATTATGATGTCTAGCTGATCCTAAATGAAACTAAAGTCGCTCTAACATCCAACATGGCTGGCAGAGTGACCATCTTCAACATTTTGGTATCGCTACTCGCCCCGAATGGAGAGTAGAATCAGCATGCGGTTTTATGAAAAGACTTCTTATGATGTCTGGTTGGATATAAATAAAAATGGTGCTGCTCAGACATCTAATATTGTGGCTAGATTGGCCATCTTGAAAATTTTGTTGTCACTGTTGCTCTTGAATTGAATGGTTATATCAGTAGGGGTTTCGATTGAAAGACTTCATATGATGTCTGGTTCGTCGTAAATGAACATTTTCAAATCTGACCTTCAATATAACCATAACAGTGGTCATCTTGAAAATCTTACTACCGCTACTTCTTCTATATGGCTGGTCATATTCCCATTGTGCTTCACCAAAAATCTTCATATGGTGTCCAGTTAGTCCTAAATGGAAATTGTGCTAATCTTGCATCCAATATGGCAACCATTGCAACCAACTTGAAAAATCTTGCTATTATCACTCAATGGGAATTTCACTAAAAGACGTTTGGTAATGTCTTCTTGGTTCATAAGTAAAATGCCACTGATTTGACGTTCGATATAGCCATAATGAAAGCTATCTTGAAATCAACTTGTCTCTACTCCTATTAAATGGAACGTCTTTTTTGACATAAGGCCATCAGAGGAGTTCTTCTGATGCATAGTCGGTCTTAAATGAAAACGATGCAAACTGATCTAGCAACTAATTTGAAAATCCTGTTATGGATAAAGCATATCAGAGATGGTTTCCAGTTTCAGCAGTTAAGAGGATTAAATGGATTTGTCTTGAATTCCTGCAAATTATTTGTGCCAAATTCAGTGTCAGTCCCTCCGAGGGACTCTTGCTTTAAATGATATAATCAAAGTGCTTACATTAAGATCACTTTCACTAAGGCATTATTAGATTGAAGAATATATGTAATATTTACTTACATCCGAAACTGAAGAGTTTGAGAAACTTTCAAAATATATGCATTTTCAAAACTGATGAACTTCGGTGAGGAGAAAGTACCCTTTAATACACTTTTATGGGGAATGTAATCTTAGTTCAAATTACAATTAATTCTACACACACAAACACACAAACATACATACATACATACATACATACATACATACATACATACATACATACAGACAGACAGACAGACATACCATTGTCACTAGCCATGTTTCAAAACAAAGTAAAGAGGCGAGATGTTGGAACTTCTTCTTTCGTGCTCAACGCAAACAAACACACACACGTCATCCAGCTGGAAAGCATAGTGATAATATCCAAAACTGTATAGTAATCACCATCGCCAGATGGCAGACGCGCATGCTGCTCAGCGATAGGGCAGAATCTGGTATCGTGTCCCCTTTACTTTATCGCAGCATGCTTAATTAAGTGCGTAAGGTAAACAGCCGCCAATCATGCAAAATGACACTTTTTAAACAGCATATATAATCCAAAAGGAAACGAGCAATAATTTGTTTCAACCTATTCATCGAATTTGCTTATTGGCCTTCACCAGTCCGACATGCAGAGTACAGCGCACGTGCACATTTTTCTGCTACATTATAGCTCTGGATGGACGGAAGGAGACGAGTTTACTTAGAAATCGATCTTGGTCGTTTGGACTTGAAGGTTATTGTGTCCATGGAGGGTAGGAAATTTGTTGCCAACACACATACACACGCACGCACACAAAATCTGTATAGATTTGTTTGTGAGCGTGTATTTTTCTAAGCTGTTCTGACATGTTCTAACTACAGTGAAATGGATAGCTACTATTTGATGTACCGCTCCGGTAGCCTAATGGTTCGAGCGTCCGTCTCGGAAGCGGGAGGTTGTGGGTTCGATCCTCGGTCCCCGGCCGAGTCATACCAAAATGGTACTAACAGCTGCCTCGCTTGGCGCTCAGCATTAAGAAGTTAGTGTTAGGACTGGTCGGTCTGGTGTCAGGATAATGTGACTGGGTGGGACATTATGTTACATGTCTACGGCATGATGCCCCAGTGCTGGACATCACTATAGACTGCCACACTGCAGACATCGTAGCGATATGACTGAATTTGTTTTAAAGCTACGTTAAAAATCCAAATCACACACACACACACCAGCAACACATGAAGGATATATTGATGTGAGGAAAGTGATCAGGGTATCTTGTCCAGGGTCATGCCATAGCAACTGTCCCACATTGATTCGATTACGGGATTCACACTCGGACCTTTCTGGTCGCGAATCTGGACTGTACACTAACCACAAATTTTAATTTTTAGATAAATCAAGACAGAAGAATCAAACTCTCTGAAATATTGCCATGTACCCCGAAAAGTTCGATAATCAAGTTTAAACCGTGTCAATTTACTTTTAATGCGAATAGAAACTATTCAAGTTTGGAAAACAATTTCAGTCTAGTTAGATACATTATAGTTGGTTCTGTTTGTTTGGTTCTGGAAATACCAGCAACACATGAAGGATATATTGATCCGAGGAAATTGATTAGGGTATCTTGTCCAGTGTCATGTTATAGTAACCGTCCCAGATTGATCCGATTACGGGACTCGTACTTGGGTCTTTCTGGTTGCGAGTCCGGACGCTACACTAACCACTAAATCACCGCTGCTGCAGAAGTCCTGTTGCTGGCAAATTACATACGATCTAACGTATAGTCTAACAATAATTTGGTCTTTTTTATTTTTGAATTTTTTTGTACTTATGGGGCGGGGGGAAAAGGAGTGACCGAGTGGTCTAAAGCGTTCAACGTTATGGATCACTGCCATCTAACATCTGTCTGTGTAGGTTCAAGTCTCGGGTTTGGCCAATGTATGTATGCGAGAAAGCTTGCCGGTAGCTTCTCGTGAGTCGATGGTTCTTTCCGGGATTTTCTCGGGTTCTTTCTCCACCATTGATACTGGCCGCCATGAATAGCCTATCTTGTGCTGAAAAATGGCTTTAAACCCTTTAACAGCAACAACAACTACTTACTCTGGTATTATATTTAAAATTAGAGGATATTTCTTTCCGTACATTACAATGAATTTTGACCCCACCTCCCCAAAAAATAATGTCTTTCAATACGTCACGAACTATGACATCATACGAGTTTAAAAATACGTAAAATGTAATATTGCATACATGAGTATGTCTTTAGTTTATAAAATGTTCCTTAAAATGCACATCATAAACCATAAATATGGCGCATATAACCAATAAGCAACACTGTCCTGCCTTCATTACATGACACACGGCGGCCAAGGAATGATATTTTTAAAGCCAAAAATGGTATAAAAGAAAAGGTATTATTATTTCAGTTCATGATGGTCTAAAACAATGTTTCTGAGAATGATCAATGTCATATATTTTTTGAGAAAAAATATTATCGAGTCATTATTTATGTTGTTTTATTTGAGGTATGGTGACTGGGATGACCTCGGATTTGTATGTGTAAAACCTAGTATTCCAAATGAAGGTATTGCCAGACTTCACTTGTATATTGTTATAGTCAGCGCAAACTACGATCCTACATTCAAGTTAGCTTGAATTTATGTAGTTTTTATTTTTTATATTACAGAGAACACATTATTAAGCGAGAGTAATAGATATCCTAATGTACGATGATCATGATGGTGATGGCGTTCATAATGTACGTTCTAGCAAACATAGCAGGAATGTTCCTATTCTGGATGTTTGAGAAAAAGGAGGAAAAAGACACAGAACAGGCCAAGGTAGTGTCACGCCGAAGAAACCGTCTGTACAAGCAGCCATCCATACTGTCCATGCTAGGTATAGAGAAGAACAACAACAACAGGTGTGTGCTTTTTATTTTACCTTTATTGTACACCTTCATTTACAGTACACCTTTATTTACACTACAAGAACGTTATAGTAGAGTAAAAGCAGTAGCTATTCTGTAGTAGCTTATTTCAGAATGTCAGCAGGTTCATAGGACAATATCACTACGCTAATACAAGTGTAAATAATTTTCTTTAGCAGTGATTATTACATGTGTTGACCTTAGTCCTATTGTGATTGCCTCTTTCTGTCGATTAGTCTTATCGTGATTGCCTCTTTCTGTCAGTTAGTCTAGCGTGATTGCCTCTTTCTGTCAATTAGTCCTATCGTAATTGACTCTTTCTGTCAATTAGTCCTATCGTGATTGCCTCTTTCTGTCAATTAGTCCTATCGTGATTGCCTCTTTCTGTCAGTTAGTCCTATCGTGATTGCCTCTTTCTGTTGATTAGTCCTTTAGACTTATCTCTTTCGGCAGGTTTAGATGGACACTCACAAAATCTGTTGCAGTAGTAACTGACTATATTTTGATTCATTTTCTTTCCATAAAATAGTAGTTAGCTGTACAAATAATCTGTCTTTTTTTATGAAACGTTCTACTTTCACATCTGTTTCTAGAATATTATAATAAATAACATTTATTCTATGAAAAATATATAGAAACAGGAGATGGTCTGTTCTTCATCATCTTCTTCTTGTTCTTCTTTTTTTTCCTTTCTTCTTCTTCTTCTTCTTCTTCATATTATTATTAATGTTATTATTATTATTATTATTATTATTATTATTATTATTATTATTCAGGTACTTCTATGCTATAGAGGACCATTTCACTAGTTTCCAGGAAGTGAGTCAGGCGTGCAAGAAAGCCGGACTTGAGAACTGTGGATTAATCGTTGGCGTAGATTTTACAGCCAGTAATGAGTGGCAAGGTAGGAAAACCTTCGGCGGAAACAGTCTGCACAAGATTGTGGGAAATAAAATATACAATCCATATCAAAATGTGATTCACATAATGGGAAGTACCTTGGAACCTTTCGATGACGACAAACAAATTCCTGCGTTTGGATTTGGGGATGTTACAACAGGTGGTGAAAGTGTGTTTTCTTTTTGTCCAGACGACACTCCGTGTGACGGATTTTCTGAGGTGCTTTTGAAATACAACGACATAGCGACAAAAATTCATCTTAGTGGACCAACAAACTTTGCACCTTTGATACACAAAAGTATTGAAATTGTAAAAAAATTGAACAAGTACCATATACTATTAATCATTGCAGACGGACAAATTAACGAAGAGGATCCTACAATTGAGGCAATTGTAGAAGCTTCCAATTACCCGATGAGCATAGTTGTGATTGGAGTAGGAGATGGTCCCTGGGATACAATGGAGGATTTTGACAACCATTTACCCAGAAGGACATTTGATAATTTTCAGTTTGTGAATTATCATAAAGTGACTGGCAAGTCGCGAAGACCGGAAACTACCTTTGCCCTTCACGTGATGATGGAGATTCCAGATCAGTATAAAACCATAAAACAACTTGGCTACCTAGATAAGAACGAGACATCTTTTAAGACGACCATGGTCTAGTAAATCGTTCAAAACTAACGCATATCCATAATTTACTATGTCATCACTGACATGCAACGTATCAAATACGACTATCTGACTGATTCGAGTATGTGATCGACTCTGACTCAATTTTTATTCGTTGAGGCCGTTGATTTTGATATTGAAAAATCCTTCTAGCTTTCTATTTTTGCTTTGAAACTAAATGTGTATAGCTAATGACAAGCTACAATTTATTTGCAGAATCTTTCAAGATTCATTTTAAGAAGTTCTATGAATCAGAAAACGTTAAGGCAAGATGAAGGATAAGACCAGAGGAAAGCAAATGTTTTCACTCTACCGGAAACGAGTGTCTAGTCTGTTCAAGCGCTATGTTACAATTATGTATCTCTTGGATGTGCTTGGTAGATGCTAATCATCTCAGCATAGCTAAGATTTCATTGATCTACTGACCTATATTATCATATAACAAAGTATAAATGTTTACCTGATTGCATCTATACAATATATAGTTTTGTCGCCGGACAAACGTTTTCACTACCAGGTGGCAACCCACCCAGTGTTGGCTCTATAAGAGGAACAGATCTTTATAACTACTAAGATTTTTGTCCATGAAAAAAATAAGATTTTGAATAACATTACAAATTAGTGGGCGGAGCATTCTCTTGAAATACTAGATGTGAAGTCATTATGCTGTCTTCCGAATGGCTAGTTTGTCTTGATCATTACCAATGCAAATCGGGACCCCGAGTGGCCGAGTGGTCTAAAGAGCTTTCCGTTACGGATCATTGCCATCTCACCTCTGTCTGCGTGGGTTCGAGTCTCGGATTCGGCCAATGTGGGATTGTGAGAAAGCTTGCCAGTAGCTTCTCGTGGGTCGGTGATTCTTCCCGGGTTTTTTCCCCGGGTTCTTCCTCCACCATTTATACTGGCCGCCATGTATAACCTATCGTGTGCTGAAAAATGGCGTTAAATCCTACAACAACAACAACAACCAATGCAGATCATTTTGTTTTGGTGTGCCACCTCCTTTCCCATCGTTTGATTACAACTGATATGCGTCATTTGATCTCTTCAGCAACTTAACTGCATATTCTGCAATTGATAGCTTTAGTTTCATCTTTATGCAATCAGGTATCCTATGACAAAAATGCACTCGTTGAAAAAGGATTGTAATTTCTCCCGGAAAGTCATCCATGGAGTATGCAGGAAAGGCGAGTTTTGTCTTTCATTTAAGTAGTGGGAGAAAAAAAAATGTCATCGCGTTTCCATTACCGGCGGACTAAGTTATGTTAAGGTCTTGTGACAAATATTTATTCATACATTTTCTGCATCAAATTCTTTATATGGCTGAAATTGTAGAATGTTATTGCAAAATTCTATACCCAGACATGCTCACATTCCAGGCATTACCACAGCAACCTTTTCATGCGAGGCACCGCGTTTCACGGAACTTAATACAAACTTTCAAAGTTGGTTTTGGTATCAGGTGAGTTTTCTCGCAGTAAATGTGATTTTTAATACACGTCATATAACCTCGTGTTAATTCATGCTAAACGTGAACTGTATAAAGCTAGGTTTGCCATCGTATAATGTTCAATGCGATCAGGGTTTATGTTGTTGTTATATATTGATAGGAAGAGATCATTTCCGACCTTGATCTCTTGGTGCATTATGCGACATCATAGCTAGGTAAACCGTTCTTCACGGCTTGGCTAGATAGTTACATGTGAATAATACAGTAGGCACAGCTCGCGCTTCATCGACAACATCTGAGATGAAAGGTCGAGCTGAAATGTCAATACAAGGGATGAAAATGTGGTAACATCAGTTGGTTGCGAGAAAATGCAATTAGTCATCTGCCGCAGGTGCCAAATGTCAAAAGTTGAATCGTCACAATCAGCACAATATAAGTATGTATGTTTTCTCCTGTATACACATCGTTCTGTCTGGTATGCACGTATTAATGAACGTCTGTGTAAACAAACATGTATGTATGTATGTATGTATGTATGTATGTATGTATGTATGTGTGTGTGTGTGTGCGTGTGTGTTGCATGAATGTTTGTGTGTATATATATATATATATATATATATATATATATATATATATATATATATATATATATATCAACGGACGGACGGATTGATGGATGGATGAAAAATAAAATGTTTAGTATGATTCTGTACTAAGATTTCAACATTTTTTCACATATGACCAGTCATTTATTGATTACGCCTTTCTAATGCGTTAGTTTATTTTTCTAAATAAATCTGTTCTAAAACATAGTTTATTTTCTTCATTCGAAAACACGCCGTTACCATGATTGTGGTCCAAAAGAATACCTTTCATAGCACGGTCGTTAGCTGACAGATATACGGTATGGCAGCTTTAACAGTCTATATGTACATGTCCCAGTATTACAATATTATTGGGTTTCGAGTGAAATAGTATGTTAGGAATGTATGACGCCAACCAAATACCGTATTTGATTAGTTAAACATCCCTTCGAGATTGCTAATCAGTTGAACAGTTGAACTTTTTAATAGTTCCACTTGTAATTTTGGAGTTAGTTTGTTTTGCTTTAATTAAGTTACTTTTCATTAAAGTGCCTTTATTGTTCAACTTTCAACATATGTGAAAGGTAATGTAAAAAAAATTACTTTTTATTAAAGAGCCTTAATTGTTCAACCTTCAACTTTCAACATATGCGAAAGTTAATTTAAATAGACATGAACAGCCTATTTTCTAATATAAACATGTATACGCGTGAGTTCAGGGTTGGAGGTTAGTCATCTATTAAACGATACTCGTGACCTGCCATGGTTCTGATTTTTATAGTGATAGGGTTTTTACAGCAATATTGCTAACGAACCATATTTCATCATTGTCGACCTATAACCTACTCTTCTCTTTGTCGATGAATTCGAACTGTATGCATACGTTAGACATTCGTGCCATAAACATAACAGTTTTGCATCGTGAAATTTCCAGTTACAAGTTTTTATATAATTAAATTTCGTCAAAAAGCAAAATTATTTTCAATATAATATGACGGCATTCAAAAGAATCACAGAGATGTGTACTGGAGATTGAATATGATAACAAAGGTCAGTTACTGAAGACTAATAAACAATTAATATCAATTTAGGGACCTATTATTTAAAGGGTGGGTTTGGGGGCGGCCGGATATTTTTTATTTTCCTGCCTGTAAAGTGTTTGAAAATAAAGAAAACCTAAACAAAGAAAAAGAAAAAATTGTATGCCCATTATATAAGATGACAAAAAAATTTTGTATGTTTGGGTAAAATATATTTTAAAACAACTAGATTCGAGAGGCAGCCCCCCACCCCCTCTTAAATGGTCGGTCGCACAAAGGACATTTATGTCTGCAGATTCTACGCTGTATTATATGCGTTTAAAATTCCTTTTGGTAGTGATACGTCACTTCCGTACGCATATCACAAGCAGGTACTGCGATACCGTTTGTGTGGGCCATACTTTTAAACGCAATTTTCCGTTAAAGACATAATATAAACATTTACAGTAACATCAAATAAACGGGTTTAAGGAATGGAAGGTTAACAAGCAAGTTTAAAACAGAAACCTCGATATTGACCTCTAACGTTATTAGACCAGGTTACATAACCTCCATCTTGTCCAGCAATTATTTAAAAGAAAAATGCAGTACGAAATGTTTAGTTCGTATATTCGAGATAAGTTATATGGATCATACCTAGAAAGTATGTCGATTGGCTATTTACAAAACAAGAATTGACCGAGAGGTTGCGAATGCATCAACTGTTTATTTTTCCATTACCAACTTATCAGTCAGTCCTAAGGTCAATTCAATGGCAGAAATAGCCGATGTGATACTAACATATTGCGGTTTCTTATTTGCGAAGAACACAATATATACTGTTCTGTAAATTACTGCGCCGATATACATCCGGTGTATATTTCTGTCTGGCGGAAAAAGCAGAGGTGGTTCAAATGAGAAAAGTGATAAATGTTATTATAAGGAAGTTTTTTAGATGGTATATGCAGTCTTTGAAATAACGGCACGTGTCTCATGCCTGTTTGTGCATATAGGCCATATCAGCCGCCACGTATGTCGTAAGGATCGACCAATATTATAGTCAACCTTTATTCACTGAATGCATCTAGGCTTCTACACCATCTACGTTGTGGATAATTTACTCTGTGTGTGTGTGTGCGTGTGTGTGTGTGATTTGGATTTTTAACGTAGCTTTAAAAAAATTCAGTCATATCGCTACGATATCTGCAGTGTGACAGTTTATAGTGATATCTAGCACTGAGGCATCATGCCGCAGACATGTAGCATGATTTACCACCCAGTCACATTATACTGATACCAGGCCGACCAGTCCTAACACTAACTTCTTAATGCTGAGCGCCAAGCGAAACAGCTGTTGGTACTATTTTTGTAAGTCTTTGGCAAGACTGTCACGGAATGGTGTAAATGTTGTTAATTAAATACATGTACTCGGGTTTCGTTTCTTTTTCTCTGTACAACGATACCCGAGGGTGATTATGATATGGTCTATGTATTTCGAAATCGTGAGAACGATTCGTCCTGTGCCACACGTGCAAGGTGCCTTTGATAAAAAATAACGAAAATTCTAAAGGTATAAATACGTTACTACATGTAAAGGACCTTTACAATACTAATGGTTTTGTCAGCAAGCGGCCTGCTTAAAGGATTCGCACAACTCCAGCTGTAGGGGTAGGTAATGTTTTGGGTTTTAAGTGATAACTAGTGTATTACCATATTTTCCTTTGCATGTTTGTTATAGTTTTCTTTACATACCATAATGCGTGCATTTTGTATTCTTGTTGCGACGTAGTGCAGGACTTATATTGGTAATGTAAAGCTACATTTTTTAAAAGAATTGTTTACTATTGTCTTATCAAGCAGGGTTAGGTTACTATTGAACCTCTGTTTTGTAATTGCCATTATAATATAATCTTTTTAACTTACCATGTATAACGTCCTTACGTTATGTCTGTATCAAGTTTAGTACACTGTATCGGGTATATTTTCAGCTGAGTTTTGATGGTAGGAATATCCGGGGTGTCCGGTGTTGTCAGAGGGTAGAAACGTCCGTGTGTCCGGAGCGTTTAAGGTGCCGGAGCGTCTAATGTCTAGCGTCCGGAGTGTCAAGAGTGACTAAGGTGACCCAGCTGTAGAGTCGTCAAAGGACCAGGGGGTCCGGAGCGTCTAATATTTCAAGTGTCCGGAGGGTCTAATATTTCAAGTGTCCGGAGGGTCTAATGTTTCAAGTGATCATTGTATTCCGAGGGTCCGGAGTCTATATTGGTTGTGAAATTGATTCGGAGGAGCTGTGGAGCGGATATGGTGCACGGGTGACGGAGTGCATCTCCACACATGTATTTTTAGCTGTATGCTAATTTTGGGTTAGTAAGACCCAGTGTATTATTCAGGACTGGAAGGGTAGATTTGTATATCCGTTCTTGTTTAGTGACATAATTTCGCTACCTGAGCGAATACATTTTTTTTTTACTATGTGTAAACGCTTACATTGTTTACTATTTGAGTGAACTATATTCATCTTTCCATTATTGAATCATTTGTGAAATCATTTATCCTGTATTTTAGGGTTACTGACCTAAATTTATTTGTACATTTTTTCCATCTTTGAAACTGTGCGTTTTTTTGTTAAATAGATCCAATATTTGGATTATAAATACGCACACATCTTCATAATCCACTACTCGTATAAATCGCCACATTAAACCATATATCTGTGTCGTCAAAACGTGTTCTGTTGTTAATCCGAAATATCCCACCCGGTTATCTTGTTACAAAGACTAGGCCTGGGATCGAACCCACGACCTTCCGCATCCGAGGCGGACGCTCTACCCTTGTGGATAACAGGTACCTGCTTTAAGGTAGAAATGTTGATTTAGGAGCCCTTGTGCTGAGAAATGACGTTAAACCCAAAGTAAATAACATCATCACAGATCCAGGCCGAACTTTATAAAAGACTTGCAATTGGAGTAAGGAATTAGCATATATATTTCTGTTTCTAAAAGGTCAAAAGGGCAAGGTCACTGTGACTCGGAGAAGAAAAATGGTTGCGGCACAAAAGTCTACATCATAGATTCATGTCATACTTTTGGGAGTATCTTGCATTTTCGTGGTGAACGTGACTGTCGATTTTGGAGTATAAGGTCAAAGGTCAAACTCAGACTGAAATAAGAGAACTAGTTTCTGGACAACAATATCAGTTTTCAACCATGTCCGTTTACCAAATTTTGTGGATGACTTGCATTTTATGTAAGAAAGAAGGCTATTGTTTTGGGGGATCAACATTTCAAGGTAATTGTAAACGATGGAATGATTTTTAAATATTTGTTTGCATAATAATTTAAGTTATCGACCACAAACCTCGACCAAACTGTGTTAATAAATGGTATGTAATTTATGGAAGAGGCCTGTTTATGTTGTTTTAGATTTCGAAAGGTCACCCTCAGTGTGGCTCAGTGAAAAATCGGTTTGCAAAATAGCTATTATTCCAGAATAAGCTACTTGACCAATATTTATAGATGGTTTTCATTTAGGGTAATAATGAAACAGATTCAGCAGCGCAAATGTCAAAGTCCATGTCAAAGTGATGCATTGCTTAATAATCTGTAAAAACAACCATGCCCTACTAGTAAATACACAGATGACTACTAAACACAAGGTGGGCTTATGGTATAACGGTACCAATTGCGCAAGTCCAGGTGGGCGGAGCTTAACGTGTATAGAACATTGTATTCAGAATTAAAGAACAACACTAGCTGTGATTGGTGCATTATGTAAGAGTTGTACTTTCTGTTTGGCTTAAAAAAATGTTGAGCCTCTTGGCAACATGTGAGTTTGTGTTAATTTCTATCTAGATCATATTTTGTATTTTTTATGATTTTTTTAAAATATGGTACACATGGCTGAAAATGTGCTTGTTGTGACTAGATAACTCTTACCCCTGTCTAGTTCCAGTAGAGTTATCTCTCTTAAATGCAATGGAGTACCTGGTTATGTCATTGTCAAATTGACAATCTAGCATTGTTCTATATGGCAGTGTGTGACATGCATGCCCAAGTAGGACAGAAAGTATATTTATTTCACAGAACATTAGCATTGAGGTATATGGAAAAACAATTGGTACCGTGATACCTTATACAGTTTCCATCACGGCAATCACGGCAATCTTGTTTACCTTTCTGTGTATTCTGCATGGATTTTAGCGGATACCATATCTTTTCCAAGCCCTGGATCCTAACTCGAATAAATGAACTAACGTTTTGTTTTAGATACAATTTGAAATTATAGAAATCAGTGGCATGTGTATGTTTTAGCTGGTCTGGAGATACCATTCCTGATACACCATGAAATCGCGTTCTCAGTGCTCGCATTCTTGGCCAGAAAATCGAGTGGAGAATGTATTGTTTTCCTTTTGAAGTCACTGTATGCTGTTGTTGTTTCTGTTGTTGTTGTTGTTGTGAGGTTTAACGCCATTATTAATGGTGGAGGAGGAACCCGAGAAGAACCACAGACCCACGAGAAGCTATTTGCAAGATTTTTCACATACCCACATTGGCCGAATCATAGACTCGAACCCACGCAGACAGAGGTGAGATGGCAGTGATCCGTAACGGAGAGCGCTTTAGACCTCTCAGGCCCCCCCCCCCCCACGCCACAGTATGCAAAGAAAGAGCAAGATATTCTTCCTAATTTTCTTGTTTTAATTCGGGGGACATCATAAAATATTAAAGCCCTGGTTGTAGTTATTTGAAAATAATAAAATAATGACCCGCATTCTCTTTGCAACAGTCCACAAAGTCAACGAATTTTATTAAGAAAAAAAACAACACGTAAATTACTTGTATGTGGTTTTAGCTATTTTCCATTCTAGTAAAGAGTGGCGAGTAGTTTAGCCCATCTTCCATTCTGATAGAGAACTTGCATGTGGTTTAGACCATCTTTTATTCTGATAAAGGACTTGCATGTGATATGGACCATCTTTATTCTGATAAAGGAATTGCATGTGATATAGACCATCTTTATTCTGATAAAGGAATTGCATGTAATATAGACCATCTTTGTTATGATAAAGGAATTGCATGTGGTATAGACCATCTTTATTCTGATAAAGGAATTGCATGTGGTATAGACCATCTTTGTTCTGATAAAGGAATTGCATGTGATATGGACCATCTTTATTCTGATAAAGGAACTGCATGTGGTATAGACCATCTTTTGTCTGATAAAGGAATTGCATGTGGTATAGACCATCTTTATTCCTTTAAAGGAATTGCATGTGATATAGACCATCTTTATTCTGATAAAGGAATTGCATGTAATATAGACCATCTTTGTTATGATAAAGGAATTGCATGCGGTATAGACCATCTTTGTCCTAATAAAGGAATTGCAAGTGGTATAGACCATCTTTGTTCTGATAAAGGAATTGCGTGTGATATGGACCATCTTTATTCTGATAAAGGAATTGCATGTGGTATAGACCATCTTTGTTCTGATAAAGGAATTGCATGTGATATAGATCATCTTTATTCTGATAAAGGAATTGCATGTGGTATAGACCATCTTTATTCTGATAAAGGAATTGCATGTGATATAGACCATCTTTATTCTGATAAAGGAATTGCACGTGGAATAGACCATCTTTGTTCTGATAAAGGACTTAAATGTGGTTTGGCCCATCTTTTATTTTGGTAAAGGACTAGTATGTGATTTAGACCATCTTTTATTCTGATAAAGGAATGGCATGTCGTTTAGCTCATTTATCATTCTAAAACAGGAATGGTGTGTAGTTTAGCCTATCTAGCACTTTCAATATGATTACATAGAAACTGGAGACCATGCTTTTCTGAACTTGAAAAGTTTGAAGAAATGGATGAGATCCACAACTATCTAAAATGTGTATACAATACAAAATCTTGTTGAATAATATAATATAGATCACCACCACTGAATCAGAATATCTCTCATTCTTGTTTTAAATAAAACCAAAATGTATTCTTTAAATCCATATAAAATATTTCAGGTATATCAAATTGTGATATGCCCATGGTGTATGGGTACGCACAATGATGATGTTTTCGTAGCTATTATATTCTCTGATCTTTGTTATGAATTTTTTGTATTATTATATGCTCATTTTCGTCTCCGTTAACTTTACATTGTCAGAATCGTGCAATGTTTTACCATATTGAACAACTTCATATTGCACGCACGTGCACGACACGTGTGCCAAGTAGTTGTACAGTGTATTAGGAATTATTATATGCTCATTTGTTTCTCCTTTTAACTTTTGTTACATGTTTAGGCTCGAAAAAACAGCAACACAGAAAGAGTGAAAGCAACAACCTTTGTCAAATTTAACAAATCAGTTATGTCCCTGGAAAAATTCTGTAAAAATAAAAATAATATGAACTTGCGGTTTTATAGAATCAAATCCAAAAATAATCCAAGGATAATCCACGAATTAAGTTGCAAAAGTCCTAGTAATAAATGTTCTAATAATTTGAAGTTCGAATCCTGATGGAAAATCCAAGATGATTGACGATGACGTATGCTGTAGTCAGTACTGTGCTTATCTACAGTTCTTTGTAGAAATACAAATAATGGCACTCCTGTTTTGGAAATCCAAATTAAATTTGTAAGCAATGTCTTTCCAAAATTTATGTGTAAGCACTCCTCAAAATATTTCCAGAAAAAAAATGAATCCTTTTGAAATCCAACTGATCTGAAGAAAATTATAACTCAAAATCTGGCTAAAACAAAATAACTTGACATCAGTGTAAAAAACCAAAACTGAGAAATCTCTCTCTACGCATCTCTATTAAAACTAACAAATGCGCAGTATTGGGAAAACCGGAATTGCGAAATCGAAAGGGGGGTCACGTGAACGTGTTTATGTCACGTACTCCAAAAATGACCCTGACGAAAACCAATCATTTTAAAATAAAATAGATCTTTTTTACGAAGGTTGCTACAAATTCTGAAACAAGGTCGGGATTTAGATCAACACCTGGTGTTTACGAAAGAATGATTCAGGTCAACTGATTTTCTGGAAAAAATATCATCTCCAGTGAATAAAATTACATTATAGTAGCATAAAATAGAATAAAAATTTTAAAACGTACAAACAATTAAATTAAAATATATATAAATTAAATCAGATATATGTAACACTTTACATTGTCAGAATCGTTCAGTAATTTACGATATTGCATTCACTTGTACTTTATATTGCACTCACGTGTGCCCAATAGTGTATTAGGAACTACTTTGTAAACAAATCATTTACACTCACGTTGTATGCGCTTTACGTTTTGGTTTATTGAATTTGTTTCTGACTGAACTAAAGCAGATGTTTCATGGAGTGCCACGTTACAGCTGCTTTGCCACATTTCACGTTAACTTTATTGATACAATGTTTTGGATTTAGGCTAGCGATATGCGCCAGATTTCATAAAAATAGCTGGGTCCCTGCAAGTGATATGCAAGTGATAAGGCATAAGCTATCTTCTTTAGTTGGTAATAAGAATGGCAAAATATACTTAGTTTGACATCCTGAAGTTTCTCAAAATGCACTTTCTTAGTTCTGCAAATCCGAATTACATGAGCCATGTCATGAGTTCTCATGCTTGATTACACGTTTCGAAATTGTACTGTAATTTCGACTATTTTCCAAGTGCAATTACGTCCTCCTTACTGCACTTAAAATAAAATAAACATAATATTCCATAGAGTTGATAATTGCAATTGAAAGACATTCATATTTTTCCCACATTATGATTCCAAACATTCGATGACAGAAGAGAAACAGACTTGCAGATGTCAACACGCAACTGAAATCCGATGTACTTCATGTAGAATCGGCACAGATAAATCCAGTCCATAATAACGAGATTTAGTAGACTCGACAAAAAATACCAAAGTTTATTCATTCCAAATCAACTGGGAAAGTTACTGCAATGCGCATTCATTTACAATGACTCCAAATTTGAATTTTATGTCGACCAAAACGCTGTTTTCTTTCGAAGGTTATCTCTAGCACACGATTAAGTTCAAATTTATCTGGGCGGAGTTATGTGCGTATTAATAATGTTGTTGTTGTGTAATGATGAATCTGCGCTTGTGTATTTAGTTTGGAATACGGCATACATTCGGTTACTTTTTTCTTTTAGTGTATGTTTGTTTATTTAAGCCTTAGGTAGAATAAGAAAATGAGCATATAATAAAAAGGTTACTGCATTTATATGGGAAAATATGAGATCGTTTTTTCGGATGGATGAGCTGCACTCCCAAGGTCGTGCAGTATTTCCATCCGAAAAACTCATTCATATTTTCCCACACAAATGCAGTAACCTATAGCTACTTCGCAAACAAATCATGTACACTTATGTAGTAGGTGCTTTTGGTTTTGGCTGGTTAAATTTGTGTCTGAATGAAATAAAGCATCAGTTTCGTGGACTGTCACATACCAGCTGCTTTGCAATTTTCCGCGTTAACATTTTTGATACAATCTTTTGGATTTAGGCCAGCGGCCGACGCCATACAGGTCATAACATTGATGGGGTCCCTACAAAGAGCATAAAAGTGACAAGGCATAAACGTGTCTTCTTTTGCTGGTGATACGAATAGGAAGAAATATACTTACAATTTTACATCCTGAATTTCCTCAAAGTGTACTTTCTTAGTTCTTTAAATCCGAATTACATGAGCTATGTCATGGGTTCTAAAGCTTTATTACACAGTTCGAAATTGTACTGTAATTTCAACTACATTCCAAGTGCACGAACATCCTCCTGACTGCACTCTGAATGAAATAAACATTATATTCCATAGCGTCGTTTTGATAATTACAATTGAAAGAGTTCATATTTTTCCCACATTATGATTCCAAACATTCAATTACAGAGCAGAAACAGACATGCAGATGAGTCAAGACGTCTCCCTTGCTGCGCAAATTAGTTGTACTTCGTATGAAATTGACACAGATAAATCCAGTCCATAATCACGAAATTTCGTAGAATCGAAAAAATTTCCAAAATCCATTAATTCTAGACCAAATGGAGAAGCTGTTGCAATGTGCATTAATTCATAATATAAGTCTAAATTTCAATTGTAAGTAGACCAAAACGACAGTTTCTTTCGAAAGTGATGTCAAGCGCGCGGTACTATATTCAAATCTCGCTGGGAGGAGTTATATGCGCATTAATATTGTTGTTGTGTACTGATGATTTTGAGCGTATGTATTTAGTTTGGAATACAGCAAACATTTTCAAAGACTTTGTTTCTTGTAGTATATTTTTGTTTATATAATTAAGTCTTAGGAAGAATAAGAAAATGAGCATATAATAAAAAAACGTTACTGCATTTGTATGGGAAAATATGAACTCGTTTTGTCGGATGGATATACTGCACTCCCATGGTCGTACAATATCCATCCGAAAAAAAATCATATTTTCCCAAACAAATGCAGTAACCTATAAATGTTACTTTACAAAATGAGAAAATAACAAGAAAAAGATTTTCATTCATCAGACGCACCGACATCGGTGTCATTACTCCTACAGTGAATGAAAACAAAGACAACCATGAGAGAGATTCCTTCTATATTGCACCCAATACCGTGCGGATCACATCTATGAATCTAAAATGGTTTCCGAAACGAATCGTCGGAATTAGCAAACTTATTTCCATGAAGAAAAGAATGAAAGGAAAAACAAATAATAGAGAAGAAAAGAAAACGAAAAAAAGCCAGTAGCAGGAACTATTTAATTAAAGGTTAAGATACAAAATCATCAACAGGTATCATGCGAATTTCATGCCTCAAAAATGTACAGTCTATAAATAGGTTATACGAAAACATGAAGCATATCGTCATTGCAAATGTAGAAGACTACATTGAGTAGATGACTCAAGATGTGCAATTTCCTTTTATCCTGACATGACGGAAATAATCGTTATCAGAGAGACACATATTGATATAATCGACGACGTAACTGGCGCACAAACAAAGTACAGGACTGAATGCGACATACTAACATCCAGCAAAAGGCAAATTAGATCAAGTTAATTTTCATTTAGTGGAAGTGACGTGAAAATCAGAGTCTAACACTGAATACACCCCATGTGACTTAAAAACAAAATTTCTTCTTCATTTTGAATAATTAGAAAAACATCGAAGTATTTTTAACTTAAAAATCACAGTTGAATTCCCAGCTATCCGCATATACAGGTTTCGCTTGCAAGACACTAATCTTTCCAGCAGAATGAAAATTGACAAACGCATCGCTCAGGTGAGTTTGTTAATGATTTAATTAGGTTAACAGGTTTGATATAACACCTCTGCCACTAGTGTTTGTAGCAGGGTGATTTCTGGCATAGGTATAGTCCAGGTAAGATTTTAATTATTTATCATGTTCTACTTATGGTAAGTAAATAATGCAGTTAATTAGAATAATTAAATTATTATGTTTGATATTCTTGAATTTGCAAATTACATTATACTGTTTTATCAAAAGATACGTACAACTACCTATTTTACTAACTTTGCTGTTTTTGTTGTTGTTGTTGTTGTTGTTGTTGTAGGCTTTAACGCCATTTTTCAGCACAAGATACGCTATACATAGAGGCCAGTATAAATGATAGAGGAAGAACCAGGGAAAACCCCGGAAAGAACCACCGACACACGAGAAGCTACTGGCAAGCTTTCTCGCGCACCCACCTTGGCCGAGCCCGAGACTTGAACCCAAGCAGACAGAGATGAGATGGCAGTGACCCATAACGGTGAGCGCTTTTGACCACTCTGCCACTCGGGGCCCCTCTACTAACTTTGGAAAGCTTCTAAACAAAAATTCAAATATAATGGTAAGATTTTGTTTAATATATCAAAATCTATACTCGATAAAGGTTAAAGTAAATATGTAATTGTTGGTACCATGTCACTTTAAACTTATATATATATATATATATATATATATATATATATATATATATATATATATATATATATATCGATTCGCAATTCATCATACCTGTCATGTCATATCTGTTTAGATTGACTGAGTGATGTCATAACATGAATTGTGCTATAAATAGGAAAAATGTAAATAATTTGTATAATAATCACTGAAATCAAGGTTTATCTTGCTTTATTATTATTAAAAAATGAGAAATAATATTATATTTGTCTTCGTGGATATTATGGTAGAAATATTCTGTGTATTTCAGTTTTTGTAAAGTCATATAAGAGAGCAGTTGGAAAGAGTTCACTCCCTTAACATTGCACAGTTTTTGGCCGTCAGTTCTATTTCCCTTTTAAAATATAAGATACGAATAAAATGTGTAGAATATATAAATTAAGTATCCACTGGGATGTGTAGAGTATATAAATTAAGTATCCACTGTGATGTGTAGAGTATATAAATTAAGTATCCACTGTGATGTGTAGAGTATATAAATTAAGTATCCACTGTGTTGGATCTTTAACGTTGATGATACTGCAATATATATATATATATATATATATATATATATATATATATATATATATATATATATATATATATATATATATATATATATAATACGTACGTTCTATATGAAAATTGGAGATTATCTTGTAGATAACAAAGCAATCCATCCAAAACCTATGTCACATCAACAATATTAATATATTCGTCTTAGTTTTAAGAGACTGAATTATTAAGTTGCCTTGATTCATGCAAATAACATGCAGTTTGATATACGGCGTTATAATGAAACTCGCCTTAACTAATCCATAGTGAACAATGAAATCTACGTACTACATTATTCTGATCCGTTTAGTAAAGATATAAAAAACATTGGAAGGTGAGATAGCTGTATTCGCCAAAAGAAACATTCCTGTAAGTCTATGATCTGATCCTCATTTACCGAGGCTAGGATGTTTTTAGGTAGAATAAACTTTAAATACGAAGAGATAACCGATTAGAAGGCTATAGAGACCACCAAATAGTGGGGATATTATTGAATTAAGCATTGAGAGAGTAAATAGTAAACCAGTCTATCCAGTTTTAATGAAAATTGTCTCGGTCGTAATAATAAAATATTTCAACTTTTCCACTCTTATAACCTACATCAAATCGTATAATATACGACAAATTGTATAGAGTACTCCGAGACTTTGATATATGTGATATTGGTGTCAGACCCCGAATTTGTATCTAATGCTGGTGCTCCATTTCATTGTAGCGGTCTCAGATACCATTGTCCAGTATATGCTACCTTAAAACTAATTACCTCAAAACTCGAGTGCTATAAGACAGTGATAAAGGAGACTACACTTTGTTGAAGTAATTTCTGCTGAATGTTTTATGGGATGAAATATTTGAAAATAACGATATTAATGGCATCGTTACTAAATTTACAAGTAAACTTTTGGATGCATTAAGTAAAACAGTGCTACAGAAGATGGTTATTATACGCGCTAAAGACCCACCCTGGATGCACATTGAAATTAGAAAACTTGTTAGACAAAGAAAGCGGCTTCACGATCGAGCAAAACACTGGTTGTTATATCTCCAAATAAGAAAGAAATTTATTAGATAAATACGTGAATGTAAATATTTCCATCATTTGATGCTGGCTGACAAAATGAAAAAATGTTCAGGTAATACTAAGGAGTGGTAGAAACTTGTTAAAGACATCCAGGGAAAGTCCAACAAGTAAATGTGTGATTCATTAATTATAAACAGGGCTAACGTGACAGATGACGGAGCGAAAGCTAACTATTTAACGATTTCTTTTGTGACACAATGTCAACTTTCTGAACTAGACTAGAATCAATTATTGTACCTCTCTTTTGCATCAACATTAGTTAATTCGATGATATACAACATTATTGATGGTTTAACTTATTCCAAAGTGTGTGGTACATACTTATTGCATCCTAGGTTACTTAAAAGATTTGCATGTTTATTTAAGTATCCACTGTGTTTGTTGGATCGTTAACGTTGATGATACTGCACTATATATAATCGCTGAAAATCCAAAATGAGGCTGGCCAAATAATAAATTCGGACATTAAAAAATGATACAATAGTCCCCGTCTTTAACCCAGACAACACAGAGTCAATGCTCATAAGAGGGAAGCAAAATTAAAATAACCATCCTAAACTGCAGATGTCCAGTAAAGATATTCATAAAGTATATTCTAACATAAGCACTTAGGTATTATGTTGTGCTGCGATGCCGCATCGAAAGCTCTTGTCAAGCATTGTATGAAAAGGCCCGGGAAAAAGTAAGTATCTTAAAAAACAAGGAAATGTGGATTGTCTTTGGAAAAAAATAAATACATCTTGTTTACTTCCTATGTTTGGCTATGCTGAAAAAAATTGTATCTGGTAATTGCACTATACAAGAAAAAGAATTGCTGGAAAAATAAATTAGGAGGCTTTGAGAATAATAACAAAGTGCTGCCAAGAGTGTGGCTCAAGGATTATTATATGAAGAAACCGGGTTGGATTACCTGAAACATCGACGTTATAAGCATAAATTACTTCAGTTGTCTAAAATGTACCATGGTTTTGCTCCAAATTACTTACAAGATATAATTCAGCATCTTGTTGTTAACAATGATACTAACACCAATCGATACCTGCACCAATCGATACCTACACCAATCGATACCTACATCAATCGATCATCCAATAGTATTCGACCTCCTTTGTGCCCAACAACACTTTGTCAAAAATCCTTTCGACGCTTCACGATATAAATGTGGACCACTATCATGACTGAAATAATTAGTAACCCATCCATTCAGAATTTCAAAACTTACCTGAATCGGAACAAACATAAAATTCATTTGTATTATTTTGTTGGTGATCAGGTGTATCAACTTCAGTTTACGTGATTAAAAACAAATTGCAGTAGCTGAAATAATGATTTATTCTTAAATCACGTTTCTAGTAATAGGCATTGCCCATGTGGACAAGTAGAAAGAGGTGAATGTAAAAAAAAATATACAACTCTGAGACATGGTGTTCTCCTCACGTGACCTGACCCGACCTACTATTAAGACGTTATTATCCAGCAATCCGAAGTATTCCGATGAAATTCATGCGCAAATATTTATGGAAGTGCAAGCTTTCATAACATTATAAAAACAGTTTTAAGTTAACAAACAGATCACAACGAAACAAATTTATTCCATCTTCTTTTAACCATGAAACCATCTTTGAAATAATTACATGTACTAAAAATATTCAAGTATACTTTTATATTTATATATCATTTATCTATTTTAAATCGGTAGGCAATTGTTGTTTGTTAAATTTATTTTGTAATAAGAGAAACAGTTTACAACAAGCTTCCAGCTCTCCACTGAATCTCCACATAAATTATGATGTTATACATGATAAATGATGTTATATATGATAAATGATGTTATACATGATAAATGATGTTATACATGATAAATGATGTTATACATGATAAATGATATTATACATGATAAATGATATTATACATGATAAATGATGTTATACATGATAAATGATGTTATACATGATAAATGATGTTATACATGATAAATGATATTATACATGATAAATGATGTCATACATGATAAATGATGTTATATATGATAAATGATGTTATACATGATAAATGATGTTATACATGATAAATGAAAATGTTTTATTGAATGAGTACTGTTCAAACAAAAACAATTTTTTTCTCAATGGTGATGGATCAAAACTACCATTACTTTATTAAAAATAACATGGCTTTTAAAGTGTTGGTACAAAGCTATTTGATATACCAATGATCTTCGTATATAAAAAAATTGGGATCCGCCCATGGCGCATTAATACAAATATATATATATATATATATATATATATATATATATATATATATATATATATATATATATATATATATATATATATATATATATATATATATATATATAGATATATATATATATATAGTTTAAGCAATAGACTATTGATTCTATACACTCTACATTAGTGACAAGTTTCCACTTATTATTCTTTACGGACATACAAACATAACGAGAAAAGTATAATAATCCAAGGTTTCTAAACAACTTAAGCGTGGTACACAACTTCACAGAAATGCTCTTTGATCTCTCTCTCTCTCTCTCTCTCTCTCTCTCATAAAGGACAAAACTATTTGGAAATCTGTGGAGTGAAAGAAAAATAGAATTTGAGCTGGATGAAACCCTTGAACATACACCAAGTAACCTACAAGAACCCCGAGTCGTCGTAATGATATATGTACACTTTCCTTAAGATGTATCTACAACATTGTAATAGCCCGTCAAGATTGTACTTAAATATCTTCGTTAGGAGGCATGCAAATGTTGTAATCTATTTTTTGTTGTTGATTTTTTTTAAAAAAAGATCGATCATGGTTCTAAACAGATTATTTATTTAAATTTTAAAATCTTCTGAGGCCGCACTCACCCTCCTCTCTTTCTCTCTGGAACACCATCGCAAGCTCTGAGACAAAAAATAAAACATGATAAAAAACAAAAAACGAGCGTAGCTAATTTTCGCTTGTCATGCGACGATGCCTCTGAACCTACGAATGATGGTGAAATTTAGACAAATCGACCAACAGAGAGAGGAAGGAGAGAGATCGAGATCGAGGATGAAAACAATCTTATGGTCGATAGCAATGTTAATTAAAATAATAATAACATGGATCAGCTGTAAATAAATTTAAATTCTTGATATACCTCTTGTCGGTTCGTCATTTGGATTTGTATATACTCAACACTCGTTCAGTATATTTTTCGGTGACTGAATGGCTGCGCGTTCAATGTTTTTGAAGTTAACCATAGAGTATTTATAGTTCTCTACTTCCTATATTTAAACCAACATTCATGTTTAAACCATTAGTGTTTCTTTCATTTATTTAATAAGTATGAATAAAAAGAGAAGCTCAAAAATAGTAAATTATCAATTTTCAGAAAGGATTGTACATAGCTTCTATGGGTGCAGGACTACATTTTGTAGCAGAAACGCTGGACATGGATGTGAAGAGTTAACTCCCTCCTTCAATACACTGATTATTTTAGTCTATCTGAAGTCCGATGGAGGAACAAGTATGTGTATTTGCTTAGTTGGTACCGTAAAACTTTGATATACCACGAGATATATACAATTTTCATTAGAGCAAAACTCAGCATATAAATAATAATAATAATAATAATAATAATAATAATAATAATAATGAGGATTTTGTATAGCGCCTAATCTTTAGAAGTTCTAAGCGCTTTACAACATTAGACAACACCTATAAGATATAAAAAAGTACAATGATATGATTACAAAAACAAACACCATGAAATTAGAAGACATTAAAAACAGACTGAGAATATTTAAGGTAGAAAACATTATTAGGTCTTTATGTTTGTTCTTGCAGTCGAAATAAGTGAGCTTTGAGAGCTCTCTTGAATGTGATCACTGTGTCTTTGTGTCTAAGTTAAGTGGGCAATTCATTCCACGTTGCTGGGCCCTGGTATGGAAAAGAACGCTGTCCATATGACTTTGTTTTCTTAGTGGGAATAATGAGTATGCGATTGTGAGAAGAGGAGCGTAAGTATCTTGCTGGTGTATACACATGGGTGAGGAAGGATAGGTATGTTGGACTAGAGTCCGACAGTGAAACGTAGCACAGAGAACAAAGTTTGTGTTTGATTATGGATCGAATGGATAGCCAGTGTAGGGTACAGAGCAGCGGGGAGGTGTGCTCTGATCGTGGTAATCTAAGTATGATCCGAGGAGCTGTGTTTTGAACTTTTTGAAGATTTTGGAGTAGATATTGAGATGAACCAGACAGAATTGAGTTACAATAGTCCAGTCTTGAAAGTACTAACGAACACACAAGTATTTTAGTGGCATCAACTGAAAGATATTTGAGAACTGAGCTGATGCGTCTCAGCTCAAGATATGCAGCCTTGCATATGTTCATGACATGTTGGTGCAATGTGCCTATTTGGTAATCGAGCACTGATAGGAGTGGGTGATTAACATTTTATCATCAAGCTGTATCTTTTTGATGGACATCTTCAAATTTTTAAAATTTATTTTCTTTTTTGCAAACGCTGAAATTTTTGTAAGGTTATCCGTGAAATTATGATATGGCCATATTCTAAATTTTTCAAACAGTTTTTTTTAGGCAGTTTATAGTTAGTAACATTCAGTCAATTTTTTGAGAGACAGTTTATTAAAGTTTGAATGAGTTCGATATCGTCGTCGCAAAATTCGGAACTCACGAAAGTATTAATATATTAAAGGTATAATAAAAGTGTGCACAATTTGATTTTAAACGAAGTTTACCAACAAATACGAATAGTGCATGTGTCCAAGGACAGCAATCCAGTGTAGAAAAAGACAGATGTTACAGATTTGTCTCCCTATTTAACGAACTCCGTGCGTTGGAACTAGCGTTTTGCATAGGCTTTATTTCCACATTCTGAAAAGATATGAATGACAGTTTTTAATTTTTCACTTTCAGATTAAGCAGTTCTTAACAACTTGTTCACGCGTGAAGCTAATCCATCAAAGTTCTTCATTATAGGTACAAGCCTACGACTTGCAGACGTCTAAACACAAGCTTATTGTGTGTGTGTGTGGGGGGGGTAGGGGTAAACATCGTATCCATTAACGTTTATGTGCACTTCTTGGTTATTACAGTGTATTTTGACCATGTGACCTCCATTGAGCACAGTGTGTTCTTGAAGCATTTGATTAAAGATTTTTAACTCTTTATAATTACAACACTGTGATGTAGGTACTCATAACAGTTGGAATTAATTACAATATATAGTTCCTGCTATGCTTATTCGAAGCCATGTGGCCAAATTACATCATCTAATGACCAATAAGAGAATTTAGACCTTAAGCCCTAACATGTCGTCCAACAACATGTTTAATTTTGTTATTCGTAAGGTATCAGATGTTTTCAGTTTTTATATATGTAAACTTGTTGTCTTCACGAAAGCGATTTTCAGCATCTCTTACTGTTATCGATAATTTCCTTGGCCCGTCGATTTGTGGGAACCAGTTAATAACAATAAGGCCGGTTCATAAACAGAATAACAAGAACAACGACGACAACTAAGATGACAATAAATACGACAGTTTAGTCGACTCCAAGGTTTATGCCGATTATTTTTGCACTGACAAGCCTTTTCAGACTCAAAGTGAACGTACAACTTCTTTACTAATTATCTATACCCTCTTGCTAATTATCTAAACCGTCTTTGCTAATTATCTCCATCGTTTTTACTAATTATCTAAACCGTCTTTACTAATTATCTATACCGTTTTTACTAATTATCTATATCGTTTTTACTAATTATCTATATCGTTTTTACCAATTATCTATACCGTTTTTACTAATTATCTATACCGTTTTTACTAATTATCTAAACCGTCTTTACTAATTATCTATATCGTTTTTACTAATTATCTATACCGTCTTTACTAATTATCTATACCATATTTAATCGTTTTTAAGTAAGCTCCAACTGCAAATGTTGACCCTGATCTGCTGCCGCATAATGCACCTGCATATTGGGGTCTACATTGTTTGTGATTGTCTCTACCAAGCTGCATAGATCCAGATCTGCCGGCGTATGATGCGACGGTAGATCTTTTGTTTATGCAGTTTGAAATTGGAGTCTACTTATGCGACATTACTATGGTAACAGCTTTGGTGAAGCGCAATTGCACGAAATTACAATCCAGATTTATTTTGACCCCTAAACTGCATTTATTTCTACCTTTAATTTAAATAATATAGTTAATTTCACCATAATATGTTGTATTACAACGTTGTATTTTGACATTTAAACACAAAAGACTGCTCTATATTGTCATAAGTCGATATTGTTGTGACAAACACTGTTGATATGAAGTCACTATATGATACTGAAAGGCATGTTCTATCTCACCTTTGTTATTTATAAGAAAAAAAGCATTCTTAAGTCTTGAACTCGGGTCTTTTCGATATATAACACACGGGGTATTACAATGCTTATTACTGGGACTGCCATTCACAGTCTAATTTATCTAGTTCTCGATTTCATCTGTCAGCCTTATCATTGCACAAGAAAGGGACGAACAAACAGAGGTTGCTGGATATAAGATGGTAAGAAAAGAATAGACGTAAGAACATACTGTATGAAAGAATGAGGAAACAAACGAACAAACAATACATTAATGTAAGAAAAGATATACAAATAGAAGTGCAAAATATATTTATTTACACTCGAATAAACCAGAGCATCCTAAAAGTACCACAACAGTTCTCAAAACGGAAATTATTATTTTACTGAAACCAGGAATGGACACACAAGATGCAAATAATGACAATAAACTATTTTATTTATGCTTTTATTTAATGTTCTTACTTAACCAAACAAAAACAACAGTTATTATATGATAAATCAGTAATCTTCCTAAATTAGTGGATTTAAACAAGTCTGTATTTGTTTTATAACTAAATCTTATTAATATTCGTTCGTTGAGTGTCATTTTATATACATTGATACAAGTGTCATTTTGTACCCATTTATACGAGTGTCATTTTGTACACATTGATACGAGTGTCATTTAGTGCACATTGATATGAGTGTCAATTTGTACGCAAAGAAATGAGTACTATTTTATAAACACTGATATAAGTGTCACTTAATACAGATTGATATTAGTATAATTTTATACACAATGATATAAGTGTCATTTTATACACAATAATATTAATATCATTTTGTACACAATGATATATAAAAGTGTCATTTTGTACACAAGGATATTAGTATGATTTTATATACAATGATTTAAGTGCCATTTTATACACATTTATATTAGTGTCATTTTGTACACAATGATATCAGTGTCATTTTGTACACAATGACATGTGTCATTTTATACACAATGATATAAGTGTCATTTTATACTCAGTGATATTAGTGTCATTTATACATATTGATGTGTTATTTAATACACAATGATATAAGTGTCATTTTATACTCAGTGATATTAATGTCATTTTGTACCCAATCATATAAGTGTCATTTTATACTCATTGATATTAGTGTCATTTTATACACAATGATATGAGTGCTATTAGTACACAATGATATAAGCGTCATTTTACACTTAGTAAAATTAGTGTCATTTTGTACACAATGATATAAGTGTAATTTTATACTCAGTGATATTAGTGTCATTTTATACACAATGATACGAGTGTTATTTTGTACACAATGATATAAGTGGAATTTTATACTCAGTGATGTTAGTGTCATTTTATACACAATGACATGTATCATTTTGTACTCAGTGATATTAGTGTCATTTTGTACACAACGATAAAAGTATTATTTATTGCACAATGATATGAGTGTTATATTGTACACAAATATTTTTACTATTATTTTTGTACACACTGGTATATGCAGAGCAACATTGTTAGAAGTCCATATGAACGACATTGTCCAGCGTAAGCATCATATTGTGTACACTCCAATTTGGTTCTGTTTGTCTGAAAGTAATATGGCCGTGCACACCAGGTCTTGTGGGTAAATGATATTAAATTTTATTTAGAGCAACAATGTGATTTCATAGCATGACCCTATTGTATCGGTGTTTCCTGACAATGCCGTCATTTCTTTAAAAGAACGACGGTGTGTGTGTGTGTGTGTATATATATATATATATATATATATATATATATATATATATATATATATATATATATATCACACTCATTACAAATAACATGGCATTAAAGTGTTGGTATAATGCAAACTGATATGCCAATACTATTGGTATATCAAATTGTGATCCGCCCATGGCGCAGTAATACGAATATATAAACATTCTTTGTACCGCAGGCCTATAGATCAATGATCAATTTCTACTCATTCATTAGTCATAAATGACATATGAAAATAACGATAAAATGTATTATTAGTCCTTGTTTTCTAAATGACATTAAAATGGTACGTAATTTAACGGAATCTTTTCTCTTTTCCATTCCCCTCTCGTGCGTTAATGACAAAATAAGCACAAATCTGGAGTGAGAGAGAAAAACACATTGCGCTGGACGAAAACATTAAATTTAAACTTATGCCCAGTAACCTTCAGTAATCTGGTTCGACGTAACGGTATGTTTACGCTTTCCTTGGGATCTGTCTACAGTGTTCATAATATCAATGATACATAGTTACAACAGCCAGTGACACTAGGCATATATATATATATATATATATATATATATATATATATATATATATATATATATATATATATATATATGGTTGGGTGGCATCCGTTAGTCTCGAAGGAGACAATGGAAGTGTACCCATGAGAGATGTCCCGGTTGGTGGTTGTACAAGGTCTGATGTGGCTATATAGCCCAACACGCGAGTGGCAGTCCTTGCTGCACTTGAAGGTTGAGTCTGCTGTGGGATGGAGCTGCTTCTTCTTCGTCTGCGATCGCTTTTCATCAGCTAACAAGCGTAGTTTGTCCTCGACAGCTATCAGACCAGTGATCAGAGCATGTCGCCTGCTGGACATGTCAAGAGCAAGCTCTTCCCAGTTGTTGACATCGATGTCATGGGATTTCATGTCGCGCTTGCAGACATCATTGAAGTGGAGATGTGGCCTTCCGATCGACCTTTTGCCAGAGGCAAGTTTCGAATAAAGAATGTCTTCGAGAATCCGTCCGTCATCCATCCGACGTACATGGCCAAGCCATCTGATGCGACATTGGCGGAGTGTGACCTTGCTGGGAATCTTAGCGTGTTCAAGCACGTCGTTGTTTGTTTTTCGATGGCTTCAGGTGATCCCGAGTATGCGTCAGAGGCATCGCAATTGAAAGGTGCTCAGTCTTTTCTTTTGTGAGGCGTACAGAGTCCAGGTCCAGGTTTCACTGACGTACAGGAGAGTCCTTAGCACGCAGGCACGGTACACGGAGATCTTAGTGTTCTGGGTCAGCATGCTGTTGTTCCACACTCTCTGCGACAACCTGGAGAGAGTTGCTGTTGCTTTTCCAATCCGCTTGTTGAGTTCAGCATCGAGCGAGAGGTTGTTGGTGATGGTAGAGCCGAGGTGAGTGAACTGACTGACTACCTCAAGTTCGTAGTTGTTGACGGTGATTCTTGGGGTGGGGTGGGTCCACGGATGGAGCCATCACGTTTGTTTTCTTTAGGCTGATGATCAGCCCAAACTCATCGCGTGCTTTAGCAAAGCGGTCCATCAGGCGCTATAGTTCAGCTTTTGTGTGAGTGGCTAGAGCAGCATGTTCTGCGAAAAGCATGTCCCTGATGGTTGCTTCAAGCACTTTGCTCTTTGCCTTCAGTCGTGCCAGGTTGAACAGTCTGCCGTCTAATCGCGTGTGCTGTTAGATCCCTTCTGTGGACGTCCCAAAGGAGTGCTTGAGCAGGACAGCGAAGAAGATGCCGAAGAGCGTAGGGGCAAGGACGCAGTCCTGTTTCACTCCGCTGCGGATGTCAAAGGGGTCGGACGTTGAGCCATCGCATTGCACTGTGCCTTTCATGTCATCGTGGAAGGACTGAATCATGCTTTGCAGCTTTGGAGGGCATCCAATCTTCGAAGAAGATCCACCACTCTAGGCAAGAGGATAAACCATGCATTGATGTGAGCAAAACGTCATATACAGACAAGGCTGAAGAATTCATCTATGCCCTCTCTAAGTCTTCTGATTCGGAACCTCCCAGCGGAAGTGCCAACGAGAGATAGGATCACATCAGAGAGACTGTGTACTGCACAGCCACACGGATCTTTGTTAAGAACCATTCAAAGAACAACGACTGGTTTGAGGCGAACTCCGTCACACTCACGCCAGCCATAGAAGAGCTCCGCAGGCATACAGATCTACCAGAAGCAAAGTGCAGAGGTTAGCACGGCAATGCGCCAATGAATACAGGGTTCTGCTCTGTCAGAGCATCCAGTCAACAGCAGATATCGGCAACATCAGAGGCATGTACGATGGCATAAAGAAAGCAATGGGTCCCACGAAGAAAGTGACAGCCCCACTGAAGTCGTCCGCAGGCGATATCATCCACAACAAGGGCAAACAGATGTAGCGTTGGGTGGAGTACTACCCTGAACTGTACTTCAGAGAGAACCACGTGACCAACGATGCCCTCAACGACATTGAAAACCTCCCTTTCATGGCCGAACTGGACGAGAAACCTACTGTAGCCGTATTAAAGAAGGCCTTAGAGAAACTGTCCTTAAGTAAAGCTCCAGGGAAGGGTGGCATCCCAGCAGACGTCATAGAGTGCAGCTGCAGCGTGCTGCTCACACACCTGCACGACCTCCTTTTCCAGTGCTGGGATGAGGGTGCAGTGCCTTAGTACATGAGAGATGGTAACGTTGTAACCCTGTACAAGAACAAGGACGACAGAAGCGACTGCAACAACTACAGGGGAATATCCCTTCTTAGCATCGTGGGTAAAGTATTTGCACGCGTCATCCTGAAAAGACTGCAGACGCTTGCTGACAGAGTGTGTCCAGAGTCGCAGTGCGGTTTCCACGCAGAGGTCTAAATTGAGCTGTACTTCTCCGTCAGGCAACTGCAGGAGAAATACACAGAACAACACAGACCCCTCTTCCTAGCCTTTAGTGATCTCATTAAGACGTTCGATCTGGTCAGCAGAGACGGACTCTTCACAATCCTTCACAATATATATATATATATATATATATATATATATATATATATATATATATATATATATATATATATATATATATATATATATATATATATATATTAGGTTACGGGTCTATGTTTCTAAAATAAGTAACGGTTAAAGAGTGAAAAGATCTCCACTTTAGATGACATTGTAAAAGCTTGTTGGTTTCACTAAAGATTTCTAAAATGTATAAAATTCCTCGGGTTTAAAAAAATTCCAAAACAAGTTGAATCAAAATTTCAAAAACAAAGTATTCTGAAATATATTTCAGAGAAATTCGTATACTAAGGACGAGCGAGCAATTTTCTTTTACGTGTATATGCTCTTAATTAGTAACAACAAAGATTGAAAAGCAACAAACTTTGTAAAATGCAACAAATAATTTATCTTCCGACAATACAAATTGAAAATGAGAAGAAAGAACGTACGGTATTACGAATTAAATCCCAAAATAATTCAAGAATTACAATCACAAGTCCTAATAACATAACGTTCTGAATAAAATTCAGTAGAAGTCCAGAATAAATTCAGAAACTGAAGGCGATAATGAATCTGTAGTAGCTTGTAGAGTGTTGATGTGTCAACAGTCTTTTAATGAATCACAATAATATAATTCCAGGTTTGAATTTACCTTAAATTCCAGTGAATGTCTATATCCAAGAATTTTATCAGAGTACTTTTGTATTTCCAGAGAAAACAATCACTTGAATTCAATAATTTGAAGAAATAAAAGGTTTAGCCCAAAAATGAAATACTGGACACAACATATAATATAACTTGAAAGTGCTAAATCATAAAGCACTACTAAAAAATCCTCTCGTTTAAAAGAGTATCTAGTTCTCTACCTGACCTCAGGTCACAATTAGGAAATTCCAAAACCTAGACCCAGACCCAAATAAACATTGTTACTTCTATTAACAATAATTTTAATTTTAAACCCATACACAAAAGAGAATGAGTTAGCTATTAATTAGAATTTAAAAAAGGAAATTCAGGTCAAGCAGAAATGAACTCAATTTTGGATAAGGTCTTGTCCAACATAGAATGTACATTACAATAGCATGTAATCAAATAAAAATATTAAAATAAAACTTACAAACAAAGCAACTTAAATATACATAACCATAATTAGCTTTGGGGGATTCATTAGAAAGCTTATTGGAGCTTTAAAAGCTAATACTTTCATCAATACACGCAAACACACTTCCCCAAATTTTATACACACACGCGCGCGCGCGCGCGCACGCACGCACGCACGTACGCACAGAAGCATGCACACACTCACAGGAACACACATTATCCTATCTAGTAGGATTTACAACAAAGATTTATCGGGAAACCAATAATTTAGATAAAATCATTTCGGAATATAAATACAAAATGAACGAAACACATTGTTTTGATTTAGAATATTATTTCTCAGTTCAAAGCATTTAATATTAAACACCAAACGTGTGCAATATTGCTTTGAGTTTACCTACAAGTTCAATAAAAAATATATATTATTTTTTTTTCTTCTCCAATAATACTTGTCATATACATGACAATGACAATGATATAGACGTGCAAAATAAAGTCTGGTGAAATCCAACGGAGCAGTTTAGTACTTATACGTTTTAATACAGACAGACGGGTGGACAATCATGCGAGTTTTTAAAACATGCTTTAGATTAAATTTTGGGGCAAAAGCTCAGTCGTGTTACCACATTTGTTCTATCAAGAAGAAAAAACAAACAAGAAAATAAACAAACAAACAATACAAACAAAGCAACAAAGTTCAACTTATATCAATATAATCAAGTTTATTGTATTGTACTATCTGCTACGTGTTTACCTGAAAGATAGACATCCCGTAGAAATAATGCACTTAGAGCGCTATAGAAGTAGATTACATGTTTGCGTCTTGGCTTGGATTGAACGTGACAAGTATGCACAAGCCGTTAGTAAGTTATTCTGAAGCGCGTTCCTCTCTTTGAAACGCTTTTATTAGTTCTACATGACACCACAATACAAAGGTAAATTACATACCCATTGAACCCGTGACCGACCAGCTCGGTAAACACCTAGGAATACAATGAACAGGTAAGCCATCAAAACACGATCAGATTTCCAAAATGTGACACTCAAGCCTTTCAAAACCACCTGAAATGGAGAAGAGCACGGAAATAGAAGGTAAGTGTTTTAAATAACAATGCTTCTTACTTCACTACTTTTAATTTTTTAAAAATCCCCCTATTTTGTAAAAATACTGCAGTAATGCTTGACCTGAGAGTAAACTGACTATACTCCAAGTTGCTACACGTGTTTAGCACACAAATATTTGAACGTTTAATTGATGATGATAAACGGCGCTATCGAAATAATGCTTCAAATTTTGTCGATGAAGTACATGTCACTGAGTTTTTACTTTATTAGGTACTGATTTATGCTCATTACCGCTATTTACACGCGCGCGTGTGTCTGTGTGTCTGAGAGAGAGAGAGAGAGAGCGTTTAAAAAATATCTGGAGTATCTTGACTTGTCTAAAACTTTAAGGTATCGGGTTTCAAAAAATCGGCCATGTAGTATAACGTAGTAATGCATATGTATGTATGTATGTATGTATGTATGTATGTATGCAGTTATATTATCAACAAATTTCATAGTTTTGATACGACTGCATATATATATATATATATATATATATATATATATATATATATATATATATATATATATATATATATATATATATATATATATACATACATACATACATATATATATATATATATATATATATATATATATATATATATATATATATATATATATATATATATATATATATATATATGTGTGTGTGTGTGTCTGTGTGTGTGTGTGTGTACGAGGGAACGCATGTTACTTAGATGCCCGAGGGGGGGGGACGGTGGCAGAGCAAAACGTACGGGAACGCGCAGAAAGTAAGAGAACGTCGGTCCCGGTATCCGGACTGAAATAGTTTTTGGATTTACGGCAGAAGAGTCAATTTTGTGGATTACAAAAAATTCCTACTGTATGGTTGTTTCTTTAGCGCTCTGTTATTTGATCTACAAAATTTCAAATCCTTTTCGAAAAAGTCATAACTGATTCTTAAGCAGATAATAATGCGTGTTATTGGGGATAAGTTATCGTGCACTCTTGAATATAGCAAGAAAAAAGGCACAAACCGCAATCACACACTGAGCAATTTTAGGCTTTTCTTCAATTTTTTGTATGTGTGTGTATATTTTTTTTCCTGGAATTATGGATTGTATGCCTGAAGAGATGGGCGATGGTAGTGTTTCGGAACAATGCTAAAATTTTATTAAAACACCATGTTGTTAACGCTGGTCGTTTAGATGGGACTGATGTGTTGCATTCGTTTGGACGGGTCTTAGATGTTACGATTACGGATGCATGAATACATTGCCAAACGTTTGACATATGCACCAACTTTGAACTTTGATCCACCATGTTACATTCATGGGGTGCTTTATGCTCAGGGAGACACCATGCTGATACGATTACCCCGACAATATCCATCAATCATGGCCTTAGACGGTCCACTATTATTGCATCGATACTTTTACACGTCTTTTTGTTCCTTCCAGGCACAGCTGATGTCTCCTCTATTATGCGCCTTGAAATCTTGCTGCTCGTTTTAATGATGTCGATGGTGACCTGTACAGTAAAAAACAACTGGGAGAAAGACAGGTCC